>CM071946.1:23553163-24860663 GCA_036784905.1 Acrossocheilus fasciatus | reverse complement strand
CCCTAGAACACAGTTTGCAACATGATGTATAGCTCACACATAGTTGCACGTATTCATATGAAACTTGGTACACATATAGATCTCATTGAGCTGAACAACTGTCGCCCTCTATGTCATAGGCTCCGCCCAACAGGAAGTCGGCTATTTAGGGTTGTTTGAAAGTGCATGCTCTGGAATTTGATATACTCCTCTGAGGGCTTCCATACGATTGCCACCAAACTCGGTGAACATGATCTCAAGACATTGGGGATGCTAAATTGCGGAGGGATTTTTGATATCTCGAACGGTTTGCCCGTGGCGAGGTGATGAATTATGGCGAAAAATGAGAGACACGAAATGTCTAATAACATCCACATACGTTGTCTGATTTTGATCAAACGTCAGGGGTTTGTTTGTTGTGTGATGCCGATCGAATAGATGTGACTATTATGAGTAAAAGTTATAGCGCCACCAACTGGCAGCAGGAAATGTGTCATTTCAAAATGCTTTGAATCCAGCATCTTATTTTTACCCGATTTGCTTCAAACTTCATCAGAGTAATGAGAAAACACGGCTGATGTAAAACTGTGAAGGGAATATTGATATCTAAAATATTGTTGCCATGGTAATATGTCAAAGTTGAACGTTTTTTTGTTGATTTTGAAGTTGATTTTGAGGCAGATAACATGCTTAGAATTCCATGAAACTCAATACACATATCCGTATTAATGATAGTTAGACACCGGAAAAAGCTCATAAACGGGCGTGGAAGAGGCACTCTATAGCGCCACCTTTTGTCAAAAGCGGGGGGGTTAGTTTTAGCTACAGACACAAAACTCGGTACATAAATTGTTCTTATTAAGCCGGACAACTTTCTAATTTACAGTCATTATCTACGACCAACAGGAAGTCGGCTATTTTTATTTGAATGTTTGTTTTTTGAGAAAACAGGCTGTAAACAAATTCATACTCCTCCGAGCAGAAACAAGTAGTTCACACCAAACTTTGTCAACATGATGCCAATATACTGAAGATTTTAAATTGCGGACGGATTTAGGATATCTCGAACGGTGTGGCAATGGTGATTTATTAAAGTAACAGTAAAAATAAATAGCAGTAATTTTCTTATATCTTTAAAGTGCACTTTCCAAACACTTCAAAACTTTTTACATAAATATAACAGGTCATTCTGAGGAAACATGCTTAGTTTCAAAAATGTATCATGCTCAGGGGCCACAAAACAATTTTTCTTTGAATATTTGTTTTTTGAGAAAACTGGCTGTAAATAAATTCATACTCTTCCAAGCAGAAACAAGTAGTTCACACCAAACTTTGTCAACATGATGCCAATACACTGAATATTTTAAATTGCGGACGGATTTAGGATATCTCGAACGGTGTGGTAATGGTGATTTATTAAAATAACAGTAAAAAAAATTGCAGTAATTTTCTTATATCTTTAAAGTGCAGATTTCAAACACTTCAAAACTTTTTACATAAATATAACAAATCATTCTGAGGAAACTTGCTTAGTTTCAAAAATGTATCATGCTCAGAAGCCACAAAACAATTAAAACTATCACTGAAATTGGTTTAAGGGTGAAGAGTGTAATACCAAGAATGACCAAAAGATGGAGGCATGACCTTATTTTTCAAGAGCTGCCTGTATTTCTATCAGAACGAAAAATAATGCATAGAATCAGCTGAAATGATCTGTACTGTCAGTATTCTTTTACATACAAACACACACACACACACACACATATATATATATATATATATATATATATATATATACACATATAATTTTTTTTTTAATACTTATAGAATATTAAAAGTATTTGTAACAATTTACATTAAGGTCTCTTTGGTTAACATAAGTTATTACATTAATTAACATGAACTAAAAAGGAACAATATATTTAAAATCATTTATTAATCTTATTTAATGTTAGTTAATGCCAAGCGTGTAATACCAAGAATGAACACCAGATGGAGGCATGACCTTATTTTTCATGAGCTGCCTCTCTGTGTATCAGAATGAAAAATAATGCATATAATCAGCTGAAATGCTCTGTATTCTCAGTATTCTTTACACACACACACACACACACACACACACACACACACACACATATATATATATATATATATATATATATATATATATATATAATTTTTTTTTTTTTTTTTTTTTTTTTTTTTTTTTTAATACTTATAGAATATTAAAAGTATTTGTAACAATTTACATTAAGGTCTCTTTGGTTAACATAAGTTATTACATTACTTATCATGAACTAAAAAGGAACAATATAATTTAAAATCATTTATTAATCTTATTTAATGTTAGTTAGTGCCAAGCGTGTAATACCAAGAATGACCACCAGATGGAGGCATGACCTTAATTTTCAAGAGTTGGCTGAGCTGCCTGTATGTCTCTCAGAATGAAAAATAATGCATAGAATCAGCTGAAATGTTCTTTACTGTCCATATTCTTTTAGATGCACACACACACACACACACACACACACACACACACATGACCGCTAGAGAGAGAAAAGAGAGAGACTAACATTAATAAATATTATATAATTATTGTTCATGTTAACTTATATAATGTTAAAAAATAAAAACTTATTGAAAAGTGTTACAAAAGATTTTCATATTTCTCTTTATGTGTGAGTTTTTGTCAGAGAGAGGGAGAATAGAGAGAGACTAACATTTTTAAACGGCTATATATTAATTGTTCATATTAATTAATATAGTTAATGTTAATAACTGAAACCTTATTGAAAGTGTTACCCAAATGTTATATATAGTTGCGTGTATGTGTGTGTGTGTATATCTTTCACAGTCTTGATAGTTTGGATTAACCCTTTCATTGCTGTATCCCTCAAAACCAGACTGCCGGAGGTTTACTGTAATGCAAGTGCCCGCTGGGCACAGTTTTCCTGATGGCACCGGCGTGGCGGTTGCGCTGACGGCTTGGGCCCGCCATCGCTGCTTGCAGCTATATTTTTTTTTGCTTTTGATAAATAGGCAACAATCTAGTCTCAGCCTTGGACCATTCACACCTACTGATGCATATTCACTGCTGTTCCAATCTGATTAACTGGCTTTTACGCAATTTCTGGGGATATCAGGTTGTGCAGGTTTCTAGATTAGCTAGATTTGAAAGAGTCGACGTGAATTTATACGTATTATAGTATTTATAATATACCAGTTAATATTTGAAAACACTAAATTTAATAAAAAACATGAATGTTTAATAACACTGTTAAATGCAAATCTCAAACTGATTATTAATTTATCATACTGTGCATTATAATGTTGTGAAGCCTGAATTCACTCATCATCATTCATACATCATTTCACTTTTTATAAACTATTAGCCATAATTTTGGCCATGCGATGACCTGTCTATGCAGGTCGGATTTGGTTTCTTGACCTTTAGGAGTGATTTGTGGGTAATTGCACACCAGTAATAATGCAGAATTTATCTGCTAACAGCAGACCCAAACCAAAAGCCCTCCATGCTACAGATATCATTCTATAGTAGTCAACATTTGAAGTGGATCAAAAAAGTTAATCAAAGTTGTCCTAAGACAAGAATGCATTTTGGTTTTAGGACAACTTTGATGAAAGGTTTTGACCCGCTTCAAATGTTGACTGATGTACTTGAAATAATTAGCCGTAGCTTCAATTTTCTTCTGAGTATCACAGCTGATCATTAAAAAATATCAGTAGATCAGTAGATCTTTTTTGTTTATTTGCGAGCTCAATAGACTTTCATTCATTGTTCTTTGTTCATTCATTGCATCTTTCAATGCGTGTCACACATCGCATGAGTCTTTCTGTATTATGGCGTTAAGCAGGTTTTGTCTGTGTGAATAAGTGCAGCTGTGAATTCTCCCCACTTTCTCTATGTTTGTGCGTGTGTGTACCAAGGCCTCTATAGAGAGGCGTACAGCTCGGTACAATCCAGTGTGGATGATAGGGCCTGTCTCCATAGCCACAGGCCAGAGGAAAGCAGAGAGGAGAGCACGCCCCTTATGCCACTGCTCTGTGGGTAAGATTATCACCAGGAGGCTGTGAATGCACGTCGTCCCATTGAGAACTCAACTCCTACCCTGAATAGGGAGGGAAACAATAGCACCTATTGTCAGCCTAGATGCATTTTCACTGTTGCGGCTCCAGCAGTATCTGTGTATCAGAAGAGTTGCTCCAGACTTTGCCATCCTCTCCATTCTAGCTCTGTGTGTAACTCTACCTTCATGAAGCAGGACAGAGGGGTTGAGGTCCTATCAGGACCAACTTTGTGTGGAGTTTAACTTTTGTTTTGGTTGGTTTTTTCTTTGGATGTGGTGAGTAACCTTGGATATTTTCTTAGCCAAACACTTACTTTAGAAAGCTGCTGGAGGTTGCTGGAGGTGTAGCAATTTTACACGTCATGTTACCATGAAAGTTCTGTTCTGTTTGTGTCATATATTAAATGCAGATTAATATATGTGAAGAACTGATACCCTGTGCACAGCACTCACAAATAGTGTACCATGCATGTTTTATAGATGTGTGAATATGGTATTTTTTATTGTGATATGGTTTGTCTTAAGAACCACGTATGAAAGGATGTGGTTTGCAAGATCATTTATATTCAAATAAACACAGCACGCTACAGCTGACTGACGCCCAGAAGAAAACACCTGCAGAACACTGGAAAACATCTGTTAATAAGTTGATTAAAAGTGTTGAGAACTGTATGAAATCTCATCACTGAATGAAAATGTATTTAATTATGCATCCCTTTGATTAACAATTTGCAGGATAAACTATAACCTAGCTGTTAATTTGTGATGTCAATTTATTGGCTCTAAACAAAAGGACCACTGTTAGTGCAATGTTAATGTTCGTGTGGATGAGAAAGGGTTCATTTGTTACTGATTCTTCTTCACTCAAGAAGCAGAACATATTACCCAACATATTGGCTTGTTATTAAACATTGAGTATGATGTTTAGTTTTGTTTTGAGCAAGGATCAATTTCAAATGTCTTTGCATGCTGCAGTGTTTTTAACAGAGCAAAGAAATCTTGTGATTGTTCATTTATCTATTCTCCCTTTTTCAGTTGTACGACAAGATAAACACCAAGTCTTCACCACAAATCAGGAATCCTGCAAGTGACGCAGTTCAGAGAGCCAAAGAGGTGAGTGCAGGCTACAGTTACAGAAAGATGCCTTTGTAGTTATAAAATTATTAGGACCAAAGATGTTCCTAGCACAAGTTTACTTGAACTTCATTGTAATGTTCAACTTAATCATTGACTTAAAAAAACCTCTACCAGGAATACTTGTTTTTCTACTGCTTTCACCTTTTCAGAAAAAAAAAAAAATTAAATGTAATCTCTCTTTTCAATATCTTCAAAAAGAAAGTATGTTAATGTGACTCAAAACTGAATGGAACAATGTTTAGATGGTTTGTCTTTTCTTATATCTTGGATGTGCTAATTCAG
This sequence comes from Acrossocheilus fasciatus, assembly GCA_036784905.1. Classification (NCBI taxonomy): domain Eukaryota; kingdom Metazoa; phylum Chordata; class Actinopteri; order Cypriniformes; family Cyprinidae; genus Acrossocheilus; species Acrossocheilus fasciatus. The sequence goes on along the minus strand of CM071946.1, from coordinate 24,855,177 downwards.
AAATGACATTTTAAATACTTAAATATTGTGTATGTTGTCATTTTTAACCAGTATTCTGTCTAGTCTGTGTTTGCATTTTAATATAGCTTATCAGGATGTTCAGAAAAGACTCACTGCATGACCTACTCATCCTCCTTTGCTTTTCTAGAAACAGAATTTCCTTACTGTCTTGGTTTTTCACTTCTGCTTTGTGAGTGTAGTTTAGTGCACAATATTTTTTTTAAAGAATGAATTATCTATAAAACAGGAAGTGCACTAAATTTTCATATCTGAAAGCTAATTACATGGTATGTTTTGTATGTAAATTTAGTTAACCAACAAGTATTTTACAGATGATGGTGCCACAAATTTCAAATAGCAAATCAGTTATAATCATTTCACTCTTACTTTGAGGTATTTATTTATGGCCATTAGTTTGTCTTTTTTTACTCAATACCATCTCTGTTCATATCTGGGTTCTTTTTGTTGTTTTTTTTTGCTGATTTTTTTATAGAAAGCAGACGTGCATGTGATTTTTATATAGTTTAACAGAAAGCCTCAAACAGAGGTCTATTTTGTACTCAATGCCTCTAAGAATTTCAAGCTCGGTGTATAATTTATGTGACATTTACAGATCCCTAGTGGTCTATTGCTTGTGTGAACACATGCCTGTTTTCTTCCTGGTGAATTAGAATGCATCTCAACCAGCTGCCATTAGAAAGCCGCATTAACAAGTGAATGTGTTCGTCTGCTTTTACCTACTGAGTAGATTAGAAAAAAAATATAGAATAACATAATGACTGTGTGGTGTTGGACAAAGCAGCTCTTTTATTAACTTTCATATCCAAGTGTGGAAGATTATCATTGAGAGCACAGACTGACATGACACTTCTCAAGTTACATGAAAGTAAATTTTGGAGTGAAAATACATTTCATTTGGTGAGCTTATCGGGCTGTATGTTTGATGCGTGACTGTCTGTGTGCTTGCCTCAATGTTGGCTGAAGCATTTTACTCTCTCTCTCTCTCATCTGCACAAGAGACCAGTTCAGATTCTCACTAATAACACAATAGACAGTGAATAGTTATGCTAATGGTTCTGTTTTGTCTTTAACAATAAATGAAAATATAGGCACAAGCTATCCATTAATCCCAGTTTCCAGTAACTTTACAAGCATTTAAAAAAAAATCCTTGCTGGCTCTAAAGACTTAAAAGACATTGATCTAGTATTTTTCATAAACAACTGATGTAGCAATCTATTTTATAAATGTATGTTACTGATCTTATTGTTAACGATTCATGTGTGTGTGTGTGTGTGTATATATATATATATATATATATATATATATATATATATATATATATATATATATATATGATTTTATATATATATATATATATATATATATATATATATATATATATATATATATATATATATTATTAATAATTTTTTTTTTTTTAATTTGACCACATAATTTTTAATAATAAAAAAAGCTCCCAGTTTATATTAGGTGGCCTTAACTACTATGTACTTACATTTGAATTAATCATTTGATACAATGCACTTATTGTGTATATACATGTGTTTACATTGTACTTGTATTTTTAAAAATACCTGTATGTAATTACATCTGTAATTAATTTCTGTAACTACATTTATAATTACACTGTTGACCAATCCCTTACACCTCAACCCACCCTTAAACCTACCCACACCACCAAACCTGTCCCTAACCTTACCCGTATCACACCTCAATAGCAGCAGAAGTGTTTTGCAATACAATATGAACACAATAAGTACATTGTACTTATTTTTTGATGTAAGTACATAATAGTTAAGGCCACCTAATATAAAGTGTGACCAAAAAAAAACCTCAAACTTCTGGTGAAACAACATCATGTTCTGGATACGTGTGTCAAACTTCTCCATTTAGTCTCCATTTCATTTTTGTGTAAAACCCGCCCCTCCTCAATCTGCAAGCTTGCATTCAGTTTTGAATGCAACCAAGAGTACTTTCATTCCATCACAACTTGAAAAGCGATATTAAACTGCTGTTTCAGGAAGGGATTAATCCTCCAAGTCATAGTACATTTTTTCTTGAAGTTGTTGTTTCACATTTACTTAAAGTTAGTAAATAAAAACTGATAATGAATTATTTTATAGCAGTTGCGTTAACAGAAGCATTCTGAGTATTTTGAATATATGTCAACAAATCCTAACTTGGTGCTTCAGATGAGCTTGATCAAACAAATGTGCTAAGTTCCCATATAAAGGCAAAAGTAATGTCGTTTTGAATAGTTTAAACCATCTGCATACTCTAAGATAAAAAATAGTAAGATTCAAACTAGTCTTGATGGTTGCTTCTGGTCTCAAACTCCCTCAGTGGTCCTCTTGGTCCTGACCCCTCTAAAACAAGTCTGTCTCAGTCACAAGTCACACAACCTATAAAGCTCAACCATTTCCTTTATTATTGCACATCAAAAAGGAACTCAGGTCTGCTGGTGATTAAAGAGCTGTGCTCTCGAATAACCCTCCTTGGCCTCTTGCTTGTGATCACCGGCAATGGTGAAATGCTTAAGGATTATCCTCTTTGTATTGCTTAGAGCCAGCGGGGCGGAAACTAACCCATCACCTCTCACTGTTTTCCCTGAGAGACTGAAACTTGCGGAGGCGGTGTAGTGCCTAACTCTAAAAATTCAGCCTTCGACTCTGCTGCTTCTTACACAGACTATATGTATCAAATGTTATAAAACTTTCCTGTGTGTGTCTCTCATGCTAAGACCTCCGCCGAAGACGGGTCGAGCACGGCTTTGAAACATCTGGAATATGTAAGCTGCAGACATTTTCCCAATCTTATGTCCACTTATTTTTTTTACCACTTTTGTAGAACATGTGGAAATTTGTAGGATTCTTGTAAATGTCTGAGCTTTACATTTAGTGATTTTGACTGGCAGTGAGGGGCTGCCAGGTGGGTTTGACCATTGATTAGAGCTCATTAGAGATGATTAGTGTGGTTCAAAAGACATCCAGGATCCGGCGCTCAGCAGCATTCAGCGGGGAGTTGTGACATATCTGCAGTACTGTGCCAAATCACCCCCTCCCACCTGACCCGTCCCACCCCGCCAATGGAAGGGCCAAATGAGCCCAGACAGCAGTGCTGATTGGTCACATGGGGTCTAAGGGTCATGCCAGAAATGTTTGCGTGTGTGTGTCTGTTCTGATATATGATGTGTGGGGTCTCAGCAGTCCAGCTCAAAGTTGTGTTGCAGTGTACGAGATTAAAAAGAAACATCTTTACTTACTTGAAGAATTAAATACCATGGCGATGACAGCCTGAGGAAAAGCCTGATGACTCTGTCTGTCTGTAGGTACTGGAGGAGATTTCATGCTACCCGGAGAATGCAGACGCTAAAGAACTGAGACGGATTCTAACCCAGCCCCATTTCATGGTGAGTCACAGCAGCACAGTGCTAGTTCTGTTGTTAATCTCTTTACAGTACACCTTAAAGTCAACATGAAATCTAAATTAACCCCATTTACTTTCTAAATGCACTTCCTGGTCTTCTTGTGAATAATTAATTTGTGAATGTTATTTTTTGTAATATTTAATCAATCAATGGTATACCTTGTTTTTCCTCTGAAACATCACTTGGCTATTTGATAAAATAATAGTAGTCAAGTATCTGTTTAGTAGGTGTTTTACTTTGGGTTTGGGTACTTTTTTTTGTATCATGATTTTCCACAGAAGTATTAAGCAGCACAACTTTTTTCAACTGTTACAGAAGTAACTTTAGGGATCTCAAAGTGATCCTCATCATTGTAGTGTCCCGACTGCACTGCTAACATCATGAAATACAGTGAAAAGACAAAAGTGGAGTCTTCAAGCTTGATCAAATTTCTGTCAGCAAAACTATCTTTGAGAGCTTAATTAGAGCACTTGTACTTCTTTCTGAGGCTTTATGAGTTGGATCTATTTATTTAGGACGTTGTCAGCGGTCTTATTGTTTCACCATCTCAGACTTTGCATTGCTTTTCTGTTATCCTCTTCTATAATCAATGATGTGTTTGTTAGTCATCTGTGTTCAGAGCATTACTTCTGTGTTCTTATCAGTGGGACAGACAACCTCATGACAGATGAAGCAGAGAGTTTGCCCTTCGCTCTAAACTGACTGTTTGTCAATAAGGTTCATCTAGAGGATTCCACACTTTTTTGGTGTCATAATTGGACAGGTTTACCTTTCAGTCAGAGATGATAGTGAGGATGAGAATCATTCGTGAGATTAAAAGTAGAAAAATAGGAAAATCTGATTCTTTAAAGTGTGAAATTAATTAAAATGTTCTCTGGCATGATCCAGACCGCAAGGGACTTATTTGGGTGCTTTTTACATTATTTTTACTTCCACTTGAACTGGGGATTTACTACAGAACTGAGAGAAATAAAGTGGGAAGGGGTTAAAAAGGAGCTCATGCATGAGAAAACGAGACTGGTGATGTCAGCCGCACTAACTCTGAATGTCAGGTCAAGAGTGGGGGGATGTGGGGCAGAAAAAAAAAACACAAGAGGAGGGAGGTACCAGCAGGTACTAGCTGTTGAATTCCAGCATGACATTGCCCTTGATGCTTTTCTCACACTCTCATAATTGCACACAAGATAGTAGTATGAGATGAGCTGGTCAGAAAAATTGACCTAATGTTACTGAAGTCTATTACATTTGATTTTTAGGAAGGCAGGCATCAGTCATAAAGCATGATAATAAACTAGATTTGTGCACTAACATTCAAAATTTGGGGTCAGTAAGATTTTTATTTATTTTATTTTTTTAAAGAAATTACTTTTAAAAATACTTTTAAACAGCAAGGATTTATTAAATTGTTTAGAAAGTGACAGTAAATACTTTTACATTGATTTAAAAAAAAATCATTTTCAAATAAATGCTGTTCTTTTGAACTTTCTATTCATTAAAGAATCCTTAAAAATATATCACCATTGCCACAAAGATATTAAGCAGCACAACTGTTTTCAACATTGATAACAAAACATTTTTTTTTTTTTTCTTGAGCACCAAATCATCTTATTAAAATGATTTCTGAAGCATCATGTGGCACTGAAGACTGGAGTTATGGCTGCTGAAAATTCAGCTTTGCCATAACAGGAATATATTACATTTTAAAATATATTTAAATAGAAAACAGTTATTTTTAATTATAATTATATTTCAAGATATTAGTTTTAACTGTATTTTTGATCATAATAAATACAGCCTGGGTGAGAATAAGAGACTTCTTTCAAAAAAAAAGAAAAATCTTACTAAAGCCAAACATTTCCACACTAGGGTAAACATGAGGGTATTTGCATAGCTTGATGCCTTGATTGGTTACTAAAGCATCGTTCTGTCATTGTTAAGGTGATATGTAATCAAAAAGGTTTTTGATTTTGTGTGTGTGTGTGTGTGAGAGAGATATTGTATCTCACTCTTTATCACTCTTTTTCAGGCCTTACTTCAGACTCATGATGTTGTGGCACATGAGGTATACAGTGACGAGGCACTGAGGGTCACCCCACCCCCTACATCACCATATCTCAACGGAGACTCACCTGAGAGCACGAACGGAGACATGGACATAGAGAACGTTACACGAGTGCGCCTGGTTCAATTCCAGAAAAACACGGACGAACCGATGGTATGCATTTGCACATTTCCTGTACATGTACACACACATATACAAACCTAAAGACTGCATAGCATGAACATGATAACAGTTTCTAGTGGTCCACTTTCAAAGTGTGCAACTACAAGCTCTGCACATCAAATATCCTGTGTTGTGAGGCTTGGCACCCTGAGCTGATGGTGAAGTTGATTAAGCTCTCATAGTGGTTAGATTTTACATCCACTTGTTAGTCAAACTTCCTGAAAGCTTCGTTCTCATGACTGTGGTTTTAAATGAGTTTGTGGGCGCTGTTTCAGGGTATCACGTTGAAAATGAACGACTTGAACCATTGCATCGTGGCAAGAATAATGCATGGAGGAATGATCCACAGACAAGGTACATGCACCAGATGGTTTTTCCTTCAAAACTTCACTCAACACTGCTATATTGAGATCCACTAGCCTTCCATCTTTCCTGTATTTCTCCTGTATCTCCATAAACACATGATGAATTAATAGGAAAGAGATGCAACCCATTATTCTTCATAAACCCCTCAACCCATATTCACATGTGGCAGGCTTGAGGGCTTGTGCCGTCACCCCCCATGATGGTCAGATTGCACAATCTCTTTGAACTTGGCAGAAACGTAACACTGATGTACAAGCCTTTACCCACACACCACACACACATGCCATTAACAAGTTTTTCCTGCATGCATGCAAGCAGGACAAGCTTATATTAAATCTCATGCAGTTAATGTTTTCAAGTTTTCAATTTATGAAGGTTGTAAGACTAGTGATGTGTTTTGACACATTTAACATGTTGCTTTGTCACAAATCAGGAACTTTGCATGTTGGAGATGAGATCCGGGAGATCAACGGCATAAGTGTAGCAAATCAAACGGTGGAGCAGCTTCAGAAGATGCTTGTGAGTAGGAACTTTAATGTATTTCCAGCTCAAGAGTTACAACTTTGATATATGAGGATATATAGACATAATCCCGTAAAAATGCCCTTTTTTCTGTTGATAGCGGGAAATGAGAGGCAGCATCACCTTTAAGATTGTCCCAAGCTACCGCACACAGCAGTCGTCCTGTGAGGTAATGGACTCTGTGGCCTTTGCACTGTCCTCTGTCTCTGCCAGTCTCCTCTCTCTGCAGTGCTGTGGTTTGCCTCCCTGGCCTGTCGTGGCCTTTTGTGGTGGGGTTTGATTGCCGTGGATTCTTGTGTGACTAACTGCCTGCCTGATGGCTGCGTGTTAATGCTTTTTTCCCCAAAAGCCTCCATCCTGCTGGACCAAAAGGCCTGGCTCAGACACTACCGCACACCAATTTCACAACCAAGATACCGGAACCCTAGCTTACATATTACACCAGTTGAGGGAACTTTAGATGTACAACGTGAGAATGTTCACAGACAGTGTTGCAGCATTATTCGCAATTTAAAAGTGCGTCTTTACCGTGCTGGCTACAGAAATACATTTTTCATAACACTCCCCTGCCATGTCACAATACTGAGAGGATGTTGAAATTAAAGTGGTCAGATTTCACTTGATGTTCCTTCACACAGTAAATCTCTCAAGGAAGATGTTTACATTTAGGCAGTTGTGTTAGCTCCCCCTTCTGGTGGGAAGCTGCAGTGCAGCCTGATGATTAAAACATGTCTGCTTTGGCAACTGTAACATTACCATGCTTTTAAAATGTTTATTTAATAACTTTAATCTCAAGCAAATCTTTTGGTTTCCCTTACATGATGTCCCCATTTTCTTACCGCAGTGTTGGCTAGCTGTCCGTTTGCTCTGCTGTTTCGCTGACCTTTATATCTTATTACAGAAAGAATCCCCCTCCACCTCCAGACAGTCCCCTGCTAATGGCCATTCCAGCATTAACAGTTCTATCTTGGTAAGGATCCCAGGCAACCTCAAATAACGACCCCCTTCCCACTCCCAACAATCTCCTAATGTTGTTTGTGATTATTTCAACCCGTTCTTGCAATCATACCCTCTTAATTTGCACCAGATGTTGTTAAATTTGTTTAAAGTCCAGTTTTATGTTTTTTTTTGTTTGTTTTTCCTGTTTGTTTTTATATATTTCACTACAATATTTTGACCTTCTCAATAAACACAAATGCAAAGACTGAACAAGACAGCGGCTAACATCAATTGAACACAGTTTCCGTTATCTCAGTTCACAAATTGGTGTGCTCTGTGCTGTTGTAGCTCACTCACTCTGACTGCCAGTGTGAATACAGCGTGCGGTCCCAGGAACACTTTACAGTGGACGTGGGATCTACTGTTCCATTTTTTAATTCCTTTATGTTAGTACCAGTGATGTATTGTGGCTGACAGCAAGCACAATGTTTAGGCCAAACTCAATGGAGGCATGCAAAGGATTCCTAGCATAAATAAAAAGCATGCATACTTCTAACAAAATGCAGTGAGATCTACATTAGTACTGCATATGAACTAGGGGTGGGCGATAAAGAAGTTGACATGATAAATCAATAAAAAAAGTCAAATAATATCAATTTTGACTATTTGTGTCGGGTACTATGTGGTCGAGAATGGGACTCCGCTAAGCCCTGTCCCTTTTAATTACTCTTATGCTGTCAAACTTTCCTACTTGTTAAGTTTGCAAGAAGTTTTGGGAAGTGGAATTTATTTATTTATATATTTAGATATATGGATATATTCTTTAAAATATTCTAAACAGAAAAAAAACGTTTATTTAAAATATTTATTAAAATATTCAGATTAAATATCAACATAAAATTAGTTCCGTAATACACAATAATAATTAATAAATGTTTATTTATTAAATGATTTCATTGAAATATTCTTGCAAAAAATACAAAAAAATATTGTTGCCTTTTCCTGCTTTTATACTTGTTTACATAATTATTTTTTCAGTAAAATTTAAATAAACGTTGTAAATATATATTTTGACCAGCCAAAATTTGAATTAACGTTTGCTAATATCGCCCAACCCCTGCCATAGACCCAGTGGGACCCACTTGGTGTTCTTCATAGAGGGGGGTTAGTCTCCACCTCATGAACATGCTTGAATGGAGTGTGGTGCTGAAGCTGCTTGCTTGCTTCTTGCTTTCTTGTGTGTTGCTGTTCTGAGATTTACCCTCAACAGCCCTTCTCTTTTAACACATGCATACACAAAAAATGAAGTGGTCCTCCTTTGTGGAGTTAGCATTGCCCCCAGTGGTTTTAACCAGATTTTTTGTTATGTTTTGTTGAATGTATATTTCTTTTAATTGTAATCGTTATTAATTGTTATTTAATTGTTCCATGAGTCCTGTCTTTCCTCTGTAAATGGTCAGTCTCTCTTTCACTGCTGGGCTTTGCTTTACAGGACTTGCCGTCAACCATCCAGCCAAAAGGACGCCAGGTGAATAGAGCATCCATCAGTCTTAGCACCCTCTACTGACTAGCGCTTTTCCACACTGCTTTTGTGCTTGAGATTGAATGAACAAGTTAGTGATTCACAGCTATTAACATCCTGCTTTCTCTATCAGTTTTTGCACTAACACCATTCACCATTAGCTGCTCTACAGACAGACTTGGTTGTAGTGTTATTGAATTGCACTTACTCAACAACAAGACTGTAAATGCAAAGATATTGTTATTTATGTTGTTTTTAAAAGTTTACATAAATTTTCTGTTTATTAAATAAGTTATTTTATTCATTAGTTTATTCATATTTATTTATTAAGTTAAATGATGTGTTGTGATGACGAGTATCCTCTCAGACAGTAGATTACACTAAAGATTATATCAACTAAGATATAAAAAAAAGTTTTCTTAAAAGTACCCTTCTGAACTGACTTTTTAGAAGTAATACCAACTCTAAGACAACTTTTATTTGGACCCTGTTAGACTTTTAGTTTAGGTTAAAAAATGGATCAAGTATACCAGATTGGTGTGTCTGTCTTATCCTAACCCCATGCAGTCTCATGCTTTTCTACTGGCCCTGGGCTACAGAGTGGTGTGTGTTTCCTCTCACATCCCATCTAGATTACCCTACAAATCAACAAAGCTGACAACATGAGAGATCAAAGAGCCCATCACAATTTGTTCTTCTAATCTCTAGGCCTTGCCTTTAAGCATTGTGTCCTAATAGGATGAGAAGTAGAAAGGGAGACATACGATCAGCAGAGGGCGCCATCCGCCAGCACGGGTCCATCTGTGTTGGCTGAAGTGCGTCACTGAGTGCTGGAAATGATCTGCTATGTTACAAGTGATGAGAACAGAGTGATTTGACTGACATCTCCACCCTGCTTTGTTCCTTTTGATCAACCCATAACTTTTCTGAACGTTAGCTTTTATAGCTGCATTCTTCATCTCACCAACCCCAATAACAGTGCCGTATTAATGCCGCCACAGTGCCGTGATATTGCATGATGTTTGTAATACTCTCATGCCCTAGATCACCAGACCTCCAATCAAGGATAAATTTTCCATCAAGGTAAGATTTTAAAGAATGAGCCCAATCCACTGCTCTGAAAAAGTGTTGTGTAACCATTTAAGTCCAAATGTAGCAAGGACTCAAAAACAATTACATCATCAGTGCGATTCTTTGAAAATATAACGTTAAGCTCGATTTTTGCAATGTTTGTACTTAAAGGCCCCTTTCAGTCAATTCAATGTCGTTTATTTTTAATCCAGGAGTCACACACCACTCTACCCTCAGACCGCACTAGATGTCCAGCAAGGACTCATAACTCACTCTCATACATACTTACATGCATCATCTGTTTGCCAAGATGCTCAGTTTTCATACTGTGCAGCTTCAGCCAAGCATGCCTGTGTCATCTCAACCGAAACCTGATCTCCACTTGTACCTTGACCTCCAGTTGCACCTTAACCTCCTCTTGTACCCTGACTTCCTCTGTCAGTCAGTCCTTTCCTGTGCTGTGTCTGTGTCACTGTAGGGTTTTTCTGACTTCGACTGATTATGTCTTTTCTCAGATCTATGTACGGGCACAGTTCGAGTATGATCCGGTGAAGGATGACCTCATCCCCTGTAAAGAGGCGGGGATTCGTTTCAGGGTGGGTGACATAATCCAGATTATCAACAAAGATGATCATAACTGGTGGCAAGGCAAGCTGGAAAACACCAAGAATGGCACAGCAGGACTGATTCCCTCACCTGAACTTCAGGAGTGGTGAGTTTTCCTAGAGCAGAATGACCACTTCAATCATTTCTTTTATTTGTATGATGAAAACCAGAAGATTGTGATTGGCTGCTGCTGAGGGTAGAGGGAAAGAGGAGACAGAACAATGCAAGTTGCTCACAATACGATTTAAAAAAACTTGAAGATGTGCTATCATCAAGGCTAACAGATATGCTGCACACTAACCACATGTTCATCTAATTGTTTCTTTTTATTTGTTTTGTTCTAGGCGGGTGGCCTGTATAGCCATGGAGAAAACCAAGCAAGAACAGCAGGCAAGCTGTACTTGGTTTGGCAAGAAAAAAAAGCAGTACAAAGACAAATACCTAGCAAAGCACAACGCAGGTAGAGTTTCCAATGGGCTTTCTGCACCTTCCCTCTCTCCTTACAGACAACAGCTAGATTTTGGTCGATCAGCTCTTCCTTATTGGAGATCTAATTAGTAATCTTTATTTCCCCCGTAAGCAAGAATAAAATCGAATAGGCTTCTAACACTGATGTTATGCACGTATCATGTCACACAAAATAGCAGCTCTCAGGGAGATGTCAAACAAGTATTGATTAATGATAAACGTTCACTTTTAAAAACTTTGCTGCCTTTTTAGCAAATGTTTGTCAAGATAAGTGTGTAAAACACAATAGGGTCATTCATAAAATTACTGCCTTTTCTACTTAGAAGTAAATTAATATATAATCTAAATCAATATATTATTCAACATTTATCTGGTAGAATGCATAGGATCTTATAAAAATGTAATAAGATTTTATGCATTCTACCAGATAAATGTTGCAAATGTTGCATTGTGCCAGTAATGAAAATAAATACATTTTATTATAAACACTGTACAGTATATAACATACATATATTGTTTTATATTATATATAAATTTATTTAGTTTATTGTATATGTATGCAGTATATTCTGAAGTTTGGGGTCAGTAAGATTAAAGAAAAAGACTTTTATCTGCCAAAATTGTATGGTATGTTAGATTTCTATTAAAAAACATGCAGTTCTTTTGAACTTTCCTAAAAGATGTATTGTAATATATATATATATATATATATATATAGAAAATTTTAATAATATTTAACAATTAAATAAAAGAGACTTATGAGCATCAAAACCTTTAAAAACAAACTTATCAACCCGAAACCTTTCAACAGTAGTGATTGTCTTCAGAAAGACAACAGTTTTTTCCAATTTAATTAGACATTTATTGTAAATTTGAAATTGCACTCTTCAAAATGACACGCTTTTCAAAAAGGGAATTTAATGCTGGTATTTGAATGAATAAATATCTGCTTTTTAATTATCATTTGTTTACTATACAAAAAATATTAGTAACAGGGTTGGCATATTTAGAATAGTCCATTACTGTCAAACATATCAAAGCAAAAAAATTAAATAATAAAAAAGAGGCTCATTTGAGATCCACTTTATAGAATGACCTGGTTGATGATCAAATACTAGAATTGACTGTTTGTTTGTTTTTATTACATCATTACTGTTGTTAGATAGAAGCACAAGAGAACACTATGTTGTTGATGGCCATTGCTAACTCAGACCAAGAGGAACAATGTCAGGAAGAATGCATATATGTATTTTTTACACCAGTGACAGTCTATAATTAGTATTATGTTTATATTAGTTCCTGCTTTTCAGAGACAGCAGACTTTTACCCTCATGGCAGATGTTGCTAGAAACGTCTTCATTGAATTCGATTCAAACTGTAGTTTAGAGGCTGTAGGGAGTGTCTCTGTGTGTCTAGTGGTAGGTATGGGCAGGTAACAGGGCCCTGTGCTGTCTAGCTCAAATAACCCGAGGTCCTGACTGCAGCATTTCCACAAATAGCAGGGTGACTTGTGCCAATACATAGCCAAGTAGCTGTGTGTCTGATTCTGCCTGCTGTTCCCTGACCAAACAGTCCCTTAAGACTCTTTCATTTTGCTTCAAGTACCAAAGGGGCTCATTAAAGCCAGCCACAGTGGAAACCTTGGTCGTTATTGCTGATGAGCACACCTGCATATATATACCACTATGCAACAAGTGTGTTCATGTGTGTGTTCTCACGGGGAACGCAGAGGCCATAAATGAGACGCCTATGTTTTCCGTAAGAGTGTGTGGTTGCTGGTAAAGGGCCAGGGGAGAGAAAAGTGTCTTTACTATGGGTAACTCATATGTCATGGATGAAATTCATGTGTTCATCATGGCTTCAGGTCTAAACCAACACACAACCTCCTCTGAAGATGCACCTGTGTACGTGCTCTCAGATATACTGTGACTGGATGCAAATTTTATGACCTCTATATAAATCGATCCTGACACTATGAAAGGCGGCAATTACATGATCTCGTTAGAAGCATGGTGAACCCCACTGCTTTTAACATCTTATATAAGCGAGTCATTTAGGTCCTGCTTCAGTCTGCAGTACTAGCTATCACATGGTCAGGTTACTACCTTCGAACAAACAGGATGTTAAACGACGCCATAGTTACTTCTTGTCAAGATCTCCCCAGTGGTGTGGAATAGTTTAAAGGTAAGCTTCCCAAAAGGTGGATTTGTTAGTTCAGACTGTAGAGACTCCACTGAATCATAAAGCCAGAAACTCATTCTGTGCAAGTATGTCAATTCAAACTCTTCCAGCTACACAACCTTGATTTTGCATTGTTGCATTATGCAGTGTTTCTGAACACAATTTATAACGCAAGTACACTACCATTCAAAAGTTTATTATTTTTTGATTACAAAGAAATTAATGCTTTTATTCAGAAAGGCACATTAAATTAATCAAAAGTGACAGTAAAACTTTTTATAATAGAAATATTTATATTGCAAATAAATGCTTTTATTAATCTTTCTGTTTATAAAGGAATCCTATCACGGTTTATACAAAATTAAGCAGCACAACTATTTTAAACATTAATAACAAGAAGAAATGTTTCAGCATATCAGAATGAATTCTGAAGGATCATGTGGCACTGAAGACTGGAGTAATGGCTGCTGAAAAATGAGTTTTGACATCATGGGAATAAATGGTGTTTTAGAATATATTAAAACAGTAATTTTAAATTATAATATTTCACAGTATTATTGTTTTACTGTATTTTTGATCAAATAAATGCAGCCTTGGTGAGCATAAGAGACATCTTTCCAAAACATTTAAAAACCCTACCGACCCCTAACTTTGTAATGTGGTGCATGCTTAGAATTTGTAGTGTTGCGATGTGTTTTGATGAAATTTAATGATTAGCTTTGATTTATCATTGTACTAATGGGAAAGTAAATTTTTGAAATATTTTTTTGTATATATTATTTCATTACTTTTCCCCCACAAAAATACACTCACTGGCCACTTTATTAGTTACATCTGGCTATTAACAAGTTGGACCCCCTTTTGCCTTAATTCTTTGTGGCATAGATTCACCTGTTGTCTTGCGCGGTTAAGTTTGTCTGCTAGTGTTATGGCAATTGGTTTGAACACCGTTATACTGAGAAAGTTAAAATTGTTTAAATGTTTACTTAACAATGTTTCAAACATATGTTGGCCAAGCATTTAAATCTGCATTCTCCTACTTGCATCAAATGTTTCTGGCCTAAGGAGGCCCAACGGTAGATCTGATCAGATCTGGGCTGCTGGAATCACAGTGTTCTCTGATCACCCAATCACTTAGCTGATCAAATAGGCTGTGTTGAGCACAGCCCCCTCAGCCATCAGCAGCGGGGAGCACAGATCAGACATAATCCCTCCTGAGCCCAGTGCCCCACTTTACAGAGTCTGATTTGAGCTCACTCAGCCAGTGAGGCAGAAAATGGGACTCTTTGGGGTATTACGGCCTTTTTTCAGGTCTCGTCCAAATTCCTCCGGGATTGTTAAATTGTCTAAAACTGTTTTGATTTTGTGGGGCTTGTCTAAGGCAAGGAGCTTTATTACAGTTGTGCTTTGGGCTTTTCCAGCTATTATGCGCAAGTTCAGATCAGGTTAGGAAGGGAAATAGGAAGCATATGGTTGGGGATTTTCCAATAGGAAGCAGTTGGTAAAGACTTGTCCTTCACAAAGAGAATTTAATCTTTACGAGACAAAAAAACAACACTGCCCCAACAGGCTTAGAATGAAAATAGACCTCTATTTAAGGACGTGACTATCTACAGGCCAGGAAGTGCTTCTCTCAGTTGTGAAAGCAGAAGGGGGTCAGTTGTGGCTTAGCTCAATGTGTGTAGATTTTTGATGTCCTGTTTGCCCCTCCCTTTACTCTGTTCCATCCTAGTAATTTCAACATTGACACACATTATCTAGTCCACTTTTCATTGTATCGTTAAAAACCTACTAGATTATGTTTGTTTTTATTTTGTCTCAGACAGGTTTGCTCATGCTGCTTGTTTCTCATAATGCAGTTTGTGCTACATACATGAATGAAACAAAAATCATGCAGAGAGATTTGCTATTACGTTTCGGACTGAATGAATTTACAATTTTCACCTGGCAAATGAAAATTAAACAGAAAACAAAAAACTATACACAGAACATACACCAGTGTTCAAAAGTTGTTGTTTTTTTTAAAGAAATTAATGCTTTTATTTATCAAGGCTACTTTAATTTGATCAAAAGTGACTTCTGTTTCTATTTCAAATAAATGCTGTTTTTGAACTTTCTTTTTATAAAGGAATCTTTAAAAAAAAGAAGTATCGTTATGCAGCACCATTAACTTGAAAAGGTTAGATTTGAACCCTAACTCCACCACCATGACTTGTTTTTTCTTCTTTCCTCTTTTCCCTTCCACCCCATACCTTTATTTGTGTTAAGATGGTAACATATATGTCAAAATATAATTGTACATGATACCCGCTAAGAGAAAACTAATTCTCTGTGCCAATTTAAAAAAAGTAGTAGTATCATGGTTTCCACAAAATTAAGCAGCACAACTGCTTTCAACATTGATCTTGTTTTTTCCTTGAGCACCAAATCAGTATAATAGGACGATTTCTAAAGGATCATGTGACACCGAAGACTTTTCAGCTTTGCCATCACATGAATGAATTCTATTTCAAAATATATTACTATTTCACAATATTTTTTTCAGCATTTTTGATCAAATAAATTTGGCCTCGGTGAGCATTAGAGACTTTTCAAAAACAACATTTTTGAACGGTAGTGTATATGTGCAGAAATACTGATGGAGGTGGGTTTGGTGGTGGACACTTGAATTGTCCCTCTAAGAAACCACCTAGCAACATTCCAGGAGAGCTATAATGATACAGAGCTATGGTAGAAATGTGTCAACCAGTAGAGATCTTGCATTGTTTATACTGTGGTAGACATGAATATCACTATCATTTAAGAATAATTTGATCTGTTGGTTTGTGTGACAAGTTCAGAATTTTAGATATACTAATATTATGTAGCTTTCATCTGCAAAGTTTTTAATTCTCTGGATTATCTAAGAATAGGCGTTACCATTATTATGTAATATATTCACATGTTCACAAATGTCATGATGTATAGCGTTACTATAATAGAACATTACTCATACTGTGACCGTAAATTATAATACTTTGGCAGATTATCAGAAAAACCACTTAATTCCACACTTTAATTGCAGCTTTCAGATTCCAACCTTGCTATGCAAGTGCATTGCTGTGAATGTCAGAGGCATGTTTCATTGTTCAGAGCAGCGACGTCTCACACGCTCTGAAAGCGTCCCATCCAGAGCAGCCCGAGCTCACGGATGGCCTTCATGTCTCTGTGCTTCGAGCATCACAGCTTTAGGCGTGCTTGTTGTTGTTTGTTTACTGATGTTCTGTTAACTGAGCCATAACTCAATGCCCCCCCTCCCCTGTCCATTTTACATGCTGTCTATCTACCAATGGCCTCTGTGCATGTAAGTAACTGTGTTGCTGTGGCATACAGCCTCTGTGCTTAATTCTCTCTTTCTCTGTCTCTCTGTCTGTCTCTGTGTCTCACTCGACACCCTTGCTGTGGTGATTTTATTAACCCCGAAACCATCTTTGCCTATTAGCAACCTCCATTTTTCTCAATCAACAGAACAAAGATCTTTTTTTTGAGTCTGTGTTTGAATGTTTGTGTGGTATTCGTGGTTTATTTTGTGGTGTTGTGCTTTGTGTTTTTAGTTTATTTTTCAGTCTGTATTCTCTGAACCCTGTGCACCTATATCCACTGATCCACAGTACATGAGGCTTCTCTGTGTGCAAATCCATTAAACATCCTACATACATAGAGCTGCATACTCAAGGTCATGCGAAAAAGGTGCATGAATCATTTAAGGCATCTATTCAGAGAGGGAGATGAGTGCTGGAATCACATTTCACGTGGAAATGACACAGATGGCTCACGTTTCCCACTGCCAAGTCAACTCACCGTCTCCTGCACACACCAATGCTGTCTCCCCCAACACACCCCCACACGCACACTGCAGCCAGTTTTGCTCATTATGCAACTGAAACACTGTGGTAGAAAAGGCTTAGTTATATAGCTTTGTGGAAGTTCACAATAGCAACGAAGGATACTTTGTCCTTCATTGCAGTCGTATTTCAGAGGAATCATCATTTTAGCCCATCAGACGTTTTCTCATTTTTATGCTTGCATTACTAGTGACAGTATCTAACTGTGAAAATTAACTGGTGTCTATTAATGAGCAGGATTTTCATGCCGCTTTTTTCCCATTCATAGTGACCAAAAAACTGCAAAAAGCACTATAGAAGTAGTCCATGCAACAATCATGGCTTTATGTGATGACTGAAATTGATAGTGTTCCTCTTAGATGTAACTCTTAATTCTCCTTTGCACATTCACTATAAATTATGTTGGATAAATGTACTTCTGTTCAAAAGTTAGGAGTCAGTAAGATATATTAGAATGATTTCTGAAATAGTGACTGCTAGAAATTCAGATTTGCCATCAGAGGAACTGATTACATTTTAGACTCTATCAAAATAGAAAGCAGTCATTTTAAATTGTTATAATTTATTTACAAATAATAGATATTTTTATACAAATAAATGCAGCCTTGGTTAATATAAAACTTCTTTCAACAACATTTAAAAAAAAATCTTACAGACCACAAAAAACACAAAACTGTAAAATCAAACATTTTAAATGCTACAAGTAAATTTAAGCATAATTACATTATAATGTAAAGTGTTAACAAGTGTTATTAAATTCATAGTGTTTTGAAAGAGTAATTGTGCATTAGATGATTGCAATAGTAATGTAAAATGTAAAAATAGAGTAATTAAGCATGTGAAACTTGCGGTGACTAGTTTGAATATGCAGAAATGCCAAGTGTGAGCGGCTGGGATGTGTTTTCTCAGCTCTGCTTCTGTGCTGCATTTGAACACTGATACATGAAGCCACTCTGCTGCAGTGGAGATTGAATGTCAGTCAGACACAGTATCAAATCCTCCACCAGGCCCGTAGCATTACATAAGCAGCCAAAACACATACAGAGTCCTCATAGTCCCAATGAAAACAGAGAACAGATTACCCAAAAACACCCCCCTTTTCCTTTGTAAGATTCCACATTTGTTTTTTACTTTAAAACAGCTGGTTTGTTGGAGTCTAATGACAACAGCATACAGTTTTTGAAATCGAAGATCAATCCCTCCCTACTATTAAATAACAATCTTGTGTTTTTTTTAGTGTTTGATCAACTAGATCTCGTCACATATGAGGAAGTAGTGAAGTTGCCAGCATTCAAGAGGAAAACATTAGTTTTACTAGGTGTGTATGTAGATCTTGGTTTAAATCCACATCTTATGTTTGTTAGTTGGCACGAAGCATGTCTCTTACATGTGTGGTTTGTTGTCGGCTGGCAGGTGCTCATGGTGTTGGCCGAAGACACATCAAGAACACACTCATCACCAAACACCCAGACAGATTTGCTTATCCCATTCCACGTAAGAAACATTCCCAAATCACTGTCTCTAACAGTCCACACGATTGCTCAACTGATAACCACAGACTTATTTCTGCCCCAAAAGACACAACCAGACCTCCAAAGAAAGATGAAGAGAACGGCAAGAATTATTTCTTTGTATCCCACGACCAAATGATGCAGGACATCTCCAACAACGATTACCTGGAGTACGGCAGCCACGAGGACGCGATGTACGGCACGCGGTTGGAGACAATACGCAAGATCCATGAGCAGGGACTCGTAGCCATACTGGACGTAGAACCACAGGTGAACCTTTAACTGCCCTCTGCATTTATTCACGAGAGAAGGCGACAGTTGAACATTAACCTTGTGGGTCATTCCTCTTATCCAGTTTTGGCATTGTATACTTTGATAAATATGTTCTGCTTAAGTTCAGGAACTTTAACTTTATTATAACTTTATCGTTTATGCAAAGAAAATTAAGATGAGACTTAATAAGATGGAAATAAAGACTTGAGGTCAGTTAGCCATTGCTTAGTGAGGAATTAGGATATATCTTAGTGTCATTTTGATAGTAGTTTAGATATTTAAAATGGTATGGAATATTATCAAACAAGATGGAATGTTTTGGTTTGATATAAACCATCTAATACCACAAAACTTTATGAAAACCAATCCAATTTATGTTAGTATCGTTTGCATACCTGAAATACAGTAATGTCACTTCCCTTTAGGATGAAGTCTTTAGAGAAGGGGTTATTGTTAGTTATAGGGACATTACAAAAGATAAAAGGAAAGTGACGCTAAAACAAAAATATCAGTTGGAGAAAGAAAGAACTAGACAAGCACCTAGAATCATTTTTTAAGTTAAAAGTTGCATTGCAAAACTAACAACATGCTCAGATCAAAGTGAAATTATTCAAAATTGTGATATTGTGCTAAAGGAAAACTGAAAAATTTGATTGCATCTTAATCATAATTTAATATCATATCTCAAATATATTAAGACACATACGAGGTGGACATAAGAAATGTACTGCAATAACTCAGTCTTGTGTTCAAATTTTCCCAGGCACTGAAGGTTTTACGGACAGCTGAATTTGCTCCCTATGTGGTTTTCATTGCTGCACCAACCATCACTCCCGGCATGAATGAGGTGAGATCATGGCACGTGTCTCCTCACTGGCACAACCACTCCACCTGATTCTCTTGCTTCATTCATTCAGCTACATCTTTCTTTAGCCGCTCTTTCTTTCTTTTTGCATGCACCTTTTTTGGCATGTTTTTTAATTTCTTCTACCTTTCCTCACATCACGCTCAGCTTCCCAGATGGTGCAGGAAGCTGCCTGTGAGTATGACAGGAAGTCAACTAGATCCTAGTGAATACAAAGCTCTACCCAAACAAGTTCCACTTCGTTTATGACCTTTATAACTAAGGTCAATTGGACAGATGGGTGTTTTTAAGAAAACCCTGATCCACGTATTAGGACTTATTACCGTTTAAAAGTTTGGGGTCAGTAAGAATTTGTATTATTATTATTTTTTTTAAATTTAAACATTTAATTTATTTATTTATTTATTTATTTTTAAAGAAATTAATACATTTATTCAACAAGAATGCATTAAAGGGGTCATATGATGCGATTTCTATTTTTTATTTTCTTTAGTGTGGTATGCAGCCGTGTCAGGGAGATGCAGTGTGTTTCTGTGCGAACGCAAAAGCACTTTATTTGGCCTTCTGAAAGTAGATGCAGTCAGGAATCATTATGATTACTTACAACAGGACAGTAGAGCGTAGAGCAATGAATCGTGTGTGAGAGAGACAGAGACAGGGTCACACATCAGTGGAGTCAGCTTTTGTAATCACGGCTTGTGTACTGCAAATACATACGAGCATCATCACTGTGTCTGCCACTCTGTTCCCCTCTCGGGCTTCAACTTCAACATTATTAGCTGTTTTTACATTTATTTTGAAAGCTGAAGCTTGCGATTATAGTATGGGGCGTTACCATAGGGGCGTTACATTTCCGACGTGTGCTTGTGGTGTTCGGCCAATCACAATGCACTGTGTCAGCTGGCCATTCAGAGCAAACTGCGCTTGTCGGAAGGAGGGACTTCGTAGAAAATGACGCATTTGAGAGAGGTGGGGCATAGAGGAACTACAATAATGTACAGTATTTGAAAAATAATGTGTTTTTTTAACATTAAAGCATGTCAACATATTCTGTTACACCAAATACACAAAATAATGATCTTTAAAATAGCATCATATGACCCCTTTAAATTTTAGCAAAAGTGATGAGAAAAAAAAAAAAAAGGTGATAAAATCCACAGAAATATTAAGCAGCACAACAGTTTTCAACATGATTTCTGAAGGATCATGTGACACTGAAGACTGGAATAATGGCTGCTGTAAATTCAGCTTTGGCATTATTATTAAAGAAATGTAGGCTTGGTGATAATAAGAGCCTTTTCCCAATAACAACAAAAAATCTTACCGACCCCAAACTTTTGAATGATATTGTATATATACACTAGTACCATCCTTCCCAGCTCTCCCATCCTCTGTTTATATCTTTAGGATCATAATTGAAATTTTCTTAAATGGGCAGAATTCATTCATTATCCTTTCAAAAGGCCCTTTTTCCCTCTCATCTTCTCTTTTACTTACTCTTCTTCTTTCATGCTGCAGGACGAGTCATTACAGAGGCTGCAGAAGGAGTCCGAGATCCTCCAGAAGACATATGCACACTATTTTGACCAAACCATCATCAATAATGAGATTGACGAGACTATTCGGCTCCTGGAGGAAGCCATAGACCTGGTGTGCACCACGGCCCAGTGGGTTCCAGTGTCCTGGGTCTACTAAAACAACAAACCTATCAACCTGTAACCTTACACCCTTCATAACCTCACACTCTGCAGTGCGTCTCTGCAAGAAGAAAAAGAAAAAAATCTTGCAACTTTCCCATGATGCAAATGGAAGCCCACCTCTGACGTTTAACAACAACATCGATGTACCTGCAGTGAGCCCAGTCTTGGCCCCTCACAGACTACCTAGACGTAGTGTTGTATTAATGAGAAAAAAAAATCAATCAAAGAAATTACTAAATATTGTCATGTCTATATAGCTAGGAGGCAACATTTTGTAGACGTTTGATTTAAAGAGACAGTATCCTACATGACGCATTTTCCTGAAAGGAATATTTTTGTAGTTTTTCTGCCCATTTTTCTGTTAGTACCAGACTCAAAGTGCGGTATTCCTACAGCAGTCCATCTGTCCAGCCGTCCATTAACTCAGCCATCATACATAATCCCACATTATCCCAGCTGCTTTAGCACAACCCTGCCATTCCGCTTTCAACCCTTTGCCTTTTTTTTGGGGTTTGTTTTTCCCATTTCACCGTCCTCTACACGTGGATACTGTCTCTCTAAAGACGTACATAAATGTTTTAGCGATTTGAATGAGATCTCATGCATGTGAACATTCACGAGCGTCCATGCTGTCAGTGTTAGCTGTGTTCAGACCGTCACCCACAGCAGAAAACATTCCATTCGTCTGGATGAACACATTCAAACAGGTGGAGCCGGTGACGAGGAGAGAAAAAAAAAAAGAAGACCTATGCACATCCCTTGCATTTTGGCAACTTTGTAAACAGTTTATTTTTACCAATCATGTAGTAAAATGTGTTTGTAAATGGTCTAAATTTTTATTTGTTGTAAGATTAAGGGGTTCAGGATGAAATGTGTCGTTCGAGAGTATTAATGTTGAATCAGAAATCCCATTTTTATTCTGTGCAGTTGTTTGAGGAAGAGGTGCGTCTGCAAAGCGAGAAGACGACACGGTCTGTTCATCTGAATGGTTCTGTACATGACAAACTGTTTACTCAAACTGCCCTGTGTAAATGGCTCTGCCGATGACGGAGCAGCTCTTCGGTATGAGCGTGTTTTTTTAAAAATATATTTCCTTTTATGTGGTGAAGATCTCCTCTGTGTCTTCTGCTCTGTGTTGCTCAGCCTCTCTGTGCAAGTTGGCAGAGACGGGCCAATGGAAAACTTTTGGTTCCTCTTTTACTGTTTTGTTTTTCCGGATTTTTCCCAGCAGCTGTGGTAGGTCACGCCCTGCCCGCTTGACTCTGTGTGACTGCAGTCGGGATCAGTGCCCAGAGCGACGCAGAGTGTGTGCTTGCCTGACCAGTGGTGCTGTGTGTCAGACATATTTCTGTATGCAATAGAAACCGAGAGCTAGTGCATTGCTACGTGTGTAAAGTTTCCACTTCATCTTAATATACACTAACATTCAAGATTTTTATTTGAAGTCTCTTATGTTCACCAAGGCTGCATTTTGTAATTACAATACAGTAAAACAGTAATATTGTGGAATATTATTATAATTTAAAATAAAATGTAAATTATTCCTGTAAACCTTACTCCAGTTCCTTCAGAAATCATTCTAATATGCTGATTTGGTGATAAAGAAACATTATCAGTATTATTACATTTACATTTATGCATTTAGCAGACGCTTTTATCCAAAGCGACTTACATTGCATTCAAGTTACAGTTTTTACATTTTTATCAGCTCTTGCTTTCCCTGGGAATCGAACCCATGATCTTGGCGTTGCTAGCGCCATGCTCTACTATTTGAGCTACAGGAAAGGACATTATTATTATCAATTATTATTATTTGATTGATAGAAAGCTCAAAAGAACCATTTATTTGACATTATGAATGTCATTATGGTCACTTTTAAACAATTTAATGCATCCTTGCTGAATAAAAGAATTCATAAAAAAAAAAAAAACACACGGTAGTGTATTTTGGTACTGTCATAGAGGGTAAATATAAACGTTCATATATGTGACCCTGGACAATTTTTTGAAATTGAGATTCATACATCTGAAAGCTGAATAAATAAGCTATGATATGATGTTATGATAGGACAATATTTGGCTGAGATACAGCTGTTTGAAAATCTGGAATCTGAGAACGCAAGAAAATCAAAATATTGAGAAAATTGCCTTGAAAATTGTCCAAATGAAGCCCTTAGCAATGCATATTACTAATCAAAAATTAAGTTTGATATATTTGCGGTAGGAAATTTACTAAATATCTTCATGGAACATGATCTTTACTTAATATCCTAATCATTTTTGGTATAAAAGAAAAATTGATAATTTTGACCCATACAATGTATATTTTTGGCTATTGCTACAACTATGCTACTTATGACTGGTTTTGTGGTCCAGGGTCACATATAAAGAAACAGGGTTTATTTATGTTCTAATCCCAGGAGGCACAACTAAAGGGGACTTGGCATCACTTTCCTCCAGCTGGGAGGGGTATGTCGTCTCGAGTGTTTTCCTGCTCACTGACAAACTGTTCCTCCTGAAGAGAGCTGCTGCTTATCACTGTTTGTGCCATAATCAAGAACAGAGGGTTGAAATGCTGCCTTCCCAGTTGACCTTTAACCTGCAGAACCCTGTTTGACACAAATATAGAGCGCTAAGTCAAACATAGCGCTTGACTTAGTTTAGCTGTAATAAAATTTAAAAAAATCATCAGAAACAATGCAATGTAAAACCAGAGCCAAATTTTGATTTGATTCTAAACACCATGTTATTTTGAGTCTAAGGACCCTAATGCTGCCAGACTTGCACTGTGATGTTTAACTAACACATCAGTGATTTAGCAGCACACTTTCAAAACTTTGCACCTGGGAGTCATTTTATTGAGTATTTATGTAATGATTTTTGTTTATTCAAATTAGGCCATCTCAATTACACATAAACAAAAATCAGTGTCAGAGCACAATTATTAGGTCTCTTACACATATTTAGTAGCTCAGAAGCTGCTGTCTCAGAGTATGACATCCTTCTGTGCACGTTGTGCTCTGTATAGTGAAAATAAATGATAAAGCCAATCCATTTGGTTACAATATGAAGCAGCTTACTTTACCGAGTGCACTTAAGCTTTACGGAATAGGAGGACTAATGCATTTTCCAGAACTGGAAACTTCCCCAGTTCGATGAACCAAACAAAAGAGGACAGTGTTATACCATCTGGTGAAATGATAACGAGAAGCTTTATCAGATAAATCTCCTACACAACAAATGTTACAAAGTTACACAACAGAACATGTACAAACATATTCATACTATAGATGTGTTACTAAAATGATGTTTTAGATCAAATCTAGATAAAAATAATGATATAAAAACATTCGCAGTACTAGTTGCAGTTCTCACAAAACGGCCTTCGGTTATACTTTAATCAGTCCTTTGCATTGGCAAAACAAAAGTCCTTCACAGTCTTATTCGCTTAAGACCAGTTTCCATTCATTTAAAGAGATGATCATCTCCAACTCCATGCTATCTGCCAGAACCCAACCGCTCATGGCAAGACAGATCAAATGTTTCATCGCGGCCCCAAACCCATACTGGAAAATGACTTCCACTCTTGGATGCGCTTCAATCCCTTTCGCTATTCACCAGACTCTCAAGAGGCATTAATGCAGTCAATCTGGACTTGAAAAAGAATCACAAGAAGAGAAACAGTCTGAGGAGCTCCAAACAGTCCACGTCCAGAAGAGACCTGACTCTCGGCGGGGTCCTGCTGGGTGCCGTTCCTCAGACCATCTGTGCCGTTGACCATCTCGTCCCTCAATTCCTGCTGAAGAAGTTTGGAGATGAGGCTGTTGAACCTGTTCTCCACGGTGGAATACTCAGGAAGAGACGTGGTCAGGTTAAGCTCTGGAGGATCCAGACAGGTGCCATTCAGGTGAGCATAGACAACTTCACTCAGGTCCAAGCCGGCCACAGAAGACGGAGATGCACAAGGAATGTCCCTCACCAACTTATAACTCTCCATCCACTCCCTCAACCACTCCAGGTCGCAAGTACACTCCCAGGGGTTTCGAAAGAGATACAGGCGGCCGATGAAATAGATGGGCTGGAAGACGGAGAAGGGCAGAGACGTCAGATTGTTGCTGTTGAGGTGCAGCGTGATCAGGCTCGTCAAGTTCTCAAAGGCGCCGTCGTCGATATAGGAGAGCCGGTTTCGGTCCAGGTACAGCACCTCCAGCTCCACCAGGTCACTGAACCATGTTTTGGAGACATTGGTCAACAAGTTCCCACCCAGATTCAACATTTTTAAGTTGCTTAGGCCCTTGAAAGCCTGCTGGGGCAAGTCGACCAACAGATTATCGTTCAGGTAGAAGTTCTCCAGACGCACTAGATCTTTGAAGGCCTCATCGTGTATCACGTTTATGCGATTCTCCTGTAAGTTCAGATACTTGAGGTTGGTCAGGCCCAACAAAGAGTTGTAGGCCACCGCTTCGATCTTGTTACGCTCCAAGTAAACGTGCGTGAGGTTTTCCATCCCCCTTATGGCACCGGGAACACGTCGAAAGTTGTTTTGGAAGCACAGCAGTTCCTTCAGGGAGATTTGCTCCAGGAATATGCGGTCTGGCATGCTGAACAGGTTGCAGTCGGAGAGGTCCAGACGCACCAAGCGCTTGAGTGCCGTGAAGGTGCGAGTGTGCAGGTAGCGGATGTACTCGTTGTGGGCCAACTTGAGCTCCAGCAAGTTGGGCAGCCCTTTAAATGC
Organism: Acrossocheilus fasciatus; assembly: GCA_036784905.1. Taxonomy (NCBI): domain Eukaryota; kingdom Metazoa; phylum Chordata; class Actinopteri; order Cypriniformes; family Cyprinidae; genus Acrossocheilus; species Acrossocheilus fasciatus. The sequence continues at coordinate 24,828,861 of CM071946.1, read as the reverse complement.
TCCTGGCGTGATGAAGGAGATGTTGTTGTGGTTGATCGAGAGCGTCTTGAGCGAAGGCAGGGTGCCGAAGGCCCGCTCGGACAGAAACTTGATGCTGTTCTTGTCCACGTTGATGTAGGACGCCTCGCAGGGGAACTCTTTGGGCAGGTCCATCATGTTGACGTGGTCACACAGGACGCTGCAGCTCTTCTCCTGGGTACATGTGCAGCTGGGAGGGCAAGAGCGTGTGCAGGCCCACAGGGCCAGGGCATGAGGGGGGAGGAGGAGGAGGAGGAAGTACACTGGAGAGAAGGGAAAGGGATGTGTTAGAGGGTGACATTTAACCACAATATGCAACTAGACAAACTGTCATCTTGTCAGTAAATTCAGTAAGGCGTTGTTCTGAAATATTCAAACAAAATATGAGTCAAACATTCCACGTGGGTCATTCTCAAAAAATGCTGATATTCCAACATTCACACAAACATTGTTTAATGATGTAACACTAATGACAGATTTAAATGAACCATATTTTAAACACACACACACACACACACATTGTGTTTCTTTGTGCATTTTTAGATTTTCAAAAAACTTAATTCTGCATGATTTATAAGCTTGTTTCCTCATGGGGAACTAAAAAATGTCCCCACAAGCTCAAAAATTACTGGTATTACTATCCTTCTGGGGACATTTGGTCCCCATAACATAAAACCAGGTACACAAACACACACTCAGTAAATATGCAAATTAATATATATTTTTTCTTTTAACATGGTGTGAATGTTCACATTTGAACTGGAGATACTTTTCTAAAAACTGTTTTTAAACCGCCAAGGCCAATAAAAATAAATAAATAAATAAAAAATGATTAGGGAAGCATTCTTTCTAATTACTTTGTATTATTTATTACTTTTGTTATGCTCTTTCACCCAGTTGTGGTTAACCTCAGACATAACTACAAATATATAACTGTAAATGGCATAAAAGAGGAGTAAAGAATGTATGGGACAAGGAGGTTTCCAGGCACTTGACTAGTTCAAACTAACTAAAATACATACATACAAGACAATAAGTCAAACTATTTCATATTATTGGTGGTGGTGGGGGGGGGGGGGGGGGAGTCAGGTTACAGAATGAAGCCTTTATGTAGATTTTCCTTTTTATGATGAAGTTGATATTTTCAGATTTTAAGAAATAATTAATCACTGAACTGTAAACAGTCACACTGATGAATCTGTACTGAATACCACACACACACACACACACACACACACACACACACACACACACACACACACACACACACACACACACACACACACACCATAGGTTTATACTAGAACTACATGGTCTAAATTGCAGAGAAATGCTAATATTTACTTGACACAAATAGCCTTTCATGAACTTTCAGATAAAACTTCCAGGACTCTGTTATAATTATACAGAAACAAAATGCTAGTCATGCAGCATAAGCAATCACTTTGCAAATGAGTCGTGCTCATTCTCCCAGCAGTTATGGGAAGATTACAGAGAGCACAATCAGAGACGGGAAGAATAATTTAATGTGTGGCCTCCCTCTGTCCTGCATCTGCTCTGCACTGCACTCTGAAATTATGGTGATTAAGAAAGGGCAGATTAGAGATTTCACAAACACACTAGGTCTTGTTGTTTCCTTCAATTTGTACCAGTTCTGTATTTCAGGAGAGCGTTGTAATCATATTCCCAAAATCACTTGAACTGAAAATCAGTTTCATTTTTAGCACAGTTTGGTTTAATTACAACTGCTCTTATACAAAATACACCAAACCGATGACACCAAGAAACATAAAACAGCAAAAATCCATGAACTTACCAGCAATAATGATGGAACACATCACTGGTTCCTTTCAGCTGTGGATTTTTAAAATGACATTTGTTGAACATCTTACTACCAATAGAAGACGGAACATTTTATTCAATACCATTAAATAATTTTTTTTTAAAAACTGTTAAATGATTACAAAACATCTGCATTAGCCCCAACCAACTTACCTGTCAAGCATGTTTAGAAAAGGTTCTCCTGCACTGACAACTAATAAAAGTACATCCACAAGTTTGCCCACCATGACCGTGTCTGTACGGCTTCGCTCCAAGTGAAAATATGAATGGATTAAAGGTGCTATCGCTCAGTTTGTGTTTGTATGTGCACACATCCACTAACATCAGCACTCCCCTTCAGAAAGCCATCACTTAATGGCAGAAAAATCCTGGGATTATAAGTGTTTAAAGCAGTACTCTGAAATCAAAGCGAGTAGAAATGACCCGCCGGGCCTCAATAGTACATGCAGATTACAGGCTGCAATCTCCTTACATAAACCAGTGGCCATGAGATACTGTAACAATGTAAACGTCTCAGGAAACATCTGCAAGTATGTTAACACCTTTCATTAGAGACTAGGGAACAGTGAGGTCACTTTTCAGTTGGCAGAGAAAAACAATTAAATTTAATGTGGAATTATAATTTAGGATAGAAAGCTTTTTCTCTCTTAATAAGAGTCATCAGGCTTCCGCAGTGTAATGGTATTGGTGAACATAATTGAACAAAAATTAGCATGTTTATACAATACAATCAAAATCTGATGTTACTTTATATTATTCCCATAAAACACCACATGGAAGATTTAGAATATTTGACAGTGAAACATCTGGTGCTTTGGAGCGATTCATTTGTAATTTCATTTTAATGTGAAGTTTTGACCCTGAAGCATCTGACACACTACAACTACTACCTACCATTTTAGGAAGAATAATCTTACATTGTTTTACACAGCCTGGCGATTTTCACTCCTTTACTACTAGCCTGTTATCAATTTGATAGAAATAATTGTTTGAATTATTCAACAGTTACCAGCAAATGCAGCGTCACCCACTGTAAGCAGAGGAAATAAGACAAGGGAGACTAAATAAAGAAAGAGTTTCTATTTTGTAAACAAACTGGCATCAACTAAACGTCAAACAACTCCACGGAGTTTAGATCACATTAAGAACAGGTGTTACAAATGTTTGACCGCATTTCTGCTACATCAAACACTTAAAAAAACAAAACAAAAAAAAAACATGCTTGATTGTAAGGAATTTGCATCAGAAACTTTTATTTTGGTAAAATCATACAATAAATGCACAGCCGAGTCATCTCATGCAGTGCAGAGCCTAGAAGCTACGACAAAGCAAATCCTAAATCTAAGCAGCTCTGGTGTCCTCTCAGGGAGCCAACTGTTCTCCTTCTTCCATCTGAATGGAGGGCAGGGGATGTGATTTCAGTGTTTCCAATACACGTTAAGACTTATTGCTAGCGTGGATGCTTGCAGCTTCTCCTGAGCGGACTAATACCAGAGTCGCTGTATATGTAAATACAATAGAGATCAACCACATGTTCAAGGTTGCCATGTGCCAGACATTGACAGAAACAAAACTTCAACAGAACAAATGCCAATCTGTAGGACAGAAAAAAGCACACATTTGGAGAATCTGGACACTTTTCGCACTGATACTTCAGTTTTGTTTGTTTTTTTTGTTTGTTTTTTCTTCAACTTTTTTTTTTTTTTTTTTTACAATGACTTTTGAATCCAAACCTTGGCATGTTTCCCCCCGCCCCCGTTTCCAATTTTGAGAGCCAATTGGTAATTCCATAGCGACGTGTTGCCGTTAGGCCTTTAACAGCTGTGGAAACTGACCGAGTCCATTACGTCTGAAACATTAAAAAGCTCACGCTACCCCGAAATACAGAAATTTTCCACGCATACAGGTGACATTCAACATTCAAGTGCCAGTGTTCAGGTATTGTCTTTTGGTCAAGTTACTTGAAACTTTCAAAGAATCACTTTGAGGCTTATAAAAATAAATATTTCTCAAAAAATGCTTAATAAATTACACAAAACTAGCAGCAAAAGTAGAATCTAGAAATCTGTGTGCAAATAGCTAAATTCCCCACTGCTGATCGCCCTGGTCCCAAATAAATCCTGGTAAATAGTGAGAACCCTTCCCCTTTTGTAAACAAGCTGCGTATCTCCGGTCTCCTGACACAATATTTGGAAGCTTGAGGACATGCACTCAAGACACGTACTGTGTGTATATATATATATAAAACTTGAAATGTGCAATAAAAGAACTTTGTAAAACTCGATGGGCACAACGTACACGGGCCTAGACCTAACTAAAGTAGCACCATTCAACTCGAAGTTCTCAATACTGTCAGTGCATCTGCTTGAATTCATCATTTAAAAAAAACAAAAAAATACATCAAGGCACAACTCACTTGAGAAGAAAATCTATTGCACTTGCGATAAATGCCTTAATTCTCCTCCACTCGACCGCTTCCGTCCGAAGCAGAAAACTGGCTCTTTGGCCAGTGGTTTAAGTTCACATCTAACCTGATGAATTTCAGGAGCTGACAGCATTCGTATTCCTGGTGTCCGGCCTCGCGCAGAACAGCGGGACTCGATACACAAGCTAAAATGGTGGCCTGTCTAACTGCACTCACGTCAGGCCCAACGCAAAACAAACTCCCGGTTCGGATCCGCCAGTGCCTCAAAATGAACTCTCGCGCTGCCTCTACCTACGAAAAAGGGAGCCATGCCTGCTGCGCAGCTTGAAAAGAGAGGACGTTTGTATTAAAAGAAAGCCTGCAACAATTCATTCGTCTTCTCTCCTTGACCAAAAAACAAAACACTAGCATGCGTATGTGACCAAAGCGGTCATGAGGCTAAGGCACGGCCGCTTTGGTTCTGTGGTCCGTTTGTAGCCATTTGAACTTCACTTTCAGGATGGCAGGCATTTTTTGTTTTGCTGACATTTGTAAAGAAACATTTTATCAAAAAACCTTGGAGTTTTTCAATAAATGGCATCTGCTTCTCTAAAATGTTGTTTTGAGAAAGAAAAGTAGTAGTTAACAAAAAATGCTGCCCACTTAGAGTGGCTAGCATGTGGTTCTTACTAGCTGCCATAACACTGTCAAGTCAATTAAAACAAGTGGAGTAAGAAGTTCCAGCATTTTGAATTTTCAAACACTGAGTGTTTCCAATATTTCGTCATGAATATCACAACTGGAATGGCCTTTTCAAGACAACCATATCCCTAAAGAGGTGTCTCTCCAGGATAGAGTGAGCAAAACAAAAGGAAGTCAGACCGATTTGTCCCTTGAGACACAGATGCTTCACAGAGCTGTTCTGCAAAGTGCCTGTGATGCATTTTACTTTGTGGCTTGTATTGTTGGCTTCGTGATATCAGTGATAATTTGAAGTTCAAATGGAACAGCGACTCTCCGAGTCACGTTATCCCAGTATTTGCCAAGGTTTGATTAAGTACAAGCTATCAAATGCCTTTACAGCAAAAAATAAAATAAAATAAAATAAAAAGCTCTTGGCCAAGTTCACTCGATGAAATTAACAAAACTAAATTCCTGTCTATATTCAAAAAGGCACAGTACATTCACATACAAATGATCCTCTTTTTAAAACAAAGAAAAAGTCAGAAACCTAGGTGCTGTAATGGATCAAAAACACAAGTGGGCATCCTTGTTATTCTGCTCCGGTTTTGCCACAGATCACTTTAGAATGTGGGCAGAGAATCACAGCGTGTAATGTACCGAGTTCATAAAGCTACACAGGGGGTAGAGTCTGGCTATGATAACATGTGGTTTCCGTTCGGCTTGTTTGGCAAACGTATATTTAGTTGCCCCACCAGTCCACCTGGGCATAGTTTCCTCCATAGTTTCCATAGGTTCCCCCGTAGCTGTCACCACCGAAACTCCCAAAACCACCTAAAACAGACAGTAAAACAGACTCAGTAACACTTTACAATAAAATTAAAGGGGTCATGAACTGCCTTTTAATTATTTTGTACTGTTCTCTAAGGTCCACTTATAATGCATCAAGATTTTTACATCAAAATAAAAGTCACAATTTAGAAGTATTAGACTATTTTCAGTTCAGTTTTTGAGTTTGGTTTTTGCATAGACCTGCATTTGCCGCTCTTGTCATTTACCTACTACGTGCATGAATCAGTGGGCGGGGCTAAACAGCGATGTAGCAGCAGGCATTGATCTTCTGCGGAGGCGGTGTTTAGCCACACTATTACATCATAAAGTGGCACATTCCACAACCTGTTGTTTTGGCTGATTGGCTTTAATAGAATATAGGCTAGACTCACAAGAAAGTTGAGTTCTGACACTTACAGGATGTTTTTATAGTACAATGACCTCTTATATCAAAAGATCAAGGGAATTTTGATCCACCAGTTCATGACTCCTTTAAACTCTAATGAACACTTTAAAAATATTGTTTATTGTTGGTTTCTTCATTTAGGTTGCATGTTAAATTAAAGTTAACTAATTGATCATTATTAGAGTGGCAAATCATAAGATGGGTTTTCAAGTTAAACTAACCCTTATTGCCTCCAAAACCTCTGTTGCCTCCATGGCCTCCAGTGTTGCGAGCACCACGGTTGCCGAAAGCGTTGCTGCCCCCAGCCATTTGGCGGTAATCCCTGGCCCCAAAGCCACCAGAGAATCTGCAGAAGAAGAGCAACGTCATGAACCTGGAAAATACACAAACCCACTGGGGAGATCTGGAGAGCTTGGATGTTGCCATACCTCTTGGGGCGTCCGCGGTTGGTGCTCTTGTGCTGGTGCTCGTAGGCTAGGTTCTCAAGCCAGGAAGGCACCTCCTGTTTGGCCTCCACCAAGATGTCCAGCAGATCTTTAGTGATGTTGCTGTTCTTATCATTATAGAAGGATGTGGCCAGTCCTTAAAATAAATCATCATCTCAAACAAAGTTCCTGGCAAAAACGAGATGTGCAAGATATTTCCAAAAACGACAGCAAAACTCACCAAGGTTTCCTACACGGCCTGTACGACCGATGCGGTGGACGTATTCCTCAATGTCACTAGGCAAGTCAAAATTGATCACGTGTTTCACGTTGGAGATGTCAAGGCCACGTGCAGCCACCTATCAAGACAAAAACACAATCAGATAAACAAGCTTGAGGAAAACCACAGGCTTCCAGTGAACCCACAAACTCGACTCACAGCAGTGGCAACCATGATAGGGCAGCGCCCAGAACGGAACTGGTGGAGTGCTTCCTCACGGTCGCGCTGAGAGCGGTCACCATGGATACTGGTGCAGGCATAGCCTTCGCGGTAGAGGAAGTCCTCAAGAGCATCAGCACCCTTCTTAGTCTCCACAAACACCAGTGTGAGAGAATCCTTGCCTACAAAGGCAAGAATGTCACTATGGATGAAAGCATCTTGCAAATTAAGAAGTGCATTTGTAAGCTTAATTATCTGCATTCAATGCAATATTAACCACAGCTTGTTTCTTTAATGTAGTCAAGTTTTGGCATAATGGCATGAAACTGTAGAACACACTGCCATTAATATGTTACACTATGTGACTTCATTACCTCGCTTTAAGCTACTAAACAGCAGCCTTCTGCTACAGTCTTTGCGTAGATAATGTTGGCATGGTAACACTGACCAACGAGACTTATCTAAAAGCATGGGTGTCTCAGTGCTGTGTTGCTATGGATATACAAGAGAGCTTCACCAAGAAGTCGGTCACGTTTCCGCATGTTTACTAGCACAACGGTGAGTCAGTCTTTATCCATTTAGTGTCACATTTAAAAGTGATTGAGATTTTAAGATGCTTTTAAAAGTAATTATATTATTTATATTGTGAAAAGAGGGGGGAGAAGACAAAAAAAATAAAAAAAAAGTAAAATTAAGAGAACCTTTGTATGTAAATGTCACCCTGATCTTCCTTCAATAAAAATATTAAGAGGGCAATAATGTGACCAATATTTTGTGTGTAGATTGATTTCTCCTCTCTAAACTGTTTCTCAAGCGCAAACTTATCACTGCTGCTATGTGGATATGACATACCACAACACTACAGAGACCGAGGCACCATAAGTCAGAAGACATTCAAGTTAATTCATGATTTTCTGTCTGTCTGAATAAATAAATGCGAACTGTCTTTACTATATTGAATTGCATAACAATTTTTTTCCATTGCATCACATTGTGTTGTAACGAATCGAAATTGGATCGCACTGCATTGTAATGGGGTGAATCGCATCTCATCAGCAGCTGCTTCATATGAATCTTTAATGCATCTTATCATTGACTATGCACTGAGATGCGTATAGCAATTGGCATCAGTTATGGAGATGCACATCCCTATTATTTATAGTATTAGTTTTAAAATTTACACCCACATACCGTCACACTGAGTTGACCAAATCTGTTATTCCTGCAACAAGCCATCAAGGATCTGATGACATTGTAAAACAGTGGCCAAGGGAAGGCGATCTACCTGTTGCATTGAGCAGGTCAAGGAGGAAGGAGCGCTTGTCATTCTCTTCCACCCAAACCACCTTCTGGGTGATATTCTCTGAGGTGGAGCCCACACGGCCCACAGCCAGGAAGATGTACTCCTCCAGAAAGTCACGGGCCAAAATCTTAAAATATAAAAAGGTACGGATGCAGTTCTTTATTGCAATCAAAATTTTTTATTGAAACTTCATAGTGACTCCCACTGGTAAGACTCGTGTATGCATACCTGGATCTCCTTTGGGAAGGTGGCGCTGAACATCATGGTCTGGCGAGCACCTTTAGGAGGCATAGTGTCCTGCTCCACAATACGTCTGATCTGGGGTTCAAATCCCATATCGAGCATTCTGTCTGCCTCGTCTAACACCAGGTATCTACACAGAATTTATAAAGTCATTCTTCTGAACTAAGATGTATTTGAGGTCAAAGCAAACCTACAATCTTTCTGCTACTAGATTCACTTACTTGCAGTAGTCTAGGCCAATCTTGCCCCGCTCCATCATGTCTACCAGACGACCCGGTGTGGCCACTAGCAGGTGACAGCCTCTTTCCAATTCACGGATCTGCTGCCCTATATCTGCGCCTCCATACACCACACACGGGCGCACTCTGGAGCGGTAAGAGAACTGCAGAAGATGACGTCAAAATTAGTTGAGACGAGCTTAATTTAAACCAAATTTTGCTAAACTGTAGCTGGTTTACCAGAAACATACCTTTCTGGCCTCATCATAAATTTGAAGAGCAAGTTCTCTGGTTGGAGCCAGAACCAGCGACATGGGATACTGCTTACGACGGACGTACTTCCCATTCTCCTGCTTGAGAAAGACCAAAACAAAATGTTTTCATGTTAGAAGCAGAACTTCTTGCCGTCACCAGACTCCATGCACAACTTCTGGCCAATAAAGAGATGTATAGTAACCTGGGTGCTGGCTTTGGTGGCCTGCAGTGCCTCTCCAGGTCCATCAGTGTAGATCTGACTAAGCACAGGTAGCAGGAAGGCTGCAGTCTTCCCCGAGCCTGAGAGAAAGAAGCACACACACGATGAAGCACATTGCTCTTCACTGCACACTGCAGATTTATCCTCATGGGACAGCCAAAGCTAGACTTTGCATATTCAACCTAGTCAACAACGTGGTTTAATCTGACAAAGCCCTGCCTGCTGAGACAGGAAGTGGAAGGGGTACATTTTGAAATCTGTGTTTAAGGATCGGTCACTGAACTCTTGGCATGAACTTGGGCTCACAGCTACTCATTTTACTCAAGTCGATCAGAAAAGCATTAACTTAATCAGCAGGTCAATGTTTACATTATGTAAATGAGCCACAACATAATGCAGCATCAGCAGTCTTAGTTTCTACTAAATTCAGCTAAAGCTATTGGCATAGTCAAGTTGTACAAAAAAAAAGTTCCCCTTTATCATCACATAATTGCAAATATAGTTTGCCATTACAGTTACACTGGCATGCAATTTTAGACCATTTATCTCCCGGTAGACTGTCTAATGGCCCACCTGTTTGAGCACAGGCCATCAGGTCCCTCTTGGCCTTAATGATGGGGATTGCATACTTTTGAACAGGAGTAGGCCGTGTGTAGCGGCTCAGATTGATGTTGCCCATAATGATCTCGCCCATATCCACATCATGGAACTGAAAAGACAAATAGAAACCATCATCCACCGGTTTCTTTAGCAGCCCTCCACTTTATTTGTTTTGCCACTTGATTCAACAAGGCACTATGATTATAAGGCTTACACTTTCAATATGCCCAGGACTGTTTGTTCCAGTGGCCTCCACAGGAATGTCATCATACTTCTCAAAGTTAATCCCTGTGTTGCTCCCAGAGAACAGCTCACTGTTGTTTGGAGGGGGAGACAGAGGACAAAACAATGGCTTAATCACAGAGACAGATGGACTCAGGAGACAGGACACAGTGCGATTAGCAGCGGGCCACTTACTGCTCCAGGCGCTCATTGGGGGACAGTGGCTTTGACCAGTCCTCTTCATCTCTGGATTCTTCAACCCAACGACTGTTCCCTCCTGTTCCTCCTCCAAATCCTCCACGCTCATACCTGCAAAGAAACATTTGTTTTGAATAAAATCACTGCAGCACAACACCATGAACACCCAATTTTTTCTGAATCTATTACTTCTGAGCAAACTGCATTAACAGGCTCATTTAAAATCACCCTATTTTTTTTTAGAAAAGTAGTGCATAACTCAAACCACACAATTTGAGGCATCATTTACATCCATTACATCCAATTTAGGCACCAAAACACAGATAAAACAGACACGATAAACCAGCAGAACTTTGTCAACCAGTGCAGGAATTTGGATTCACATACAGTATGTGACCCTGGACCACAAAACCAGTCATATTTATCAATTTTTTGATAAAAAAGCTGAAGCAGCAAGCTTTCCATTGATGTATATTACTAATCAAATTAAGTTATAATATATTTACGTTAGAAATCTGTAAAATATCTTCATGAAACATGATCTTTACTTAATATCCTAATGATTTTTGGCATAAGAAAAATGGATAATTTTGACCCAAACAATGTATTTTTGGCTATTACTACAAATATACCCCAGCAACTTCAGACTGGTTTTGTGGTCCAGGGTCACATATCTGAGCACGTTTTGGTGGCTTTTTGAGCTTAAACACTGAAATACCCATCTTAACGTGTAGCTTCATAATTCTTAAGTGAACGTACACATTTGGGAGGTTGAGAACCTTTTACTTACAATAGTTAGGTTAAAATGGGGGTTGAAAATCTGTGAAATTTCAAATGGTATCTAAAACAACTTTGTTATAATACTGCACTCTTGCTCACCTTCCTCTTGAGCCAGCTCCTCTATCATTGAAGAAGGCAGACTTCCCTCTGTCGGAACGCCCACCAAAGTTATTGTAGGCATCTCGGTTCACCACAGCGTTCCAGCCTCCATCTTTGTTCTCATAACTGCCATAACCTGCAATTTCATCATGTTACATGATTAAAACATTAAAACAACTTGGAAAACAAATCACTTTTCTATCATTTCTAAGACTTTTAACTCTCACCTGCATTATGCATTGGCTGGTTGAAGGAAACACCATTTCTATTTCCACGAAAGCCACCACGTCCACCTCGGTCATTGCGAGGAGGTCCACGGCCAAAGTTTGCAGTACCATTCATACGACCGTCATGGTACCCATTGACAAAACCATTGCTACGACCACCGTCCCATCCTGGAGAATCTTTCAAAAAGGGACAGACAGGTAAAGAACGTGAGGATATTGAGGGAATGGCTCTAATTGACAACTTAGCTCAAAGTCAAGACTGGTTTCAGTGATGATTGAGTGAGTGGCAGATGTGAAAAAGCCAGTAAGCAATTTGCTACTACAGCAACAAATAAAACAATTCAAGTCAGTTGAGTGAACCAGGCAAACAGGTTCACGGCACTGCTTTAAAAAAAAAAAAAAAAAAGTAGATCAAGAACATAGAAAGAACAATGGGCATCTTTGGGCAAAACTGGCACTCCTAGGGTTTACAAAACCATGTGAAAGAACAACAACCTGTTCAGCCATCCCAGTGACTCACCCAACTATTCCTTTCTGAGAAAAATTCAGTTCAAGGAACAAAGAGCACACACACTCCAAAAATCACATCATGTGATCATTTATAGAGCAATGTACTTTATCAAACAAGGTCTTGACACACACACACACAGAGCAAAATCTTACAAGCACTAGAGCCTACACAGATGAATCACCACAAACGGGTGATCATTTTCTGTCCGAAAACTACCAAAAGCAGGACAACCCATGCCACGGTCTGATGCTCAAATTTACCACAGCGATCAGCCCAGCTGATAACACTGGCTGCGTCCTCATTTCCGTCGGTGGCTACACTGCTGTCGGTACGCGCAGGAGAGGCTGCAAGTGACACACACACAGAAATTAGCCTGGACTGCGCTCATGCATACCCGCTCTTCATTATTCCATTCCAAGTCCAGTCCAGACAGGCCAAAAACACAAATAACTTGCATATCTGACTTTCTCAGATGTGGTTATACCACACAACCAAACATTAGCTTTACAAACTTACTTTAAAAGAGCACAATCACTGCTGACCTACTTGCTAATCAGAAAGCAAAAGGCATACTGTCAAACATACGATGAGGAATCCTCAAAAATAACAACTGTGGCAGTGGCAGGCAGTAAGTGCAATAGAAGTCAAAGTAAACAAACAATCCCTTAAGTAAAATAAATATTCGCCTACATAGTCTCACAACAAACTTGAACTTGAGAGAAAAAAAAAAAAAAAAAACACGCATCAGGAGTTGGACATGGTGGTCTCTTGGCAAGTATGAAAAAAACAAAAGAAACTGACGTGGCAGCAGCGAAACGTCAAAGCTAAGTTGATCTTGCCAATTAGAGTGAACAAATTACGCAGCGGTGTAGTTAGAGCTGTTAACATATGCATCACTTAAGCATGCTATTGACATGTAGCATTAGAACATGTCTCGAGCAAAGTCCACAAACTTCAGCTCAAGGCACTAGTTAAGATGCAGTGATGTCAGAGAGGGCAGACGTACACAGACAAGTCACATGCATAAAGATATACCACATCTGTCTGGCCAGCCACTAGTGTAGGTGTGATAAAATGAGAGCGCCTGGGATGGATACCTCTGGGAACCTAAGCAGAGGCACAGGGCACTTAAAAGACAACCATTCCTTCACAACGGAGGAGCGTAAGACCAAATCGTTTCGTTTTGAATAATTACCGGTCCTAAAGTCATTCCATCCAGTTGGATAGTTATGCCTGTGTCTTTGGTTTCCCTCAGGGTGCCAACTCTGAGGATACTGTTTGGGAGAAACTTGAGAAACAGTTTCACATTGTCAGAAGATGGCGAAATACTTAAAAGCATTCAAAAGGAGTGTGTGTGCGCATGCTATTGCATACAAGCCTCTTTCCTATTTGTTCACATTTAGAGAGCCAATTAGAAAAGAGAAGAAAGGAGAGAAATGCAAGCAACCGCAGCTGCCGGATAATCACAGGGAGCATTCGGACAACGCCACTAAAGCTTTGTGGACTCAGAAATGGCTCCTTCAGTTTCATAAAGTGTGAGGTTCACTCAACACTCTGAGAACTGACTTTAAATGTCTGGTCCCAAAGTACTGGCTCTGAAGGCATGGAATTAAATTTTCATGCATCTTGGAAGCAAAGCACCTTCAGAAGAACCTGACCAAGACTTACAGCTCTGTACTGGTGCCACTGAATAACCGCTCTGTCTACCAGAGGAATAAGCATTTCCTGCTGTGAAGAAACATGAAGTCAAAGGGCAGAAAAAAACTCAACAATTGATAATAAAGCATTGATTTTAAGATAGATCTAGTGATCATTCTTAAGTGATGAAATGGAAAGGCTCATGCCAATTGAAATGGGAAATGATTTACTTGGGGGAAAAAAAAAAAAAGTCTCACAGAAACGCGCGTGTGTGTGTGTGTGTTTTTTAAATAGTCAGAGTAATCTAGGTTTTGTAGTGATTCAAAAAAACAAACAAAAAAACAAAAACCTGAAACACAGTTGTGTTTGTCTGTCAAGACGTATTTTCACATGACAGTTACTGAATCGTAGACATCCAATAAAATCTTAAAAGCGCCTCATCCAAAATTTTTTACAGCAACTCAAAAAGGCCAAAACTCAATTCAAATCCTAAATTTGCCAAATTTGCATGCATCTGCAAATTTCCCATTTTATAAAAAAAATTCTAATTTTATCCACCGTTTGTAAAGTAAACCAGTATAACCAGTATAACATACCATTTTTTGATGCGTCTTTGTTTCTCAAATGAGGAGGAATGTAACGCCCTGAAAAAAAATAAAAATTTAAATTTTAAATGTTCACTTTAAACTTCAAAAAAAAAAAAAAGAAAAAAAAAAAAGAAAAAAAAAAAAGCGCAAATATAAAACAAAATAACTGTGGAGGATGTTTGTGTGTTTGCAGGCATTCAATCTGAATGTGATAAATCACTTACGACCAGAGACAGCACCCTGTCCATCAGCTGAGTTCAAGTCTAAGACAGCAAGCTGAAAGACAGAAACAGCAAAGTGGGCCACAATTAGTACACTACCAGCTATAAATATTCATGCCACACAGTGTAAACAGAAAACAGTACTGAGTGAAAGAGGAATTCCAAACCTGTATGACTTTCAATAGAATGCAAAAAGACATGTTTAGCCTCAATCACCTTTATCTTTTAGTCCACGTTTGTTAGTTTTTTCATGAAAAGAAAGTAAAACATCTGCCATACAGCTTTTGTGTTCCATTGAAGAAAGTCAAACAAGTTTACAACAACATTAGGGTTGAGTAAACAATGACAGGTGTGACCACTGACAAATGATTACAATTTCAAACATTATATGTAGCCAATTTCATAACTGTAGCCATTTTGAAAGTTTTAAAATGCTTTGTCACAAACATCACCTTTCAGAGGGGTAAAGTATAATAAAACAGCTCTGGTCACGTGACTGTTTACATGAGCTATGCAAAAAATTTCACATGAAATTAAGACGGTCTAACTGTATAAAATACAAAAACAATTTTAGAGCCTTTAAACTAACATTTGGTCACAAAAGCAAACGCTGACATTAAATTGGTTAATCAAATTTCAAAACGCCTGCCACAAATGTTTGGCAAGCCTTCATGGCCCTAGTCAAGTCTAAAGCCTATGGTCATGAAACCAAGAAACACTTCGAACTGGTCATATGCTGAATCATCTAGAAATTGCTTAAATAAATACAACTCATTAAAACCATCATCAGCCTGTTATTCATAAAATTATTCAATCTTATCCAATTTAAAGGCTGCAGGGTACAACAGGCCGCAGACTCAAATGTCCGACAGATTTCGACGCCATGCGTTTTTTAACAGTATTTCTAAAAAGACGAACTATTCTAAAGCTTTTACATAACTACCAGAAACTATGTTTAGTGTTACGATGACGGAAAAAAGTTCAATGCTGATGCTGGTTCTGGTAAGCCGGTGACCGAAATGCGGAAAATAAACTAAACTAGAGAGATAAACAGGAAAAGGCGTCGGCTATGTATCAAACAACACTTTAAACTCCAAAGGTGGACCAGAGAACATAACTGTGCTCGTATCTCTTGAATTTTATATCTTAAATAAAGGAAAAGATTACAACACGAGGAACTGCGGCTGTGTCTCAACGCCTACCGAGGCGCCTTCCTTGACAACATTTTTGAGGCAACGCAACGCCAAGAATGCTGTCTATAAAGGCAGCTCACTAGGTTTTACGACGTAGCCTGTGTGTCAAAGCCAAGCGATCAAAGCGATTACAGAGCTCGCGTTTAAAACACATTTTCACAGCCTACCTGCTGGTCTAGACCGTGTGAACCGTCGACGACCACATGACTCATAACTAAAGAGAATAAGTGAGGATTACTCCTTTATTTCTGAGAAGCTGTTTCTTTGTTGTCTAAAGGATTTCAGCCAAGTCTCCTTTTATAACGACGTCACTTGCTCCTTTTGTAGTCCTGTCCTTCTCCAAGGGCTTTTTGTGCCAAGACCACCGTAGGGAAAAAAGAAGGAAACGTTTACGTGTATGTTATCCTCCTTCAGCCCTCGTATTGGCGAAATAAATCCCGAAATGTGAAGTTTCTTTCGCGATGTCTGTGTATTCTGCCCGCTGTGCTGATGGCAGCCCAGTGTGTGCTGCTGTGGTTGTTGGCTTCAGGCTAAATGCCATTGGATCAGCGAAAGGAGGAAAGACGTCACGGAGACCGGAATATCGCGAGATGTAGCCGTTTCTAAAAAAAAAAAATTAATAAATAATAAATTAATAAAAACATAACAAAAAATAAATTAGCCGTCTCTGTCAAAGTGTGTCAAAAATACGTTTTTTTTTTTTTTTTAAATGTTCTGAGCTTTGATAATCTTCCACTTTGTACTGAAGAACGTTTCTTTCTTCTGGATGGCAATTTATGTTCCCGTTGATTTTTATTCACTTATTTATCACGTGTTTAACATTAATGCTTTCCGCATATAAATGTAAATATATAACTCGTGAACAGGTCATTTTCAAATTATGTAAAATTGTAGAAACACTGTGTACATTTAGGATACTTAAAATGCTATCTGATCAAATGTACAAAATTTGAGAATACAAAATAATGGTAATGAACACAGAATTAAAATTTGACACTGTGATTGAAATGTTCATGACCTAATAATTGACAAGAATTTTGCGATGCACGTAATGAACAAATTACATACACTGAGTGTGTGAGATCTTTTTGTTGATAACAGAGATACATGTTTTGAAGCACAAAATAGCGCAATATGCAATGGCATGATTTTAGACAACAGGCAATGATTTAGCAATTTTAATCCAATGCATATACACAGAATATATATATATGTGTGTGTGTGTGTGTGTGTGTGTGTGTGTGTGTATGTATATATATATATATATATATATATATATATATATATATATATATATATATATATATATATATATATATATATATATATCCTTTTATGGGTGTTTTCCAACTTATAGCACTTTTAAGTCCTACTTTTAAGATTTTCATTGTGAACTTATTATGCATTTATTATAGATTTCTGAAAATGACTGATTGAAATGGTAAGAATTCTGTGATGCACATTAACTGTTTGTAGGAAATTGTTAGTGGACACATTAAACAGACCAGTGTGCGTGTGAGAGCCTTCTTTAAATAAAAGACTGCATGTTTAATAAAATAGCATATTTTTAAACAACAGATAACAATTTTATCAATTTTGACCAATGCCTGCAACAGACAGGTGATTGAGCCGATGCTGCCTCCTCATGGTGTCTTTTTATACTACCTTTTATACTATATAAAAATATGCTTATTGTTATCATTATCACGATACATACACCACGAAGAAGGTAATACTATATTAAAAAACATATCGGGAGAAACTATGCTTGTGTCACCAGTGAAAGATAAAACGCTCGTTGCTTTAATTTCAGCCGGTTCCCATATTCATCCTCTAGGGGGCGGACCCCAGACTGAACACACATCCGGGTACTTGACCTCCCCGCCCATTTCTCCGGAAGAAAATCCCCATCGTTCCCTTTTACTTCCTCTTTCCGTCAACGGAGTTTAGGTATGAGAAACAATCTTCTGTGTCTCTGCTCAATCTGATTACAATCACCGTTTAAAGTTCACCATCCATGTCTACAACACGCCGTATAATATCAACATAATACTTAAGGACATATCTTTGCTCTTTCGGGTCTTTCGGTGTTGAAACTGAATGTGATATTTGTAATAGAAGTGGGTCCGTGGTCATGTTGTGGCCTCGAGCGCCGGTGACTGCGTAAAGACTCGGCGGAGTTTATTTCAACTAAACGACTTCAATTAATTTGTTGACCAGCGAATTATTATGCGTTGTTTTTAATCGTGCGTGGGTTCGTTAGAGTGGGATGCTGTAAACTGCTAACTATTCGTAAGTCATCTCTGAATTCATTATAGTGGCTGTCAGTGTGTTAAACGATGAGTTAACTTAAGTTTTTAAAAAGTTAACTTTGCCTTAGTGTTACTCCCAATCTCAATGACCTTCTTCCTTCTGTTGAGCAAAACAAGCAGATGTTAAGCAGACTGACAGCTAATACAGGCATTTACATTGCAGCCTTTACTTTATAATGTGAATGGTGACCATGTGAGTCGTAATGCAGAACGAGATACTGCTTCTATGTAAACATAGCATTGAAGTGTCTTCTTAATCGTGTTTTTTCTTATTTCTACAGGCCGCAATGGGACGTGTGATCAGGGGTCAGAGAAAAGGTGCGGGCTCCGTCTTCAAAGCCCATGTCAAGCACAGAAAAGGTGCTGCTAAACTCCGTCATATCGACTTCGCTGAACGCCATGGCTACATCAAGGGGATTGTGAAGGTAACATTGTGAAATAATGAAAATATCACTTGTTCTCTGAAGAGGGACGTTACAAAGAAAAATCCTGTTTTTATCTCTAGGACATCATTCACGACCCCGGCCGTGGAGCTCCCCTGGCTAAGGTGGTGTTCCGTGACCCATACCGCTTCAAGAAGAGGACAGAGCTGTTCATTGCAGCTGAAGGCATCCACACTGGGCAGTTCATCTACTGTGGCAAGAAAGGTAATACATTTTGAGTTGAGAATTGGTCAAACAAACATCTGGCCTTATGTGCACATGCTGATCAAAGTAATTGGACCGTTATAGCCCAGCTGAACATTGGCAATGTGCTCCCCGTTGGCACCATGCCCGAGGGTACCATTGTCTGCTGTCTGGAGGAGAAGCCTGGAGATAGAGGCAAACTCGCTCGTGCATCTGGAAACTACGCCACAGTCATCTCCCATAACCCTGAGACCAAGAAATCCAGAGTCAAGCTTCCATCTGGATCCAAAAAGGTCATCTCCTCTGCAAACAGAGCTGTTGTTGGTAAGCAAACATTAATGTTTTAGGTGATATCAAGAAGTTTTTGGTTAATAACCTATAGTGTTTCTTGCATTGCATGGTTATAATTCAGATTTGATTGATTTTTCATTGTAAAACTTTTGTTTCTTTTTTGTAAAACTTCGTTTTTCCTTTCTTTCATAAAAGAATTTTTTTTTTTTTGTGGTGCTTGCTGTTGAATCTCTCCATTGAAATATGCTGTGATCATAGGGATCTATAAATTGAGGATATAATTTATGGATGTGTTCTGTAGTACAGGGTTTCCCAAATTTGAAGGGGATTGTAACTTGAAGAGCTAATAATGAAAAATGTTAAATTTAATTTTTTAAAATTATTAAACATCTAAAAGTGAAATGACAGATGATGTTAATTTCCGGTGGAACTTTAAAATGTCAAAGAGGTTCAACTCACAAAGTTTGGGAATCCCTGCTGTAGCAAATGATTAAGGGTATTTGTGTATTCAATTTTGAATCTCAAATGTAAACTGAAGTCTATTGTCTCTTAATTGTCTCTTATTGAAGGTGTTGTTGCTGGTGGTGGTCGTATTGACAAACCCATCCTGAAGGCAGGACGTGCATACCACAAGTACAAGGCTAAGAGGAACTGCTGGCCTCGTGTCCGTGGTGTGGCTATGAACGTAAGCAAACTTAATTTTTATTTACTTATTCCAGGTAATTTCAGAGTCTGATTTGTTGCCTAAATGCTGGTTTTAAATCTGACCTGTGCTGTTTGTTCTCCAGCCTGTTGAGCATCCCTTCGGTGGTGGTAACCATCAGCATATTGGCAAGCCCTCAACAATCAGGAGGGACGCACCCGCTGGACGCAAGGTCGGTCTCATTGCTGCCCGTCGTACTGGCAGACTGCGTGGAACAAAGACCGTCCAGGACAAGGAAAACTAATGTGCATCTTCATAATAAAATGTGTCCCAACAAACTTAATTTGCCTCCTGATGTCTTTTTCAGTTATTGTCAGTTACTTACAGTTTTTATAGGAATGCTGCACAACTTCGAAAGCATACAAACAAACACTGTTTAATAAAATTACAAAAAAAAAGTATTATAAAGGCACATAGTGCCTGCTTTTAATTTTACATTTGTAATGGGTGAATTTTTAGAAGTTACAAGGGTTCCAGCATAAAGAGTTTCTTGTAACTTTAACTTTGTAAAATGTAACTTTAAAGTGGTATACAGACCTGAAAAGGTATTTTTTTAAAATATTACATTAAAGTATAGTAAATTATATTAAATTAATATTGAAGTATCAAATTATTCTGGTTGTACTCTGATCAGCTGGAAACAGACAGTACACAAACAAAAATATAGAACTTTTTATATCATTCCTGTCTAATCATGAGTGACAAAAATGTGAGGGAACATTAAAACAAGGGTATGGAAAGTTACAGAATCACCCATTGGTCTTGTAGACAACAAATCTTAGATACAGAATATATATATATATATATATATATATAACTCAGGGCTGGGCAAACTCAGCCCTTCCAGGCCACTTTCCTTCAGAGTTTAGCTCCAACCTTAATAAAATGCACCTGAACCAGCTAATCATTGTCTTCAAAACTACTAGAAGGATACAGGCAGGTGAGTTTTATCAGGGTTGGATCAAATCTCTGAAGGAAAGTGGTCTGGAAGGGCCAAGTTTGCCCATCACTGATATAACTAGTAATGACAGGAACTTTAATTTATAAAAATACATTGTTAACTACCTTCTGTGAGTCATATCCATGTCTGGGCAGCAAGACAAATTTCTAGTGCTGATTTTTTCAAGCGGGACTGGACTGTGGAAAAACAGTTCTCACCCTGCACATATTAAGATTGGCCTTGCATGTGTTATTATAGCTGGTTAAGAGGTGAACTCTGCAACCTACCCAACATGAAGAACAATTTACAGATGCATCTCAATAAATTAGAATATCGTGGAAAAGTTCATTTATTTCAGTAATTCAACTCAAATTGTGAAACTCGTGTATTAAATAAATTCAATGCACACAGACTGAAGTAGTTTAAGTCTTTGGTTCTTTTAATTGTGATGATTATGGCTCACATTTAACAAAAACCCACCAATTCACTCTCTCAACAAATTAGAATACTTCATAAGACCAAAAAAAAACAAAAAAACAACAACACCTTTTTAGTGAATTGTTGGCCTTCTGGAAACTATGTTCATTTATTTTATATGTACTCAATACTTGGTAGGGACTCCTTTTGCTTCAATTACTGCCTCAATTCGGTGTGGCATGGAGGTGATCAGTTTGTGGCACTGCTGAGGTGGTATGGAAGCCCAGGTTTCTTTGACAGTGGCCTTCAGCTCATCTGCATTTTTTGGTCTTTTGTTTCTGATTTTCCTCTTGACAATACCCAATAGATTCTCTATGGGCTTCAGGTCTGGTGAGTTTGCTGGCCAGTCAAGCACACCAACACCATGGTCATTTAACCAACTTTTGGTGCTTTTGGCAGTGTGGGCAGGTGCTAAATCCTGCTGGAAAATGAAATGAGCATCTTTAAAATGTTGGTCAGCAGAAGGAAGCATGAAGTGCTCAAATCTCTTGGTAAACGGGTGCAGTGACTTTGGTTTTCAAAAAAGACAATGGACCAACACCAGCAGACGACATTGCACCCCAAATCATCACAGACTGTGGAAACTTAACACTGGACTTCAAGCAACTTGGGCTATGAGCTTCTCCACCCTTCCTCCAGACTCTAGGACCTTGGTTTCCAAATGAAATACAAAACTTGTTCTCATCTGAAAAGAGGACTTTGGACCACTGGGCAACAGTCCAGTTCTTCTTCTCCTTAGCCCAGGTAAGACGCCTCTGACGTTGTCTGTGGTTCAGGAATGTCTTAACAAGAGGAATACGATTGTAGCCAAATTCCTCGACACGTCTGTGTGTGGTGGCTCTTGATGCCTTGACCCCAGCCTCAGTTCATTCCTTGTGAAGTTCACCCAAATTCTTGAATCGATTTTGCTTGACAATCCTCATAAGGCTGCGGTTCTCTCAGTTGGTTGTGCATCTTTTTCTTCCACACTTTTTCCTTCCTCTCAACATTCTGTTAACATGCTTGGATACAGCACTCTGTGAACAGCCAGCTTCTTTGGCAATGAATGTTTGTGGCTTACCCTCCTTGTGAAGGGTGTCAGTGATCTTCTTCTGGACAACTGTCAGATCAGCAGTCTTCCCCATGATTGTGTAGCCTAGTGAAACAAACTGAGAGACCATTTTGAAGGCTCAGGAAACCTTGGCAGGTGTTTTGAGTTGATTAGCTGATTGGCATGTCACCATATTCTAATTTGTTGAGATTGGTGGGTTTTTGTTAAATGTGAGCCAAAATCATCAAAATTAAAATAACCAAAGATTTAAACTACTTCTGTCTGTGTGTATTTAATTTATTTAATACATGAGTTTCACAATTTGAGTTGAATTACTGAAATAAAAGATTTTTTCCACGACAATTTATTAAGATGCATCTGTAAGTGTTCTCAGCAACCTGTTTAAGTATTTGCCTTGGACTACTTCTAATCTAGTGTTTACAAGATTATCTGAATGTTAACATGATTTTGTGTGCAAACATTGGGTTTAAATGAAAATGTTATTGGATATAAGAGATATACATGTTTATTAAGCAAAAAGCCTTTCCCATAATTCAACTTAGTATTCCCAGGATTGTTGTATTCTAAGGAAAATGTGTTCATGTGGGTTTAATGTATTTTATTCGTTGCTGTGTGTCTTTTCTAATCAGAGACTAAACTGGTTTAAAACGAGCTTAAGCTGCTTTTCAACTGCAAGACCAACACTGACAGGTTCATAAGCATATTATTGACATTCCATAAAAATACTCACATTGTGACTTGAAATATATGACCCTGGACCACAAAACCAGACATAAGTAGCATGGGTATATTTGTAGCAATAGCTAAAAATACATTGTATTGGTCAAAATGATCTATTTTCCTTTTATGTCAAAAATCATGAGGATATTAAGTAAAGATCATGTTCCATGAAGATATGTTGTAAATTTTCTACTGTAAATACATTAAAACTTAATTTCTGATTAGTAATATGCATTGTCAAGGACTTTATTTAGACAGCTTTAAAGGCAATTTTCCCAGTATTTTTTTTTTTTTGCACCCTCAGATTCCAGATTTTCAAATAGTTGTATCTCAGCCAAATATTGTCCGATCCTAACAAACCATACATCAATAGAAAACTTATTTATTCGGCTTTTAGATGTATAAATCTCAATTTCAAAAAAATTGACCGGTTTTGTGGGCCAGGGTCACATATAAAAAAAAAAAAAGTGTTGCCTGTAAATATTCTATGGACTATTATAAAGGCAATTTAAAATCTGACACCTAACCCACCAACACACATGGCTGCAATTACATTTTTCATTTTTGTGCTCTCTACAGTGATTATAAATGTACTTGAAACAATCAATACAAAACATCTCGCAGCTTTGAATCTTCACAATAACAGACAGACATTTTCCCGATTTCTTTTCTTTATTCTTGAAGGGCGCAATGCTTTTCTCTAATATTTCTGTGCACAAAAACCTCACAAAGTGAAAGTCAACATTGTGACTGTGGCTTCAGAATTCAACGTCACATCATGGCCAAAACAAAAGTCGGCAAAAAACAGGGCGAAGAACTCTGTACAGTCAATAATCTTTAAAAATAACACAAGGACAAAAATGTTCCTCTTAAATCAAATTCTATTTTTCTTTTAGTGAAATACAACAAAATAAATTCTATAAAATAAAACAGCAAAATATTTAAATATATGATGGGCAGAATATTTTCATTTGCAGGAGTATTTGGTATTTTTTCCAACAAAATCCAAGAAAAAAAGCATTCAAGTTACCAATTAAATACATACAGTATCTACTGATGTTTACTCCTTTAATCCAAGAGACTTTACTAACTGAAGTTGCAACATGACTAACCAGCAGTTATTTTATGGTACAACCCTGCTTTTACGTTCACTCTCCTTAAATGAAGAATCCCCAAACCGAGGCTCTTTGAGTACACGAATGCGAACAGGGATAATGAAGTCAGGCGACCCACTAAATTGCCAGGAGGTCATTTGTCTGACGCAAAGGTCGAGACAAATAAGCAAAACGAGTTCTGTCCACTAATGTTCCAGGCATCCTGGCATAAACTGTTGCATATATTTTCTCTTTCTAAAATTCCTATCATCAAAACCTAAGCATTTATCCCACCAAAAAAAAAAAGCGACAGCCAAATATTTATCTGAGGAAACGTGTGCAATTGTAAAGCCACTTACTTCTTACATTGCTTTGAAAACATCAAATCTAGAAGAGCATATGGAGGGGGGGGACCAACAAAAGGGCTCTTCCAAATCGCCGTGGAGAAAGAAAAAAAAAATCCGCAGAATCGCCCTTCGGCTATACTAGTTTGATGTGAAGCCATGCTAAGATGTTATAGCGTGTCAGCTGGAGCTTTCAAATTACTGAATTATTACCAGAAAAAGAAAAAAAGAAGAAAAAAAAAAAAAAAAAAAAAAAAGGCAATAGGAATTTCGAGAATAAAGTTGCATCATCACCCCATTCACATCAACTAAACGTCAAGATCATAACCCAACCGTCCCATCGTTCACAAACTATGGCCAACTCTTGCTCACGAGGTGCCATAGCCGGTTAAGCTTTGACATGAATATAATGTATGATCAAAAGCAGAATGACCCAAACGGCCCAAACCTTACTACTGAGCATGGGATAAAACAGGGATTTTTTTTTGTCTTTCACTGTTGTATTTGCTTCTTTTTTTTGTTGTTTTTCTATTTTCATAAATCTGCAGTCTCCCAACAGCATCACACACGCTGTTGCTTTTGAACAGTCAAAACATTAACATAGTATGTACACCTCTGTCATGAGACAAGTGCAACAGGCCCGTTTTATTATTACAAACAATATGCACAGTCCACTGCAAGTTACACTTTTGACAGTTAATACTGCAGAGCAGACGGTGAAGAGACTCTCCACTCCAGGGTTAGAAATTGAGGGAAGCTGAATGTTCTGGTTACACGGGCTCTGGAGTAGAGCAGCATGGTGGGGCCTGGCCTTGCTCTGGATTCGAGTATCTCGTTGGAGAACTCAGATGGAGGACAGTGTGACAACATATTGTTAGTCTTTAGTCTGGCTGGGCGGCACCTCCTCAGGGGGCTCCCAGTTCTCTTGTGCTCGTGGGCCTGGACGCTGAGGGTTGTTGACGTGCTGTGCTGCGGGGCCAGTGTACGGCTGCGTATGCGGGAGGTTATTCTGCTGAAAAGACGCAAGAGCAATCAAATTACTACATGACAATCAGAAGAATTTATACTTATGGTTTACTCAGACTTGTAGATGTGCAACTATATAGCAACTGATGTGCATTTAGAAGTGACTTGAGCAATATATTCAGAACAATTAACAAAAAAATAATAGTAATAATAATAATAATAATAATAATAATAATAATAATAATTCAATTATTTACACATTCCAACGATCAAAAAGCGCAAAAACTCCCAACCGGGGGAAATATGAAAGCCATTAGTCAGCGAAATTTACCAGGCAAAACAAACGAATCCAAATAAACTGCTGTTCAAATGTATGTTCAATAAGTTTGAGAAATACTTTTTATTCAGCAAAGATGCATTCAATTGATCTAAAGTTAAATAGTATATATATACACATTTAAGAGTTACATTAAATTACAATATTTGGGCTGTATTTGATTTAAATGCACTTTCTTCCAAAAGCATCTAATGGACCAAAAATCTTTAGCCATCTAATACTAAACTACAACAAACTTTCAAATCAGGAACTCAGAGCCCCACTTTTTTTAATGCGAGGTCCCAGTACAACATGGGTTTGCAGTGAAGAAAGTTTATGAAAGTCTTTGGAACGGTCCTTTCACAAATACAGCATATGGTTTAAGAGAGGTCTAAGAGTAGCATGAGGATTGTATGACTGTGAAGCTCAGTACCTGTTGAAACTTTGTGCCTGGAGAGTGAGGGTACAGAGCAGTGTCCTCTGGAGGAGAAGTGTCCTGCTCATCAAGGGCCTCCTGCTCATCAGGCTCCTAAAACAACCATCACAAATGAAGCTGAGCACTAGACATTACAATACATCTACATACAATATAATTAAATGTTAAACTGTTTGCTTAATACTAACTAACCAGGGATATTTGTGAATAATTCCCTCTATAAAGAGTCCCTTACGATATACAACAAATTTCAAGGCTTTGTCGGTTTGACGAACAAGCCAAATTATTAGGGGGACTTAGTGAAATCCAATGACAGATGAGGGAACGTCATAAATGGACAACACAAACCAAACACTCTATACTTTAATTTGATTAAACTTTTTTTTTTTTTTTTTTTAAACTTAAGGAAGCTTCTGATGACAGAACAGGAATTTGCCCATGGATGAACAGATTAGACAGTGGCGTGACTATAACACAAAACAGTCTCCTGAACACTGTGTTCTTCATCGGAGAAAGTTAATCATCAGGACGGAATACAAACCTAACACCACATCCAAATTTGCATAGTCAGACAAAAGCTTCTTAGAAGTGCAGGTTGTTTTCAGATCAGATTACTAGAACATTTTTCGTTCCCAAAATAAAATCAGACTCAAAACAAGAGAGAAAGAAAAACACCACCAGACACAAAAATGACCTCCAACTCATCTGTACACTATAGCCAAGGCTTAGAGTTTTCGATCACTTAGTTAGCACATTAAGACTTGTAGTTGCGTAGAAAGAAACAGTTTGGACACATTGAGATGAGGACGAAATAACAGTTGATTTTGAGTTGTTTTTGGAGGGAGGTGGAAGATGGTTCTGCCTACATCACGCCCTGTGAACACCAAAAAGTTACGCAGATGGCACCAGTGTGGCCGGGCCATACGAGTCTTACGGTGTGCTGTTGTTGGCCTGTCACTTCCCCTGGCAAAAGTTGCTGTGTCGAGGACGGGTTCCGGCCAGCGTCCTCTTCAGATACCACCTCGTGCTTCGTTAAGTGACACTAATTTGAAACGGCAGTTAATATTGCATACTGTTTCAACAAATTATGCATCTATGGCTGCATACATTTAACATTTGTAGAAATTTGCTACTGATTAAACTAGATAAAGAAAGCGCCTTATTTCTGCAAATCAATAGAAATGGCTTTAAAAAAAAAACAAAAGAAAAAAAACAAAACATCTATGGCATGAAATCAAGTGTAAATGTAATGAAACTTAAATTTATGCAAATATCAACATTTATAACTGCTTTGCGTTATAAAAATGAAAACCTGGAAATAAAAGTCGAAAACTCAAAGCCCTATCTATAGTTAAACGTGGCTATTTAGCACACAAAACATCTCTAGATCAGAAAAGATTTCCTTGTAAAACCTCTTCAAAATTGCTTTCCAAAGGTTAAACATTTGCTATGTGCCTGCCCATCATTATACAGTCATACTGTGAGATTTCAGTGCGGATTTAAAAACAAAACAAACAAAAAAAAAAAAGGTTTGAATAAAGTGTTTCTCTACATTACACTAGCATGATCAGTATTTACTGAAAGGGGTTCTTAAGAGGTAACCATGCAAAAATTTAAATACAAAATGTAATTACTAAAAAGTTTCAACTAATGGGCAGAAGCACACATGCATTAGACTTTAAACTAAACATACTGGCACTAATGTTGCAGACAATGAGGAGTGGCATGTGCTATCACTTACCTCTTCTGGACACAACTCACAAGCCTTGGCTAAAGTCATGCGGGCACTGTGGGAGCGCTCCAGGAAGTATCCATTAGAAGTCTCATTGCTCTGGACAGGAGGGGACCAGTTGTTATACGTGTATTGGGTATTGCCAGTGTATGGTCTTCGTTCCAGCTCGTCACCAAGCCACTCCACTGCCCAGGTCCACTTCCTTTTTAAATCTCCATTACTCTGGAAAAGGTAAACCATAATCAGTTTTTACATATTTAAAAAAAAACAACAACAAAAAAAAACACATGCACAGTCTTTCATTATCAAACTCACCTGGAGAATTTGGTAGGCCACTGAACAGTTGCTGAAAAGAGCCACCATGCATTTGATACACTGATAAGCTCTCTTTTGGTAGTGATTTTTGGAGCGCTGAATGGTGTCAAAAAGCCCATCACGGTCATCAGGGATTCCTTTCAGCACATTGTGGATCCTAACAAACAAAGGAAAAGAGCAGAGCAGGACATTATTATGCACATTTAGGACCTTAATCTAAAAGGAGGTCAAGAGGCCTGAAGATTAAAGGGTTAGTTCACCCAGAAATTAAAATTAGCCCATGTTTTCCCTCACCCTCAAAGCATCCTAGGTGTAGGACTTTCTTTTTTCAGACGAATCCAATCGGAGTTATTAAAACATTTTCTTGCTCTTCCAAGCGTTTGAATGGGATTAGGCGGGTGTTTAACTACAGTCCAAAAGTAGTCAAATAAAGCGTGCGCATCTATAATAAAACGTGCCCTCACACGGCTCCAGCAGGTGAATAAAGATCTCCTGTAATGAACTGATGCGTTTTTTGTAAGAAAAATATCCATATTTAAACTTCTGCTGACTGTCATACATGCAAGCCTTTCTGGCAGATGACGTGTGACGAACGTGGAGAGAGAACAAAACAAAAAATGCCATGAATAAGAAGCAGAAAACGAGGATTTGCAAAGAAAAATGTCAGTGGATTTCGATATAAGTCAAGAGGAGACTGGTTTTCGTTTGCTAAAGAAAGGAAACTTTGCTCCTGTAAACAAACTCACGAGACTAGCATATCTTAGAGGCGCGTGTGACACATACGTCCTACGTCATCCGCCCGGAACGACTTAGAAAATAGCCAGGACAATTTTTAATATAACTCTGACTAGGATGCCTTGAGGGTGAGTAAATCACAAGCTAATTTTCATTTTTGGGTGAACTAACCCTTTAAGGACTTCACTCCAGGAACTGAGTTGTAGTACTCAATTACTATTGTGCCATTACGCGTTTCAGGTTGTTTTGGGGCTTTTTCTTCATACATTGGTTCACATAAGAGACATTTTCTAAACATTAAGTGGAAAGATAGACTGACCTGTGAGTCTGCCATGAGTCCTCAATAAACAAGATTTGAAGGAGCAAGTCCAGGTAAGGCCTTAACTCATACGTGTATGAATATGCCACCTACGCAAAAAAAAACAATGTTAATAACCATCTAGACAAATCACAAAAAAATATACATATAAAGAAACATGGCTAGACATTACAGCGAAAATGATATTTTTTTTATACATTTAACATCGATATAAGAGTTAACAGACAGTTTAGACTGATTCACAGACCATCCGAACTCCAATAACATTATGCTACTTAAGTTTAAACCAGATGCTATTGCAAATTGTGAGTGAGAGAATTTAGACAAGTATTTTAAGAGTGGGAGATAGAATGAAACAAGTTTAGTCCAATGAACGTCTTTAGGAAACCGAATGGCCAAATAAAATGTGCATTTATAACAATGTAATTCCATTATTTACAATGTTGCTTAAGTGGAAAATCGTCAACATTTTCTCAAAGACTAATGCTGGTAATCCCCCTCACCTGCCACAGTAGTTCACTCAGCACAGTGGAGGAAAACTGAGGGTTTTCCCAACAACAGAATCTCAGCAGTTTGATAGTGTCCTCTGAGTTACTGCAGTCCTCGATAATCTTCTTCACATAACTGGTACGCACAAACAGGATGTCCACCACCAGCTGCTGCAGAGGCATGATGGGAGCGGTGATGTTGGGGTCACCATATGGGTTTGGTAGGGGTGGGTTTCCTAAAAATGTCAACATGTGGAAATGTCAGTTCATATCCTGGCTTGTGGTCTGGAAAAAATGTTCATTTTCCATGCAAATCATTAAACTGGTGTCAACAGATCAAACTACTAAAACAGTGTATTGGCTTATACAGTGCATCTCTGCTTGTTTGTCTTTAAATGCCCTCAGCTCCAAGCAATGCCAACCTGGCACTCATGCCTGGAGATGGCTGTGTGTCAGTCAGGAATTTCTGAGCAAGGATGAGTATCTTCATTGGGCAATGAAGCTACCTACACTACATGTGAAAGCCTACAGACCATTTTGTTATCAGAATGCACACATTTTGCAGCAATGTATAAAATTCTCACCATTGATTGAGGACTGCATACGTGATGTCACATCACAGCAACGAACCAGCTGTGAGACCACAGTATAGAGCTTTCCGAGCTCAGCATACTGGTACTTAATGGGAGGGCCGGGTCCCTCATCCAGAGCCACAAGCATGAAGGTAGCTGGTACCCCGAGCTTCAACAGCTGCGTCTTCTCTGCCAAGCCTGAGAGAAAGAAATTGAGTGAGACAGGACAGAACTATAGCATGCAAGCCCATATGGATGCAGACCTTAAGGGTGGCGAGGTGGTCCTTACCAAGGTTGGCATACATGACGAAAAGGTTGAAGTACTGCTGCAGGTGACGTCCGTGCTCAGACACTTCCCTTCTCAGCAGATTAAGTACGGCACGGAACAAGTGCTCACTTAAACTCAAATTATCACAGCTCTGAGACAAAAGGACACAATGAAAAATGTATAAGAACCTATGGAGTGAGCTCTGAATTTACCTGATTTCCCATGAATGAGGGAAGCCTACACTGACGAGACATACCTGACTTGAAGGTCCAGGTGAGGCGATGGGTGAAGGGCAGGGTCCATCTTGCAGGGAGAAATGTGCAATGAATACAATGAGTTTGGAGAAGGCTCCTCGAACCTCTGCACTGGGACACTCAAGCAGGTACTCAGAGAAGCGGTTCGGATATGCAAAGAGGACGTTGTGTGCAAACCAGTAACGCACAGTCTTACTGTGTCGTAGTAAGATGCACAGAGCATCATACCTGAAATAAAAGAAACGAGGACCAACTAATTGTAGGTAAACGAGGAATCAACTGTTCAAGAACACAGGCAAGCATGTGCCTGATAAACACAGAAATCACATGCTTACCAATCACTAGCAGGGCCACGGACAATTTTCTTGGTGTGGAATCCAGTACTGAAGAGAAATTTAGCAGCGAGCTGTATACTAATCATAGCCATTTCTTCTGCTTCAGGCAAAAGATGGTCTTGACCTAAAAGCCACAAATAAAATAATCGTTAATGCTACAATGACTTTCACCATCCCCTGGAATAGATTACTCTGCAGCAGCAACAATAGGAGTATGATGTGTAATGAGGAAAAAGGAAACCCATTTCCCAAACACACACACACACACACGGAGGCCAATTAGCCTTTTTCACACTTCCGCGTTTCTGGCTTCCGGATTGGCACTTGCAGGGTAAAAGTTTTTCCGGTGACAACAGTGGCCATACTT
The DNA here is from genome assembly GCA_036784905.1 of Acrossocheilus fasciatus. Taxonomy (NCBI): domain Eukaryota; kingdom Metazoa; phylum Chordata; class Actinopteri; order Cypriniformes; family Cyprinidae; genus Acrossocheilus; species Acrossocheilus fasciatus. Next base: position 24,797,639 of record CM071946.1, on the reverse strand, counting down.
AACAAGAATGAATTCAAGAATCAAAGTCTTTTTACAAATTAGATCCTATGAAAATGCTTGAGCTGCCGGTACTGTACTCTACAAAGCACAAACATTTCACAATTAACTGTTTGGTCAGCTTGGGTCATCACAAATACAAGTTTAATTCTAAATGGTGGCAGTTATAATTCAGTTAGCTTTGTCATTCTGTCCTTTGGTGCTGGCTGTGCATTATGACTCTCCACATGATTTTTAACTATTATTATTATTATTAGTAAAGTAATGTTGTATTTTCTACTTGCTCTCCTTTGAATTATTAATGTGATGGGGTAAATCTACGTAGCATAATGTGCCCTAGCAAATACATATTAAACAAGAGATGACTCTGATTCATGGCTTTGTTCCTATTCTACGGGGATTACGTTGTTGTGTTGGGTTTAATTTAATATGCTTCAACCGGACTGAGAATAGTTTAATGTATTCTTGGAAAAATGTGCATCTGGTCATAAATGTTGTCTTTTTGAAGTCATTTATCATGATGTGGCGATTCGAGGGAAATGACTGAGTAAATTGAGATAGTCTTTGATCTTCTGTACATTTGAGCATATTATTTAAAAAAAAAGGGACTTTGCCGGAGACGGAGAATAGAAACCATGCGGTGCCATGTTAAGCGTATTCTCACGAGTCAGTGGTCTGAGTGGTCATAAGTTACAAACAAGTAAAATGTTATTTCTTTATTAGATTATATAACACCTTTTCTGTTTTGTCTGTTTTCCAAGTTAAGAAGCATTATTTGAGAAAAGGGCATACTGATATAATAGGCGCAGACCTATAACGGAGCTAACTTTACCCTGCGCTGACAATTTCCAATTTTTGTGAAAAAGGCTAATGGTGAAGCTAAAAGTGCAATTTTGTATGTGGAAAATGAGAAGGTTGATACAGTTTTTTAATGGATAGATACTGTGCTGTTAAACTCTCACTTGCAACTAGTGGTTAACCGATATATCATATAATATGAAATTGTTCTGTTTGGCAAATGCATTTGAGGCAAGACTTTTATTTTAACAGCGCGACGGACTTTAAAGGAGTCATATGATGCAATTTCAAGTTTTCCTTTCTCTTTGGAGTGTTACAAGCTGTTTGTGCATAGATAAGATCCCTGAAGTTGCAAAGACTAAAGTCTCAAAACCAAAGAGATATTCTTTATAAGTTAAGACTCGACCTCGTCCACCTAAAATGGCTCATTCAAACATGCCCCCACATGTCTATGTCACAGTGTGGGAAGATTTGCAAAACACCGCCCAAATGCACACGCAAAGGCAGGCAACTATTATTCTCGCTGTAGTATTGTTGCTGCTGCCGCCGGCACCATGTCCTGGAGATGCTTTGTTTGGGCTTCCAAAAGAGGACACAACTAGAAATCAGTGCTTAAGTTGCATTTACAACACTGTTCCAGAACAGTTCAACCCAAATATTAGAGTGTGTGTAGCGCATTTTACGGAGTACTATTTCCTGAACCTAGGAGTAGCCTGCCAGCTATGCTCAAAGACCGTTTCCATAAAGTGGGGCAATTCCAACTTTCCAACTTTTTCAAACGTGAGTTTTGAGCAGTGTAGAGTAGTGCTTGTTGTTTGTCATTTCTCCGATCACAAATGCAGACATGGTAATGTTTACGTGGCACGATGCAACACGATGCGTAAAAAGACAGTATAAGTCATTATAATCAGTGATTATGTCCCCACTGGATGCAACAAATGCCTCATTTATAATGGGTTTTATTCGTTGTGTCTTCGCGCCAGGACATGGCATCACAATAAGGGGTGTAACATTTCAGTCTCACACTTGAGGTACTCGGCCAATCACAACGCACTGGATAGCTGGCCAATCAAATCACGCCTCGCTTCTCAGAACGATGAGCTTTGTAAAAATCGGCACGTTTCAGAAAAGCGGGGCATAGAGGAGCAACAATGTATAGTATGTGGAAAATAATGTGTTTTTTGAACCTTAAACCGCATAAACATTGCATTACACAACATAATGTTCTTTTTAGCAACGTCATATGACCCCTTTAATTTCGACGGCGCTGATAAACGGCACATTCTCCCTCGTTCGCCATCGTTGTTAACAGTTCTGTCTAATACGGATAGAAGTCGGATAATAATTAAACAAAGGGATTAAACAAACATTAAACATAACATTAAACAAACATTATAATACTTTCTCGTTTACCGTCCGCATTCAGCAAAGACATTTATATCATTTAAACAAATCTTTGAATGGCTAATGAACATTTAATTTCACAAACTTAGTCGAACCCAGTTGTGAGATCTTGTGAAGTGTGCATGTGTAGCCTGCATGATCGCGTGTGCTCTCCTCTGTGTGACAGTCAGTCCGCAAATTGAATGCTTTAAACATTAAATTTGTGATTTCAAATTATGCTGTGCTTTATGCATTTGCCCTCTGTCATATTCATGTCATTTTCATAAATAAAATTTTGGCTTTATATCGGCCACCCTGCTTTCCAAAATATCAGCAGTCAAAAAAGTTTCCGGCATATGCACAATGCAGACAGAGAAATAAAAAAACTAAAAAAAACTAACTAAACTAACTCCATAGCCCAAAATACCAAGAGCTCATATTGAGACTCATAAATACATAGTTTCATGTAAGTATTACAAAGTAGTTTCCAGAAAAATATTATGCAGCACAACTGTTCAACTGCCAAGATAATAAATGTGGGCACAATAATAAATATTTTCTGAAGTATCATGTGAAACTCAAAACTGAAGTAATGGCTGCTGAAATACCAGCTGTGTAAAAATATAAAATAAAAAAAATAATAATAATAAAAAAAAATTATGGTGGCCAATGGCTGATATAATTATTTATTTTAGTTAATATTTAAGAAACTTGAAATATAAATAAATAAATGCTTTTAAATTATGCTGAGCTTTATGCAAATGCATAAAGCTCAGCATAATTTGAAATCGCAAGTTTAAAGTTTGTTGATCAAGCATCTCCAGTGAAGCAGAACTCTCCTCCTGTCTGCATTCAATTCATACGGATCGACCGTCACGCAGACCACACGTGATCATGCAGGATACAAACACACACTTCACAAGATCTCGCAACTGGATTTGAAGTTTGCAAGGTTTGTAAAATTAAATGTTCATTAGTCATTCAAAAATGTGTTTAAATTATATAAATGCGTATTGGCTGAAAGCTGACGGCAAACGAGAAAGTATTTTAATGTTTGCCTTTGTTAATAATAAAAGCAATCGTTATAATACTTTGTATACATGTAATTCCTTTGTTAACCGTTCTATCGGATTATTAGACAGACTTCTATCCGTATTAAACAGAACTTTTAATGACAACAGTGAACTAGTAGAGGGAGAATGTGAGCACTGTGTGCTCAGGCGCTGCCGTTCTTATTGCCGTCAAAATAAAAGTCCTTGAATGCATCGGCCAAACAGAAAAACTTATCGGCCAATGCCGATATTTGAAAAATGTCAAATATCGGCCGACCACTAATTTACATTTAATCTTAAGACATTAAAATTTATTTTTAATATCACGACAACATCAGGATTTCCCTCAAGATACAAGAAAGTCGAATTCTGCTTTTTATCCATTTTTCAAAGAAACAGATTGAAGAATGGATTCAAAATGTACGGCATGTTGCATCCCTGATCCCATCTACAACAGCGGAGAATAGAGCAAGGTCAATGGCTGGATTTACCTGGAGGTGAGTTCAAGTAGACACTGTTACAGGTCAGCAGTTTCCTGATGAACTGGAAGTACTCCAAGCTGTACTGCATACGGTTGTGCATAAACTGCACATTTTGTTTGCGCACGCTGCGCTCAATAGCAGAGGGCATCTTCACCTGGTGAGGTTTGCTGGTCACTGTGAGCTCAGTGATGTATTTAACCAGCTCGCTGTCTTTGTCTAACGTGTCCATACGCTCATAAAAGAGGATGTAGGCATTCCACCAGCGTTTCTGTCGCCTGTAGGACATTCGTTTCATCATGTGGTCGAAGACCTCACCCATGTACTCTCCACCAAAGCACTGGTTCTTCATCTCCTCGTCATCGTCCATCTTGCACTCAGTGACGTCTCCATCATCAAACTTATACCAACGGTTCCTTTCTCCCTCACCACCACTGCCGTTCCTCTGAATGATGTAGGAGTAATAATGACCTCCACTAGCCTGGCCTGAGTGGACCAGCACTCCCACCAAACGATAACGAGAGCTGCAGGGGGGTTCCGGCTCTGACGGCTCATTCTGCTGGACCACCTGCTGCTAAGGACAGTTTTAAAACCTCAGCTATATAAAATATTCCCAGATGGCATTTAATTTAATTAGACAACTTGAATACCAAAGAAAGACCATGTTGGTGTAATACCTGGTTCTCTGGGTGCACATCGGACTCCTCCAGCTTGGCTACTCCAGCTACTGTATAGGGCTCCATGTCTAACTCCCGTGGGAACTCAAAGTAATCATTGAACTTGATGGCACACTCTCGTTCCCAGTCATAATCAAAGCGTTTCAGCTGGATGGCCAGCACCGGAGGAAGCTTCTTAATGAGTAAACGCTTCACTGTGTCCACCTGTCATGTAGACACACCACCTTGAGCATAACAGTGTTCTCTTAAATAACAAAAGGCATCCTTAAGATAAAGACTGAACACACACCTTCTTGTTGCATTTTTCACAGTGGTAGGCATTTGCACCCTCGAGCAAGTCTCCTTTCACATACTGCTCCATAGAATCGAGGAGATTTTGATGGTTTCTGATATCTACATTCAACGTCGTAAACGATTCCTCACATTCATATCTGAAAAGACAGTATGGAGTGTGTTACACTGGGACACAAAGATCTACTAAGGCAAAAAAAAAAGTATTAGATTTCCAATGTACCTGTGAGGACAGCCCTGACATATTTTCTGGTCAGCAAAAGAGCCACCCAGCACTTTGCTCAGCATGGCAGGGTGACCCAATGCTTTCAAAGCCTCATCTAAACTGTCTACCAACGAGTTGAAGAACTCCAGGGCATCATGCTGCTCCCTCAGATTGACTGGTTCACCCCACAACCTGCAGATAGAGGAAGAGACCGGTTTAGAGAATAGCGCCTTGTCCAGTCTTAAAAGAAAGGAGGATTACATAAAATAGAGAGGGTGAATTTACCGAAATTGCTTCCAGAATCCCCTAGGCACGTAGTACTGCAACCTGGAGGCAGCCAAGTGTCCAAAAATGACCTGTAACTGCCGAAGAACCCCAATGTTGTATTCCTTCCTGTCTTCCGACTTACTGAGAGAAGGTTTGTCTTCAAACTGGTGCTGATAGCCAAACACCTCATCCCGGGGATCCACATTACTCTGCAAAATTAGAGCAAGACTTTCAATAAACTTCAATTGTTGTAAGTAACTTCAAATAGCATAATAATTTAAAAGAAAACTTTTGTTAAAATGCCCTCAGCTCCAGGGAATGCCCACATGGCATATACACCCCAGAGATGGCTAAATTTGTCAGTCACTTGGTACTGAGAAAGGATGATAGTCATCATTGGGCAGTTCATCCATTAAAAAGGTGCAATATTATTTCAATTTAATGACATTAACAGTCACCAGAAACTGAAAGCAAAACCTCTCCAGGAACAATCCACTATGAGTGCTTCTAGAACAACAAGTGCAGGAGTTGTAAAGTGCTCTCTGGGTTAATAAAGCACACACCTGAGCTTAATTATACTGGGAAATGAGAAGCCACACCCCCTCCACCTGAGCTTTTCCCTAGGCAATCCTACTCCCATTTTTATTCACCGTGATTGGCACAGGTGCTAATGGCCCATTGCAAATTTCCTTGGTTCAACATGCAATGTGCCAATGTTACTGTTAACTAAAACTATTAAAAGTTGTTTTTGCTAATTGAAATAAAGCTGAATGTATATGAAGAGTTCATTTGCAAAAACAGATAACTTAATTTTTATAAACTCTCAAAAATCATGTTTTTTCATTGTGCATCCAATTAATCTCAATCAAAATGCAGTTGGGTTATTTTGACTAGGTTAAAAAAATAACTTAAAAAAACAGCTAACTACCACAATAAAAACATAACGTAATAAAAAACAATTTTTTTTAAAAAATTAAAAACTGAGTTCTGTTTTTGCAAATAAACTTCATATATTATTGGAAAAAAAATTGATGAAAAATCTTGTTTAATGTCCAAGTATGCAAGAATTACTAAGAATACTAAAACAGGAATTAACAAAATTTAAAAATCAAATTTAATACTAAAAATATTCAAATAAAAGCCAATTCAAAATAATAATTAAAAACTGTAAGAGTATATAAATAACACTAAAATAAAAGTTAAGCTCTTTGAATCTTTAGCGTTTTATATGGACCAAAAAGTGACCAAATTGCATTCACACTGTCCGTTGAAAGTGAATTCAAACCTATAATGGGAAAAATATGGAAAATCCCAAATTTAAAAATTAAATAAACCTTGAGCACTTTGCGTTCACATTGCTCAATCTAAGTGAATCATACTGTGACCTCCTCCAGAGATATTTCTTCTGCTTTATAGTCCATTTTTATTTGAAACATTCACACAGTAAAATTCTCATGAACACAACGCAGTCTGAGACTCCGGAAATGAACCATGTTAGGCAGTACCTCATTATCTTGCTTCTCGTCTCCAGACATATCATCATCCACATCGCTGCCTGTGCCTTCTATGGCCAGGATGCCATTCCTAATGGGAGGAATCATGTAGAGCTGCTGGATCACTGAGTTCATGTAGCAAGTCGCACCTGCATTTTTCAGACCCACAAAACCCTTGGTAGGCCTTGGGCCAACTGGCGGCAAATATTCCCATTCTGTAAGTGGTTCACAACCTAAAGGTACATAAAAAAAAACAAGTAAATAACTATGTATCATGAAAACTGATGGGGTTGAGTGCACAATTTCTAGGAATCAGGAATCAACATAAGCACACACCTAAATAGTACATATCAGTTAGTGTGTCCACAATCTGCTTGAGATTTCGCACACATCCGACAGCAAGTGCAACCAGCAGTTCAAAGCCGGCATTGATGGTGGCTGGGGTGCTACACACAGGTATGGCCTGCTCAGTGGGGAATTCACCACTCTTCATGTATTGCAAGTACACATTAGATGCTGGGAACAGGAAGTCATCCATTAACTCCTATAAGGGAGTTCATGGAAAAAAGGAAGATCAGTTAGTCTGATATGGCAATGCAGTCGCAAATAAAATATTTTTTTTCTGTTGTTGATGTTGGCCAATGATTACTACAGAAATGTTTACCTTGATAAGACTAGCACCTCCTTTTTCACAGCCAATGTGGAACTTCTTCTCTGGGGTCTGGAAAGCTAGTAGCTCTTTTGTGACACCAATATGACCTTCCAAAATGGTCTCCTCAACCCCAGGCTCTCCAGTCCTCTTCACTTCATCCTGGGGGGGAAAAAAAAACCACTCAAATTTCCACACACTATTTTAATTCCAAAAAGAAGTTTAGGTAAATGAACATACCCGGATGCGCTTTAACCAGTCGATCTCATTGTTTAGGAGAACTTCTGCATTAGGAAGATTAATGTTGCTGTTAAATGCATAGTTGAGTAAGTGCCTTAGAAGAGTGAAGTAATCAGCAGCGTGCTTTGCCCGCTCTTTTGCAGTGCTCTGGAACACAAAAGGACAGGATAAAGATGACTATAAATAATGAGATGTTCTGAATTAACAACCAAAGCAACAACAACAACAAAAAAATACCTCCAGCTGTGTCCCAAAGAAATACACAAGATACTTACACCTAAAACTGTGAAGAGGAGGGTGATGAAGAAGAGGAGAGGCCTATGGCCCATACAACACCGGGTGGCCATGAGGAAGAACTGTTCTTGGGCCATTTGGCGAACAGACCTAGAAGCAAATAATAGTACACATTAGCAATTAATTTTATAAAACGAAACTATTCTGTCCTGTTTGATAAAGTAACAAAAATCAGTTTGAAAAATGTTAGTAAATTAATTTCAAGTTCAAACATTCAATACCTCATTTTAGGTCCATTCCGTAATTTACACAACTTAATATTAAAATGAAATATATAATTAAATATTAATTTCAGACACTAAATTAAAAAACAAAAAGTCTGGTATGAACTTTTATAAAAATACAACAAAAGTTACAAAAGCATAACAGAAATATCAGTACTCTATTTTACAATAACTCACTTGCTCTGGCAGTGCAGCAGCAGATCTATAATGAAGGTCTGCCAGGCCTTTTCTTTGCTAAGTGCATCTAGTGCAGTGGGCATAAGGGCGAAACACAGGGTCATGACCTCCAGAGCTTCACAGCACACCTGCTCATCTTCTGCATCCGGTTCATTGCCAGCATTTGTCTGTGAAAGATCCAACATCACAGGCATAAATACTGAGTCATGAATAATATTCATAAATAAAGTTCATAAATAATGAAATCACACATAAGTTATTTTGTTTTTTTCCCCCAACATAGCCAAAAACTAGAACCTTCTCATAGATCTTGCTGATGTCCTCATTAGAACTGAAGACGTGCTGAACAGAGCCACAGCCAGAAGCCCAGACTATCTTCTGAACCGCTCGAATGACACAGATATCTGGGATGTACTTGGAGGCCTGGAAGAAGTTCTGGGTACAGGAACAGAAGGACAAACTAAGAAAACTGAGCCTGAAACATGAGGTGTTTCCTCAGTTATTTCCATTGTACATCTCTTTTGTCACACGCTACGCAAAAGAGGCTTCAACAAAAATACTTTGGATCATTACAGACATTTAAAGATAGCTAAGGACATTTGAACAATGCAAACAAACCAGTTTCTGTAGGCGCTGGTTGTGGGGTGTTGTGTAACATACCTCATCCGAGATCTGTTGGGCGAGGCGGATGGCCACGTTCCGCAGCATGCACTCGGCTGAGGGGTTTGGGATATTCTGCAAGGCGTTCTGTAGCACTAGAGCCTGGTCATGAGTGGTCTGGTTGATCTAGGAACAATTTAGGAAAAAATGTGTTATCTAGCAGATTCATGTCTCTATTATGTACAGTAACGCAACAGAGGTAGAAAACAGAAAATAACTACCATTAAAAAGTTGGAGCTCAAAAAGATTTAATGTTTTTGAAAAAAAAAAAAAAATTCTCCTCACCAAAGCTGCATTTATTTGAACAAAATACAGTAAAAACAGTAATCTTGTGAAATTATTACAGTTTAAAATAACTTTTCTATTTTACTTTTCTAAATGACTTTCTATCTCTTCAATATGCTTTTTTTTCATGCTCAAGATACATTTATTATCATGAATGTTTAAAACAGTTGTGCCGTTTAATATTTTTTGGAAACAATTGGATATTTTTTTTTTTCAGGATTCTTTGATGAATAGAAAGCTCAAAAGAACAGAATTTATTTTAACTAGAAATCTTTGATAACAAATGTCTTTACTGTTTCTTTTGACCAATTTAATGCATTCCTGGTAAATAAAAGTATTAATTTCTTAAAAAAAAAAAAAAAAAAAAAAAATTACTGACCCCAAAATTTTGAACAACAGCCCAAAAACCCTTTCTGTACAAAGTTGTAATCTGTGAAGCACAGTTTAAATGCAGCAAACTCTACCCAATACTGGTAAAACCTTTAAATCACGTTCTTTTTTTTTGTACTGAAACATTCAGTGCTTTAACAAAAAAAATATAGCTTCAAAAAATATAGTCATACAAATGCTATTCCATTGCATAATCAAATACAGTCAAATAAAGAGAAAAATGCATGATCAAACTACATTTAACTTTCCCCATTCTCATGGTTATTACTCCCTCATGTAAACGCTTCTGGAGTCTGTGAGTGTTTCCTTACAAGACACTGTACACCCATGACATTTGTGGAGCTACATAGGGCAAGCCAGACTGTTTCTAATGATTGATGAATGTCAGGGAGGCTGAAAGGTTATGGTCTTAAACCGAAATGAAACCCTCAGTGCTAAACCTATAAAATCCACTCAGAGAGAAAAAGAATAAAAAAACAAAAAAACAACAAAAAAAAAACACTTCACTTACTTCCTTCCTTGCAGTGCTTCAAACAGAATTGTATTTTTGCAATAAGCAAACTTTACTATCCCATCCCCCCATAATTGGTCCTAAGTACAGACTAGATCTGTGCCAAATGCACTTTTATGAGATGAGGTACTGGACAAAAGTGTAAAGCGAAGCACACAAGTGAACGCAGGTTCACTTTTTCTCCCTAAGACGCCAAGTCTTTCTCTTACGCCATTGCTGCAGTTTTAAAATCCCAATATGATATCACAATGCATTTAAATTGTGTTTCTTATAAAATTACAAGATTGAAACTGATTTTAATAAACTGAGGGTCTTAGTTTTGGACCTTTTCTGTAAAGTAAATTTCACTGAAGGTATTGTGCTTATACTTTTTCAAGACTTCTTTGAAAGGAACAGTAAGGAGCTAAAGCAAGGGGAACTTACAGGCGACACAGGGATAGTCCCCTCCACCACAGGCTGGCAGGCCTCCGCCACAGACTTCACATGGCCAAAGCCTACAGCTGTGAGCAGCAGTTTGGCTATTTTTAGTGCGTTGAGATAAGCTCCCCGCCGGGTCTCCATGTCAGCATTTGGCAGGAAGTTATTTCTGGTGAGCATGCTCAAAACCAGGGGCAGGCCGCCACTCTTCAAGAAGTTGTACTGGAAGTCACTCGCATCCTCGCCCAACGTCCCACTGGCAGGCATGAGCAAGGCATACACCACCTGAGACACATAGAAACATTGCGTATATCAAAGAATGATGCCACACAGAAAAACCTTTAGGGCAGTGTTACTATGCCCACTTTATTAAAATATAAATATTATTTGAAAACAAAAATGAAAGTGAAAAATAAAAAACCTCCTGAACCAAAATAAAAATAAAGCTTAAAAAAAATAATTTTTTTGTAATATTTTAAACGTATTATACTTTTTGCCACTTTTGTGTTTTTCCTCTTAATGTGCTTAACTGTTTGCATTACATTTTTGTCTTCTGTACGCCAATTATCTGTATTTCTATAAATATATATTCCATTTCTAAATATTTTTTATTATTATTGCTATTTGATTCAATCTATCTATCAGTTCAATAAAAAAAAAAAAACCTTAATTCAAAATTCTGAAAAAAAAAAAAAAAAAAAAAAAAAAAGAGGAAATAATACTAAAATAATGCTGCTTTTGTGTGGTACACATAACCAGCTGTGCGTCTATGCTTGGCTAGTTTCATAAAATATTTTCATATTGACAACCAAACAAACCTCTATCAAGTAAAGCACTTGAGATGGTGATGGTCCAAAGAAGCGTGAATCCAATGTGGGGCTAAGGCTGTTTTCGCCGAGTTTGGCGTGATCCAGACAGATGGCTCGCAGGTTTTCCACTGTGGTGTTATCTGAAAGACAACAACAGTGAGTAATGAATAGAGACGGCAGACTGGTGCAGCTAGATGTCTCAAGCAGACATCTAATGAAGCATATAGAGCACCTGGAGGCATGAGCTTCATTAGAACACGAGCTCCATCCCGCAGGAGAGGCATGTTGAGATTACAGCCCAGGTCTGCAACTTGCCAGAGGAAAGAGATGTAGCGCAGGTGTAGGGACATTATCTGAGACAATAAGAATCAGAGGTTACACTTAAAATTGCCAAACACAAAACATTAAAGGCAATTATAATAAATGCAGTAATAAATGTAATAATAAATCCAGACATTTAGCAAATGGGGGGGGGGGGGGCTTCTACAGATCTACAGATCTCTCAGCAAAGCTTCATGGGTGGATATGCACAATTTATCAACACAGCTTCTGTGAAGATATTTTTCATGACCATAGATGCACTCCCCTTTCAACAAATAGACCGTTTGGCTCAATTATGGCACAATGCTCACCACGCCAGGAAGACAGCTCTCCACTTCAGGGTTTGGCCCATCACTGTAGTGATTGCCGTGGTTCCCAGGGGAGCCAGTGGAGGAGTCTGAGGAGCTGTCTGGACTGGAAGGCATATTGGCGCTGACCTGGGTGAGCTTGGCTGTGATGAGCTAGAGAAGAAAAAGAAAGGAGAGAGGAAAAAAAAAAAGCACTCTCATTAACTAACATATCCTGTCCAAAAGTGCTGTTAAATATAAGACAAAAGTTGTGTGTGTGAAATGCCATATTGAGTAAATAGAGAAAAAACAGCCAAGCAGGTGCTTACAGTTTTATCTTTGAGGTTTAGCTGCCCGATTAGCTTCCTGTCATCTGCTGGGTCTATGATCTCTCCCCCAATAAACAGCTCAATCTTGGTGTGTGTGCTGTTGGCCTTTATTCGGTTCAGAATGCAGCGTCGCACAGAACCAATTGTGTCGTTGGTATGCGACCAAATATCCAGATCATCAACCTGTCGGCCTTGGTTTGGAAAACGCACAACTAGCGTGATATGCTTTCCTCGGAAAGCCCTTAAAAGAGAAAAAAAGATCATTTAAAATGGAGAGTTTATTCAAATCTGGCCATCGTAGACAAGCAGAAAATACAAATTCATTGAGTTAATTTATGACAGGTTTGAATGGGTCTACCTGGACATGGGCAGGATGGTCCTCTCCTCATGGTAGTCACTATCACACTCAGTTATATACTCCCTGAGAACAGTCAGTACTCTCACCATGCGGATGGCCTCCTGTCTGGCACAGTTAATGCTGTCTTTGTCACCGTCCAGCACACACAGAGTGTCATAGGAGGCTTTGAGCCGGTCAAAGCAAGACTGAATAAAATCCTCATGGATCTCTACCTGCAAACAGTCATATGACACATTTTAAAAACAAACTCAAGAGCACTCCAATATTTACTACAGCAAGTGATATGCTTTTCCACTGTATTATTACCTGATTGGCTTGTAATTTTGGTCCGAGGTTTGTATAAATCTCTTTAAGCAAGTCAATTGCTCGGCTAGCAATATCATCACTTCCTTGAATCACAACCTGTTACAGAAAAAATAAGGAAAACAGATGGTTTGAGCTCAGGTTGACATTTAGCATCTGGCTAAATTTAACCTTGGGCTCATTTAGCTTAAAAACACTACTAGTAATGATATTACAACAACATAACTGTGAAGTTACCCAAAAATACCAAAAGTTCCATCTAAGGGCAAATTTTCAACTTGATGTTTTGTTAAAATACATTGACTTATTTCAAAATAACCAACAGACTAAAAATGAAGGCATTTCAGACAGGTAATATCCCAGAATAAGTAGCTCTGAATATACCAATGCAGCATTAATTAACTCTTACCCTCCACAGGTAATCCAGCCCTATCAGCTCCAAGTCATCCATCATGTATGCCCGGCGTTTTGCCACCAGTTTGCCCTCCCTGCAGTTGACAGCCTTGAAGAATCTTTCAAAGCATTTCATCCCATTCTCTGTCAGCAGTGAGGGGTCAAGCTGCAGTACATTGTTCTCAAAAAAGTCCTTGTTGATGTCAGGGTCAAGGTCGGGTTCATCGCCCATGAGTTTGGAGTACCATTTGAAGCAGGCCTCCCGATCACACAAGAACACTGCGTTCTCTGCCAGGCACTTCCAGATCTGCTTAGCCTGAGGTGCGCACAGCCAGAGTTGCCCATCTTTCAGTAAGAACCTGAAGAACGAGGGTATTTAGTGATTTGTTATTTAGGGAGTCTTTAGAGAGTTTCCATAATAGACCTTGTGGTGCAGACCAAATGCATTTGATGTCAGTGCATGATTAGTGTGAAAGCTGTTTTCTGAAATTAGGTGCACACCAAGAAATGTACAAATGTACAATGTCTGTTCCTTGGTGTACAAGAAATTTGCCAATGATGACAAATAACTTGCCTTTTATATTATAATAGTCTAGTACACACAGAACATTCTGTTTGTGTTTATTTGTAGTAATGAAATAAAAGGGATAGAAAGCAGGGTAAAAGGTGAAGTGAAAAGCACTTTCCATTTGTGGAACCCATGTCGCCTAGCTACAGTGATAAACAGCTTATTCTGGTAAACGCTGTGATACTCCGGTTCATGACAAGAATGAGCAGTGTTTGGAGCCAAATAACAATGTGAAAAGAGAAAAGGATGGAATTGCACTTGGATTCTGCAATCTATGCAGTGTATAGGAAGGTTGCTTGTAAAGTATAAATACCTCAAAAAATTAAGCCGCTCCTGGACCTCCTGAACATGACTATACCGACTTCCTGGCCTAACCGTCTGGGGATCAAAGTCTGTGTGCTCTGATAAAACATAAAATAAAAAGTTAGCACTGGTAAATGTTTAACATGGGCATAAAAAAAGAAAATATGTTAAAGGAGTCATGATATTTCAGATTCAGATTTTTATATTTATGCTTTTTGTACCAAAAAGTCCAATATTTATAAAAAATCATTTTCCATCACGATTTTCACTCTCTGATGAAAAACAGAGAAGTGAAATGGGCGTTACCTCCTGTAGAAATCGAAGTAAACACCCACTGTCGAGATTTACTAACTTCACTGAACCGTATCCATGATTTGCATTTGATACTTGAGATGGCAAGCATTTTGATAGAGCTGTATATGTTTGCATATGATGTATATTAAAGGGGTGGTTTACTGTTTTTTTTTTTCTAGGCTTGATTGTGTTTATGGGGTGCAGTCTAACATGCGTTCATGCTTCGTTTTTTTAAAAACGCATTATTTTTCATATATTTACCTTTATTCCACACAGCTCTGTCCCTTCTCTGACAAACGCCTCGATTACTTCCGTTTTTTTTAAGCCCCTCCCTCAGAAATACGTGCTGGGCTCTGATTGGTTAGCTGGCTCAGTGTGTTGTGATTCACTAAACCGCCCAGCGTGCGTCTAAATGTCCCGCCCCTTCAGCTCAGCTGCATGTGTTCCAGTTGTATTGTAAACAATGATTTATAACAATATAGAAACGTCTATATTGCTTATCAATTTGAGCCCGATTGAGATGCAGAGGATATTAGTAAAGAGGATCGCGCAGAACCTGTGCAAGCACAGCTCTTAATGGCATGTTTGTTTGTTGTCTCATACGTTTAGATACGCTGTTATTATGCTACTGCTTATGTTAGCTTTTAATATACGGTTTTATTCTGATTAAAGCTTTAATACAGTACAGCAACCGCACACGCGTCCATGTATAACGCTTCTCATAACAGTTTGTTGGAGCTGATCTGACGATCTGAGAGAGAGAGAGACAGAGAGAATCTCTCTATCTATTACGCAGCGCCTGAAAGTAGTCCCCAGCTAGATAAAATATAGCTGGGGACTACTTTCAGGCGCTGCGTAATATCACTGCGCCTACTGCGGCCATGGTACGGCAGCAAAGTTCCTTGATTATTACGCCGGAATGAGAGTATAGTTCTTAATCATATCAGCATAGAAAATCGCAACTTTTCATTTTCCACCGGTCTTAGTACACGATATAACTACAGAAGAGTCGAGTTTTAAATAGGACAAATATCGAAACTCTTTGGTCATTTTTGAACCCGATGCTACTGGTCTAATCGGATTCAATGATCTATGCTAAGCTATGCTAAAAGTGCTATCGCCAGACCCGGAGATCGGCTGAATGGATTCAAAAACGGTAAAACTATACTTATTAACTCTGGGGGAGTTGGAGAATGAGCCTATTTCCAAAAAAAGTGGAGTGTTCCTTTAAGAACGGCTGTTTTAGAACATTGATTTTGAAACTTGTGAATCCATTAGAATCGTTAGAAGACAGAATCGCGGTTCATATATGAATAGATTTTTACGTGCACCCCTAGTTTTCTCTTCCTCTTCTCTAAAGCAGCACAGCATGGCCTCGCCCCCTTCCTTACATGTTCCCGAGGGCGGGGTTTATCTGGGTCAATGACGTGTAAGACCCGGGAAGTAGTTCGTTGTAGTCCCTTACCAGCCGTTTTTGTAGGCATTAAACTTCCAGAATTTTATAAGACGATATCTCTGTTTGCATTGAACTTTCAGTGCTGCAACTTTGCAGATGTTGTTTATGCTCAAACAGCAACATTACACACTAACTAACGTTAAAAAAGCGAAATTGCAATAAACCACCCCTTTAAGATACGATGTCACAGTTCTCTTGATTTCAAATGGGTAGAAAAGAATAATTTGTATTTTTAGTTCTGAAACTTACAGAACTTGTTTTTTTTTTCTTTTTGTAGAGTAACCTCATGTGTAAATATCGAGCATAACCCCTTTTAATGAATAACACATCAAGAGGTATGTCCATATATACAAACAGTGTTAGCCTCACAAACCTTTCGAGAACTGCCTCATATTCTCCATGTATGCAGACAGGTTCTCTGCTACAAGAGTGACCAATGCATGGTTGTGCTGCAGTTGGTTGATTAGGTCATGTCGATAGAAAACATGTGGGCTCCGCTGCGTTTGACTGTAAAGAAAGACACATGACTGAATTAACCATCCCACTTTAATATCTCCATTATATTACAAGTTTTTCAACTAAATTGTATGACAATGGGCTTTTTTGGTATATAGAAACAATGTTTCTCTGTCCCTAATTGAAAGCTTAAATTTACATTAAAGAAGCAATATCCTGAGACGCCATCAAAGCAAAAGGCAGAAAAATAATTATTCGTCATATTAAATTCATTGCATAAGTTGTTGGAAAGTATTGGAAAATGTGAGTTTAGCTTTCTGCAATTTTATTTTCTCCAATGGACTCACACATTTAAAGCATCCCAAAGGAAGAGTGCAGAAAATCCAAACTTTGTCCAAGAGCATGCATTTGTAAGTTTATGAAACGTAACTCACAGCAGCACTCTTACTGTAAGAAGCTTTATACGTATGAACCTCGTCCATGGACACTGATTGGTGATTTGATTAGATGGTGCAGGACACACCAAGCAGATTTTCATAAATTACAGATTTACTGAAATCCAAAAGCAAACTTCAGCTTTAAAATTAGTTATAATAATAATGATAATATTTCCCAAAATTAGCTGTCCACTTACCCCTCTAAGCTCTTTAGTAAGTTAATAGGTATTTTCTTTCTGAAAAACAACAGGGATGTGTACGATACATTTGCTACATTTACATGCTTTTCCTAAAATGTGTGGGTAATTTTCATGTAAATATTCCTTGAATATGAGCAAACAATGTCTTTTTGTCCATTTTATTTTTGTTTACTAAAACAAGTATCAATGCAATTGATGGTTAAAGATGGTTGAGTCGAGTTGCATTACCTTAAATTCTGGGGGGCTTCTCCAAAGAGGCTACAGATCTCCCGTATTTGCTTCAGTGCAGGAATCACCCATTTGTCATTAGTTCTTAATTCTTCTATGAATCTGTCTATCCACTGCATCTTTTGTGTGTCCCTGTCCTACAGCAGAACAAAAACACTGTCTTTAATTCAATGTCCTCAACTTTTTTTTACTCCCCCCTCATGTTGTTCCAAGCAACCGAAATATCTTATAAAATGACTTTGTTCAATTTTGCAGTTTAATTTGACAGTAAACCATTTAAATAAAGCTGACAGAGTACCTGGGAGCAGCTATAGTCCAAAATTTTGATATGAGCGCTAAGGGCCTGGTCCATGATATCCACAGGAACATCATCACTATGGGCCAAATTCCAAAGCAGATTGAGCACTTTGTGAGCCATCACACCATCCTTGTCATCCTCTGCCAGTCGACGAATCAATTCCAGTAACTTCTCTCTCTGCTTTTTACTTGCATTAGTCCAGCTCTCCTATAAACCATAAAATGATTCCATTGAGTACAGAGATTCTGTAAACGGTTGGAATGCAAGTAAGACACACAGAGAAATGCTGAGTCCTAATGAAACACCTATAATGCATGTTCTCTACATTATGAATCTTTTTTTTATGCAAAAAAAACAAACAATGCAATCGTCAGTTCATTAAGAATAACCTTGAAGCAGTCAAAGAGATGGTCCAGCTGTTCAGGTGAGAAATCCCACGCCAGCTTTGCAAGGAGATCATGAACATTCTTGACAATAGCCTCATGTTTCCCAGCCTGAGGATATAAATACCATTATTACAATTACAAGTTGCTGCAAAGTTTACTAATAAAGCAGAAATTCTAGAAGGGCAGCCAAAGTTAACGTGTTAACAAATTAACATAATAGCCATATGTTTGTGTTTATTGGTTAACAGTATCGGATTGGTAAAATTGTAGATATTGAATATCCTGAAAAATGTAAGAATGATACTATGATTAATACCTTTAAAGGTCCCATGACATGCTGCTTTTTGGATGCTTTTATATAGGCCTAAGTGGTCCCTAGTACTGTATCTGAAGTCTCTTTCCCGAAATTCAGCCTTGGTGCAGAATTTCAGCCACTACAAGCCAGTCCCACAATGAGCTTTTCTTAGGACGTGCTATTTCTGTGTCTGCAGCTTTAAATGCTAATGAGGAGGAGAGAGGCGGGGCAAGGCGGAGGGTGGGTGTGTGGCCTTAACCAGCTTGAGTTACCATGTGCTAATGTTGACAGTGGATGTATCGCAATGGCTCGTAGACACACAGTTGTTCAAGCTTTTCAGTTTGACCCAGAATCTGATCCGGATGGAGAAGCACAGGATGAAGAAGTTGCAACTCAGCGGCTACAGCAGGACGTCTCCAAATGGTTAGTTTAAAATATTGTGTCTGGATACGGTACTTTAGTTGGTTTATTTATGTATGCTGTTACAGTTATTATCATGTAGCTATAGGCTCCGATGAAGGAACTAAAAAAATACTTCGGTGTTCATTTGTACATCCAAACACTGAGCAACTGCCATGCTTCGCTCGTTTGCAAGCCATGATGTCCCTCGAGGAAAAAAAAATATTGCGCTCGCCTCGCACGGTTGTAGCTCATTTTCTCATGGGCGGACAAAGCAGAGAAAGGGGAGGTAACCTTTCCCCGTATGACGACATAAAGGCGAAGCAGGATACCCAGGGCTCGGTTTACACCTATCGCCATTTCTAGCCACTGGGGGACCATAGGCAGGCTAGGGGAACTCTTATTAATGTTAAAAAACCTCAAAGTGAAATTTTCATGCCATGGGACCTTTAAACTATAAATTATACAAAATATATTAATAAAACAGAAACTTAAGAATGTGTCTCACCTGAGCTGCCCAGATGTTGTCCAGGTCCTGAAGCGTTAGGGCCTTTTCTTTGATGACAAATCGCAGGATCTTCTCCAGTTTCTCCACATACTGTGGCTGATGAAGGCTGTCTCGCAGCACAATAGACAAAATATTGTTCTGCTGAATCCATTCCTGTGGGAAACAAGTGCATGTTCAGCTAATGTGAAGATACAGATCAAATGCTTTATTTCGACTGTCTCCAAGCTTTTCAGAAGTTTTGTTAGAGTAATATATTAAATGATAATAACAGGAGAATGTTATGAGCTTTGTCATGAGACTATTTGGTCAAGTACTGCAGCATGACTTACTGCCATACGTTCTGCCGTCAGCCACTCTTCCTCTTCAGGATTGCCATGACGATGCGTGTAGTAGGAAACACTTGAAATCACCTTGTTCACTTCATTCAGTGCATTCATTTTGCCATTAAAAGAAGAAATCTGCAATAACCTGTAACAAAAAATGTCAATGATCAAGAATCATTTAACATACTGCAGAACATCTTAAAACTACTATTAGCTAATGTTCAGCTCACCTAAGAATCATTTTTAACCTAAATATCTCTAAATTCTTCACTGTTTCCTCTTGTCCTGGTACTCGAGAAGCCAGATTCTTCAAAGATTTGATTATCATAGACAGGGCATCGTTTTTGGCTTCGTTCTTTGCTTCCTTTTTCAATTCCTCATCGGTGAGGTTTTCTAGAAACTGGGGAACCATTTCTATGATGGGAAGGAAGTACTTCTTCACCGTTTGCAAAGTGAGAAACTCATAGCACTGTCCAAAAGGCCTGCAAAACAAACAAGCGAGTCAAACCTTAAAAAAAAAAAAAAAAAAAAAAAAATCCAGGTTCCAGGCAAATGAGTGAAATGTTTGATCGTTCTTACTTAATGAGTGCAGCGATGATCTGAACATTCAGAGCTTGGCTGCTCATGAATCGATCGTGCAGAATTTGAAACCCGTTTAACGTGCCAAATTTGTTTATTAAGTCCACCAACCAGCCCTGCAGGAAACAAATAACCAGGGAAATTTTCATTGAACAGACCAATACACCAAAACAAAATAATACACTGAAATTAAAGCTGAAGGCAGATTCGTAATTTGGATCTAACATCATAAAATTAACATACAGGTTCAAATATATATATATAGATATACAAATGCATAAGAAAAAGTGTATATTTTAGGTGATGTGTGAGACAAGCAATAAATTTCAGTAATTCTTCTATTAAATTCATGAATTGAACACTTCTTAAAAGTCTGGCACAAACACCCTCTCACCTTAGGAGAGCGAGGGTCAGGTGGACGGGCAAAAAGCTCATCCTCAGCTAGCTGAACCCCAGCAGGCACCGTCTCAGAGGGCCGAGTACCATTGTAGATGTGGAACTTACAGTGGGGGTTGGTGGCCATTGCCAAGAGTTCTAGCAGAGGGAACCAGTCCTGAGAGAGCTTGGTCACACACAGCTCCACTAGTCGGTGGGCGTTATTAATGATGCACCGCTGCCAAGAGAATTAAGACACCGATTGAAATCCTAGAAACACTGAGTATGTTTTGGGAAATGCAAGCGTAGTTCATGAACTTTGATTTACAGTGAGTATGAAGTCTTAAAATGTAAAAAAGAAAAAGAAAAGATCTATATTTGCAGTGCCATTGAAGCTGATCCTAGAGCAGTCTTGGAAGAGCTAAAACGAGCCTCATACGAGAGCGATGACTCAGTGCTGTGTCCTAATACTGCCTCTGTTTTACTGAAAGGAGCTCTTTGATCAAAGCTTTGGCATTTCAATCAACCAGCCAAATAAGATGAAGGCAACCAAAATAACATTACGTTTCTTCACAGTCGCCCAAAGAAGTAATCAATTCTTGAGAGGACAGACCTGACAGCCAAACGGTTAGTAAAACCCTTTAATGTGCAAACAAAAAGACAAAATGTGCTGCTGAAATGGAAGAAATTATGAAAATGGCACCATCAAGCAGGTTGCAGGACTTACATGGATCTCAAATTTCCATCCACTAACAGCCTCATCTGTCAGTATTTTCGTAAAGGATATTGTCAAGCCATCTCTGAAAAACCTCTGGCATGCTTCACACTTAACATCAAGTCCTGGACACAGAAATGAAAGAAAAACCTATCAGAGGTTGACATTTACACAGGCTGAAGAATTCCTTCGAGAGCAAAAGTGAAAGCTTAAGATGACGCAGATAAAGGCAATACTGCTTCTGCTACTACTCAGCAGAACAATTAATGAAAACAACAAGAACATTAAATGATAAAAAAGACCTAAAAATAAAGCATTACCTTTTTTACAAAGATCTATAGCAGCTTCAAGAAGAACTTCTAATTCACCCTTTGGCAAAACTGGAACGACCCAGCGAGGTCTGTACGTCAAAAGAAAAAACATAATTAAATCAACATAATACATCACAGGTAAGACACAGATGTGCAATCTCACTATCAGTGAATAACAGGCTAAATAAATGTCCTTCATATCAATATCCTTGCAGTTCATCTCCAGTGCTTCTGATATAATTATAAGCATAATTTGACCAAATGTAGTATACAAGCCCTAACCTGTTGATCATGTCATCCAGCTTGGCCAGTTCAGTGTGGGGGAAAGCTGGCTCCTCCTCCTCCAGGGGAGTGGGACTGTCCCCCTGACCCTGGTCATCTGGTGGGCTCACTGGGGAGTTTTCGTTAGATGAGTTGGGAGAGGATGTCTGCAATGCAAACAGTTCACAGGTTAAGAAAGTATGTGAATCAGATATGAAGATAACATGCATTACTATAAACAAGGAGAGCACTATTAAGTGGCCTCATAAAACAAAGTCTGCCATATAGGCTGTAAATGATGACGTGAAAAGATATTCGTAACATTTCATTTCTGTAAAGCACTGTATTCACAAGCTGACTGGTCTATTAATTGTATGCAATGATATTATCACTAAATATTGTACCCTACCCCTCCTGGCCTTGGTCACAAAGTTAGAATATTATGAAAAAAGGGAATTCTCCACTGTTCAAAAGTTCAGAATCAGTATAAGGTTTTATTTTTAAAGAAATAAAACAAATTTATATTTGTATAAATTTATAATTTAATATACAAATTTATTCAGAAAGGTCAGAATTGATTAAAGTTTTAGTAAAGACTATTACATTGTAAGAATAAAAAAAAAAACTTAAATGTTGTTCTTTTGAAATTTCTATTTAAAGAATCCTGAAAAACAAAACTTCCATAAAAATATTAAGCAGCTCTGTTTTACTGAACACAAACTCATACACCATGCATAATATGACCAGGTATATACATTGTAAAGTACACAGGGTTGATTTTAATTTCATATTACCTATATATTAAATTTATTTGGTTAGATGCCAAGTTAGCATCTGAGACTATTCATGGTAAGAATAGGGTTGAATAAAAAAAATAAGAATAGGCAAATCAAATAAAAATGGACAGACAAACAGCATAAATCATTTAAATGCTGAGAAATAACATTTATATAATTTGAGGTATTCCTGAGATTAAATACAAAACAAACAAAAAAAACAATTCTAGATGTTCTCCTGTTAGCACTTTATGTGGTGTAATTGACAGTAAAAAAAAAAAAAACAAGAAAGCCGCACTCAACAAACGTAAACCACCATAATGATTCATGTATCTTAGTGATGGGATAATCCTACAAATAAGCGAACATAAAGTATGTATCCATGTAAGGGATTAAAAGAATGAAAGAGAAAGCGTAAGGAAGATAAAGCAGCTTTAAGATGCTCCGAGTCAGTTTCCTGTGCCGTGTCAATGGATGCATGTGGGCTGGAGCTCTGCATGTAGAGCTGAATGGAGCCTGCGGAACTTGGGAAATGTGGGGGTGTGCTGGAAAAGGCTCCTTCTGCTTGGCTGACCTACATAGCCAGTTTGCTTCTCATGTCTAGGCGCTACAAATTTCTAACCAACTGGTGTGCTTTTCTCTGCCAGGCGTCTCATCCTCATTGATTCCTGCCTTTTAACATGCGCTCGGTGAACGCAGGTGTAATAGATAACACTGCTGCAGTCTATCCCTGGAGAACATAACAATTGCCCTCTGCAACATAATCAAAGGGAGCCTCTCGTATTTTCTTTGGTCATAATGCTGGGGTGTCAGTTTTTTGACCACAAATGCATTAAGCCATTGTTAAAACGTTATTCAGTCGGAAACACTATAAAGACAGAGATACACTTGCTTCTAGGAAATCCAAATTCTCAGTAAGACCTATCAAAATTTTCTAATTTTTTCATCTTCTGAAAATAAGTGTAGATATTCTCTCACCATTTTGTTGTCAAAATGTCAAGCTTCAAAAAGTTTAAAGTCATCAAGAAAGAAATCCATATGAATCGAGTGGTTTAATCCAAGTCTTCTGAAGAGTCACAATGGCTTTATATGATGAACAGATTCCATTTAGGCTTTTATTTACATATAAACACTAATTAACACATACATAAAAGCACATCAAATATGGTAAACAGAAGCTGAAACAAGCTTGTCTGACATGTGACATCCAATCAACTTTTTTCTCTCATTAAGTGCACATGGTTGAGCTTCTATTTACCACATTTGTAGAGGAAAAATGACAAAGTACATCTAAAATTAATGGAGCATATTAAAATATCTCTATTTATTGGGTGAACTATTCCTTTAATGTCTCACTAAGCTAGACTATCTGCATAATGTATAGTCAACCGATATATCAGCCGATAATTGGTATTTTTCAAATATCGGCATTGGCTGATGTGTTCGAGGCGGGACTTTTATTTTGACGGCGCTGAGAACAGCAGCTCACATTCTCCCTCTTGTTCGCTGTCATCATTCAGTTCTGTCTAATACGGATAGAAGTCTCTAATGACTAGATAGAACTGTTAAACAAAGTAATTAAAAGGCAAACATTATAATACTTTCTCATTTCCCATCAGCATTCAGTAAACATGCATTTATATAATTTAAATAAATCTTTGAATGACTAATGAACATTTAATTTTACAAACTTAAAATCCAGTTGTGAGATCTTGTGAAGTGTGTGTTTTTATCCTGCATGATCACATGTGGTCTGCGTGACGGTCGATCCTTATGAATGCTGACAGGAGAGTTTAGCTTCACTGGAGATGTGACGTGGAACTCGTGATTTCAAATTATGCTGCACTTTATGCGTTTGCCCACTGTCATATTCATGTCATTTTCACTGTGTGCTGTATGTAAAATGAGTGTTACCTTGGCATTATTTAAAAAAAAAAAAAAAAAGATTCCCAATGCACACAAACTTCCCAGAAATCAGTGTTTACTTCCTTTTTAATTCTATTTTTATTAAATATATATTTATTTGTGAAAAATACTTTGTCTTCTAAAGTATAAGTAATATTACACATTAAAATTAAAAATCAACTTTACAGCATTTTCTTTACCACCCAATTAGAAATGAAGAGCAATCCGAGTGTGATGCAAAAGCAAACACAATCTGTGGTTTAGTGGCAGGTAAACCTGAAATCAATAATATCACAATGCAAGGCTGTTGAGCAATAATATAATTCAAATAACGATGCAACAGAATGCTGTGAATAACTGTCAGCCATCACTGAAAAAAAACACAAAAAAAACATGGAAAATGTGTGTACATTGTGATCAAACTGTCTATCCATCCAAAAAAAAGTACTGGTAATTTCACAGACAATACCAAAAACTCCTTGCCTTTAGTAGTATAAGTGATACAATTACAGGAATGCTAAATTCAATTAATTATTACAAAGAATTCAGAAAAAAGCTTATGTTTATCTCTTCCTTAACCAAATTTATGATATGACACAGGAGAGGTGTTTTTTTTGGATCGTTCTACAGTTACCTAATAATATTTCCCTCTGTTGACATCTGTTCCTTCTAGGGCAGAACACAATTACAGAAACACATTTGCATCTGTGAGAGTTGGCAAATGTTTTTTTTTCGTTGGAACTCAGTCAACTGTCACAACAGATCAGATGTGGTTCTCTCAAATTCTCTTCAGCGACAGTTTTCCTTCAGTAACAGCAAAAAGGGATCGGAATGGAAAGGGGAAACTCAAATTGGAGCACTAACCTGGTTCTGGGGCAGGGGTGGCTGGGACTGGCCATCCGGAGCCTGGCCCTGACCGTCATTCCCTCCCACAGGGGAGCCACGGGTCGTGGCCGTCATACTCGACACGGGGCAGATCTTTGCAATCTTGTCTGCTTATGTCGCTGGCACACCAGAAGAAATCAGTTTCTCCTTAGGAGCGACGGAGAACCGGCACACTTCTAAAAGTGAAAGCACCACCTGGGGGACTGGATATGTTGCAGAGACCATTGCATAACCTGAAAAATAAAGAGACTAACATCAGAATCTTTAAAACACACATTTGACAAATGATTCCACATGTCTTTTATGCAAAGAGAATTTTTAAAATCATTTTAAAGAGACTGCACTTACAAAGAGCCCATGAAAAATTTTAGAGCTGATTGTAACTAGAAATAAATTTAATTAAGCTTTTATTAATTTCCATGCTATGTCCTGGCTTAGACCTCATATGTTTTTATAATAAAATCAATGTGAATTTACTTCCTTTTCTGGCATATATCCAAGTGACCAAAAAAATAAATAAATAAATAGGGCGGTGCTTCATTTTATCTATCGGGAATTGGATTGTGAAAAGTAGGTGTTGCACATCGGAACGGAGCTAGACCAAAGGTGAGATAACTAAAACAATGTCTAAATAACCGTTTGGCTATTGGTTAACAGCACGTGACAGTAAGGCCTAACTGATATAAGCAAAAAAGGAAAAGGAGGAGAAAGTTTTTACAATATGATTCAAATTTACAAAGGCAAGACATGCGCTGATGAATCTTGTACAACAAGACCACATATGTGCATTAAAAAGTAAATTTTGACTGTATTTGGATTTTAAATTCAGGTTTACATTTAACCATTCACAAAGCTCTTTATAATGCCACTTGTACAGAAGTATTTAGCATAAAGATATGTAATATTTCATAAATTCACAGAGTTCAAATTGGTTTGCTCATAAAACATATTTACATTTCATATTTACTGCACAGACATGGAAGTACAGAATTGCTGTTCGGAAACAATGGTGAAACGATTTCTAGTGCCCTTATCTGGTCAAATATATTGCATTACAATCACTACAAAACTACAAGATATATAGTTCAAAACAAGTAACAGAGGTTTTACTTTTATACTGCATGTTATGCTTCCCATGAGGATGCTGCTGGCTAGTGCAAAGTGCATTAAATCATAGCATACAAAACAGGTCTGGTTAGTACATAAATACAAGGCCAAGTAAAGAAAAAGCAGTGCAGAGCACACACTAGCACTGATGGAATGACACTGAAAAACATAAAGAACAACCAAGGGATCTTTCTCATCAACACTTCTTAGCGTTGATGCTAAAACATTTAAGACTTAAAAGTTTAAACTAAAATATGCCGACATAACATTATCTTGGATATGCTACCGAATTCAACAGAATATATCAATTTTATTCAACAGAATATCAAAACTATTTCTATTCATTTTAAAGAGGCTGGGATATTTAAAATCAAACATGCTTAGCGCTTTATTACATTTGTCTTTTTTCATTTTGTGCCAACTGACTCGCAAACAATTAAAGCAGAATAGCTGCAGTTTTAATAAAAGATTCAGTGGATGTTTGGTTTGTAATGAGCTAAACCAACACAAATTTTATACAAAAGAAAAAAAAACACTGACATGTCTTTCAGGCACTGATTTCTGTAAAGTTAAGTGGACTTTTTTGAAAATAAATAAATCTTGGCTTGCTGATCAGGGTGAGAATTCCTAGTATTCATTAAAAAAAAAAATCAATATTGCAGCATTATTGAATTTACAAAGTATTAAACGTTTTAAACATCTATTTAAATTGTGCTATCAAATGAAACTATTAAAAATTTCAATAGAAATGTGTCAAAGTCATAATGTATAAGCACATTTGACCAACACAGTTCAATAAGGTCTTGTCAATGAAAATGAACTAGTATAGATTCTCAAATATCAGAGAAAAACTGAAATGCCCTCAAATCACATTACGATAACACACAGAAGCAGTCTGAGTAAAAGATTGTTTGAACCTTAACTAATCTGCTGGTTTAGCAATGATTATGAACATGCTACTATAAGCATAATGAGTACAAAAACATTCCTCTGAAACGATATGACATCACAATACAGAGACAAAACAATTCTCTAATATAATATAACTCATTACAACAAACATTTTCACATTTGTCATAATAAACCGCTCGGATGCCCATGGACTGGCAAGCAGAATATAAACGTACAGATTGACGTTCTCAGATAATGGAAAGAAATTAATTTTACTGTCACTTAATAGCCAAATATGGGCGTTTCCCACACCGTCAATATAAATATTACAGCTACCAGAAATCATCTCCGAATTCCACAAAACGGAATTGTACATAAAACAGATGATATTGGCTGTCTCTCAAAACACAGTGATTTGCCTACATAATCAGGATATGACACCCAAAAATGCTGTCAAAGTAGTGAGCTTACTAGGTTTTCAGTCTCAGCCAGTTTAAACGCTGCAAACGTGCCTAAAAATATTGTCTGGGTGGGCAGCACACTTGCTTTTGAGACACAGCCATTATGTATTGGGCCTAGTTTGAAACTGTGGCAGTTCAGGCCTGTTTCCTCCTCCAAACACAATCAGCGTTACAACAGGTTTATTTGTGCAACCAGCCATGCATAAAATGATATTAAAGCTCTGAGGCTTCACATGACACCGTTTTTGAATATACAATCCTATTTTATAACTCAAAAGTAAGAACGAAAGTGAATGTAAATAGAGCAGCAGAAACAGGCTAACTTGCTAACGGCTAACAGCTGGACTCCAGCAAAACACAATCAGCTCGTGACAGTGAATTTAAAGCTGTTAAAACATCAAAACACCGCTTTTAATTACCCAAAAAGCTCACGTTATAATTCACAAGCTGACAAAAACGAAAAAGATTAGCCAGTGCAAAAAACAACCGACCTGCCCACGTCAAAACCACTTGTTTAGCCACAAATCAACCACCTCAAACTGAACTGCCGTCAAATGCAAATGCTAATTAGCTTGAACAGATCATAAAATCGGCTATGCAGGTGAAGTGTGAGAGGATTAAAAATATGTAAGAAGTGACAAATATCCAGACGTCTTCAAATTCGCTCATTGAGCTGTTCGAGCTAAGCTAAGTGAGCACTGACTTGCAAATCATCTGCTATTAGCCGCTAGCTTCCTTTAGCTTCACACACAAACCTACTTACCGAGAATCAAACTGGATCTTTCCTCCATACGACCCCAGATCAGATAATTTAAGTGCTGTTTTATAATTACTCAGCCGCGTGCATGGGCCTGGCTGTCCCGATTATAAATAACACGCCTGTGTTCAGATCAGATCATTGGTTTATTGTCTGCTGTTGGGTGTTTTTCCTGCGTCACCAGCATCGACTGCTGCTGCCCCCCTCCCTTAAACTGCCTCCAGCCGCTCTCTCTCTCTCCTGTGTCAGGCTGCTTAGAGACCCGTCACCGTGCTATGGATGGAAGTAAATGAGAAGTATATCCGTGCACTAACTGCCTTGGACGTGTGACTCAGCTGAGCATGCGCGGTTTCGAGGACAGCTCGCCTACCTGACACCTGATTTAGTGACATTAAACAGTTGTTATCGTTCTTCTTTCAATGAATGCTGTTGATTCTCCTGAACACTTTTATTCTGGAAATGTTGTTTCAAAACCTTTGTTTAGTTATAAAGTTAATAAAGAATACATTCTTTCGTATCAATAACAAATAATGCTCTTGATAAATTGATCTGGCTTTTAATGTCTCATCGAAATTGAAATGGAATATATTATATTGTATTTTAAAGATGACATTTTGAATTTTTTTTTTTTTTTTTAATTTTGTTAATAATAGGCTATGTTAAATTAATAATAAAATATAGCTCAATGCCAGGTTAAATATTATAAACATAGAAACAGAAACTTTGCAAATGGAATTGATCACATTTGTGACCCTGGACCACAAAACCAGTCTTAAGTGTCAATTTTTCGAAATTGAGATTTATACATCATCTGAAAGCTGAATAAATAAGCTTTGCATTGATGTACGGTTTGTTAGGATCGGACAATATTTGGCCGATATTGAGATACAACTATTTGAAAATTTGGAATCTGAGGGTGCAAAAAAAAAATCAAAATATTGAGAAAATTGCCTTTAAAGTTGTCAAAATGAATTCTTAGCAATGCATATTACTAATCAAAAACGACGTTTTAATATATTTACAGTAGTAAATTTACAAAATATCTTCATGCAATATGATCTTTACTTAATATAACCTACTAATGATTTTTGGCATAAAAGAAAAATAGATCATTTTGACCCATACAGTGTATTTTTGGCTATTGCTACAAATATACCCCAGCGACTTAAGACTGGTTTTGTGTTCCAGGGTCACATTTTAGAAATAATGCTAGCTTTTTAGGGTTAAAAAAAAAATGCACTAAAACTTGCAGCAGCAGCATGGAATAGAAAATTTAATGTATTTAAATTGTATTTAATGTATCTTTTCTGAATATATCATATATATATATATATATATATATATATATATATATATATATATATATATATATATGAAGAGTTCCAATGCAAAAGCCTCTAAAATCCATCTTGGTCAAAAATGAGATTACGATACTGAGTGAATGCTCTCCACACACAGTATATGCTCATCAAGTACTTTCACTTCAAAAACGCTAAATCCCAGCCTCAACCCATTCAGAAGTACCAGTACTTACAAAGAAACCTATACATAGTAGCCAGAAAGAAATGCTAATTTTAAAGAAAAATGTCAGACGTACTTAGAGGCTTTTGCATCTGAAGTCTTCATACACATTTGTAATTTTTTAAAAAGCAGAAAAGATACATTAAATATATTACATTTTCTATTGTAATAACAGACACCATTCACATTTGCACAGTCACTATGAGCTAAAGGAAAGTAGAGTTCTATGCAGGCAACATAAGCATTGTCTAGGAGAAAAACCGGTTGCATATGACATGTTTTCCTGCATGCTTGAAAGACTGGGTGATGTCTTGCCTGAAAGCCAACAAATTAGAAACAACATAAACCCATGGAATGTGACATACTTTATATGGATCACACTTTAAAATCTGCTGGCTGTCTTGACACACGCCAAAGAATGATATTTTCTAAGTAGATGACATGCAATCAGGGCTTCAAATGAAACAGTAGGCATTAACCCTTAATAAATGTTTTGAACAGTGGTTATGATGGTTGTCACATGACCTAATCACGTGAGTGGCATAAAGCAATCAAGTTGTAAATAAAAGCAGTTCTTTTGCAGTTCATTTTGTGTAAACATATCTAGCTGTCTTATAAAATAAGTAAAAAAAATAAATAAAAAAAAAAGTTAAAATTTAGCAGCTGCCTGTAACAGCTTATTTATCACACTAAAAATGAAAGGTAAAGTTAAGTATAATGCATTGCATACAGTATTTTGTACAGTGTGGTGTGTGCATTGCTTCATATTATAACAAATGTCGTACCAAACAATACTGTATAAATGCTGTACAAATACATATTGTAGAAATAATAAGAGAAGTATATTAGTATTCTGTTCTGAACATAGCCAATCCACTTTGTAAACCAAAGCATTGATAAACATCCTTTACAACAAATGTTTGCTTTAAAAGAAAAAAAAAGTGCAGTTGTTTCAACTAAATTCTAGCCTACTACAATGACCTGGATGAATGAAATGCTACATGGACAGGCCACCTGAATAACATGAGTCACTCAGCTGGACAATCTCTGCTTGAATAGAGCTTGACCCCTACAATCCATCTGTGACAAGCATACAATTGATTGGTCACTCAAAAGCCTTTTGTACTGTGCAGAGAAACCCCCAATGCCTGACAAAGTGTGGATGCTGGTTCTTGTGTAGTGTAAAGAATGGAAAAGGCTGAAGTTTAGTCACCTGACCAGGAGAGGAAAGCACCTTCAGTCCCAAGTCTGGTTCTTCTCAATGCTGAAGTCAATTGGTATCAACGCTGCTTTAAATTTTCAATATGAAAACTAGAATAAATGCAATAGACTATTCAAGTGCTTTTATGACAACACATCAGCAGCGAGCGAGTTTAGTTATCATGCCAACCATATAAATTTATGTACAATAGTGTACAACACCTTTCGACAGCGGTTGGACAGTAGGCTAGGCCTATTGCGTCTTTCTATCTAGTAAACCACCAAACAATTCCGACAGACATTATGTACGTTGCTAAGCCATATTCTGATTCAAGTGCTCATCACCACTTAACTACGCAATTCAATAAGCATGCATGGCAAAACTGTATGATCTTTGGAACATTATTATAATGAATAATATAATCGTAATATTGTGATGTTTCATTGGGACACTAGATGTCGCTGTGGTCTCATGATTGGACTGTGGAGCAGGATTTACCAAATGCGCTCGAGGGGGAACTGCAGGGGGTTCATGGGTAAAGGCTAGAAGGGACCTGAATGGCGCTACTGGGCATGCGCACATCAATGCAGCGTAATTTTTTGTCACACTGTACAACAGTAATTACTATTTTTGGTATATTATCTAAGCTGATGAACAGCCATAAATAATTAAATGAAATAGAACATTAAAATAAACAAATAGGACAGATTTTCCTTCTGCGAGTCCCTGGGGCACCGGCACCTTTGCAAATCCTTCCTCTGATGATGAAACCAGCTAAATCAGCTAAATCAGAACCAGCTAATCAAGCAGTATTGATCATTATTTGCACCCAGAAAGTGACTTCTGCAGTTTAGAACATAATTCAAAACATTCAAAATGTATTAATTCATTCATTCATTTAAATTCCAGTTCATTTTGAGGGGGAATTTAATTATCATAACATTGTTTTATAATAAAACATGAAAATGACAATCAAATCAATCTGTTTATTTATGTGGTTGTAATCTAAACATTTTTTTGTAGCCTTTTTTTTTTAAATTTGAAAATCAGTGGCTTTCAAAAGGGGACATAAGCAACTTTCGCAAAATGACAGAAAACAGAAGTTTACAGCATTTCACCAATATTCCACTAAAATATGAACGGGTCACTATGGATGATTTTTGACTGACAGGAACTGAGTAAAGTCTGTTAACTTGCATACAATATGTTAATTTGCAAAATTTGCATATAACCAAATGCCCTAAAGCCATTTTAATTTTTTTTAGCATTTAAAATCTTCAAACTCATCTTAAAGTGAAGTGACATGTGGCGATACTCGTAATTTGTGCTCTGCATTTAACCCATCCAAGTGCACACACACACAGTAGTGAACACACACCCAGAGCAGTGGGCAGCCAATGCTGCAGCACCCAGGGAGCAGTTGGGGGTTTGGTGCCTTGCTCAAGGGTTGCTAATTCCAACTGTTGCTTGTTTTGGGGAGTTTGCCTTTAGTCTCCTCTTTAGCTTGTGTAATTCATGTTCAATCGAATTTAATCTTGAGATTGACTTGGTGATCTAAGACTTTCCATTTCTTTGCCCTGATAAACTCCTTGACTGAACTGGCAGGGTGTTTTGGGTCATTGTCCTGATGCAATATGAAGCACTTTTTGATGAGTCTGGTGGCATTTTCTTAAATATTGGTAGCCAAGATGATATTGTACCCTTTCCAAATTCATTCTGCTACTGTCATCATATTGTCATCATTAAAATTGAGAGGGCCTGTTCCGGAGACAGCTATACATGCCCATGCCATGACACCACCTCCACCATGCTTTACAGATGAGGCTGTATGCTTGGGATCATTGCAGTTCCCTTTTTTCTCTCCACACTTTTGCTTTCCCATCACTTAGATAATAGATAATCTTTGTCTCATCTGTCCATAAAATTGGGTTCCAAAACTCTACTGGCTTACCTTTGTACTTTTTTGCAAACTCTAATCTTGCCTTTCTAGTTTTGGTGATAGTCAGAGGTTTGTATCTTGCTATGTAGCATCTGTAATTCTGTGTCAAAGTGTCCTGAGGACAGTAGATTGTCAGAGCATTGCCTCAGTTTTCTGGAAGTTGTTGGTGATTTTACAGATACGTATTTTAGGGTTCATTTTCACAGGTTTTATGATTTGTCTGTCATCAGCTACTGTTGTTTTCTCAGCCGATCAGGTCATTGTTGTCGCTTCCAAACTCTTGATTTCTCCATGCCTTTTGTTTTTTCCATAGCTCTAATTGACTTCCTCTTTTCTTTCAGCATCCAAATTGCTTGCTTTTCTCTCAAAGTCAGCTCCCTCATCTTCATCCTGGTTTGTGTGTGTCGTCATCAAATGCAAGACTCAGAATGCAGAAGCAAAGGATATAACTGATACAACACATTACCTGCTTTTGGTAGTTCTGCAAAAAAATATAAAAAATTCAATTTCCTGACAGAAAGGAGCTGTCAAAATAAATGAGGAAAAAGTGGGTGAACTCATAATGAAATTACACTGCATAATACTCCCAACAGAACTTCTGTGCAAAAATGTCAAATTCAGATCTTAATGAAGTTATGGCTACAACTGTGAAGATTAATTTCATAGTTACGCGATCTTCCCTCACGCACCGACAGTAGCAGTCCCATCTTGAGGAAATGGACTGCACATACAAAGATCCTCTCCACTCTGCTGAGAGGTGGCTAAGCTTTGGTAAAGTTTTAGGTTTGTTGGCTGCTTTGACACTATTAGTACGTTCCTGGCTGGAAATGCCAAGTGTACTCTGAACACAAAGATGAGACGTGGGTTTTGAAACTGATGTTTCTCACTGATATCACAGGCCATTTGCTTAGAGAACCATCATCTAATGAAAAAATAATATTCAACCTTAAAACATGACATGGTTATTTGAGAAGACATGGCAAATTTATTGTTTACTTGGAAAACTGTGATGTTACATTGGAAGAGTATGAAGTTGAAACTTCTAAAATAGAAACTTACTGTTACAAAGGAAGACTGTGAAGTCTGTTAGCTTTAACAATAACTTTACCATTATGTTTATTTTTGATGTATTGTATTTATTTTATATATATATATATATATATATATACACACACACACACATATATATACATATATACATATATATACATACATATATATATATATATATATATATATATATATATATATATATATATATATATATATATATATATATATATATATGTAATATTTTATGACATAAAATGACAAAAAAAATATTGATCATAAAAAAGCAAACCACTGTCAAAGACGGCCACAAACTTTGTGTGTCGACAAATTTGGTAAATATATAAATAATTTCAACTGTCTTTAAATGCTGACTTTAACAAAAAATATTATCTTCATTATAAGATGTTCTCATTAATCACTACTATAATTTTCCTGTGCACACCTTCCCTCTGTTTCCTTTTCCTTGTATTGTACAAACAGAACACAGCGATGAACAGAGAGTTATTTTTGAAATATCATATTCACAATATAATGTTTCCTGTTCATGTTTGTAATAAATATTAAGTTACCTTCAAACAAAGCTAAATTTAAGAAGCTGATGTCATTGTCTCTCTCACATTCAGATTTGCAGTGCTAATTACAATTAAAATATATTTGAATGGCTCTGTAAAACGAATCTGTAGTATCACTGTCCTCTTGATGTCAGACACACAACACCAGCCAATTTATTGACTTTGCATGTAATATGTAAAAATAATATTTCTGTTTCTGCTGTTTATTTGACTCGCAGCCTTTAATTCTTGAGTGAACTGCAACTTTAACATAAACTAACCATAAAAAGCATGTTATGTCTGGATTTGAATCCAGGTCCCTAAAATACCATCAGACAACCGTTTCTTTAGTCAAAAATTAATCTGAAATATAATTTATTTTTATGTCTCACAATTATGACTCTATATAAGAAATGTCTAGCAAAACACATAAGGCCAAATGCACTCAAGGATAAAAAAAGAAAAAAGAAAAAGTAAAACCCATTCACTTGTGATTTAAAAAAAAAAAATAATAATTTAGCCATAAGTAAATTTGAGTTGTTTTCCAGTTGAACTATTATCCAAAGAGCACCGGGATACAAGGATGTTTACTCCAGCAGCACTCTTATCAAATGTACCAAAAACCACATTGGCATCGTCCTGATGATGTTTTGTCCTATATCAGCAGCCTGATGTATAAACCCACCCCAACACCTACCATTTTTTGTACTTATTTTGTTCATGTTGTATTGCATATTTTAATGATACATTGGTCATTTTCATGCACATTTCGCTCTGTTGCGTTATGTATGTTTTTATATTCTATATAAAATGGTTATGTTTAGGTTTGGGGGTACGGTTAAGGGATTTAAAAATCGAAATAAAAAAATTATAAAAAGTGCATCGATACAAATGTCTTTATGATATAAAATATTTGTGTATAGTTTACTTTAAAAAATATTTGTAAAGTAAGTGCATTATATGACATGAAATATCCTTTAATGGAGTGTCTATTTACACTAAGTGCAAATAGCCTGCCTTGTTGGCAGAGGCTGTTTACACTAACTCCACTCACCAACATGTGATTGGGCTAGTCAAGATTACAAAAGAGGATACACTGTCAACAGCTCCAGTGGCACAGATGGTAAAGTGTATGTCATGCTCTTTTTAACGCGATTGAACCGGGTTCGAATCCTCCTTTTGGAGAACTTTTTTTTCTCCCTTTTCAAATTTCAAATCACATCAGAAAGGCAATTATTTTCAATAAAAAATTGAAGGAAATAAAGTTGAAAATAAAGTATCGGGTAGGGTTAGGGTAGGGCTTTATTGTCCCAATAAGGTGGCATCCATTTAATAATTTGAATTAAAAATAAATTTACACTCAATATGCTATTATTGCATACTGTTTTATACCTACTACAATACTGAGGTGCACATAACTGCCACTATATGCAATAAGAAATAAATACTGCTATTTACACTTAGTGCAAATAGCCGCTGCCTTTTTTTTAAGGAAACATAAGCAGTTTTGAGGCTTGCATTGAGGAACTGATTAAACTAAAAAAAATAAGGAAAGAAGGCTACCTATTTATTTTAAGAGAATTAGCTCAATTTTGCAGTTTTATTTTAGAGGTGATTGTTAGTTCCCAGCATGCTTTACATATGGCTGGATATGGAGAGTAATTTTTTTAATGAAATGCTATTATATGTGTTTTTGAGGGAAGGGAAACATCTATTAATCTTTAATGTTCAGTTATGTTGACATTTGAAAGAGTTTCTGTTTCATTGAAGTTTCCATTGTGCAGAAGAGTAGAGCTTTTGGTTATGCACTGTAAAAAGTGAAAGTTGACTTAACTTAAAAAAAAATTGAGGAAACCTGTTGCCTTAAAATGATTAAGTACATAATAATTAAAAAAAAAAAAAAAATAAGAAGTTAAGTGAACTTGACAATTCAATTAACTTATTTTTTTTAAATTATCATTTACTATCTTTTAATTTTAAGGCAACAGGTTACCTCAATTTTTTTAAGTTAAGTCAACTTATCACTTTTTACAGTGTGATTCCTCTAAGGCATTAAGCCCTGTTCAGCGAGCAGTAGCTTTGCTAGTTCTAGTGCAGTACTTTCCAGTATTTCTCAAGTATTTTCTTACTTGAGCTGCTTGGCTGTATACAGTCTTTTAAATGTACAAAATAACTCAAAGTCAAATACAACCAGGCCTCACTCAAAATCATAGCCTTTTGAGAATCAACTTAATATAAATGAGCACATTTCACAAATTATATTAAATTCATTGTGTCATAGATTAATTCATTTACATTATTTATTCAGGTAGATTCCATTAAAAAACCAAGCCTTAAAAACTAATCAAAAATATTATGTGTAATATTGTTACCATATTTTTTTAAGTAAGTAAGTAAATAGCCCGTTCCATTTTTTTTTTACAGTGAAACTGATGATTGACAGCTGTCTTTTGTAATGTTAACTATCCCAATCACACGAGTCAGTGTAAACAGCCTCTGCCAACAAGGCGGGCTATTTGCACTTAGTGCACCCAACTTGTACCTGTGCACAGTAAACCTGAAAATGATTTTCTGCTGAGTCTGTTGCCTTCTTCCATAACTTGTTGGGCTGGTGGACATGATGGTGAACAAGTAAGTTAAGTTGTATGCCTAAAGAGACTTAATTGTTTGTCTAGACTGAAATTTCAATTTCTGTTTTAAACATAAAGCAAACTTTCTAATGAAGATGGTTTGATTTTTTCAAAGCTTCTTACCAGAGTTGGAGTACAGTAGTGCACTCTTTGTAATAACCCTCTTCACTCATTAGGAAGGACAGTGGGTGTGGAGTGATGGAACTGCATATGATTATACCTATTGGTGCTCTGCAGAGCCTAACAATGTCAGTGTAAGTGATGAGAATGTGTGGAGATCATCACCTTGAGTTGTAAGAATGCAGTTTTTTTATATAATTTATATAATAATTTACAATCCTGCAATTTCATATATATAGACTAACATGAAATGGCTCATTTGGATGTTAAGATGCCATAAGTTGAACAAGCTATTTTATTTAGATTCTTACACTACTATACGGATCAGATTATTCTTAACTCTTATTCAAGTTATCTTGTTTCATTTTTCCAAACTACAGCTTACCGTTGTTGGAATGACGTGCCCTGTTCATCCTCAAAGAGCTATGTTTGTGTGAAAAACCTGTGAGATCACATGCATTATACATTTACATTTTCTGACTTTATTCTAAAAATCTCTTCTACTTTAATCTCTTCTCAATACCTTCTCTGAAACACTCATCAAATCAATAAAAGCATTAATAAATGAAATCATGTGTTGTGTACAATGTATAAAAATTATTCATAGGAAAGTTGGTTATTAGAATGGAATTAAGCACACATGCTTAATCACTAGCAAACTCTAGAAGACATACAGTATGCATGCAAATATCCACCTCATCCATCTCTCATTTTGTTTTCTGTCTTATAAAATATCGCATTACTTTTATGTGAGATCATGAACAAGACCTTTTTGCAAACCTGTTTGACCAGTAACGAGTAATGAGATCAGTAATGATTCATTCGGTGTTCTGGAATTGCTATTTCAGAGAGAAAACACACAGGACTTTTTTTGTGTGCGATTTGCAAATTGAATTAAACACTACTGCAATACATATTCAAACAGCACATTTAAATAATCATAATGACATTTATTCATTTGTAATGAATTAATAATTGTCAGCCTAGTACATCTACAATGGCAATATTCTTCACATCATGAACATTATTTACATAGAAGCATGTTGTTTTTTCTTTTATCAAAATGCATTGATTTAATCTATTTGATTAGGATGTACACAGATTGTTTAATGCAGCTCAGAGGTGGAATAAATACAGTCATGGCCAAAAATATCGGCACCCTTGGTAAATATGATCAAAGAAGGCTGTGAAAATTAATCTGCATTGTTAATCCTTTTGATCTTTTATTTAAAAAATTAAATCACAAAAATATAACCTTTCTTTGGATAATAATAATTTAAAATGGGGGAAATACCATTATGAAATAAATGTTTATCACTAATACACATTGGCCACAATTAACGGCACCCTTTTATTCAATATTTTTTAAACCTCCAGTTTGCCAGTTTAACAGCTCTAAATTTTCTCCTATAATGCCTGATGAGGTTAGAGAACACCTGACAAGAGATCAGAGACCATTCCTTCATCCAGAATCACTCCAGACCCTTTAGATTCCCAGCTCCATGTTGGTGCTTCTTCTCTTCAGTTCACCCCACTCATTTTCTACAGGGTTCAGGTCAGAGGACTGGAATGGCCAGCAGAAGCTTGGTTTTGTGCTCAGTGGCCCACTTTTGTGTTGTTTTTGAGGTTTGTGTTTGGATTATTGTATGGTTGGAAGATCCAAACATGGCCCATTATAAGATTTCTAACAGAGTCAATCACTTATTGATTTTTTATCTGTTGGTATTTGATAGAATCTAAACAAGATGTCCAGAACCTCCAGCAGAAATATAGGCCCACAACATCAAAAATACAGCAGTATATTTCATTGTACACATGGGGTACTTTTTATCCCTGTGTTCACCAAACCCATCTTGAGTGCTTGCTGCTAAAAAGCTCATTTTTTAGTTTCATCTGACCGTAGAAGCCAGTCCCATTTGAAGTTCCAGTCGTGTCTGATAACTGAATTTGCTGTAGTTTGTTTTTGAATGAGTGAGGAGGATTGTTCTTGAAACCCTCCCAAACAACATGTGGTGATGTAGGTGCTGTTTGACCATTTTTTTTTTAAGGTTTTCTGACACAAAGACTCAACTATGTTCTGCAATTCTCCAGCTGTGGTCCTTGGACAGTCTTTAGCCACTCAAACTCTCCTTCTCACTGTGCATTAGGACGATATAGACACACGTCCTCTTCCAGGCAGTTTCGTAACATTTTACGAAATGATTTCCCCCCAAATTTCCCCCCATTTTAAATTCTTATTATCCAATGAAAGATTAGATTTTTGTGAATTTTTTAAATAAAAGATCAAAAGGATTAACAATGCAGATTAATTTTCACAGCCTTTTTTGATCATATTTACCAAGGGTGTGTAAAGGGTCTGACGAGACGTGAGACGTGTGGATCCATGTGCGAGCTTTTATTGAGCAGAGACGTGGTCGTACAGGCAGGGTCCAACAGGTATAACAGGGGCGAGACAGAGAGTAAACAAAGACAAGCGGGGGTCGACGATCGGTGAACAGTATCCAATGGGGCGAGACAGGAGAGGTAATCCAAAACGTAGCAATAGTCCAGGCAGGGCAGGGCAGGGCAGGGCAGGGCAGGGCAGGGCAGGGCAGGGCAGGGCAGGGCAGGGCAGGGCAGGGCAGGGCAGGGCAATGGAAACTAACTAGGCTCTGTAGGGCAGCGATAATGCATACAATACTCGGCAGTGATGCAGAGAAAGTCCATGGCTTAAGTAGAGAGTGTTCAATGGGTTTCAGCTGTATAATCAGTGCAATGATCAGGTGAGCATGTGATTAGTGAGATGGCTGATGGGAAATGCAGTCCATTGTGTTGTGTGGTGTGAAAGTCAATGTGGTGGGTGAGTAACCTCTGGTGGTGAATGAATGGAAGTTCACAGACCAGATTCGTGACAGGGTGCCGATATTTTTGGCCATGACTGTACATTGCAGTTACACTTGCATAATTATTAAAATATAATATGCACAATTATTAGTACAATTAAAAGTACAAATCCCGAATTAACAGCATTAACATTTTTACAGCATTAACATTTTATCTCTTAAAATGATACTCCCCCCAACCAGCACATGCTATATATATATATATATATATATATATATATATATATATATATATATATATATGGTCACAGACACACCACATCTTGGTCCGGAGACTGTGTGGTCAAAAGAATTTGACTGAAAAAAAATAAGTCAAAAAGCATTTGACTGAAACATCCAATACTTTGTATGAACGTTGGCTGTTTAAGAATTCTGTTCTAATGTTCTAATGCCAGGTTTGCTAGGAAGAAAAAATGGCAATTAGAAATTTAAAAAAAAGAAAATCACTTTGCTATTCTCACACCCACTTGTGTGTGCTATGTGCTGATAAATTTAAATAAAAAGTGAAAATACTGACACTTTTAATCAAATATGAAGGGTCCTGTAGAGTAATCAGAGAAAGAAGCAGGCTAATCAGTTCCATTCCTGAAGGGCCAGAGTTCAGCTCCAACCCTAATTAAACCAGCTACCAGTCTTCAGCAGTATTGATCATTATTTGAACGAAAATTTTCCTTGCAACTAAAATGTTATTTCTGCAGTCTATAACATAATTCAAAACAGGGACATACAAAAAAATTCTCCTTTCTAAAAGGTTACTAGTAAAAATTCTATAATTAACAAAAAAGAAAAAGAAAAATCAAATAGATGTTTATTTCTGAGACAGAAATACAGTTGTAACCTAAACATTTTAGTTCATAGTTTCAAGTCTCGACTCATTCATTTGAAATAATGTCATATATTTGTTAGGCTGTTAGTGTCATGTTTGTGACTACAGATTGGAGATGCTTTTTGTGTGTGTTTTACATGCCTTTGCGAAGCATCAGTGGCTTACAAAAGGGGACAGAAGCAACTTTGGCAATTGACAGAAAAGATAAGTTTACCACATTTCACCAATATTCCATCAATATGAACAGGTCACTATGAATGTTTGTTTTTGTTTTTATTTTGCTGAGAGGAGTTAAGTGGGTGTTTAGAGTTTCTTTACAACCAGGTAAAAATAAACATCAAATACATTTCCTATATCTCACAATTATGACATTATATATCACTTAAATTCATCAGTGGAACAAACTGCTCAAAGTTTGATTGACTGCTTATAAGATTTGAACAAAATGTCCTATAAAGTGGGTCTGTGGATGATGCAGTCAACATGGGACTGCATTACATACTGCAACACCTGGACAGACCAGGGACTTATGTGAGGATCCTGTTTGTGGACTTCAGCTCGGCCTTTAACACTATCATTCCAAACCTCCTTCTGCCCAAACTAACTCAGCTCTCCGTCCCCACCTCTGTCTGTCAGTGGATCAACAGCTTCCTGACAGAAAGGCAGCAGCTAG
The DNA here is from genome assembly GCA_036784905.1 of Acrossocheilus fasciatus. Taxonomy (NCBI): domain Eukaryota; kingdom Metazoa; phylum Chordata; class Actinopteri; order Cypriniformes; family Cyprinidae; genus Acrossocheilus; species Acrossocheilus fasciatus. The sequence continues at coordinate 24,755,780 of CM071946.1, read as the reverse complement.
TGAGGCTGAGAAAATGCACATCCAGCACCTGTACGATCAGCACAGGAGCTCCTCACGGCTGCGTCCTCTCCCCACTGCTCTTCTCCCTCTACACCAATGACTGCACATCTAAAGACCCCTCTGTCAAGCTCCTAAAGTTTGCAGATGACACCACACTGATTGGCCATACTGAATTGTCTATTTTGTATATTGTGTTTGTGCTATTTTGCATATTGCCCATTTTGTATATTTTTCCTTTTTTTTTTTTTTGTCCTGTCCTGTCCTGTCCTTTTTCAGTCATTCTGTTGCACTGTGGAGCTACTGTCACTAAAACAAATTCCTCGTATGTGCAAACATACCTGGCAATAAAGCTAATTCTGATTCTGATTCCATACAGCTTTATAACTCATACTAAATAATTTACTGAATCACAATCACATCTTCTTCAGATGATTTTGACAAAATGTTATGGATCAAGCAAACCACTGTCATAGAAGGCCACAAATGTCACGTGCCAATGGGTACCAACACATTTCGCAAATATTTAATCAAATGCCTTTAAATGTTGACTTTAACAAATAATATTATATTCATTATCAGTTGTCATTGATCATACTATTTTCCTACGAACACTTTTTCTCAGTTTCCTTGTATTGTACAAACAGATCACAGCTCTCAACAAAGAGACACTTTCGACATATCTTTTCATATTTACAATATATTTGATAAGGTATCAGTTTTCCTAAATATTAATTTACTTTCAAACAAAGCCATATTTAAGAAGCTAAAGTTATTTTCCCTCCCACATTCAGATTTACAGTATTAAGTAAAATTAAAATATAATCTGACACAACACCAGGCAATTTATTGACTTTGCATGTAATATGTAAAAAGAATAGTTCTGTTTCTGCTGTTTCTTCAACTGGCAGCCTTTAATTCCTTTATTTTTGTACGATTTATTAAATTTTAAGACCAGCAAAAAACAAACAAAAGGAACAAATAGATGAGAATGAGAATGAGCTTTATTGCCAGGTATGTTTGTCATTGTTGTAGGTTAAATGAGACCTGTTAGGAATGCACATATCCTAACTGACGTTACATATACGATATATGATATGTGAAGTCGTGGCCCAATGGTTAGAGAGTTGGACTCGTAATCCAAAGGTTGCGAGTTTGAGTCTCAGGTCCAGCAGGAATTGTAGGTGGGGGGAGTGAATCTACAGCACTCTCTCCACCTTCAATACCATGACTGAGGTGTCCTTGAGCAAGGAACCAAACCCCAAACTGTTCCCTGGGTGCTGCAGCATAAATGACTGCCCACTGTGTGCAGTTTGGATGGGTTAAATGCAGAGCACAAATTCTGAGACTTGGTCACATGTCACTTCACTTTTTCACTTACAGTCTCTGTGAGCTCATCCAGATCGGTGGCAGCAGCTTCAAAAACAGTCCAATCAGTGAGGTAGAAGCAGGCTTGTAAATCCCGCTCTGCTTCATTAGTCCATCTTTTTACAGTCCTTAATACAGGTTTAGCTGATTTCAGTTTCTGCCTGTAGGTTGGTATGAGATGAACTAAACAGTGATCAGAGAGTGCCAAAGCTGCCCGTGGGACAGAGTGATATGCATCCTTTATTGCTGTGTAACAGTGATCCAGTATATTACTGTCTCTCGTGGGACATGTAATGTGCTGTCTGTATTTTGGCAGTTCACGGGAGAGATTTGCTTTATTAAAGTCCCCGAGAATGATTAAAAAAGAGTCCAGGTGTTGTTGTTCTATCTCTGTGAATTCAGCCAGTTTCTGTAAAGCTGAGCTCACGTGCGCTTGCGGAGGAATGTATAAACACTCACGAGAATGAACGAGCAAAATTCCCGCAGCGAGTAGAACGGCTTACAGTTAATGAAGAGAGCTTCTAGATCTGGACAGCACATCTTCTTTAACACAGTTACATTTAAAATCATATTTCTAATTTTATCATTCCATTGCTTCATGAAGTATCACTTTTTGCATTTACATCCTATTATGATTAGTGTGAAAGCTAAAAATGGTTTTATGAAGAGGAGACTTGGAGTATGTTTTTTTATCATTTAAACAAAATATGGGTGTATGTGTGTATGTGTGTACATGTGTACATGCTTAGTGTGTTTCAAGTATTATAATTTTACCCCTTCATTTCTTTGTGTGTATGTGTTCAGGTGTCATCTCTACATTTCAGCCTGGCCTAGACCCTAACAGTATAGAAGTGATATAGGTCTTAAAGCGCCTGAAACTTTTTGGGTGTACGTTTCATCAGTGACACTAATATATCAAGTCACTATACACTGGGTATTTATCTGTGTGATGGACTGGCCATCTGTCCAGCCTGTGGCCCAAGAAGATGGCTCCAATTGGCTCCAGTCCTCTGTGAACATACAGAGGATAAGCGGGTTTGGAAAATGAATGGACCGCTACATGCCCGAACGTCCTGCGGAGATCTGAGTACATTTGTACACGTAATAAAATTCAAATATTGGATCACTGCATATTAGATACTAAATAGTTATTTAGTTAACCTAATATTGAATTTTTATACAGACTCATCTTTTCCCTTTCTCCCTTATTTGGATTTTATCTGCATCTCCATAAATCAAACAATGACATCCTGTATCATCCTCGTGACTTAAACAGAGTTGACACTGAGACAAGTATAAAAGGAGAACTCTTTCTGGACCTTCACAAAATCTTCCTCTGAGATTCTGAAGGCAACAATCTGAAAACCAAAGTGAGTTTTTGGCATAGGGATCTACTGAATAACCTTTTGACTTAAAGTATCTTTGTACTTTGTCTTTAAAATACATCGATAATCCATGTGTGCAACATATAAATGCAGACATTTATCTTTCCTGCTTATTAATTTTCAGGTTCATCATGGCAATCCTGAGAAGTCTGCTCCTTCTTTTGATTGTGTTCTCCATGGGGAATGCAGAAGGTAACCAAGATATTTATTTGTAAAAACCCTTATTATCCCATTCCAAACCTTTGACGTTTCATGGAGAGGGATAGCAATAATTATGTAATAATATTTAAGATATTAAAAGACTAATGTGTGGAGGATTAATAAAGGACCTACAGAGTCTAAAGTACATGTATTTGCAGCACATAATCACACAAACATAAAATAAGCTTCATTAAAATAATTTCTTGCTTTGAACGTTAAAAGAGCCCTAACATTTATGTACTGGATGCAGTTGATATAGCTGAAAAATGCCCCTATGGATGGACAAATTTTGGAGTCCGATGCTACAAGTTCTTCCCTCAGGGGGTCAACTGGATCACAGCAGAGGTAAAGAAAACTGATACTGAGCAAATAATTAATCAGACCAGACTTTGTTTGAAAATGACTTAAGTCACTTAGGCTATGCTTTGTGCTAAAAAGTTTCTATTATGTATTAACATAAAAACTATCTCTCTTTAGAGAATCTGTCAAAGTCTGGATGCAAATCTCGCATCTGTGCACAATAAACTGCAAAATGATTTTCTGATGAGTCTGTTGCCTTCTTCTACTACACGTTCGTGGCTTGGTGTTCATGATGGTGAACAAGTAAGTTAAATTGTGTGGCCAAATAGAATTTGTTTATCAAGAATGAAATGTCTTTAAGAAGATTTCAGCATAAGACACAGTTTCTAATGAAGATGGTTTGACTTCTTCAAAGCTGGACTTAATTAGCTGCTTACTGGAGTCTGAGTACAGTAGTGGACTCTTATAATCATTCTTTTACTAATCCAGGAAGGACAGTGGACATGGAGTGATGGATCTGCGTATGACTATAGCAACTGGTGCGCTGGGGAACCTAACAATGGTGGTGTCGAGAACTGTGTGGACATTAATTGGACCTGTAAGTGTGTTTTTTGGATCATTTCAATAATAATATACAATGCTAGTTGAATATAACACCACTATAATAATCAGAATAACTTATTTTATATTTCCACACAGCTAACCGTTGCTGGAATGATCTGCCCTGTTCTTTCCAAATAGGCTATACTTGTGCTAAAAGCCTGTGAGATCATATGCAGTTACTTTGATCGCTCTACATTTACATTTTCTGTTCTTATCTTTCCAATGTTTCATCTCTTCTAAATACCTTCTCTAATACTAAACAATAAAAGCATTGATAAAGCAAATCATGTGTGTTGTGGAGTTAAATCAAATTCATGTTTAAAAATATTGTGCATCAAGGTTGGTTTCATTAGAATTCATCAAATTATGTTATGCTCATCCAACGTCCTTTTCGTTGTGAGTGAACTGTATCATACTGAATCATGAACGATTTCAGACATTTCTGCAAACCTGTGTGACCAATAAATAGTGAATAATTCACTATTCTGGCATTGCTATACTTTGATTCTAAACAGCCTATAGAAAACACACAGGACATGACTGTTGATATATTTTCAGGGAAACTGATTCTCAGGTTTATTTATCAGTAATATTTTACTAGGGCTCATGTTCCAATAAAAAGGTTCTAAAAAGGGAATAATTTTTAATGGTTTACTTTTTGCATTTTATCTTATTTACTCGAACATGCTTTAACCATTAACAATGTGATCAAATGAAATTAAAATCTGTAAATTATATAAAGTAATAAAGTTAACTCACTCTCCAGTCATTTCAAGAAACAACGCATTCATTTCAAGAATTTCTATGTCAACAACGCAAAGAGGCACAAAGATGGATCTCGTTGGGTGCGCCAACAGACATTAAAAACAAAAGCAGTGATGAAGAGCTAAAAGGGATGATAGTGTAGAACCTGGTCGAAAAGAACGCACACACATGTTTAACTTAAGAAACTAATCTAACTTCATCAGCTCGTAAAATGAGCAAATGACCAACTAGCGTCCGGCCATACTCGCCTTACCACCAACGAGAGACTCGTAAAACATGATAAGGTGAGGATGAACGGCCCGCGCTACATCTGTTCAGAGTTTAAAACGGATAATTACTCCTTTGGAGACGCTCCAGAACCAGAGCGTTCGCGATACTGCGACCCCGCTAACATAAACTACCTTTCCGATAAACAAAATTTGACTGACTTACAACGTCGTCTCAGCAAAGACGATCACCAGAGACACACACAACGTGATACTCCTCATGACCTCACAACCTCAGCTCTGGTCTCCTGCATTCCAGGAGAAAGCCGCCTCTTTTCTCTTCCAACAAAAGGTACTTGTTCCAACATTGCATGGACAAAGGATCTTCCAGAAAGGACTTCTGCTATTAAAACCAATATACTCAAGAGACGATATTTGTATATGAATGTGGTATTTTATGTTTCATATATCTGACTGTAGTTATCAGAACTTAAGATATTTTTAATCTATGACTTAACTCATTAGTAGGTAAAATTACAAGTAGTCGAGATGACAAATACCTCATGTTGATGTCTTATATATATGTATATCGATATATAGACATATGCTTGGTGTTTTATGCTATGCATGGTGTGTTTTAGTTTGATCTTTTCTTTATAACGGTCTTTTTGAATAATATATAGCCTTGTCTAGTATTGGGTCAAAGCTTTTCTCAAATGCCAGAAGTTGAACAGAACTATATGTCGATTTTCAGTCTCGTAAGAATGAGGAATACTTTTATAAGAAGTTATTAAGAAATGGTCCCTCATGTGACATATTTACGAGCAGATAATGTATGCACAAAAAGGAAGTCGTGTTGGGCGGGGCTCCGCCCTACAGAGACAATGTGATTGGGTCAGACAGTGAAAAGGATGGACTTAATTCTGTCCGATAAAACAGACACCCCAAACTTTGAAGCTAGCTCAGTTGGAAAAAGATGAAAACACAAAGATAACGGGTGGAACAACTGGTGAAAACCTGCAAGGAAACTTGGCTGAAAGTCTGGGCATTGCCCCTCTTGATCCTGCTGCGAAACATCTGGCTGATCATCTCAAAAGACTTCAACACTGTCAACTTCAGACCAAACTTGCAAAGAACTTCAAAGCCTTGCCATTCGCGCGCTGCCAGGAAGCCACGAATCGTAGAGAGGATTCCTGAGTGACGTCACGCGACAACTACACAGCGCGAAAGCTGGGATTCTCTCAAAAAGCAGCCTTCAACTCAACTTCAACTCACAGCAAGTAAAACAAACAGATCTCTTATTCGCTGAAGCTGAATTGAATTGAATGAATCGTTAAAAGATAACAATAACTGAGTCTTCTGTTTGTGACGTCCTAAAGTCGTCTTTATTCTCTGGAAAAGAGAATAGCTTAACTTTCTTCGAAACTGCTTTGATCTTGCCATAGTGTGTGTAGGTGTGTGTTTTGTGTTGTTTGTATCGTACCCTAGAATAGTAAACTCTCGATTCATTTTTAATGAATAGTCTGGTGCCGTGATTTTCAAATCTTAAATTATTTGCCATAGATCGTGTTACCTGTGCTCAGAGATTTCCTAATCAAATCTGTATTATTATCAACAATATGAAGAATTGCTCATTTATACTGTATTAATACTTGCGGGTCGAGCCGTTAATAAGGTATAAATTGTACATTTTGATTAATATCCATTAATCTATACATTGGTGATTAATATCAATTAATCCGATCAAAGTCGGATTTCTACGATTTGATTCCCTAAAGCTAAAATTTATAAATGAAGGATAAAACCCTTGCTAAATCCTCACAATATATTACCTTAAAATTGGGTATTTCAAAACCACAATAAACAGAATATTCATAGTTTTCAGTCATGTGACTGGCTCAAAGACCTGAAGGCCAAAACATCCATAGAACTGCAGCACAAGCCTGTCAATTTTCCATCTGTTTCCAACCTCTCAAAACAATAAAAACAAAGATATGTGAACAAATGCAAGTTTTGGTAATTTGAAATCCACACAAAGCACCCGCCGCTATATTTCAATCACTAAAACAGCGGCACATTCTGAAACTTTTTATGTGAAAAACACCTTAAGTGCCTTATTAAAACAGTGACATTAAAAGATCAAATTCAGTGTGACACTTCGCACATTGCATTCATATTCTGGGTTCATCTGCTTGCCAGTACAAATGATGCATCATCAATAAGGTGTACACTGAATGTGGCCTTTAATATCAGTGTCTTACTTCATTACTGCTTAATACCCCAGCATCCTCCCCCGTAGTCACATCAATAAGTCTATAGTTTACATCAGACAACTTCTGAGTGACATGGTATAAGGACCAGTGTATAATGGTGCAAGTTTGGCAGTGAATTTGAAATTGCATCAGACTGTGGATAAGTTTTAATTTATACTGGATCATTAACGGAGAACGAAACAAGTCGACATCTCTTGTCATAGCAGCACTTTTTCTCACCTCCAGAAACGACTTGGCACAATTAGATGGTTCCTGGAGCGAAAGCTTTAGGGCATCTAAAGAAGTCATACCTGGACCTTCCACTCCAAGAGAATCAGGCTGAGAAATCAGATCATGGGGCATATTCAGTTCTCGGCCATATACATTGAGCTGTGCGTAGGGTGAAACAAATGTGGGGAAGAAAGCGATTCTGAGAAGTATGCTTGTTACCAACATATGCTCTAATGGCATACGTTTTCAGCATTCGATTCACTCTCTGTGGCATTTGTCTGAGGGTGGTAGGCATTTGCAAGTCTGTGCTCAGTACCTAAAGCAGTAACTGTGTGTTTGAAGAGGTCACTTGTAAATGCAGAACCACTGTCTGATATCAGGTACTTTGGGGCACCATGTCGAGCAAAGACTTCACAGACCAACTTACTGGCAGCAACGGTAAGAGCTGTAGCCTCCCTCACAGCACAAACTTTGAGCCACTTTGAAAAGTAGTCTACAAGAACAAGGAAGTACGAATTCCTACTCTGTGTCCGAGGCAAGAGGCCCACAAAGTCCACCCCCCGTATACTCCCAGGGATACTGGGAGCCGATTGGAACCAAGTAACCATGCACCAGGCTTTCTCTCGGACGGCTTAGTGAATTGGAAGACAGTGCATGAATCCACATACTTCACGTCTGATAGCATAACAGGCCAGAAAAATCTCTGTTTAAGCCGTGTTTGCGTTTTAATCACCCCCAAGTGACCGGATGGTCATGATAGTCTAAGACTGTGGTGGACGAAGTACACAAGTCAAGTAGTACTCGAGTAAAAGTACAGATATAAAATATTACTCAGTAAAAGTATAAAGCACTCCTTTTCCATCTTACTTGAGTGAAAGTACAAAAGTACTTGATTTTTAATGTACTTAAGTAAAAAGTACTGCTTGATGAATGTTCGTTTTGTAATTTTATATAGGCTACTCACAGTGGGTACGGAAAGTATTCAGATCCCCTTAAATTTTTCACTCTTTGTTATATTGCAGCCATTTGCTAAAATCATTTAATTTCATTTTTTTCCTCCTAATGTACACACAGCACCCCATATTGACAGAAAAACACAGAATTGTTGACGTTTTTGCAGATTTATTAAAAAAGAAAAACTGAAATATCACATGGTCCCAAGTATTCAGACCCTTTGCTCAGTATTTAGTAGAAGCACCGTTTTGATCTAATACAGCCATGAGTCTTTTTGGGAAAGATGCAACAAGTTTTTCACACCTGGATTTGGGGATCCTCTGCCATTCCTCCTTGCAGATCCTCTCCAGTTCTGTCAGGTTGGATGGTAAACGTTGGTGGACAGCCATTTTTAGGTCTCTCCAGAGATGCTCAATTGGGTTTAAGTCAGGGCTCTGGCTGGGTCATTCAAGAACAGTCACGGAGTTGTTGTAAAGCCACTCCTTCGTTATTTTAGCTGGCCAGATTCCCTCCACTGGTCCTAATCAATCATGGCCTCCTAATAATCCCCATCCACTTGATTGGCTCTATGACACTCTCTCCTCTCCACCTGTAGCTGGTGTGTGGTGAGCGCACTGGCGCCGTTGTCCTGTGGCTGCCGTCGCATCATCCAAGTGGATGCTGCACACTGGTGGTGGTTGAGGTGAGACCCCCCACATGATTGTAATGCGCTTTGGGTGTACAGCAATACACAATAAAGCGCTATATAAAATGCTTCAGTCATTCAATTCATTCAAAGTTATTTTAGCTGTGTGCTTAGGGTCATTGTCTTATCGGAAGGTAAACCTTAGGCCCAGTCTGAGGTCCTGAGCACTCTGGAGAAGGTTTTCGTCCAGGATATCCCTGTACTTGGCCGCATTTATCTTTCCCTCGATTGCAACCAGTCGTCCTGTCCCTGCAGCTGAAAAACACCCTCATAGCATGATGCTGCCACCACCATGCTTCACTGTTGGGACTGTATTGGACAGGTGATGAGCAGTGCCTGGTTTTCTCCACACATACCGCTTAGAATTAAGGCCAAAAAGTTCTATCTTGGTCTCATCAGACCAGAGAATCTTATTTCTCACCATCTTGGAGTCCTTCAGGTGTTTTTTTAGCAAACACCATGCGGGCTTTCATGTGTCTTGCACTGAGGAGAGGCTTCCGTCGGGCCACTCTGCCATAAAGCCCCGACTGGTGGAGGGCTGCAGTGATGGTTGACTTTCTACAACTTTCTCCCATCTCCCGACTGCATCTCTGGAGCTCAGCCATGCACAGTGATCTTTGGGTTCTTCTTTACCTCTCTCACCAAGGCTCTTCTCCCCCGATAGCTCAGTTTGGCCGGACGGCCAGCTCTAGGAAGGGTTCTGGTCGTCCCAAACATCTTCCATTTAAGGATTATGGAGGCCCCTGTGCTCTTAGGAACCTTAAGTGCAGCAGAAATTTTTTTGTAACCTTGGCCAGATCTGTGCCTTGCCACAATTCTGTCTCTGAGCTCTTCAGGCAGTTCCTTTGACCTCATGATTCTCATTTGCTCTGACATGCACTGAGCTGTAAGGTCTTATATAGACAGGTGTGTGGCTTTCCTAATCAAGTCCAATCAGTATAATCAAACACAGCTGGACTCAAATGAAGGTGTAGAACCATCTCAAGGATGATCAGAAGAAATGGACAGCACCTGAGTTAAATATGTGAGTGTCACAGCAAAGGGTCTGAATACATAGGACCATGTGATATTTCAGTTTTTCTTTTTTAATAAATCTGCAAAAATGTCAACAATTCTGTTTTTCTGTCAATATGGGGTGCTGTGTGTACATTAATGAGGAAAAAAAAAAGAACAAATGATTTTAGGAAATGGCTGCAATATAACAAAGAGTGAAAAATTTAAGGGGTCTGAATACTTTCCGTACCCACTGTATATAATTGAATGTTATATTATGTATTTTTATAATCCTACTGTGTTTTTCCTCAAAATAACCACAATATGGAGTCAACATATATTTTTGTTGTTGCTATGGACTAGGTTGACAAGGGTGATGTAGAAGTATTCACTGAGGAAGCTTACACTGTATGAACCTGAGAGAAAATCTGTTTAAATCTTGCTACACAATGAATGTACTACTCAAGTGAAGTTTCATTTCAGAATAACACTTTTGTAAAGACAAGCTTAGAAAACATAAATGTGAATGTAGTACAATCAATGTAACTGTGGAGAAGGATGACATGATCTGTAGCACAAATATGTAGCCTATTTGGAACAAACATGTGGCATCGTTCCAGCAACAGTAAGCTGTAGGGTGGAAATATGAGATCTTTATAGTGGTGTTAAATTCAAAATAAAATAGAATGTTCAACTTAAGGCATTTTTCAAAATATGAGCCATTTGAGGTTACTGTATGATATGCATTTACATGATTGTAAATAATTATTGAAAGTATTTAAAAAAAAACAAACAAAAAAAAAACAACAGACTTTATTCTTGCAGGTCAAGCTGATTTCCACACAGTTCTCAGGAACCACTGCCACTGGGCTCTCCGGACCACTAGTTGGTACAATCATATGCAGTTCCATCACATCCACTGTCCTACCTAATGAGTAAAGGAGGTGAAAACACAGAAGATGGACTTTCATGTTTTTCTAAAGAAAAAAGGCGGTTTAGATACCCATTTGGCACGGTGTAAAGAGACAAGGGACTTCACCAAGGACTCCATAATTTACACAGTTTCAGATTATGGGAACCATCCCTTATAACTAATATTCAGCTAACACTATTATATTACTATGCAAAAAAAGGGAAAAATAAATATTTAGGTAACCTAATAGTTTTATTTTTTACAAGCTCATCTTACCCCGTTCACCTGTATTGGATTTTATTAAATTGACAGCTCAAACAGTCACATCCTGTGTCATCCTTGTGACTTATACACACTTCACAAATAGTGAAGTATAAAAGAGTTTTTGTCTTTGGCACAGAGACCAACTGAATAACCTTTCTATTTAAAGGCCCGGTTTCACAGACAGGGCTTAAACTAAGCCAATATTGGACTAGGCCATATTTCAATTAGGACATTTAAGTAATTTATAAACATGCTTAGAAAAAAAACATTACTGGGGTGCATCTTGAGACAAAACAATGGCACTGATATATTTTAAGATCAGTCAGTGCAAGTTTATTTCAGTTGAAACAGCTCAGACTTACATTTTAGTCTAGGACTAGGCTTAAGCCTTGTCTGTGAAACCGGGGGAAAGTATTTTTTTGCTTTGTCCTTAAAATACACAGAGAATCCACAGAGTGCAGACATTTAATTTTCCTGCTTATTGATTTACAGGTTTATCATGGCAATGCTGAGAAGTCTGCTGCTTCTTTTCGTTGTGTTCTCCATGGGGAATGCAGATGGTGACCAAGAGATATTTATTTTTCAGATATCTTTTTTAAACTTGTTATTATATACCTTTATTTAATTACAGAATAAAGACTTAAAATAATTATAAGACACCAAGTTTTGTAACTTCATCTCCTTTTGGAGAAGATTCCCAAAATTACCCAAAATTGACTTTTATATATCAACAAGTGCCAGTGCATTTTTCTCCGAATTCTTAGAGGCCATGCGACTCTTTCATATAATTCACAGTATTATTCCATTTTAACATCTGTTCTACAAAACCTTAATTGTTGTTTGTTAACTGTTTTGTAGTTTTATGGAGAGGGATGGCAGGAAATATATTATTTTAACAAATATTTACATGATTAATAAGGGATCTACCAAAGTGTGTCTAAAATACAAACATTTGCAGCACACGATCATTAAATAAGCTACATAAAACAGCTACAGTTAAACGTTGCTGGAATGATATAACGTGTTCAGCTTCAATGGGCTATGTTTGTGCTAAAGACCTGTGAGATATGCATCCTGCTCCACAGTAACTTTGATTGTACTACATTTACATTTTCTGATCTTATTTTTCATTTCAATTTCTTTAATCTCTTCTCAATACCTTCTCTGGAACACTCTTATAAATAAATTAATAAATTAATTAATTAATAAAAGCATTAAAGTGTTGTGGAGTTAAGTTAGTGTATAAACATAAGTATATTTCATGGTAAGTTTGGCTATTTACCTTTATCCTGTGCCCTAATATGCTTTGAGCAAATTATGGGGGTAAATTATGTTACATTGTATATAATCAGTGAAAGGTTTGCTCTATGAACGCAAACATTTTATCAGTAATTAAAAGGAAATTTAAAAGTATGAAAGCATTTACAAATTACGGTAACACTTTATAATAACTGCACACTATGAATCATTAGTTAATCATTAGTAAATAGTCAATTCATCATTTATAAAGCATTGTTCCAACATTAATAGGCATTAGTACGCAGTTTATAAATACAGTTATAAATGTTTTGTTCCTGAGCATATCTATAATGTTTAATAATTGTATTTTCATACTTTATTAATGATCAGTTTATAATTTCTAATTTATTACGTTATTTACAAACCAGTTATTTAGGAGTTGTCAGTGGTTCATAAGATCATTTAGAAAGTGTAAGTAAATGATTAATAAACTATTTAAATGTACATTTATAAATCTTATTATTTAGACACATGATAATAGTTGCTCAGTGTGTTAATAAATGCTTTATTAACACATATTCCTACTGTAATTCATGATTAAGTCAGGTAGTTATAAAACATTTAGTAGTTGCCAGCCATCTGTTTTTGTGAGCTCATCTAAAGTGAGGGCTATTCATACCTTGTAAAGCATTTACAAATGATATTTAAAGGCTCATTTATCCTCTAAACAGACAAGTTAAACAAACACAACACCAAGGGATACAGAACACTGAAATATTTTAGTGTACAGTTGGACAGTTTACTTTTTTTTCATCTTGAAATAAATATTTTTGAGTTCTGTATCCCTCTGTGTTATTTTTTTCTGTTAGGAATATAAATGAGCCTTTAAATCTCCTTTGTAATAGATATGCTTATAAATCAAGAACAAGGCATTTATAGCTGTATTTATAAACTGCTTACTAATGACTATTAATGTTGGGACAATGCTTTATAAAGGATGAACTGACTATTTACTAATGCTTACCTAATGATTCATAGCGTGCAGTTATTATAAAGTGTTACCCAAATTACTTTTAACATACCTCAAATAGCCCCAAAAGCTTGATTGTTTATGCAACAATATCATGCATGTGTTAAATGCCACTGTTGTAATATATGTCTATATTATGTAACATATGTTGCCCATATCAAAATTTCCATTGTTTTAACAGATAACAAACTTTGTATTTACCTGCTTTAGAAATTCTAAGATAAACACGACTGATAGGGGTAAGTGAAAAAAAACAATTTAAAGCATGTTGTAACGGGGCTGACAAGACGAGAGGCGTGCGGATCCATTTGCAGACTTTTATTAGGCAGAGACATGGTCGTACAGGCAGGGTCAAACAATGGCAAACAGGTATGGTAGAGACACGGCAAAGAGTAATCCTAGGGCAAGCAAAGGTCGACGATCGGCAAACAGAATCCAGAGGGCAAGGCAGAGAGATAATCCAGGGAACACGGGCTAGAATCAGACACGGGAAAACAAGACAGGCAGGGGAACACTAGGAAAACTAACTGGGGCTCTGTAAGTTGCTACGGCTAGGTGAGCAGTAAACGCGAACAATACTCGGCGACGAGGGAGAGAAAGTCCAAGGTAAATATAGTGTGTGTAATGAGTGAGATCAGGTGTGCGTGTGATTAGTGCAATGAGTGATTGGTGACAGCTGTGTGCATGTGATTGGTTAGATGGCTGATGGGAAATGCAGTCCATGTGATGTGTGGTCAATATGATGAGCGAGTGACCTCTGGTGGTGAATGAATGTAAGTGCATATACTGGATTCGTGACACATGTTGTACGTGTGAAAACAAACCTGGAGCATTCCAGTGAAATATTCATGGGTTTCATCATAAATTAGCCTAAATCAGCAGAGCAGGAGAGCAAAAATGTGCTGTATATGTTGTCTTTTTATTGCTTTGTTTTTAAATGAAACTTCCCCAAACCAGAAGAGCGCCTCAATGTAAAACATAGTAGGCTCGGTAGGAAAAAGGTGGATTGAAATGACATTCATTTATGTCACTCAGGAGTGGGGGTATGCAAGCTGCACAGTGCACACAGCTGCTTCCTCATTGGCAAATGCAAGCAGACATTTTAGTTCTTAGAATGGATTTTGTGCAAATATCCACCTCTGTAAATGATTCAGTACGTGAGTGAACTGTCTGAATGAATCAAACTGAATCGCAACCAATTTCTAAAAAGCTGAAAGAAAACATACAGGTTATTACAGATGAAAAATGACTGTAATGTTTATTTATCAGTAGACTAATATTTCACTAAGGCTCATGCCCCAGATTCATAAGCTATAGGACTGAAAGCACTTGTCTGTGAAACATGTCATTTGAATCTGTCATGATGTCTATAAAACCTTATGTGGCATTTTGTCTTTAAACTTACATTTTAACGGTACCTCTGTTAATATCTATTGCGGTTTAAAAGTATTTAGCTGGTGAAGTAGATTTTATTGTAGAGTTAACAAAAGTTATCATGTGCATTGTTTGAAGCGGATGTCTGGAAGATTTTAAAACGAGGGGATAATTCATAAATTTGTATGATCTTACCTTCACGCTGTGGAAATACAAAGCAGAAGATAGAAGACAATAAGTGTGCTGAAAAGGAACAGGGCTAATCTTTTCCCATTCACACCGTTTCGAAACTCCGATGGTTCACCACTAGGGGGTGTTGATCTCAAAGTGAACCCATGAACCATTTCTGGTTGCCCAGTTAATCATGTAACGTCTGTTTAGGATCAGTGATGGCTGATTACACTTTGTTTTAAAAAAACCTTTTAGCCTTTTGACATTTGCATATAAATTACTGACCTGGCCTCAGCGTTTACATTTATATGGGTACTAAATTGCAGATGGTCTTTATCACTATCAAAAGGATGCTAAACTACAGAGCCCCTTAAAGGACATTGTGGTGGGAAAAATTCGGGGTGAGTGGAAAAAAAATCAGGGTGCGTTCCCTCGAGAAACTTTGCGTTCCTTCGCAAAACTTTTGCGTTCTCTCGCAAAGATATTTGCGTTCTCTCGCAAAACTTTTGCGTTCCCTCGCAAAACTTTTGCGTTCTCTCGCAAAGATATTTGCGTTCCCTCGCAAAACCATTTGAGTTCAGACAAACTCTTCCTATTTACTTTGCAGCTTGCAGTGGTTATACCTCGTATGTTCACAATGGAGCGGTTCAGTCTAAGTTTTATTTTGAACTTAGACTCAGAGTAATACAGTCAGTGCTTATTTCTAAGCACGGTTTTGGGACATTCTAAAACGCTTAATGTGGCTTAATGTTTTAAAACAGTGACATTGGAGGACTAAATTCGATCATAATAAATCCTGATAAAAATTATTAGGCTAACATTAATAACCTTATTAATAATATTACTAAGCAGAATAGCTAAGATCGGCGGAAAATGAAAAGTTGCGATTTTCTAGGCTGATATGATTAGGAACTACTCTCATTCCTGCGTAATAATCAAGGAACTTTGCTGCCGTAACATGGCCGCAGCAGGCGCAGTGATATTACGCAGCACCTGAAAGTAGTGCCCAGCAACCTTAAATAGGAAAACGATCGAAACTCTTTGATCGTTTTTGAACGCGATGCTACTGGTCTAATAGGATTCAATGATCTATGCTAAGCTATGCTAAAAGTGCAATCGCCAGATCCGGAGATCAGCTGAATGGATTCAAAAACGGTAAAACTCAACTTATTAACTCTGTGGGAGTTGGAGAATGAGCCTATTTCCAAAAAAAGTGGAGTGTTCCTTTAAGTTCAGTAACTTTGTCAATTCACTTCGGACTAATCAAGCCATGGCTGGAATGACGAAGCTTTCACTCCTAAAGGAATTCATCAGGAATCTACGCATTATACATGCGCCAGGATGCTTTACTCAGCACCCACAAAACCCATGCAAGTAACCGCTTGTTAACTACTTAGATGCGCTTCTAGGCTTCAACCCCTTTTAACTAAGGTGACGTGATTATCTGATGGTTCTAATTCAAAGGTTGCAGTTAGCTGATGTCTAAATCTTGCCATTACACCGTCTCTTGCGCGCGAGTGCTCCCTCTCTCTCTCTCTCTCCCTGTGTGCATGCTGGGAGTGAGTGGGAGTTGGTGCAGGTTACACCCAAAAAAATAGGATAAAATGGCAATTGATAATTTTTTTGATTGGGGAAGCTAAATTGGCTGTTTATATAACAAGGAAGAAAAGAATAGAAAAATCGGAATAGTCAAGATATTATACTCCTTTTTAAGGCTTATGTCAAATCAAGAATTCTTGTTGAATTTAATTATTATAAAGCAATGAAAGATTTGGAAGCATTTGAGTTACAATGGTGTTTTAATAACACTTTTTGTGCTGTGGTGGAAGGGGAACTAATCTTTACTTTTTTGTGGTGTTGAGCTGTATTTTAATAAGAGTTTGATCTTTGTGTTTTGATAATGTTTTTGTGAATAAAAGTTGTTGTTAAAAATAATTTAAAAAAACTCTCCCTCTCTCTCTCTCTCTCTCCATGCCTTCCTTACGTTGGCATCTATGTTTAATGTGTGTATGTCTGTGTCTAGTTCGATGTTGCATGTTCCCCTGTAGTGTAGTTTAATAAACATCCATAAGTATTCACACTTGGTTGTCTGTCTGCTGCTCTCAGAACGAGGTCACTTTAACGTCCGGTCTTGTTACATGCTCGGGGAGCAATGTTTCAGTAAGGAAATTATTTGTCGTAGCCAAATAAATAATTTTCCTTAGAGTCAATAGAAGGGTCCATACTGTGGACGAACTGATCATTTTATTGTACTATTAATGCTACAGCTAATTCCTGAAGATGGATATATAATTGATAACCCGTTATGATTAATTATGTTCATCTCATAAAGCAAATATGCTACAATCATGTGACATGAAATCCCACGAAATTTTACTAAAAAATAAAATAAAATAAAATAAAGAATTCAAGGCCAGATGTTGTTGGTTAAACAAAAGATAACTTCCCTTTAACACAGATGACTATATAGTTATAAAAATTCATTTAAATAAAGCATTCCATACTTTCTTGAAAATTTGAGTTTAGGATAGAATTAAAACCACCTCCTTCTCCTGACTGATAACACTACTCTTGCCTGCTGGTTTTTATTGACAGCTCTAATGAAAACATTTAGTTAATTAAATAATTACATCAATTAATTTGGTTAATTGTGTGTTAGGGTTTGATTATACTTAAATAAAACACATAAAACACATAACACAAGCACTAATATTTAATAGTGTTTAAGTGTTTATTATTTATTTTTAAAAATGGTATTTAAAAAAAAAAAAAAACATTTCCATTTGTTTTGTAAATTTGGTCTGAGTTCTTGATGCTTTTACAACGTTTTCACCAGCAGGTGTCGCCACCATGCTGTTTCAAGTGCTTCGAAACATCGAATTTTTCAGAATCAGAAAGAGCTTTATTGCCAAGTATGTTTGCACATACAAGGAATTTGTTTTAGTGGCACAGCCAGGGCCGCGGCTGGCCAAATGGGTGCCCTAAGCAGGATTGTATTGTTGTGCCCCCCTCCCTCAAATATTAAAGTAAAACCAAAAAAACAAACAAACAAACAAACAAACAAAAAACACCTACTATAAGGGTTAAAATAGAACTTTAATAAAATATAAAAGTAAATGAATAAATAAATTGTAATTCAATTGTATTTACAAATTACAATTGTAGCTCTAGACAGTTACCTATGGCTATTTTTTTATTAATACAGTTGTCTGACTGATTTTATGGTCTCAAGCATTCAGAAATCACGCAAAAGAAAATGAAGCAGTTTTACTATGATAAAAACCATGGTTCATTTTTGTAAGGGTTGTGATGTCCACGTTTTTTGTTGAAGAAATTATAGAGGTTGTGTCATCTATAGCAAAAAGGTGGCCAAAAATGAAAGATTACATGGATATTTGAATTAAATATTTGGTCGGTAGCCCATTATACAAGGCTATGATCGTCCTGTAAGTATAGCAGCAGCAATTACCAGGCCTTTGGCTCCCTTTACGGCCATTTGTAATAACATGTAATATTGAAAAAAACAATAGACACACAAAAATTTGTAATGGTTTTACTGGTTATAATGGGACTTGTATTGGTTTGAATGGAAACATAATGGACCCTGCTGGTCTCTACTGGTAATTGGTAACCTTCTATTGGTGGCTTGTTAAAACCAATAAATCCTAATGGAATATGTCCCAAAACATACTGCAGAAGAAAACCGTTGTTTTTTAAAATAGTTTTAATGGTTAATAATGTTTGTAATGGTATTTGTGATAGTATTTTTCTGTGATGGTTCTATTGTTTTTGTTTTTTCATCAGGGTTGCCTCATTGTTTCTATATAATGCATACGTCCTTTTAAAGACTGTTGTCGGCTTAGGTTTGTTTTTATAACCACAAAAATATATTAGATGCGTTGGTGGTGTTGAAATTATTACCGACATTTAAACACGTTATTAACCTCAACACCCCAAAAAAATTTCACAGGATTATGGTTTTATGAATGTAGCCTACCTGAAAGTGACGCTCGGGCTTTTTTCCCTTGGCGCCGGATTTCTGATGTCATTTCACGGGCAGAGTTGTCCATCAGTTATGATCAGTGTTGGGCACGTTACTTTAAAAAAGTAATTAGTTATAGTTACTAGTTACTTCTCACAAATAGTAACTGAGTTAGTAATTGCATTACATCATTATAAAAGTAACTAATTACCAGGGAAAGTAACTATTGCGTTACTTTTTACAAAATGTTCAAATGTCAAATAACTTTGGATGCCCCCAATATTAAATATGTTAAATTAATGAAATACACACTAAAAAGAATAAATTATTATTATAAAACATTGTACTTTAATCTACACTATTTATCTACTGACAATTATTATCAGTCAGTCAAGCATTATAATACAATATTATGATAATTTTAGATTATATGATGATAGAACTTTAGTAATTAGAATAACCAAGTATGAATGCATATTTGTCATCAATATAAAACGCACTAAGGATTAATGAGCTGCTGGGTTCATGAATATTAATCACGTTGTCTGAGTTCGCTAGAATTGATTTGCTGAAATCAAAATAATAGGTGAGCGCCAGCCAATGAGATTGTCGTTTGCGCATTAGTTCCGCCCACAACCAGAGAAAGCGGCAGTTCTTAAAAGCTGAAGAATTCCAAAGGAACTCCGTTATTTTGACAGGAAAATACAACACAGAATATCGTTTACATGTAGATCAATTCTGCATGTTATGAAAGACTCTCTTGCTCTGTATCTTTCTTTGCATGCGTGTGTGTGAGAGAAAGCGACGCCTTCACACTAGAGTTTACGGCACGTCAACACTGCGCATCCATTCAGATGAACTGAAAAATTTAATTCTAACAATATAATATAGTAACGCCACATTTTATTGTCAGTAACGGTAACGGCGTTGTAACTGGGGAAACAGTAATTCGTTTGATTACTCGTTACTGAAAAAAATAACGCCGTTAGTAACGCCGTTTATTTATAACGCCGTTATTCCCATCACTGGTTATGATCATTTGCATTCAGCCGCAAACATGAGAAGCGAGCGGTCGTGGGTGCGGGAATAGTGCGTCACGGTTTTTTAAATGTATTTATTTATTTATTATTATAATTTTTTTTTTGAGCAACTTGGATGGTGCCCCACTGGGAGTTGGTGCCCTACGCAAACTACGAACTCTGCGTCTTGGGAGCGGCGGTACTGGTTACGCGTATGGGCCTGTCACGTGATGAACGAACGACTCAAATCCGAAGACTCGAAACAGGTGAACTAATTCAGTGCAGAACCTATAGGATGTTGCGCATGCGTGACTGAACGAATCACTCTCCAAGACGACTCGTTCTTCCCGAGTCACATTAAAGATTTGTTCAAAAAGAACGAATCGTTCAAGAACTACCCATCACTATTAAACTAGCATTTCCAGACTCTTGCTTTTTAGACAGATGCATTCAATAAAAATCAACATGGAAAGAAAGGCAGACTCTGAGTGGACAGATATCATGTACTGTTTGAACGGGAAGAGACTGCGCCAATTTGTAAAGATGAATAAAGAATACAATTAACTTAATATAATCTTTATGATATAAACTCTCTGACTACTTACTATGAGCACAATTTTCATGAAAGTTGAGGCAATTGCCAATGACAGAAGTAGGAGTAAAAGTGGTAGAATTTTGTATGAGTACGCTTGTACAATATTGTATGAATTTGCTGTCTTGTTAAATTGTATGAATTATTACTACTTCGACATGACACTTTGTTGGGGTTCTTTCTGATGGGGCCGTGGGATAAGTGTGATAAGCAAAGTTTAAGAAAAATCTTAATGTATCTGCAGTACAGTTCAGTCAAGGTGCTCAGACCAGACGTACCATTTGCCTTTGCAGCTTTGAGATTATGAGATTTAAAAATGTCACGAAACACAGAAAGAGAGAGAGAGCAAAAACTATGTGCAAATGAATTATGGATTACAGTTCGGAAAAATAGGAACAAGTTATGGCTTTAACAAGAGATGACTTCTTAAAAGAGCTGCTGGAGTATGTGATCTGACGTAACTGCAAGACAGAAAAAAAATATTGAATTACATTTACTTCAGTACAATTCCTGCTTTAACTACAAATACCACAGTAAAACTACGGCTACTGTGGTAAAACCATTTTAAGTGTTGTTTTACTGTGCTTTGACTACACATATGCAGTAAAAACATGGTAGAAACTGTGTTACTGTTCTTTAAATGCAAAGAGTAGACAGTAAACACAGTTACTGTGGTAAAATCACGAAAAGTGTTGTGGTTACCATACCTACAAATACCACAGTAAAACTACTGTCATGGTGGGAGAAGCATGGTAAATTGGCAAAAATATGGTAAATGTGTGGACTTTTTGCATGGTTACAATTATCACGCAATACTGGGTTGGCTGATTTGTAGTGCTTTCATCAGCTACGTGTAAAAGCTGAAGACCCATGTCACAACATGATTTAAAACGGTTTTATTTATTTATTTCAAACAGCAACAGGTCTATATCGAAGTTAGCTTAGGCTAATGTCAATGGCAGGTTACCAGCTGTGCTAACTGAGCAGCACACTGTTCTACTAACAACTCATTTGAACGCATACGCTTCCATTTTAGCACATGCCATGCAACGCAGAAACACAGAAATAATTAAAATAATGATCTCATTAAAAAGGAAGATTGTTGCCCTTACCTGTTTGAAGGTGGTCGCTGGTGACGTCACTGCCGCTGAAGATGCTGCGTGGTATTTGGACGCATCTGCTCTCCACCGAAATTAATGGGGAGGATTGGCGTATCATATGCATGCAAAATTGGCATTTGGCGTATGCATTATACGCAATTGCAAAGTGTAAAGCCGTGTTATTTATACGCAGTGGCACAAACTGCTCAAAGTTTGACTGTTACTTTGCTAAAATACTGTTCATTTTGAACCAAATGTCCTATACAGCATAATTTCCTTTCCTTTCATTTTAATTTTCATTTTAACCACATCTTCAGATGATTCTGGAAAAAATGTTTTGGATCAAGCAAACCACTGTCATAGAAGGCCACAAATGTCAAGTTCCAATAATAAGCTGTCTAAAAATGTTGCCTTTAACAAACAATATTATCTTTGTTATCAGTTGTTGTCATGGATTACTGCTAGAATTTTCATGAGAACACTTTTTCTCAGTTTCCTTGTATTGTACAAACAGACCACAGCTCTCAACAGAGAGACACTTTCGAGATGACATCTTTTCATATTTACAATATATTTCATAAGGTTGGTTCCCTGTTCATGTGTGCGATAAATATTAAGTTTTAAACAAAGCTAAATTTAAGAAGGTAAAGTTCATTGTCCCTTCCACATTCAGATTTACATACAATTTAAATATAATCTGACACGCAACACCAGGTAATTTATTGACTTTGCATGTAAAAAGAATATTTCTGTTTCTTCGCCTGGCAGCCTTTAATTCTTGAGTGAACTGCAACTTTAACGTTAACTAACCAAAAAAAAAAAAAGATGTTATTTCTGGATTTGTATCATCAAAGAACCATTTCTTTTGTCATAAATGTCATAAATAGATCCGAAATACAATTCCTTTTTATATCTCACAATTGACTGTATATTAAAAAGGCCAATGCACTCAAGGGTCAAGAAAATTTGTAAAGTCAATCAAACCTGTTTTTTAAATTAATTTAACCATTAGTAAATAAAGGCTTTTAGATTTTCTTGGCCTTGTTTTTGCGAATTGAACTACCGCTTATCCAAAGAGTACCAGGATACGAGGATTTTCATTCCAGCAGCACCCTTTTTATTTATTTATTTTTTACATGCTTTTTCATGAAATATATACATGCTAGGTCAGCACAAACGTCTTTCATTGGTGCGTTTCGGAGTTGCCGGACCCATCTTGTTCTGGCAGATTAAGACTTTAACAAATAATATTATCTCCATTATCAGTGGTTGTCACGGATTGCGGAGTTTTGTTTTTTGGTCTTGTTGGTTTTTCTGTGAAGGTTTTCCCCCTTTTTCAGTTTCCTTGTATTGTTCAAACGGGTCACAGCTCTGAACAGAGAGTTGTTTTCAGATGATACCAATTTATTTTTACAATATTATTCTTCTATTTATTATTCTATTTAACTATTTATTTCTCACTTTGCTCCAGCACCATGTGAAATACTGTAATGTGGAAGTGACAATGAAAAATGTAGCTGAACTTTAGCTCCAACTTAAGTAACTCATATTTTTGGTTTAATGCATATTTTAATAATTCAGGTCATGAATCTTCTGTTGAAGGCAGACAGAGGAAGAACATGCAATAACGTTTCTATTTAAAGTATATTTGTGCTAATACATTGAGAATTCTCAGTGTGCAGTATATGAATGCAGACATTTAACTTTTCTGCTGTTGTGAACTTTTATCTTCTAAAGTTTATTCCACTTGTAGAAGCAAAGACCAGGAGACGTTGGGATATCTTTTCATGCAGAAGTTCCTCTTTATTGAGAAGAGAACTCGCTGTACTTAGCTGTGGTCATCCAAGTCTAACTAAAGCAGTGATACATTGTAGTTTTAATACATTTAGGGGGCTGTGCTTAGGAATGGAAACAAAGAACCTGGGTGACGACTTTAAACAAAGCATGCAAATGAGAAAGGATTTGATAGAAAACCATTTTGGCCGGTTATATGGCTTGCTCAAAGAGAAAGACAGACTCAATCCGCATAACAGATTCAGTGAAGATGATAATTCAATCAGTCTAACGATTCATGTCTGGGTCAGGCTCCGAAAGCCATTTGCCGAACAAAAGATTTGGGTCTCAGGGACCTGACTCATTTAACTTACAATGGAGTGACCAGGAACTGGCAAGGACCTCGTTAACGACTATGTTAAACAGAATCGTTCATCTTCACGCTAAATGCTAAATACAATGTATATAACTTCTTTAGTTCGTATACTATTACATTGAAATCTAAATTAAACATTTAAATAAATTTGTAATCCCACAATTTCCCCTTTGAGAGTTCTAATAACTCTCACAAAATACAAATTTAGACACTTAAAAAAAAAATTATTCTTGTAACTTGTGATCGTTACAGGCTCATCGCATTTGTTCTGTGTTGACTGTCTGTAGTGATGAACAGCAGGTTGACACAGAAACAAACATGCCGCTAGTGTTCGTGAAGTTCTTACGGGTAATAATCTTTTCTGGTTGGAACTGTCATTTCCTCGTGAGAGGCGGAAGTCATTTGCTGAATGAAACACTTAATACTGTGGATGCATAGATAGTACACCAGTAGGAGAAACAACAGCAGAATTGCTATGTCCTTGATCCACAGCCAGGGTTTACCTAACAAGTCTCCGAACCATGAAGAATTATCTTCAGTCATCTGGTGTAATTTTACTGAAAGATCAAGGATGTCTCGTTGGATATTGTTCAAGTTCTTGGTTGGATCCATTAAACCGGTGCAGCATTCAGGGCCGATAATGGTACAGGCTCCCCCTTGTGTTGCAAGAATGTAATCCAAGGCCACTCTGTTCTGTAAGATCATCATCTTGTGTGAAGCGAGAGTGTCCGTGATATTGCCCAGGGCCAAAACCGTATCATTGGCCAATTTCTTTACAGAATCCGACAGGCTTCTGACTTGATCGAGTGCCTGCATGACGCCATACGATGGGATTAATGCTCCAAGAGTTCTTGACCACCACGTTTGTACACAAGTGAGTCCTGGAATGCAGCTATCTTTGTTGGTAGAAGCTGAATTTTGTAGATGTGGAGAATTTGAGGTGGAGTGTGTATTTTCTCTGATAGCTGGTAGAACATAAACCAGGGTGCACCTGCCGTTGAATTGGCTGGGTAGGATGCTGTAGACAGAAGTTCCACATAACCACAAAGTGCCAGTCGGTGGAGGAATCATACACAACTGATTTATGGCAAAAAGTTTCGGTAGGGATGGGTTCCCGTAGAGACACTCTTTTAAATCATTCTCCTCTTTTGTATCTGATGTGGTAACGTACACATCGAATTCAGTTCCTCTTTCAATCACAAAGCTGCAACGTTCACGAGGAATTTCACCCAGTGTAGTCGATGCTGGAGCATAATTTTCCATGCACCAATAGAACATCCTTGGCATGAGTAGATCTGTCATGATGGGAGTAGCTGAAGTTAGTTTGCAGGATGGTAGTCCAGGAATCCAACACGTAGAAGGTGGAGGAATTGTTACGTTGTGACATGTATCCTTGTTGTATAATCCACTGGTATGACGATCGAATAAGGTACACGTATCACATTTGGAGATAGGGTGTGCCACCCATGGGATTCCTGCTCCTACTGAAGGTGCGTGTGGCATGCAAACGTTCTTTCCAGCAAACAAGGCATTTCTTGACATATTCATCAGCTCTAAGAATATGTTGTTTCTGGGGTCTACACTTAGCGTGATGTCCATGATAGTTAATAATACGACAATCTTGATCATATTGATGGATGACTGAAGTTCCCGTATGTGATTCTCTGCGTTGTGTATTTTTTTTTCTTCTTTGTTCTGTCTTCCGTGACAGTTGGCTCGGTAGTGGGTCTTGTTGTTGGCTTCATACGCAGGTGAGGGGTTTGGCGCGTATGGGTTTTTGGACAGGCATCAAGTGGTATCTGCACAGAGTAAGAAAGAAAACAAAAGACAGAGCAGTATTTGTTCTAAAGACTGCAAACATTAGAGTTATACCCTCTGTTCAATCTGAGTCTGCTATTGTTGTTCCTTCTTTCCCTATTTATTAATTCATGAGACACCTAAAGAAACAGTGAGGAGAAGGATGGACTATTGGATGGGGAATGGCCTATTAGGGTATCTTCACCGCAGGGTTAGCCCCCGGAAGCTTATTGCCTCCGGTTCTTCCCTGGGTACCTCACTATTCCATGTGTCCTATCCTTTCCCTGTAGGTGGAGGAACAACTTTACAGTGTGACACATGAGTCCAAGTTTTCCTTCCCTGACACAATACTGCAGCTGCTGTAATCAACATCACTTGATTATCATGACCCATTGACCTGGGATGATAGTGTGTCCACCTTCTGGCGGAGTCTGCCAACACGACTCAACTCTCTCTCTGGCACTCTGTACTGCCTTTGTGAGGTTTTCACTGTAAGCGATCAGGGCATCTGAAGCAATGTGAACATCAGCATTTCTAAGATCAATCACACCTGGCATCTGCATAGGACGTCCAGTAATAATCTCATAAGGGCTCAGTCCTACTGATCTGTTAGGTGACGCTCTCATACTACACAGTACTGCGGGCAGTGCTTCGACCCATGGTACTCCTTCCTGATGCATTTTGCTTAGCCTGGTTTTGATTGTTCTGTTTGATCGTTCAACCTGTCCTGATGCTTGTGGCCTATAGGGACAGTGAAGGTTCCACTTAATCTTCAACATTTTAGACACTTCCTTGACTACCTGTCCTGTGAAGTGGGTACCTTGATCTGAGTCAATACAATCTGGTAATCCCCATCTGGGAATGAAATCAGTGACAAGACATTTAGCAGTATGTGCAGCTGTAGCACGCCCTGTTGGATAAGTTTCTACCCATCTTGAGAACTTGTATATTACTACCAAAACGTCAGTTTTTCCTTTACAAGGGGGCAATGATATGTAATCAACTTGCAGGTGACGAAATGGCCCTGGTGGAGCTGGGGTATGTGTTGCTGGTGTGGTGGCTGCTGGTACATCATTATTTTTCTGACATGTAACACATCTCTTGACTGTTTCAGTGGCTATGTTTCTGAATTTTGGATTCCACCATTGATTTAGAAACCTGTGATTCATTGTTGCTGGACCACTGTGACCCAAATTGTGTATTTGTTGAGCCAAATATGGCAACAGTGATTCGGAAGCAACATACTTTCCCCCTTTGGTCCAGCAGCCGAATGAATCCACAGTGGCTCCTTTGTCTAACCATGTCCATGCTTCATATAGAGGAATGTCTTTATACAGATCAGTGATTGATTCAGGAGGTAGAATTGTCTTCTGTGCTGTACTACCTGAACATACTTGTACAGTTGCATAGAAACAAGCCTGTTTAGCCACTACATCAGCAAGAGCATTACCTTTAGCTTCCGTAGTATTAGTAGTGAGGTGTGCTTTCACTTTGATCACTGCTAATTTCTTTGGAAGTTTCATGGCAAACATTAAATCTTTCACTAATCCAGCATGCTTAATGGGGGATCCAGCAGAAGTTAAAAATTGTCTGGTTTGCCAAATGACACCAAAATCATGAATTACCCCAAAAGCATACCTGGAATCTGTGTAGATATTTGCAACTGATCCTAAAGCTAGCGTGCATGCTCTTGTTAAGGCTACTAGTTCTGCAGCTTGAGCTGAAAAATGATCTGGAAGACGACCTGAAGCAACTATTTCAGTGGTGGAAGTTACTGCATATCCTGCTCGTCTGTTACTTTCAATAACTTGAGCTGAACCATCAACAAACAACTCCAATTCTGCGTTCTCTATTGGAGTTTCTGCTATTTCACTTGTCGCTGCATATGTAAGCGTAACACAATCATGTGTCATTTCACCTTCACCCTCTGACACAACTTCAGTCATTGCAGACATCATACATGAGGATGGGTTCGTGACTGGTGCACGCTGTATAACAATGTTCGGGGCTGTGAGAGTTGCTAACCAATTTCCCCAACGGGAGGAGGTGACAGAAGTGACTTTTGCTTGATTCATTAGTGCGGACACTGCGTGAGGGCATTTTACATTTACATTCTGACCTAACACCATTCCTGATGAAGCCTGAAGCGCTAGATGAACTGCCTGTACTGCTCTGAGGCATGGGCCCATACCTTGAGCGACTATGTCAAGTTTACCAGAATAGTAATGAATTGGGCGTAAGCTGCCCCCATGATCTTGCATTAGACATGCAGTCATAAAGCCTAAGTGTTCATGGACATAAAGCACAAAGGGTCTATCAGATTGGGCAATTCCTAATGCTGGTGCTTGACATAGTGCTCTCTTCAAATCATTATAAGCTTTGAGATGAAATTCTTCCATACAAACAGTATCTGAATCTTTACCATGGCCTTTCAACAAATCATAGAGAGGCTGAGCCATTGAGGCATAGTCTTCAATCCAAGGTCTACAGTAACCTGCTGGTCCTAAAAATGAGCGGAGTGTTTTCATGGTAGTAGGCGGAGGTATGGCTTTGACTGAAGCTGCTCGATCCTGTGTAATGGATCTATTTCCTGCACCAATTGTTTGACCCAGAAATGTGACTTGCTTTTTAGCAATTTGAGCTTTGTGAAAGCTGCATTTGTGTCCTTTTTTATGCAAATAGTCCAACAATGCTGCCAATTCAGTTTGATGTACCTCGTGGTCTGTAGAGGCAAGCAAAATATCATCAACATATTGAATCATAGTAGAATGTTTGACTGGACATTCTGGGTCACACAAATCACGTCTGACAGCCTGATGGTAGATGGTCGGCGAATTCTGAAATCCCTGTGGCAACCGTGTCCACTGGTATTGTTCATAGTCAACTGTGAAAGCTAACCATCTCTGGCTGTCAGAGTGCAAGGGTACAGAAAAGAATCCATTAGACATATCAATTACTGAAAAAATCTTACAATCTAATGGTAAGCCATTACAAATTGTAGATGGATCTGCCACTAGGGGGGTGATTTTATCAATATGTTTATTGGCTACTCTGTAGTCTATTGTAAGTCTCCATGTCCCATTTGATTTCTTGATGGGCCATATGGGTGAATTAGATGGACTGTTGGTTTTAACTAGCACTCCTTGCTTCAGCAACTTTTCTACAATAGGTTTGATTCCCTGTATAGCTTCCTTATTAATCGGATATTGTTTGGTGACCGGAGGTGGATTTCCTGTCAATTTGACTGGTTCTACACCTGTCAACAAACCACAATCATCCTTGTCTTTAGCCCAAATTGGATGATTCTGTAAGAAAGCATACTCAGGAGTGGATGAATTATTGGTAGAAACTTGTGCTGAGGAAAGTTTTATGCTAGCAGATTCTGAGGACATGTCTAACGTTAGATGTACTTGTCTCAGTATATCCATGCCTAGAATTGCACCTGTATTTAATGGAGCACATAGCAATTTTGTAGTCAGAGTTTTCGGGCCAAATTGTACCTCTATGGGCGGGGTTTCATACAAAACAGAATCTTCACCTATTACACCAGTTAAACAAAGTTTACTTTTCTTCTATGGGATGTTTAAATCTTTAGCCAATTTTGTAGGAATTACTGTAATTTCTGCACCTGTATCAAGCAAAAAATCAATCTCTTTCTCTTGTATGCTACCTTTCACAAAAATTCTTTTGTCATTGTGATGGATTACAGGGGAAAGGTAGCTACTCACAGCCCCAACAATTAGTTTTTTTCCTGGTCTTGTTGTGCTCTTAGAAGAGCCTGTACGAGCTGTCCTAAAGTTTCAGTGGTCACTGGCGGAACTACTTCAGGGTTATAGGCAGGCTGAGGAGGAGCAGAATTATCCATAGCATTTCTTTTACTATCTTGCAACTTCTTCCTACACTCTTTCTCCCAATGTCCTAATTTTTCACAGTAGTTGCATTTGCCTTCTCTTTTAGACCATCTATTGTCTTGTTTTGTTGTGTTAAACGTAGCTGCTGCTACTCTCACTTTTGCCTTGACATCAGCATCTCTTTCCCATGTAGCTAACCTGTCTAGGTTACTTCTGAGAGTTCTGTTAGACCAAGTTAAATCTAAGAATGGTAAAGCTTTTCTGTATTCGGCTACAAGGCCATCTGACCAGATACGAACCAGGGGTCCCTTGTCATCTAGCACACTTTCAGGGTCATCCACTATTCCACTGTAAGTTACGGCTGACTGACAGAACCTTTCAGTGTATTCACTCACAGTTTCTTCTTTCCTTTGTACACAGTTAGTAATTCTAGACCAATCTATTTTGGGTCCTAAGATATCCTTTAGGATTTTCAAAATACCTTCTCTTAAATCACCTTTACTTGCATGTCGCAGTTCAGAAGTAACAGCAGATTCAAAACTGTTGAATTCTGATTCAGTTAGAATTTGTGACATCAGCTGCGTTACCTCTGTTAAGGACATGTCGTAAAGGTTGATAAACGATTCCGTGATGCCACCACAGATTCGGAGGTTAATTAAGTCCGTGAACATTACACGGAATTCTGTGAGATCAGGTTGGTAGAACGCAGGAGAATGCAGGTTCAACACAATTCGACAATAAAAAACCCCCAATGAAGCACAATTGTTAGTTTATCTAAAGTGGGTCGCGGAGTGTACAGCCAAAGAAACGACATCAACATCAAAAAAACGTAATTCTAAATGTTTTTCTTATGCGAGACTTTTATTTTAAAAGACGTGCATGAAAGCTGTTGACACTTCTGTCATATGCAGTTTAAGTAAAGATCGAGTGCCTGCCCCCGAGGGGGAAACGTGATTTCTACCGAGGGGAACGCTAGAGCCCTGAATTTCAGCCCGGGACTGACGGCCCCAACTTTTTTTTAAGCTTTCTACATTTATCATGTCTGTGAGGCATGTATTCGCTGACTTTCGGTTCATTTTTGTGAAGCGCTCCTGTTCAAGAGGAGACGGCAGAAAGCCCATCATTTTCTTAAAAGCACGACGTTTTGTCGATATTGTGAGTGCACACAAATAAGAGTAGACCCTTTACAGTTCCGAATGATTTATCACTCTTACCTTTATGAGCAAAAACTATGGCGTCTTTTAAGGTGTTTCCATTGAAAAAAAAATGCAATTGATTGCGCTGGTGCCTCCATGTCCTGCGCTTTAGCTTCGATTCTCCGCACAAACTATTTGATGCAGCGCACATTTATCTAGGTTTAACGTTTAAACATTGTTATATGCTTGAACTGTTTCAGTAGGCTATATCTATATATTTTATTTTAGGCAAGTCGTGATGATTTGAGAAAGCTAAATTGATCAAACATAGGCTATGATCAGCCTGCCGGTCTGTCGCTGGCCGCTTGGTCGTTAAGAAAGAAAAAAACTTATTTAATGGACAAAAAATGCTCCAAACGTTTTTCTAAATTAACTTAATAAAAAACTAAACGAAATATAATCACTTTGCCATTACATACAAAACTGAACTATTTTAATAGCTGAAACAGTATTATAATCTGATTTGGGAGAAGGGGAAAAAAAGACGGGCTCGACTCGGGCTGTAATATTGTTAAACTGTCGGACACGTGCCGGGCTAGGGCCTAAATTTGAGGCCCGTACAGGGCTCTACCGGGAACGCGATCGCGATTTCTACCGAGGGGGATTCTACCGGAACGTGATCTGTACGGAGGGGGAAACCCAACAATATATATAATAAAAGTGGGTCGCGCCTTGATGACCATGGGAAAACATGGGTCCCAAGGCCAAACCAGTTGAGAACCACTGGTTTAACATTTAATTATTGCAGGTTTGCGTCATATTCTGAGTTTGCATTTCACTGTTTTAATTCACTTTGATGAATACTAAATCAGTTTTTTTTTGCGAGTGGGATGAATTAATGCACAATCACATTTGGAATGGATGTATGTCTAGCCATTAGGTCTATCTATCTCCAGGCATTTAACTTGCACATGAATAACACAAAAAATAGAAATGGTCATCTTTGTGTTAATATACCTTGTCCCCGACCGTGTATTTATTTGTTGGACATAGGATTGACTGTAAAAACCCGGGATAACGGGTCTGTTGGCTAACAGAACCCTGACTGACAGGATTGTTTTTCTTCTTTTTATTTTTAAACTGTACTAAAAAAATTTCCGCATATTTTAGTAGGCCTATAACTTTTATTATCTGTCACGTAGGCCTATATAGCAGAGAGCGAGAACAAAAAATAATATGTGATTCATGAACGAATTAGAATCCATTTTTTTCAAAATTGTAATTAGTAGATTTGTATCTCCAAAACGAATCAAACTAATAAAAAATAAAATCGTTCATTCAAAACTACGCCATCCAAACCTAATTAAAGTTTGAATAGCCTGCACTACTGGTTTAAAATCACAGTATACTATAATTTGTGTAAACCTATGAGACACGTATATATCTCGTAATTACAGTTTAATTTACATTTAATACTAGCTTTAATGTCAATCTCTTTGCGCATGCGAATTAAAATCCAATACTGCGCATGCGTGTCAAACATCCACTACGTATTGGATCTGATCCAGTACGTCATCGTGCTACAGGCTGCAGCGAAAACGCGTTCGTTATATTCAGGGTCTAGACTTTGACATGTCAATAATACACCCACAACATAACCTGATCTCACAGAATTCCGTGTAATGTTCACGGACTTAATTAACCTCCGAATCTGTGGTGGCATCACGGAATCGCCGAAAATTCCGTGATGGGCTCACAGGAGGCATCAGCCGTGGTCCATGCACGGATTCACTGGTTCAACACCAGCGCTGCATCGGACCACGTAAAAGAGTGACTCCGATGCAGTTATACTTTCACTGGAGTACCTGACCCCACCCCTACCCTAAACCTACCCAGTTCTGAACAATAATGATGACGATAAATTTCCCAGTATCGTGTCGGCATATTGATGCTAAGGGTTTCCGTGCGTGGAGCACGGCTGATGCCTGTCACTGACTTACATTGGTATCTTTTCTGTGAGCCCATCACGGAACTTTTTCTGTGAGCCCATCACGGAATTTTCGGCAATTCCGTGATGCCACCACAGATTCGGAGGTTAATTAACTCCGTGAACATTACACGGAATTCTGTGAACATTACACGGAATTCTGTGAGATCACGTTGCACAACAATAGGTGGCACCTAAAAAGCATGAAACGAGTGTGCAATGAAATATGTAATGCCATTTAATGTGTGTTGTAAAGACCGCGAGTGAAAACAAAAGAAAAAGTAAAGCTTACAGCGGCATGAGTCGTGACTGTCATGTTAGTCTGATGGGACCAAACTTCCTCTGTAAGTGATTTTAAAAAATAAGACAGTACCCAGATTTGAAGTCTACAATAAGATTTCACTTCTACTGTTAATAAAATTTTGGTAGGCTACTATGAGATGAATAGCCTATGTTATATAATTCAGATGGGCTACTTATTATTTTTATGGTATATCAAATATTTTTCAATGTTATTGTTGGTAGGCTACATTTTATCAGTATTTACCATACTTTCAAAACAAAAATTAAAATAGGAAAAATAATTTAAGAAAAAATGTGTTTTACAGAGAGGAAAAAACAACAACAACAAGATTTGGTTTTCAAAAAGCCTTTTTCCAAAAGGTACATCTGGAAAAAGGGGGGTCGTCTTATATTCGGGTCAATACGGTAGTTATTTTTTGCATTTCCACCAGCATTTCGGGGCAGACACAGATATAACTAACGGGCCATTTTACCAAAGTTGGTTTTGTCCTCAACAATACTACTGAAAAATAACTTGCCGAACACAAAGAAAAAGCATCTCTAATCTGTAATTATTTAATTGATAGGTAATAAAAAATAAATTTGCATTGTCCTGATGTTGTGTTCTATATGTCAGCAGCCTGATAAACCTTGCCTATAGGCCTATATAGATTTATTTAATTTTGTTAGTACACCTCAAATCTGTGTGAAAGTAATAAAGTTTTTGTGTCATTCTTTCACACATTAGAACAAAATTCATAATCAAGCACCATTCACAAAAAATATTGGATGTTTCTGAAAATTTTATATATAAGAAAGGACTATCATTTGGAATTTATGCATTAATGTAATTTACGATTGAGTGGAATGTCCCTTATGACTTATATTTAACTATAAAACATTCAAAATACTAAACAGTTATTTAGTTAACCTAATATTTAATTTTTATACAGACTCATCT
Source organism: Acrossocheilus fasciatus (assembly GCA_036784905.1). Taxonomy (NCBI): domain Eukaryota; kingdom Metazoa; phylum Chordata; class Actinopteri; order Cypriniformes; family Cyprinidae; genus Acrossocheilus; species Acrossocheilus fasciatus. The sequence continues at coordinate 24,721,993 of CM071946.1, read as the reverse complement.
TTTCCCTTTCCCCCTTATTTGGATTTTATCTGTATACATCTCCATAAATCAAACAATGACATCCTGTATCATCCTTGTGACTTAAACAGAGTTGACACTGAGAAAAGTATAAAAGCAGGGCTCTTTCTGGAACTTCTGAAGGCAACAATCTGAAAACCAAAGTGAGTTTTTGGCATAGGGATCTACTGAATAACCTTCTGACTTAAAGTATCTATGTACTTTGTCTTTAAAATACATCAATAATCAATGTGTGCAACATATAAATGCAGACATTTATCTTTCCTGCTTATTAATTTTCAGGTTCATCATGGCAATCCTGAGAAGTCTGCTCCTTCTTTTGATTGTGTTCTCCATGGGGAATGCAGAAGGTAACCAAGATATTTATTTGTAAAAACCCTTATTATCCCATTCCAAACCTTTGACGTTTCATGGAGAGGGATAGCAATAATTATGTAATAATATTTAAGAGATTAAAAGACTAATGTTTGCATTATTAATAAAGGACCTACAGAGTCTAAAGTACATGTATTTGCAGCACATAATCACACAAACATAAAATAAGCTTCATTAAAATAATTTCTTGCTTTGAATGTTAAAAGAGCCCTAACATTTATGTACTGGATGCAGTTGATATAGCTGAAAAATGCCCCAATGGATGGACAAATTTTGGAGTCCGATGCTACAAGTTCTTCCCTCAGGGGGTCAACTGGATCACAGCAGAGGTAAAGAAAACTGATACTGAGCAAATAATTAATCAGACCAGACTTTGTTTGAAAATAACTTAAGTCACTTAGGCTATGCTTTATGCTAAAAAGTTTCTATTATGTATTAACATAAAAACTATCTCTCTTTAGAGAAACTGTCAAAGTCTGGATGCAAATCTCGCATCTGTGCACAATAAACTGGAAAATGATTTTCTGATGAGTCTGTTGCCTTCTTCTACCACACATTCGTGGCTTGGTGTTCATGATGGTGAACAAGTAAGTCAAATTGTGTGGCCTAAATAGACTTATTTGTTTGCCAAGAATGAAATGTCTTTAAGAAGATTTCAGCATAAGACACAGTTTCTAATGAAGATGGTTTGACTTCTTCAAAGCTGGACTTAATTAGCTGCTTACTGGAGTCTGAGTACAGTAGTGGACTCTTATAATCATTCTTTTACAATCCAGGAAGGAGAGTGGACATGGAGTGATGGATCTGCGTATGACTATACCAGCTGGTGCGCTGGGGAACCTAACAATTCTAACAGTGTTGGTGTCGAGAACTGTGTGGACATTAATTGGACCTGTAAGTGTGTTTTTTGGATCATTTCAATAATAATATACAATGCTAGTTGAATATAACACCACTATAATAATCAGAATAACTTATTTTATATTTCCACACAGCTAACCGTTGCTGGAATGATCTGCCCTGTTCTTTCCATATAGGCTATACTTGTGCTAAAAGCCTGTGAGATCATATGCAGTTACTTTGATCATTCTACATTTATATTTTCTGTTCTTATCTTTCCAATGTTTCATCTCTTCTAAATACCTTCTCTAATACTAATCAATAAAAGCATTGATAAAGCAAATCATGTGTGTTGTGGAGTTAAATCAAATTCATGTTTAAAAATATTGTGCATCAAGGTTGGTATCATTAGAATTCATCAAATTATGTTATCATCAGGGGTACACAGCTTCAGCATTGACAAACACTAAAAGACATTTGTGCGTTTTGTTTTCTGAATGGATTGGATTGTAGGCAGATATCCACCTCATCCAATGCTCTTTTTGTTGTGAGTGAACTATCAAACTGAATCATGAACGATTTCAGACATTGATTCTAAACAGCCTATAGAAAACATACAGGACATGACTGTTGATATATTTTCAGGGAAACTGATTCTCAGGTTTATTTATCAGTAATATTTTACTAGGGCTCATGTTCCAATAAAAAGGTGCTAAAAAGGGAATAATTTTTAATGGTTTACTTTTTGCATTTTATCTTATTTACTCGAACATGCTTTAACCATTAACAATGTGATCAAATTAAATTCAAATCTGTAAATTATATAAAGTAATAAAGTTAACTCACTCTCCAGTCATTTCAAGAAACAACGCATTCATTTCAAGAATTTCTACGTCAACGACGCAAAGAGGCACAAAGATGGATCTCGTTGGGTGTGCCAACAGACATTAAAAACAAAAGCAGTGATGAAGAGCTAAAAGGGATGATAAATTACCTTACAAATCGGGTATTTCAAAACCACAATAAACAGAATATTCATAGTTTTCAGTCATGTGACTGGCTCAAAGACCTGAAGGGCAAAACATCCATAGAACTGCAGCACAAGCCTGTCAATTTTCCATCTGTTTCCAACCTCTCAAAACAATAAAAACAAAGATATGTGAACAAAATGCAAGTTTCGGTAATTTGCAATCCACACAAAGCACCCGCTGCTATATTTCAATCACTAAAACAGCGGCACATTCTGAAACTTTTTATGTGAAAAACACCTTAAGTGCCTTATTAAAACATTGACATTAAAAGATCAAATTCAGTGTGACACTTCGCACATTGCATTTATATTCTGGGTTCATCTGCTTGCCAGTACAAATGATGCATCATCAATAAGGTGTACACTGAATGTGGCCTTTAATATCAGTGTCTTACTTCATTACTGCTTAATACCCCAGCATCCTCCCCCGTAGTCACATCAATAAGTCTATAGTTTACATCAGACAACTTCTGAGTGACATGGTATAAGGACCAGTGTATAATGGTGCAAGTTTGGCAGTGAATTTGAAATTGCATCAGACTGTGGATAAGTTTTAATTTCACTGGATCATTAACGGAGAACGAAACAAGTCGACATCTCTTGTCATAGCAGCACTTTTTCTCACCTCCAGAAACGACTTGGCACAATTATATGGTTCCTGGAGTGAAAGCTTTAGGGTATCTAAAGAAGTCATACCTGGACCTTCCACTCCAAGAGAATCAGGCTGAGAAATCAGATCCAGGGGCATATTCAGTTCTCGGCCATATTCATTGAGCTGTGCGTAGGGTGAAACAAATGTGGGGAAGAAAGTGATTCTGAGAAGTATGCTTGTTACCAACATATGCTCTAATGGCATACGTTTGCAGCATTCGATTCACTCTCTCAGTGGCATTTGTCTGAGGGTGGTAGGCATTTGCAAGTCTGTGCTCAGTACCTAAAGCAGTAACTGTGTGTTTGAAGAGGTCACTTGTAAACGCAGAACCGCTGTCTGATATCAGATACTTTGGGGCACCATGTCGAGCAAAAACCTCACTGACCACAGCACAAACTTTGAGCCACTTTGAAAAGTAATCTACGAGAACAAGGAAGAACGGATTCCTACTCTGTGTCCAAGAACTCAAGTATGTATACGTTCTGAGGAGAGAAAAGGACAAAAACAGTTTTTTTTCTGTAAGTTAAATGAATCGAAAAATAGTCTACATGTAACATGGATGGGTAACGATTTAACAAAAGTAAAAGACAACAAATTGGTTCAGAAAAGAAGAGAGTTACAATGACTAAAAGTGAACATAATGAACAAAGCTGACTAAAAATCGCCGTTTGTGATTTAATACTCTCCATTTCGTCCCACGAAGTTTATTAGGATAGTTAGCATCGGTTAAAATGGTATAAAACAAACATTTAAATATATAAACATACAGTTAACCGTGTCAGTACAGAAATTTGTGTACAAATAGTAAATCTGTATATTTATTTTGGAGAATTTACTCACCTTTTGTTAGACAGTCAGTCCTGCGCTGTGGTTGTTTCTTTGAGGAGAGGAACCGTTAATGATACTTTGTATTTGAAATCGCACTTGCGCGCGCGCGAGCAGACAGCAGGTGCGCGAGGACGCGCCAGCCCTTGTACATTTTCTTCTTCTTGACAACAGCATACTTTTTGATTATATTAATTGTTAAACAATTATTTCTGAATAATTCAAAGTTATTTCATTAGGGAAATAAAAACTCTAAATATTACACTTGTACTGATTGTTATAATTAGTCAATGTGTTGAGCCATATTTAGTTCAATAATATTTTTAATGTTTGCTTTAAAGTTTCAGGAAAAACAATATCTACCTTCAAATAATTTTACATTTGTTTCTAAACTAAAAAATATTTTTAGTTATTGCAGTGTTTAAGTTATACAACAAAAGTATTTAAAATCCAACAAATGGAGGCATATAAAAGTGCAATCTGGCAGAAAGAAATAAAGAAAATAATCTGTAATACCATGGTGTAGCCACTGCCTGTATGGCCTTATATGTGTATATTCCCTATTGCTGAAAACAGTGTTTTCAGACATAATTCTTAGATATACGTGGCTGATTTGTAGATTTTGCATGTCCCTTTTTTTTGACAATTTGTAAGACTATTTAGTCTTTTCTAATCATGCCCAAGTTTTTTGTTTTCACATGCCAAGTGGCACAAAAGTGATTACGTTCCGTACCATTCCAAAAAAGTTAATAATAATAATAATAATAATAATAACAATAATAATAATAATAATCAGTCCTATTTCATTTCTGTCACATGAATCTCTGGGTTCCTCCAGATGCTGGCTTTTACAAGTCAGATCTTCCAGGAACCATTTCAATGTTAACAGATCTTACAACAAGGGCGTAGTTTTGGTTTGAACATTGGGGGGGGGGGGGGGGGGGGAAGACCCTGGGTCAGGCTCCCTCTTAAGGTTTATTTATTTGTTTGTTTGCTTAAATGTTTATTTTTGTAAAATGGTGTTTTGTGATATCCACCACACATGCAAAGTTGGTTGATAGCGTAACTGTAATAAAGTAATAGGCTAGTTAACAATTACTTGTTTATATAGGATATATAATGTATTTTATATTATTTAGACACTTAGGCAATAGTTTGACAGAATGTTCTAATTCAACACGCCGTGGGAAGTCAATCTACCTTAACATTTTCTTATATTGATATTGTTTATTTCTTACTCCTTAACAGTTCACGAGGCTCTTAATGATTTAATCTATGCCATCATTGGAATATCTGAAGGCAGGTTTTTCCATCGCTCATCATTAGAACCCATAGGCTCTCGACTTGTACTTGCTCTTATGAAAAAGTACCATAGTTCTTAACTGTAGCATCTATTATAATAAGGCTAGCCTATTAATCATTACCAGGCGAATAATGACTTTTTTATTAATCTATATTGCATTTGTTATGAGAAACAACAGTCTTTAGAAACAATAGCTACAACATGCCACAGTTGTAATATAAATCTTTAGGGAAAAATCTATTCCCTTAACAGATTATCTATTATAAATTCTACAAGCTAGACAAAATTTACCACAATAAATAAGCCTACAGTAAAACGTGATAAATTATAGTAAAGGTGGTCATGAGTAGTTTAAAAATATTTTAATATTATGTTAGTGCTGGTGCAAGATTGTTTTCTCCTTTTTTCATCAGTCTTTTTAGTTTGTGCCTTTTTTTAGATAATGTTCGACTTACTCCATAGCATTTTAAAGCGGCAGTTTCTCAATAGAATTCAAATAGATCACATATTTTACCATCAGCTTCGCGATAGGAATGGCTCGCGCAAATCTTCTCCCACTTCTCGAGCGCGCTGGTGAACGCGCACAGAGTATAGGGTGATTCGGCGCGCCGCTCGTGCACAATTAAAAGAACTGCGCTTCAGTCATGTTGTGCTGATAAGCGCTCCGTTCGGTTCTTACATGAAGCTAGCGCTTATAAAAGCGCCGAAGGCGCGATTCAAATAATTAATAAATGGCCTGATTCTAAGTTTCCATTAACCATGGTATAAATATTGGGGGGGTTGTACTTGCTAGTTTTGGTTATTGGGGGGGGGGGGGGGGGGGGGGGGGTTACCTCCCCCCCATCCCCCCATAAACTACGCCCCTGTCTTACAATAACCCTTTTTTAAAATTTGAGTTCCTCCAGGAACCTCCAGAGCACTTTGAGGTCTCAGTGTAATGAAAGGGTGACTCCAGAACCTCAGAACTGGAAACAAAGTGCTTCAAGGATCCCATAAGTTCTTGCAAGAACTGCAAAGACTGAAATGGTTCCTCCAGGAACCCTATTATGAAAAAAAGAGCTTTGAGGTACTTAATTACATTTTGAAGTTCCTCTCAAAAGGATATTTGAGGCACCTTTAGTTTTTACAGTGTAGTGGTGTTAAAATCAAAATAAAATAGAATGTTCAACTTAAGGCATTTTCAAAAAATGAACCATTTGGGGTTACTGTATGATATGTATTTACATGACTGTAAATAATTATTGAAAGTATTTAAAAAAAAACAAAAAAACAGACTTTATTCTTGCAGGTCAAGCTGATTTCCACAAAGTTCTCAGGAACCACTGCCACTGGGCTCTCCGGACCACTAGTTGGTACAATCATATGCAGTTCCATCACATCCACCTAATGAGTAAAGGAGGTGAACAGAGAGCACTACTGTATGACAGGACATAGTACAGTAGCAAAAATATACTTTATATAGACAGGTAATTCAGTAGATCTCTTTTCCAAAAACTCAACTTTGAGTTTTTCTTTTTGAGTTTTTCTATGTGTGTGGCAAAGCTGGTGACATTGCAAGGCTTTGTCCAGAGAACGAGAGACCAATCAAGATTTTATCTGCCATGCATGTGGAAAGGATGGTCATATTGTTTGTAGAAAAGAAGGAAAGTTGTTTTTCACATGGAAGGATTGAACACAGGGCAAAACAGTATCACTTTTCACACAGAAGAAAGATGGACTTTCATGATTTTTCTAAAGAAAATAGGCGGTTTAGATACCCATCTGGCACGGTGTAAAGGAGACAAGGGACTTCGCCAAGGACTCCATAATTTACACAGTTCAAGATTTTTATGGGGAACCATCCCTTATAACTAATATTCAGCTAACACTATTATATTACTATGCAAAAAAAGGGAAAAATAAATATTTAGGTAACCTAATAGTTTTATTTTTTACAAGCTCATCTTACCCCGTTCACCTGTATTGGATTTTATTAAATTGACAGATCGACAAGTCACATCCTGTGTCATCCTTGTGACTTATACACACTTGACATCAAGTGAAGTATAAAAGAGTTTTTGTTTTTGGCACAGAGACCAACTGAATAACCTTTCTATTTAAAGGCCCGGTTTCACAGGCAGGGCTTAGACTAAACCAGGATTAGGCCATAGTTCAATTAGGACATTTAAGTAATTTTTATAAACATGCTTAGAAAAAAACATTACTGGGGTGCATCTTGAGACAAAACAATGGCACTGATATATTTTAAGATCAGTCAGTACAAGTTTATTTCAGTTGAAACAGCTCAGACTTACATTTTAGTCTAGGACTAGATTTAAGTCTTGTCTGTGAAACCGGGGGAAAGTATTTTTTTGCTTTGTCCTTAAAATACATTGAGAATACACAGAGTGCAGACATTTAATTTTCCTGCTTATTGATTTACAGGTTTATCATGGCAATGCTGAGAAGTCTGCTGCTTCTTTTCGTTGTGTTCTCCATGGGGAATGCAGATGGTAACCAAGAGATATTTATTTTTCAGATATCTTTTTTAAACTTGTTATTCCATTTTAACATCTGTTCTACCAAACCTTAATTGTTGTTTGTTAGCTGTTTTGTAGCTTTATGGAGAGGGATGGCAGGAAATATATTATTTTAACTAATATTTGCATGATTAATAAGGGATCTACCAAAGTGTGTCTAAAATACACACATTTGCAGCACACAATCATTAAATAAGCTACATAAAATAACAATAAAAAAAAAAAAAGGTTTTCAGATATTACAACATCCCTAATGTTTATGCAGTTAATTTGGCTGAAAAATGCCCTAATGGATGGACAAATTTTGGAGTCCAATGCTACTGTTACGGGGCTGACGAGACGTGAGACGTACGGATCCATATGCAGGCTTTTATTAGGCAGAGACGTGGTCGTACAGGCAGGGTCAAACAATGGCAAACAGGTATAACACGGACGAGACAGAGTAAACTGAGACAAGTGTGGGTCGATGAACGGGTGAACAGTATCCAAAGGGGCGAGACAGGAGAGGTAATCCAACAACGTCAGCGATAATCCAGGCCAGGCCAGGCCAGGCCAGGCCAGGCAAGGCAAGGCAAGGCAAGGCAAGGCAAGGCAAGGCAAGCTAACGGGGCTCTGTAGGGCAGCGATAATGCATACAATACTCGGCAACGAGGGAAAGAATGTCCAGGGTTGAAATAGTGTGTGTGATTAGTGATGCTGTGTGATCAGGTGTGCGTGTGATTGGTGCAATGAGTGATTGGTGACAGCTGTGATCAGTGTTGGATGATGGGAATTGGAGTCCATGTGATGTGTGGTGTGAAAGTCCATGTGGTGAGCGGGTGACCTCTAGTGGTGAATGAACGGGAGTGCAGACCAGATTCGTGACAGCTACAAGTTCTTCCCTCAGTTGGTCAGCTGGATCACAGCAGAAGTAATGTGCCAGTTGTAGGTGAATTTTATTTCATTTTTTTTCTTTAAGTAAAACTTTCTTCTCTGAAAATCATGATCATGAGCAAATTATCAATCAGACAAGACAATGATCACAAGTGACTGAAAATTTTGTTTAAAAAAAAGTCACTTTGTGCTTCATGCTAAAAATATTAGATTTTTTACTGACAATTAAAAAAAAAAAATCGATCTATTTAGAGAAACTGCCAAAGTCTTGACTCAAATCTCGTATCTGTGCACAATAAAATGGAAAACGATTTTCTGCTGAGTCTGTTGCCTTCTTTCACACGCTCTTGGATTGGAGCTCATGATGGCAAACAAGTAAGTTAAATTGTGTGGCCTAAAGAGTCTTATTAGTCTAGACTGAAATTTCTTCTTTAAACATGAAGATGGGTTGACTGCTTACTGGATTCAGAGAACAGTAGCACACTCTTTATAAACCAACACGTTTTCACTCCCAGCTCGTCACATATTGATGCTTGGTCAGGGTACCCCTTTAGTGTTATTTTTTGACTTGCAGGGTCCTCCATTGCTTTAAATAAGAAACAAATAAAAAAAAATGCCGGTTTAGGGTAGGGGTGGGATTAGGTGCTCCAATGAAAGTAAATTTATTTAAAATTATTTTTATTTTTTACAAATGCATGCAAAACATTAAATTAAGACAAACAACTGAGGACCCTGTACGTCGAAAAATAACACTAAAGGGGTACCCTGTGCGTCTAAAAGTGACTCCAAAAGGTCCTGACCAAGCATCAATATGTGACGAGCTGGGAGTGAAAACGTGTTGGTTTATGGGAGTGAAAACGTGTTGGACGCTAAAGGGGTACCTTGAGTGTCAAAAAGCGACATCAAGGGGTCCTGACCAAGCATCAATATGTGATGAGTTGGGAGTGAGAACTTGCATAATCACACTCATCACTCTTTAGGAAGGACAGTGGGAGTGATGGAACACCATATGACTACACCAACTGGTGGTGGTGGGGGGTTGTTGTGGATAGGGCCTTTAAAACAGCTCTATTCTTTTATACTGTTATCAGAACATGTTGAAGTAGATTCGTCTCTTGTCTCTTGAGATAGTATGTAAGGAATAATTGACGACGGGCCGTTGGATTATTAGAAAATTAATGCACACCTGAGGTGGTGATGCGGTTGCCACACCTCAAGACATCGATCAGATGATATATTTCAAGGCATTCCTCCAGTATTTCTATTTAAATCACTATTGTGAGTAGGATTATTTCTTCCACATCTCATCCAAAGCCTCTGTTGCTAATTCCAAAACGTCATTTTAAACCTAGTAACGGAGGCTTGAGCCGTTAATAACAGACTAATGCAGTTAATACAGTTAATAACTAAGTTATGAGTTTCACTCACAGAGAGAGAAAATTACCTTTGTGCTTCTCTCAATAGTGTACAGCAGCGATGTCTCTAGTTATAGTGACACTTAGCTCCTTTTGTTCACGAACAGCGCCGTTGTTGTTACCTCGCTTGTGAGAAATCATGTAGTTTTTAAGTTGTTTACTGATAAAATCGTCAGAGTAGCGCTAACAACATTAGCGCTATGTACATAATAAAGCGTAATTTTGTGGCAAAAACATGGACATGATCTGTCGTTTTTATCATATTGTTTATTATATTTATTTATTTGGCCAGTGTCGTTGTGGGTCTTGGTTATTTTGCTGTTGTAAGACCTTTGAAATAACAGAAATCATTTGGGGAAGTGATATGGTCATGTAATGCGGTCAAGAGCTGCCTGGAACTACGTTCGCCGTACGTTTCCCTGAAAATAACTGCACACCTTAGAACGTTCGGCAGCCAATCAGATTCAAGCATTCAACGGCCCCGTAGTATAAGCGCTGTTAATGCAGAGTTAGAAAACTCCGTCCGTTTTTTAAATTTTACTTTCTGTATGACTGCAGTTAAGACGTTCACCGGCATAACTATTGCGCAAAGTTTGCACGTTGCTTGTGTGATATCCATTGGCTTGCCTTCTACTGTATAAACTACATGCCCCAGATACATATAGGACTGAAAGCACTTGTCTGTGAAACATGTAATTTCTCAGAGTACACCTGTAAGATGGTGAATCTGTCATGAGGTCAATAAAACCTTATGTGGCATTTTGTCTTTAAACTTCCATTTTAACGGTAGCTCTGTTAATATCTATTGCGGTTTAAAAGTATTTAGCTGGTGAAGCAGATTTTATTGTAGAGTTAACAAAAGTTATCATGTGCATTGTTTGAAGCAGATGTTGTCGTGGCTTGAGAGAGTAGATTTCTTCAATGGAGTCAGAGAAGCTCAAAAAGCAGAGTTTCAGATGCCAAAATGCCAGACTTTTTATTAAACAAAGTAACAAAGCCGAGAAGACAGCCGCCTCATCCACTGCCTCTAATTCTATGTCTGTCCATACATCTTTTTTATACCTTTTTACTAACCAAATTTGTCTGGTTTTGCTACAATTTATTACCAGCCCGCTTGGCCTATTTTTATTGGTGGGATTTGGACAGATCCACCATTGTTTAAGAATGGCTACATCAAAATGGCTACACCAAAATGGTTACATCAAATCTGCAACATTTAATTAGTTTACACGAAAATGGAAAAACACCAGTATTCAAAAGCCTATGGGATAGACTCTCTCTGTGCTTTCTCACTTTTGTTTTGTTTTGTATTACTTTTAACCTTGAAAATTTTCCATATTCAGTAAATATCATAATATAGAGTAAAAATAAGTAAAATAAGTAAAATTACACAATATATTCCCCCCTCTGAGACTTTCTTAAGTCTCACCACTTAATCTCTTTGCCCATAGTGCAACACCATAAATCCACCCATCCGTCTATCCATCTGTCAACCAATAATGGTCCTTCATTACCTCTTAACAATTGGTTTCTTCATGGTGTTTCACTTCAGAGGAAGTCAGACCCAAACATCTCTCCTCACAATTAACTACAAAAGAGTAAAAGAATCTGCTTCCCCACCTATACACTCTTGGGGGTCAATGAACAATCAGTCAAATCAACAATATGTATTAAAGCATGTGCATGAGATATCTTAGCCTTGCTCATGGTTGTCATAGTTATGTAAAGTATATGAATGATTACTTAAATAATTAAATTTATCAAAAATCAAAAATGACATAATAAATGGTTCACTGGTTCATCCCACGAGGCCAGAGGAACTCCAGGCATTTCCGGTAGCCTGAAGCGCTATCTGGTGATGCTTTCCTTCGTTGCCAGAGGAGCTCCAAGGCAAGTCTCATTGCCATCCAGCACTATCTGGTGTTGGAGTAGATGGTGGGTTTTTAAACCTCCAGTTGAATCTACTCATGCTGCTAAGCACTGAGGTGCTCGTCGATCCTCTCTTTACTTCATACTTTCTTAGTGATGTTTCCCAGTGTTTAAAGGAACAAATAGTTATACTGATAAATGATTAATTGTTTTTTCAGACATATCGTATAATGAACTAATTACATTATTCTCTGCAGGCCGGGCTAAATGAATAAACACTGTTATTGCACTCCTGACATGGGTCAGACCCTCAATCACCCCACAGATACCAAGCAATCCTTTTTTATCGTTCCCTTTTTCTGTTTGCACTGTCTCATAACATGGACAGTGACCTGCTTAAAACCTTCAACGTCCCCTTTTTCTTCCAATAATCACATTTGATTTAATTTAGTAAATGAACGATTTCAACACAAATGATTTAGGGAGTAAATAAATTCAGGAAGGGGCATATGCCAAAGTAAAATACAAAGTACCTCCTAACTTCCTCCCTACTCTATCCAAGGGGTTCTAATTCTACTATAAAAGATAAAAATAAAAAATAATAAAAAATAAAAAGGCACCCCTTCCCTACCACGTTGTTTTTTCAGGAAGGTTTTACACAAAGTCATCCAGGTCAAAATCCTCCAGTTCATCCAGTCCAGGTCCCACTGTAGGTACATTAGTGTATCCAATGTCAATTCCTGTTGGTCTTATTGACACGTTAATCATCTGTTTGGCTGCAGCACTGGCCAGTATGGACCTGATGAGAGGCACAATACAACAAAACAACACAAGAAACATAACAACAGCAATAGCTATTATGATGCCCACTTGGGTTAACTATTGTCCCCAAGCCCCAAAAAGTGAATTAAACCAATCCCCAATATGCTTATCTGCTCCAGCGTTCTTGGTCACTTCTTCTCTCAAGTTTTTCATTTTCTCCATTGCTTTGGTGAATGATCCATCTGGAGCTGTATTATTTGGGATATATGTACAACAGTCAGAACCACACATTACACAAACTCCTCCTTTCTCAGCCAAGAGCCAATTCAAAGCTTGTCTGTTTTGCCAGGTCATTTTACTTGTGGGGACCAATTGTTTTCCTAGAGCATCTAAGGCATCATCAGTGTAATTAAGGAATCTCTGTTGATTATAGCAAATATAATTGATCCATTCCAAGTTCTTATTTGGGGTTATCCATATAAATATAGTCTCAAAACCAGACTTTATCTCATTTCTAGCTTTGAATTCCTCTGGTATTCCTCTAGGTTGGCCTATTGAGTCTAAATACACATCTGGGTCTAATTCATAAGCTCTTTTTACTCTGTTTCTGTTTGGTCGGGGGTATTCCACATCATCTATGTCTTCTTCAATTATTGTTATTCCCTGTAACAATCTTACTCTAGTACAAATGCCTTTCCAGTCTTTTGGAAGTATGGCTCGTAATCTTTTTCCTCCACACACCCAATAGTAATCGGTCACTGCTTCTAATTGGTCTTCCATGGTGCTAATTAGGGGAAAGCTAATGGTAGCTTCTGTACAATTATCTTTAACCTTTATGACTGTCATGTTTGTCTTTACAGTGGCTGTAGCATAAATCAGACTGAATGATTTAAGCACTCTTGAGTCATAATACATATCTTTATCTAAATGCCAAATCACTAAACAATTCCCTTTGAATTCTGCCACATCATTTTTCCCTTTTGATTTGTTGAAGCACTCAAAGTTCAATTTGCAATCAATTAAATAGGCTACTGGGGTTTCTCTTTTCCTAACATCAATTCTTATGTCCATTCGTTGACACTCATCCCCCCACCCTTTCTGTCTGTAGAATTGGTGGAAATTTTTGTTCCCAAGCATAGTCAAACATTCTGCTGGGCAATAAGGATACACTTTTCCAGTGATATTTTCACAGTATTGGGAGTAAAATCTACCACAGAGCATATAATCATATGGGCTTGGTACAACTACAAGTTTTTTAAGAGGGGATGGGGAACAAAGCACACAGCTAGACATTCCTACTCCCTTTGCGGTATATTCTGCCCATTTGAACCAATCATTGTGATGGGCTGTATCTAACAGCCCCTCCTTTTTTAAGTATGATTCCATGTCATAAATTAGGGTATCATTCTCATCATTGTATGTCCACCTTGCTTGTAAATAAGGAGACCAAAAACCTTGGCGCTTTACCTTTCCAATCACTTCCCCCCTCGCGCAATGGTCAATGCACGTCAGATATCAGGATTGTAAGCAAAGGTGTAGGAGCAATCATCTGCCTTTTGGTTCAGTTTTTGTGTTTATAATCATTCTGGGGACTCCCATCATTGGAGTAGCACACAAAATTAAGATATGCTTTATCTGCTGATTGGAAAATTAGAGGATTCTCTGTGGCTTCCCACTTGCTTTTTTCTGCTTTTTGCATCAGGGGCCTAAGTCCTTAGAAACACAATCTTTATTCACATATAAAGCAACATAGGGAACTGAATTTGGTACCTCAAACCATTCATCAATGAATTTTTTGCCTATCTATCTGCAGAGCTGCACCTTTTGGACCTACAACTATGTTTTGTGATATCATAGAGAGTTTCAACTCTTTTGTGTCTTTCAACCATCTTTTTTCAAAGTTTGGACCTCTGCTTTCATCATACTTCATTGTACAATGAAATTCAGTTTTTGGTAGGCTTGGTTCAGAAAGCTGTTCTCTTATGCATCTTCCCCATTTGCTAGTTATTTTTTCTACATCTTTTTTTTAGATTACCTACCCAGTATATGTTAGCACATGGTTCTTGTGCTTGTTGTAATTCTGAGACATTCATTTGTCTTATTGCCCTATCATTTACATAAATTCCATCTGGAGTACACCATATCTGCATTTTTAGTTTACATATGGCATCTCTGCCCAACAACTTGACAGGTGTGTGTTCTGAGACTAAAATTAGTGTCTTTAAAATTATTTGTCTTTCAGGCTTATGGTCACATGGGCTGTCATAGGAAGTAGTTGAGTTACCCCCGAGAATCCTACTGTCTTTATATATTTTTCAGACATGGGGAGGTGCGAAGCATATCTTGGATTCAAACATGAGTACGAAGCCCCAGTATCAAGCATAAGAGTAATGGGTTTTCCTTCGATCATAACTCGCAGCATTGGTTCTTGATCAGCATCAAATGATATCATTGGAAGCTGGCTCCTCCCCGTAGGATTCTCTGGGCAGCCCTAGTAACCTTGGTCAGGGCCACGCCATGGGTTGATAGGACCTTGGGCTTGCATTTGTTGCTGTCCATAGTTGACTCCTGCAGCCATTGGTTGGTTCTGTTGCCAAGGATTGATGGGGCAGTCTCTTCGGTTGTGTCCGGACTGATTACATCCCCAACACACTCCTGGTGGGCCACCAGCTCTCTGTTGATTGTTATTATATCTTGCTCTGCCACGTCCTCCTTGTTGTTGTTGTCTTTTCCAGTTCCGGTTTGACGGCTCTGGCTTGAGATAGATGACCATTGGAACTGGTCCTTGTCCAACAGGTGGCGCCTGTGCTGTTACAATCTGATTTACTGGTCTTCCCTCTGTATTGCTTGGACCTTTTTCTTCTTGAGTAATTCTTCCAGCTGCATCTGAGCTAGTTTTCTTTGCAGTTCCTTTTCTTGGCTCTTCATCTTTAGCTCTTGTCTTCTGTATTGTTCCACAGCATGGACCACATGGTCTCTGAATTCTTTGTATGATTTTGAATTCAGACCTATTACATCCTCCAGCTTCACTTTCACTGCTGCAGGCATGGCTTCCACAATGGAGGTCCTGAAGAGTGCTGTCAGTACTCTGTCTTGTTCTGGATCTCGTTCCAGTTCTTCTTTCCATCTTCTCAGTTGTTTCTGGATGTAGGTGGTGGGGTTCTCAGTTTCCCCCATTGGTTCCCCCTTCAGGAAATTTGGATCAGTTTGCATTGGGTATTCAGCCCTCAGTGTCCTCCAGATGTCATGTTGATGCCTGTTAAAGGAGGCTCCATCTGCTTGAGGTCTGTCTACTGCTTGAAGAAGGCCAGATTGCTTGAGAATGTCATTCATCTTGGAGGCTCCCAGGCACTTTGCAAGCAAAGCTTTGATGTCACCCAGAGCCAAAAGTTTTCCAGTTGTTTCTTCTTCAACTGTTTTGATCCATTTTCCAGCTCCTTCATGAATATCTGGAAGACGGGAAACCAAAGTGTCCAAGTCTTGAGCTGCCCAGGGTATGTACTGGGCGTGTCCTTGTTTGATGAGAATTGGGGACTCATACTTTGGAGCTTCAGTCTTACTCTTTATCCTTGTTGATCTTCTTCGAAGTTGGCAGGATTGCAGCAGGTCATCCTGATATTCTATATCTTGCATGATCAATGTACCAGCTACTTGCTTGACTTGCTTCTGTTGGACATGAGCATGTGAGCTTGGGTGTGGATGCATTGTTTGACTGTTGTTCAACAGTTCATCCATCTCTTGTCTTGTCTCAATGACTTTACAGCTTGGTCATATTCTTCTCTTCTCATGTTGACAGCTTGCTTGAGACTCTCTCTTGTTCTGTTGCACCTTTCCTCCATATCATCCAGTGCTTCCTGGATAGAGTCAGTAGGTGTCACTCTTCCTTCAGTTGCTTCTTCAGGTTCTTTTTCTTGATATTTCTCCACTCCTCCACAAGCTGATGTCTGATGTTTGTGGCAGTCTTCCAATTCTTCAAGCATTCTTGAAAGATGATGATATGCGAGTGGCTCACCTGTTTTCTCCTCTTCTTTGTAGTTCCTGGCCCCCCTTCTTTCAATCCTTGGCTCCTCCTTGTAGGATGTTTTCT
The DNA here is from genome assembly GCA_036784905.1 of Acrossocheilus fasciatus. Lineage (NCBI taxonomy): Eukaryota > Metazoa > Chordata > Actinopteri > Cypriniformes > Cyprinidae > Acrossocheilus > Acrossocheilus fasciatus. The sequence continues at coordinate 24,705,425 of CM071946.1, read as the reverse complement.
CTCTCTCTCTTTGTCTTGATTGTAGCAATGGTGTGGATGTTCTCAGCTTCACCTCCTGTGGCTCCGGCCCCTCCCTCATGGCTGTCTGAGTGTGTCTTTCTTCCCTGTCCTCTGCTCTTCTCCTCAACTCATCTTTGCAGCTCTGCTCATTTATTTCAGTTTCTATATTTGAATCCTGCACATATCCCTCAAATTCTATTGGCCCTTTTAAATCTATTGTTCCCTGATCGCAGGAAGGAGCATATGGAGGTGGCCTTTCTTTTATTTCATTGTTTTTATTCTCTCTTTCTTGTTTCTCCAATTTTAATAATTGAATTCCATATTGTTTGAACAAGGTCAACACCCCTAATTCCTGTTCTCTTTTCCATTTCGCTTTTTGGATGTGTCATCAGTCTTGTAGTTTTTTAACAAGACCTCCATTTCTCTACACATTATCACATAAAATGTTCCCTCCGCTGGCCACTTGGTTGCCAATTTCTTTGTTCTCTCTGCCCACTTTTTTGATAGATCCCCTATTGCTTCTTTACAGGCCGGATTTTTGGAAGTCAATAATTCTACCGGAGTAGACAATTTTTGAAATTTTGATTGATCAGTCTGTTTAATGAATAGTTCTTTGTTTATTTATTTTTATTTATTTATTTTTTGTAAAGTGATTTACCTCTCTAATCCCAGCGTTTTAATTACTATCTAATCTTCACCAAGCTCATCAGACGAGGATCACTAAAAGTATCCGACCCCTGATTTCCACCTGGACTTTTGCTGGGCAGAGGACTTGTCACCTTATTTATGAAAGCTGGTTAGTTTGTCTCAAATATTTCAAAATAATCACAATATGTTTTCTGGTTAATAATTTAAAGGGTAACACAAGGCCTTTTGGTTCTTTCCTCTGAAGATTACTTTTTGTCCATATGATGTTTTCTCCCAAGCTGAATGCCTCAAAACTCCACAGCCTCCTCAAATGAAATTTGCGACCTGTAGCCGTCACTCCTCCAAATTGAGTAAGTGAGAGATGACGTTAAATTTATGCAAAATTCTCTTATCTTGAACACACTAATTTTCAATTCATCTCTTGTACACCACATTAGGTTTAGGGGTTCCATATAGTCAATCAATAAACTTTTTTCCTGCATTGTTAAAAGTTTTCTACCCCTTCCTCCCCTTCTTTTTTTTTCTTATTTATTTTTACTTCTGTCATTTTGCTATTTGTTTTGTCTCTTGTCTCTATCTTGAATTAATAAAGCAATGATTTCAACATGTCAAATTGTGATGTTTCTGCTCTTTCTGAATCTCCACCCACAAGTGTTGCACGTACTGTGGTTAAGTTCTTATCTCAATCGTCACCAACAAACGTCTCACAGTTCTGCCAGTCATATAAATTGGCTGTGGATTTCCTATTTCTTTTGCCTTAAATAAGATCTTAGATGTCCAGATCACTTCTTTTGTGTCAACTGTTATTCTGAGACGAACATTGCCAAGGATCGTAGCTCCCCTTTCGAGTACTGACCACTGGTCTACCAAGTTGCTCTTAAGATAGGGTGCTACAACTGGGTCAACTGGAATGTCAATTACATTTTTAATGCAGCTTCCAGTTAAGGCCTTCAACAATTTATTTGACAATTTACGAATGTGTATATGTTTGAAAATCACATTTTCCCAAGGTATTCCTGGCCATTCAATTGATTTTTCTGTCAAATTTGTGATTTTAGTCAGCTTTCTAAGAAGATTATTTTTCTTAAATTCTGTCAAATTTTGTACCTGTCCATCCACATCAACAAAATTTGATTCCAACCAAAAATGGTTGTGGAGCCCTTGTGACTTTATCAGGGTCTCCTGAAATTTCTGATAATCTCTCTCACTTTCACATTCATCTGTTTCATCAAGATGTTTTCTTTTCTCTGTACGTTTCATCCTATTTTGGATGAGACAGGCACAGAAAGTGATCCCCCAAATAGCTTCTCTCTTTGCTTCCCCCTCCTTTACTGCTCCTACTTTTGCTATCAGCCGCAGTCACACACACACTTACACTCTGCTCATGAGCACATACACACTATCAGTTCATGTCCACACACACACACACACACACACACACACACACTTCTATTCACAAAGCCCCCACCTTCTCTCCCTCTGTTGTACTCGCTCAGCAACAGAGAAAAATTAAACACCTAATCTCCCTCTCTCCCTTCAGGAATAAAAACAATCAGTTATTCCTTTTTCTTTAACAATAATTCAGTTTCATAATTTGGATCACATCGTCGACAACTTGGACGATGTCCAAATAGCCGACAAAGCCAGTTTTTTGGAGTATTTTTTGTTCTCTCAATTCTTATAATTTTGTTAACATACTCCATTCAATATATTGTCTTTATTCTTAACACTTTCACAATTATTTACACTGATTTTTCATTCTAGTTCTATCATAAAAACATTTACATATTATACACTTTCAGTAAACACAACGCAACACAGCCAGCATGTTTAGTGATACATCCAAACATTCATTCAAGGATCCAATGCATCAACACTCACACACATAAATATCTCTCTCAACATATAATGGACAGACAAAGACTAACAGTCTAACTCTAACTAGTCTGCAGACACCCGTCCGAGCAGCCCTTCTGTCAGGGGAGTCCACCAGGGCCACACTTCACCAACAAGCAGCTCCCTGGTATCCCTTGGTCTCCCACTTAGGAAGCAGTAACCACAGGTTTTTATGCCTCTCTTAGGCAACATGCACCTCTTGTGCTTACAACTTATGCCTCTCTTAGGCCACATGCACCTCTTGTGCTACTTTACTATTCTACTAGCACCTCTTGTGCTCACTTTTTACTATTCTACTAATAGGCGTATATTTTGACATCTGAAACTCTTTAATCCATACTCACCCACTTTATATTTATTAATCTTAAATTCGTTGATTGGTGAAGCCCTGTCTTAGATCACCATCACAGGCGGGTCCTTAGTCAACTACGCAAACAATCTTATTTCCAATATAAGCAAAAATTGCTTACCTCTTTTAGGCGCCTTTAATTTCTGATTAGTTTGCGTGTCAACCAAGCCCTCCGCCCGCAACGGCTCTCATGGACCTCAATCCAATCCTGCTCGTGACACCAATTTATGTCGTGGCTTGAGAGAGTAGATTTCTTCAATGGAGTCAGAGAAGCTCAAAAAGCAGAGTTTCAGATGCCAAAATAATACTTTATTAAACAAAGTAACAAAGCCGAGAAGACAGCCGCCTCATCCACTGCCTCTAATTCTATGTCTGTCCATACGTCTTTTTTTATACCTTTTTACTAACCAAATTTGTCTGGTTTTGCTACAATTTATTACCAGCCTACTTGGCCTATTTTTATTGGTGGGATTTGGACAGATCCACTATTGTTTAAGAATGGCTACATCAAAATGGCTACACCAAAATGGTTACATCAAATCTGCAACATTTAATTAGTTTACATGAAAATGGAAAAACACCAGTATTCAAAAGCCTATGGGATAGACTCTCTCTGTGCTTTCTCACGAAACAGTGGTGTTGTTTTGTATTACTTTTAACCTTGAAAATTTTCCCCTTATGGTTCTGTTCCCACACCAGTACTGCACAATGGATGGCTTCTTCGCAATCTGTATTAAGACATCTAGTATTGGAATAATTCAGCATATTAGTCAGTATATGAATTGCTTTCATGATCATACATCATATTTTAAGTAAGATAATACCATATTCAGTAAATATCATAATATAGAGTAAAAATAAGTAAAATAAGTAAAATTACACAATAATGTCTGGGAAGATTTTAAAACGAGCAGATCATTCAGAAATTTTTACGATCTTACCTTCACGCACGCTGTGGAAATACAAAGCAGAAGATAGAAGACAGAACAGGGCTAATCTTTTCCCATTCACACTGTTTCGAAACTCTGATGGTTCACCACTAGGGGGTGTTCATTTCAAAGTGAACCCTTGAACCATTTCTGGTTGCTCAGTTAATCATGTGACATGAAATCCCACGAAATTTTACTAAAAAAATAAAATAAAATAAAATAAAGAATTCAGGGCCAGATGTTGTTGGTTAAACAAAAGATAACTTCCCTTTAACACAGATGACTATATAGTTATAAAAATTCATTAAAAAAATACTTTCTTGAAAATTTGAGTTTACGATAGAATTAAAACCACCTCCTTCTCCTGACTGATAACATTACTCTTGCCTCCTGGTTTTTATTGACAGCTCTAATGAAAACACTTATTTAAATAATTACATAAATCAATTAATTAATTAAATAATTAATTTTGTTAATTGTGTGTTAAGGGTTTGATTATACTTAAATAAAACACATAACACAAGCACTAATATTTAATAATGTTTAAGTGTTTATTATTTATTTTTAAAAATGGTATTTAAAAAAAAAAACATTTCCATTTGTTTTGTAAATTTGGTCTGAGTTCTTGATACTGTTTTCACCAGCAGGTGTCGCCAGCTGTTTCAAGTGCTTCGAAACATCGAATCATTTTTTCAGAATCAGAAAGAGCTTTATTGCCAAGTATGTTTGCACATACAAGGAATTTGTTTTAGTGGCACAGCTTCCAGTACTCAGAAACAACAACAACAACAACAACAACAACAACAACAACACACAGATTATAAAAAATAAGATGTGAATAATATACATATATATATATAAAGTGACGTGACATGTGGCCAAGTATGGTGACCCATACTTGGAATTAGTGCTCTGCATTTACCCTTCCAAAGTGCACATACACAACATTGAAAACACACACACCATGAACACACACCCGGAGCAGTGGGCAGCCATTTATGCTGGGGAGCAGTTGTGGGTTCGGTGCCTTGCTCAAGGGTCTCACCTCAGTCGTGGTATTGAGGGTGGAGAGAGAGCGCTGGACATTCACTCCCCCCACCGATGATTCCTGCTAGACCTGAGACTCAAACTTGAACTTATATATATATACATAAACAGAATAATAATAATAAACTGTATGTACAGGTCTGCTATAGATATACTAGAATGTAGGGTGATAAGTAAATATGAGGTTATTGCACAGTGGGAGAACATTTAACTGTTGATGAGGTAGATTGCCTGGAGAAAGAAACTGTTCTTGCGCCCGACTGTCCTGGTATTTGGTGCTCTGTAGTGGTAAAAGTTCAAAAAAGAGATGGCATGGATGTGAGGGATCCAGAGTGATTTTCTGAGCCCTTTTTCTTACTCTGGATGTATACAGTTCTTGGAGGGTGGGCAGGGGAGAACCAATAATCCTTTCAGCAGACCGAACTGTCCTCTGTAGTCTTCTGATTTCGTAGCTGAGCTACAATTGGTTCAATTGATTCAATGCTTCTAAAAGCTTAGTTTCTCCCCAACATCAGTAATGTCATAAATGTTTATTTTAAAATGAAAGCCATCAAAACATTCCTCATAAACGATCATGAATCAGCTGCCCTTTTGATAGTTTGTGGCTATAAAACAATTCTAATTCACATCAGCATCTGTGCTACAGTCATGTTGTTCATGCAATGATGTGTTTGGCAAGGTGTGAATGACTTCTTTCTTTTCGCCTTTCAACAGTGCCACCTGGGTATCTAAACTGCCTATTTTCTTAAGCAAATCAGGATAGCTTATCTTTTTTTATGTGAAAGTGATACGGTTTTGCCCTATATGTCCCATCCTTCCACGTGTAAAACAAACAACTTATGATCTTTTCTTTTCTTTTTTCCAAATGCCTTACAATGTGACCATCCTTTCTACAATAAACGGCAAGACTTGATGAGATCTCTTATTCTCTAGACAAGGCCACCAACTTTGCCACACGTGTAGTATGCTATCCACCTGACTTAAGTTAAACCACTGGAGAACCAGGCCTTAGATAATTCTGATGAGAATTACAGCTATCCAACAATACTTCAAACGCCAGTAAAAACAATTGCAGAGGCGAGGCAAAAGAGTAGGCTAATCCACAAAACGGAGGAGGATCAGGGGCAGACAACAAACAATCAAAAACCAGGGAAACAGCTAGTCCAAGATCAAACTCACAAGAAACAAGGGTGAACGCTAAGAAATGTTAGCAAGAGCAAAACAAGACTCAGCACTTAGCATGGGTGAAAGAGCTCCGGGTCATCATGGAAAACAGGTGTGAGGGTAGTTCCTAAACATGGATAATGGAGTCCGGGAGGAAAAGGTGATGAAGCCCTCTGATGGCGACTCAGAGGAACAACAGGGACCGGATGACAATTTGACTATTTGCATTAAAAATACTGTTATTTTGGATTTGTTTATTATGAAAATTTGCTGAAAGTTTACTCACCCTCAGGCCGACGAAGATGTGGATAATGTTCATTTTTGCAGATTTGAGAAATGATCTTCTGAGATGAATGGGTGTCATCAGTCCAAACTGCTGATAAAAGCATCACAGTAATTCGGCAGCGTCTCTCTGTTCATCTGCTTCAAGAGCAGCACTGCATTACCTCGTTAGTGAGAAATGGGCTATCATGCAGCTTTTAACTACTTACTGATAAAATCGTAAGAGCTGCGCTGACAACACGTTTCTGTGCGTTTGTTTGTATGGGAGGGAGAGCGGGGGAATTGAGCTTTCCGTACCTGACTGATAAAACGTAATTTTGTGGCAAAAACATGGAAATAACTTATTTTTTAGATAACTGAAATCATTTGACGAAGTGCATGCGGTTTAGACTTTCAAGGCGCTTCCCTGAAAATATTTGCATGCCTTAGATTAGAACATTCATCAGCCAATCAGATTCAAGAATTCAGCCCCTTCATTTTAATTTTCAACCTTCCTACGGTGGAAAAAGTCCATCCCCTGATGTCCTCTCACATCAAAACCCACTGACACTGACATCTGAGCTTGCTTGTAAATGGTGATTAATGTGCATATTTCTTTCCTGACTTCTCACTGGAGAAAGCAGTAGGTCTCACCCTGCCTTATTTTGTGATAAAGCTGGCTTTTCACGGTCCTGTTTATTTCTTGGCCACTCACTAAATAAACCCATTGGCAATGTAGACATAAAATATTTATTTTAAATTATTTTACTTGCTTTTTTATAAGATTTTTCATTTGGATATATATTTAGACATTATCAAAGACTTTATCATGGCTGATGTACCCCCCAAAACTGCTATATATTTAGTTTATGACTTTATTATGACTTAATTAGTTCAGTCTAAAATGGCCGGAGACCACCAGAGGTTTACGGACACACAAAAAAGCCACAAACACTCTGGTTCAGGGTCATTTTATTCATATGTGCAGAAAATACGCATAAAATAATTCACTTTAGTAAGCATTAACATATTTTTCTTCAAGAAAAATAAATTTGACAGCATTCCAGAGAACAAACTACTAAATAACATGGAGTGAGTCTGTGGACGTCTTTACGTTTTCAGAGTGCCATGAATTCCATCACTTCAGTAAAATGATCACTCTTTACTGCTGTTAATGGAACATATAAGCTTCTTATTTGAAGCTTATTTGTAGTTGCTATATTGCAAATAGCAATTAAAGAACGAGCAAAGGTGTTTCATAACTAGAGCATTGATTTTTAGGCACTTCAAACAAAGGCCAAAATAGTAAACTAGCAGTAAAATTTGAGACTATAACTGTCAAATCAGATGCACTCTAAAATAAAAGCAACAACATATAAACATCCTTGAAGTCCTAAAACATTCAAAACATTCCCTTGGGCACAGAAATAAAAATGTGCATTACAATTCCTTTGCTGTAAATATTAACAGAGTATTGACTCTACACAGAAAAGAAGACATAATTAGAATAAAACACATATTATCTTTAATTTAAAGTGAACGGAAAAACATAGCAGAATAAAAGACATACAGAATGCAAAGAAAGCCTTACAAACGGACACTAGACGATAAACAACTAACATTGCCAATATTTCCCAACAGATAGATGAGCTTACAGGAAAAAACAGAGGTCAGAAAGTACAGAGAAAGAAAATACTGCAAAGGGACATCAAGTCAAGAAAAGACTAATAACCCTACATACAAGTAAAAAAAAAAAAAAATCAAATCAATAAATGCTTTAACTGTTTGTTTTGACCATTATGGCCAATGAAACATGGCCACATAATCTTTTTTTTGGCTCATTCAGAAATAAACAGTAATGGAATGTGCACAGAATGAACAGAATGCCTGCCTTAAACCAGATTAAAATACAAACATGATATACATTCACAGCGTGTATGACTCAGAACGGTCATGACATTCTAGAGACCTTAAACAACTTGACGTGCATTGATTAAGATTATAACACGAAAATTAGCAGGGTCCTTTATACATTTTATGTAAACTATTATGCTACAAAGAAATTTCATTGCACTTTTGTCTTCAAAGAGAAATCAATTACATTTATTACAAAAGCAAATACAGAAGTTGAGCAAAACATTTTAAGATTAGAATGTGATCTATCACCTAACTGTCCAGTCCATCGAGGAACTCTCCTTCAATGATGTGCTCTAGGCGTTTCATGACTTGATCGCTGCTGAGCGGCGGGTAGTCGGCGGCATAATGCAGGAGGTGTGCGGTGGAGCCATTAAAAGAGCAGCAGAGGGTGCTGAGGAACGGCACGAGATCCACGATAGAGCAGAGGGAACGTAGTGTGAGTAGAGGAAACTCCACTCGATCTGTGCTCGACTCTCCAGCTGTTCCATTCAGCTCCTGAACACATATTCAAAATATTTACAGACTGAGAATTGGGACTATTTGTGAAAAAGCACCAAATTTACTGGTTCACTGGTGCTCTTTCACAGATACATTGAAGCATGTGTTTCTGTGCATGGAGATCTTACCCCATGGCGTCGGTTTATTCCATCCAGTATCCTAACAATATGAGGTTTACACTCCTTTTCACCTTCCAGCAGAGTGTTTCCTGGTCCATCATAATGCTCAACATCTACTTCAGGAATGAAAGCCCAGCGATACCTAAAAACAAACAAATACATACATAAAGTTCAGACATTAATAGATCATGAACAGTGAATTTTATGGTGTGGAGCAGATCACAGGTCATTTTTGTTGGGTCAGGCATGAAAGGTCACCTAGAAGAGGGAACCTGACCTTTACTTATAGCTGTCAATGTTGGGGCAACTATGACAATCCACTTAGGTTAAAAATGTAAAAGAGCTAACACACACACACACGCACGCACGCACGCACGCACGCACACACACAGGTACATTTTTGTGAATTGTGGGGACTTTCCATAGACTTCTATTACTATTATACTGATCAAACAATATTTTCTATCCCCTAAACCTGTAAGGATGAAAGAACCTGAGATACTTTGATCTGCTGAGAAACAGACAATACAAAAATGCACATGCATCTTCGTGACACCCCACAGAGTGGAGGTGCAGGAAACTTCCTTCCCTTCTGTCCCATCTTAAATCCCTTCACCCATCCTTCCTTCTACTCAGTCTGCTCAAAATGGTCAATAGTAGATTGTAATGTTCTACATGAATGCAAGTGATAGTTACCGTCATGTTTGGTATCATTTGAATTGTCTCAGGGCGACTGGTACAATGGTCTCATTCTTATAAGAAGTAAACTAAAAGGTAATACAGATCCTAAGAGTTTAGAGAGATTTTGCACACTGTAGAGGTGTAGTCAGTTCCCAGTGTCTTTCATGCAAATGCCATCTGTCCCAAAAGGTGATAACTCTGCTTGATCAATGCAAATTCCAATTGTTAGTTCCTGTCTCCATTTCGGGGGATGTTGGTCTTGGTCTGAGGTACTTAAGGAAATGTTGCAAAAGGATCAGGGCCTTCTGTAGCCGGAATGAGCCCATAGGATGAAGTGTGTTCGCAAACTTCATACTATGTATTTTTCTCAAGTCAGGTGTGCTTACTCTTAGATTCATCTTTGATATTTTGATGGTTTGTATTGATTTGATATCGTTGAATTGGCTGTATAATTGGCATAATACATATTTACCTGACTGATAATAAATTGTTATATTTGATTTTATTCTGACTTACTCTGAAATTATTTTCTCAAGTAGATTAAGTGAAGGCGTATGTTACTGCAAACATGCATCCAGGGTTAGTACAGACTAGATCTCAGGTTAGATGGAGCATGGGGCACATCAGGTGAGTTTCTAGATTTCTGACTAACTGCTTGACTTTATTTAAGTTGTTATGCAGTTGCATTAACTATGGGGGGCTAGATAAAATACTATTGAGATACTAGCATGGTTCAGGCATATTTCATAGTACTAGCCATAACCTCTGGTTATTGTCTCAGTTTAGTCAAGTTATTATATAGTTAGACTAGCTATAGGGGGCTAGATAGAAACACTACTGAAGTATCATAGTGCTAGCCATAACCTCTGATTATTGTTTGAGCTTTAACTAAGTTGTTACATAGGTGACTGTAGGGGCTAAACAGGACCACTATTTAAAAATGACAAGCATGAAGCGGTCTGTTAAATAGTTAGTCATAACCTCTGACTGGAGGGTTTGTGACCGTGGGGTACATGTACTTTGGCCGGCGTGATACACCCTGAGCGACATAGATTCCTAATGAACGAGTAATAAAGTAAAGAGTTAACTAGAATAATCAAATGTCAGAAGAAGAATAATTAGGAACAGACGAACCAATTTGTATTTCAACCTAAATTCAAGGTCATAATAAAATGGAGTCAGATTAGAATTTATCCTAGATTTAATAACTTTGCGCGCTGAAAAGACCGAACACGCATGAAACCTTCATCCACAATTGGATACTTTAAGTCTAAACCGTAATATTGTAAAATATTATTATATTTTAAAATGTATTTTTTTTTCCCTGTGATTCAGCAGCTATTATTCCAGTTTTCAGTGTCACATAATCCTTCAGAAATCATTCTAACATGTTGATTTGGAGCTCAAGAAACATTTATTACTATTATCAATACTGAAAATAGTTGTGCTGCTTAATATTTTTGTGGAAAACATAATCTATTTTAAGTTCAGGATTATCTGATGAATAAAAGCTTGGAAAGAGCTGCATTTGTTTAATTTTCAAACATTTTAAAATGTATTCACTGTCATTTCGAATCAATTTAATTTATCCTGGCTGAAAAAGTACTGTCCCTCAACACTTTGGACAGTAATGTGGCCATTAGAAAATGTCCAACCACTGCTTCTGTTCTTAAGAAGTTTAAGTAAACTAAAATTTGACAATTTATAAAACTGTTTTCTTATTTATCACTGCTATGGCAAGAGTAAACGGTGCCTAACATGCACACACACACACACACACACACAGTTCACTGGACTCTCACATTTGAAACAGAGGCATGTGCTCAGGAGGGAAGGACACCGCGGTGTCCAGGAACTTGCAGGCTGACAGGTACATGTCCAGCTCTGCCTGAGGGAAGAGTAGACCGTTCTTGTCATTGCCACCCCGCAATTTACTCCTGAAACAGAAAGATACATTTTTGTAAATGAAGGGCCAAAATATATACTAACAGCATTTTTCAGAAGACTCACAAGACTCACTTTGAAACTTTATCATCCAGGAGTGTCTTCTCAAGGCGGTTAAAAATGCGTATCTGAAATATTAAACAAATATTCAAACTGTACCCAGAAATAACATGAAAACAACTAAAAAACAAATACTCTTAGTGCAGCGTATTTCTTACCAGCTCGGTGACCATGATTGGCCAGAGAGAGGTGAGATGTTGTGGTGAGATCCTAAGCAGGAGAACACGGAACATGAGGAACATCTGGGCTGACACTGATGGGGTCTGTCCCACACGCAGGTTCTCTGTTAGACGCTCTAGAATATATTTGGTAAAGAAAGTGTTAACTGGACATTTTTCTGTTGTACATTACAAGTAACCTTTATTTGTTTTCCACACAGACTGAGTGATACCTTGTATGAGAGGCAAATAGAAGTGGTACTGGTCATTCTCTCCGCTAAAAATGGCAAAAGCCTGTCGTTTCAGTAACATAGGCTTCTGCTCAGCGCTGTTGAAGAGCTTCAAAGAACTGCTCTGCATGCCTGCACATGGTACAACATGAACGCACACAATACAAGTCAATACACTGATCATACACAAAATAACTAATGCAAAAGAATGTACATATACTCACTCATCAAGTCTTTGAACATCGTCTTTTCATGAGTCAGAAGATGGTCTATGATGGATCTCCAACTAAAGCACAATATGTGAATTTAGTGGCTTCATCATCAAACTCTTGATTTTTGTTGTTGTTTATTTGCTGCTTTTATTTGATTAAAAATACAGTTAACACAGTAATATTGCCAAATATTAGTACAATTTAAAAAATGTGTTTGTTTTTTTTAAGTTTAAAATATTTATCCCTGTGAAGGCAAAGCTGAATTTTCAGCAGTCATTACTACAGTTTTCAGTGTCACATGTCACATGAAATTATTCTAACACACTGATTTGGTGCACAATAAACATCTCTCATTGTTATCCAAGTTGAAAACAGTTTTTGCTGCTTAATATTTTTGTGGAAACTGTGATAAACCATCATTCAAAAGTATGGGGTATGTAAAAAAAAAAAAAGAACTGGTACTGACTACTTTTATTCAGCAAGTATGCATTATATTGAACAAAAGTGACAATAAGGACATTTATAATGTTTAGGGTTGGGTACCGAACTCGGTACTTTTAAGGGTACCGACCGAATTGCGTCGGTACTGCCGAGTATCGATTCACATTAAATCATTCGGTACCTGAGAACGCATTTGGGCGCTTACGAGAGAGACACAGAGAGAGGGAGAGACCCTGTGACTTGTCACCCCTGCAACTCTTTAAAACCCAACACACAGGGCAAACCGAAATGTTCTGAAGTGTGCTTACATTTCTAGGGTCATATGGTTTCCGCGAAAACGCGGACAGAATGGCGGAGTCCATTCATAAAAACTGAATTTAAGTTACTCTATAGTGCGGAATGCCGCAGAATTCGTCAAGTTTTGGATGAATAAAAGAAGCTCTGTCACTTAATTCGATTCGCGATATGAACTAGTGTATGTGAATATTAAAACGCAAAAAGACGGTTTAAATATGAATCCTGCATGTTCCGTTAGCCTCGGTATGTATGAATGGCGGAGACGCGGTTGTCATTACTACACAAATACTGAAGCACACGTGAACTCTGCATCTCACTACATGAACATGAACTTACAGGCTGTGAGAGTCACTTCATGAGAATATTACCGTTTCATTTGAGAAAACTAGCATCATATCAAACTGTATACACTCACAAACTTCATGGCAACCTGTCAAAATAAAAGTGCGGTTTAAAGTAACAAAAATAGCCTATATTACTCTTGTATTACTTTTGTACAGTATAATGTACGTCTTTATATATTCCATTTACTGACAAATTTAAATAAAACAATTAAATAATAAAAGGAATTATTACAACCACATTAACGACTTAATTGTAGAAAAAAAATGCAATTATTATTAAAACATTTTTAAAGGAATATTCACACAATTTTTCTACCATGTATTAACAGTAAACCTCAATTTGTTTGCCAAAAAATAAAAGGGTTTCATTTTCATTGGATTAAAAATAAATAAATGTTTCATGCCTTCATTTGATTATCAGAAAAAATAAACCAAAAGAAAAAAAAAAATGTAGGGCCCTATTGTTCAAAATGTTGAAATTGAGAGTTTTGGACTTATTTTTTTCACTACAATACATGTTTTTGTTATTACACAGAGAGTAAAGTACCGAAAAAAGGTACCGTTGGGTACCGGTACCGAATTTCAGATACCGATACCGGTACCGTACCGGTTCAAATGTGAACGGTACCCAACCCTAATAATGTTACAAATGAACGCAGTTTCAAATAAATGCTGTTTTTTTTTTTTTTCTATTCATCAAATAATCTTGAAAAACAATCACAAAAATATTTAGCAGCAAAAACTATTTTTAACATTAATAATAATTAGAAACATTAATAACTGAGTACTAAATTATGGCTTCTAAAAAAAATTCAGGTTTGCCATTACTGGAATACATTACATTTTAAAATATATTGGAGTAGAAAACTGTTTTTTTTTTTTTAAATGCAATAATATTTCACGATATTACTGTTTTTACTGTATCAAATAAATGCAGCCTTGGTGAGCACTGAGCATAGGCTAGGCAAATTATTTGAGCAATATTTGTCCATTTTGACATTATCAGCATGCCTCGAAAATTTTGAATGTTGTGTAAGTATATCTTACTGGCAGGAACACGAGGACTCCATTGTGAAAAACATTGGGTCCATGAAGAGTTCCAGCACCTCTTTCTTCCACGCTCGCTTAGTGTAGGCATATCCACTCAGACTGCTCAACAACTGAGCACCCGCACAGAAACTAGGCATGTTATAGGCACTGAGAGATAGAAATTGAGAAATGAGTATGAGATTTAAATGAAAACTGCCATATATATTTATACATATGGCCACTGCCAAATTAACAATGAATAGACCAAAGCTTTTGAATTAAGCACTAACTAAGCATTTTTAATCACTATCACAAGTGTATAATTTCAACTGAAGCGCATCTTTTGCATATTCACCTGTGATTTTTTAGATAGGGAAAAACGTAATACATAAGACGGGAAATAAGAGGCACAGCTTTCTCCTTCTCATCACTGCGGTAGACCATGTCCAAAAGAGGAGCCAGAACCTACAAATAATTAGCACAAATGATTATCCGTTGAAATTCTTGATACCTGTCGATTTTGTCAAATCACATCAGCATAAATTAAATTCAGTAAAACAAATACTGCCATGTTTACTTACATTTAATTAATACAATTATATTTTCTTATTATTTCTGCGTTGCACATCATTTTTGCATTAATGACAATTAGATTTGTTTTCTTTTTTACCCCCAATATTGCTACAAATTCCATTCAGTTATAATCTGGAGCCCTGTGAGTGCATTTCTTCTTGTCTCTTACCTCAGCAAGCAGAACCAAAGCTTGTACACTGAATACAGATGGTGCTGAAGATGACACCATAGCACTGCTCTGGCCTGCACACTCTGAGAGAAAGACAGAACAGAGTACATTTTATTACTGCCTCTGTTTACAGTAGGCAATATAGCTAGGCATTATTATTATCAGATTATATCTGCAATACAGCAATGGGCATTATACTGAAAGCACATGTATTTCAGTGTAGGTTTACCCTCAAACTCATTGCCATCGTGGTCATCTTCATCTCCCTGAAGACAGACTTGAGGCTGTGCTTTCACTTCCAGGTTACGACTCAGCCAGCTAGTCTGCTCAAGAGACGAGCCAGCCACAGCTCCCACCGCTTCTAGTATGCGCTGGCTCACTTCCTGTTGAGAGCACAATTACTATGCACTTTAACATGTTGGATTATGTTTTTCTCCTGCTTAGCAATCCAGACAATGAGCAGTAAGACATGACTGTTTAAACTTTTAGCTTTCACTTACTAGATCAACACAATACTGGTTTTGCTGTCTCTCGCTGTACCGGTCTTACCTGCAGCTCTTTAGTATCCCTCTTGTTGTCGATATTGGGAAGTCTATTTACACAGTCATTAAGGATGCTGCAACAGTAAAATAAACAAAGATTGAAGTTTTACTTTTCAATAACATCTAACAATTGTTTCATGTAATTAATAAGAGATCTCTAAAAGAGTTTTCTGGCTGCCTTCTTGAAATGTTGCATCAGACAACTAGGCGTTTCATACTGGTCTATTTGCACTGGTTGTATTAGCACCAAATGGTACAGCACATGTTATCACCAGAGGTTAATATTTAAGATTAGGGTTTGTTCAAATCTCTGACCCTAAGTATGAGAAAACATAATAGTGACCACATTATTTCATTTACCCGAGGAGCAAGAAGTGTCCAGGAGGGGCGAGATTAAGCTGGACTGATTCTCTAAGTAGACAGAGGAGAGGATTGATGTTCTCCTGAAGAGCTTGAGCGGTTAGACTGCAAAAAAGACCATACAGGACATTTCCATCAATATTGCACTTAAAACATTCACCTTGTACAAGAATATAGTCAAGGGTGGATCTTCCATTGAACAGTAAGTAGCATTAAATTTAGCCACTGGCATGAATTAGACTGCAACAGTTCACTGGACTTTGGTCATTTTAAAGTAAATGACATCATATGATAGCAAATAAGATAAGGTACAATTAAGATTGATGTTACCTTTGAATGTAGACGTAGCTGAACTGTAGCACTGGAATGTCAACTAATGTAGTCTTCTGATAAAGAGAGTAAACATTAATAAATGATGTAATTCTACAGGTAAACGTACCATTTTGTTTTAAATTGTAAAAACGCAGAGAATTTTTTCGTAGGGTTAGGATATAGTATGTATAACTAGCTGTATATAGAAACAATAGATGTTTATATGGAATGTTACCATTTAGACAGTAATGTAAATGTGTGTATGTAGTACCTGGTCTCCTTTGATCTGATGGGGTTTCTTCACCACCTCTCTGATGAGCTGCAGTATGGTGTCTGTACGGAGTGTGTTTAGTGCCTTCACTAGATCCACCAAGGTCATTTGAGAATCACTAGCATCAGGTAAAATCTATGTATGCGCGCACACACACACACACACACACACACACACACATACACACACACACACACACACACACACACACACAATTTAAAAACATAATTCCAGGCGTCTACTGGATGATATGTCATTTTTGCATTATGATATCTATTATTCACCTTGTTTCTGGAACGTCTTTTGCGACTCTTCCTGCTACTCCATACAGCGGCTACAGAAGCCATGACCTGCACCCCAAACTGCTGAGTCAGTGGCATCAAGAACTCCAGAACCTTTTGCCTCAAGATCTACAGAGAACAAAAACACGACTGGCACCACTAAGCGGACAACAACACAGCATCATCTTTACGTAAACTAAACTGTTGTTTTTGTTTACTTCAAGTATCAGGTATACCTTTGTGCCTTTAAAATACACAGAGGTGGGTGAGGCTTTGCTGCCATGGGTGGAGTCACAGCCCTTGACCACACCCCAGAGTAAGGCCATGCTGCTAATCATGTGCGGAAACTCCTCCAGAATGGCATTGCTAGCATTTCGCAGGTCTGGAACATCACAGCCTGCAGTCTTACAAACCAAAAAAAAACAACAACATTTTTTTTCTTTCTTATTTACCAACATGTTCCTGGCATTTTTCATGCCCATGGCAAGATTAGATTTGTTTGCAACTACAATAGTTTGCCAGTGGATGTATATTAGGAAAAGGAGAGTATCTGGTTGAATTTTATGATGTGATTCATTCACACTGACAGTGATATGCCAAACTGCAGACAGTTTTTGCAAATAAACCTACAGTGCAATACACTTACTAGCAAGAAAGTGACTTAGCGACCTACAAAAAAATTCCCCTTCATTGTCAGTGTGAATGGATAAAACAGCAGGAATTTGGCTTCCTAGGTGAATGTCCAAGTCACCTATGCTAGGATCCACCACTATTTGCTTTTGTAGGTGCTTGTATGTCTTACTTTCTTGTGGTCTAGAAGACAGTAGTGTGTGATAGTGGTCAGTCCTTCCAGCAGTGTCAGAGGATAGTCCGGCGCTATGTTCTCCCTCTTTAAAGTCCCACTAAAGAGAACAATGAAATGAAGCAAAAAGGATTTATTTACACCTTATCGCTTAACACTTCATGTACACCCACTCTCACACAAACGCAAACAACCACACACATTACTTACTTGTGTGAAGCTTTGATTCCATCGTGCTCGTGCTGTTTAACAAGCTCATCCAGGTTCCTGCAGATCTGGGCAATTATGGGTGATACGATGATAGCCAGTGATCGTCCTAAATACGGCAACACTTCACAAAGCAGAGTCACCCAGGCTGGGTGCATGGCACAGCCATACACTGGGTGCAAAGCTCGGGCTGCTGCCGACACAAACATGCCCTGAGCGGTGATAGGCTGACTGGTTACGTAACGCACTGCTTTGATGGACTGCTGGAACATCACAGCTGTTTGCCACTCTCGAGCTAAGGCTGAAGACGGTGGTTCTGCACGTCGCTGTGGGTTGGAAGTGCTTTGATCATGATCTTGTGCTTTGGTGTGTGGTGGACACACATGGTGCTCCAACACAATAAGAACCTTCAGAAGCTTCAGTAGGGCAATCTGAAGTGGGTGCTCAGCCCAGATTCCATCCCGGCCAAAGTTGATCAGGCTCTCTTCTGAGATCTCCCCTTCATCTCCTCCTTGGTCTTCTTCAGGCAATTTGTACTGTTCTGGCCGATCAGCTCTCTGGCAGATATACATGGAGGCTGAAAGCGTTAGAAGGACGTATTGTTGCACCTTGTAACCCCAAAGAAGGTTGCGCACCGCCTCCAAGCTAGCAGTTCCCTTTGCTTCCCCGATTTGAGCTTGCTGGGCCACCCTCACCAACTGGATCATCAACTCTGTCAGCACCTCCACACTTTTCACCTGGACCTCCCGATTGGCCTGGAGTTGGCGAGTGGGAACGCTAGCATAGGAGGGATAGTGAGAGCGGAGATAACGCATACACAGGCAGGTGAGTAGCTCTAGCAGGAGGGTTGGTGGGGAGGAAGGAGAAGATGGTGAATGGAGAGGAGAAGATGCTGGCTGGGATGGGTCAGGAGTGGCTCCACTTGGTGGAGTTGAGGTCTGCAATCGGCCATAGAAGCTGCCACCATCCTGAGCCTGACGGTGCCTCTGCAGAAGGTTCTGGATGAGGTTGAGATGGGCAGTGGAGCTGCAGTCCAGAGAAGTACTGGAGAGAGCCTCTACAAATGGCCCTGCACTAGTACGGAGGATGGTGTCTAAAATAGTGAAGGCATAGAGAATTCGGCTGCTCTCATACTGCTGTTTATAGAGCAGAACATGGCGGAACAGTGAATCCACTGCCTCACGTTTCTCCCGCTGACGCTTGAGCAACCGGGACTTGGCTATGGCCTCCAACTGCCCATCATCTTCATCACTTGAGAGCGAATCCGAAACCTGCGTGCGTTCTGAATCCACCCTCTGCAGGCCGTTGGCCATACCCTCCTCCTCTACGCTACCATCATCATGGCGCTGCAAGTAAGGAGCGGAGCTAGAACTGGAGTTTTCAGTGGAGTTCTGAGTGCCACTGGTGTCTGCGGATTCGGTGTGTTCACTTTCCTCTTCTTCCTCTTCTTCTTCATCCTCTCCCTCAGTCTCTTCGCTCTCACTCCGGGACATTGTTGGGGAGTCTGGAGGTGTTAGTTCTGGATCTCGTTCCAACTCTGTCCAAAGTGCTTCACGGTCTACTATGGTGATGCGCCTGACCAGGCTTTCTTCTGTTTGGCAACCAGGAGTAATGTTGTCTCCAACACTTTTTGTAATGGATCTGTCTCTCCAGGTTAGTGCCTTTAAATTACCTAAATCACATATACAGTAGAATCAGACCCCACAGCAAGAACAAGAATGAACTCTTTCTATTGCTTTCAGTCTTGAATGCTATTTGTACAAATGACTATATTCATTATTTTAGATATAGTGGTACATTACAGTTTACTTCATATTAGTCTCGTGCAGCCAGACCTTCAGACTTACGTCAGAAGTTTCTGGGAACCTTGGCCGCTCTGAATGGCCTAGGAATGCCCAAGAGGCCATTGGACAGACAGGTAAACCAACCAATCAATCGTTTTGTGCCGTGTCATGTTTAGGGGCATAGAAATGTCCCCACAATAAAATAACATAATAATGGCATGTAAAACTCTTGGACGTATTTTAAAGAGTCTATGCCATGAACTTTACATATTTCACATCGTTTTGAAAATCTAGCATTAAGTTGATCCTGATAAGCACTCACTGTCACAGTTGTAAACACAACGGCTTTCTTCTTCCATAACGGGGTTTGGCGCCAATGCCATCTTTGTTTCCAGGTGGTATGTTAAAGAACGCTATGCATGTTTTCTGGAAATTCTGTAGAATTCAACCAATCAGATGCCTACTTCGAAACTCCTGAAGTGTTTCCAATTTTTTGTGCCATATGCATCAGACGTTCAGCCAACAATTCGTGGGCGTGACGTCTGAGGCTGAGACTAACTTCATATTATAATTGCCTTACAACAATTTAAATGGCTAATTACTGATTAAAAATTTTATTACATAAATCTGCTTCATTTCAATTTTTACACTGCAGACCTAAAAATTTTACTTCTAAACTCAAGCATAGGTACCACTGTATGTAGTGATCTGGTATGTGTGCATGTGTGTGTTTTGATTCCATACCAACAGAGAGATTCTGTTTGATGCTTTGTATGGGTGATCTCTGTGTTCTCGGGTCCAACAGTAAGAGCAGCACCGGTTCCAAGATACGGACCACATCACTGAGGGAGAGAGCCCGCACCAACCAGTTCTGTGCTGCGGCACTAACACTACCATCCTGATTGTTCAAACTATCTAGTACCACAAACAAAGACCTAAGAAAACAGAAAGTTAAAGTGAACACTGAGTGTATATAGCACAAAAATATGGGAGAATATTACTGAAGTAAGCAAAAGTTTAGATAAGAAATATGTATATGACTTGTCAAAGGAGCGGTTGAGAGAAGTGCTGCGATTGGTCTGGATCTCTCGTGTCAAGTGCCACAAAACCGAGAACCTGTGGAGCGCCTCCAGACACACAACCTATCACACATACACACACACATTTTAATAAATGTTTATGATTGTGTGTAGATGTATTAAATGAGGAAAATGCAGTACCTTGTCTCCACTGAGTAAACCCAAGCAGATGATGTCCTCACAGATGGATGCAGATGGAGCCAAGCAGTGAAGCCGATAGAAGAGCTCCACACAAGATACGTGATGCTCTCTACGCTCCGTGTCCAGCTGAGCCCATAAAACCTGAGATACACGCTACAAGAGAAATAAAAAGAGAATTAAAAATGTCACATTAAGAAAGTCAGCTATTTTTTATGTAGACGATAGGCACACAAGTACAACTCCTATCTACTTGAATGGAGAAAGACTGAATTAAACCAGTCAATATTAAATTTCAGTAACATGCAAATTTAGCACTAAAATTGTACATGATACTATCATAAATGCTGTGTTTTTTATTCCTCAAATCATGCTAGTCCAGGTAGTCCAGCTAACATACATGCACCTACACAGAATAAAAGGGCAATTGGTTCTTTTAACTAAAATGCAGGACTTCCACAAAATCATAAAAACCATCCGGCGCATTTCCTTATCCTTGTAATGTCTCTGGAATTAGCCATTTATATATCATATTATTTCAATTCACAACACATGAAGCTATACAAAATGCAGCCCGTTACTCATAATGTGTATTACCAAGTAAAAGTCTGTGGAATCCTCCAGAGTTTTGAGAACAACTGGGTAGATGGGAGGCAGGGTGACCATTTGCAGCTGTCCGCTGAGAGGGTTTGCATCAGAGTTCTTATAACGTTGATTTTTATCCTGAATGACAAGTGCTAAAGACTGAGAGTGATTGATCAGCTCCAGCAAAGAGGAGATGGCAACATGTTGCACCTACAGACATAAAAAAGATTTATTATGAAATGATTCAGTTTTGGCAATGCAATCATTAAAGGTAATTTTTTTTTTGTCCTATCCCAATTCACTGTGCAGGGGCAACTCTAAGTAAGCCATTTGTTGGTCAACGGTCCTGAATATTGTAAACAGTGCATCGCTATCAAAACTTGTTCTGTTTGTTTGACAATATCAACTTCTGACTCAACCAATAGTGTGGGTTTGGGGGTGGAACTACCTGTTTCTAAGAACATTAGTAGCCAATGGAGTGTGTGGAAGTGTTTAAAAAGAACTTAAAGGTGAAAATAATAGACAAAAAGGTCACAGTACAGAGATCCCACATTAACAACTAACTAACATTACAACCTCAATGTCTACGTGTATGAATATTAAATGGGGGAAATTGTATTGCTTTTCATGTCTATAAAAATTATTGTTAAACTAAAAGGTATAGTCTACCCAAAAATAAAAATTTACTCACCCTCATGTCATTCCAAACCTGTATGCATATTTTTCTTACTTTTTTCATGCTTTTGGGACCAAACAACTTTGGAGTCCATTGACTTCCATAAAAAACACTGAGACATTTTTCAGAATATCTTCTTGCATGTTCCATTGAAGAAAGAAAGTCCTATAGCCTTGTAATGACATGAGAATGAGATGATAATAGAATTTCGTTTATGGGTGAACTTGTACCTGGTAGTCTTTCATCAGGCAACACAGAGTCATCAAGGACCTCAGCCAGTCAGGAAGGGTTCCCTCAATCCCTGAGGAGAGAAACACTTAGTCTTTTGTATAAGAACATATCTGTGTGCTGTGACATGCTACATGAAACACGTTTAACGTAGCAGTGGAATACATTTCCTTTATTCACCTGTCTTTTTGAACATAGATGTGTGCAGGTCTTGGTTCTCTTCCTCAGTAAAATAGACGGGAAATGTTGTACATTCCAGTAGCAGCTGGCAGACCACAGTGAAGGCCTGGCGGCATGACTCCGTTATCTCCCCTTTGCTCTTTGACTGGAAATTTCCCATCCACTCCAGCTCGGCTGGTCTGTGGTCTTTACCTCCATCCCTAGAAGACCCATGAAGGGCATGGATCCTCAGTTTACTAGGGTTGAAGAACTCAGCAAGTCTGTCTTTAATTAAACCCAAGTCTCGATTGCCTTTTCGTTTCGATGGAGACCGTTTACTGCCTCTAGGAGAAACATTAGGATCTAGCTGATTTGCTTCTTCCTGTTTCTTCTTCTCTGGATCCATGACATCTAACAAATGCCTGAGAGATGAACATGAGTGAGAGAGAGAAAAGGAAAAGGCAAATACAGTGAGCATGTATACTGCTAGTTGCAGGGCAAGAAAAGAATACTATTAATATCTTTAACCAGGGAGCCAGGGCCCTCTGGGGCCCTCAACCAACTTCCAAGAGGGATTATTTAAAACATTTAAAATAAAACAAATCAAGGTTTAAAAGTGTGCTTACTATTTTTAAAAAGTAGTATAAATGCAAAACGCAATGCCACATGTTACATTGTTGTCACATGACCTCACTATGTAGCATTTTATTTCATCCATCCAGTTATTAGTAAAATATTATTTTGCTCTTTTTAAGAGCATTCTTTATACACAGCATATACTGAATTACCTTGTGATCACAGATGCCAGTATGTCCTGCACACATTTGGACAGGTTTTCTACAGTTCCTCCTCTTCTCCACACATCCTCTGCTTCAGGGTTCACATCAGAAGCAGCATCTGCTCCATTACGGCCTGGTAGGAGGTGCTGTTCAGATGGAGATGCGCTCAGGCCTAATCCACTGTCTTCAGAGCGCAAAGGAGGGTATGGAGCTACACCTGGCTCCGCCTCCTGTGTCTCCTGCCCATTCATACCACCCTCACTGGAGCTGTCATCATGGTTACCATTCACGTGGTCACTTTCCTTGACTTTGGTGTTGCCTGTCATCACAATCTGTATTTGTACAAAAATAGAGCCCTTTTAAAACACACTCTTCCAAACTATAATATGAATGGCATTTAAACTTTAATTGTCTGATCATCAAAATTATACACTAAATGCAGTGGTAAAAATATACACTACCATTCAAAAGTTTGAGGTGAGTAAGTTTTTTTATTACTATTATTATTATTCAGTAGGATACATTAAGTGACACTTAAGACTGTTCCTTTGTTACAAAAAATCTTTAAAATAAATGCTGTTCTTTTGAATTTTCTATTCATCACAAAAAGTATCACACTTTCCACAACAATGTTACACAGCCCAACTGTTTTCAACATTGATAATAATTAGAAATGTTCCCTGATCGTGATTTTTGAAGTCTTTGACATTATTATTTTAAAATGTAGTAATATTTCACAATATTACTGTTTTTACTTTAGTCAAATAAACGCAGGCTTGGTGATCATAAGAGAAACATAAAAAATAAAATAAAAATCATATCAACCACTAAACTTTTGGATGGTAGCATACAGTAAAACTGACCAAGCTTACCTGTGTTTGCTCCAGATCTTGTGTCTGTGATTCAGCCTCCGTGTCCATATAAGCTACAGGCATCTGGATCTTACTGAGCACTTTAAAACATGCTCTCATGGCCTGAGTGAGCTCCTGTAGGCTAAGGGATGTCATGTGACTATGCAGTGATTGCAGCATGCTGCCCAACATCTGTGGCAGATATTGCGTTTGTATCTCTGCATAGAGTTCCTAATAAGAAAGCCAAGAAGTGGAATGAGACCAAATGACCAAAAATTTGTAAAACCTTTCCAAAGATGAATCACCGGATCATACCAAAGGAATAACATCCAACAGGAAGATAATGAGCGTTGAGAGCTCAGTCACTGAGGGAGGGCTACTCCAGTCTTTAGATGGATGCTTCCTGGCTGGATCACTCAGTGAGCTAAGAAACAAACACAATAATAGGCATCATCACATCATTTCATTTATGTTCATGTAATGCTATTTATTATGAGTTTGTGTGTTTACCTGAGACAAATTTGGAAATGTCTTGTCATGTATTCCCAGAGATAATTGCTGGTCATAGCACTCACAAGCATATTGACGGTCTTTATGATCTCAGAGGAGTTTTTATTCTCCTTGATTTTACTGCACAGATAAGTAGACAGTGAACAATCAGAAACAGCATTCATTTATGTATTAATTCTTTTTGTACATCTCTACTACAATTCAAAAGTTTTGGGTAAGTACGACTTTTGGAAAGAAGTTTCTTATGTACACCAAGGCTGCATTTACTTGATCAAAAAATACCATATAAACAGTAATATCGTAAAATATTGTTACAATTTAAAACAACTGTTTTCTGTTTTAATTTCAATGTTTCTATTCAATACATCAGTTGTGCTGCTTAATATATTTGTGTTTTAATATATTTCTTTGATGAAAAGAAAGTTCAAAAGAACAGCTTTTACTTAAAACATAAATTTGGAACAATGTAAACATGCTGCCACTTTTGATAAATTTAATGCATCTTTGGTAAATAAAAGTACTAATTTCTTTAAGAAAAAAAAAAAATCTTACTGACTCCAAACTTCTGAACAGTAGTGTATATTCACTCACAGCAAATTTTAATTATATATTTATTAGTATGTAGGGTTCAAAGGGGGTTTAGATCTGATTGGCCAATTGCAGCATTTCGCAGTCAGATATTTTTCTATAACAAACAATTAAACTGGATGTATGACTGTTATCCCTGACAACCAGTTTTGAACACTGTGATAGTTTGAGATGTTTCTTAGCACTCTGCAACCACATATTAACAAAGCTCAAATCAATTTCATGTCCATTTATTTGGTAAATGGGCATGCAATACATGGGATAATGTATAGTCAGACAGTTATTACTGTAAACTAAACCCCTTTAGGATGATAAAAGGCTGATCACCATGTCAGGTTAACTTGGGACATTATCCCTCACTTATTTACTCACTTAAAGCAGGTTTTTACTTCTATTTTGAACCCTTGTGTAGTATTAGATCTGGACCTTGACATTATTTGTGTTCTCTGGTAATCAAAACCATGAAACTGGTGTTGCTTATATAATTCTCTACTAGTTAAGCTACGGGAAAAAAAATGAGCATTAATTCCTTCCCTCTGACCTATTGAGTTGGGTGCCACTGAGGCTGGAGTTGAGATTGTCCTCTCCCAACATCACTTTACAGTAGCTGTAAAAAGCTCTGACCACCTCTAGCAACACATCAGACAACACCAATGGTCCTGTGTGTGGGAGAATGCAAAGATATAAATAATTATGTAAAACAGATCCAAAGTAAAGCTTTTTACAATTTGAACCATGTGGGTGTCTTTACCTATTTCAGATTTGTCCAGCAGGCTAATGATGATACGAAACGGTCTGAGATACTCTATTAGATTGTCTGGGTTGGCCTCTATATCTTTCTGCTTCAGAATATTCACCACAGCCTATGAACAAAATGTCAAATATGAGTTGTGTTCACCATGCATGTACAGAATGCAAAACCTGACATATAGAAAATGTGTAATGTGAGCTGCAGTTGGGTCACACTTTAGTATAGGGACCAATTCTCACTATTAACTAGTTGCTTATTAGCACACCTATTATTAACATATTGGCTGTTTGTAAGTACTTATAAAGCACATATTATTGTCCATGACCATATTCTACATACCTAATCCTACCCAATACCTAAATTTAGCAACTACCTTACTAACTATTAAGAAGCAGCAAATTAGGAGTTTATTGAGACAAAAGTCATTGTTAATGGTTTGTTAATAGCGAGAATTGAACCTTAAAATTAAGTGTGACCCTGCAATTCTTATTGAAAAACTCTATTTAATACATTGACTAAGCTGTTATGTAATGTAATTGGAGTTCAGTCGAGTGAGTGTGTGTTATCATTTATACCTGCAGCAGTAATTCTCTGGAGTGTGTACTGAAGTAGAATGCAGTGTATTCCTCCACGGTGTTAAAGCGGCTGGAGTCTGCAGCCACCATTCCTCCTTTGATGTCTAAGCCTGACAATACACACATATAGACATAATAAGACGTTACACACCCATTATAAGATTTAAAAAAAAAATTAAAAATGATTGTTGATCTAAAATCAAACCCTTAAAAAAATAGATCATTAGCAGAACTTCATTAGCAGACAAAAACTGCCATAAAACTTCAGTTTATCTTCTTTAGAATCACTCATTCAATACTTTTCAATTTTGAGCCTAACTATTCTTTTAATAGATAAATGCCATTTATTTTGTTAAGTTTCTGGAAATTTGTCAGCGGTACCGAGCAACCATGCATAGAGGCGTCGATTCAGAGACATATCTCTCCTGAGCAGGGTGAGAGAGGCAGCAGACACCACACTGATCGTCTCGTCTTGATTGAGTGGAATGGCACATTCCTCAGGATCCTACAGATAGGATTAGTTTAATAATAAGTTTATGGGCGATGAATGGTTATAGAAATGTAGATGGAATTGAAGAAAGAAAGAACCTGGCAGGTAGTGAAGGGGAAGAAGTAGAGAAGGATTTCCAGCATGTTTCTCTGGACCAGAACATTGGAGTCTTGTAAGGCAAGACAAACAGCTTTCACCTGAAGCAGAGAGATGGGGAGGTGTACATTTCAGTTACGCAACTCCTTTACAACAACAGACCTTAGTCAGAGTTAGACACCATGTGTAATTTGAACCAAACGACTGGCTGTGAGGAAAAAAAGTACAGACTGTAAAGTAGAGTACACGCTCACCACTAGTCTGTGGTTTGTCCCAAGCATATACTTCTGTTCTCGAGCAGTGACCGAGTGGTCAAAGTGTGCGACGATGAAGAGGGAGGCTGGGAGCCGTACCAGAGGACATATGAGCACTGAACCCCACAGCGCCCCATAAAACACAGACTGACCCACCAACACTGACAACTTCACAAGCAACGCATCCGTCCTAAGACAGGAAGAAAGGCAGTTATGAACAATAATAAGTGCTGTAATGATAACCCAGCATTTTCTTAAAGGGATAGTTCACCCAAAACATTTTATTCGGTCATCATTTAGTCACCCTCATGTCATATTTTTGTCTTCAAAATATCTTTCGTGTTCAACAGATGAAAGAAACTCATACAGGTTTGGAACAACATGAGGGTGAGCAAATAACAACAGAATCTATCCCAGTAACATTGTTTAAATAATAATTAACATTTTCAATACTTTCAAACAATAGCTTATAACATTAGTCCATCTTTTTCTGACCTTCCATGTTGGCAACCATCCACCATATTCTCTGACAAACTTTATGTCTTGACTAATCTAAATCTATGAAAGTGCTTAGATACTTCATTTTAAAGAATGTATTCAAAAATATTTTAAAATATTGTTGCTGGGCCACTTACAACAGTGACACAAGAACTTGTATTTTAAGATCAATAAGGATGCATACTTTTGCTCCAAGTTAATCAATGTAATCTCACTTAACATTAAATTGGTTACGGATTAATTAAGGCACAGTTGTAATGAAAGTGACAAAGTAGTTCAGGGTACAACAGTGAGTATGTTGTAGAAATATTAATAAAGTTTAGGATGAAATCTCTGGAGTGTCACCATGAGAATCATTTATTGATGTCTGGTGTTAAGTTGCACCTCTCATAGACCTCCGCGCCCTCCTCCAGTCCTGGCAGTAGGCCCATGATAAAGGCCTGCAGGCTGGGTAACAGTGCCCTCTGAAGGGGCAGGAAGTACCGCTCATACAGCGTCAACAGTACTGGCTTCACCGACATCGCTGCATGACCCAACAATGGGAACAGTCCTGAGCTGTGTACACATGAACACACAAATATCACCATAACTGCCTCTGAAAGTGAATCTCACAAAATCTGTTAACAAAATGGGGTTTTATTTGAAATATTTAAAAAATGCCTGTTTTGTATCAGTATCAAAAAAGATCATATTAATTCACTTAATATATTAAAATATATTAATACATTTATGGAAAATATAAATAAAAACATTAATTTGTGCTGATATTAATGCAAGTTATTATTTTCTTCATTGTAAAATGAAAATGTAATTTTCTTTTTTCTTTTTTTGGGGTGAAATATGACCTTCACATTTCTATGTAGGATTCACCCAGTGTTTATCATTGACACTAACCTGTATATGAAGAGATCCTTGGCTAGCCATTTTGTGCCAATGATTTTGAAAATGACCTCATAGGTCTCAAGTGCTTTGAGATGGACGCCGCTGGGCAGGGCAGGATGCAAACATTGAGCAAGACGCTTCCCGATGATCAGTCGTCGCGGTAACAGCGAGTATTTTAGATTACTCTGGAGAGCCTGAGAAACACAAAGAATGGAAGAGCAGAGCAGGATGGATGGTGTAAATAACTGCAAAATTATACTGACTGGTCAAAGTTTTTTTTATAGGCATCTGTATAAATCTAAAAAAAATCTTACCGACTTGGACGGTAGAGTTCATAAAAAAATGGTTGAAAATGATTATATATACATACACAAACTATACCACTAACACAAGGCTAATTACAGATTGATTACATCAGTAAAAAAATCATGAAAGCTAGTATTTACACAGTCTTGTGTTATCATCTAAGTTACTAGCTATCCACACTTCAAATATCTCACTCAGCAACCACATTTGCTGAACAGGTTTCAAACAAACTACCAAGAACTCAGAGGAGGAACTAGGCTTAGTTTGTTATTGCACAACTCTTGAAACGTTTTACAAGACATACCATCAGTAACGTCACCTGATATACAAAGTGAACATACGCAGAGTGTGTTAAAAAGGAGACTGTTGATTATAGCCTCATTTTATATGTCAAATATCTGAAATAAGTACACAAAACCTAATTGATATCACGCAAATTCATGTTGTTTTGTAACTCGCATAATATCCGGAAAGTCCCATTGAGTAAACAAGAAAATCACATGCCAAGTAAAGGACAGGGAGAGAAATGTAAATAAGACAACAGTTTTTTCACATCTGCACATAAACATGAAGGTTGAGATGAAATGTATTCGTCTAATCTTAAGGACAGTTTACACATGTCCTGTTCAACTTATTCAAATCAGCTGCACTTTGATCATGGGTGATGCGTTTGAGGTCAAGCAATAATGTTATACCCAACGCCTTTATTCAACACGACTGAAGATCATAAAAGGAAAGCCTCTCACTTCTCTAAAAAAAACGAACTTAAACTGAAATGTAAACTTCTACTTGCAGAGGGAAGTAAAACAAAAGTGTGCCTTTTTAAATTCTAAAAGACTTCTCTACTAGTTTAATGTGAAACTATAGGTAAGACATTTATAAATTGATCAGTCTCTGCTAAGCTTTTTTCTTTTTTTTAAAGTTGCTCATATTGACTCTGAACAACTGAAGCAAATGCTAACCTAAGTGTATTGATTTGTTTTCTCCAGACTTTACCTTGTTGAGTTTTCCTAGTGAGGAGATGAGATCGGCCCATTCACTAGATGATTCAAAGTTCCGCAGCGCCTTCTCAATGACAGCTGCGTAACTGCGATAACGGTAGTCATTCTGAAGCTCGGCTTCCTCAGGATCCATCATGCCTCAGTCACGTCCCAGCATGCTTAGCATCTGTCTACGAAACAAAACAGACCAATCAGGAGAAATCCTGCATCACAACTCATGATTGCACAAAAAAAAAAATGCATCATAAAGTAGGGTGAAATCCTGCTAATAACAACCTTTTTAAACAGAAATGTACAAAGGGTGAATAGCTATAGTGGTGCATACTAAGGCAAGTATGAGTTTGAACAAACTACTAACCTTAAGTATTAAACTGTGTGCCGCACACATGAATTATACTTCAAATCATATGTGGCTTATTAAGGAGAGGTGTGCTATCACTTTTCTAAGCAATCAGGCTTATAATGCCGAATACATGGGTGA
Source organism: Acrossocheilus fasciatus (assembly GCA_036784905.1). Taxonomy (NCBI): domain Eukaryota; kingdom Metazoa; phylum Chordata; class Actinopteri; order Cypriniformes; family Cyprinidae; genus Acrossocheilus; species Acrossocheilus fasciatus. The sequence continues at coordinate 24,674,973 of CM071946.1, read as the reverse complement.
AAAAAATTCAATACCATAAATGGAAAGAGAGAACCAAGACATATTTAGTTCCTAGAAATCACAGGGTAAGGAGAGTAAGCAACCCTAGGAACTCCTTTAAACAATTTTCCAGATTTTGTGATGAAGTTGAACCAAACCTAAAAGCAAGAAGAAAGCAGCTTTTTATTGTGACAGGATGGTGTACTATTTAAATGATGCTGAACAAAATCATGCCACAATAAATGGACAATTCTGTGTAAACCAAGTGCATCTATAACATGAGACTATTGTTGACAGAGTATATTGTTGTAAACACATGCCTGAAACAATTTATACTGCTGTTTAAAAGTTTGGGGTAGGTATGCCTCTGATGTTCACCTAGACAACATTTATTTGACTAAAATATAGGAAGAACAGAAATTGTGAACAATTTAAAATAACAGTTTCCATGATTTTATGTTTTTAAATGTGATTTATTCCTGTTATGGCAAAGCTGAATTTTCAGTAACCATTACTGCAGACTTCAGTGTCACATGATTCTTCAGAAATCATACTGAATATGTTGATATGCTGCTCAATAAACATTTCTTTTTATTACTAGAGTTAAAAACAGTTGTGCTGATTTTTGAGGAAATGTTTTTTTTTTTTCTCTGAATTTTTAAATGAAGGTAAAGCGCAAAAGAACGTCGAACGGTACAGTAAATGTCACTTATAATCTTCCATTTCCAGTTCTCAATCAAAAAAAAAAAAAAAAAACGCTTAAATGATCTTCTCTCAAGGGCGGCACTGCCTCCTGAAAAAAAAAACTGAATGATGATAAATGACAGCACAAAAATAAATCAAAACAAGTAGCATATAATCCACTCATTCTTCTAAAATAATACTGTCCAACAGAGACATCAGCGGATTACAGATTATCAGTGAATTCTTTTGCCTCCCTTGAGCTCATTGTTCTAACAGAGGTTCTAATACATGCCATGAATGCAGGAGATAACAGCCAAATACAGGCAACAAATCACATGAGAGGAGTCAGTGCATCAATAGCACTGTGATTGGCTGATTACACTGTCAATGTAATCATATTCACAAATCTGCAAATCAGCCTCAATGAGTCAAAGTGATGGAAATGAATGGATTAATTGCAGCACAATGCCTCTGAACATAACCAATATCAGTCAAATAACTTATTGACATAATAATTGCAGAAAATGCATCTGCATTATTCTGTGTTGGCCAGCTCATAAACAGACATTACAAAAATAAATACACACCAAAAACAACAGACAGTTTACGACAGATTATGGTCTCTGATTAGATATGGTGACATCTGTTAGCTCTCCGGTGATAAAAGCCCTGAGAACACACACACACATGCAAACACACACTGCGACACTTACATCTGTTCAATCTGATGCTGTGAGCATCAAATAGGCATCTAGAGATTTACAGAGGATTTAACAGAGAGAAGCAAGCCCCAAAACACGTGCCTGTTGAACACAAACCCAACCAAACAATCTGATTCATGTCTACTAGTACTCTTAATACTACCTGTTCAGCTTTCCACCCAGAAATGTACAACTCCCATGATGGCTATAGACTCATTAAAGTCCAACTAGTGAGCTGCTGAATATCAAGTACTAATTTCAGTTCCTGCACTTCAGTCACACATCAAAGAGATTCTGTGTATGGCAGGGGGAGGCACAAAGCCAATATAGCAAACACAAACACAAACACTCACTCAATTATCCTGGCTTATGCTCTTAATATCATCAGCAGCTTACGGTCATTATAACAGCAGCTCATTAAAAAGGCTGCAGGGAAGCAACAACAAGCCTTTAAAATGATGATGGATGTTATTTATGTCTTTCAAAAAATAAGGTACAAAAGTTGTCAGTGAGGCGGTTCCTTTTCAAAAGGTAAATCTTTGTACCTAAAGGGTGCTTATTGGTACCTTAAAGATAACATATTAGTACCTCAAAGGTATAAAAGTGTACCTTTTGAAAAGGTACTGCCCTAGTGACAGATACCTTTTTTTCTGAGAGTGCACAGCATTATTATTATCACCCAGTTGCTACATCTTACATACACACTGATACATTTTTTCAGGATTCTTTGATGAATAGAGCGTCCAAAAGAACAGTGTATATTTGCGATAGAAATCTTTTGTAACATTATAAATGTCTTTACTGATACTTGTAAACAACTGTGTTTTTTGCTAAATAAATGTATAAGCTTTAATTTAGATCAATAAAAAAATATTGACCCCAAACTTTTGAATGTTATTGTAAATGCCATGTATAATCGCCCATTTACAGTACTCAATTCATGCACCGCATATTGTGAACAATCTCCACCTTCTAAAGCAAGGAGACAGGATTGATTTGTCAGCCACTCTACAAAGCATATACACAACCAGCTCTCCCCAGGCCATGTATTTATGGTACAGATTGCACAGAATGATATCGGTCTATTGATCTGGTCATTAATCATGCTCCTCTTAGAAGCATACCAGTGAAAACAGTGCACTGGGACACAGAGAAATGTAAAGCAAATGGATACACATGTGAATGTGATAAATATGTAGGCCTTAATTTCAGCAGTTATAAAGGAGGGATTTTGCTAAACTCTTTTCATTTGAGCAACAGTTTCATTCAAGCAACAGTCAAGCAACACAACATACAGAGACCAGTTATGTAACTCAAATCTGTCCTTGTTGCGTCCAGTGGCTTCATGGCTCAACACAGAACATCATATCAAATATGCATATTCAAAGAGTGTTAAACCATCATTCTTTGACCTTTAATCACTGCACATTTTCTATAGATGTGGAATGGAAAACGTGTGGCATTATGCTGGATGGTTGAATGCATTTAAATGAAATTAAACTAAAGAAGTACACATTTTTTAACAAAACCCGTTTCACCTACTATCTTCTTTTTGAACTTCAGCCTTGATTACAGAAATACTATTAATATAACATTTACAATAAACTACCCATTAAAATTTTATGACATTCATTACAACATGTCAGATGTTATTGTGAAAACTGAATGACTCACTCACTGCAGCAAAACAGGATGGTCGACAGATCACAGGGTCTCGTGCCAAATAACCTTACGATTTTAGATAAATCGACAGTTTAAAAACAATAAAAGGCGAGCGCAAGAGAGGGCAGATACGACATATTAATATTCAAAGCTGTAGCCAGCAAGAATTGAATCGCTCAGCTGATTTCCACCAAACAGTTCATTTGTGTACACTTCCTGATGGGCGGAGGGGGACGAACCATGCGGCGATGACACGAGGGTGTGGCGGTGACATACAGCATTATACGCTTCTATTGCATGCCTAAATTATATTGAGTTCGTTTAAATAAAGACAAGTTATTTGTACTAATATTGTACCTGGTATCCGTTTTAGTGCTGGGCGAAAACACGGTATTTATTAGACAGCTACATTCTTTGCCAGCTTCACCCCATTCGTTGGTATCTTCCAGGATGTCATCTGTTTACTTTTCTTGCACCAAGCTGTCACATTTTGAGGCGGCTGACCATCAGTGCGTTAGTGATAACAACGCATGACAGATTATGAAGCATATAGTTTACCAAGGCCTCGTTACACCATAAATGACGCATAATATGAGAAGTAGCAGAATGAACATCAGCTGAAAACATGTATAGATGAACAATAATAAAATGTAACAATAATTCACTATATTACTGTTTTTAATCTATTACTATTTTTAATCAAATAAGTGGCACTTTAGTGAGCATGAACGTTTTCTTAACATTAAATAGCTAGTAGGCTATATTTTTAATCAAATGCAGCTTTAGTGAGCATAACATACTTTTTTATAACATTAAATAGTATAGTAGGCAGTAGGCTATATGAGAAAATGCATTAATGCGTATAACACAAGTTGTGCGTTAACATTAGTTGGCCCAGTGAGACAATCTACAGAAACAACCATAAGATATGTTTGCTGTTTTCTGCGTTACAAATTAAGCTCTTAGTAACAAAACAGTTTTGCTCCTGAAAAATGACTATCCAGATACTGAATAGTATAGCTCAATAGGTGGCCCTTTATTTTTATGTGGTTATGCAAAGCAGCTCTTATCCTGTGCACTGTTTGAGTTCTAAAGTATTTGAAGATAACACAGAGAGTTTGTCCACTCTTACTCTGGGGTTATAACATGTTAGACATGACAGGAATATTGAACATCTGAACAACAATGACAGAAATAAAAAGCTCATCTGAATGATTACCACTTGAGTACACTGATAAAAATTGCATGTACAAATTTTGAGTTTCTGGCGCCCTCTTGTGTTTATCATAATATAAAAATACAGGTACATCTCAATAAATGTCGTGGAAAAGTTAATTTATTTCAGTAATTCAACTCAAATTGTGAAACTCGTGTATTAAATAAATTCAATGCACACAGACTGAAGCAGTTTAAGTCTTTGGTTCTTTTAATTGTGATGATTTTGGCTCACATTTAACAAAAACCCACCAATTCACTATCTCAACAAATTAGAATATGGTGACATGCCAATCAGCTAATCAACTCAAAACACCTGCAAAGGTTTCCTGAGCCTTCAAAACGGTCTCTCAGTTTGGTTCACTAGGTTACACAATCATGGGGAAGACTGCTGATCTAACAGTTGTCCAGAAGACAATCATTGACACCCTTCACAAGGAGGGTAAGCCACAAACATTCATTGCCAAAGAAGCTGGCTGTTCACAGAGTGCTGTATCCAAGCATGTTAACAGAAAGTTGAGAGGAAGGAAAAAGTGTGGAAGAAAAAGATGCACAACCAACCGAGAGAACCACAGCCTTATGAGGATTGTCAAGCAAAATCTATTCAAGAATTTGGGTGAACTTCACAAGGAATGGACTGAGGCTGGGGTCAAGGCATCAAGAGCCACCACACACAGACGTGTCAAAGAATTTGGCTACAGCTGTCGTATTCCTCTTGTTAATCCACTCCTGAACCACAGACGTCAGAGGCGTCTTACCTGGGCTAAGGAGAAGAACTGGACTGTTGCCCAGTGGTCCAAAGTCCTCTTTTCAGATGAGATGTTCACCAGACCTGAACCCCAAGAGAACGTATGGGGTATTGTCAAGAGGAAAATGAGAAACAAGAGACCAAAAAATGCAGATGAGCTGAAGGCCACTGTCAAAGAAACCTGGGCTTCAATACCACCTCAGCAGTGCCACAAACTGATCACCTCCATGCCACACCGAATTGAGGCAGTAATTGAAGCAAAAGGAGCCCCTACCAAGTATTGAGTGTGCGTGTATATACATGCATGCATGCATGCATGCATACATACAGTAAATGAACATACTTTCCAGAAGGCCAACAATTCACTAAAAGTTGTTTTTTTTTATTGGTCTTATGAAGTATTCTAATTTGAGATTTTGAGATCTGTTGAGGTTTATGTTAAATGTGAGCCAAAATCATCACAATTAAAAGAACCAAAGGCTTAAACTACTTCAGTCTGTGCGCTGAATTTATTTAATACATGAGTTTCACAATTTGAGTTGAATTACTGAAATTTACTGAAACTTTTCCACGACGTTCTAATTTGAGATGCACCTGTATTGACTGAGAAAAATGGGTTTGACAACAAAAGCACACCTATTCAAACTAAAGTTAAAATTTATGACCCAAGGGATAATTTAGATTAAGCTCTATTAAAAAAAAGACCTAATAAACTTTCTTTTAATAATGAAAGAAATATTTGAAAACCCAGAGAAATGACCAACTACAATTGCTGAAGTGAAGTCAGTGGTTAATCTTTAAACATTTATAGAGACAAATATTTAACAGGTCAAGGTGGAGTAATTAAACGTATGAAAACCGAAAAAGGACCCAATATAAATAGTTTAATATAGTGTTGCAAATGCAAATAACAAAAAAAAAAAAATAAAATAAAAAACCTTCAATCTTTGTTTTACCCTCAACATTTTTTCACAATTAGAGCATAAATTTGCATCATCACCGGCAAACTGTGTTAGCTTAGTTTAGGTACTGTGGTATTGAGGTCATTACATATTCACTGGAAATAAGATGGTATTATGCCATATTTCATTAAAAAATATTTTTAAAATAACACACACGTTTAAATGTTACATCATATTTATTTTGAACACAACTGAACAAGGTCATTCAACTACACAATAGCAGAGAGAGGTTGTTCTTTCTTCACCCCCTAAATCTTGATTTGATTAGGTCTGGTCAGTCCACAGGACTTAGGTCTCCCTGATGAGCTTAGTGAGCTTTTGGATCTTTGTCTTGGTAGACATGTCCGCGTACTTATCACCAATGCTCACGATCATGCCACCAAGGATAGAGGGATCAGACTGTAAGAGAAACACACATTAAACATCTGTAATACAATACAATAAATATCAGAAATGCTTTTGATAAAAACAATCATTTATTGTGTGTTTCCCAAGGATGACGAAACGAATGACAAAATGAGCAAATGACAAAAGACAAAACAAAACAAAACATTAAAAAGACAAGGTCATTTTAAAAAGGTTTGCCTAATTCTAACTCAGTGAGCAGGAAACATTTTAGCACTCTTTGGCTATGATACATTAGAAACGATGCAAGAAAATGAAGAGTCATCCTTTTAAACTTTAGAGAACAACAAAATCAAAACAATATGCTGACCTGAATATCCTTAATTTTAAGCCCACCCAATGGAACAAGCCCTCATACCTTGGTCTCAAGTTTGATGGTCTCTCCCTTTGCCAGGAAACCATTCAGTGCCACCTTTAGCTCCGCGAGATTAGCTTCATCCAGAGGCTGTTCACAATTCAAAAATGTAATGAAAAACAAATTCAAAACGTTTTACGCAACCAGGAAATCTTTTAATACAAAACATTTACTTTAGTGTTAATATTAACATGTGACTGCACAGATGTATGCATGTATGTGTGCATAAATGTATGCACAGCTTACCTGAGCGGTGGTGACCGAGCATGTGACCTCTCCTCTGTGGGCACTCATCATTTTGCCAAAGGCTGTGATGACATCAGGGGTCAAGGTCAAGCGGCCATTTTCTGCTAGGACATCTGTAAACAAAAATAATTGTAAATATTCATAGATAATACACTTTCAAACCTATAAATTACCCTCGTCATTTTCTAAATGCAACTATTATGAATTTCAATGTTTTTTTATACAAGTCACTCCTCTACACACTTTTCACTTAAAACTTGTAACTTGTAAACTCTACTTGTACGTTTTTTAAATCACATCATAGTTCTCATTGGATCAACCTGGGTGATAGTGAAAATAATGGCTGGTTGGAAAACTCACTGATGAGGTTGATGGTGATTGGAGAGAGTTTTGCCTTGGTCAAAGCATCAACAAAAGTCTTCTGTTTGACACTGCGCTTGACATGAGGATTCAGCACGACACTTGACAGCTTAGGATCCTTAATCAGGCTCTAGGATGTGGGGAAAAGAAAGATGAGCCAGAATTGATTGAAGCCATATGGAAAACAAGCAGAAACAAAGAGACGAAAATCCAAAGTGTAACTCACAGACACACGTCCAAGTTCCTGTTCGACCTTATCGAGGTTCTTCTGCTTGCTGGCAGCAGAGAACAGGGCAGTAGCATAACGTCCCTCCACCCCATAGACCTGGATAGGGGGCTGAAGAAACAAAGTATTGTAAGAATACAGCTGAGCCATTTAAAAAAAAAATACACTACTACAGTGTGCATATATATGTAACTGTTTTGGCATTATTTCATAGTATACGAAGTATTAAAACTTATATAGTAATCAGGTTTAATTCTATTACACAAAATCTCACTGTGCATTCCACCAAAACACTAGTTACTACCAACATCAGTACTTAAAAATCATACACTAAAAACGTTACTTTACATACTGGCATGGATGATTTTTCTTACCTTGATGAGTTTTGCTGCTGGTCGGATCACAGAGGTGCCAAACTGACGCACCTATGGAGATAGAAACAGAATAACTTGCACACTTTTTTTTTTTTAAACAAATAACAGACTCTCAATGACACGACCTGGTCATAAATATAAATCTATGCTCGTATTTCACTAGTGTCACTCAATGCATTCCAAAACCCTACTATACTCAACTATAAAATCACTTCTACAGATTTCAAAAGCAGAAACGCATCAGGTTATTTGCAAAACAAGTAAGTAAATCTGTTTAGCGAACACAACTCAAGAGCGAGACGTCAATAAACATTATTAAATTATGGTTTATGGCACACGGTTTGAATGATTGTACATGTTGCGGATAAGACACACTGCCTGTCAAGGCCTCGTTCAGTTATCAGAAAAGGCGTCTTGATTCAACTGATCAAATATTTTTAGTTTCCAAAGATTACTTATATTTAACTACACAAAGCCAAACAGCTCGTGTTTTTCCATACAAATACCAAGGTTTTCCAGAATGTCATACCTGCAGCCCCACTCCAAGCGCTGCCATTTTCTCCTGCGACTGTGTAGGTCAAAAGCACTGCGCATGCGTGTAAGTCTGGGAAGAAATACGCAAGAGCTGCGCTCATGCATTGTGGGAAATGTAGTTAGTCATAGCAGTGGAAAATTACTCCAGAAAATGACGGGATACTTAACAAATAAAAGGTTTTAGAAACTTTATATAGCGTCAACGTTTTATTAGGCTATCATTATTTATTTTTACCTTGTTGGAATCAACTTATTTGAAACGTCTTAAATTAAAGCCTTAACCTATTTGTAATGTAGCTACATTAAGTAGGCCTGGTCTAGCGTTTATCTTAAATCTGGCGCCCAGTCTAAAATCAATTGAATTTAGATTTAGCAAACCTGATATACTGGTATTACAGAAAGCTTGGAAACGTGATTAAAGATCACAGTTCTTAACCTCCAATCTTGTATTGTAAGATGATCAAGGTCATTACTGACTGTAGTTTAATAAATTTATTAAAGACCCAACTATTAAAGACCCTCTAGAGTCTTTAATAAATTTATGTCATAAATTTATTAACATTACCTCACCTCAGCTGATTTTGGAATAACACCTTAATCTTACTTTCTGCAATTTAATTGCACTGCACTTTCTCATCTGTTTATTTTGAGTGAGGACAGATGCAGCTCACCCCATGAGCAAGTAGGTCAGCTGCATATGACATTGTCATGTGTCTAAATTACCTTGATCCTTTCACCCAGATACAGACTATTGATAAAGATATACCACAAGCAATGAGTAATTGTGTTTATTTTTGTGTTTTTCTTCAGCTTTAACATGTGGGTGGGCACTTCAGGTGCACCCGTGGGATGATCTTGGGAGGACCTCGCGGATCTGTTAGACTAGAATTCAGTTTATTTCCTTAGCTACTTCCCAATGACAGAAAGGCTGTGAAATCTATTGCTATGCTGGATGAAATGATAGCATGCATACAGTAAAACTAAGGTAAATAAACTTAGTAAATAACATTCTTAATGAGCATTGTAAACCCCACTGCTCAGGAACCTTATGGTGCATTTCCAGATTGTTCTCTTGACTGTATCCTAATAATACCTAAGAGGCTTAGATTTATCCTTTCCAAAGACTGTTTCTCCTTTAGTCCTGGAGGTTTGATCGTGGCTAAAGAAGGCGATTTCTAGTAGTTTCCAATGTTAAGTAAGGGACTACAAGAGGTGATAAGTCATGAAACAAAGCTCTTTCAGGATAAACTCTTGTGAGGTATTAGTAGGCGTGGTTTAATATGCAAATGACACGCCCTGGTGGGCCACGTCACACACTGAACGTACAACAAGGGCGGAAGATAAAGAGTGGATGGACGTTTATAAAAGGCGTGTTTGGGGCACCATTCATTCCAAAGGACTTAAATCTTCCATTTATGAACTTTTAAAGACCTCTTCTGACAACGAACATTTCCTGCCTCCTTCCGTGTTGAAGCTGTCAGTAATCGATGAAGATGATCACAACGCTTGGAGCCCTTCCTTCACTCTGCTAACATGCGCTGCTCAGTTCTTTATTTCAAGACTGTATCATGAAAATGGTAAGTTGTATCTCAAGTGTAACTATTGTATTGATCAAACAGGAATTTTTAAGGTAACTAAACCAATGAGCCACGCAAACGCGGACTTGAAAAGAGACTGTATTTGTTGCACCGTACAAATGCGCCATATTTTAAGAATTTCGTAATTTAGTAGTACATATTTGCAAGATAAATCATCAAGTCTTTTTAAGATGCTGTTTTTCAAATGGCATGGCGCACAACACGTCTTGAATTAAACGGATAAGTCATTTAAAATTAGTTTTTAAAAAGGAGGCGTGACAGCTTGGAAACCATTCACCTTTATTATTTAGCCCTTTTTTTGAAAATGACTGGTGATAGAGGAAGAAGGTCGTACAGGTTTTGAGGGTGAGTAAATAATGACTGTCTTGGTCACTATAAAAAACATTACAGCATAAAGCATCGTTCTTCTCAGCGAGCGGTGCTTCTAGAAATTTCGCCGGAATCGCAGTGGCGTGTTCTCCTGTCACTCACTGTCGTAAAATTCCACGCAGAATTAATCGACACATTTCCTAACATGAGTGTCAATAACCAGAGTAACAGGGCTTTGTTTTCATTTTTGAAGCAGGGTAGATTTAGTCACCCATCCTTGAAAGGTTTGAAATCTCTCCTCCTTTATTTACTGTCTTGTGTTTTTGTTTAAGTTATCTGTTGAATGTCATTGTCGTGAAAAACAAAATTGTATTTTGCCATTGATTAACAAAGCACGTTTGTGCTTGTAGTAAGTGATGGCTGCGAGTGGAAATTTTCCTCCTTGCCGACCCCTCCTCCCACCTCAAGTCCCTTTCCTTTTTTTTTATTTCTTGGCCAACCAGAGAATCCATTAGGAGATTATCCCAGTCTGGCTGGATGTTGTTATATTTAAAGGGATCTAATGGTTCATTCAAAAATGAAAATTGTCATCGTTTACTCAACCGTTTTGACGTGCCGTTTTCCCCGGACGCGTCCTGGCCAGGATTTCTATATTGCCTAAAATATGCGGTGTGTGACATCGGTTCCTTATGTTTTCGAAACGCTCTCGAGGTGCTTTGAATCAAAACAATATAGAAATCCTGGCCAGGACGCGTCCGGGAAAAAATGGCACGTATGTCACCCTTTTGACGCTCTTTCTTGGAGATGTTAGGTAGAATATTTGTGACTGACTTGCATTGTTTTCTATACATTAAACTCAATGTTACCAAGACTGTCATTCTGCCTAACATCTGTTTTTGTGTTGCACATAAGAAAGAAGGTCATATGGAGTTGGGAATGACAAGGTCAGTAAATGATGACATGATTTAGGTTAACTGTCCCTTTAACACCTAGTTGTTTATAGTATATGACTTAATATTTTGTCATTTGTGATGTGTTGTCAGTTATGCAAAATTTATAGCAATGCTGATAAGCAAATGCAACCTGATCACATCAGCACAGGTGGTGTTATACAATCACAGTATCATGGTGTTATGGTGGTGTGCTTTGATAGGCCTATATAGATAAAGCTATGACAAAAGGTATGGGGGTCATCATACAGTAATTGTAGACCTGTACTGTGTCTTAATGCATATTATTCACATGTCTGAGAAATCTGTATAACTTCATGAAGTATAGGCAGAGCATAACCTACCTGGTTTATAAAAAGCAAGGGCTACGAAAAGGAAAGTAAAGAGGAATGTGAATGCCCCCCCCCCCCCCCCCCCCCAAAAATTATGTGGATTTAACCTAGATTGGTGATAAGGGATTTTGTTTGGTGAGGGTTGGGTGCATGGCTTCCCTTTTTGGGCTGTAATGTAAGAGGAACAGTTGGCATTGTTCTGACGGCATAGATACATATGTGATATGCATCTTAAATGAGTTACAGGAGCAGATTCGCAGTAACACCAATAGGTGGCAGGAGTCATTGCTTATTGACATTCCTTGTTTTTTTTTGTGTTTTTTTTGCTCATTAGCAAGCATTTGGTAGTGTGTGTTACCACTGATTACTTTGAAATGTTTGTTTCTCATTTCCACTTTAAACCTCAACATTAATATGACCAAACTGTAGTTGTCAGGTCTCTTGCAGTCTGACCTTTAGCTTGCTGTCAATGTTAAGCTAGCGGTTAGAACCAACCAGTGTAGTGTTATGCAATAATCTGCCCTATGATTCACAAGGAATTAGTGCCTGAAGTCCGAGCTGGTATAGTTTTCAGATGGCAGAGCAGTGGATTGGGAAGTGATGCGGCACATTTGCGTATGTCCAAGTTATGGAAGCATTAAAGTCAGGTGGTGATTTGAAACAAAGATGTGACTACACTCAAAAAATGTGAGCTGAATTCTTATACATGTTGAAAGTGAGGTCTAATGAAATTTTTCATAAAGATTGAATGGAGTAAATGATTATTCTGATGAATGATTGTTATTTTATCATCATATATTTGAAAATGGACAAAGTGAATTAAACAGTGTATTTTTTTTTATTTTTTATTGCTGTTATTAATTTCTAAGATGCATTGATATTAAAATTCTATATGAATTTAGGTTAAATTAATTTTGAGATTCGTTGAAGGTTGTATTTAACAGTGTTTAATTTGGCCTCACTTAATATTTTACAATACTAATAACACTGTTAATCTAATTGTAAAATCGGGCAAATGAGAATGCACAATTAAATAAACAATATTGTTCAATACCAATAAATTGATAATGTTTTATTTCTTTTTTCTGTAAGTCTTTGTATATTGTATATATTTTTATATATTCAGAAAAACAACTGTAACTATGGTACAAATAAAATTTTTATCTATAATAATGCTGTTTTCCTGTTTTGTGGTGATTATATTCAATGGCTAGTAACAATGAATGGGGTGAGGAAAATCTCATCAGCTTTAGTTTTTTGATCCACACCTGATCTAATGCATGCCCTGTTTCTCTCTCTTTCTTTCTGTGTTTGCTGTCTTGCAGGAATGTAAACTCTTGCCATTTCTAGACCAGAAGCCAGAGACATCCTCCCCAAAATAACTCTTGTGCTTCATGAGAGCACCGTTGGATAACAAATCAAAACCAAATAGAGATTCATCTGACAGACGGCGGATGCTTCCGTTTCCTTCTAGAAAGACAGCAAACCAAAAGGAATAAGAGATTTTATGCACTTTTGCTTGCATCTTTACCCAAATAAACCAAATTTTTTGCAGACAATTGCATTTTGAACTGTGATAGTAGCTTAAACATGTTAAAAACAGGACCAGTGATGGAGGCGGCAGATATTGCAATAGTTGCACTTTATTTTGTGCTCGTGCTTGTAATTGGTCTGCTCGTCATGTGGAAGGCCAACCGTAGTACTGTCAGTGGCTACTTCCTGGCAGGTCGAACTATGAATTGGGCGGTTGTTGGTGCCTCACTGTTTGTCAGCAACATCGGCAGCGAGCATTTCATTGGACTTGCTGGTTCTGGTGCAGCCAGTGGTTTTGCAGTGGGCGCCTGGGAGTTCAATGCCATCCTGCTTCTGCAGCTGCTCGGCTGGGTGTTCATCCCAGTCTACATCTACTCTGGAGTTTACACCATGCCAGAGTACCTCTCCAAGCGCTATGGGGGCAAGCGGCTAAAGATTTACTTTGCAGCCCTCTCACTTCTGCTCTACATCTTTACTAAACTCTCAGTGGACTTGTATGCAGGAGCTCTTTTCATCCAGGAGTCTCTTGGCTGGAACCTCTACCTGTCAATCATCTTGCTTATCTCTATGACCGCCTTGCTGACAGTAACCGGTGGACTGGCTGCTGTGATATACACAGACACTCTACAGGCCGTGCTCATGATTGGCGGTGCATTAACCCTCACCATCATCAGCCTGCTCAAGGTCGGCGGTTTGGAAGGGGTGCGGGAAAAATACATGGAGGCGATCCCCAATGTCACAGCCATCTTGGCTAAGAGCAACTTCAGCTTCCAGTACACAAACTCCTGCCGAATCCATCCCAAGCCAGATTCCCTCAAGCTCCTACGAGGACCGCTTGATGAGGACATCCCTTGGCCAGGCTTCCTTTTGGGTCAAACCCCCTCATCCATTTGGTACTGGTGTGCTGACCAGGTCATTGTCCAGAGAGTGTTAGCCGCCAAGAACATCGCCCATGCCAAAGGCTCTACACTTATGGCAGGAATGCTTAAGATCCTTCCCATGTTCATCATTGTTATTCCAGGAATGATCTCTCGAATATTGTTCCCCGATGAGCTGGCATGCATTGGACCAGAGCACTGCATGGCTGTGTGCGGAAGTCAGGCTGGCTGTTCCAACATCGCCTACCCTCGGCTGGTCATGAACGTCATGCCTGTGGGTCTCAGAGGGTTGATGATGGCTGTGATGATCGCTGCCCTCATGAGTGACCTAGACTCGATTTTTAACAGCGCTAGCACCATCTTCACACTGGACATTTATAAAATGCTGCGTATACGTGCCTCCTCCTGTGAGCTGGTGGTCGTCGGCAGGTTTTTTGTGATATTCATGGTTATTATCAGCATCGCCTGGGTGCCTGTCATTATTGAGATGCAAGGTGGCCAAATGTACCTGTACATCCAGGAAATGGCAGGATACCTCACTCCACCCATTGCTGCCCTCTTTCTACTTGGAGTCTTCTGGAAGCGTTGCAATGAGACCGGCGCATTTTGGGGCGGCATGACTGGATTCGTACTAGGCACTACCCGCCTCTTCCTTGGGTTCCTATATCGTGAGCCAAAATGTGACCAGCCAGATGAACGCCCGGCTTTCATCACAGATGTCCACTACATGTACATTGCTGCCGGGTTGTTTTGGATCTCCGGGCTGGTGGCAGTGTGTGCCAGTCTGTGCACATCTCCACCAGAAGAGGAGATGGTCAAGCGTACCACAATCTGGGGCTTGAAAGAACTTAAGCGCCTTACTGTGCGGGAGCGAGAGGAGATGTACAAACTCACTAATGGCAGTGGCGATGGTGCTCTCAAGAAAGATGTTCCAGAAGACGTCCAGAAGGATCGATGTCTTGATGGGGCTGACATGAAACTCCTTATGCCCTCCCCTAGTGAGCAAGATCCCATGACCCCCAGCACAGAGGCATCCACTCCGATGGAGCTGTACGCCAATGGTCATGCAAATCTTGTAAATCAGACAAAGTGTGATGAAGAGAACTGCCCGCAAGTGTTTGACTGGATGTGTTGTCACAAGGGGAAAACATCTGTTGTCGAACCCAAAGTGGTTGAAGAAGATGAAAGAGCTGTCCGTGAAATGCTTCATGAACCTCCTAAGATCAAGCTCTTACTTAACTTAGGCCTGGTATTTGTCTGTTCACTGGGTGTTTTCATGTTTGTGTACTTCTCCTTGTAATATGCTGATCTTGCAGTACTGTAAGGCCTGTGTGAAAGACAGCACATTTAAATGAACTATTTGTTGTTATTATAAGCCATTTAGGGTCTGTAATATTTACAGTGTGGTTTATTTTTCTTTTTAGAACTTACTTTTACGGACTTTAAGCATTTTGAATCATACTGATAGAAGATATTTATTCCTTTTTACCTTGGTTCTCTCACACCTCCTTGAAAATATTCAGCTGTTCTTTGTGGTATGTTGACAACCAAATGCATTATTGAAACTGTAGCTTTTTTATAGTTTATACTTGGTTGAGCTAAGGTAATGTAGGATGTGCTATTTTTATTCCTTGGTGAATTTTGCCTTAATGTGTGCACTCCTCCAAACCCAAATGAGGTCAGTTTTTTGCCTCCAGCCATTTTATTAATTCAACATACCACTCATATAATAGTACGTAAATGTGTAAGGAAGTTGTCTTTTGCATATGCACACTGTTAGGACTACCAAATTTCTAAAACTTGACCTCACTTGTAAATTTGTCACCTGTGTAACTAGAATAGGGTTTCCAAGTTTTAATGTGAACTTACAGTACGAAACGGTGGGAAATTTATCATGATGTCAAAGTGTTTATTTAAATAGATATCACTAAGGTGTTAGGCTGTCTGATTAAACCTAATGTGCATTCCCAAATACAAGTGAGTGTTTAGGTCTATTCATGTAAATTGTTTATGTAATTTGCTGTATTTTCCTTACTTTCATTACTTTGTATTTAACGCTACTTTCATTGGACAAAAACACCAAAATGCCTTTTTTGCAGAGCATAAGCATTTGTGCAGAGCTGTGAAGACATTGCTTTTTGTAAATATAACATTTAATGTGAAAAAAAAAAAAAAAAAAGACTTCCAAGATGTTATCACTAGAAAACAACTCAACTCTAAAATGCACAGTCTGGTTATATGGATGTTACTAAATGACCATAAGAACTGCCACAGGAAAGACCCTAGCTGGGGAACACTATCATTGCGTTAATTACTGATATCATAACGGATATTATGATATCCCAAAACATTAAGACTGGGATGTCCAATTTTGATTGCTGCGCAAAATAGTATCTTGTTCTTCTAGAAGAAGAATTTGATTGTGGCTGCAGTAACAGGCATTGCCTGTTGTTGATCTGCTGTTGAATGCATTATTTGTTCAGAGAAAGGGGAACAGCTGGATGGCCTTAGTGAAAATGAGATTGGCGTAAGGGATTTTCTAGCCAGATGTAACTTATTTTTTTAAGTACAAGTTCACAATGTTGTATCAATACCTTGAAAAGACCTTAAATGTAATGACATGTGAATTCAAGAAGTTATGTCAAAAGAGTTGTAAGAGGAGTTTTTATTTTTTTATTTTTTTTAATGGGCCTTCAAAAAGTCTTTTTATCATTCCAAATAGAATGAAGTAGGGATAAAGTCATTGGAGAGCTATTGTTTTACATTATAAATTAAATCTATGTAAATCACTCCATATGTTTAAATCCATTTTTGTACAGATAATCTCTTTGTAAAAGAGGTACATGAATAAAAAGAAAATGTTCAATAGACATTCGTTCTTTTATATTTATTTTCCCCAAATTAAAGGTTTGGTTTTGGACTCTTGTGGTCCTTGTGAATGTTACTGAAGTGATTCCTATTTCTTTGCAGCTATCAGCTCATTTTATTGTTATTTGTAGGTTCATTCTCAATGTCAGAGGGGAAAAAACAGTCATATCACTGCATAAGCTGTAATAAAATTTACAAAGATTATCTGAGGCCTAATTGATTCAGATTCATTGTTCTCATCATCCAAACCTGACATGATCTCCTTGAAATTACAAAATAAATTATCAGTTTTCTTGTGTAGTTTGTAGTAGACTTATACTCCAACAGAATGTCCTTTTAGCACACATTGGACACTTGCATGCATGTCCCTTTTTTCTGGCAATACTACTACTTGCTTAGGGTGTGGAATCGATTGTCAGTTTTGGATACACCACAGATTTTTAAACCAACACCAAAACGTTTTGAATATTTATCCATTCATTTAGTAGTGAAATGATGATGGGGTTCTGTCTTTTTTGAAGGCACTTATATGTTGTTTGTTCAGTGATTGATAATGTGAATTGTAATTGACTGTTACATGATTTCATTCAACGTCACTCTCTGAGGTACTTATTTTAACATGGACTTTCATAACAACAAAAGGGTTTTGTGTTCATTTGGTTTTATTTGTTTTCAGTAGCTCATGCTTTGTTTGTATTGAATCATTTGTCATTGGATGGATTTCAAATATTTCTGTTGTGTGATTTAGTTTAGAGTTTGTACATTTCTTACGATGTCTTGTGTTGCCAGAAAGCTGGCTTTATCGATTCATTGTGATGATTTCCATGAGCTAAAATGATGCATATGGAGTTTATTGCTTTCAATCTCTGATCTTATCAGAAATACACAAATGATTTGTACATTGTACATTTGCCACTTTTATTATCAAAAGTTGCGGATGAATAAAAAGACATTCATTTAAGAAGAACAAACTGTATGAGCTTGGTTATTTTGACATTAAATCTTATATACTGTGCCATTTACTTGCATGTTGTTTAATTGCTTGCATCTTTAATTAATTTGTCATATTCCACACAGTTGACTCAAACACCACTGCAACTCAAAATGAGTCTAGTTTATCAGTCATTCATAGCTCCGTAACGTCTTGTAGAGATGATCATCCTTTCTTGGAGTAATATGATATTGCATTAACGCTTCCATCAAAATTGTGCATAAAGTTATTTAGTCCTGTTGTTTTTCCCCTAAATGAATATTCTGCATAAATATTTTAATCCATCTGCAATATGAAGATACTCCTATACACACACAGAGAATCAACCATTTCAATAACAAATACAGTGCATGTTAGATGTGTAAAGTCACTCAGTAGTTATATTAGCAGAAATACAGTATATAGACACTAGTGGTCTATGTAAAATATAAATTCGCCTTTGAAAGAATATAAAATAAAGATTTCAGATTTTGCATTGCTTTGAATTGAATTGTAAAGGATACAGTTTCGCAGTGCTCTCTCTCTCTATCTTCACAGAATGACAGTTTGTCTGTGTAGTAGTTTTCCACTGACAGCTTTCCTTTAATTTGCATTCTGACACACGTTAGGAATGGAGGTAACCCAGTGGAAAACTTTCTTGAAGATCAAAATGCGTGGGTGAATAATTGTTTTGAGCCAACCTCCCAACTCGTACCTTTGTTTGCCAAAGCCCTGCAGGTTATTAGGGTGTGTCAATACTCTATTTGATGTTTCTGAGAAAGATAAAAAACAGAAACATGTTCCAGGAATCGGTTTTGACAGTGTTGAAAATATATGACAATCACAGTCTAAATGCTGTGAGGTCTTCAAACTAAGCCGATGCAGTACAGCATTCGGCTTGGCATTTCACCTGCAGGTATGCAAGATTCAACATTCCTAGTCTAATCAAAGGCATAACCTCGTCTAACCTAATCTCTATCCATATCTGGTTTGAAGTACTTAGCCACGAGTAAAGAATCAAAGTATTATGACAAGACTGTTGGACTTGAGGGTGATGAGAACGAATGCAGTACTGAGAAGTGCAACATGCAGTGGAAAGTCTGATTGCATCCATTCAACATGCAATATTTTACCTCTTCCGTACCACTCAGCCTAACAGCATCTTATCAGATATAGAGCTGTTCCGTGAAAACTTATCCCTGTTTATTTGCTCCTATGTTTGGTTAATGTTACTACGACCTCTTTTTCTATCTCTATTTCCTCCTGAGGCTGGTGATGCTATACAGGCAGTGGAAAAGTACTGGCAAAACAATGCCGTGGGCTGCTCTTTGTTCATTGTTGCAGCCGGAAAGCAACAGTGAAAAACAACTAATCTGTTTCAACACATATTAGATGTCCACATTTGGACTGACCGCTTAATTTTTACAACTAAAGGCCATATCTGTGGGAATTGCACTCGTAGCAGAATATGTCACTCCATTTAATAACCAATTCAAATAAGAGAATGCACTCCGCATGCAAATAAGTTGCAATCAAGGGTGACTGCTAGTAACTGTAATTCAGAAAGCATATTTTAAAGTTTTACTTGTGGGAAATAAACTACCATTAGACTATGTCTATGTTCTTTTACAAATCATGTTAAAGTTATAATGTTACCATCTAAATAAAAGCTATTGATATTTGAATGAAATGAGCTGTTTTTGTTTTTAAAGAAAATGATGCAGTTACTTGCAATTCCAATTACTGTAGTTATGAGGAAATTTACTTCATAAATTAAAATAATGATAAAACAAACTACAGTTTTCTCCATTATTGTGGTATTATCTTTATTTGCAAATAAAATCTAACAACCAGGACACTGAAGTATGATTCACCATAAAATGCAAATGACCACTTGAGCATTTGATTATGAAATGACTGTTGCATAATAGCATGTCTTTTATGTTGCTGAGAACATTTTCAAGCATATCATTCTTGTCATCCACAATTCCTTTTTGATTTGTTTCAAACTGAAGGGTATCATTTCTTTTATAACCTTTTATAACATTTGTAACCCTAGTTAAAAATAAGAATGATAAAAATTATTTTGAATAATTAAAATATAATACTTTTGACAAAATTATAACACACACACACACACACACACACACACACACAAAAGAAAAAAGAAAGAAAGGAAACCCTCAAAACAGTGTAATGAAGTAAATGAAATAAATGTAATGAATGAAGAAAAAAATTCAATATGGAAAATTCCTTCAAATTAATGCAGTAATATTAACTAGGCCAATATACAGTCATGGCCAAAAATATCGGCACCCTTGGTAAATATGATCTAAGAAGACTGTGAAAATTAATCTGCATTGTTAATCCTTTTGATCTTTTATTGAAAAAATTCACAAAAATCTAACCTTTCATTGGATAATAAGAATTTAAAATGGGGGGAAATATCGTTATGGAATAAAACATTTTCTCAAATAGACATTGAACACAATTATTGTCACCCCTAGAAATTCTTATGAGTAAAATATCTCTGAAATATATTCCCATTCATATTCACAATTTTGAGCACTCCAGGGTGATTATGAACATGAAATTATCCAGCCATGGCTTCCTGTTTCACAGAAATATAAATAGGAGGGAAAACAAAGCCCAAATTCCCTTAATCATCCATCACAATGAGAAAAACCAAAGAATATATTTCTGAAGTGCAGAAAAGATAATTGAGCTTCACAAATTAGTGAAGTGGCTTTAAGAAAAGAGCTAGAGCAGTGAAAATCCCTATTTCCACCATCAGGGCAATAATTAAGAATTTCCAATCAACAATAATCAAATGTAACAAAACTGCCTGGAAGAGGACATGTGTCTATATCGTCCTAATGCACGGTTAGAAGGAGAGTTTGAGTGGCTAAAGACTCTCCAAGGACCACAGCTGGAGAATTGCAGAAAATAGTTGAGTCTCGGGGGCAGGAAACCTTAAAAGAAAAATTGTCAAACAGCACCTACATCACCACATGTTGTTTGGGAGGGCTTCAAGAAAAATTCTCCTCACTCATCCAAAAACAAACTACAGCATATTCAGTTATCAGACATGACTGGAACTTCAAATGGGATTGGCTTCTATGGTCAGATGAAACTAAAAAATGAGCTTTTTAGCAGCAAGCACTCAAGATGGGTTTGGTGAACACGGGGATAAAAGTACCCCATGTGTACAATGAAATATACTGCTGTATTTTTGATGTGGTGGACCTATATTTCTGCTGGAGGTCCTGGACATCTTCTTTAGATTCTATCAAATACCAACAGATAAAAAAAAAAAACAATAGATGACTGATTCTGTTATAAATCTTATAATGGGCCATGTTTGGTTCTTCCAACCAGACAATAATCCAAACACAAACCTCAAAAACAACACAAAAATGGATCACTGAGCATAAAACCAAGCTTCTGCTGGCCATTCCAGTCCTCTGACCTGAACCCTATAGAAAATGAGTGGGGTGAACTGAAGAGAAGAAGCACCAACATGGAGCTGGGAATCTAAGGGTCTGGAGTGATTCTGGATGAAGGAATGGTCTCTGATCTCTTGTCAGGTGTTCTCTAACCTCATCAGGCATTATAGGAGAAAATTTAGAGCTGTTAAACTGGCAAATGGAGGTTTCAAAAAGTATTGAATAAAAGGGTGCGTTAATTGTGGCCAATGTGTATTAGAGAAAAACATTTATTTCATAATGATATTTCCCCCCATTTTAAATTGTTATTATCCAATGAAAGGTTAGATTTTTGTAATTTTTTTAAAATAAAAGATCAAAAGGATTAACAATGGAGATTAATTTTCACAGCCTTCTTTGACCGATATTTTTGGCCATGACTGTTTGTATGTAAATACTGTCAGATTATGAAAAACATTTTTTTTTAAAACTCTTTTAACTGTTGTAAATTTACTGTTTTCCAGATAGAAGATATTTAGCACAGTTTGGATGTTGGATAAATGTTTTGAAGAAACTGTTTTGTTTTTGTCTATTGCTCTGCTGTGTATAAAATGATAATTAACCTCAATATTAAAAATTCGTCATGCTTGTGGTTATAATACAAGGTAATTAACTGAATCATACAATGTGAACAATCCCTCAAAGACAACATCTCTGTCAAGCCTTAGGTCATGCACTAATGTAAACCTGTCACAAGCAATCACACACCAGGGCAGAGACACATGGAAAACAGCATTGTTCAGTATCTCATATGATGAATCATACTGTTCTCCACCACAACCCACAGCAAAACAAACACGGATGCCACACATTCCCAAAATTCAATATAGATGGCTGGTTAAGCGGCTTTGCTGTGCAGGAGATTCCTCAACTAATGCAATCATTCCACAAAATGGCATCTGAATGGAGAAGAGAAATATTTATGGATGCTGGGTTAATCAAGAGGCTTTAGGAGTGAGCTCAGGCCTGTGGTAACAGACCTCAAAGGAGCCACACTGATGCTCCGTCATCAGAGGACCAAACCGGTTTAGCACAAGGTGCAGAACACATATTTAACTACTGAACGCTACTGAAATTACTATTTAAATTGACAGTATAAATATGGATCATCTTACACCGGCTCTTGCTGCCTGCTTAATTGACGATGCCCAGCCCATGACCAGTCATTACCTTCATGCTGCTGTTTTTCTGCTTCGGTACCTTGGAATGTTACATTGCTCCAAACCCCTCAGGTCAATTCCTTGTGTTACACATTAAATTGCCTGATTCTAATCATTAGCTGTCCTTTTTAAGATCCGTGTCCTCCAATGTATAACGACCTGCCCAACAATCCTTAGCCATCTTCAAGAAATAGCTAAAAACACATCTTTATTTCACCCTATAACTCTAGCGCTCTCTAATCTATTTTATAAATTTGTTTTCTTTTTTTCGTATTTAAAAAACAAACAAAAAAACTTTACCCTTTAAGACTTGCACTCTATTTGTTTTCTAATTGCTTGTTTTCTTTAAAAAAGCTTCTAACTATTTCGACATTCTTTTTCTACTCTATTTGTTTACTTTTTATTTATTATATAATTATAATAAATGCTACATACTACATTGGGCTAACTGAGACTTGTCATAGTACTTGCATATTGCTCTTGTTGATCTTAATTGCTTCCATTGTCCTCATTTGTAAGTCGCTTTGGATAAAAGCATCTGATAAATGACTAAATGTAAATGTAAATATAAATGTAAATGTAAATGCTGTTAAAAAATGATACATGGTAAAATCCAGAAGGGTGGAGGGTAAAGAGGGTGTCACAGATCTAATGACAGTAACTGGGTGAGTCACTATGACGCTAAAAGGGACAGACTTCATGGAAAATTACCATGCTGTCTTGTACTTTTTCGTTTCTCTCCATAACCTTCTCAGAATTTTCTGAGAAATTCAAAGTAATATTATATATATATATATATATATATATATATATATATATATATATATATATATATATATATATATATATATATATATATATATGCAGCTCAATGCAGCTTTTCTGTTACAATATACTGAGATTACACAATGTAATTTGGCCCTCCCAATGATTTGGCTGTCTATTGGTTTAAGTATAGAACTGCTAGTTACTTGCAGAGAAGCATTGTTTTTTTTTTAATGTGTAATATGCGAGTTGTACTTTGGCCCTGTTTTACTGGATGGATGAATCTGATGGTTTGAGGTATACTGGTGTGTACCCATGCCTACATGTGTTCGACCCCCACCTCAAGATACATAACCAAAGAAAGACGGATATACAAAAAATATGTCGTACAAGCAGGTAGGTAACACATAGGGGAGACCGGGGAGTGTTGTAACACGGTCAGTTTGACAAGTCAGAAAAGATCTGTGGTCATGAAATCAATATCATACACTCCATTCACATTTTTAATGTTACAGAAGAAGTGGCATGTGAATGTGAGCAACATTGTAGATTTTATGACCAAAAAACTGATTTTCAGGAAAGAAACCAATATTTTTCATTACAATTATTTTTTGCCAAGCAATCATTGTGTTGTAGATACAATCTTTTGACTTACATAACCTAAAGTAGCTGTTTCTCTAGTTTAATGATACTTTGCAATCATGCTAACTTAAACCCCACATGCTAAAACAGTTAACTATGTTTTGGCTGTTTGGGGTGGGGATAGTTGTAACAGTTCATTAAAAATGTTACAACCAACTCTTAATGATTACAATGAGTCCAGTTATCGGTAACACTTTACAATAAGGTTCATTAGTTAACATTAGTTAACAACATTAGTAAACGTGAACTAAGAATAAACAATACTTCTACAGCATTTATTGATCTTAATGTTAATTTCAGCATTTACTAATGCATTATTAAAATCTCAAGTTGTGTTTGTTAACATTAGTTAATGCACTGTGAACAAATAGACAATGAACAATTGTATTTTCATTAACTAACATTAACAAAGATTAATAAAGATGAACAAATAGTGTAATAAATGCATTGTTCATTGTTTGTTCATGTTATTTAATACATTAACTAATGTTAACAAATGACACCTTATTGTAAAGTGTTACCCAGTTATCCAGTCACATCCTCTATTGAGGCAAAGTCATGTGAGGTTTTTGTTGCACATCAAGGGATTTCTGTAAAATGTGTTTCCATCATAGTTTATGCGCATAACTTTTTATTGGACAAAAACACTATCTGCCACAAATGAGCACATACGTTTTTTTGTGCACATTTTTAGAATTTCTGCGCATCTTGACATTTCCATCCAGCATTCCAAAATTCACATAAAAATAGGTAGATGGCAACACAGCTAGTGACTGAACCCTTATGTGACAGGAACACAGTACACACACACACACACACACACACACACACACACACACACACACACACACAGCAAAAAAAAATTTGTGCCAAATTTAAAAGGAATACAATACAATGTTTTTTGTCACTTTTGTTCACTTTATTCAAAACTGATTATTTTTTGTTCCTCAATAAAGTTATTGCATAAATTGGCAGTGTGGGTCTTATTTCAGCAAATTACTTCACACTGTTACATCTATCCCCAGCCTGTGCTACAACTCACACCAGTATAGTGGGGTAGGTTATAACAACTGGACTCTTTGTTTTTGACATTTGTTTTGACACGCACACAATCTGTGATTATGCAGTACAAGTCCAAGTGAGTTTTATTTATAGTAGACAAATGTGGCTACGATATATCAAAGTTTGAGAGATCTAGCACAAACAACCACCGAGTTACTGATGCTCAAACAAAAAGTGTTACTATCATCCCCGGTCTCCCTATACCTTTCTGCAGACTCAATGCTGCCTTCACGTGCTATCGGAATGATCGTAAATACGAGTTTCCTAATGGTAAATTGGACGTGAACGGCCTCTCAAGCCGTAGGAAATTCGGAAATAATTTTGATACCCGAGTTTCCGAGTTGGGCGGGTCGGTGGAGGGAACAACCATTGCTGCTGTCAATGCTGTTCTCTCAACAACTACATCCCTTTGTCTTGTCGCTAAAGTAGTGTATTTATAGGCTATATATGAACGATCATTTGAAGCACATCCCTGCTAAAAAAACAACAACAACAGAAGCCCAATAGAAACCATCACAGAAATTCTAATGATTGCCATTAAAATACCATTATAAACCATTCGCTTTTCCAGTAAAACCATTACAAAATTCCTTTTTGTAGTGTGTTTTGGGCATTTTTCCAATAGGATTTAACACCCACCAATAGAATCCATAACATACCAGTAGACACCATTATAGTTTCCATTAAAACCAATATAGTTCCCATTATAACCATTAAAACCATTACATTTTCTATTGTGTTTTGGGCAGGGTTCTGTTGTTGTTTTTTCAGCAGGGATTGTGTTTTATAAACAGTGAAATAGGGGTGACCCCGAATGGTCGACCATTCGATGCCTCGATTGGAGGAGCCTGATTCGACTACCAATCTCACAGTCGAATATTCGCGGGGTGTTATGATCATGCCATTTTGGCTATATGGGGGCGCTCAATGTTTGATTTCACATAGAACTACCAGTTTTCTCCCAATAAGTTAATATACAGCGTATTATGATAATGCTGTAAATAAGATTCTGAAAAGAAAAAAGCTTTAAATAAATATTTTAACGTGCGTGAATAAATCCAACCACCCCTATTATAGATTTAAGTTTCACTTTCCATAATCCATGACCGACAGAGGAGCATAACAAAGGTAATGTATTTTGCCCCGCCCCCAAACATATGATTCGACTATCAGTCGACTATAAGCAAGATTCGAAAATTCCGATTCGACTATGAAAATCCTTAATCAGGGACACCCCTTCAACATGCATGTATTTGACCGAAATTCCAGAATTGACAGCAAACTGCATGCATAGCGGTGAATGATTGTCAACCAATGGTGGGATGCTACATTTTATTCTTTCTGGCATTAAAGCACTTGAATTCGACGAGCTCATAATCATGACTTCATAAGTGGGAAATGGGAAATTTCAGATAGCATGTGAAGGCAGCAATAGGGCCTGTTTACACCTGGCCACTTCATGCGTTTTCTCTGATCGGATATCTGTCTCATTTGTTAAAACGTTTCCATTTACACTTGGCCATATAAATGTATCTTCGCAAAACGGATATAAATCAGTTCTTCAATTCCCGCGCTATATGCAAATTTAACGGAGTTCACGTCAATGGAAGCAATAAATAAGCGCTGCATTTTATTCATTACCAGCTAATTTCAATATTGAGAGGCCGCAACAGGAGAGCGCGCGGCATCAGCAGTAGTGGAATGATAGGTTAGTCTCACTACTTTTAATGAAGATGATTGTGTGTTGCGCATCTGCGACTTAGCTACTTTCAGTTTCATTTGCGGCGGTTTGCGCGTCGGCTTGCTGAAGAGATACTTAGCTACTCATCCGCGGTGATGCTTGTTGCATTAGCTCTGTCATATCTGACTATAACATGCCATAAAATGCTCTCACACGTTTATTATTTTAATATTTTGCGAGGAGTAAAATTATCATATGTGGTTTCACCAGATGCATTTACACTTGTCCAGTTTCATCTGGAATGCGGCCTCCTCCTGAAGTGGTTTGAGCGATCGGATTTATATCCGTCTCGAAGGCGTTTCGGAGGGCATTTAAACCTGGTCTTTTCATAGCTATCCGATCAGAAAAAACGCATGAAGTGACCAGGTGTAAACAGCCCCTTAGTTCTAACTTTGCTTCAACACACCTGTCAGTTATTTTCAAGTAACCCTGAAGACCTTAATTATCTGGTTCAGGTGTGTTTGATCGGGGTTAGAGCTGAACTCTGCAGGAGCAGGAATGGAGACCTTTGGCTCAAGCTCTCCTTCAGCTCACAATGCTGTGTTTCTCATTTGATTGCACAGATACTATTTAATAAACTGAGCTAGACAATGACATCTCTGAATTCAATAATGAAATGCCTTTAACTGAAAATTGAGTGTTTAATCTTATCATTATATATTACTGACATTCTGTCCTCCAATTTGATACTGTTAAGTGCTTTGACACAATCTGTATTGGTAAAAGCGCTATATAAATAAAGGTGACTTGACTTGACTTGTTTCTGTTCCAGTAACTGTTATTTTATACCCCTCAACCCTCAGGCCACTTTACTATGTTACCTATTAAAATATCCTTTTGATTCTAATCAGTAGCAGTGCTTTCTAAACATCATATTGTTCTTACTATAATGCTTTGTGTCATTTTATTTGCATGCATTTTGGTTCACTTTAGAACACTTTGTGTGTAAACCAAATAACCAATCTCTTGAAAATGTGTGCGTTTTAAATGAGAGAAAAGGGAGGAAATGTGGAACTGATGCAGTGATACATCTGACCTTGATTACTTGTGTTCTTCAGCAGTTTTTTAAACATATCATGTTCCTTTGTAAAGTCAAATATTTCCATCACCTTTCCCCCTCTTTTTTTCCCTCTGTCTTACTCCATTTCTAAAACTCTTTCACTTTGTCCTTGAGTGTATCTTAAAGGAACAGCATCATACCTTTTCTGTGCTGGAAAGAGAGAAAATATAGCATGTTTCTGCAGAGACAGGCTTTATTCTGTAGCCGAAAAGATCACCTGTCTCTCCAAACTCATTCAGTAATTCATTTAAATAGTACATCAACTATTACACATTAATTTGTCATTCAGATGTGATTCATAATCATCTGTAATTTGAACTAAGAGAGAAATGATGACCATTACATAAAGAGATCGAGGATATTGAGAGGTTGTAAGTTCAGTGTTGCAGGTAATGAGGACACTTTAAGAAAAAATCCACAGCAGTACTTGAATCAAACAATATGCCTCTGTGTTTGTGAGGTATGCTAAATTGCTTTAAATGTCAGTGCTAACAACACAGACCAACGCAGAAAACACTCGGGGTGCATTTAGAATGCGTCCAAAGCTGTGTTTCATTTAGGATGTTCAGCTAAGGCTAAATGTTTACGCTGCTTTGAGAAATGCAGAAACAGTGGACAATTTTGATAGAAAATTGGCTTGTACTGCAACTTCTGAATGGCTATATTGTTTGCTACACCGCTATATGCAGACTTCAAATCGTGTGTGATAAATTAAAAGGAACCATACATGTGTGGCTAGAAATAAGTATTCATGAATGTAGTAAACATAAACAAATGGGACTATCTGGTGTGTTATTTTCATTGACATTTCATTCATACACATAAAAGGACCTTACTTCCTTCTCACCTTAGACCATATAAAAATGGAACTGTATTCAAAGGAGCTTAGATATGATTTACTGGAAGTGAGTCTGACATGGGACACACGTGCCATCTAGTGGTTATTGAGTTAGCAACTTCAGTTCAGACAAATACTGAACAGAGAACCTGGAACAACTAAGTTCTCTCTTCAGTGTTTTCCTTCTGTTTTACATTGTGATTACTGATTGGCTAAATCTAAGCCTCCACCTGTACAGTTAGTCACAAACGCCATGACTAAATTCCTTGAGAATTAACGCCTAGCTCCACCATAGCCTAAAAAAAACAAAAACATTTGCAATGTCATCTGCTAACTGTGATGCTTGTTGTTGTCAGTATTAAGCACAGTGAAGACCAAGAGAAGGAAGCATTAGGCTACCTACCACAAGTACAAAGAGGGAGTCTGGTCTTCCCAGACTAAGGCATACTTCCAGTGTTTTGTTATCTGTCTGACATCCAATGAACCTTGGCCCTGCTTCATGGACATTAAACAGCTCTAAAATAACTACAAACAGGATTGGAAAGGGTTTGCATCACCTAACATGAGTGATTTGTAAAGCATGTCAGCAGCAGTTGATTTATGTTTTGATGTTGTAAGACTACTTTTAAGACATTGTGACTGTATGAGAATGAGACTTTTAGGAATATTGTGCCTAAAGTAATTAGACAGGAATCCTTAAGACAGCTGATCCTAATTTGGGCACGAGCATTGCTGGTGTCATTTCTGTGTCAACAAACTCTATTTAAAGTCAAACAGACTTCAACGGTTCAGTTATAAAATGTGTTTTAATAGTAACAAGTGAGAGGAATGGAGACAAAAGAAAGTTTATAGAAAGTTTTCAGTCAAGTCAGTGCACATTCATTCATTCATTCTTCTGTGCTCTTTGTCAGCTTTCAGAGGAGCATGAAAGAGTTACCTCTTAGAGTTCTAATAACTGATTGTAAACCATATATACAGTGTGTGTGTGTATATATATATATATATATATATATATATATATATAGTTGTAAATAAAACAATACTGGAATATATTTTTAAGAGAACATACAGTTGCAGTCTTTGAGGGTCCCTGCCTTCATTAGGGATTCCATTTAAGACTTTTGTCCACTTTTTGTGCAAATGTCTTTGCAGAGCCCAAAACACCAATCACCAAATTTAACAGCACATGTACATTGTCAGCTTAACTTGCTCATACATGTAGAGGGACATACCTGACCAAAAAAACACCCCCATCTCACACACAAAGACGTACACAGGTGTCCAGTTACAGTACAGTACACTACACTAATTTACACAATGAATTTGTCATAAACAGCAAGCTGTTTTCCATCTCGCACACACGAACATACAGGAAAGAGTCCATTTGCTCCTGTTTACATCTGTCTTATGTTGCAGTGAAGTCTTCATATCACTCCTTTCCCTTCTCAGCATCAAATGTCATTAGCTAAAGCCTAATCACTCTTCCATAGTGCTCTTGTCCCTTTGCTGTCCAACTGGGGTATTTTTAGCTCTGAAACAACTGGGCTCCTAAAAAAGGGTTAGAGGAACACTGCTATGTAAGGTATCCTGCCTGCTCTCTCTCATCCTATTACCAGCACAATCCACCAGCCACTCTTTGTCTGTGGTTAGGAGAGAAGGCAGAGAGTCAAGGGTTTGCCTGAAGAAAGCTGAATTTTCAGAAGAAGGGCTTGCAAACCCTCGGAAAGGACGGTGGAAGAAGGCCTGGATGGTTGCCACTGTAATTATTTCTGTTATAAACTTTTGACTTATATTCCTATTTGTGACACTTCTAGACCAGAGCTCTCTTAAGTCTAGTGGAGCTGCATGAAGAGCCACCGTTTCTTTTTGGAAAGGTCTTAAGTCACTAGTATAGACCATGCAGACCACCTGGATCCTGCTGCTTGCCTCTCTGGGCCTCTCTACCCTGGCTGGTGCTGAGAAAGGCCTCGAATTCCCACGGTATGATGGCAAAGATCGTGTCCTGGACATAAATGAGAAGAACTACCACAAAGCCATGAAGAAATACGACATGCTGTGCCTGTTCTATCACGCTCCTCTGCCAACTGCAAAGGAGCTGCAGAAACAGTTACAAATGACTGAATTAGTGCTAGAGGTAAGAGAGGACAAGACGAGTGAATGTATGGTGTAAGAATAAGACTGAATGGACTTCAGAGAGTGTTATTTGGAACAAAGCAACATGGAGTTGCATGCAGTAAACATGATTAAATGTTTTTAAATATATAATTTAAAAGATTTTGTACTTTTTAAGTTAAATATTAATGTAAATGGGTTGCAAGCATGAAATGCAATAATACAAATAAATGTAATATAATATAGGTTCAAATCTATTTTTTTGTATGTAATATCAGTGCAGATAGAGGCCCACAGGCTGCAGCTGACTGACATGTCTATCTTCACATCTCTTTTTCACTGAAGTATTTATCTGGATTAAAAAATGGACATCATCAGTCACCGTGTTAATCAGGCACTTCATGTTCAGTGCACCTGATAGCTTCTGAATGTGGGCTTGAGAAACTAGTCCTAGAGTATTGGCTTTTAAAATTCAGCCATTTATACTACACGCATCATGGTGAAAGCAGAACACTGTGGGTATTTATGGAACGAGAACACTTCTAAAATGATTACATAAGTGTGGCCTCCTTAACTCGAACTTCATGGCTCACAGGTTCACTATCTAGACAACGATGCCAGTGTGACTCAGCGGTACTCCATGGACTTCTAATATTCTCTAAAACACGCAAAGCCTACATATATGTATACGCAGGTTATATATATTTGATTAGACTTTAATTTCGTTTATTTTATTGTATTTTATTTGGCATTTTCCTTGGAGCCTGAGCTAGTAAATAAAAAATATGACCCAAAAATAAAAAAACAAAACAAACAGCCATTACAGTACTAATCATGATTTGTTTTTCCACAGTTAGCTGCTCAAGTCTTGGAGGAAAAGGATATTGGCTTTGGAATGGTTGACTCCCAAAAAGATGCTAAGGTTGCCAAGAAACTAGGTGAGGTGAAAACTCGTATGCAAAACTTCAAATACAGTCTATGGGTGCAATATCTGAATGAGAAACATCATTGAAATGTTTATGCAGAAATTTAGACGATGCAGAAATGCGGTGTAATTCATGTCAAATTAACAGTTAAAACAGAAAATAGTTTCATTCGTATTGCTATGAATGTATTCATGGAATTTATAAGCCCCATGAAGTATTAAGATTAGCTGCCAAACATTTTAAACACTTTTCAGCCATCTATCCCAGCAAATCTTCATTCCATCTTAATTTAACAGGTGTAACAAAAAATAAAATGAAAATCTGTTTTGGTCTCATGAAAAAGTGATGGAAGCAACAGTGCATTGCACTGACTACAGAGAGATACAAACATGACTATTATGTATCCATGATACATAGCATGGCCTTAAAACATCTCCTAAAATCCTCTGTAAATATCCCAGTAAAATAAATTTTAGAACAACATCAATGTATTTTGGGGGTTTTTTTTGTGCAAATTTTGCATAAACTGATGCTGATACACCGAACAGTAGACTAATTTGCTTGTACAGTATACTTTATATTGCAATGATGAATGTCTATATGTTTAATTGGAAGGTCTGCATGAGGAAGGCAGCGTCTATGTCTTTAAGGAGGACCGTGTGATTGAATTTGATGGCCTGCTCGCTGCAGACACTCTTGTGGAATTCCTTTTGGATGTAAAGAATCTGTATTTATCATAAATCTCGACATCTAATTTGTTGTAGTGCTTTTATATGCCATTTTAACTTTCTGTTCCATCTCTCCCTCATGCTTCAGCTGTTGGAAGATCCAGTTGAGATCATTGACAATGCTTTGGAGTTACGAGCTTTTGACCGTATGGAAGAAGACATCAAACTCATTGGTTTCTTCAAGAGTCCTGACTCTGAACGTAAGTATGCGTGCAAAGACTGTGAGGACCAGTTTCATCCTTCAGCTGTGGTTATCTGATCTCTGCACTTTCCAAACACATACCTCATAGTATGCAAAAAATTAATACCATGCAATAAATGTTAACACATTCATTTTTAAATGTCTGTACATTCCAATTATGTTTTTAAATGCACAAAGAAACCTCTTGAGCATTGTGGGCTACTACTCTTTCAAGCTATAGTTGACATTTAAAGGTCATTTATTTCAAGTCACCACTCTGGTAAGCTACACTGTCAAAAATAAAGGTCCCAGTTATGATCAAAATGGAATTTACAACTTTTGATTCGGTTGCCTTTTAATAAACAAACAAACAAATGCTAGCTTCATTTTTTAATTTTCTCTGGTTTCCTCAGATTATCTTGCTTTCCAAGAGGCAGCCGAACAGTTTCAGCCTTTTATCAGATTTTTTGCCACCTTTGAGAAATCTGTGAGTATTGTCATTGTGCCATTATTTTCTTTTGGGGAGTTGAGTAATCTCTATTGATGGCAGATGTGTTGCTTTAATTGTTGTGTTTCAGGTTGCAAAAGAGCTGACTCTGAAGATGAATGAGGTGGACTTCTATGAGCCCTTCATGGAGGAACCAGTCACCATTCCAGACAAACCACACTCAGAGGAAGAGCTGGTGGCCTTCATATCCGAACACAGGAGGTAATCAGTAAAAGCTAATCTAATGATATTCTGAAGGATGGATAGACAGATATTTGATACTGATATCAAATTCCTACTGATGATATCTATTGACCTCCACAGACCAACTCTAAGAAAGCTCAGGGCAGAAGACATGTTTGAGACCTGGGTGAGCAGTATTTTTAAATGAAAATTTTATGGAATTGCATGATTGTTATATTTTAAATGGCTATCATAATTTATTACATGGCTTTCTGGAAAACTATTTAGATTGGTCAGTTGCATAATCTAGTGGTCAGATACCTCCTAATATCATCCATGGCAGTGCTCTATATCAGTCTGCACAAACATTAACTTAAACTAGAGCAACATTCATGCACATCGTATAACACTGCGGACTCACTTTCTTTTTTTATACGAACATGACCATGGGTGCCATCTTGCATCTCAGTTATTGATTGTCATAAAAATGACTCCAGAGGACTTCACTATTAATATTATATTATATTATCATTGGACTGTTTATATTGTCATTGTCACTGTTTTTTTCTAATAAGCACCCGGTTTAAGATATCCAGTTATAAAATAACTGAAACCCAAATCAGTATTTTATGTCCACATTGCCAGTGCACTCATTTATTGAGTGGCCATGTAATACTGTAAGTAGAACAGTGAAAAGTCAGCTTTATTGCAAAATAATGCCCCGTTGCAGAGCAGAGAAATACCTGTGGATATCATAAAGCAATGGCACACTGGAATAAAAGTTCTCTTTTGCAGGACGATGATTTGAATGGAATTCACATTGTAGCCTTTGCAGAAGAAGAGGACCCTGGTATGTACAATTTCAGGGCACCTCTTCATTCCTTATAAATCCAAATGATATTCATTTAGTGTGAGCAGGATCAAAAGGACTTGAATATGATTTTCAGATGGTTTTGAATTCTTGGAGATTTTGAAGGAGGTGGCCAGAGACAACACACACAATCCAGACCTGAGTATTGTGTGGATTGACCCAGACAACTTCCCACTGGTGATTAAAACAAGTCTGGATAGATGCATGACAATATTTTGAGTCAGTAATACTGTAATGTGATGACAAAAACTGGAAGAAAAATTCTTTCTTCAGTTGAACCCCTCTTTATATGCACATTTCCTTTCTTAGCTCATTCCTTACTGGGAGAAAACCTTCAAGGTTGACCTCTTCAGACCACAGATTGGTGTAGTTAATGTTACAGATGTAAGTGCACTACTTTCATTTTTACTGAATTCATTATGAAAGCCCTCTTTCTCATACTTGGATCATGGCCTCTTTGACAGGCGGACAGTGTCTGGTTGGAGATATCTGATGATGATGAGCTGCCGTCACCTGAAGAGCTGGAAAACTGGATAGAAGATGTGCTCTCTGGAACAGTGAATACAGAGGATGATGATGATGATGATGATGATGACGACGATGATGACGAAGATGACGACGATGACGATGATGATGATGATGATGATGACGATGATGACGATGATGACGACGACGATGATGAATGATTCATATACTGTGAACCTCAAACAAATCTGCTAAAAAGAACTTTCTTTTACAGCAAAATCATTTTGTACATTTTGCGCACTGCAGAGTTCTCTTAATGTTAAATTGAAATTACAAGTCAAAGAAGTCTCTTATTTATCTAAATGAAAATAATTGCTTTGAATCACCTCTAAACTGGAAATAGACTTGATAAAGGGATTCAAATGAAATACTGCAGTGCAATTTTGTCACTGCATCAATTATTACTCTCCTGTACCTTTTCTACTGTAATCAATCACACAAGACAATAAAACTTTACAACAGGTTTAGGAAGCGTGTTATTTAAACATGTAAGGCCTCATGGGCTTTCATATTAATATGATTTGACTCAAATTGACTGAACAGACTGCTCAGCTATAAGCACACCACTCCCTGCAGAGCTTTGCAGTCCTGGATAGAGCAGTGCATGCCACACTCTCCATGGAGCCCTGTTGATCATGAGTGGAGAGTAGGCCCATCTGTCTCTTCCTAAACTCTACACTCAGTTCCTTGGCTTCTTGTTGTTTGAGATGAGGCCCAGAACCACCATATATAATCAGCAAATTTGACAATAGAAGTGGAGCTGTGAGAGGACATGCAGTTGTATGTGTAGAGAGAGTAGAGCAGGGACTCAGGACACAACCCTGTGGGGCTGGAGTTGGAGGTGAACTCTCACTGCCAGTGAGGATGTCATGAACCCAGCTGCAAAGAGTGGTATTCAATTTGAGATCACTGAGTTTGGAGGTCAGCCTGCGGGGTGCTATTTTACTGACACTGAGCTAATAAATAGGAGCCTTGTAGGTCTTTGTTTCTGTGAATGTGGGTAAGAGAAGTGTGCAGGACATAAACGGTAGGCAAACTGAAGAGGGTCTATGGTAATGGGGATGGAGGTGTTTTTGATGAGTCTCTCAAAGAACTTCATAACCACCAAGAGGAAAAATTAGTATCAACAGTGTCTCATTGTCTCCTAAAATTCCTTTAGGAGAAATAAAAGTAGGCATAACTGAAACATAAAATTCTGTGAGAAAGGAGTCCAAAATGAAAATGGGCTGTAAGAAACATGGGAGATCTCTTTATTGATTTGCTGTAATCTTAATGTCTTATTGCTCAGACTTTACTCTGTCTTTCTTTAGTTACAATAAGGTGTTTCACCTTTAATGGTCAGGACAGTAGGTGTAGAGACAGGAAACAAGTGGACAGGTGTGAGAAGAGAATAGAAGCAAGAAAGTATCTTTAGCTGGGACTCAAGCTCATGCTGTATGAAATGCAGTTGTGCCTCGATGTTGATGTGCTGCTCGCAAGGCTATGGCTCTGACAGAGGTTACTCTAAGCCCATGAATACTAAGGGCTGATTCCTTTGTATGTCTCATTTATGTAGCTTTGTCTTCAATTTTATTTTATTGAGACAAAAACTCTAACACTCTCACAATGGTCTCCTTTGAAGCTTTAGAAGAGATCTCATCATTATCACACATTGTGCTCAGATTTTTCTCCTCAGAGACTCTGCATCTATTGCATTTGTCTCCTTTAAAGCTTTAGAAAAGATCTCAACAACATCACACATCGTGTTCAAATTTTTCTCCTGAACTAAAGCCTCTGGATCTCACATTTCTCTCCTCCAAAGTTTAGAAGAGATCTTGTCATCATCACCACACACTGTGCTCAGATCTTTCTCCTAAAGACTCCGGTGGTCTTGTATTTGTCTTTTCCAAAGTTTTAAGATCTCAACAACATTACACACTGTACTTAGACTAAATATGAATAGACCTTTTTCACATTTTTCACATTAATGCACCAACACACCTACTACACATAACTGACAAAATGTTCAAAATCACACGCTGCAAACTAAACTCTAACACTAATTTTCGAAAATACTATAATATACTAACACAATACACTACATCTACCTAAACACTGCAAACATCTCTCAAAATCAAATTATTATTCCAAAACACTAACACATGTTCTCTTCCAGCAGGAACATTTAGTCGATCATAGCACAATATCATAAAAACACTAACATCAAATGGAATTACAGAAACTGTATTACTTTAGGTGTCAGGTCTGACCTTACAGTAATACAGTATATTGCATTGATCATTGCGTTTTACACTACAGTTTGTTTTTCTTTTTGGGTTTAGTAAATGCATGTATTTTGTCTTATTGCTGCAGAAATTCAATACAAAATTTGAATGACCCATCTCAGAGTAGCTTTATAGAATGAATGATTTATGGGAGAAAAAGAGACTGAGACAGAATTGCTGCAGTAAAGGCTTTATTTGCAACAGGACATTAGAAAAACAAGAAAGAAAACAAGAATGCATGAAAACAAAAGATATGCAATATTCTGTCATTTATTATGTGAAAGTACAAAATATACAAACAGAAAAAGCCACAGAAGAATTATAAATAAATGTAATCTAATCTGCCCGGCCTTCTGCATTTGGCCACATGTTCTCATCCATATCACACCTGATATCTTCTCTGGCAAGGCTTCTTGGGAAGAATCTTTTGGTATGCCTTATCCTTCCTGGTATTGTTCAGCTGTGATGTCTTGGCATTCAGCATCCATTGCATCCTGGAGGGACATTTCACCCTGTGGATGATGGTCAAAAACCTTCCATCTCCAGGCTCAGAAAAATTTCTCAATGGGGTTGAGGAAAGGGGAGTAAGGGGCAAGGAAAGGAGACATCATTCTCGAATGGGTGTCAGACCAGGCTCTGACTGCACTGGGAATGGTGGAATGCCACATTGTTCCATGTGATCACATATATTAGCAAGTGGTCTTCCACCTGTCCCCTTTTTCTGGCACCAGTCTTTGGTGCAGATCTTCTAAAATATCCAACCCAATCTCATGAAAGTGCATATAAATAGTATGCCAAATAAAAATGAAAACTCGTGGTATTTATGGATTGGATTAGGGTTTTGGGGTAGATGCGTATTAT
Source organism: Acrossocheilus fasciatus (assembly GCA_036784905.1). Lineage (NCBI taxonomy): Eukaryota > Metazoa > Chordata > Actinopteri > Cypriniformes > Cyprinidae > Acrossocheilus > Acrossocheilus fasciatus. The sequence continues at coordinate 24,637,193 of CM071946.1, read as the reverse complement.
ATGCACTTGAAAACTGCGTTTTATATGCATGCCAAACACGTTTGTATCATATATACGCCAAAGTCCATTTTTCCGTATCAATAACCATGAGTTTTCATTTTTATTTGGTATACTATTTATACGCACTTTCAAGAGACCAGGCTCAAACTATCACATTTAAGCAGGAGTGCACTTTTCCCCACAAGATCGGCACAAAGAGGTCTTTTTTTTACTGTAACGACTGAAAGAACCTCAACACCTAAGTGTGTTTCCTAGATGGGAATCAGCTGTAATTTCTATATTTGCATAGCTTCAATCACCTGTTTCTCATTAGCAATGGAATAAAATACAAGGGACATATTTGTGTTTCAATTCACAATATGAACAGCTGTTCACTTTGACTTTAGCCTATAAGTTAGTTTTAGAACATGATGTTATCTGTTCTGATATACAGTGTGAAAGCATTTGAAAATTTGTTTTGGTCTTGATTGAGCTTGTGTGTAAACGAAGTTCTAGCATTTTAAATTTGTGTTAACTGTATGCATTTTGTGTCAAAGCAACAAGAAATGTGTTAATTGTATAGCCTACACAGACGGATGTTGTGCTAACTGTGTTAAGAGTTTAGGAAAATTGTTAGAAGTATTGGAAAAATTGTCATAGCGATTGTAAAAAACTGTAATGTGGTGATTTTGTTACGTGTCTAACACAACAGTGTGTGATACTGAGTATTTGTTTAGTTTTAATATAAAAGATAATCATTTGTTAACAATTTGTATGCTTTTATTGTGAAATCACACAAAGAAGAGTTGAAGCATAGGCTATACTATATGTTGAAGCATAGGCTATACTATATGTTCAATACATTCCTCTTATAAGAGCTCTTTATAAAATCATTCGTCAAATACTATAAAGCTTATATCCGTTAAATACGGTGCCCCAGTAGAGCACAACACAATGAAATCACCACAACATGATGCATTGGACTACTTTTGTGTTGCGCTAATTTCACTGTGTTGTGGCTTGTTTCCATTGTGTTGTGCTAATTTAGTTGTGTTGCGGCTTGTTTCTGTTGTGTTGTAGCTTGTTTCCATTGTGTTGTGCTAATTTTGTTGTGTTGTGGCTTGTTTCCATTGTGTTGTGCTAATTTAGTTGTGTTGCGGCTTGTTTCTGTTGTGTTGTGGCTTGTTTCAATTGTGTTGTGCTAATTTAGTTGTGTTGCGGCTTGTTTCTGTTGTGTTGTGCTAATTTCGTTGTGTTGCAGCTTATTTCTGTTGTTTTGTAGCTTGTTTCCATTGTGTTGTGCTAATTTTGTTGTGTTGTGGCTTGTTTCCATTGTGTTGTGCTAATTTCGTGGTGTTGCAGCTTGTTTAAGTTGTGCTGCAGCTTGTTTCCGTTGTGTTGTGCTAATTTCGTTGTGTTGCGTCTTGTTTCTGTTGTGTTGTGCTAATTTCGTTGTGTTGCAGCTTGTTTAAGTTGTGCTAATTTCATTGTGTTGCGTCTTGTTTCCATTGTGTTGTGCTAATTTTGTTGTGTTGTGGCTTATATCCATTGTGTTGCATAGATTTCATTGTGTTGCGTCTTGTTTCCATTGTGTTGTGCTAATTTTGTTGTGTTGTGGCTTATATCCATTGTGTTGCATAGATTTCATTGTGTTGCGTCTTGTTTCCGTAGTGTTGTGCTAATTTTGTTGTGTTGTGGCTTGTATCCGTTGTGTTGTGTAGATTTCATTGTGCACTACTGGGCCACCATTTTCCTACTTTTCATTTTAAAGCACTAAAAACACAAACACTGAGTCCTCAAAAAAAAAAAAATCTGTGTAATGTGTCAGAACTGACCAACAAAGCACTCAATATCATAGACACAGAAAAATCTGGAAAAATTAAAGAATTTATGACTAAAGAGAAAGATACATACACACAGCATTAGAAAGAAATTGGCTTGTGGCATCAATTCTCAATTAAGCATGTAACTCTGCACTATTTTCTTAGAGTCTAGTGACATCTAGTGTCCTAATAAAACAGCACTGCGGTTCACTTACTGGTAATGTGTACTTTGTTACAGTTTTTTTCAACTGCTTACACACAAAATCTTTACTTGTCACACAATTTCTGAAACCTGACACTCAAACAACAGAAGCACACACCAAATCTGCAAAGTCTTACACTGATTCTTGCCATTTTACTCAGTTTTCAATTTCAGAAAACACTTTTTGCAAAACACAACACACAATGTAACACACAAAAATCAAACAGGAAGTATCTTGATTTCCTTTTTCAAACACAACTATTTAAAATGCCACACTAATTCATCAGTGCTTCACACTAACTCCTCACATGCACAAACACTCATTGCTTTATTTAACACCAACCAATCATGGCTTTAGAATCGGCCTATAAATAGGCCACAGGTCCAGTTATACAGTTTTTCTTGCTTCGTCGCTTTGATGCATTTCTCAGATCAAAAATGAAACTCTCAAAACTACTTTATTCAACCTCCACATCATCTAGTCACTTGTGCACATCATAAAAGCAGTTTATCATTCTTTTGAACAAGTTGCAATTACTTTGGTACATTCATGCAGCTGATTGTCTGCGGTTTCCTACATTATCAGTTGCTAATGTCATGTTGCATCAAAATGTATTATATAGTTCTCTGTGCAAGTCAGACCACTAGTAAAAGTGTAACTGTGAATTCGATCCAGTCTCTTTCAATCAATATCACACATACAGTAGTGTAAATTTGTACTTTTGAAATGGATATATGGCATACATAAGAAGTGCATTTCAATACAGTAACTGTCATCCAAACTGTTGTCATAGTTTACATCAGGTAATACTAACAGAGTGCACTGTTATTTTGACAACATGACTAAGCAGTTTGACCATCTTGTTTGTGAACAATGAAACAAGGACTTTTTGTTCTGATGGCACTAATGTGTTCATTGACATAAATACTTACTTTTGAGAGATGAACTAAAGATTTTGAGTAAGTGAGAGGCTTTTGCAGGTAATCCACTGTGTGTGGTGCTGTTTTCACAAATTGTTTTGAGAAATGCACATACTTCTTTGCCAGTATTACAGTAAGGATCATTCGAGAAATGCACCAAAGTGACGAAGAAAAACTGTAGGTTTTGAACAATGGATGCAAACAATGTATTTCCTTTCTTTCTTACTGTGTAATACTGTATTCAGAACCACAAATGCTTGTTTTCAATCTTGCGTTCATGTTTACCATGAATTTTTCATGGAATTTTTAATCTCTCTGCCAATTACTTTCAATCTTGTACAAAAAATGTACATAGGAGCTCATGAAAGAAGAGCTTCATGTTTTGAATAACTGTGTGTATATGATAAATCCAAAAATACAATATTATGGTGAAAGTGTTTGCAGCGAAAATCAAATGTTTGCTTTTGAGATGTGTTTGTGATATTTTGAATGCAGTGCTTCATTTTGCAAGAGATGTGAGGCATTTTGCATTTTGTGTGTGCAGTTCTTGGATTTGTGTGTAAAGTTTTGAAAAAGAGAGGCAAAGTTCTGAAAATGTGTGTAAGCAGTTGAAAAAAACTGTGACTAGCCTGGAGTGTGTTTCCTAAAAACAACTATGGTCGCAAATTCCATTGTTACCAATAGAGTTCAGTGGAACTAACAACCATAGTCAGCTAAAGATGCTTTTGGGAAACGCACCCCTGACTAGTTAGTCAGCTACTTATAGCAAAGATGGCTCTATTTTAAATGACAGGATTGACATTGTATTTAAATAAAAAGGAATATGCACATCATCAAGTGACCATTGACCATAAAGATGACAATCAGCATGTAAAACGAAATTCATAAAGTGAGAATGTTTGGACTGCTCAATTTTGAATCAAAAGTCACCATGCCTTGTGCATTATTTCGTCACCATTTCAATGCAATTCAACTGTCAAAATAATTTTTTATTATTATATCCACAGTGGAAATGATGTTGATTACACCAATAAAACAAATATGCACATGCAGAGGTGTACGCAAACTGATTGTAAACTACAAACAATAATAAATAAATAGATACATATTGTGCATTACTTTGATTTTATCCTTTTCATTTAACCTATCCAAGTGCACACACAGCAGTGAGTGATGAACACACACCCACCCACCCACCATGGACACACCACAGATGTCTGTTTAGAGACAGCTTGAAAGTTTCTTGACTCTTTCAATTTCACCACCATATATTCCACAGTTTTTCACGAGAGGCTTGTTCACATGTTTGTAAGGGTGTGTATGTGTGTGGATTAGCATTACATTGACAAAATGAAGCAAACATTGATTTTTCTCTAAAAGTCTTCTTTAAAGGAGTAGTTCACTTCCAGAATAAAAATTTCCTGGTAATGTACTCACCCCCATGTCATCCAAGATGTCTTTCTTTCTTCAGTCGCAAAGAAATTAAGTTTTTTGGGGAAATCATTCCAGGAATTTTCTCTTTATAATGTACTTCAATAATGGCCAATGGTTTGAAGGTTGAAATTGCAGTTTGACTGCTTACACACATTTTAAAAACTTTTCCTTTTTTTTCAAAACTTTACACACAAATCAAAGAATTGCACACGCAAAATGCAAAATGCCTCACATCTCTTGCAAAATCAAGCACTGCATTCAAAATATCACAAACACGTCTCAAAAGCAAACATTTGTCTTAAATTGCAAACACCTTTGCCATAATATTATATTTTTTAATATATCATATACACACATATATTCAAAACCTAAAGCTATTCTTTCATGAGCTCCTATGTACATTTCTGTACAAGACTGAAAGTAATTGGCAGAGAGGTGTTGAAAAATTCATGGTAAACACAAAAGCAAGATTAAAACCAAACTTTTTTTTTTACTGTAAGCATTTGTGGTTGTGAAAATTATTACACAGTATTACACAGTATGAAAGAAAAGAAATACATCAACCATGTGTAGTTGTGTAGATGTGTATTTATAGGCCTATTCTAGAGCCGTGATTGGTTGCTGTTAAGTAAAGCAATGAGTGTTTGCGCGTGAGGAGTTAGTGTGAGGCACTGATGAATTAGTGTGGCATTTTGATTGGTTGTGTTTGGAATCAAGATGTGTTGTGTTTTGCAAAAAAAGTGTGAAAATGAGTCAAAGGCCGAGAATTAGTGTATGGTTTTGCGGATTTGGTATGTGTTTCTTATGTTTGAGTGTCAGGTTTCAGAAATTGTTTGACAAGTAAAGATTTTGTGTATAACCAGTTGAAAAAAAGTGTAATGCAGCTTCAAAGGGCTTTACACGATCCCAGCCAAGGAATAAGGGTCTTATCAAACGAAACAATCGGTCATTTTCTTAAAAACATAAAACACTTATATGCTTTTTAACCACAAATTCTCATCTTGCACTAGCTCTGCGATGCGCATGCGTGTCTTTACGTATTGGGAAATCACTTTGGAAAAGTCACGCGTGGTTAGTTCTTCATCTGTGAACTTTAGTTAAAAAGGTAGGGAAGAGCAAAAAACTCCATCTCATTTTCTCATCCAACTTCAAAATCATCCAACATCGTTGTTTTACCTTTTTTGTAAAGGGCGTTTGACTTTTATTAATAAATTAAATTAAATTATCAGGACATTTTTTATTCTGGAAGTGAACTTCTCCTTTAAAGGTATTTAATTTACACTTATTTATTTAAACTTTCAGTTTAAAAGATGAAAAAGTTCTTGTGCTTCTATTGTTCTGTTTTAGGTTAATGCTTAGAGATCTGAGTGGTTCTGTTGGATTTCTTACTATTAATACAACCAGGTTCAGTAAAATAAATCTGCAATAATTCACCTTTATAAATCTAACACTGATAAGTAATAAGTGTTAGATTAAATCTAACACTAGTAAGTAATAAGTAAGTAATAACCAATCACATTACAGCCTTGACATCATTGAATTTCAGTCAGAGTTGTGCGACACTCAATCGCTGTTTACGGATCCCATAGGAATGAATGAGAAGTGCCGTAAGCTGAATCCCACCTGTCGCAAAAAGTCAGCGACTCCTCTTATAAAACAGGATTTTTTTCATGGTAAACTCTAAAAATGGTTAAATCCAAAAGTATTGTTTAGTGTAAAACATGTTGAAGATTAACAGATAGGCTGTTGATTCATTAAATGATAAGCCGTTTCCTTTAAAAAGCTGTTTATTCAGCGTAGTGAAGCCTCTCCGCCATTGACATCCATTAAAAAAAAAAAACGGCTTCTGGTCTCGTTTTCCAGGTACTGCCAGACCGGAAGCCGTTAAGCTTTTTCGGCTAATGGTTGCAGGCTTGCCTTCTAGTGGCTTTGGTGTCCCGTCTCTGGCCACTGTTAACGTCCTGTTTACAAACTTCGTAACATTTCCACATATTTCCAGGTTTGAAGCTTTTTGAGAGGCAAAGGTGAAGTGGGGAGGGGTAAAGCGATCTTTATGTATGCGGAGCAAAAAAATGAATAAAAAATAAATAAATAAACATTCTGTCGGCCTCTTAAAGGAACACTCCACTTTTTTTTGGAAATAGGCTCATTCTCCAACTCCCCCAGAGTTAATAAGTTGAGTTTTACCGTTTTTGAATCCATTCAGCCAATCTCCGGATCTGGCGATAGCACTTTTAGCATAGCTTAGCATAGATAATTGAATCCTATTAGACCAGTAGCATCGCGTTCTAAAACGATCAAACAGTTTCGATATTTGTCCTATTTAAAACTTGACTCTTCTGTAGTTATATCGTGTACTAAGATCGGCGGAAAATTAAAAGTTGTGATTTTCTAGGCTGATATGATTAAGAACTATACTCTCATTCCGGCGTAATAATCAAGGAACTTTGCTGCCAGCAACCGGGGACTACTTTCAGGCGCTGCGTAATATCACTACGCCTGCTGCGGCCATGTTACGGCAGCAAAGTTCCTTGATTATTACACCAGAATGAGAGTAGTTCCTAATCATATCAGCCTAGAAAATCGCAACTTTTCATTTTCCGCCGATCTTAGTACACGATATAACTGCAGAAGAGTCAAATAGGAGAAAATTAAATAGGAGAAATTTTAAATAGGAGAAATATCGAAACTCTTTGATTGTTTTTGAACGCGATGCTACTGGTCTAATTGGATTCAATGATCTATGCTAAGCTATGCTAAAAGTGCTCTCGCCAGACCCGGAGATCGGCTGAATGGATTCAAAAACGGTAAAACTCAACTTATTAACTCTGGGGGAGTTGGATAATGAGCCTATTTCCAAAAAAAGTGGAGTGTTCCTTTAAGTGCATCGGCCCACCGGGAAAATGCCCAGCATGTCGATTACTAATCTAGCCCTGCTGTCCACTACTGTACTATCCACTACTGCCCTGCTGATTTGATGATGGAGCTGTGTTGGCCTATTTTGATAACAGATGCATTTTAGGCTAGGCCCACCTGATTTTGTCTGGGCCCACCCATGTTGTGATTCCTGGCTACGCTAGTGCCATAAACCACCCAAACCAGTGCACACACACACACACACACACACACACACACACACACACACACACACACACACACACACACACACACACACACACACACACACACACACACACACACACACACACACACACACACACACACACACACACACACACACTCACATAGTTAAATTTGTGGTTTACAGAGACTCTCCATAGGCGTAATGGTTTTTATACTGTACAAAAGTATTTTATATTGCCCTACACCTAAACCTACCCCTTATAGGAAACTTTGATCATTTTTACTTTCTCAAAAAATTTCTCAAATGATTTATAGGCCTTTTGAAATATGGGGACATGGGGAAATGCCCTCATAAGTCACCTTCTCCTTGTAATACCTATGTCATACCCATGTCATTATACACATTTGTTTCCTCATATGTCACAAAAACACGCACACACACACACACACACACACACACACACACACACACACACACACACACACACACACACACACACACACACACACACACACACACACACACACACACACACACACACACACACACACACACACACACACACACACACACACACTCACATAGTTAAATTTGTGGTTTACAGAGACTCTCCATAGGCGTAATGGTTTTTATACTGTAAAAAACGTATTTTCTGTTGCCCTACACCAACCCTACACCTAAACCTACCCCTTACAGGAAACTACTGGCAATTTTTGAATTTCATGAAACATAGTTTTTTAAGCCTTTTGTTTTACGGGGACAAAGGAAGTGTCCTCATAAACCATGTTTACGTTGTAGTACCCATGTCATTATACACATTTGTGTCCTCGTAAACCATATATACCGGTACACACACACACACACACACACACACACACACACACACACACACGCACGCACACACAATTTACTTATATTTTATACATGATTTTGATTTAATTCCACAACACACAACATTTATCTATCAATGCTATTTATTTATCAATGCTTTATTGATTTGACGAGTGTTTCCCGACAAGGTATTGAGAAGAGATTAAGGTTGAGAACATATTTAAGAAAAGTTTAATTTCAGAATAACATTTTGTAAGGATAAGATCAGAAAATGTAAATATATGTAGTACAGTCAAAGTGGAGAAGAATGACTGCATATGATCTCACAGGCTTTTAGCACAAACAAAGCCTATTTGGTTTGAAAAAGGTTATATTGTTCCAGCAACGGTTAGCTGTAGGGTGGGGGGAAAAGTTATTTTGATCATTACAGTGGTGCTACAATTCAAATAAAATGCTATGTTCAACTGAAGGTACTTTATGACATCCAAATGAGCCATTTCACATTACTGCATGTTGCTAAATTATAAATAAATATTGAAAATACTATTTAGAAAACAGACTGCTGTTACAGAGGAGGCTCCCGTACCGCCTCCCTCGCACCACCAGAGGGAGCCATCTCCTGAATATTAACCATTTCTATTCGGACTCCAATTCCCATCATCCTCAGTGATGAAGCCAGTCAGCAGATATGGGGATTGTTAGGAGGCCATGATGGTCAGAGGCCAATGGGCGAATTTTGGCCAGGATGCCGAGGTCACACCTCTACTCTTTTCGAAAGACATCCTGGGATTTTTAATGACCACAGGGAGTCAGGACCTCGGTTTAACGTCTCATCCGAAGGACGGTGCTTTTTACAGTATAGTGTCCCCATCACTATACTGGGGCATTAGGACCCACACAGACCACAGGGTGAGCACCCCCTGCTGGTCTCACTAACACCTCTTCCGACAGCAACCTACTGACCAGGCTCAACCCTGCTTAGCTTCAGTGAGTAACCAGTCTTGGGCTACAGGGTGACATGGCTGCCCCATATCTGCTGATCATCCACACCTGCGCCTCATTTACACACACACATATAAGTCACTCACACACACAGGCTCTTTGCGAAGTCTTGATTTGCCCTGGCTGTCATTTCTGAGCTTTATACCCGTGTTTGATTTTGGTGTACTTGACCTTGGACTGTTTCCTGTTTTTCTGATTGTTCTCTGCCTGCCCCGACCTCGGATTGTTTCATCTGGACTCTGTTTGCTAGACACCTGCCCTGATCTTTCACCTGGTGTTTGACTCTGTCTTTGTCTAGCCCCTGGTGTTCTGCCTTGCTGACATTTGACCCTGTATTGTCTGACTATTCTAAATAAAAGCTGCAGATGGATCCAAACGCTTCTGACGCCTCACAACAACTGCATTCTTACAAATCTGGTTGATGTTGATCTCCCCACAGTTCTCAACATTGTTAGGTTCTCCAGAGCACCAGTTGGTGTAATCATATGTAGAGCCATCACTCCACACCCACTGTCCTTCCTAAAAAGTGGAGAGAGTAATTATAAAGAGTGCACTACTGTACTCAGACTGCAGTAGCTATAAATTCAAATTTGTGTATGTGTGCATGTATGTATGTGTGTGTGTGTGTGTGTGTGTGTGTGTGTGTGTGTGTGTGTGTGTGTGTGTGTGTATGAATGAAATGCCACATGTTGCCACATTTATGTGTTAAAGAATATATAGTTCACCTCAAAAAAGAAAGAAAGTCATAAAGTTTTCATTTTTGGGAGAATTACCCCTTTAAGTTATTGCTAACTATTTAAAAAATGGATGGCATGTCTAGAATTGAACCCAGATCCCAGATATTTGCCAAAGAATACATTCTTTTTTACATTAGGTTGGTATTCTATTTTCCTGTAAGCTTAAGGCAAATTATCTCTGATGAAAAACATGTTATTAAAGGTGGAAGTGGAGGATGGGAATAACATTGGTAAGACAGCAAAAGCACAACAAATTTTAATGTAAACTCACACTCTTGAAAATCTACTGTGTGGAAATTATTATACTGTATTCCATATAGCTATATTAGCTTACACATGAACTGGATACATAAATAATGAAACTGTCACGGTAGCGTGTACGGGGAACACACAAGATGAACGGAGACGAAGGTTTCAACGGGAATGAGAGATTTAATGGAACTTCAAGAGCAGGAGGTACACACATAGGGTAACATTAAACAATAACCGACAACAGGAACTAAATGGACAGCAACTAATATAGTGGGGATAACGAGTGGCAGACAGGTGAACACAATGAAGGTGATTAACTCAATTAGCAGAAACTAGGTCACACATGAGGAAGGAAAACACATGGAGAGCAAAACACAAGACAGTCCAGGGGCGTGACAGAAACATTATTGGCCTACTGTAAATATCACAAATATATAATCTAAAAGCAACTCTGTTCGGAGGTGTGGTGTGTACAATAAAACAGATCTGAGAAAAGGCTTCACGGGAAAACCGGCAAACCAACAAAACTTTATTTATTCTAGCAGCTATCCATGACAGTCATTGATAATGGAGATAATATTGTTTGTAAATTCAACATTTAAAGACACTTTAAATGTTTAAATAAATGTCAGCACACAAAGTTTGGATGACTAAACATTTGTATAATGCAAAAGGCTTAAAGATCATATGAATGCAGTTTGTGCTTTTTGCACTACAAAAACTCGCCAACAATGTGCCATTGCAATGGGTTAAAATGGCAAAATGTGCCATTGCTGTTCGATTTGACTAGCAGCTGACTATTTAAGTCATTGGTAACTCAATGAAGCCAATAACAGTGTGTATATATAGTGACCAAATACAGGTGCGACAGCTGGACAAAATGCAAATATATTGCCAGTCTCACCCAGGATCCATTAGAAGGAAGTATTTTGATTAATTAGTGTCTTTCATTCCTTTTTTATTCATATTAGTCAGTGTAAACATTTAAACTTAAAATATGGTATTGTCATTTTTTGGTGTCGTTAAATAGATAGAACCCAGTATGGCACCAGTCTGACATTTGCCTGCTGACACTGCTTCAAAAGGCTGCCTGCAATCCTTAGAGGACACAAGGAGACAAAGACACTGTCTGTGTAATTCCTCAAAAAAGTGGCTTTTGTTTGTTATCTTTACTGTCATTGTGGTCTAAAAGAGGGCATATAATAAAATAATTAATAATAATAATAAAATACAACACAGGATTACACTGAACTTTCAGTTTACAGTTTTTCACATTTGCTAAAACACTAAACCCCATTCTTTGAAACAAATTCTCAATAGCCTAAACCAATTTATGCAATAAATCACTCTTTCTGCAAAACCTTAAACAAGTTCAGGCAATGTTTGCAGATCTCATGCACTCTTTTTGCAAAACTTCAAACACATTCTCACTCACTAAAACACAATTTGCTCTGTGATGAACTTGTGATGCAAGACCCTAAACACAAGAACGCAAAAGTTAAGCACAACTGCAATGCAGCTGTCATCGTTTACACACAATGATTCCAAATTGTTGACAATCTAAATACAGTATGTGAATGTACAAAATAATAAGCGAGTACGAAGTGCACAGATGGCACAGTGCATCTATTACAGTTTTTTTACAATCATTTTTTGCACTAATAACAGAACCTTCATGTCATTTATCAAAACTCTAGACACATAATTCGCAACCGATATCAAAATGCAAAATTTTTCAAAACACTTAACACTTTTTCCAAAAACTTGGATACAATACACATGAACCAAATATTTTTTTTTCATTGAACTAAAATAACTGGTTCAAAATGACACAACTTAACATCAAAGTATTACTATTTCAAAATGCTACTCACACATTACATCTGAATTGAGTGCCTATTCATTATATTACAATGATCTAACTATCAGTTGATACAACTGCTCAAAATGCTACATAACTGTTGCATAACTCTTGAAGCATAGTTTTTATGGAAAATGATGAACAATATTAAATGTTTAGATTATTACAGTTTTTAAAAAAAAATTGGTTTGATACTATTTTCACAAGTAAGGTGTACATTTTCAAAACTCTTAGAACAAAACTTTAAACTGATCACACTTGTAACACCACTAGTCATTCTTTCAAAACCTGATCTCATGATTTCATTGTAGTTGCGCATATTTTCATTCCACATAATCATTGTTTTAAAACACAATATTATTGTGATATGTATTGAAAACATTTGAATTAATCACCAAAACACAACAGAATGATCTTCTTTCAGTTTAGTACTTTTAACAATCAGTTCATTCAAGAGCAAACAATGCAAGATTCATGTTTCAAATCACCATTGTTGCTGAAATAATTACAGTAATAAAGGCAATAATTGTCATGTTAGAAAATACACTTAAATTACCTAACTTGCATATCTCACATAAAATCAATAATATTTTGTAAAGGTATTTATCCAGTGTGTTATCAAAAGGTGTGATGAAGGTATGACATGGCCATAACATTTTGTGCTAGAACAGAGTTTACTGTCAATGCAGTAAATGTCCTCACTGTGCCATATGACTGAATCTATATTCTAGCTGAATTTTTCAGATGAAGGGTGAGTTAAGTAATGTGCGGTCTTTACCATGGTAATGATTCAGTATACAGTATCACATGGCTGTATTTGATGCCATCTCTCTCCCTTCTTCTGATACATCTCTGATCAGTTCCTCTCCCTTGTGGCCGGCTGTATGTTCACAAATAGCAAAACATACGGTTTTACAAATGAGGACGTCCTCAAAGGGAGGTTTTAAGGTGATTTTTTCAAGTTTTGGTTACTTCTGGGTACCAATTTGTCCCCAAAAACTGTTTACTGTAATGTAAGTAGGCACACGCACGCACGCACGCACGCACGCACGCACGCACGCACGCACATACACACACACACACACACACACACACACACACACACACACACACACACACACACACACACACACACACAGGTTTTCCTATCATTATGGTGACATTCCATAGGAGTAATGGGTTTTAAACTGTCTCCCCCTACACTAACCCTAATCCTAAACCTACCCTTATCAATTTTTTTTTTCTCATTGGACCCAAAAAAGGACAATGATTTCAGATATTGCCATTTTTGTGGGGACATTCACATCTGGAGTGATTCTGGATGAAGGAATGGTCTCTGATCTCTTGTCAGGTGTTCTCTAACCTCATCAGGCATTATAGGAGAAAATTTAGAGCTGTTAAATGGAGGTTTCAAAAAGTATTGAATAAAAGGGTGTCGTTAATTGTGGCCAATGTCTCATGTACCACTTTTAGTGTCTAAACAATTCTAAAAAAAAACAAAAAACAAACAAAAAAACTGTAATAAAAATAAATAAATAAATAAAAAAGTCAAGAGCAAGGTTTATTAAATGTGCAGGATTAATATACTTATTTATTTATTTATTTTTTACTTTTTTAAAATTATTTTTATTTTTTACAAACATTTATCGTTTAAAGTCATAGTTTAAACGATAATGCACACACAATAAAAAAATAAATGTCAAAATACCTTACTCACAATTTAATTACTACAATAGGCAAACTACAAATCACAATTTATTAATCACAAAGGAAAGGCTGTTTATTCTTGAAATATATTACCCTTTTTTGTCAAGAATGGCAGAGGTCGATTTAAAGGGTTGTTACCAGTAATAACCATTAGGTGGCAACTAATGATTATTTTTATTCAAGCCTGTTGCCAAATATATTTTCTATACCAAAAATGTAAGAAGATATGTTTTCAGTGGACTTTCAAAATTTGCTTTGCTTGAGAATTTTTTTTTTTTTTTTTTTTTTTAATTTTATCTAAATTATATCTGTCTATCTCTCTATGAACTTTTTGGAGCATCAAAGTGGTAGTTGCATAAGACTATCAATTAATGAAGGGATAGAAATCTCTCCGATTTCATAAAAAAAATCTTACGGGTTTTGAACGACATGAGAGGGAGTATATGACGACAGAATTTTCATTTTTGGGTGATCTATCCCATTAAGTCAGTGAACAGTGAACAAAGACACATACAAACTCTTCATATTCAGCGTAATATAAACACACAGTTCATCTTTTTCAAATATCAGAAAATTAGATCAATTTACCTCAAAACAGCTGTAATGAGATTACTTTCCTAAATACCGTTGCTCAGATTAAATCCAACATTAATTAGTGCACACACAATTTATAAATTTTAAAATATCCCCTAAAATCATCCTTAAATATCCCAGTAAACGAAATTGATGAATACAGTAGTTTAACACATCAATCCCTTTTGGGACATTTACATACATGAATGAATGAATGAATGAATGAATGAATGAATGAAGCATTTATGATAATACACTGTACATGCTGTACTTACAGTATACAGCGTAGTTTACACTGCCATGAAGAGTGACTGTGTTTCACAAGAAGGGCAGTGTTTATGTCATTGAGGAGGACCATGTGATTGAATTTGATGGACTTCTTTCTTGAGACACTCTTGTGAAATTCCTTTTGGATGTAAAGAATCTCATTGGTTTTTTCAAGAGTCTTGATTCTAAACCAGCAAAGTGTTTAAGCACCACACTGAATATTATACATATTGGTGAAAATCATATTATTTTAATCAACTCTAACCTGTAAATTCATAAATGGATTCAAATGAAATACTGTGGTGTGATTTTGTCACTGCATTATATATTACTGTACATTGTAATCAATCACTCAAGACAATAAAACTTTACAACAGGTTTAGAAAATGTGTTCTGTTTAAACATGTAAGGTCTTATGGGCTTTCATATTTATATGATTTGACACAAATCGGCTGAACAGACACTGACCAGAGTGGTTGGTGTCCTTTACAGAGATGAATTATGATGCAGCGGTGCCCTGGGAAAGCTCCCTGGCTGAAACTGCCAACCTTTTTTATTTGAAATATTCGTGTTAATATCATGAAATATCTCGATTCTCAAATATAAGTAAATGTATTTTACACCTTTATAGACCATGTTAGTCGATCTATAACTGGCAATGGGCAAGTAGCCTAATGTTAGTGTAATCTATTAGCTACGCATTAAAACCAATCTTTTTACTTGTACCAGTTATGGGTGTCATGCCATAATATATTTATAAGACGACTGCCTTCATATTTAAAATGTATGATGTGCCACACTGAATGATCTAATCACACTGGTGTGATCATACATCAAATATAAGAAATATTATTTGGCAATTTCTTTTTCTTTGGGAAGCTGCATTCAAAATCCAATTGGCTCAAAAATCTGAGGGGTCACAGTTGAAATAGTGTTCCTGGAGGAGTGATATTTCGGCTGGGTCCCCCTCTGTTCTAGTGCCCTGGGGACTTTCCCATTAGGCCCGTGCAATAATCCGTCCCTGGTTCTTGATGATTTTAGCAGCTCTGCATTGTCTGAGGTAGATTTCTTTCAGAGAAGGGAGAGCCCAGATCCCTGAGATGTGGAGTTTGGAGGTCAGCCAAAACTGAGATACATAACTGAGATAATCAATCAGTTAAAAAAAATACAAAATACAAAACCTGAGATAACTGAAAGAAACGAGTTGATAAAACGATTAAATGTAATATTTGGTAATAGCATAACAAGGAAGTCATTTTTTAGGCCAGTCATTTTAAATTTGCAGACGACACAAAAGTGTTAGGTCTGATCACAGATGATGACGAGATGGCCTACAGAGAAGAAGTGAACTCCCTAACACAAGGGTACCAGGAGAACACCCGCTTTCACTCGATGTCTCAAAGACCAAAGAGATTGTTGTGGACTTTGTCACGGTTCAGGGGGCCTTCTCGGGTCCTCTTGCTGTCTGTGTTGTCCTGTCATGTTCGGCAGCTCGTGGTCTGGGCAATCAGTGCTGATCGTGCAGCGGGAGTGCGCGGATCACGAGCTGACTCTCCCCCACCTGTCGCTTATTCCCCCACTCCCAAATATGTCCCTGTTTTCTGTTCCTCGTTGTGAGTAGATTGTTTTGTCCTTGCTCGTGTTCTGTGTAAGAATCACGCATCATTATTCTGACCCTCTGTTCCTTTGTGCTGCAGGACTCGTAGCACGGAGATCCAGCAGCTTGTGTGGTCCGCAGTCTCTGCCGGCCAGCTCTGGAATCTCCGCTTCCCTAAGCGGCTGTTAAATATTGTTTATGATATTTTGTGTTTTGTAGCGAGAATAAAGGTTTCTCCTTTCTCTACTCTGCGTCTGAGTCCTCTATCACCCACACCCTGACAGACCTCAGGAGACAGACCAGAGAACACCATCAAACCACTCCAGTCGAACACCATCAGAAACTCCACACTGTTAGACATTTCAAAGGGTTTTTACAGTAACTGTAATTAAGATTTACAGTAGCAAACTGTATTTGATTTACAGTTGAAAACTGTACTGTTTTACCGTAAATTACTGTAAATAAAATCCAATTAATCAGTATATTACTGTAATTCATTCATTTTAATATAGATTTCATTAGATTTTATAATTTTTATATAGAATTCATTTTATTTTTACTCTACATAGGTACTACTGGCATTCAATTAAAACAGACACAATAATTACAAAATATCAAATTCTTTGCATGATTAACTAAAAATACAGACTTCCAATGCTGGAACAGTGCATCTTCACCATTTCTCCTGTCTTTGGATGTTTTGCAGTGCATTATGTTGTGTCCTCTGGATTCATCCTCACAAAGAATCTTTAGGCAACAGAAACATAATGGGGAAAAAGACATCTACAAAACCTAGGTGCTGCTCCAAAACGTGGCCACCATCTTTGCTCACCATCCACTTTGTTAGTGACAGAAATGTCTTCTCTGAAAAACAAGAAGTAGAAATAACACACTTTTAAAAGGCAAACCTCATATAGAATACACAAACCTCCCAAAACCATAGTTGTTCTCTTACCATGAATTATCAGTCTCAGGGTGGCTGGCTGTGGTGGCATCACGGAATCACCGAAAATTCCGTGATGGGCTCACAGAAGGCAGCAGCCGTGGTCCATGCACGGATTCACTGGTTCAACACCAGCGCTGCATCGGACCACGTAAAAAGAGTGACTCCCATGCAGTTATACTTTCACTGGAGTACCTCGCCCCACCCCTACCCTAAACCTACCCAGTTCTGAACAATAATGATGACGATAAATTTCCCAGTATTGCGTCGGCATATTGATGCTAAGGGTTTCCGTGCGTGGAGCACGGCTGATGCCTGTCACTGACTTACATTGGTATCACTTCTGTGAGCCCATCACGGAATTTTCGGCGATTCCGTGATGCCACCACAGATTCGGGGGTTAATTAAGTCTGTGGTCATTACACGGAATTCTGTGAGATCAGGTTGCTTTCTTGATGCTTCATTGCAGTTGCCTTAAATTTAAAACACAAATACAAAAAATGCAGTAAATCTTAAATTCCATGAGAAATGAGGAAAATAAAACCACCTCAATAGAATGGCGCCAAAGAGACCGTTACAGCAAATACAGTAGTATACAGCAATTTTTAAAAATACAGTAAGTCTCTGTAAGTGGGGTCTGACGTCACAGAAAATTCCCATGATGCCAAGGCTATTACAGTTATTTACTGTAAAGGGAATTTGCAGTATTATACTGGGTGATATACAGTAAATAACTGTGGAAATTACAGAAATGTCTAACAGTCCGGTTGAGAGAGTCAAACACTTTAAATATCTTGGTGTCCTCATCAGTAATGACCTCTCAAGGTCTGAACAAACTTAAGCCGTTGTGAAGAAGGCTCATCAGCGCCTCTTCTTCATGAGACAACCTCAGATCCTCAGATCGTTCTACACATGCACTCTAAAGAGCATCCTTTCTGGCTCCATTACTATTTGGTTTGGTAACAGTACTGCTGTAAACCTAACTGCAAGTTAAACAATAACAACCAATTGTGATTGGAAGGTATTTTTGTTCTACGATGAGCTTGGTTACCTTTGATTAGGCATGTTTACTTGGTTCAGAGCCCTCTAAACTCATCAGCTTCACAGTGTTGGGGAATAGTTACATGTAGCTGAATTACGGCATTTAATTGCAAAATAAATGTAACTGTAATCATGTAATTACAGTTACTTATGAAAATGTAAATGTAAATGGAGTGAGAAAGGGGGTTACATCTTAATATTTTCACACACATGATCTCAAAGTAAAAAGAGGTGGTAAAGTCTGATTTTGTAGTGGCTGTAATTTAAAATTATATCATTATATTCGTAATTCAAGTGAGGAAGGATTTTGAAAGTCTGACAGTAATCAGTGTTGAGCATTACTGTAAGGTTAGGCCTAACCCTGCCTGTTTTATATGTTTGAAACTGATTAACAGTTGAAAACATTTGCTAGAAATTTAGAAATGTAATCAAAAAGTAACCAAATGTAATCAGTTACATCACTTTAATACACTACTTATTATATTTTAAATAGGGTAACTTTGTAATCTGTAACCTATTAGATTTCCAAAGTAACCTTCCCAACACTGCTGCTTCATTCTGTCATGTTTATCAGAAGACTGCTAACACAGTGATTAGGCTACTAATTATACATTTTTATCTTTCATATAGAAATACTCACTGTGTGTTGTGAACACTGCCTATTTAAGAATTTGTTTCTAATGTCAGGTTTGATAGAGGTGTCTAAAATAATCTGCTTTTTTATTTAGTTTGAAGCTTAATGAGGGCAGGTTGACTTGTGTCGATAACTTTAGAATGCACTGTGAAAATACAGACTCTCTTAATCAAACAGTTTAAGTCAATATATATTTCTTCTATGAAATATACAATTGCTTCTATGAAAACAATGTTCTATGTGAAGAGTGTTGCCTTTGTGGATAAAGGCTCAGTAATTCATTACAAATGAATCAACACTTATTAAGTCATTTTAATTATAGTAATTTAAATGTGTTGTTCAGATATTTAATGTTGTTCAGGTGTTTAATTCAATTTGTCGTTACAAGTACTTTTTGACACTGCATTCAATAAGCTCTTACATAATAAAAACATATAGGTTGTATTTTAATGCTTTAATATGAATCAAACTTTTAATCTTTTATCTACTCCTGATAATTGCATTAGAATTGCAAAATACTAATTGCTTTTTTGGCCTTCTAATAATCATATTCTCACAATAATGTTATAAATGATTTTGATTTAACACCACAACACACAAGCTTTGCTTTAATGCATTTATTGATTAGAGGATCAGTATTGAGAAGAGATTAAAGTTTAGAATATTTTGTCAAGGTAAGATCAGAAAATGCAGATATAGTTCAGCCAAAGTAACTGTGGAGCAGGATGACTGCGTATTATCTCACAGGTCTTTAGCACAAATATAACTCAATGAGGTTGAACAGGCTGCATCATTCCAGCAGCGGTTAGCTGTAGGGTGGAAAATGAAGTAAGTTATTCTGATCATTATAGTGGTTTTAGAAAATTAGCCATTTTTACTTGTTGATATGAAGTTATAGGATTGTAAATAATCATTGAAAGTAAAAACCACACTGCATACTTACAGGTCCAGTTGATCTCTCCACAGTTCTCGGTATTCAGATTGTTAGGTTCAGTAGAGCACCAGCTGGTGTAGTCATATGGAGTCCCATCACTCCACACCCACTGTCCTTCCTAAAGAACAAAAACAGTTATTATAAGAGTGCACTACTCAAGACTCCATAAAGGTCATTTAGTTTGAGTTTGAAGTCAAACTGTCTTCATTAGAAACTTTAGAAATTTTATTCTAGACAAGCAAAAAAAAACAATTTAACTTACTTGTACACCATCATGAACACCAAGCCAACAACGTGTAGAAGGAGGAAACAGACTCAGCAGAAAATCGTTTTCCAGTTTATTGTGCACAGATGCGAGATTTGCATCCAGACTTAGGCAGCTTCTCTAAAGAGATTTTTTTTATTGTCAATACAAAATATAGTCTTTTTATCAAAAAGCATAAATTAATTTTTAAAACATTTTAAGTCAATTTCAAACAAAATATGTAACTAGCACTTTACTTCTGCTGTGATCCAGTTAGCCGACTGAGAGAAGAACTTGTAGCATCGCACTCCAAAATTTGTCCACCCAAAGGGGCATTTGTCATCTATATCAACTGTATCCAGTACATAAATGTTAATCTTGTAATATTCACATAGTACTCTTATTATGCAAATAGACAGAATAATGTATATTTAACAGAATTATGTATATTTCTTTCTATCCCTCTCCACAAAATGTAAAAGGTTTGGCAGAATAATGAGGATTTATATAAATAAATGTATTGGTTACCATCTGCATTCGCCATGGAGAACACAGTGAAAAGAAGCAGCAGACTTCTCAGTATTGCCATTATGAACCTGAAAATTAATAAGCAGGAAAAGTTAACTGCCTGTACTCAGATGCTGCACACTGTGGATTCCCAAAGTATTTTAAAGACAAAGTTTTTCAGTAGGTTTCTGTGCTAAAAACTCACCTTGGTTTTCAGATCGTTGCTTTCAGAATCTCAGAGGAAGATTTTGTGAAGTTCCACAAAGAGCCCTGCTTTTATACTTTACTTGATGTCAAGTGTGTATAAGTCACGAGGATGAGAAAGAATGTAATTGTTTGATCTGTGGAGTTGTGTACACAATCCAAATCCAAATATGGGAGAACGTGTTAAGATGAGCTTGTCAAAAAATACAATATTACCTTAATTCAATATTTATTTTTTAAGTTATTTAAGTTAAATATTAGTCACAAGGGAAATTCTCTCCCTCTACTTGTAAGAGGATATGAAAGACAAGGAGAAAAAAAAATGAATTAGCATACATATAAATATAGTCAATTTTTCTATATACTGTAAACTTTTTGGAAACATCCAGTGCTCTTTTAAACTTTGTGAAAGTCCCTTTTAATGCTTTTGTTCAACTATATCTGCTTGTTAATTTGCATCATAATGAATACTATTTCCAGGTCCAAGCCTCAATTCAATTTCAGGTAAGAATACTATCTCAGCAGTCGTTCATGAGCACTTTCCATTTCTAGCACACCTTAAGATTTTAAAAACTCATGGTGTATAAATACAGTCTTTGGGATTGTGTAATTTATTTAACAATTCATCATCATGATTTTTAGTAATATTACAGCACACCATCAGTGTATATTAGCACTACTTCTTGTTTGCTTTCAGTTTGCTTACTTCTTGAAGTGTTTTCAGACCTCAAATAAGCAAGGCAACTTGACAAGGAACCCAAACACTACCAGACAGGTGTGTTGACAACTTTAATTTGAAAGAAAAAATTATTAATTATTATTATTCACTACAACTATTATTATTTTCAAACAAAAACATCCTGTATCATCCTTGTGACCTTATACACACTTGATGTATAAAAGCAGGGCTCCTGCATGGAGCTTCACAAAATCTTCATTGAAATTTTGAAGGCAATGATCTGAAATATAATTTTACATATAATATATATTAAATATAATTTTAAATAAAAGAAACTCAATGTGTATAAGGTACATTTTGCAGTTTTTATTTATTTTGTGTGTTTATAAGCATCTCTTTATATGAAAAATGTTTGAACTAATTGTTGTGAAAAAGTAAAATATGCAATAAAAAAATATTATGTTTGTTATAAGAAACAAGTTAAAGTTTGTTTCTGCTGTTTTTTAAACTGGCAGCCTGTAAAACACAACCCCTGTTGTGTTAAATAAATATTTCCCTCTAAAAAAATTAAATAGTCATACAACAACTCAAGGGTGAGTAAACAACACCTGAATTTGTGTTTTTGTGAGAACTACCCCTTTAGGTTTATATTAACAAACAATTAAAAAGTTTTTGATGTTCCAGAAAACTAAAAGGCAAATTATCTAAACTAACTGATTAAAAAAAACCTGTTGTTAAACGTAGTAGTGGAGGATGTGAATGACATTGGTAAGACAGTAAGAACAAAACAAATTGTGACCTTAACTCACAATCCTTGAAAAAGCTGTGCTGTATGAAGATTGTTGTATTCCATATAGCTATATTACACACACACACACACACACACACACACACACACACACACACACACGATACATAAATAATCATGAAACATACTGCAAATATCAAAAAAGATACCTAAAAGCATCTCTCTCTTCTGAGGTGAGGTGTGGTCTGTTTGTACAGTAGAAGGAAACGGATATGTGAAAAGGTGTTTGCAAGAAAACCAGCAAGACCAACAGAACTTTATTTATGCTTGCAGTGGTCCATGACAATCCCTGATAATGGAGATAATAATATTTGTTCAAGTTAACATTTAAAGACTACTTTAATTGAAATGATTATTTAAATATTTGCAAAGATTCAGTCTGTCCTCAATTTAAATGGGTTTTTTGCCAACATAGAGATGAAAATTCAAATTGAGGCTTACATGATTTCAATAAGTATATTTTTAACAAAATACAATATGGAAAAAGTAAAGTATGCTCTAGGCCATTTGATTGAAAAGTTCAAAAGCAAATGGGTTTATTTTATGTCAAATCAACCAAATTTCAGAAACATCCTCAGGTTAAATAATTTTTTTATTTTTATTTTTTTAAATGTTTGTTTTCTGAAGACAGACACACATTAATGTGTTATGGAAGCAGACTTAGACAGGGAATCGGATAGACAACAGGTGTTTCACGAGTTCGCCTGCTCATTCAGCCCTGCCAGGTAAAAGGTCAAATGAACTTGGCTTGCTGTCCGTGAAGGAGGCTCAAAACCCGAGGCTAGGCTTGTCAAAAAATGTAATCCTTAAATTTAAAAGCATGTCAAATTTTTGGGCTGCTTTTACAACTGAACGTCAAGCGGATGGCGAAATAGTATGTGTCATGCCAGCATACTCCAAAGAGATGCCAGAAATGAGATGGTCCTCACTGCAGAACACAAGATCCAGGGGGTGTGGTTGGATCTAGATCCAACTCCTCCCACCTTACATTTCCCTAAACCTACCCATCCCCACCCCTAAACCTATCAATCTCCACCCCCTGGATGTGGATTTGACAATTCACTTAACTTATTTTTTTAAATTATCATTTACTTAATTTTAAGGCAACAGGTTTCCTCAATTTTTTTAAGTTAAGTCAACTTATCACTTTTTACAGTGTGAAACAACGGAAATCATTGAACTTATTGCAAACTTGGCGATTTGAAATTGAATAACGACCTTTAACTGGAACAGAGCGATCTGACCCGGAATGAGGCACATATGAAGATTTGATAGATTCGGAAGTAGGCTGAGACTGAAGGTTCGGAGAATTTTGGGTGATTAGTGGGCAGGCGTGAGACTGATGGACGAGAGATTTGCAAATGGAACAGGAGATGTTAAGGCAGCCGAGGAAGACACGATTATGCAAATCAAAAGTCAAGGGCACCCCAGTAGGGGCACTGGTTCCACTGCGCGACCCTTGTCGTGCATTTAGCTGAAAATAGCTTGTGATATGTATAAAAGTGGCTACCGCCGAATGACAAAGAAAAATCTGTGATAATGCAGAGATAATCATTTAGCTCCTTACGC
Source organism: Acrossocheilus fasciatus (assembly GCA_036784905.1). Lineage (NCBI taxonomy): Eukaryota > Metazoa > Chordata > Actinopteri > Cypriniformes > Cyprinidae > Acrossocheilus > Acrossocheilus fasciatus. Next base: position 24,613,359 of record CM071946.1, on the reverse strand, counting down.
CTGTTTGGAAAAACTGAACAAATTACATCTGTATATTTTCCAAATGCTAAAACGATTTCTGCAAGTGAAAGAATGCGATTGGAGTTAGAGGCTGAATCTTTAAGGGTCAGGGAAAAAGCACCACAGTCCAGGGATCGATAGCAATCTTTTTGCGGAATGGGAGATATAAGAGATGCCAAGTCCACGTCCATACCTGAGAAGATTTGGGTGCGGAGCGGAATGGACACAGATGGGGGCTCCATGGCCATGGCGTGAGCAGGAGCTGCTGTTGGAACAGTCGTGTACAGAGTATAGAAAGGAGGACGGACTGGAATAACGTTAGAGGGAAGAAGGCTGACGGGGAAAAGACAAAGCAGGCACTGTTTGCGGAGGCAGCCTCACACTGGGTTCTGTGCTCGTAGAAGGAAAAAAGTAGATGAGGAAATGGGGGGGGGGGGGGGGGGGGCGGATGCAGGCAAGAGACCGACGCAGGACATGATTGCGGAGGCAGCCTCATGCTGGGGGGGTGCCCTGGAGATAGTTGGAAAAGAAGTAGGAGGAAGGACAGGAGCGGGATTTTTTGAGGGATGTGTGAAGCTGGGCAAATCTGAGGTGGGTAAAAGGTGGGCTAGGACAGGAGGAACTATGGTGTGGGCAAAGATGGGAGTGTGTTTGAGGGGCTAAATTGGCCTGTGAAAGCATAGGGCTTAAGACCGTGGCCGCGAGACCTGCGCTATTGGGTTGGTGGGGGCGGGGATTACAGCTGCGGGGGCAGGCGGAAGTGCAGGTGCTGTGGCTGGGAAGGAAATACTGGTAGAGCCCAAGTCTGCCTCGGCCTCCATGTTGAACGAGGCTAGCCTAGCTCTTTTAGACGGTCAACTGGAAGCTTTTTGAGGGCGGGTGGGAGGTACAGTTGGTGGATTCTCTCCAGATAGTGTCTTTGTGTAAAGAGCGTACAACTGAACTTTGGTTTGCCTACAGGAAAAATGAATTTGCGGAGGCAAGAGCGTGCAGCAATCCGTTAACTGTCCATTTTGTTATGACGCGAGTCTATGATGGTCCTGGTGGAGTCGGCTGGGCTGGAGTGTGAGGAGAAGTTGAGACGTCTGGGGTCTGCGGCTGCCTGACTGGAGGCGGGAATGACTGCGGTGTGAGGCGGCATCTTGGTGAATTTGTGGGAGGGCGCCGAGTAGGATGACCTCGTTCCTTGCTGGTGTGGCCGGTTCGAGAACCGGAATTGGAGGAAGCTGGGTTTGGAAGGAGAATCTGAAGGACGGGAAAGTTCCTCGTTGTAGGTGAACAGCTGAAGTTCGTCAGGGTGAGACATGTTTCACGGAATAGGGCGGGGACACTATGCCGGAAGAATAGTCGCTTGGACAGAACAATGACTGCTTCTTATATATAGTCGAAGCGATGATTGGCAGGACTGGATGATTAGGCTCCTCCCAAACCTGCATTGTGAACTTCATTTATTTAGGATCAGCAAAGCAATGTTGACTGAAAATGGGGAGTATAATATACAGTTGGCTGGTTGACGTACGATGAGAAGTTGATTGGAGATCTTCGTCTTGACGGGAATACTAGGAATTCAGGTCAGAGCACACACCTCACCCAGGCGGAGTAGCAGACTTCAGAAACAGATGACTGGAGCAGATAGACTGGGGTACACAGGAGACACAATGCTGGAGAGAACACTGGAGGTAAGTCGCTGTGATAGCATAAGGAGTACACTTCGCATAAACGAGACTAGACAGTGAGGTGCTGTGAGGGGTGTGTTTTTATGTCAGAGGTGATTGGTGTCCAAGTGATGTGCAGGTGTGTGTGATTAGAACTCGGGTGAGAGAGTGCGTTGTGACTGGCTGGTGACAGAGCCTGGTTGATCCGTCACAGTGTTCAATTTGCCAAGTCTAGCGAATATGTTAACTTTAGTAATCTTTGTTGCATAATATGACTGTTCAAATATGGTACAAAAAAGTTTTTACTTTTCAATTTTTCCCAAAGTTTGCTTGCCTGTAACTCAAAAAGTATTAACGATATTTTAATATTCTTTCAGATGTTGGTTCTTAAAAGTACCCCTGCAGTCACTAATCTATCACCTAAAACTCATCTTTGATACTCAAAATGACACATTTAAGTGTTTTTCCCATATATATAAAAAGTTTCTTTATGTCTTAAAATGGCTTAAAGGGGTGGTTTACTGCGATTTCACTTTTTTCATTTTAAATAGTGTGTAATGTTGCTGTTGGTGCATGAACAGTATCTGCAAAGTTGCTGCGCTGAAAGTTCAACGTAAGCGGAGATATTGTCTTTTAAAAATCAGGAAGTTTAATACCTACAAAAACGACTCATATGGGACTACAACAAACTACTTCCCGGGTTGCATACGAAATAAACCCATCAACCCCTCCCTCCGGAACATGCAGAAAAGGGGGCAAGGCCATGTTCTGCGGCTTTGTCAAAGAGGAAGAGTTATAGTGGAGAGTTGTAGCCATGCCATCGAAACAGTGTTATTTTCACCCAGCTGTCAGGTCTTCTGTGTTCGGGCTTCCTACGGATGCTGTAGTTCGTCAACAATGGTTAAAATTTATGTTTGATTATGTTCCTGACAATTATAATCCTAATTTAGCTCTCTGTGCTACGCATTTTACGGAAGACAGCTTCCAGAATCTACACGAGTTCAATGCTGGATTCACACAAAAACTATTAATAAAACATGGAGCAGTTCCAACTTTAAAAAAAGAGGCAGCAGTTGTTGGGCCACAACCTGTAAGTAAGATTTCATAATTTTAAATGTATTTGCATGTATAATTTCAGACGTAATGTTTTAGTTTTATCAAGGACGTAAACAAATGCCAACGCTGGCTTTAGTAGCCATTTAGTTAAAAGCTATTTCGTGTGTCTATAACAAACGCATACAAACATTTTGGACCCAAATTTGTAATTATGTACTAATTTTGTAAATGTATTTTCCATGTATACTTTATGACGTAATTTTTCAGTTTGATCAAGACCGTAAACACAAGCCAGCGCTGTTTGATTAGTAGCCAGTTAGTTCGATGCTATTTTGTGTGTATAAGACAAACGTGTACGAACTTCAAAAAATGATATGTAATCACAACAGCCAACTTCCATTCAGAAACGTTTGTAAGAGCCGTGCTTGCAGAAGTTCTGCTTGACTCTCTTCATTACCGCTTTCTGGGTCTGATTCTGGCTCAAACTGGCGGCAATATTGACACAATTATTTACATTTGACCGGAGCTCATGCAGCTGTCGCTCGTGAAGGTAATGGGCGTGAAGTTTCTGGACAACGTGCAGTACGCAGTTTAGCCAATCACAACACACCGGCCCAACTGACCAATCTGAGCCCATCGCCTGTTTCTGAGGGAGTGGTTTCAGAGAATCAGGAAGTCAACCGGTCGTTCAAATGACAGAGGAGAAAGCGGCTTACAATAAAGGTGAAAAATATGAAAAATAAGGCGTTTTTTGACAAACGAAACACGAAGACATGTTATATTGCACCCCATAAACACAATCAAGCAAAGAAAAAAAGCAGTAAGCCACCCCTTTAAATGTAACTCTAAGTCAGGGCTGTCAAGAAGAGCAGTTAGGACACTGCACCACCTATCGGTCATAAAGATTTTGACATTTTTCTCATAAAGACAAATTTTTCCACACTCTTTCACACAAAGACTATCAGCCTGACTGCAGCCTCATGCCCACAACCGAATCACAGCCATGCTGACACAGAGCGCTGTCACACAGCTACTCGACTAGGCATATTTATGGATCTGCATATACCAGGGGTGTCAAGCTCAATTCCTGGAGGGCCACAGCCCTGCAGAGTTTAGATCCAACCCTGGTCAAACCAGGTAGTTTTCAAAGAAGCCTGACGTACCTGATTGGCTGGATCAGTGCTTTTAAACCCAACCTTGAACCGAAACTCTGCAGGGCTGTGGGCATGAGGCTGAAGCCAGGCTGACAGTTTTTATATGCAATTAGAACTTTAAAAACACATTAACAGGACAGAGGTAGGGTCTATATTGCTAAAATGTTTGAAATAAAGAGAGATGTGCCATCATCTGGTATTTGGTGAAGAATTAATGAATGCATTCGGTTTAAAAGAAAACTCAAACTGTACAGTTTTTTTCCAGAAAGCAGGTTATGTGACATACACGGGTATGTTTGAGGATAAGTGAGTGGATAACCTCAGCTTTCGGTTCCAAAATCGGAGGTTACTTTCAGGGTATGTAAGTAACCATAGCAACTTGCTCTCTGAAGATAACCTGCTCCGGAGCAGGTTATGTTCCAGGGTTAGTTCACTTCAGCGCTACTGACGAGCCTTCAGTGGGCGTGACAGATAGCGCACAATATTATTGTAACGAGGCGAGAGGCGTGCGGATCCAAATGCAAGCGTTTATTAACAGGCATGGTCAAATACAGGCAGGGTGGAGCAATGGCAAACAGGTATGGCAGGGACAAGACAAAGAGTAATCCTAGGGCAAGCGAAGGTCGACGATCGGCAAACAGTATCCAGAGGGCAAGGCAGAGAGATAATCCAGGGAACACGGGCTAGAATCCAAGGCAAGGGAATAAACAGTCCAAACAGTGAGACAGGGGTAAATACAGGGAACACAGACTAGGAAATAACAAACGTTCTGTAAAGCAGCTAACACTAGTGGAGTGAAAAACGCAGAACAATACAGAAACACGGAATGGCACAGAAAGGGTTAATTCAGGAAACACAGGTAGAAATAAACACAGGTGGACAGGAAATTAAAGACTAACAATGGCTTGGTAGAGTAGCTACGGCTAGGGGAGCGGTAAACGCATACAATACTCGGCAGAGAGGCAGAGAAAGTCCAAGGCTTATAAAGCGTGTGTGATCAGTATGTGCGTGGGATCAGGTGTGCGTGTGATTAGTGCAATGAGTGATTGGTGACAGCTGTGATCAGTGTTGGATGATGGGAAATGGAGTCCATGTGGTGTGTGGTGTGAAAGTCCATGTGGTTAGCTAGTGACCTCTGGTGGTGGGTGAATGAAAGTGCAGACTGGATTCGTGACAATTATATATTATTACAATACAGTTATGTATATAGCATACCATATATATATATATATATATATATATATAGTAATAAGGTTAGCCTATATATTATAATAAGTAATAAGGTTAGCCTATATATTGCTCTAATATGGTTATTATATTTTATTGCCATATATAACAGTTATCTGTATAAATTATAAAACACTATTATGAAAATGTAATGTAATGTTTAATTTATTACATTAGCCTATATATATATTAGGGGTGGCACGGTACACAGATGTCACGGTTCGATACGATTTCGGTAGGGGGGGGGGGGATCTACTATGCTCAGTTTCTTTTCATTTATTCTGTACTGAAATCGTATCGAACCGTGACCCCCGAACCGAGGTACGTACCGAACCGTGACATCTGTGTACCGTGCCACCCCTAATATATATATATATATATATATATATATATATATATATATATATATATATTACATTTTATATTATCATCTCACACATGGATCGGCATTTTCTATAATGTATTTCTATAATAAAAATACATATCTGATATGACTTAATATATAATTAGCATCAAACAAACAATATAATTCTTATTCTCAAGGATTAAAGATTAAACGGAAAAAAAAATAAAAATGATTGCAAAACCATCAATTAGATGGCGATATGCACTAAGCATAAGGCCTACATGACCTTTGAACAGAAGAAGAAGAAAGAAGCAGCATGGCACGCTTATTCTTAGCGTCCGTTTCCATAGTGACTCGTCGATTCGTCGCTCTGTTGATAATGTCTTGAGTCTTAACCAGGAACATACTCTGAGTTGAATGAACTTACTCCGGACACGTTTTTGGAACCACATACCTCGAGTAAGCAAGGTTTGGGGTTAATCAAATGAAAATTCAGGGTTTACTTGAAGGTAAGTTAACCATGCTTTCTGGAATACACCCCTGGCAAGGAAAAATAAGTAAATAAATTAAAAACAATAATAAAATCAAGAGTCAGATCACATAAACCATTCAGACTGGCTATTGTAATATCTGCGTCAGGTAAAATTACTCGCGTTCATTTCTGCACTCAATTACATAATGTTTTAATTACATATGCACCTTTATGAAAATTAAACACGGGTTTACTACAAATAAATAACTAAAGTAAAACTAAAGCAACCACACATTAACATGGTTTTGCTATACTAGCCATATAGCTTCACCATGGTATTTGTAGTAACTGTTATACTAATGGTAATCAATCCGAATGACGTCAGGTGATAAGAATCGAAACTCAAACGTAGTTTAGAAAACTAGTCCCTTCAGAATAGGTCAGAGATTTAACTCTCTGGGGTCGACGGTATCGCCGGCGAGACCAACTCGTTTTTTTTTTAAGGTCAGTGCAAAAGACACTAAAAATTCTCTGTTGATTTTGGTCACACAAATAAGTGTTATACATCAATCGAAACTGTTAAGTGTCTACTTTTTTTGTGTACACTCTTTTGGAAAAATAATAAAACGAACAGGGTGTGCTCTTTGTCTTCTCTGTCTCTGCGAACTGTTTTTAGAAACGCGTCACTAAAATGAACTGTAACTCAGCGAATACTCAACACAGAGACATGGGAGTTATATCTATAGAAAGCTTGAAGTGTCTACTTTGAAATGAAGTTATGTGATGAAGTAATCCGTATGGAACCAACACGATGTTCAATCTGTCCCGTCTGACTCATTATCTCTAATGTGTTCCCGCCCCCGCGCGGCTCGTGCAGTTCATATGTAAATAGCCACGTGGTACGTGCGCGCGTGCAAACGCCCAAAACAAACAAAGAGCGGAGATCTGCATAGCGGCTACTGTTTGTTTCTGGAAGACTGTTTGTTTCCCTCGAAAGAAGAACACCATTTCATCCAGTAGAAGAGAGCAATCTGATGAGTAAGTAATGTTTTTTTTTTTTTTTTTTTTTGCATTAGTTAACGTTTTATTGTGTCATAAACTTGAACAGATTTAAACAGTTAGTTGGGTTGTTCCCAAACAACAACATGATGAATGCTACGCGTCTAAGAATGTTTAGACCATGTTTATTATTAATACTCTGTTCACAAATATATTTTAATAGTGTGCTAAACAATAATAATTAGTTTCTCAGATATAAAATATCATTTTTTATAGTACAAAGTACATCCTTTTATTGTACAAAGCTTGCTTGAGTCTGTGGCTACAGAATCATGTCATAGGCTACTATAAAATCATACATACTAAACTATATGACTACAAAATCATAGTTGGGTTTTTCCCAAACTATAATTCCTGACTACAATGTTTGAAATTGTGTAAAACATTTTGAATATGAGGGGCAATTCACTGTATTTATATTTCTTACGGCGCGATGAAGTTTTCATGCTCTATATAAAACAATAAAAGTAATATGAGTGTACACTGTAACATGATGAATGCTACGAGTCTAAGTATGTTTAGTACATGTTTATTATTAATAGCCTACTCTGTTCAGAAATCGATTTTAATAACGTGCTAAACAATAATAATTAGTTTCTCAGATATAAGATTTCTTTCTCTTTTTTATGATAGTACAAAGCATGTGTGAGTCTATGGCTACAAAACATATATATATATATATATATATATATATATATATATATATATATATATATATATATATATATATATATATATATATATATATATATATATACAGATGTTCCTGATATTAACATGCTCACAAATGTTTTTTTGTTTGTATTTTATTGAATCAGATACCAGCACCAGATGAATCCTGATGTCTCTTAAAACTGTTTTCCTCTGAGAGCGCTGAACCAACATCAGATGTTCAACTACACTGATATTCTATGTTAAAACAAGCTCCTTTTCTACTGATTATGTTTTTTTTCTCCTTGAATCCATGGAAAGAAGTAGAAACACTTAAATAAAACACGTAAATATCAGGTATGATTTACTTGTTTCACTTGTTGAACAGAATCTGTTGTCAGTTCACATCTCTGTGGTTAGATCAGTGTGCGCAATAATGTGTCTTTGACCTTCATTATGTATGTTTTGATTATACTGTGTTGTAAATAAAACACAAATAACTTAAAAAAAACTTTTTTTTTCAATCTCCTCACATTCTCTCTTACCTGCCCACAACATTTGAAATTACAGTATTTACCTTTGGTACATTGATGACAGCAAATTTCAATATTCCACAGTATTACACTAGAGCAGGGGTAGCCAAGTTCAGTCCTAGAGAGCCACAGTCCTGCAGATTTCAGTTCCAACCCTGAAAAAAACCTCACCTGCCTGTAGAGCTGCATCCCAATGTAAAGGGTGCACACTTTGAAGGCCACATTCGAAGGCCAATTGCATCACTGCGGTGCAACGAAAGCTGCCACAATTTGAAAGCAACTTCAAATGTGTCCTTTGTTTCTCAGGCAAATGAAGTGTACATCTGATGCACCCTTCACAGCCTACCCTATCCCAGAATAAATTGCGTGCAGGTGATGACGGAATTTATATTCAAAGAAAGTGGTGGGTGAGAATTCTGCGGTGGCGGAGAAGGTGGTGGTGGAGCCCGAGGCGGAGACGGAGAGCCGACGAGCCAGGGACATTTATTTGTATAAACCCTCATTATGCCATTTTAAAACCTTTTGCATTTTGTGGAGAGGGATATAAATATAAATACACATTATTCTGTCTATTTGCATAATAATAAGAGTAATGATATGAATATTACAAGACAAATATTTATGTACTGGATATTGTTGATAGATGAAAAATGCCCCTATGGATGGAGGAATTTTGGAGTACGATGCTACAAGTCCTTCTTTCAGCTGGTTAACTGGATCACAGCAGACAATAAAATATCTGTCTCTTTACTAAAGAAACTGTCTAGGTCTGGATGCAAATCATCTGTGCACAGTAAACTGGAAAATGATTTTGTGCTGTCTCTTGCCTTCTTCCACAGGTTGTTGGCTTGGTGTTCATGATGCTGTACAAGTAAGTTAAATTGTGACCTACAGAGACTTTTTGTTTGTTTGTTTGTCTGGAATACAATTTCTCAAGTTTCGTCAAATTCAAACGAAATGACCTGTTTTACCCACCATACAATTGCTGGTTTGGGGGGCCCCCTACTGGCCACAAGCGGTCAGCTGCATTTGATGATTGCTTTAATTAACTTGCGGCCCGATTATGTAGAAAGAAACGACCATGAAGCGTGCATGTCCGAGCGGTTCTTTTTCTCATTTTTTATTTTTTTACCTAAAAATCAAAATGAAACATCTGAAGAGGAGGAAGACCCATGCCGCCCACTGAATGAGCTGCGCTCGCTTCTGTCTCTACTCCGGCAGCAGTGATGAGTGCCCTGTCCGTGATAGGCCTACTTGAAGACAGACTGAAAAATGCCCCAGACAGACCGAAATCAGGAAAAGCTATTGTCTTAAGAAAGTCAAGAAGGCAAAGTACTTTTCTGTGATAATGGACTTAAACGCCAGATATTTGCCACAACTATCCTTGGTGCTTCCCATTGTGAATTGTGTCACTGGTGGGAGCAAATATTGTTGAACACTTTGTTGGATTTGTCAGTGTGAATGATATCACAGGGAAAGGCCTGTTTGATACCCTAATTGAGCATCTTAACAGCTTCAGATTGAATATTTCAGATTGTCATATTATTGTTCCCGCACATGACATGCAAGGGGAAAAAAAGAAAATTGTGCACACTTAAAATTGTGTTTTAAGTAAATTGTTTTAGTAAGCTACTTATGGGTCCAGTTTAAATGACATTATACCTGTATATTTGGTACAGAAAATAAACCATCAAACAATCATTGAACATAAAAATGACAATCGCCATGTCAAAAATTCATACTTTGGTGAGAATGATTGGACTGCTCAGTTATTAGTCCGAAATCACCATGCGCTGTGCATCTTTTCAGCCAAATCTAAACAATCCATTTCAATCTGATTCAACTGTCCAAAATTTTATATTTTTATATCCACAGTGGAAATTATGGCGATTACAGTAATAAAACATAAATGCACATGCAGAGGTATACACAAAATGAATGTAAACTAAATACACTAATAGCCTAAATAAATATATACATACCGCACATTTTTTTACACATACCACACATGAAATATTCCATATTTGCATATATATATATATATATATATATATATATATATATATATATATATGCATATGCATACAGATATATAGGTAACTGAAGAACATAAGAAATTCCAGTTTGAAAGTGACTAAGAATTCACCACAAATCATAACATGTTCTTGCTGAACATATGATGCAAGATATACCCAATACTTTTGTCCAACATGAAATGTCATACAATCAAAAAATGGCACAAAACACCCTTTGGATCTTTGACCAGTCTTACCAGAAAACAGTTCCACTATTTATTACACTAAAAAGCAAAACACAGAAAGTTACATCTGAAATGTGAAATCTGGTTTATTTCAAATGTTTTTGCCCAAAGAAATCAGATTTTTTTTCTAGCTATGTCCTCCAAAGGCTTTGCATTACATTGACACAGTGAAGCAAAGCATCGACTCTTCTTTAAAGTAACTTTTTTACATTGAACTTTCAGTTTAATAGATGAAAAACTTCTTGTGACTATTGTTCATTTGAAGCTATGCTCAGAGGATCTACAGAGTGCTCTCCATTGATACAAACAGCTTCTTCTGTAAAATAAATCTACAACATTTCACCTTAATAAACGTGACACTAATAAATAAGTTTTGAAGCAGGTTTGAGGCTTGCAATGGGTTATGGCATAAATTGTTGATAATTCCTAACAAACTGAATGGAATAGGCTTGTATGATAGGACAGAACTTACAATACGCAATGGGTAAATATATGCCATAACATAGCTAGAAAATGTAGAAATAATATAAAACATAATTGTTCTTCATCATTAAATACAAAAAAATCATATATTATCCTTAGTGGAAAACTTCACTAGAGCAGTAAAAAAAAAAGGCATTACAGTTTTTTCCCCCTATTTTTGCTTCATAAGCAAAAAAACGCAGTCAATAGCAAGGTTTATAAATGTGTTAAGCAGCACTAACGGGCTTGTATTTTACAAACACAAGTCGTTGTTTTAATGATGATGCACACACACTTAAAAAAAATTAAATGTAAAAATACCTTATTCACAATTTAATTACCACACAAAAAAAGAGGCAAACTACAAATCACAATTTATTAATCACAAAGGAACAGCTGTTTTTTTCTCACAATATATTACCCATTTTTTCCAAACATATAAAAATGGTAGAACTCAAAAAGTCCAACAGGCTAAAAATGATCATGTATGTTTGGCTATTATACCACTGTTATGGCATTGATAAATCTGACTCTCTAACCAATGTTTCTGACCTTACAGAATTCCATCTCTGATGCTGGGGGGGTGGGGGGGGGATGTCTCACAAACATAGATATCCTAAACATGATCTACTTGTAAAACCTTTACTCATGATGCCTCAGTCTGATGCTTATCACAGCCAATAATTAGCATTTGCTCTATGCAGAAAGAAACATACAGACAAGCAGCACAAACGCACAATCACACCAGTCAGCACAAGGTAATCGGATACATACAGTACATGTATATATTTTTTGTATTTTTTTTCCCTCTTCTGTTCTTGGTAATAACAAATATTGTATCAAAATACATCCATTATGCAAAATGCCATTTATAAACTGTGAAAAAGTGAAAAAGAATTTCAAACAAAATAGCACTAGTCCAAAATTTACATGTGTAGAAAAACCAAACAGACAAAAGCAACCGAATCCATCAGACGGAGGTCTCGGACTGTAGTTGTAGTACAAACTTGTGGGACTTGGGGTGGACGTACTCCTCACTGAGTTTGAGGTGAGGGATAGCTTTGCTGGTGACCACTAAGCTGAAGTCAGATGATTTGAGCTGAAATTCAGAGCCGTGACGGAGGGGACTGGTGACCGACGCTTCGCTGACCAGCGTCCACTGCCGGGTTTGCCAGCACTCCCTCGTATACTGCAGTGTGGGCCCAGCCATCAGATAACTCTCCAGAAATGCCTAGCAGGGAACAACAGTATCCATATCTGTTCACTGATGTCTTATAGTATCCTACAGTGAGTTTATTAGATTAGAAGTTGTGTGTAATATTTGAGACTTGGGACCAGTAATAAGCGAGGAAGCCGTATTCAAAATCACATCATAATATCACAGCGTGTTCGTTCCATCTCCTCTATTTCTGTCACCCGATAGAGATCGGGTTCCTTGCCACTGCTGCCTTTTGGCTTGCTAAATTGGGGTCGGAATTAAGCAGGATGATAGCATTATTGTCTTCTTTGAGTTTCATCTGGCAACATTGACACTAACTGAACTGAATTAAATCAACATTGACTCAAGCTGAATAACAAATGGCATTTCTGCTCATACCTTAATTTGACACGTTTCCAAATTGAACTTTACACTGTTATTGATCTGAACTGAATCAACACTGAACTGACTTAAGCTATTTGAGCAATTTTACAGTAGAATCTCTATGATTGATTCTGTTATTTTCCTGTTTATTAAAGCGGCTTTGACACAATCTCTATTGTACACAACGCTATACAAATTAAAAGATGCATAATAAATACTGTCTAGAACAGAGGTCTCAAACTCAATTCCTGGAGGGCCACAGCTCTGCAGAGTTTAACTCCAACCAGCAGGTGAACATGAATGCGTGACATCACGTGCGAACAGCCAATCACAAGCCATGGTTAAAGGTTAAAGGTTTTGCTAAAGGTTAAGAGATTGAAGAATATGATCAATTTAAATGCATTTTCAATGAAAAAAGTACTTGTTCATGAAAGAACACAAATAAAAGAAATTATCTTGCTTTATCAGTGCAGTCACAAGTGAAACTTGTTAAGTTAGTTTTTATAGTTGGAAATATACAAAAATAAACTGGGGGAGTGACTTTTTTTGTGTCAGACATGTGTCACTTTGCTCACATCTGATTGGTCCAATTTCAGTTTGAGATCTCTAACTCAGAACATAACCTGCCCCGGAGCAGGTTAGCTGTAGAGTGAAAGTAACTATGGCAATGAACGCAGCTAAAAGCCAAGCCACTTTCATGGTACTTAAAATCCAGGATTGGAGCAAACTAAACAGAAACTTACCTAGCCAGCTAATCCGGCTTCAGGGTATAGGCCCCTACTTGGAAGTTTCTAGTAATCCTGGAGACCTTAGGCTTGTTTGAGATGATCAAAATCTGCGCAGAACCGATCACCGGTGATCACCGCGAGATGCATGCCGGTTAGAAAAGTGTCTGAGTTACGTCCGCCTTGCTCTGATGTCATGCTGACATGCTGTGTCGGATTGAGCAGTCGTGCGCAGTTTCTCTCCACCAACTGCGCTGATCAAAAGCATGATGGGAAATGACTGAATGATGACACAGCTTAATGCTCATTGGTTCAGACAACCATGATGCTGCTTTCTCTTCAAAAATGTTTTTTTTTTTTTTAATCTGATTTCATGCTATTATGTATTTAAATTGTGCATGAATATTCCCAAACACTATGACAGTTTGATCTCTGTGTGGTTTATGTGATTGTTGTCATATTTTCTATAAAAATCTAAAATACATGTTTGAATTAAAATAAAAATGGATGATAAATATGCCTTTCGTATGGAATTAAATAGCAAGCACTTTGAATGTCTTGTTCATCATTTTTATATTCATATAAAAGCAACAGGACTGAAATTATATCATGTTTATCAGCAGCACAGTATATGAGTGAGAATAACGCAATATCTGCCTTTGATCTCGTAGGTATCTGTTCCACTTTGAGAGCTCAGAACTGTATTTCACTCCTCCCCTCACTGCAGCCGCCTACTCTCGCCTACATTTCAGGCGAGGCGCATCTCAAACAAGGCTATTGTGTTTCTAGCTGGATCAGGTGTGTTTGATTTGGGTTGGAGCTAAATTGTCCAGAGCTGTGTCCCTCCAGGGATTGAGTTTGAGACCAATGGTCTAGAACAGGGGTTGCATATTTGCATATTTGTCAGTCAAAAATAAATTAAATGGGTAAGAAATAAGTAAAAATTCTGCACTCAGAAATCATTGCATATTTATTAACTATTTCCATCTATTTGATTTGATTTAAATCATATTTTCAAAATGCATTTATTCAGACGGATAAGGATCAGTGTCAATCTACTATGAAAACAATTAAATATACTCAGTTAAAAATTCTGGTTAAAATACGTCTAGCAATATTTGATTACTTATGAGTACGGGATTGAAACCAATAGGATTTATTGATGCTAAATATATAAACCTGGTTATTATGTATTTAAAACAAATTCAGTTTATAAATCTGTTTTTACTCATTTCATTTATGTATGATTGATAAATATGCATCACATTTAGTTTATTAGTTTGTTAAAACTGTGTAGTCCAAATGGATGTAAATTGTAGGCTATATATATATATATATATATATATATATATATATATATATATATATATATGATAGTGTCAATTAGGAGAAGTTGAGATTGATGCCACACACTATGTTGTGCAGTGTTTGTCTCACCTTTGGAGTCATGTTGTTTGTAATGCAAAATGCCAGGTGGGCCTGAATGCTGTCCATGCTGTGGCAGTGCTGCTGACGGGTGGTGCGCAGGTATTTCTGCAGTGCTCGAGCCATGGAGGGGAAGATGGCCTGCGCAGCCTCACGTGGATCCATCTCATCTCCTGGCGGCTTCTTTTTCTCCTCCTCCTGCAGCCGTCTAACATGTGTGAACGCCTCCTCTACTGCCACCACCAGCCTAGAAGGAGAAAATCTTGCATATTAAGCTGCAGTAGTTTTCATTAAAACCACAACTATTCTTTAATTTAACTGCATGCTCTGTACACATAACTCTGTCCCTCTGTAGCTTCTCTTACCGTGCTCTGCGCTTTCGGACTCTTCTATCATGCTCTGCTTCCTCGTAGTACAGCTCATTGTGGCTGGTGTCTCT
Source organism: Acrossocheilus fasciatus (assembly GCA_036784905.1). Classification (NCBI taxonomy): domain Eukaryota; kingdom Metazoa; phylum Chordata; class Actinopteri; order Cypriniformes; family Cyprinidae; genus Acrossocheilus; species Acrossocheilus fasciatus. Next base: position 24,598,313 of record CM071946.1, on the reverse strand, counting down.
TTGTCGGGCGGCAGCTGCTATTTTAGCCCGAGACTGAGCTGTTGCAGCATCGCTACCAGCACCTGGAAAGAGAAAGATTAGCATTATGGGACGGAACAAATGCAATTCAACAATTAAACAAACAAACAAAAAAAATTCTAGAAAAAGTCACCTTGACATTGTTCTATATTACAAGACCGATACCCTTGCAGATTATGTAAATGTGTAATTCAACAGCAGTCATAATGATTTATGACTATTAATAATTAATATAATTTTTTAAAATAATTTTTACATTGTCAGTTTATTTCCACTCAGGCAGGTTATAGACACTACCGTTCATGAGTTTGGGTTCTGTAAGATGTTTTTTCTTTAAAAGAAATTAATACTTTTATTCAGCAAGGACGTATTTAATAGATCAAAGGTGACAGTAAAGACATTCATGTTACAAAAGATTAATATTGCAAATAAATGCTGTTCTTTTGAACTCTGTATGCATTAAAGAATCCCCTCATCGATTATCATGGTTTCCAAAAAAGTATTAAGCAGCTGTTTTCAGCATTTGTAATAGTAAGGAAATGCTTCTTGAGCACCAAATCAAAATATTAGAATGATTTCTGAAGGATCATGTGACACTGATGACGGTGGTAATGGCTGCTGAAAATTCAGCCTTGCCATCAAAGGAATAAATTACAGTTATTTTAAATTGTAATAATATTTCACAATATTACTATATTTTTGATCAAATAAATGCAGCCTTGGTGAGCATTAGAGACTTTTTAAAACATTTTAAAAAGCTTACCAAACCCCAAACTTTAGAACAGCATGGTATATCTACTGCAAAAAAGATCACTGGCAGCCAAGCACATCTTCATGTGGAATCGGGCTATGATGATCACACGTAATGCATATTAGCTCTGTGTGCATAGTAATGTGGTGAACAGAATCATTTATGCATATTTATCCATATTCAGGTCACAGATATAATTAATAATGCATAACAGGGGCAGCATGACTCTCCTTGGTAGCAGGGCAGGTCTGTGGTCTCTTCTATAGCTCACTGAATCACCTCCAAAAATCATATACTGACAATGGACCAGCAATTCTTGAAATCATCCTTTCCTCACTTGTTATTTGTGAGTAACATTACAAAGACAAAAATGCACATACACATAAAAATAGGGAAAATAATTTTACACACAGACAATAACATGTAGTTGAGTGTAGACTATTTCAGAGCCCTTTGAAACCTGGAAAAAAGATGTGGAATTTTTGGGGGGGAGGATTTTCTTCCTAGTGATGCATTATTAATACTCTGACAATCCGAGCAAAGCACAAAGAGCTACACACTGCTGATTTTCATACACGTGCACACTTACACTCACACACACACACACACACACACACACACACACACACACACACACACACACACACACACACACACATTCCTCGCCTGGTTCGATAGCCACAGGCATGAAGGAAGTTTTGAGTGCTTAAGGGGTTATCTTGATCCCAAGTATGCATCCCTGCATCATGGTATATGTGCATTTCTTGTGCTGACAGCACATCATCAATGTCAAACAAAAAGAGAGGGAGAGATACTGGGTGTTTTTGAGATCTGGGGTGAGTAAGAATTATTGACTTTTTTGACAGATTTTTAGAGCATAGTGAGTGCAGAGATGAGTGCCCTCTTCATGGCAGTCAAGACATGTAGAAAGATTTCTTGATGCAAATCGTTTTTTAGATGAGTCTGTGACCTTGTGCACAGTGTGCAATGACTGCATGCACAAGCAACTAACCAAGACATGTGGAGCACTCAACAATTCAGTGTCTCAGTGAAAGGATTTCTGAATGCATTAAACAGTCTGAACTTACAATCGAAAAGATAGCTTTTCAGTTTGGCTTTAAGCTCTGCAGAAAGAAACATTATAGAAATTTTATTAGATGTTGCTGGCGACTGATTGACATGGTTGCTGCATTAAAGGTGTGCATGATTGTCTGTTTTGGTATGTCTACACACATTTAATAAATTCAGGACAATATTACTTCACATTGCATCACTTGCTCACCAATAGATCGTTTCCAGTGAATGGGTGCCACAGAATTAGAGTCCAAATAGCTGATGAAAACATCACAATAATCCACAAATAATCAAAATAAATTCAGTCAAGCAAAGAGCTGCATGTTTGTAACTTCAAACTATTCCAACTGGCAAAAATACAATTCCTCTATCCATAATACTGATTTCTCTAGTGAAAAAGTGACCTTGTTTTGTTTTTTTAACAAACACAAAGCTTTTTGCTTCACAAGACGTTAACTGATGGATTGAAGTCACGTGGATTACTTGTCATGTTAATATTGTGATGTTTTTATCAGCTGGTTGGACATTCTGGCGGCACCCATTCACTGCAGACAATTCCTTGGTAAGCATGTAATGCTAAATTTCTTCAAATCTGTTCAGATGAAGAAACTAATTAATCTATATTTTAGATGCCCCGATTGTGAGTCAGTTTTCATTTATGTTTTGGTATTCCTTTAACAGCAGTGAGTAAACTCAACAATTACTATCTTGTGATTCAATGCATGCTTTGAAATGCATTAAAACCTCATGTCAAGTTGTACTGAGGTTAACAGATTATAAGGATTTACATTTAACATGGATTGCATTTCTCAGATAATCTGATATTGGAAGAAAATGCTGAGAAAGGTTCGTGTTGAAATCTCAGACATTTGATTGGCAGTTCGTGACACTGATCTTTTCTGAAACTCAAGAGGAGACATGTTGCGTTATTTTTTCTCAGTACAATAATCTGTGAATCAGGAGACGTAGGCTCTCACTGCTGTTTAGGAGAAATATTAGACATATTAAGGACGTCTCAATTTGGAAGCCTTTCCTATAGCCATTCTAAAATGACTGGTCTTGGTCAAGAGAACAATAAGAGTCAGGTCAAAAAACAGACAGGGATTTTACACAGATTATACTCACCATCTACATTATAGACTTTCAGCCCAGCCAGATGTTTAGCTGCCCTGGACTTTGCAGCCGTCAGTAGGGCAGGGTTGTGAACTGAGAAATCCTTGTAATAGTGTTCAAGAATTACGAGGGCTGCCCGCTGAATGCTACAGAGAAGAGAGAGAGAGAGAGAGAGAGAGAGAGAGAGAGAGAGAGAGAGAGAGAGAGAGAGAGAGAGAGAGAGAGAGACTGATCAACATGGTAAAAAAAACCTTGTAATATTGGTAATATGGGTTTGCGTATCTATTAAAACACAGGAACAGACAATCCCATCATGTATTTCATTAAACAGAGTCATTGGATGTCAGTTAATAATAGATTTCATTCTGCTTTGTGTGTGTATGTGCACGGTCACTTGACTCTGTAGCAGCACTGGATCAAAAATGTTCAGCCAATGAAACAATGAGAGCAAGAACAAAGGAAAGCGATGGGCAGGAGAGAGGAAGGGAGAGGGGAAGAAATACAGGGCAAAGTAGGGAGCGTCAGTAATAGAGTGATTAATGGACCTTTTTCCCTTGGCCCAACCTCAACTCATTATTAATGCATTAAACAGTGCACACACACACACACACACACACAGTTTTGTGTATACAGACAAGCACATATAATAAGCAAGAAAGCAGCTCAGCCATATAATCAGCACAATTACGGAGACAAAACCTTTAATGTTCTGAAAAAAATATTTCCATATATATATACATATATATTGTGACGGGAGGAGCCAACGACAGACACAGTGGGTGTGGCGTCAGGCCTCGGAGAGGTTTTTATTAAACAAAAATGATAAAATAAAGTGTCCAGGGGGAATAAGTGTCCAAAGAAAGGGGGGGATCTGGTGTCCTCGATGTGCTGCGGGGCTCGTGTAGGAGGGCAGTGTTCCAAAAGGGAAGGGTCCAGGCAAGGGGCGGAGTCCGGTGGCCGCACGCGCTCCCGCTCTGGTCCGGTTTCGAGGGGCGGCGGCTTCTCTTGAGCGGCGGCTCTTCCTCTTCTTTCTCGGCCTTTTGGCGGGACTTGAACGGCCCGGCATCCTGGCCCGTCGGCCGTAATACGGGTGCGGCTCGCACGCTGACTCTGGAGGTTCCGCGGCTCACATCCTCGGCGGCGCGATGTCCCTCAACGCACCCTTCCTGGACCCACGAGGACACCAGCGTGCATGCACGGGGGAAGAGACCGGTCTCCCGAGGAGAGGCGCGCTCGGCATTTAACGGCGGCGGTGATGAGGCTTAATTCAGTCCAGCTGTGCCTCATCACACGCCGCCAGCCCACGTTGGTCCCACGCCCCTCCTCTCATCCACCCACTCCAGTCGGGAGCCTGGTGAAGGGCGGCGAATAAGGGACGGGGTGGTGATGATGATGAGGGGGAGGGCCACCGATCCGTCACATTATATATATATATATATATATATATATATATATATATATATATATATATATATATATATATATATATATATATATATATATATATTAGTTGGTTTGCAGATTTGATGTATAAAACAAAATTAAAATAAAGGATCTAATGAAAAAACACTGCATATGCTTCTTTATTTCCTAAAAAGCTCCACAGATCAGCTTATCGGTTTCTAGATTCTTAAACACACCAATAAATAAATGTTTTTTTTATAGAACTAGACCATAGAAATGATTTTCCAATGTAAAACTTTTTGGTTCTGCATAACGTTTTAGTACTAGTTGGAACATTTATTTTGAAGTGTGGCTAGTAACTTACCTCTAACCTCTTTCTTTTTACTTTTAACTAAAGAGCATGCAACAGACTGTTAAACAGCATATTGTAGTTGTTTTGATCAAAGTTTGGTCATTGTAATCAGCTGGCACCTGAGCTGTCCCAGGTTGTAGTGGCGAGTCTCTCCATCGGTGGAGCGCACGACACTGAGAGAAAAGCTGGGCTGCAGATGTCGGATCTCCAGCAGAACCACTGCCAGGTAATGGATGAACAGCAGAGCATCCACCAATGATACTGCAAACTGCACTATGCCTTGGTAGTTCTCATCCTGTTAAAGCAATAAACCAAGTGAATCAAAATTACATGTACTAAATTCAGTGATGTTCTTCAAAAAAGGGCATCCTGTTTTATCTTTATTTTCAGTGTTATTATTAAATGAAAACTTTTCAACAAGGATACTTTAAATTGATCAAAAGTGGCATTAAAGACATTTATAAAAGATTTCTATTTGAAATAAAAGCTGTTCGTTTTAACTTTCTGTTCATCAAAGAATCCTGGAAAAATGTATCATGATTTTCAACACTGATAATAATAAATGTTTCCTGAGAACCAAATCAACACATCAAAATGATTTCTGAAGGATTGTGTGACTCTGAAGACTGGAGTAATGGCTGCTGAAAACCCAGCTTTGCCATCACAAAATAAATTACATTCTAAAATATATTAAAAAAGAAAACAATTCCACAAATCTCAACATGCTTCTCTTGACTCTTCATGGTCAATACACATATTTGCCCATACCTGCGAGTCCAAGATGCGCACTCCAAAGAACAGCCAATAGGACAGCAGCAGGAGGAGCGTGAGCAACCCAAGCAGGGCGCGGAACACTGCTATCCGGGGCAGGGAGGCTCGCCCCGGACGCGCAAACAGCGCCCAGCCAGCCAGCAGCAGAATGAGGAGCTTGAATGCCAGCGAGAGAAACAGGCCCTCACAGGCAGTACCACAAGCCTGCAAGCGCTCTGGCCACATCAGCTGGGGCAGCACCAGGAAGGACAGGGGGGTGATCAGAACCAGCAGGCCCAGGATGAGGGTGAGGGCCAAAGGAAGGAAGCGTACACAGTTCAATTTCTCTACTGGACCTTCTGTCTCCTTCCCGAAGCCAGCCAAATCCTCTTGAGACAAGCTGTGGTCTGATGTTCCAGTGACCGCTGTGGTGGTTTCACCCCAGTTGTCATCCTGTCAAGAGGTGGGAAGGGATCAGCGATATATCATGCACATAAAAAATTCAACATACTGTAGTCCTAAAAGCCCCATTATCTCAGAGGCCCAAACCCAGCACTCAGGATCGATATTACAGAAAAAGACACATTTACAGCTTTTGATTTGCCCCCTTTTCCATTCCTGTTGGTGAGACGGCAAATCTGCTTCTCAGCTAATTCAGACAGACAGTACGGAAATACCCAGGTCTCCCTCATCAGCATATATTAATGACAAATACCCAAAACTCACATACATCTGCATATAAATGAAGAACTGAGAGACAGACTAACAACAAATGAGAACTTTCTAACAGCAGGACGTCTGAGTGAATGCCAGTAGAATGTGAAATGCAGCAATTCCATTATAGATTATTCCGCACTAAGGATGGTAATTCATCTGCAACTATTTATATATTTATTTATGGACTAGTTTGCTTATTTATGCATTTATTTGTATGAATAAAAGCTGTATTTTGTATGGTAATGTAGTTTAGTGAATTTAATATGAATTGAGAAGTTTTCAATTCATGTAAATGACAGCAATAATATTATCATAATAATAGGCATAAAATACAGCTGCATGCAGCAATTAATGAGCCAACCATTTACTAAGCTCAATTCAATGAGTTTAGGAACAACACTGCTGCAACTCTGCAATATGGCAGACCTTGCATAACATGGTATTGTTAGATTCAAAGAACCATGATGCACAGCTTATGGGCCAAAGAAATAAAGAATAAGACAACCAACAAATGCAATATGGGATATGCACATGCTGTATGTGACGAAAAAAGGGAGGGATTATTAGTAAGTGTGCAACAGAAAGGGAATTTTTTTCTCATCCTTTTTTCTTCCCAGTTTAGGGTTTGTGCCAACTCTTGTGCAAAAATAACTAATATCGTCAGAAGTGAGGAAATGGCAGATGGAAAAGGTTAAAGAAGCAAAGTGTGTTGTAAAAGTTGGTGGAAACACAAACACGGATGCACGTGAAATTTATTTAAAAAAAATAAAAATAAAATTAAAAAAAGGAGCCAGGATCAGGGATCAGATGAGGTCACAGGATCAGCTTGCAAAAGAGTTTTGCTAGAACCAGAGGTAACTACTAGTGAAAAATACTTCTGTAATCATAATATAATAAACACATTTACAGCTACTTACACATACATTTAGATTAAGGAATTTACTAAAAGACTCCCCTCAGACTACAGTTAAAGAGGTCATATCACTTTGATCAGACTGTTTAAGTTTAAGCATTTTTTACTATAAATGCAAATTACATTAAAGATCAAAATAACTTTTTTTATGAGATGAATCTGAATGACAATAAACATCCTTATTAATTGATTACACGTAATAAACAGCAATATTTGCCTAAAAATTGCTACAAACCTGAAACTTGACACAACACTTATAAAATGTGTTAAAGAAAAAAACAAAACACTTACCTTGTGTAAATGACCACTGTTTCAAAAGATAAGGATTTTTGATTTTCAAGTTTGCTTTAGAGTTTAGACAATGAAATGAGGGTGAATAAATGATGACAGATTTTCATTTTTGGTTTAACTTGCTCCAAAGTACAACAATTTTATATTTTACTGGCGCATAATTCCACAAAGATCTTTTTAAAATGAGGCCTTTGTTAATTGAATAACTTTTATGAGCTGATCCTTTGTGACCAGAGGGCAGACTATTGTACAGCAGTGCGGTCTGATCTGTTCCATTTTGCCCACAGTCCACATTGCTGAATGTGCTTCCCCCACTGAGAGAGACAAAAGAAGCACACAGCGCAGCTAATAGTGTGTGTTTGCATGTGTGTTAGTGTTCTGCTTGACTCGAGTACAGCTCATTTCCCTCTCACAGAGCCACAGTCTGAGCTGTACCACAGAAAGAAAAGCAGGAAGCGAGGGAGTGGTAAACAAGTGTGAGAAAGTCCTACACCTCTCTCTTCTCCACCCTCCATCCTTTTCCTCTCATTTTTTTCCAAAATAAACCTGCATAGATGTGTTTCTCAGGTTCACAACTCCAAATGAAAATGAACATAATGAATATGGACATTATTATAGAATTACAGACAGAATTCATTTAAAATGATATTGCGTAGTACATGACAGCTTTCGACAGAGCTGAACTTGATTCTGAATTAACATGTATCGAACTCATGACATTCCTTTTAACAGAGGTTGGCTTTGAAAAGTTAGAAGCTGCGTTAGATAAGGATTACGTATCTCATTATGACTCTGGGCTATTAGGATTCTATGAGAAGCGAGAGAAATCAAAGTCAAAACAGTCATGAAGGGGGAAGGGGAGGGACTGAAATAGATATCTGTCATTGGTGATGACACTCTGATAGAGGCTAATAGAGTGCTGAAGTCTATGGGGTTTTTTTTGAGCGGGTTTATTGTTAAATGCAAGGCAAGGCAAGTTTATTTATATAGCACATTTCATACACAGTGGAAATTCAAAGTGCTTTACATAAAAGGAAGTGAAATAGTCATAAAAAATGATCACAATAATAAAAACAAGGAGTGAAATAAGGTCTGTGATTAACACAAGCTGAATATATGTTCATGTTTTATTGTATAAAATACCTCAGTAATACCCCCTTGCGCTTTTTTAAAGCGTTTACTTGTCTTGAAAAAGGCCACTTGTTAACAAGTGGTTAAATGGGACTACAGAGGTTGTCACGGACAAACAACTTATCTACTACTCTGATTTTACAGCCTCATTGTCACACTTTTGCAAACTATTCTAACTCAACCTCTTTTTTTATTTTCTTTTAAGAATTGTCAGAATATCATGCGACCGTGGTATAGTTCGTATATAGCTTACATTTAGCTTTTTTTTTCTGGTGATTGTTTAAAAATGAATAAATGTTGTGTTCATATGTGAACATTATCATGATGAACAAAATGTGTAAGAATCATAAACTTTGTCACAGAACGTATTTTTGCAATAATCCAAAATGGAACAATCCAACTTTTTTTTTGCTAACTTCAGGACTAACCTACAAAGATACGTCATCACTGCAGCACTCTGTGGAGGTATTAGATTATCAGACAACTTCATCATGTGCCTGAAAAATACTGAAAAGGCTAAAAGAGTAAGCTAATTGTTGAAACAATGGATATATCTATGTAGCCTTTGAAATTCAGCCAATCAAAGCCAGAGCTATCTGTTTTATAACTCTAGCAAGTAAGACACACTCAAACAAGGGCACAACAAGCGAACATAAACATAGACCCTTTCGCAAGTAAGCTATGACTTACATGCTTGCTATTCCAATTCATTCTGTTCACTAACGTCTAAAGTTTCCTCACTGGAGACAACATTCCAGAGGCCCAGGCTGAATGACAGGAAGATGAAAGAAGATCAGAGCCAACATGATGAAATTACTCAGGGAAGAATAGACCTGACAGCCGTCAAGAGCATGGCATTAACCTTTTAGCGGTGCCAGGGGCTTTCCTCGATTTACTATGTTATTTTTACCAAATATACCAGTGTGTATTTGCTGCTTTATATACGAGAGATCTGCTGTTGTAATTCAAATTATCGATGCGAAGATGAAATGTTGGTATTGGCATATGTTTGCTTCCATATACATACCGTTCAAAAGTTTGGGAACGGTCATTTTTAATTTAATATTTTGAAAGAAGTCTCTTATGCTCATCAATCCTGCATTTATTTGATCAAAAATACAGTTTAAAATAGCTGTGTTCTATTTTAATATATCTTAAAATGTAATTGATTCCTGTAATATTTCAGCAGTCTTTACTCAAGTTTTCCTCTGATCCTTCAGAAAACATTGTAATATGCCAATTTGCTGCTCAGTTATGATCAATTATTATTGATACTCACTTAATAATGGTTCTTATTATTGTTAATGCTTAAAAAACGTTTATGCTGCTTTTTGTGGAAACCATGACACATTTATTTTCAGGATTATTTGATAGATATGAAGTTGCTGAATAGAAGCATTCAAAGAATAAGTGTTCTAAAAAAACAGTAAAACTTTTTAACTGTAGTGCATGAATTTAATTTAATTCAGTATTGATTTATAAAATTGAATGCACTAAAATACATAATCAATCAGAATTCCTCCATGTTTTATGTATTTTCAAGCAGAAATGTCCAGTATTTAATCACACACACACACACTTGCACAAATTAATGTAGACAGACATGAGGACCTATAACAACTTTGTGTGCCTTTTGCCCCTGAGGGAGAGCCAAGTAGGTCAGAATAACTGAGTCCCAGTAGGAAGTACAAAGAATACTGAGATGTATGTCACTCCTATTTTCCATATCTGTCTATACCACAAAACCCCCTCCTTTAACACACACACATACTTTACCCTCATCATCCCCTTTTTCATTGTCTCTCTGATAATATTCCAGCACAGTCACCTCACCTTCCCTGTGACCTGACTGTTTCCTGTACGTGTTTTTTATATAACTCAAACGTAGCTATATGCCAACATATAACCAATGCTAACCAACATCACAGGAAAACTGATATATAAACTTTATGCCTGTTTCACAATACATGCTCATAGCAGCAAATATTTATTTTGCTTGTAAAAGTTTCACCACTGAGCATATTTTGCCAATTCTAAGTGTGCTGAACGCAGCAGAAAATACATTGAAAACACTATAAACCATTTCATTAACACATTTTACAATATTGGCTTTTATAAAGAAACACAAAATAACTAGACATTGCATTCATTCGGTTTACACACTGACAGTAAATCAGAGTCAATCCAGACCATTTAAAAAGTTTATAGAGTTTGGGTTTCATTGTAAATGAATTACTATTTGATTGTAAATGTGATCCACCTTGTTCACAATCACATTTGTTATAATAATTCTCAACACACCTAATACTCATTGTGGTTAACCAAAAATCCCTTTAGTTTTTGTATAAAGCTGCAGCTCTTTTATGCAGTCAGTGTGAAAGCACAATGTGAGCCTGCTATGGCAGTTAAGCTGCAGCACCGCTTGTGTGCTGTTTATGCATGTGGTGTGAAACAGCATGAACCACATCTGGGACTTGCTTTTTACAATGGAGTGCTAGCAGGCAATCAGACTGGAGGCTAAAAAAACACAAATGTGAAGCTTATAATTTTGATAAAGGGCTATATACATGAATAATATTCGTTAGTTGAGCTGTAAATGACTCTAAATTGTTCTTTTGAGGAGGGGCTTCTTTTCTTTGAGGTTCTTTGTTTCAATCTGTCAAAACACTGAGCACTTCACAATTGAATTACTCTGGCAGCACATAACATTCAGTAAATATAATGCATTTGTCTATTTTCTGAAGCATGTCGCTGTCTGAAATCCCTGTTATCCTCTTTACTCTGTTAACTATGCCTGTGTGTTTGCTGAGCTGCTCACACCATCACATACAGTCTCATCATATACATTCTGCACAATAGCATACGCAGTGCAGCATTAAAAACAACAAGCATGTTTGTATTTGTGCATCTACACTATATGTACTGTACACAATTATGTGCATGTGAGACTATTTTTCTTGGTTTGCAATGTGTGCAATGAGTTAAATAAAGATTAAAAAATACTTAATATATACACATACATATATAATTAAAATAAATCAACTTACAGTTCAAAAGTTTGGGGTCAGCAAGAATTTAATGTTTATAATAGAAGTCACTTACATTCACCAAGGTTGCGTTTATTTGATCAAAATACAGTAAAACAGTAATATTGTGAAATATTGTTACAATTTAAATCATTATTTTCTATTTTAATATATTTAAAAAAAAAAAACATGTTATTCTGTGATGGCAAAGCTGAATTTTCAGGAGATCCCCGTGATCTTTCAGAAATCAGTATGCTGATTTGTTGAACAATAAATATTTTTTTTTATTGTCATTTATTTGTTAAAACATCTGTACAGCCTAATATTTTTTATGCAAACCAAGATACTTTTTTTAAGGATTCTATGATGCATAGAAAGTTTAAAAGAACGTCATTTATTTTAAATAGAATCTGATCAACTTAACGTATCCTTGTTGAAAAAAGTAATAATTTCATAAACTAAATAAACTTACTGACTCCAAATTTTTGAACGGTAGTGTAATATTAATGTCATATTTATTATATAAAAGTATAATAGATATTTGATAAAATATTGATATTATATAGAATATCAATATGGATATATAATATTGATTATATTAATAACTTTACATCTGGAGACTGGTTTACATGTAAAAAAACAAAAAAACAATAAAAACAGCATGCTTTGATTTGCTCAAATATTTTTAATATTAAAACATTAATTCCAATATGACCATTTCATTTTTCCTTTAACAGCCAATCGCCACAGTCCCCAGCTCCCAGCCGTCTGTTGCTTTACTCTAATCCTCATCAGTCTGTGAAGGTGTTTTATTCAAGCAACTCACAGATTCAGTTCCCCTGGTGACTTAGTGACTACATCAATGGCCCTCAAATCTGTTCAGTGTCTGACTCACCTGGGCGTCTGTGGGGGCGGAGCTCTGATCCGGCTGCTGTGGCTGAGCTGACGATGCACTGATGGTGACATTTTTGTCCGAGCGGCTGCTGCTGTCTCGGCTGTGTGATTTGTGCCGATCCCTGCTGCTGCGTTCACTGCACGAGAGAGACACACACAGCGATGGAGGTGAGGGAAACGCTGTCGCCATGGTGATGGGAGCCGGGAAACACACTCAGACTAATGACAGGATAACCACCATCATCATTCTCCCTCCTCATCCTCTCGCTGACACGCACTGGCTTCCTCTAGCACTGTCTCGCACATGCCCTAGCTGGAGCATCTGCTGCAAACTGGGTTAAATTCAGTGAGCTGTGACGACCCTAATCCAAACACAGCGTTCTCTCTCTCTCTCGCTCACTCACTCAGTTTTTTAGTCATCATAGTTAATGCCTGGCAAGCCTCAGAACAAAACAAAACAGATAAACAAACAAATACAGCACTACTGCACACACACGCTCAAACACACATACTATTAAACAGCATCAGACATCTTGCACTAATTACTGACATCAGCAAATACCTCTGCAAATATCGGCAAAGACAGCCTTTGTTCTCACACTGTCTGTGTTTAATAATATACAGCTTTCACAATGAAGCATGAAAATGACATTGTTACAGTGATTGATGACACACTAGCTCTGTTTCAAAACCAAGTGTCTATTACCTTCCACAGTATTTGACTTCTGTAAATGGTTGGTTACCCACATACTTCAAAATATCTTCTTTTATAAGAGTTAAGCAGAAGAAAGAAGCTACAGGTTTGGAACAACATGAGGATGAGTTATTGATGACAGAATTTCCAGTTTTGAGCGATCCTTTTAACTATACCAGTGGTTTTCACCTGGTTTAGCCTATTATTCACTGCAAAAAACAAACTGCATCATGCATCATGACACAAAAACTGATAAGACTTATAAATTATCATAAAAAAAATTATTAATAAAAAAAAAAATCACAATCAGTGTTGTTACATTTATTAATATACTATTATAGTTTGATTTAGACATATTTTAAAAATATTTTCTGCTTTCATTTTAATTTGTAATTTTGTTGCGCTGTAATTTTTAGTTTTAAGTTTTAGTTAATTTAATGAATATGAGAAATGTTGCATATGTGATTGCCATATATATCATGTGCATTTAGTAAGTCCTAACAAGCATTGTTTTTTCTATGCAGTCCATGACCCTGTCAGAACAGATGTGTGACCCCTTTTGAGTTCACGACCCACCAGCTGAAAACCACTCAACTATACTTTCTAAAGTAGCTCTGTGATCATATAGATCAGTGAGCATGATGAGAGAGAATGCATTATGAAGATTAAAAGATTGCTTTTGTCTCACACTGACCTCTAACTGTTACATTTAAAGTTGAGAGTTTATGAGGGTACATGTTTTGATAAATCCCAATTTGAATACTATCCTTGTGTTTTTAAAATACTCCCTTTTCTTCTTCTACAGCAAGTCATCACATGTTAAAGCCTCTGTTGCTTTACTCTAATCCTGGACAGCCTGGGCAGAGTGGGAACGCTGGCTACTCTGGGATTGTGTTATATTATAGAAAATATCTACAGCTGAGCCACAGGGACTAAACCTAACAGCTGCTCCAACAACAAAGTGCAAGGTTAAAATTTGTAGATAGACAATTAATATAGCAAGAATCAATATAATAATATTAATTAAAATGTATTTAATTTTAACAACATATTTTTAACAAAAAAATAAATACGTAATGAAAACAAATTTTTTACTCACTTATTATAGCTTTTTTTGTCCTGCTGAAGTGGGTTCAAACCTCAACCACATCTTCAACTGCTGCACCACACCACATTCTCTAATTCTTCTTTCTTTTATCACTTTCTAAAAATATCCAAATGGCCTTACATGTTTTCTTTGCTTTTAACAGTGCTAAAGGTCTTGGCTCTGAATTCCCGAAGTGATTTTTTAAAAATGCAATCAATGAATAAAACAACAAAGCCCCTTTTCCCAGCAGTGCAGATCTACTCAACTCTGTGTGTATTTCAGTATTCTAAATACCCTGCAGGAAGCATGGGATTGTAATTAGAAGTTATATAAACTGGGTGTTGATGCTGAATGGGAGAGGCAGTATGATAGCCCCTGGTGAAACACTGAGGTGTCAGTCCCCACCCAGACATTATAAATGTGTGTTGATGTAAACTGCGGACTTCAGCTTCGTTTGAAAATTGGAAGAAAGAAATAGCTGAGCCTGCCCACTGATCCAAGTGAAACTGGCTAGATGAGTGTATGCTACAATTGTAGATACAGACAGAAACTTAAATGTTATTTTAATTATCATTGTTTTAACTTTCATTAGCACAACTTTTGCTTTTTCCATGTCTAGAAAAAGTGAAACTAGACTAAGTACTGAACAGACACAATTATGGTAAGATATGGAGATGATAGGATGCATGTACCGATTCATCCAAAAAATAGTTACTGGAAAAGAATATAAATGGAAAGAAACAGGGATAAAGAAGTAAAAAGTGGCAGGAAGTTTAACAGACAAACAGAAAGAGGACATTCATTTGTGGCTTTCTCAGAGAAGACACAAACATTCTCTGCTTTCATGCTGGAATTCCTCAGGCCTGTTTGGGCCTTTCACTGGAGATTTTATAGGAAACCAAACAATAGTGGAGCTCAATAAATAACTTCCTAATTACAGTGGGTGGGGTCAACACAGTCTAATAGCATTAAAGCGTATATCAGTAAGTACTGACAAGGAGAATGTGTTGAAAATCTCTGGCTCACATCAGCTGAAAATCCAGCCCAAAGCATGAGTGAAAAGTGTCATACAAGCACAAGCAATAAGACACATTATAAAAAAAGAAAAGAAAAGAAAAATGATACAATAACAAACTACTTGAACAGCAGCCATGGAAAGGAATAGAGGATGAAATAGAGATGAAAAAGTATGTTGACAACAAATGCAATATTGGTCATGTAGTCATAAAAAAGCAAACTTAAAAACAATACAGAAAAATAAAAATAAAAATACCAAAAAATGATATTAAAAGTTCAACAGGCCTGATTTTGTTTAGTCTAGAATTGCATAAATAGAGTCTTCATCTCATGTGAGTACATTATTTTTAATGAAGAAAAAATACTGAGTGAACCTTTAAACAAGAACATTTCTTTAATGAGTTATGACACTGATTACCGTTTTAAAGTAATAATTTAGAATCATCAGAGGCAAATTCTCAATAATTAAATCTGAAAGTAATTAAACACATACCGTCACTAATGAGCAACAGAATCATTTCACAGAAAAATTCATTCAATTTTGTTAATACACTTGAAGCTCTAAATAAATGCAAAATCTTTTCACGATGACAATATTAATTTTCTGCATGAACAAGTGTGAGGAAATCTGGGAAAATCCTCAGGAGAGAGATACATTAGAGGGAGAAGGAGAGTATGGTGTACTGTACATGCATGCACATGCACATGCACATGCACAGGCAGTTCAGCCCTTTACCTCTGTTTGTTTGACCCCCGTGACCTGTTGGAGTGGTGGGAATAACCAGAGTGGATGGAATCTGTGTCCATTGTAATACTGTCCGTGCTGTGACTGGTTTAACACAGCGGAGGGAGGAATGCGGAGATAGTTAAAGTGCTGACGATGTTCAGGACATACATGAAGCTGCGCAAGATGACAGGATCGTTTCTAGGGGCTTTCTGTTATCAAACATTAACCTAAAGAGAGAGAAAGAAAGATTTTTTTTTTGACAAACTCCTTATACCATAAATACATCAAATACAATCATTTAATTCAGAGCACAAAGACAAAAACCTTTTAAAAAGGTTAAGACTATCTCATGTCAATGAATACAGTGCAGCAGTCCAGAAAAGAGGTCATGTGTTCAATTCCCAGGGAAAGCAAGAACTGATTAAATGTGTACATCGAATGCAACGTAAGACGCTTTGGATAAAGCATCTACCAAATGCATAAATGTAAATGTACACAGCTGTTCTCCAGTACGCTGACAGTGACAACAAATGCAGGAACAGCATCAAGAGTTCACTGCAGCAATGCCTAAAGCACTGTAAAGCACCTCTGCTGGCAAGATCAATGTGCATCTGTTTCAGGACTACTCAATTCTAGCAGTCCAGAAGCCAAAGTAATAACTGTATTTCACTTGCCTTCCGCTTCCTCCTTCCTAGTTGGAATATATCTGCTGGTGATAATTTATTAAAGAACGGAAGACATGATCCTTAGGATATCAACTGTATTTCAATAGTACTCAGCTATTCCTTTTCATTACTATGCCCACAGAGCCCTCTCACTTGAGCTGTTCTGGAACCTATTTTTCTTAGCTTTTTTGGCCACCAGGTCTCCACCTTCAGAGAATTCTGACTGCTCAGTTTCATGGTGCTTAAATTTGATCTTTAAAATCACATATGCACTTTCCCACAGCATTCAGACACATTTAGACTAAGCTTGCTAGATAGTTATAGCTTTCTTAGCTGCTAAAACTTGAATGACGATTGCAGGACCAAAGGGGTATTCTGATTGGTTGGTTATTTAGCACCCAGAATAGGGCATATCAAAGTGATGTGACTCATAAGCCCTGGACAATAAGATAAAGGGTTTGGAGAAAAAAACTGTCACAAAGAGTCATATGAGGCTAGCAAGCAGTGAGTATCAAGGCTTTATACTGAGACTTCCAGCACAGACCTTGTGCATTGATTTATCCGCTCATAAATTACTAATTTGGAGTGCACTCACGCTCTAGTGCCACCTGCTATGTCAAAGCAAGCAACCGACACATCAACACACTCACAAATACACACCTATAAGAGGATTTACAGGTCTAAAAATTAGATCACAGCATGGGCAAATTTATTCCATCACAAGTCACTCGTATTAAACCATGATGGAATTATATTCTGCAATGTACTTTCTGTCTCTCATTCCCTGCCACATTCACAGAAGGTTTGGGTGCCTCAGTTAATTAATTAATTAATTAATTAGCGGCAAACTATTTTGCAGATTAAATTATATTAAAAAATAAATGTAATTTAATTTGTGTTGTTCAAACAATGGCAGACACAATTTTTAAAACTCATTTGAAAAGTCTTTATTTTTGTGATTCACACGGAAATTACATATAACACATATACGTAGAACAGAATTTGCTCAAACTAAAATTCATTGCATTTATTCCCTCTGACAGCAAATATTCATTCTAGCTGCAAATATCTGTATTCTTTTAGACTTGTCATAGAAACTTATCAAAAATAATGACTCATCAACATCAGTATATCTTATGTAGGTATTCAAACCATTCTTTAGAAATCACAAGAATGATATTAAACATTCTGTAATGGAAAAAAAAAACAGGTTTTGAACTTGTGGTTATTTAGAATGGGACAATTGTCTTAACTGCTGGTTTATCTAAGAATACTGGTAAATACCTGTATGTTCTTGATCAGTGTGTGGTATGTGAGTTTGCCAAGATAGCACTGACCACTTTCAAGTCTTCATTTCTCTTATCAATGGGAGAAATCTGACCTGGACAAGCACACATAGCATTCCTCTGGGGTTACCTCATAGTGCCCTGAAAACACACACACACACACACACACACACACACACACACACACACACACACACACACACACACACACACACACACACACAAAGAATTCCTCTAAAGTTACTCCATGTACACTCATATGCACTCACAGAAAGTGTATCATGTTAGGGAAGCCGGGAGCTTAGTATTTTTATGTTATTATACCCTATCATAAAGGAGATGATTGCAATTACAGCCAAACGTTTAATAACATCAGACACATTTCACTCTTCTTATCTCGGTTTTGGCACTGTGTGTCGATCCATTACTTTTCTGGAGACAATTTAGTGGTTGTTGCATATTTCACAGGGCAGCACAGGCCAAATAAATATCTTTTGTTGAAGCAGGAATGCCAGTTTTTAAAGACTTTGATATGTGATCTGTCTAGATGAACTGTCTAGAGGCGGTTGAAAACTTTAATCTGTTTACGAAATTCATTCTGTTATTGCGATACACAGATTCCCAATTCAGAGTGAATAGTTTTCTAATCTTATCAGGCTTGCTCTGTTGAGTTCTAAAAAAATGGGAAAAACAAACACCACCAATATTTACCACTTTTATTTTAGATAGTGTGTGTATTATATATCCGTGTTCACCATACATCTTAGAATAGTAGGGTAAACGTACCTAAGCTCACGTACCTATTAAGCACACTTCCATATTTGAGCTCAGATTATAAAAAGAAAAAATAATTTATTATCCTACTTGATGTCTTAACCAATTGATGTGCTTGTTACTATATATCTCCTGTAATTTCAAGTCAATCAGATCATTGCACACCGAGATATGGGTCTCCATGTGTTCACACAGTCTGGCAGCCATTATGAAAGCTATCTGAAAACTTTCACCAAAAGAGGAGCTCCTTAAATGTGCGTTTTTTTTTTTAGATGTTTAAACCTTTATTTTGGGTAAGTTTCACTACTTACTGTAAAATTAAGAGATCAATGTTCAAACTTTTGCATATTATAACCTGGAACTTGGATGTGGGAAATAATTACATTAGATCCAAAAGATTGTTTTAGCAACACAGCGCAGATGCTACAGAACACAGTTAGCTGACTAGCTGTATAAGATTGTGTGCTACGCTAACATATTACTTCACAGGCATTACTGGCTTGTACTTTTACATCCATAATATTATAAATTGACAGTTTATTACTGGTCTGTCGTTTTACAGTGCTGTACTTTTTAAAGATTTCATATTATTTTAAGGTGAGCTTAAAGGGTACACTACTATGAAAATCACACAGCTTCAGTGTGACATCAATAAGAAAAAGTAGAATTGCATAGATATTGTTAACAATAGTTGTTCCTTAATAAAATATGTATGAACTTAATACATAAACTAGATTATTTAATTTGCAAAATCTTGTCATTTTAATAAATATTACATGAAAATTATCAAAAATTCAATTAAGCTCTGTGTGCTCTCTTTAAATTCTTCCACATTGAACGTCTATGTAAATACTTCATAAACAGACTTTAAATATTAACTGATGACTGTCACTTTAAGTTAATCTTTATAAAATGGTTAATAACTTATTTTCACAGCTTTAAGATGGCAAAATCTAGACGTAACTATAGTTTATGTCCAAAGATGAAAGAGTCATGTCATCCATTCAATGAAGGTGCCATCAGAAACCTGTCGTATCTGTCCAGGAAAAAAAGCAACTAAAGGCTGGAATACACTACACGACTTTTAAAATTTGAACAGATTTTTAAAACACCAGTGTATGATGTGATCCTCAGTCGTTTAGTGTATGATGGCCAGTTTCAAAACTGGGCATCATGCACCAAACAAATGAGGTTCATACACTACCAGGCCTTCAAGTTGTTCCGATCACAACAAACTCGTCCAGAAATGTGAGCATTGTTGCTAGGAGACACGTGAAATGAAATGAAAACAATATGTATTCTAAAATCTGCTGAAAATATCAAACATGTTTGATCTCTGCTGACTGGGTGGAATCAAAGTCTGAAGCTAAAAAATCTGAATCTGTGGCCATCATACACTATGTGATTTTCTATGAATTCTGTCAACTGAAAAAAAAAAACATAATGGCTGTGACCTTTGGCAACTAGTGTCAACTTCTCCAGACTGTAAATTGGTGGAAAATCGGAGCAAAAATCGTGCAGTGTATTCCAGCCTTAAGATAATATTCATAAGTTGATATCCATTTAATAAGAAGTTTCATAATGAGGCTAGTTTCTGTGTTCATCCCCATGAATTAAATGTTTTATTGGTTTGTTTTATTTGATTTTTGAATGTGTTACTTAGCTGAACGTGGACTAGTATAGATGACACTTTGCTATGAATATATAACTGATCAAATTGAATGCTTTGTTACTTGATTTTAGTGTTCTGTTTTTTTTGTGATTGACTTTATACTTTCAAAAAATATATTTTTAAATTATTCTTTAAAAAGATTGTTTAAAATAAACAAGAATTTCTAATAAAACATGATGTGAGCTTAATGGGAACAGGGGTGTGCTTAAAGGGTACAAAAATGTACCCATTAAGCACAACCAGACTTTTTGAATTTAATGATGTATATCTTAATTGAAATGCTTTTGTCATTTAAAATAAAATAAAATATTTTTGTGTGAGAGATTAATATTTTATTTTAACATAACTTTTTGTACTGAAACCAATATCTTGTGCACTAAAAATGTCTCAATGTAGATTTTGGTGAGCTTAATAGGTATGTTTACCCTATTTATCAGAAATATGCACACAGAGAAAAACTGTACATTGATTGTTAATGAAGGGATAGCTCACCAAAATCAAAATTCTGGCATCATTTACTCACAGTCCTATTGTTCCAAACCTCTCTGACAGTTGGAACACATACATATTTTGAAAAGTGTTTTTTCTCTTCATACAATGAAAGCCAACAGGGTTTGATATTGTTTCGGACTCCAATGACTTTCACTGTACAAACACAGCTGAAACATTTTTCAAAATATCTTCTATCTGGACCCAATCTCAAATTATACATTTGTTGTAGATCTGGGTCTCGGCTTACAGTCTCAGACAGACTGCATTCTATTTCTAAACTATGGGGATAATTACAGATGGACACAGTATCTTCACCATTTCATATAAAAGAATTTCATGACCTGAAGAGCTACTTAGTCACTTTTCAAATCAGCTTAGTGTTTGACATGAATGCTGCAATAAATGTAGAAGTTTCCTTTAATAACCGCTGACCTTAAATTTCGGCCTTTTTGTCACACATTGGCTTCAGAAGACTTGAAAGTGTATGAGTCACATCTGCAATATACTTTTGAAAATACTTTTGTGTCTTTTGAAAGCTCCACATTAACTATAATTTTCTTGGAAATGAGCAACCAGTGCCTTTTTTTTTTTTTTTTTTTTTTGAATGACCCTTTTGCGTTCCGCTGAAGAAAGGAAGTCAGTAACAGGAAACAGTGGCTTATTTTAACGTGAGCTGATGGACAGTTGCTATTAGAGCATATAGTCAGAATGTAGTGCTAACTGGAGCAGGAGAGTCCCTGGAGGCTTTTACATTTAGCCATCAAAACTCAGATTTTCACAGCCATTACACCTACAAAGCTAAGACACATGAACACACACATCATTTGACAGAGAGGCCCACTCAGCCAACGAAGCCTTTAACATATGTTCAAAGCGCTGAGTAATGCATATCATATACACTCATGTAGAAACACACATGCACATGCAAGACTTTCACATTTGCCTTGCCCTTGAGGCAGTCATGGATGATCAAAGGCAGAACAATAACATTTCTTCACTTACTAAACAAGAATACAAGACAGCCAGAAAGACAGAATCAGAGAGCAGAAAGAACGAGAGCAGAGGGGGGAGGGACAGTGAGAGTGAAAGGAACAGAAGCAATGAAGGGAAAGAAAAAAACTGTGTGAGTTTTCAGAATGAGCAACTCTACTGTATAAAAGCATACACACATAAACAGATCATGAACGGTCATATCTTAAAAACAGTAAGATGTGTGTGTGTGTGTGTGTGTGTGTAAACACAGATTTTTATACATTATATTTAACTAATATACATTACATGTAATAGTAAAGTGGTTAAAAAAAACATAGGCCTATACACACTTTTTTACATTTCCATATTTTATAATATCTCTCTATAATAAAATTGTAAAATAGGTATTAATGTAAAAATGTGTATAAATTATGTTTTCATGTCATTTTTATGTCATGTAAAATGTTACAGATATTATATAATTGTATAAATTTTCTGTTCTGCCTTTTATATATACATTTATTATTTGATATGAATGTGTACGAATGTTATTGCAAAGATAATCTTAAATTTAGTATTGTACTGTTCAAAAAAATATTCCAAATGGGGATATAGTGCTCATATGGGTGACACAGATTCGATTCTAGCCTGCAATATATCTTAATGCTATTTCTTGCTTTTCTTAATAATTTCCTGATATTCTTTTTATTAATGTCAAGTAAAAATGCCAAAAACTCCAAAATAAATCAATAAATATTATGCAATTATCAACTTCCCCACTTGCCATGTCTTCAATACACCCTGGCTCTTCTCCAAGACTACTACAGCATTTCCAAAGAAGTTTTTCGAATCATGAATATGTAAACAGCATGTTGTGTGTGTGTGTGTGTGTGTGTGTGTGTGTGTGTGTGTGTGTGTGTGTGTGTGTGATTTACGGGGACACAGATTTGTTTAATGACATGGGTATGACAGAGGTATTACAATTTGAAGGTGGTTTATGAGGACACTGCCTATGTCCCCGTAATTCAAAAGGCTTAAAAAACATACTAAATGGTAAATGAAAATCTAAAAATGCACAAAGTTTCCTGTAAGGGGTAGGGTTAGGTGTAGGGTTGGTGTAGGGCAATAGCATATACTTTTTGTACAATATAAAAACCATTACGCCTATGGAGGGTCCCAGTAAACCACAAATACCAACATGTGTGTGTGTGTGTTTGTGTGTGTGTATTATTGCAAAATGGACAGAGAAAGAGAGAATGACAGTAAGTTGCAGTAGCGCAACAGAAAAATTGCATTACAGAGCCTCGCTCTCTTTAATCTGGGTGTTGAGGCCTGATGGAAATTAAATAATTGTGTCAGAAACATTGGTAGCTCTATATTTAGCCAGGACAATCCAGGCCCAAACAGAACACTATCCTGAACTCTCTCTCTTTCTCCAGCTGTACAGTGGAGTGCAGTCCATCTCTAAGGAGCAGATGTGGAAAACCACCATACACACACCCACAAACAGGAATAGTAGTCAAAAACATCACAAACGCTGTTGTTAAAAAATGTAAAAATCACAGTGTAGTCCTCATTTACTAGACGGGCTTTCATTTGTAAAGCATTTCATTCACGTGTTTGTCAAACATGCAAATCTCATGCTTGCAACCTCAGCTACACGACACTCCTGAAGTATTTCAAGTATTTGGATGATTATACTGTTAGTCTTGACCTGCAATCCAGTATTACTTTGTATTTAGAAACACTGCGGTTATCACTTCTAGATCTTGAAAAGCACATGCAAATACACATATTTTGTGCATTGCCCAGATTGCTGCCAACAAAACAGTCTGATGCTCCTAACGGCCATTCACAGTGATAAACAGCATATACCATAAAATTGTTCATATAACTGCCTGAAAGGCCACTGACGCCCATCATTTTTCCCATAGCTCTACATCTTTTCATCTCACAATAAAAACACCACAAGCTTATGTGGTTAGCATAGTGACTGCAGCTAGGGCCAACACATGAGCTCTACTGACACATTTTACAGCAAGGCCTCCCAGCAGTTTAACTGTAATAAGGGTTGTTAACACTCCCTTCTCTGGGTGCTGCTTGAGGAAGACTTTGCTAGAAGGCAAGAGAACACTAAGTGTTGAAAGGTCAACATATGTTGTGATAGACAGTATGAGATACTATGAAATTAAAACAAAAAGTGTGTGTTATAGTTTCTGAAAGTCTCACCACTTCCAGTGTTTTCATGCTTCGTGACTTGTCGTGTTCTTCCTTGGAATGTTTTTTTAAACAATGAAATGGGGTTGTAAAGATTTAAGCATAAAAAAAACTGAAAAATAAAGTATTAAACATTAAACATAAGAAATGATCCCATTTTCAAGACATGCATAGAGTGTGTTGAATGTGTGTGTAGCAATAGAAAGGCCGTTTATAAATACATTACAGGTGCCCAAATAACAATGTGGGAGCCTTGTTCCTTCGCAGTGTTCTTGAGATAAAGTTTAGTGTTATTTTAGTGCATGAGAGCGTAAAACTTTTAGATAGGCCAATGCATAATTCATGTGCTGTCAGATATAAAATGCAAGAGTTGTACTGACAGATTAAAAGCCGGCGTTTGCAAGTCGGTTGTTTTCTGATGTGCAAAAGACATAAAATATCTGCTTTACAAGAAAGACTGCCTCATTTCTTATTTCTAGTGAGGAGAAACACACGCTTCCACTGTTTATCAGTCAAAACCACACAGCATCCAAACATAGCGGAGGTGCACATGCTCTGGTAAAATACCCGATAATGTGTTACTAACACAATTCTAACTCAATTTGAAGTATTTTTTAGTTGTCACAATTCAGTCTCCCCTGAAAAGCATGGCATCTTACAGAGAGTCCAACAGCATTATTTGGCCTACATTAGCTGGCAGTAGTTTCCTAAATAGATCAAGAAGCACAAGAAAGTCCATGTGAACAGTGTGATGGACACAATATCACTCATGTTATACAAACAGAAGGATCAGAAGGTCCTTAACAATTCACAGCAAGTTAAGGCACAGGTAGGCTATGTTAAGAAACTGTAAGTGTACTGTATGTCCAACAAAATTAATTCACCTCACCTTAATTTTGAAGAGATGCTCTATAGGACTATACACTGACCTTAAAGCACACTTGTATTTACTATTACAGAAGAGTCAGAGAAGAAAGTGTTGAAGTCAAGAAGGTGAAGTAAGCCAGAAATCATCATTAGGATAAGTGTATGGAAAAGTGGAGAAAGATTAATCCTGATTGCTGACCCCCAAATAGCCTTTTTAAAGATAATCAAGATTATGGTCACCCCACCCCTTTTTTTTCTTTTTTTTTTTTTGTCATGATTACATATAAACAAATAAAGACAATTAGCCAATAGGATTCAAATTAAACATAAGCATCCATTTACCCTCTCACTGCATCAAATCCAACGCAATGTGAAAACGCACAATGATCTGTCATTCCTGCAAGCCGTTCGTTGTTTCCATGCGGACCACGTATTCAAAACAAAAAAGATTCGCTTTGACATTGAACATATCCGTTTCTTTTTGCAAAATGCGTGAGCAACCCCCTCAGCTAAAGAGCAGTCTGTGAGGAAAGAAACGGGAACCGCAAGAGGTCATAAATCGCGTGTAGCTCATGGGCGTAAATGATAGCGTTGGGAAGACCGGTTCATTCTAAAGAATCGGTTCGTTCGGATCCTTCATCTTAATGGTCATTTTGAAAGGCGATTCACCAATTCGTTTCATAGCTCATAGTGCTTCAGAAGCCTTAGCGCGATGTTTACGAGTTTTTAATTAATTAGTTGATTAATTTATTGATTTTTTGTAGATAAATACATGTTTGGTTAAATGTTATTTATATTACTTTTTCCCAACAAATTATATACATAAGGCTGTTTTTTTTTAGCCAGCAATTTTATTGTAGCCAAACTTTAATGGTAGTTTTATGTGAAAATAAATATTCTAAATAAATAACATATTAGAAAATAAAATATTATAAACATTAAAATAATAAAATAATAAGAAACTGTAAAAAAGTGTAGCCTAATCGTATAAAAAATAAAATAAGAATAAAATAAAATAGATGGGAGAAAGGTGTCATCTATCTGTTGATATTATAGCCCATTTTATAATAATATGTTCTATAATAGCCCTTTTTTTTCTTTCAAAATTTAAAACATTTAAAACATGCTAAAATGCTCTAAAATTATATGAATATGGACTAATATATGTTTTCCAATGGTCACTTCATTGATAAAATATATTATTACTTTACCCAGTTGTAAAGCTATATTTAATTCCTTGTTTATGAAATGATCTGTCAGTGAATTCCTTTGCTCTGCTGCTTCGAGAACTGAATCATTAAAACGAACCGGCTCAAAAGAATGATTCTATTGCGAATCGGACATCTAGGCATAGATACACCACCCAAGTCAATGGAATGCCAACCATGTGCTTTAAAGAGGGGCATCGCTGCCTCTAATACATCCGATAAACACATCAGCAAATAAATAAACAAGCACTCTACGTGGTGCGCGCGTGATCCACCCAGCAGCATTTCTGAAGGCGACTCGATGAAGACACGAGATTAATGATCATAAGGCGTCATCCCATTGCACATTAAGAACATCTTTTGTTTTTTTATTAGTATTAAAGGAAATATTACAGAAAATGTATCTAAACGTTGTGTTATTTTTATTACAATATTATTGTATTATAGCCTATATAACGGCGTAATCTTTGACGTCTCTTCAAGAAGCATCAATAATGATTTTCGTTTTAACCCTGTCATAAGGACTATAATCAATACTCTATGAGCTGCAATGACTTAAATCTGTCATATTACAGACAGCAGCTGGGCGTGAGAACTTTAACATCCCATGCAGTGTTTTCCAATGCCAAAAGGTGTTCACTTGTATTTAGATCAATGCAGTGAGCACAAAAGAATAGACAATAGGTACAGAGGAAACTTACCAAGCGGCTACCCCAACATCCCCGATAAAAGGATCTGATGATCAATACTGTAACCAAATTTACCCACTATCAGGCATTGCGACCAATCTGACGGCAGTAATGGCAGTATCCTTCACAGGCGGAGCACAGGAGATGCACTTTGGCAGAGGAGGTGGATGGACCGACTGAGACTCATTACAATGTGCTGCGCTAGGGGGAGATATCGCCTCTAATTAGAAGTGTGCGTGTGTGTGTGCGTGTGAGTGAATGTTGTAAATTTGTATATATAGTGTTATTAATACTTTGACAATGTAATTTCACTATGCAAATAAAGCTATTTGAATCTGAATCACTAGTTGCTAACTAATTTATGCATTAGAGGGGATTTTTCCTGATTTCAGTATTTTCAAACCAATACTAAGCTTTTTACTTCGTTCCGCCAGTAGGTGGAGACAAGTTACTGTCTTTAAAGGGATAGTTCACCCAAAAATGAAAATTCTGTCATTAAAGGAACACTCCACTTTTTTTGGAAATAGGCTCATTCTCCAACTCCCCCAGAGTTAATAAGTTGAGTTTTACCGTTTTTGAATCCATTCAGCCGATCTTCGGGTCTGGCGATTGCACTTTTAGCATAGCTTAGCATAGATCATTGAATCCGATTAGACCAGTAGCATCGCGTTCAAAAATGACCAAAGAGTTTCGATATTTGTCCTATTTAAAACTCGACTCTTCTGTAGTTATATCGTGTACTAAGACCGGCGGAAAATGAAAAGTTGCAATTTTCTAGGCTGATATGATTAAGAACTATACTCTCATTCCGGCGTAATAATCAAGGAACTTTGCTGCCGTAACATGGCCGCAGCAGGCGCAGTGATATTACGCAGCGCCTGAAAGTAGTCCCCAGCTAGGTAACTAGTTATAATATAGCTGGGGACTACTTTCAGGCGCTGCGTAATATGTTACGGCAGCAAAGTTCCTTGATTATTACGCCAAAAAACATGGTTTGGAAAATGGATTCATGGTGTACTGGCTTATTATATAAATTTTGAAAATTTTGAACACAGAAAAGTAATGGACTGCAGCTTTAATTACTCACCCTGATGTCGTTCCAAACCTGTAAACCCTAAACACACTGCACTGCTGTCCCAGACGAAAGATTGGCATCATGAAACAATCGTGGTGATTTCTGTGATCCTGACTCCTAATTGGTGGTCCTGTGTCGTACAGTGAGAAAGGTTCAAAGACGTAGCTTCCTGTAGCTTGGGGAAATTACAGTTGAACCACTGATGTCATATAGATTATTTTAACAATCTCCTTACTACATTTCTGTGCCTTGATTGTGTCAGGATCCTTGCGGTCTATGGGAGGGTCAGAAAACTCTCGGAATTCATCAAAAATATCTTAATTTGTGTTCAAAGGTTCAAAGGTCTTACAGGTTTGGAACCACATGAGGGTGACTAATTAAAGGTATAGTTCACCCAAAAATGAAAATTTGATGTTTATCTGCTTACCCCCAGGGCATCCAAGATGTAGGTGACTTTGTTTCTTCAGTAGAACACAAACAAAGATTTTTAACTCATATAATACCAGTCAATGGGCACAGAATCTTTGAGAGAGAAAAAACATGCACAGACAAATTCAAATTAAACCTCGCAGCTCATGGTGATACACTGATGTCCTAAGACATGAAACGATCGGTTTGTGCGAGAAACTGAACAGTATTTATATCATTTTTTACCTCTGATAAACCTCAATGTCCGACTGTCACAACATCCGGCGATATATTCTACGTATATATCTATGTATGTCGTTGAGCGTCACGTGCCGGATGTTGTGGATGAGCTCAGGAGAGTTGGACATTGGCTGTATCAGAGATAAAAAATTATATAAATGCTGTTCAGTTTCTTGCACACACCGATCGTTTCGTGTCTTAGGGCATCAATGTATCATCACAAGCTGCAAGGTTTCATTTGAATTTGTGTGTGCATGTTTTTTTCTCTCTCAAAGATTCTGTGCCCATTGACTGGCAAGACTAACGGACTACAACGATTTGAGTTAAAAACCTTCGTTTGTGTTCTACTGAAGAAACAAAGTCACATCTTGGATGCCCTGGGGGTAAGCAGATAAACATCAAATTTTCATTTTGGGGTGAACTATCCCTTTAAGAGTGAGGAACTGAATCATTCATTCAAGTCATTCGTTCAAACACACGTCCTGATTTAGAAACACATCAAGTGACCTTCATTTTGAATGAGTCACTGGCTCATGAACTGAACCGATTCATTCAAAAATAGTGATTCATTTAGGAACTATTCTTGTGTGTTGCTCTGAGACATGCGGTCGAATTTGATTATTCTGCTTGGCTTTGTTTGGATCTACTTTTGTCTGCGTGACAAAATCAACGAAGTAACGGGCAGTTGTGTCAAAGATTTTAGTTAGGGTATCTATATTATTTGTTTGTTTGTTAAAACTAAAAGCAATGGCAAAGTCACAATTGTTGGTTCGCGGCCTATATTCAAATCAGCACACAGTAATAGTACACCATAGGTTATGTATATCAATCAGGTCAAATATTATGTCCACATCTTTTGTCTTTCTCTCTTTCTCTCTGTTTTCTTTACATCTCCCTGTCTACAGTTTTTACCGACTTCATGATTGCATCCAGCTATCATACTCCATAAAACTGATGAAGCGAGAGAGATGCAGAGAGAGCTTGCTGCCATTAAATATAGCTCCATCCCCCACATATTCTCTCGACTGCTCATGCCACTTAAAGCTTTTCTTCAGTGTTCACTCACAGTGGTCACTAAAATAATGTTGTTTGGACTGATGCTCCATGATGAATCTAAAAGAATAATCATAAAATTATAAAATATAAGCTATACATATAAGAATATGTCTGCACTCTGCAAATACACATATTAACCTATTTTAGTATTGTGCATTGCCTATAGGCCTGTGTCTGTGTAATAGTGTTAGCTTTGATAACTGTGTTTGCTAAATGACTACTAATATGAGGACTGACAGGTTGACTTTTAATACTGAGAACCTTTTAGAACACGGTTCCTCAAATCTTGCACTGGATCTTGCACACCTCAAATCTTGCACTGTTTAGCTCCAAGCCTGATCAAACTCACATACCTGTGACTTTCTAATGATCCCGAAGGCTGATTAGCATGCTCACGTGTGTTTGATTAGGGTTAGAGCTAAACTCTGCAGAAAAGTGGATCTCGTGGGCCAGATTTGAGGATCCCTGTTTTAGAGTGATATATAAACAATTCATTTCTCTCTTTGTAGCAGTTTTCACAATTGTATTTGCTTTTTGATTGATACGCCTTAATGTAGTCACTTTCTATTTCCTGGTCAGAAAGACACAGCCTTTTAAATCAGTCCTTGCAATATTTTGTGTTGTTCATGTAAAACGTCTTAGAAAATGCATTGACATTCTTTTTTACACTCTCAGAAAAAAGGTCCAAAAGTTGTAACTGTACCTTTTCAAAAGGAGCACTTTTGCTTATTAATGACCCAGAAGTAGTGTATAGCCTATCTTTATTACTTCTTTATAATTTTTTGCTTTTCTTAACTTTTACCCTACACTGAAGAGAAAGTGAACTCTTTACAAGAAGATAAAAACCGAGCCTATACTTCTCATTATTGACCAATAGGGGGCAGCAAAGTTTTTTAATACATTATTTCACTTTTGGAAGCTAGACTTGGACTTCTATAAAGCAATTTGAAACAAAAGCACTGTAGTTGTTTGATGACATAAAAGTTCATATTTCTCTGTGAGTTTCACCCACGTCTACCCTGATATATGTTTAATTATTATTATTTTTAATGATTTTTTTATAAATCATAATCTGATAACGAGATTAATAATAATAATAATAATAATAATATGTGATGTATCATAATTTGTTATCGTTATTATTTTTCAGATCTATCAGATAAATGAAGTGACACTGGGTTTGTCCACTAAGTGGCACTAGTGAGCACCTCACACAAAGTTGATGCTTCGAATGGGTGGCATTTGTCAGTGTTTTTTTTTTTTTAATCCTGTGGTTTGAACCACTGACTACATTACTGCACATTTTGTATATCTCTAGAAGCCTAGTAGAGTCTGATCCATTCAGTTCAGTTCCTGGAGCTGGAGCTCTCTGCTAATGAGCTGATGATCTGAATAAGGTGTGTTAGACAAACAAAATCCAGTGCTTTAAGTGCCCAGGACTGCGTATGGAATGATATTTGTTTATGATTGCTTGTACTGGCCTAAATTCATTTGGAAACGTATGTATGAATAGAAAAAGAGAGTCAGGAGACATGACATTTGTGAGTGATTTGTTTAATGTGCACCCAAAACTAAGTGTGATTTTTAAATTATTTTATTGTTGTCCTTGTTACTTCAGTAAATAATTCTGTTCTAAGTGACACCCAAAGTATTTTTAATGGTTGTCAATGATAATGTTATTTAATGCATTTTATAAAAAATATATTGTGTCAGTCGTGAAAAAAATACAACTGTGTGAATCCACTCCGTGAATACTAAAATAATATTTTTTTTTTTTTTAAAGACTTGATATTGTGTTCTCAAATGCAGTATCGTTCATACATTTATCAAATACCTTTTATAATCACAGTTGGCCTACAGCGCAACCGCAAGTTTATTGTGTTTGAAAATCTATTTATTTTTTCTTCTAAAGCTCTTACAAAACCTGGGTAGCCTAGTCTATGTGTTTGGTCCTGTCAAATATCCGAAGGAAGGTTACAAATCTGTAATCTTCAATGCATGCATCAACAAATGCATGCGCTGACTATGTCAGTGTGTCATTGTGTGATGAAAATCTGATCATTGTATGTCTGACGCGTGCACAGATGGTCCGGGAGTGCGCGCGCAGCCGGGTCGCATTGTTCTGAGTGTGACACTTTCTATGCGCGAGTTAATGAGAACAGACTGACTCTCGTTTCCCCCTCTAAGCAGTTTTTTCTAGTCTTTTCTTTATAAACACCCTTAATGTCGTCTGTGTCTCATCCGTCCGTCTCCATCTGGCCACAAATAATTTAACCAAACTGACAGATTGACCCGGGACAGAGATAGATAGATAGATAGATAGATAGATAGATAGATAGATAGATAGATAGATAGATAGATAGATAGATAGATAGATAGATAGATAGATAGATAGATAGATAGATAGATAGATAGATAGATAGATAGATAGATAGATAGATATTCAGTACAGATAGAGAAATATTGTATAGGCTAACGTGTTTGATAAAATAGGCTATCTTCGCTCTTTTTGTTTAGTGAATATCTAAGACACTTGTAGAGACGACAGTTTGGCTCTTTGCATGAAGGGTCAACGTCTAATCTGGCTACCTGAGTTTAAGGCTAATGTATTCGACCCTTCTCTGTGACATACACCCAGACATATGGCATTACAGCGGGGCTGAGGGTCATTCATTACATAATCCACTAACGAGGCCTGTTCACGTCCAGCATGAACACACAAACTGATCAGCCTGTTTGCCTGGGTGAAGAACATATGTAACTTCTGGGATGTGTTATGTTAGACCTACACGTTAAATGTATCATCTTGAAACTTAAAATAGCCTATTTGGTATCTTCTAAACTAATTTTCACAAAATGACAGTTTCTGTTGTGACTGAGTGAAACAAAGTTGAAAAATATGACCAAGACTTAGACACGCAGCCTATAGCCTACACACATGCGCACATGCTCCCTTGCTCTTTCCCACGGGACGCAGCAGACGGGTCGTAATTTGGTTGCCTTGGCCCGTCTGGACAAGCACCTGTCTCCTCTCTGGGGAGAAAGTCGCCTTTGGGCCGTGAGCAGAGCGGACTGTGCATGTGTTGTGTGACAGCATGAAAAGGTCTTTTTTTCATGGCTTTTTAATAGGTAAATAATGTTTTACGACAGTGGATTTCATAATGTGAGCCTATAGTTCATTAGTTCATTGCAGTTGTCTGAAATGACGTGCGTGAAAGTACATGAACAGAGCACATGGTATTGGCACAATATCTTTAATTTCATTTTGTTTTATACAAAAACTACAACAGACGAATTAGCGTTGAATTAATATTTTTACTATTTATTCTAAAATAGTTATGAAAAACTGCGATACAAACCAGTGTACTGGCTATTCCACTACAAAATGACGGACAAAACCCTGAATTAACAGGGTGATCTTTGGATATGAGGCAGATGTTAGACAATTTGTTCACTGTAAAATTTCCAAAAGGTTCACACGAATCACGTAAACAAATAATCTCTATAAATAGTTTCTAAATGAAAAATAAACTACTTTGAGATCATTTTTGGTCGCAGCAGAGAGAGCGTCTAAGGGCAGCTTGTAGACTTGGAAGGCAGGCAACACGCTTTTTATGTCTATGGCCAAATGATTTGTCTGACATTGATTATGATGTATTTAAATTAGTGTTAATTGTACTTTTAAACCACCCCAAGTCATCGGGTACCCAAAGCGCTATCTATGAGCACTTTGTAAACAAAATAAACAATACAGCAATAGATCCTATCCGATGGGAAGTGCTTCTCGTTATCATAGGACAGGACATCAACAGCAACACCATTATATTAATAACTGTAGTGCACACACAGCGAAGGCCCTCCTACTCCTAAGAAAACTGCCAATGAAAAGTGCAAGTGAAAAGCAACAGTAAACCCAAACTCTGCGACATCAGTCTAAAATAGGAATAATAATAAAACATTAAATATTTACATATATACGTAAACACTTTAGATATGCTATTTTAAGGACACTCACATAACTTAATTTACTTCATAAATAAATATACAAGAAAATATAAATTAACAGCTAACAAGGTTACGATTTGTTCCAGCACATAGAAGTAGCCTATACATTTCTCCACACGGTTGGTAGCCTATAAAATCAGCTTGATTTATAACAATGTTGCGAAAGATAAACATTTGTTTCGTTTATGTGATGTAGCCTATTAAGATCCAACCCAAGTCAAATCTCTCCACAACAAATGTATTGCCACAAATGTGTTCATGATGTGGGATGTTGAACAGGATAGCTAATCTTTGAAAAGCTATCCTAAACTACAGTAGCAATCAAAAACAACAAGCTTCACTTATTGCGATACGTAAAATTTTCGGTAGCTAATGTTTTATAGTAGCCTAACTAAAAGACTTCCTCCCATCCCTTTGTTCCGATTTCCTTTTTTTTTTTGTAATTAGTGGGGACAGACAACAAAACATAGCCTATTTCTGAAATGTCACTCTTTTTCTCTCTCTCTCTCTCTCTTTTTTTAATAGGCTATTTGTGTGAAAGCTGGAATATGCCACTTCTCAATGTCTATAAAAGTATTCTTTATGCACACTTGTAGGGTTTTGTTTTAAGGTACTGGTAAATGTTCGTTTAAACGTCCAAAACGTGGTTAAGATAAGAAATGTAACAGATAGCTAGGCGAAGTATTTCTATCTTGGACAGCTTCTTGTCGGGTGGAAGTGTTGGTAGCAGCTTTCTCAGCTCAGCGAACGCTACGTTGAACGCTTCCACTCTGATGCGCTCGCGCGTGGCATGCGCAGAACGGTATTTGGCAGTCGCGCGCCTCCTCCGTCTCTTCTCCTCTCTGGTGAGCGCGGCTGGCACGAGTGCGCGAGTCTTGCCATCCTCGGCCTCTAAGGGCTCGTGAGCCACACACTCCACTTTCATGACGTTCAGACATTCCGTGTCCGCCTGTGTCCAGGTGAGGTCAGGATCCGTCTGATCGGGACTCAGCATCATTTTCAGATCCGTTTGATCAAGGCTTCAGTGGTGCACTGATTGTTAACAGTCCTGGTGAATTAGACACAAAGGATTGTTTTTATAAATATTAATAGTAATCTGTACATATTATAATAGGCTACATTCAGTGCAGTAACTGAAATAAACAACAAACAATAATTAACTAACAAATCCAACTATTATATCTCATGAAATGATAGAACGTCTAGACTAAATTATATTTTATCTCCGTTTTGAATGTAACATTTAAGGCTATTGGTTTGTGTTACTTTAAAAACGGTTCAGTAGCTACTAAATGTTTGCGAATGGTTGTCAGTGTGCATTTTGCAATTTAGCTCACTCAGCACACATTACCATCAGTAGATGATTATAAATATTCACCGGTTCCATGCAAAAGTTAATGGAAATCAATTATTGTCACAAAACCAAAGTCATAGCTGACCATCTGTCGCAAATGCAAATGCAAAGCCTATAGCTCCAGATGACACAAGGGTGCGTGAATCTGAAGTCAGGGATTCAATCACAAGGAACATTTAACAGAAAAAAAAAAGATAAGATGGTTGATGTGTTTAATGTGTATTTTGTTTTTATTTTTGTATATTATACTGTTCAGGTTACTTTTATTTGAGCGATGCAACTGAACATTGTAAAATTTCTACCCATTACAACTGGAAATGTACATTTAATTGTTGTTTTCAATTTTAAAGAAAAAAGTCAAAGCGGTGCCAAGGTGACAAACTGCAGCGATTAGTTCTTTGCACTTGTTTAACCACTTCAATTATAGAAGATCGAATTGAAATCCTAAAAACAAAGTGGAAATTATTGTGACAGATTATTGTGACGGATGAAAACTAATATCTTGTTATCATTAAAAAAGGTGACAGATTTTAGTATCATCCTGCATAATTGTTTTGCAAGAGCTGCTTTTTAGACTGTTGCTATAGCATTTACAACATGAAGATGAGTGAAAAGTATAATCAACATTTTATGAAATTGATTTGAAACTCACCTCTGTTGATGATGAATTGGATAAGAATTAATTTATTCCCTCAAATCCCTTGTATCAAGTCTGTTTTCAGTCAGTGATTCACGTTCATCTGTCCATTGTGCTTTCTGAATATTTATTTCAGCATCAGCAGCAACAGCATTTCTCAGTAATACTTTCCTCGCCACTAATTCCACGCAGCCGGCAACGAAGATGTGTGTTGTTATATCATGAAATTTCCGTAAGCAGAATTACAGAATGGATATAAATATCAGGACCGGTAACGCACGCTCTGAGATGTGTTGCCCTCTGACCCGTGTGTGGATAACAATGGACACGCGTCCTCAGATAAGATCGATTAGATACGAAAGTGTCGTCTCAGGCTGTCCTTTCTGTCTCCCGTGGATCAGGACAACATTGCTCCAGCCATCCTTACAGCCACGCGTGCTGGTCCTCGTGCCTCTGATGATTTGAGAGATAACATTCCGCTGGCTCCCTTTAAAGTCTCCCTCTCTCGCTCTCTCGCTCCCTCTTGCAAATCATTCACTTTATGCACTTATCCACGACAGTCACACCTCCGTCCCACCCCCTCCGTTCTCTCTCCTTCCACTCAGCGAGTTCTTTCTCGAGCAGATTGAAAGGCGCGCCTGAGGCTAGAGCTGGACGCAAGCGTTTGGCAGCAACGCATGGGTTGTACGCCTGTGTTAAAGTGGTGCAATTGTTTGTAAAAGTTTCAGCTACTAATCTGGACATTTTAGCTGAAATAAGGGTTTAGTAATGATATTTTAAGAAAATCTCTTTTTAATAGGGTGACGTTTTGGATGACAGGAGCAGCCGTCGCGAAGCCTAGCTTTTTTAAAAATTCTTATACATTTTGTATGACCTAAATTGAGAGACAATATTTGAGAAAATACTAATCAAAACAGGGATATTAAAATGAACTGCCAACAAAGAAACGCTATAAACGGTGTAATTTTAAAGGAAATTGTCACGTGATAGTCTCCTTTATACATGAAAATAAGTTTTAATCTAAAAACGAAAAAAATATCCATGTTGTTTTGTCAACTACCTGTTTATAAATGTATTTTTTGTAAGATTTTTTTTTTTTTTTTTACTTTTTACTTTGGCGCCAGCTGTTAACTTTGTTTGCCTTGCATGATGATAGTAAGTCTATCATTTTAACAAAATCTAAGCTCTCCATGAGTCACAATAATGATTTAAGCATTGATGGGCCACACACGTAAATGTTTTATTATTATTATTATTATTATTATTATTATTATTATTATTATTATTATTATTATTATTATTGGCATCTAGGTTCCATGAGGAACAAAAAGATTCTGAAGACAAAAAAAAAAAGGCTGTTTTAAATGTTTCTTGAAAGATTCGTTTTGGAGAACCAATAATGATTCTTCTATGGCATTGCTGCAAAAAATAAAAATAAAAAAAATAAATAAAATAAATAAAATAAAAAAATAACCTTTTGGAAGTTTTTTTTAAGGGATGTAGTACATAAGAAAGTATTCTTTGAGTATACATCAACCCATGATCTTTCAAAGATTAATCCTCATATTTTCCAGTAAAAAATAAAAAATCCATTTAGTAATGATTTGTTGTGAAATGCAAGATAGTGTGATTACACGATACAGCCTTGAAGAGGCTAATTTGGCAAAGATATTTCTCATAAAGATATTTCTCATTTCTCATAGAAAGATCTTTCTCATAAAGATATTTCTCATTTCTCATAGAAAGATCTTTCTCATAAAAGATAGGGGACAGGGGTGTTTAATGTATTGCCAAACTTCTCGTAAAAGACTTGTAAAGAGTATTTCACTCTAATAGGCACATCAAATAGATCCACATAGTCTGTGCATGTGATTCGACATTTGTAATATAATCAGTAAAATGAATGTATAGTTCAATACCAAGTTTAATGAGAAAGAAAATCTTTAATATAAAATGAAATCATTAGAATTCTTTAGGATCCACAAATCATCCTCAGACCGATTATGTTTTAGACTGTTATTGATCCTGGCTGATGAGATGCATTAGATTCCATTAAAACCTCTTATTTCTGTCCTCTGTTTGTGAACAAAGTCAGCTGGTCCGCTATTTCCTGCAACACACCCCTCCCCTCCTCACACATACACATATAAATACACAGAGTCAAATGTGAGAAAGAGGCATATGGCTTCCAGAGTCACCCATCCCCCCTCTGCTGCCCTTTTTTGCCTGGTGCATGTGTTCAGATCTGGGCATTGCTTTGGGAAGGGGGCAAAGACCTCACTGACTGAATTAAGGTCTACTCTATGTGTGTGTGTTGGGGCAGCTGGCTGATGTTGCTGGAAGGATGGAAAGATGGATGGGTGGATGGAGAGATGGATGGAGGCAGGATGTCTGACCCAGGGCCAGTGGAGGGGTATGAAAATAGTAAGACCCAGAGAAAGAGAGAGAAAAAAAACAATAGAGGGGAGGCCATGGAGGCAGAACAGTACTGGGCATAAAGAGGGAAAAACAATGGGATAGAATATTTTGACTGGAAAGAGTCAAGTGAAGATCATATGTGTTTTTGGCAATATTATGGCATGAATCGGTGTGTAAAGGCTTTGGTTTTGTATAATTTTGTTTAGTCGGATTATGCCGTCACTGAAGGGAACATATGTTGTCCTGTGTGCTTAGTTTCAGGAGGGTTGGTGGAGATCATAAGTATTGATCTCTGTTGTTCATGGTGAAAGAACAATGGATTGCAGCTCATTTCACGGCTTAATTCAGTCCAAGTACACAGTCAATAAGAATACCTTCTGCCGGGACAAGCTGTGAGGCATGTTCATTTAAATCACATAAAACAAATTTCCAATGCTTTATTGTGATGTGAAGTGCAAAATATTCCCTATCTGTATCGTCTCCACATTCCTCCCTTATGCATACAAAATACTTAACAAAAGAAAATCAATAGCACCAAGTATAGCTGATATAAACTGTTATTCAGCTAGATAGATTGACTAACGTACATTTTAGACTCAAAATTGGCAGTTATTTTTTGTTCCGCCAAAACAGTACTAAACATACAGTGCACAATTAACCATAATGTGACTCTGAACAACACACACAGGTCAGGTGCTTCGTTCCTTTATGAATCAATGTTTTTGAGAGAATCTGTTGAATCAATGATTACTTTGATTCACTCATTAAGACACTTGTTCACCACCATTGGTGTATCAACGTAATCTTCAAGAAAGAGTCAATACACCACTAATGCACAGATTGACAGCCAGGATAAAAAATCCTAATTTATATTGTACTGTATAACTGAATACAAAATAGCATATTAGCAAACAAAAATAATTTTTCTCTTAATACGCTGTTCAATGACACTCTTAAAAACAAGAGTTCTTAATTGGCATCTGTGGTTCCGTGAAGAACCTTCCACTTCCATGTAACCTTTCCATTCTACAAAAAGGTTCTTTATAGTGGAAGAATGTTATTCAGAATTCTAAAATGTTTTTTTATACTAAGAAAGAAGCGGTTCTTTTGAGAAATGTTCACTGAAAGGTTCTTTGGGAAACCGAAAATGGTTCTTTTATGGCATTGCTTCGAAAATCACAATCACATTTGAGAACTGGAACTAACTGTTGTATAATGGGGGATTTTTTTTCCCTATTTTTTGGCATTTGGTGGGAATACACCTAATTAAGCAAACGTTTGCATGTCTGTTCATAGAACTGTGGTGATCTCAAAAACTTGTCATGGAGGACAAATTAATTTAAATGGATGGTTTAATTCAGAAAATCGTTTAATGACCTATCTCATTAAGATAAGTACATAACTTCTTTACTTTTAGGAGGCTGAATGAGTTTGAACATGGATTGCTATACCGAGGGTAGTCTAAACTCAGCTGCGTGACTGACCCAGGCACTGGATAGCACCCATTACAGCCCCAATGAGAGCCAGCTGCAGCTCATCAGCACAGGACACCTGAGCTCAGCCCTGCTTGGACATACTGCCCTTTACACACAATAACACTGGTGCACACAGACACACAGTGTTTCATACACACATATGCATGCATAGGCTTCTCAAGGACACCATCTAACGTGGTTTTAGGGGTTATTGTTGGCGTTAATCTGACAGGAGCACAAAGAGTTACTATCCTTGTACGAGACAGAGAGACGAGAAAGATGAGCGATGGCATATATTTTCTTCTTTCTCACCTCTCCAGGGTGAGCTCAGATCAGAACACCTCCTCCTCCCCCATGAATTGGGATCAGGTGGGGATCAGCTGGACCTTCGAGAAGGGGGGCAGAGGGTTTATGTGTGTGTGTGTATGTGTGTTTTGGTAGTGGTGCTGATGAGCAGAGGAAGGTAGGGTGCCAGGCCGGCCGGGGGCCAATGTTGCACCTGTGAGAGATCCTGGAGGCAAATCTGGGTGTAGATGCATGGATATGATTGGAAAGGTCCATCGTTGCACCTGCACAGAGACGATTGAAGAGTTTGACAAGCCCAGAAATAAAAAAAAAAAACCCAACAACCTAACTTTGGCTTTCATGATACATCCAAGAAGTGTGCTGGATGTGTGGCTGCACTCCTGGGCGGAAAGAATGAATTGGTCAGTCCTTTCCCTCCCAAGAACAATCTTTGAGGTGTAAATAACTGAGACAAAGAGGGAGTTAAGAGAGTACCCAACATCTTTCTCCCTTTTTGCTTTTCTCTGTCTCTCTCTTTTTCCCTCCCACTTTGTCTCCAGGGACTGTACCAGCCTGGCTTGAACTGGACACCATCTGCTATAATGTGACAGAATGGAACCCCCAAATACTTTCATTTAATTCTGCTTTGTGAGTGTGTGTGTTTGTTTGTTTGTGTGCACATGAGAAGAATGCTATTATCTATGGTAAAAAAAAAATACAGTTTTGCTTCTGTAAATATATGGTCCTGTATACATACCCACATCAGCACATGTACACTAAAGGTGTGTGGGTCATGTCTGCACCCAGAGTTTGTTCCCTTGGGTCCTTTGTTGAATTTAAAGACCATCTGTTTTTCTCTAACAAGCTTTCTGTTTTTCTCTTTGTTATTTTAGCCCTGTTTTGTGTGTTTTATTTGTTTAAAGTGTGTGTGATTAAATTAAAGTGTTTCATTGCTATTACAGGCCTCTAAGATTATGAGAAATGTGAAAGAATCAGCACCATGGACAGTGCTGGAGAACCATATGCGCAGGCATTGCCATAATGAAAGGATTAGTTTCATTTATTTATTTATTTTTACAGAGGTCTGTGAATGCATATGCTGAACTTCATAAGAGCACAACAGGAAGTATCAGATTTCACTGAAGTTTAGGTAGGTTCGAATCCTGTTTAATATAAAAGAGTAAAGCCATGAAGCACTTCTGCAACTCAGTCAATTTCTAACCCTTATGGTGGTTTTGCAAATGCAAATTATTTTCTATTAAATGCTAATTATTCAATTGAATAATTTATTAGCTTCAAAGCTGCTAGAGGGTATGATGGGAAATTGACAAAAGCATTTAAAAAATGTGTCTGATAAAATGTGTCATACTATAATATTCTAAAGTCAGAGTATGCTTCTGCTATACACAGTTGTTTAATATTATATTCAATACTGTGTAAAATGAGAATGAAAGATGTTAAACTAGCGTTTTAGTTGTAGTTTTGCCATTAGCACATTTAGAGAGACACAGTTCTGGAGGGGATATTTTAATGTCCTATCAGGACTTGATCTATGAGATGAATTACTGAGGATCATTTTTTCACCCCTACATAAAGGCAGTGTTTTGTCTTAGTTGTTGCTGTATGATCAAGATTGATCTCTCCATTGAAAGCTCAACACTCCACCTTCCACCAACAGGAGAACTCTCTCATTCCACCTACTATATTACAAAAAATCTTACAGACCACCAAACGTTTGACCATGTAGATTTCAAGCTATATTCATTTTCAATCTACAGAAAAGCCCAAACTCTGGCCAGGCAGGCTGGTCACTGTCAACTGTAATATTCTTCTTTGAGTTTGAAATATGACCGCATCCTATATTGATCGCATGTAGTGTCACGGTGACTAGTCTAAAAGAGAGAGCGAATACAGGCTTGCAGAAAGTGAACTGAAGGAAAAACAACTGCAGTGGTCATAGTGAGAAACTAGCAGACAGAGTGAAAGGCGATGCAAGGACAGATCTGTGTTATTTCAAAGCAAAATGACAGATTCTAACAGGCACATACACAAACTTGTACTGATGTGTCTGTGCCTCAATACCTGTGTTATTGTTGAGTGTTTGATGTGGACTCGACCTCATCTTCTTTGTCCATGAGACTCTGTTAGTTTTCTCTCTGCATTCACATCATGTCTCGTCTCTGTCATGTCTGTGCGGCCGTGTGTGTTTGTGGATGATGGGAGTGGAGCGGACACATGGATATGAGGAACTGGTGCCTTGCCTGAGGAGAGTTGTAATAGCAGCTGCCAGTGTGACTTACTTACTTACTTTCTTTCTATCTATCTTTCTTTCTATCTATCTATCTATCTTTCTTTCATTCTATCTATCCATCCATCCATCCATCCATCTATTTATTGATTTTTCTATAATTTTGGCAGCTGTAGTTGCCAGAATATTTTTATAAAAAACTATAAACACATTTACAGAACAAACTGTAAAATTTACAGTATAAAACTGTAATTTGTGAACAAGGAAATTTGAATGTAAACCAGTAAATTCAACAACACACACTCCTGTTAAAATCTGTTTTGTACCTTTAAAATACTGACAACCACCATAATAATGCAGGTGGTAAAAGAGAAAGCCACATGAAGAATCAAAGCTCATCACAAGTAGCTTCACTAGAAGCAGAAGAATATACTAATATATGGAAGGTGTACAGAGTGCACAAAGTGCAAAACACCATCATGGGAACACATATGATACTTAAATATTGCAATAAACTTTCATTAAATAACAGAAGATGTAACATAAAGCCCAAATGTACATAACTGATAACAAAAACTATTAAAGAAACATGATTATTTAAATAAAATACTTTCAAATGTGGAGTGCCATGCAGGGAATTCTAGAAATATTAGTTTACAGTTTTTTTTACTGTAAATTATACATTCATTTGTTATTTTTTACTTCTAAAAAAGTTAAAATTACATGAAATGTCTGCTTAGATCTTTTAAAGTTTTTCCCTGTATATAGTACGGGAACTTACTGTTAACCTATTAACAGTTTTTTACAGTTAAAATGACACTTATATTTGCAGTGTATTTATTCACCAATTCATACGTATTTTACGAGGTGGCTAAATACAGCCTTACTCGTAAGATTTTGTACGATTTGTCTAAACCCCAGTGACGTAGGTTAGGGGTGGGGTTGGGTGTAGCTCATTCGTACAAATTCATAAGAATTTTACAACTCGTAAAATACATTTGATTTACCAAAAATTGTATGAATTTGTACGCGTGAGGTCATACGAATTCGTAAGAATTAGCCACCTCGTAAAATATGTATACGAATGGCCGTGAGATTGGGCTGATCTATCTATCTGTCTGTCTGTCTGTCTGTCTGTCTGTCTGTCTGTCTATCTATCTATCTATCTATCTATCTATCTATCCAACGCTATCTCATGACCAATTCATACGTATTTTACGAGGTGGCTAAATACAGCCTCACTCGTAAGATTTTGTACGATTTGTCTAAACCCCAGTGACGTAGGTTAGGGGTGGGGTTGGGTGTAGCTCATTCGTACAAATTCATAAGAATTTTACAACTCGTAAAATACATTCGATTTACCAAAAATTGTATGAATTTGTACGCGTGAGGTCATACGAATTCGTAAGAATTAGCCACCTTGTAAAATATGTATACGAATGGCCGTGAAATTGGGCTGATCTATCTATCTGTCTGTCTGTCTGTCTGTCTGTCTGTCTATCTATCTATCTATCTATCTATCTATCTATCTATCTGTCTACAGTATCTGGCTATTTGTCCATCTGTCCGTTGATCTTTCTTTCTTTCTTTCTTTCTTTCTTTCTTTCTTTCTTTCTTTCTTTCTTTCTTTCTTTCTTTCTTTCTTTCTTTCTTTCTTTCTTTCTCATTCAATTCATTTGCCTCTTTCACCTCAAAAAAAAAATCACACTATTTCCCTTGGGCCTTTCCTCTACGACCATAATCATCCCTCTAATGAAGAGTGGCAATCCCTATGATGAAGGCCCTTCCCCCCTTTCTCTCCTCTTTCTCTCCCCCAACCCCAATTTTTACTGTCTGTCCACTTTTTTTATACAGGTGACTGGGTGTTTTGATTGGGTGCTGCTGCTTCTATTTTGTGATATAATATGGATCAGCTGTCACGTGATTGGTTTTTGCACTGGCCTGGAGTATCTTTTCTACTTTTACATGGCTATTTCCCTGTAGTTTAGACACCCTCGAGGGATGTGCCATAACTGAAACACTGTGTGAGTGTGTGTTGTGTGTATTTCTGATGGAAATATATGAGTCTTGTTTTCTTTTTGTCTCTGAGGGGACAGGTTGCCGTGGTAATGATGCCTAAGGGACAGGGGTAAGATGTAAATTGGGTGA
The DNA here is from genome assembly GCA_036784905.1 of Acrossocheilus fasciatus. Classification (NCBI taxonomy): domain Eukaryota; kingdom Metazoa; phylum Chordata; class Actinopteri; order Cypriniformes; family Cyprinidae; genus Acrossocheilus; species Acrossocheilus fasciatus. The sequence continues at coordinate 24,554,163 of CM071946.1, read as the reverse complement.
TCATCACAGAATGTAAAGTGAAATCTGCAGTGTACCACGGGAGTCTGAGTAAGAGAGACAGACAGAGTGAAAAAAGAGAGGGGTCATGTCCTGCAGGCGCTCAGGGTCTAAGATGCTGAATTTCCCAGATGAAAGAGAAAACAGGGCCTGTGTTTTTTGTGTGAGTGTTTATGTGTGCCTATGATACAGTCAGACTATACAACATGTCTGGACATGACTGCTCAAAGTCCATAATCTTAATTGGCTCTCTCTTGAGATTATGAGTGCTGGTTAATTGGAAAAACACCCTCACTTGCATTTATACCTATTTATTCCCTCAGAAAAAAAATAAAACAATTGTTAACCGTATATAAATACTTAAATTAACATAAACAATTACATACATAAATAAATAAAAATAAAATCTGACCAGACAGATATCAAATAAATGAGCCAATTCCATTCAATTAGATGCAATTTTATAAGTCAGGTTTTTTTTCTTTACTATTCATTTGTAAGACATTTATATATACAGTATATATATATATATATATATATATATATATATATATATATATATATATATATATATATATATATATATATATATATATATATATAATTAAACTAAATTATTTTTTTGTGAATTTTAGACTTTGCAGGTTATTATTACTATTAAAACATAATATTAAATAATAGTTATAAATAATATTTTATATTATTAAAATAATATTAAATGATTAAATAATAATGTTCAAAAATTGCAGTGGACTTCAGCTTGCATGTTTGGAGAGCTTTCTTATTCTCGGAGGCTGCAGGCAACATGTGTACCTAACAAAGAAGCTGCAATTTCTGGCATAACTAAACATGCACCAGTGGATATGAACAGCACTAAATACTGTAATGCCTTTTTGAAAGGGGAGAAACAGGGGAAGAGGAAAGGAATATAAAAATTATACATTTTCGCTTGCACATGTTAAAGTACTGAAATGGTTTAAATAAGATAGGATAGGAATAGGATGATTTGCAGTGGACATTGGAAATAAAGTGTTAGACAACATAACAACCATATTGTTATGTAAAAAACGGCACGTGTAACAACACACATATTTAAATCTGTCCCATTTGATGTACAGAAATGTCAGCAAGAGAAGGTTGTCGTGAAACGGAAAGGTCATTTCTGTGTACTTACTTTTCTCTCTCCCACTCTGTTTCTTTTTTTCTTTAACCAGCCAATGATATCTCAATGTTTTATTTTTTTCTTCTTCCTCTTCCTGAGTTTGTCCAGTTGCCAGGTAACCCTGGGTCACATCTGGGGTCTAAATCGAGCACTTTCTCTTCCTAGTTATCAGAGAGATGGGCTGTAATTTATTAGTTTGATAAAAAAAAGAGAAAGGTATTATACAGCACCGCCAATCTCCACAGAGCTTGTTTGGAATTCATGCCCTATCCCATTTCCGGTGCATTCCTTGCGGCATCTCTGAGCCATTCATCTTTAAATTGACCACCTGAGCCAGGTTTCTGCATATTCAGTTGGAGGAAAGCACACTAGGCTTGGACAGCCAGCCCTGTAGATTCAACATGTGCTGTAGCTTAATGGAATTAGGATTTTTAAAGGGATTTTTTAAGCAATTTTTTTATTTATTTATTTAATCAATTATATTATGTCTGAGATTGACATCGAAGCCCATTTCTACCACAAACATATAAATAAATAAAATAAAATAAAGTAAAATACAGTACAATATAATAAAAACAAAATATAAAATTAAATAATAATAAGAAAAATCATGTTTTGGGAAATCATAATTATGACATAAAAGGTTGAGATTATGGCATAAAAAAGCAAAAATTATTTATGTTATAACCATGACTGTCATGATTATGAATGTTGTGTCATTTTGTCTTTTTATAGAATAGTTAGCTTTTTAATCACGTAATTTCAACTTTGTGTCATTTTCATGTCATTATGACATATTGTGACTTTTTTGGTCATATTTATAACTTTTTATCTCATCATTTCAACTTGCAGTATTTGACTTCATTTGACTTAGTTATGACTTTTTAAAAATAATAATTCACTTTTTAATCAAGTAATTTTCCCTGATTAGTTTTTATTAGTGCTGTCAAACAATTAATCACGATTAATCACATCTAAAATAAAGGTTTTTGTTTATGTAATATATGTGTGTGTACTATGTATATTTATTATGTATATATATAAATACACACACATGCATGTATATATTTAAAAGAAATATGTTGTTTATATATTAAAAATATTTATATATAATATAAATTATACGAATATAAATATATACATGTAAATATTTTCAAAATATATCCTGCATATGTGTGTATTTATACATACATAATACATATACACAGTACACACATACATTATATGAACAAAAACTTTTTATTTTGGATGCAATTAATTGTGATTAACAGTTTGACAAAATCTCAATTTTGTCATAATTATAGCTTTTTATTTGTTTCAGTTTGTCTTAATTATGCCTTTTATCTGACATTATGTAGGTCTATTTTTTACCTTAATTTTGTCGTAATTATGACCAGTGTTGGGGAAAGTTACTTTTAAAAGTAATGCATTACAATATTGTTAGTCCCTAAAAAAGTAACTAATTACGTTACTTAAGTTACTTTTTATGGAAAGTAATGTGTTACATTACTTTTGCGTTACTTTTTCAACTTGAGCAAGGCTTGATTGTTTATTTTTAATATAAGAAGTTATATTTATAGCAAATGTACAAGCCCTTTCACACCAAAAAGTGTAATGAATAAACCTCAGGCTGAAGGAAAAGTAAATTCACGTCTGTACAGTAGAACGCAGGAGAAGAAGGTTCAATACTCTTCAGCAATTTAAAAAAAACGAAGCACAATTGTTAGTTTATCTAAAGTCATTTTTGCTTATTAGTATGGTTGAACTGGATCATCAAAGGTCAGCAGCACATTTGTGTTATTTAACATTAATTATTGCAGCTTTGCGTCATATTCTGAGTTTGCATTTCACTGTTTTAATTCATTTTGATGAATACAAAATCAGTTTTTTTTTGCAAGTGAGATCAATTAATGCACATTCACATTTAATCTGGAACTACAGTAAGATCATGTTCGCACAGCAAACACTTCCGATTTCGCATGGGGACAGGAGACTTGTCAGTCAATAAATGGCAAAACAAAGTAACTGGCGTTACTTTTTTGATAAAGTAACTCAGATATTTTCTTGCAAATTAAAAAGTAATGTGTTACTAGTTACTTGAAAAAAGTAATCTGATTACATAACTCGCGTTACACCCAATACTGATTATGACTTTTTATCTCATTATTTCAATGCCTTATGATGTCATAATTGACTTTTTAATGTCATAATTATTACTTTTAATCTTATGACTTACTTAGTATGTCATAATTTTAACTTTCTGTCATAATTATGATTTACCAAAGCATTTTTGTTTTCGTATGTGGTAGAAATATGCTTCCATAGAGAGGAGCCGCACTTGCCCAGAAAGAAAAAAAACTGCCAGAGGGTGTTGCCAAAATGGCTGCCGAGTGAACTGACTTGCCTTAATAGAAGGGGACTTTGAAATTCAAATTATATCACCAACAGTCGCTGTCGATCATGTCACCATAAATCGCCAACTTTCATTGAAAATGAATGACTTCTGGTCGTTTGGTCACTGCAAATGGCTGTATGTGTGGATGCTCCTTGAAAGACTGCCAGGGATCTGGAAGCAGTATGGTTGTGAAATGCCAGAAAGACACATACTCTGGCATTTGAGAAGGTGCACAGATGCAGTCCGTGAGTGTTGAAGGTGACAGACAGCCAAGTAGAGAAGCGCAGGGATTTGTTTAAAAGCTTCTGTCATCCTCCCCTGAGTGTCAGTTGCGTGTCCCTGCTTAGATAATTAATTACTGGGAAATGCCGTGGAACCGGTTATACATAACAAAACGCACAATCCACCACAAAGGGTAAACAAGCAGACAAACATCTGATATGAGAATGTTCATGCACCATGGTAAAACTGCACTTTAGTAAGACCAAGTCCAGAAAAGTTATTTCCTCCTATCTGTCTTAGCAGCAGATGCACATCTGCAAACTTGCCAATCAGTTCAGAACTGCACATATATAAATGAAATTACAGAACATATTACACCTCCAAAGCTGTGTGTATGCTGGGTAAAATTCATTTTGAAGCATTTGCACACCTGCTCCATTGTGGCTCTGGCTGCTGTTATGATCACAACTTGCAATTGGCTATTTATAGAGATCTCCTGCTCCAATCTGAGGAGCAGATGATGCATCTATCACAGAGAGGTGTTTATGAAGAGGGTTAACCGTCCCAGGTTTGCTCACAAGTCTCCAGTATAAGTGGCGCTTGAATTGATGTCCCTCGGTGTGAATTATGACACCCTAAACTGACAGGTTTCCAATGATTATGGCAATACTTTGATTGGAGAGAAAGATAAACAAAAACAAACGCACCTGTATTTTCACAGGAGAACTGCGACCGAGTCCCGCGAGACCTGTAAAATGGACGGCCAGTTTCCACCTCAAGGCAATTACGTGCCATCTGCTCTAGTCTGTGTTGCGCAGGGCCGCTTTGTTTTTCAGGTTGTTGATGTAGAATTACGCGCTTTAAATTGACATAATCCATGACAGATTGTGATTGACGGCCGCAAAATTAATCATATGGCTAAAGCAAGTGGTCAGTTAGCCTACTTTCAGAGAGTAAAACGAACACCTGGAGTGCATACCATCAGCCAAAACTGAAGACAAGACATGATATGACGCTATCTATTATTTCTATTCTATGGACAGGTTGGGAAATTTTTCTTGCTTGACATTCTTTTCCATGGTTTTGCGTCTTCTGTTGTAATTGTAGTTTTATTGGATATCAAGCCTCCTTTGGCAGTGAACATCTGGGCATCTACAGCAATAACGGCAACATTTACGCTTATATCTCAAACACCTGCGAAATCTCACTGAGATGTATGAATATATTGAATTCATCTCATTTGAATATGTAATTTTTTCCTCTTTGGTGCGGGAATAAGTACAAATAGTTTTTAGTGTTATATTACCGTATAAATGTTGTTGTTGCTCAAAAGTCATTCATTATATAAGGAATACTAAGAATGCATTCTAACATATTCCACCTTATTTTGGAATGTGGAAGTAAGGTTTTTTTTTTTTTGAATGTGCAAAACATTTGATTTACTAGCCACTATAGGCGGAACTAGAAGAATAAAGTGCAGTAAACTGTAAAGCTAATTGAAAACCAATGTGTTTATGGTTGTGATAATGAATACAATTCACATGATAACATATCAGTTTGCAATATAAAGAATATTAACAGGTAAAATAACTGAAGCAAATGAAACCGGAAGCCATTTACATTACAAGTTACGAATGGTTGTGTCCTTTCTTACTTTAAAAATAAAGCGGATAGCTGTTATACGTTTTCTGCTAATCACTTTATTTCCATTAGGCTATTTATTTTGCTGTTTTTCAGTTATATGAGAATAAAGCTTCTTATTTTGCTTTTTTGCAGTTGAGACAAACCTGAGGACAACGGTGATCACCACTAGTGGGTAACACTATACACCCAGTGGTAGGCCCAGTAATTTGCTACCACAGCAGGACCCGGCGCAGGAGTGTAGTTGAGACAGGCCCTGATACCCCACCACGACACAGAGAGACAAACAGAGAGAAGAAGAAGCTGTTTCTGTATTTGATACCACTTGAATTGTTATTAAGCAAGATAAGACATGCACATGCTCTGTAATGTGTTCAAAACAAACACACTTACTCTCTGAGGATTTCATCAGAATGTGAGCCTAAAGCAGGAGTGGGAGAGTGGGCTTTCGCTTTGGCAATTCACGGCACCAATGAACCAAGTTGAAAGTCATGTCAATACTAACAGTTTAAAAGGATAATATATTTAGGCATGCATAATAATTTGCTTGAGCCAACGTGAATTAGTATTCTTAATCTGTTGCTTAATTGAAGAAGAACATTACCAGACTTACTCAATTAAGAACGGCGAGATGATTATAAACTGCACTGCAGTATATTGATTGCTGATAGCAGCTTCCTGTTCCAATGGAGTTTGCAGTCACAGATGCACACTGAGCAAAGAAAAAAAGCACCGAATCCACAAAATCCAGACTTCCTACATTCTTATCATTTTCTTTACCAAAACACAAGAATGTGGTAAGAAGACTAACAAACTGCATGGTAGGAAATTTCACAACATGAAAACCAGGCCTGGCAACAGCTCTAACAAGTTGGGCCACAGGACTCTTTTAGGTGGACTATACAGTTGTTGAAGTTCTCTCTATTGTTCCTCTGTGGAGTTGTTTTTTAATGAAGACAACCTATGTTAATAGCACAGCTGAATTAGACATTTACCTCCAAACTGACGTCCTCTGGTAACTGAGAAAGTGGAGTATGTGCTGCCACCTAGCGCCTCGATAGAGTTTCACATCTGCAACTAAGCAACGCTAACAGTGGCGTTATATATAACTGAGAGACTGATTACATTACATTACCTAACAATATATAAAACTATTAATATTTTCTTTTTGTTAAATAAAAAAGAATGCTCTCAAAGTGTAATTAACTTTCCTTTAATGTATCTCATAAAACTGCACTCACAACATAACAGACATAACATGTATTTTGTATATATGCCACAATTTTATTATATTCATAGTATGGTACACTGATATACACTATACTGTTCAAACATTTAAGTGTTTTTAAATGTTTCTGAAAGAAGTCTCTTCTGCTCATCAAGGCTGCATTTGTTTGATCAAATATAAAGTAATATTATGCAATATTATTACAATATAACTGTTTTAATATATTTTAAAATGCAATTTATTCCTGTGATGGCAAATTATTTATTTGAAATAGAAATCTTTTGCAACATTCTAAATGATTTACTGTCACTTTTGATTATTTTAATGCATCCATGATTTATAAATGTACCCCAAACATTTAAACGGTATAATTTACATATATTTGTATATTTTACATATGTCCTCTACTTACATTTAATCTCCTTACTGATCATGTGTTTCTGTCTTTATTAGCTCTTCCCCTGTCTCTTCTTTCTCTTTTTCACTTTTCTCATTCCCTCCTACATTCTTCTCCTTTTCTCCAAGGCTTTCCTCTCCTCCATCACCCTCTCCTCTCTCTCCTTCCACTTCTGGCTCCTCTTCATCTTCCTTCTCCCTTTCCCCTTCTCCTTCCCCATCCCCAATCTCCCTCTCTTTTACTTTTTCCTTCTCTTCTATTTCTCCCTGTGCACCCTCGGCCACAATGCCTTCCCATCCTTCGGTCTGCAGTTCCAGTTGTTCCACTCTTTGCATCATTTTTCGGGCAGTAGACTCCAGTTCAGCTATCAGCCGAGCCAGTTTGGTCTGCAGGGCCTCTAGGCTGGCCTCTAAGCGCTTCACCTTGTCCTCCGTTTTCTCCACCTCTCCCTCCCCTTCGTCTGTCTCTTCCAGCATCCCCATCTTTGTCAGGATCTGACGACCCTTCTCCTCCAACAGGCGTTTGGCTGCAGGGTACTCGAGAAGTGTTTCAGTCAGGTCCTCTTTCGATAGGCTGAAGAGATCTGAGTAACCAATGCTGCGAATGTTGGCTGTTCGTCTATTTCCTGATTTGTTGCCTGTGCATTAATGAAAATTGTGATGAATTTGTGTCACAAACCGAATTCCGGAAATGTGGGGACGTTTTTTAAATTTGAATAAAATGAAAACTAAAAGACTTTCAAATCACATGAGCCAATATTTTATTTACAATAGAACATAGAGGACATAACAAATGTTTAAATGAAGAAATTTTACACTTTTATCCACTAAATGAGCTCATTTCAAATTTGATGCCTGCTATACAGGTCTCAAAAAAGTTGGCACGGGGGCAACAAAGGGTTGAAAAAGCAAGACATTTTGATAAACATCAGCTGGGAGAACATCTAGCAACTAATTAAGTTAATTAACATCAGGTCTGTAACATGATTAGCTATAAAAGGGATGTCTTAGAGAGGCAGAGTCTCTCAGAAGTAGGCTCTCCAATCTGTAAAAGAATGCGTAAAAAGATTGTGGAATACTTTAAATTTAAAAACGTTCCTCAACATCAAATTGTAAAGGCTTTGCAAATCTCATCATCTACAGTTCATAACATCATCAAAAGATTCAGAGAAACTGGAGAAATCTCTGTGCGTAAGGGACAAGGCCAAAGACCTTTGTTGGATGCCCGTGGTCTTCAGGCCCTCAGATGACATTGCATCGCTCATCGGCATGATTCTGTCATTGACATTACTAAATAGGTCTAGGAATACTTCCAGAAACCACTGTCAGTAAACACAATCCACCGTGCCATCCGCAGATGCCAACTAAAGCTCTATCATGCAAAAAGGAAGCCATATGTGAACCTTGTTCCAGAAGCGCTGTTGTGTCCTGTAGGCCAAGGCTCATTTAAAATGGGCTGTTTCCAAGTGGAAAAGTGTTCTATGGTCAGACGAGCCCAAATTTGACATTCTTGTTGCACTGTAAAAAGTGATAAGTTGACTTAACTTAAAAAAATTGAGGAAATAATAATTAAAAAAAAAAGTTAAGTGAACTTGACAATTCACTTAAAGGAACACTCCACTTTTTTTGGAAATAGGCTCATTCTCCAACTCCCCTAGAGTTAATAAGTTGAGTTTTACCGTTTTTGAATCCATTCAGTTGATCTCTGGATCTGGCGATAGCACTTTTAGCATAGCTTAGCATAGATCATTGAATCTGATTAGACCAGTAGCATCGCGTTCAAAAATGACCAAAGAGTTTCGATATTTGTCCTATTTAAAACTTGACTCTTCTGTAGTTATATCATGTACTAAGACCGGCGGAAAATGAAAAGTTGCGATTTTCTAGGCTGATTGATTAAGAACTATACTCTCATTCTGGTGTAATAATCAAGGAACTTTGCTGCCGTACCATGGCCGCAGCAGGTGCAGTGATATTACGCAGCGCCTGAAAGTAGTCCCCAGCTAGGTACCTAGTTATAATATAGCTGGGGACTACTTTCAGGCGCTACGTAATATCACTGCGCCTGCTGCCGCAGCAAAGTTCCTTGATTATTACGCCGGAATGAGAGTATAGTTCCTAGCCAAATCGGCCTAGAAAATCGCAACTTTTCATTTTCTGCCGGTCTTAGTACACGATATAACTACAGAAGAGTCAAGTTTTAAATAGGACAAATATTGAAACTCTTTGGTCATTTTTGAACGCGATGCTACTGGTCTAATCGGATTCAATGATCTATGCTAAGCTATGCTAAAAGTGCTATCGCCAGACCCGGAGATCGGCTGAATGGATTCAAAAACGGTAAAACTCAACTTATTAACTCTGGGGGAGTTGGAGAATGAGCCTATTTCCAAAAAAAGTGGAGTGTTCCTTTAACTTATTTTTTTTTTTTTAAATTATCATTTACTTAAAAATTAAGGCAACGGGTTTCCTCAATTAAGTTAAGTCAACTTATCACTTTTTACAGTGTGGAAATCACGGACGCTGTGTCCTCCGGGCTAAAGAGGAGGGAGACCTTCCAGCGTTTCATCAGCGTTCAGTTCAAAAGCCAGCATCTCTGATGGTATGGGGGTGCATAAGTGCGTCATGCACATTTATTTTCACAGCCTTCTTTGGTCATATTTACCAAGGGTACCAACAATTCTGACCACGTGTGTAGCTGCAGTATGTGGTTTTGCATTGTCCTGCTGAAATACACGTCATGGAGGGGAGCATATGTTGCTCTAAAACCTTTATATACACCTTTCAGCATTCATAGTGCCTTCCAAAACATGCAAGCTGCCCATTCTTTAACCTCTTAACTGTCACCGTCCCCTCTGTGGGACGCCTACGTTTACTTCACTATTTTACAATTAAATCCTAACCTAATCATGACAAACTATATATCGTTGGAAAGGTCTAAGACTCCTAAATAGGTATTAAGTAAAAATTCTGCTTTTTAGCAGTAAACACTCAAGATGGGTTTGGTGAACACAGGGATAAAAAGTTCCCCATGTGTACAATGAAATATACTGCTGGATTTTTAATTTTGTGGGCCTATATTTTTGGAGGTTCTGGACATCTTGGATGGCGTCATGGATTCTATCAAATATCAACAGATAAAAAATCTAAAAGTGTCTGGCTGTCACGAATCCGGTCTATGAACTTCCGTTCACTCACCACCAGAGGTCACTCGCTCACTACATTGACTCTCACACCATACATCACACTGGACTGCATTTCCCATCATCCATTGCACTGATGAAACATACACAGCTGATTACACTGATTGCACTTACACAGCTGAATGCTCTGATCACACAGCTTACACACAATCACACACCCTATATAAACCATGGACTTCCGTTGACAGCTTGCTGAGTATTGTTCTGTGTATAACACTCTCCAAGTGTTAGCTGCCTTATCAAGCCATTCTATGTTTGTTTAGTTCTGCATATATCCCTCTCCTAGCGATAGCTGCTTTTCTGAGCCATTCTGTGTTTGTTTAGTTCGGGTATTATCTAGTGTTTATCGCTCCCCCAGTGATCGCTACTCTACGGAGCCCACTTAGTTGTCTTAGTCTTGCCTTGCCTGTTTCCTTGTGTTCTGATTTCTGCTGTTGTATCTTGGATTAACCCTTTGCCTGCTGTCTCGGACACTGTTTGCCCCTGCCCGGATTATTGCTCGTGTACCTGGATTACCTCTCTCGTCTAGCGCTCTGGATATTTTTTGCTGATCGGAGACCACGCCCGTTCACTTGAGTACTCTTCTGCCTTGTCCTCTATATACCTGTTTGCCATTTGTGTGACCCTGCCTGTTATGACCATGTCTCTGACTAATAAAGCTTTGCAAATGGATCCGCACGCCTCACATCTCGTTGACCCCGTTACACTGGCTCTGTTAGAAATCTTATAATGGGCCATGTTTGGATCTTCCAACCGGACAATAATCCAAAAACAAACCTTAAAAACAACACAAAAATGGGTCACTGAGCACAAAACCAAGCTTCTGCTATGACCATTCCAGTCCTCTGACCTGAACCCTATAGAAAATGAGTGGTGAACTGAAGAGAAGAAGCACCAACGTGGAGCTGGGAATCTGAAGGATCTGGAGTGATTCTGGATGAAGGAATGGTCTCTGATCTCTTGTCAGGTGTTCTCTAGCCTCATCAGGCATTATAGGAGAAAACTCCTATACTATTTTGGCAAATGGAGGTTTCAAGAAGTATTGAATAAAAGGGTACCGTTAATTGTGTCCAATGTGTAATAGAGAAAACATTTCATAATGATATTTCCCCTATTTTAAATTCTTATTCTCCAGTGAAAGGTTAGATTTTTGTGAATTAAAAAAAAAAAAAAAAATAGATCAAAAGGATTAACAATGCATATTTATTTCCACGGCCTTCTTTGATCATATTTACCAAGGGTACCAACAATTCTGACCACGTGTGTATTACAACAGCATGGCTTCATAGTAGAAGAGTCTGGGTGCTGAATTGACCTGCCTGCGGTCCAGATCTTACATTTGGCTCATCATTAAATAAATATGTCAAAGACGATCACAAAATCTTCAGCAGCTGGAAATATCAGGCAAGAATGGGACCAAATTCCAGGACCAAAAACACATCTTCAAACTGTTTTGAACAGAAGAGGAGATGCTACACCATGGTAAAGCATACCCCCATCCCCATTTATTTTGAGACTTGTAGCAAGCATCAAATTTGAAACGAGCTTATTTTGTGCATAAAATTGTAAAAATGTCCCAGTTTAAACATTTGTTATCTATGTTCTATTTTGAATAAAATATTGGCTCATGTGATTTGAAATTCTTTTCGTTTTTGTTTTATTCAAATTTAAAAACATCTCAACATTTTCGGAAGTCGGGTTGTGTATATGGTGATTGTGTTTACAGCTAAATAAAGCTAAATATGTTTTATACAACAAAAGCAGATGGTGTTTTTATTGCTGAACTTCAAAAAAACAAAAAACAACATTATTGTAGCCCATCCACACAAAGCTCTCCGTAGCAAAATGATATTGCATAACACAACCACAAATGATGGAAGATTTTTAGTGAAAAACAAATATAAGTTTTATTGTATGGATTATTTTTTTCTGTATAAATTACTGTCCACATTCCTTCCATGTCATTTTCGTGGAAAAAAGAAAATAATAAAGTAATAAGGTAGCAACTGCAAAAAAAAAAAAAAAAAAAGGTAATTATTTTATTTAAACTGTGAAAAAAGTGTTCGCGTGCATAGGGAAGAAGGGTATTATTTCTAAGCCCTTAAAGGAAAGTCTTGAGAACAATTTTCATATTTACAAAACAATAAAAAGCATTTTAGTTGTTGTTGTGGAAGGAAATTATAAAAACTTTAGCCATCACCATGATGATGGATATACTGTATGTTGTTATTGAATATAAGGAATGTGATACTAAATGTATTGGATACTTTACTCATCTTTATCATTTCCTACCTCTGATATTCAAGATACTGATTTCTCCAAAGAAGTTCCCTTCCCCCAGAACAGCAAACTGAGTGACTCCATCATCTGCAACCACTGCCAGCTTCCCCTCTTTAATGATGTACATCTCATGACCTACATCCCCCTTCTTGCATACATACTCTCCTGGGCTATACACCTAAAGAGGATAGCGATCATTAGATTATGTTTTGGATGATTTACTAACAAATGATACCGTCCAATAATGACAACAGTATAAACATAGTATTGCTGAGGTAAAGTATATGCAAGTCTCAGTTCAGCTGGATAGTGTTAGACTTAATCCTGTCCAGGTGTGCCACCTGTTTTCTAACCTGTGGGGTGAGTTTAAGTACCAGCTGCTCCAACAGACTGTTCTCACAGTTCTGAAAGATGGTGACTTTAGACAGAGTGGGCAGATGCACGCTCACGGCAATTGCTGTCTGAAGTGTGATTGGAAGATGCTGAAGAATCTCATTTTCCCGTGTTATCTTTCTGTTCCAGACACATGAGAAGATTTGGATGGAACAAACATTTAGATGATATTAATGAGAGAGGAACAGCTTTAAGGGATTTAATCTCATGTTACGAAAGAAAATGGATAAAACTTCCGAGAAAAGCTAGCATTGTTTTTGTTTGTTTGTTTGTTTTTTTCAGTTCCCATTTGATGTAATATTTTGTTTTCTTTTGCAATTTAGCAATCTTTTACATTTACACTATTTTTCAAAAGTTTTGGGGTGATAAGACAGCACCAAGGCTGCATCTATTTGATCAAAAATACAGTAAAAAGTTAACATTGTGAATTATTATTATTTAAAATAATATTTTAAATTGAAGTCTCTTTCATAATTGAATTTTTAAAGAGCGTTTATTTGAATTTTTGTAACAAAAGTATTTACTGTGACTTTTGGTCAATTTAATGCATCTTGCTGAATAAAAGTATTAATTTCTTAAAGTATCTTTATTTCGTACGAAGAATAGTTCAAATCTATTAACATAGGCCTATTTACTGGCATCGCTTGAGGCTTACCGATATAACAATTATAATCATTCTTTATTTGGAGCACTATTAATGTACAATGCACATTTCTTAATATCATTAATATATTATTACATTATAACGGAAAGACCCACTTGTTGATGTGGAGATGCTGGTACCAGTCGTTGACGCGTTTCTGCAGTTCTTTGCTGATGCGCCGGCTGCGCAGGTAACCCTTCACCAGTTCGTGATTGGGAAAAAACACGTTGTCACGATCACGCAAGCTTGATATTACGTCCCCCATGCTCCCTACGACAGAAGCAAACACCAGCACGGCGATCAACATGTCTGCGACCAAAAACAGATACTCTTCTTCGCGTTCGGGCGGCGGAGTGTCACCCACTGTGGTGAGGATGAGAGTGGAAAACCAGAAGCAGTAGAAGTACTGGCGTCTCGTGGCAGCAAATTCCGGGTCGGAGATGTTTGGATAGACCCAGGGATCCGCACCGAAGCCTATGTAATTAGACAGAGAGAAGTAGACGCAAGCGTTCCAGTGGATGAGCACGAAAATATACAGCATGAGTTTGGCGACGCGGAAGGTGTTTGGATAGGATGTGCGCGTTTCCATGCGGTCCAGGGCCTCGTTCATACGGCCCGTTCGCAGGAAGCGGTTGACCCGAACTAGAGGTGTGTGGATCCCCAGTTTCAGGTAGAGTAGATCAGTGGGCAACAGGGAAGCAATGTCCCACTTGAAGCGAGAAGAGCGCATGTAACGCTTTTTTAAAAGAGACAGGTCTCGCACCAGGATACCCTGCTCCAGAAAACCTGTAAAAGAGGAAAACCTTTAATGAAATTATGTCTTGAGTTTTTCAGTTGCGATCTGAGGAACCACAAATGGTGCCTCAAGTTCCTTTTCATTTGTACAGTGACAAAAGAGTGAAGTCATTTGAAGCGAAGTTGAAAATTAAATAAGTACCCTTCCAGACTAATAGGAAGGCTAAACAAACAAATAAAGCAACAAGATGCACACTTACCTGTGCGAAACCCAATAACTGTGTCAAGCACATAGAACAAGTCACAGATATAATCCAAGGTGAGCCATGTTGCCACAAACTTCTCCTCAATTGCATAGAAGCATGTCCTTTGAACAATACACAGATATTTGAACAAGGTCTCCCTGTATTGGCTTAGCAAATGAACTAGGACTTAAAATCCAAAAAAGGCCTATATCTGTAAATTTTATATAATTTTTAGAACTAAAATGTTAGTGTCTTTGTTAATGTTGTCATTTCAGTAACAATATTTTCTAAAATTATGAAAATACATAAATAAATAAAAGTGATTTATTAAAAATATACAGATGTAGTTTAGCACCAATCAGTTTAAAACCTCAGTGTTTTCCTACCTGAATATTATGATGACCCAGTTGTAGCAGATAGGGAGTATCATAATTTGCAACCAAGTATAATAATACTCTTCAGATGAATCAATTATCCATTCCTTCCAGCTGAAAGATTACAACATTTTGTGTTAGTGTTTTTATATAGTGTACTTTTTTAAATCCAAACCTCTTAAAATGGTAAAGAACTGTATTTTTGTGTGTATGTGTGTGTATTTGGAGCAATGGTTTGTTGTCAAGCTTAAACTTCATAGAATTTTTACATTATAATGATACAACTAAAACTCACTTTAATTTTGTTGTCTCTTCTTTCTTCTTCTCTTTTGGTTCTTGTTCCTTATTTTCTTCCTCTTCGCCATTCTTGTTCATGTGTTGCCATGTGAAAAGTCTTGCCCAGCGACTTGTGTTCATATTTAGTATTATTTTTTATTTAGAAAATATGAAGCTAAGTAAGTTTATAACAACATTACAAGCAAGATGAAGAAAACACAACCATTGTTTGACCATATAGCTGTGTTGTCATAACAACAAGCAGTCCCACCCATATAACACAGGTACTATGTGATGCTTATTGCCATGGCACCATTTCTCCAGAGGTAAGCAGTTTCCTCCTGGCTCAGCAATCTGTGTGAACCATTTAGATTTCTGCGAACTCTGTGGGGTACCTGAGCAAAGGTAAGTGAAATGGAAAATAGCCTATAAATGATCCATCAAGTATCTAAAACCTGAATCTTTCCGCTTACAAACTCCAAAAATAGCTCTATTATGTTTGGATACTATATAATATATGTAGTATAATAGTAAGCATAGTATGTACTTTATTATCAAGAAAGTATTTTGAAAATGAAATCTTTGTTTTATGATTTTAATTGTGTCAGGCAGGAAAAAAATACATCATATTACCACTTGGTGGCAGCATTTATACCAAAGGTTTTTTGTTCTGTACAGCGGTGGACGCATTTTACCTACCATGTGGCCAACTCATGAATATTAATTACGCACCGTGTCTGGTCGCCCTTTAAAGGCTACAAACCAACGGGACGTCATCTCGATCTAATAAATATTCATAAGCTGCTTTATCAATTCTCCAATTTCCCCGGCGGTGGCGCTCCGAGCAAAACAACAGACTTCTCGGCATGGCCGCCACCCTCCGGTGTGACGTCACAGCGTCCCGTGCGCGTGGGTGTGTCCGTGGAATCTGAGGAGAAAGATGGCTGCGGGACGAAGGGAGAGGTTTACCAATCTGAGATTCGCTGTTTCAGGATAGACAGGTTACGGCGGAGGACGAAGCGGAAAACAGCACTCGCTTGCGTAAGTGTTTTTTGCTCAGGTTTTAACGGTCGAATCGCGCTGTGTGGTCTCGTCACCGTTCGTTTCCCTCTCGGCTCGCGAGCTCAACGGACAGCGTCAAATCAAATCTGACCCGTTGCGAGCTCACTGTGTGTGCGGCTAACGGCGAAACTCCACACAGATGAGACGAGAAATATCTCTGGCAGTGGGAGACAATATGCGTAAGTTATACCCTGTAAACCATGCTAATGTTGAAAGCGTCAAGAAGTAGGTTTTATTTGTGTTATCCACTTGACATAACCATATAGAATAACGGTTCTTAACCGCTCGGTTTCTGGTTCATGTTTTAAAACGACACATCACTGCGTGGGAATGTGTAGCGTGACACATACTCGTACTGAAAGTGAGGAAGACGGAGCTGCATTGCCATAAACTTGAATATGTGATTGACAGCTGGTTAGGTATTTGTAGGTCAGCTTCTTGGTATGAACCATTAAAGCGATTTTGTTGTCTTGTTTTTTATTGTGCTGTTATAAGTGGCTTTTGACCTGCATGATAATGGTCAATGGTGGTTCCAGTTTTAACCTGTAAAATGTTTGGTGTCATAAGTGATGAACCCCAGGCATCAAAACGACTGTTGTGTTATTGTGTAACCTGAGTACTCAACACTTGGCTGTGAGGCAGGTGAGAATTATGGTGCATTATTTCAGTCCAAATCATATATAATCATGTGGTCTATCTTTTGTAACTAGCCTGTTTTTAAATGAGTCCAACCACAAGTCTGATTATGATAGTTTATTCACACAGATGTGATGTGTGGTTGAAAACAATCTCTCATGAATATGATTATGGCTACAGCACTGGGTGGCAGCAATGGAAGCTGCTCCTTTGAGTGGGAATGTGTCATTCATATAAAAGCCTGTTGAGCTTTTTATGAAGACTATACATGAAGTCACTGTGTTTATCAATAAATGTGAGAGTAGACAGTATTCCTGGTTCCTGGATTGATTATAATAGGATATAATGGCAGGGTTATGAGTGGAAATTGAGTTTTTGAGGGGTCTGCAGTGCTGATAGTGTATTATTCAATGTTTAACAGGTTTTAGCTTAGTATTTCAAATAAGACAGTATTGATGATTCTCATCCTTTATCTTATTGTAACAAATTATGTGTAAAGTAATTTTTGCAAACATTTTTACTTGGAAAAGCTGATGTCTATAATGATTAAGACCACTGTTATTTTAGTATAATTGAGATCATATAGTTTTTCATTAATATTTAGATTTTCATGTTTTCTGTTTCATGTAATTTTTAGTTAAATATTTAGTCATTTTGGTTTTTTATTTTTTTAAACATTTTTATCTCAAATGAAATGAAAATTGCTGCCTTGGCAGCTTGCTGAGTATAATATGTTTTAAGTTTTTAAAATATTTTATTTCACATCCCTTTTTTTTTATTGTTTTAGTTGTCTGCAGTAACTCTGATTCAGTCATACGTTTGCTCCATAAAGTCCATATAATATCAGCTACTAGAGCGACATTTCTGTGCCATAAAACCATATAAGCTTTTTGTGCTCTAGTGAAGATCTACTTTAGACTCTCTTCGTCTGTCTTACTGTCTTCACCCCCTCTGCACAGACACATACACACATACACAATTGCTGGAGTCATTTTGACCCATTGTGTTCAGGTTTATTTCCCTTCAGAAAATGCTGCAGCAGTCCTAAACTCATTTCAGTGTCAGAATGACTGAACTTTGAACCCTTGATGATTATAAACCAAGGAATGAATGTGACCTGTAGTGCAAACAAACTTGCACTCGTTCTTTCTCTCTCTCGCTCTCTTCTGTTGTTTCCTTTATTATTTCCAACCGTCAGTGGTCAACACTCTCTAGTTGGATTCCAATGAATTTAGTCATTTATAGTTTTGTATGATTCACCTTTTCCATTTTTTCCTCAATTGGCATAAATATGAAGCATGCCAAAAGAGAAGTAAATGCGTGGTCTAAAACTTGAATCATAAGGAAGTATAAGCATTTGGTGGCAAAGACACGTTTCAGATGTCCTTTCTTTTAAATAACCTTGGCTCAGATTTGCAGAGTAATGTGAATCTTGTAGAAAACAGCCTTGTTTAAGCAGACTACTGTATATTTAGGGGTAGTGTGTTTTGTGCAATGTCTTGATTGAGGGTACAGTGATTATTGAAGAGCAGAACTGTTATCTTATTAACCTCTTTTCTTTTTACTTAGTGGTAGCAGCACAAATCCGTAACCATTAGGTTAGGTCCACCTCATCAGTTTAAAGAATGCACTGATGTGAATCTAGTAATTACACTCCTGATCTGCTAACCTACCATTAAGACTTTACCTGTGAGCTGCCAAGATAGACACCTGGCTAATGATTCATTGTCCTCAGGGCTATAAGAGAGAGAGAGAGCCCTCTCCATTTGCTACTCTGTCTCTCTTTTTCTCTCCACCTCTTTTCCCCTTCTGTCACATTCTCAAACAGCCTTGCTTGCACTATAATATAGGTCGACATGTAAAGCCATTGCTATATCAATTGTTTTGTAATTGATTTGCAGTGTGTTTTATATATATTTTTTTAAATACTACAAAATTTGTATTTATCTAGATATATATACTTTACAAACACTTTTTTTTAAACCTAAAACATGCTTGAAGTTATATGATGTTTATAATAATTAATGTATAGCATAGAAAACCTGTGCAAAGCACATTTGCGGTGAATGAGGGTGTTTATTTACAAAATTATTCTTATTATTGTGTAAAATGTATTTAAAAATACTTATTCTTATTATCCCAAGCATATTTTATAATATTCATATTTATTATTTCATTATTTAAACCTCCTGTTTACAAATAGGAAAATAGATGTGCTATAGTTGTATATACGTGATATTATGTAAGCTATATATCAGTTTATAATACACACTTTAAAATTGTATTGCATACCTGCTGCTGCCATAATAAAGACCCATTTCGAATGTTTACATCCTTTTCTTCTCTTCTGCTCCCAGTTGCTGTGAACAGTTATGAAGTATTGTTCTTTTAAATACTTTCCAGCATTTCAGAAGTAAATATGTATGCAAATTACACCATAGTAGCCTACAACAGTTACCTTACGGTTTAAGTAAGGGTTTAAACACTGAATTTTAAATCGATTTCTTCTCGTAAACTCAGAGATGTGGATTTGGACGGCAGTTAAATTACCACACGACCTTGGTGTTTGTCAAAAAACAGTAGGTAATTCGGCCGGGGATTTTTGCGAGGGTGGTGAGAGAAAAACACCGACATTTTGGATTCGGACGGCCATTAAATCACCAACTACCCCCTGTAAATGGTGAAAATCACTTGCGTCCCCCTGAGAAACAATTACCATCCAAATAGGGCTTTTGATGATTTCTGAATGTGACTTAAGCCCTATTCGGACGGGATTAGTTTTACATGGAGAGATGGGGTAAAGTAATTTTTACCAGAGCTTCTCAGTGATTTTAGTCCCGTCCGAATGTGCCAGCTCAGTAATCGTTACGGACAATGTCAGTAAAGCCCGGTACACACCAAGCCGACGGTTGGCCGTCGGGCAGTTTTTGTTCGTCGGCCGACTAAGTTTTCTCAGTGTGTTCTGCGCCGTCGGCTGAAGTTGGTCCTCGTCGGCTTTTTTTCGGCCGATTCGACATGTTGAATCGGCGTCGGAGCTCGTCGGTCAGTCGGGCCATCTGATCATTCTGATTGGCTGTTCAGCTGGTGAACCAGTGCGCGAGAAATGCGCAGAACGGACGTGCTACTTGGACGTTGTGTGTCGAGCGTCGGCTTGGTGTGTCAGAGCAACTTTGGACCCAGACACTGCCAACGATAGCCGACCCCGCAGTCTGCTTTCGTCGCCACTAGTTTGTCAGCGTCGGCTTGGTGTGTACCGGGCTTAAAGATTACGCTGACTTTTACCTTCTGTAAAAAGGTCCGGAAGAATTACCTCCGGTAATACTAATCCTGTGCGAATAGACCAGCAGTAAATATGTATGTAAATATTCCGTAATTTCCTATTTAAAAGTAGTTTTCCGTGTTTTTTCCACGCTTGAAGAAGCATTCAGTTCCGTTCTAGGCGGTGGGACAAGTCTGTGGCAAACCTCGAATGTTGTCTGCATATGACAACACATACCATTCAGATCAAAAAGAAGGTTGAAAGCACTTGTTAGAGGCACGCAACTTCTGTTAGCTTTAGGTTAATGCTCTTTTGCAAACAGAATCCAATCATAATTTAATAAATCGATGGATGTAGCACACACATGACAACAGGGACGTGATGGCGGTGCGTAAATCGAGTTACTCCTCCCACTTCTGGTAGTTTTACTGAGATTCTTATCCCGTGTGAATTGGCCATTAATATTACAGACGTGGTGTGGTAAATTAACATTACTCCATCTACCCTTGTGAAACTAATCCAGTCCGAATAGGGCATTATATACACCAATGCAACTTGTTTGTTTGTTTTTTTTCTAGCAAAAATGCAGTTTTGACCCAGTGCAACTTATAGTCAGGTGCAACTTATTGTCTGGAAAATTCAGTAATCAGTATAATATTGTTTCACAAAAATTAAATATGCAAAACTCTAATTTTGGTAAATGCTTAATTTACTGACATCTCATGCTGAAAGATTTTATTGATTTATATAAGTTAGAATATTTAAGTTGATTTAAAATGTTCAAGCTATTTTTTTCAGAGTCTCAGCTGCTAAACATTGCAAGCTTCATGTTATATTCTATTTCATGCTGTTCTGTGCGTCTAGCTGTTTTTGAATGCAAAAACATGTATGACTTGATCAACCAAAGGAAGGCCTGAACCTCTCTTCGTACTGTTGAGTTTTGGTGTTTATGAGCCATAGTAAGCAGTACGCATTTGCATTAATGACTTATAAGTGCATGTTTATGCACATGATGCAGGTGTCTCCTCTGTGTTCTTACTGCCTGGGAGATGATCTTTCAGTTCAGCATGATTGTCCTCCCTGATGATATAGTGACTCTTAGTTACGTTCAGTTACTAACAGTTACAATTAATGAAACACTTTGCATGTGCCTGTTGTGAGTCACAACTGTTTGTTTCTTAATGTTTTAAAAGAAATATAGATGTGAATCTTGATATGCCAGTAGTGTGCATCTGTGGTGTTTGTGGTTGCAGGGTCGATAAAGAAATCACAGTGAAACACAAGGAGCTGACTGTTCTCCCTGGGGCATTAGGCAGTCAGTAAGCAGGCAGAGCTGACTGACTGGACTGCTCAGATAATCTCCGCCGTTTAGTCCCATTACAGCACCACTAGTTGTGTTATGCTGGAATGTTGTAGCCAGCAAAGCGTTTGTAAAAACTCTTTGTCTCCGTGAGTTACCAAAAATTTATCTTGGGATTTGAGAAACAGGGGAGTGACAGTGTCAATAAGGTTAGACCAGGACGAAGCACATAAATTATTCTTTGCATTGGTGTGGCAGCTAATATTATTTATAGACAGTTAGCATGCTTTATTCGCATTTCTACAAATTAAGGCCTTAATCTTAGCAGAAAGTCTTAAACTCAAAAATAAATGAATATCTTCCTCCAATATTTTTTTTGTTTTGTTTTCCAGTACAAATATCTAAACCTCTTTTAATCAAGACACATTTACTTGAGATGAAAATTGAACATATAATAAAGAAATTGAGCAACATGTAAGTGAGTTTATGCTTAAAACAAGAAAAAACATCTTATAAGAGAGTATGAAATATTTTTCTGAGCTCACTGGCAGAAATTTGTTCTTGCTTTAATCAAATTCACTTAATTTTCATCAATTTCTTATAAAACAAGACTTTATTATTTTGTTATTTTTAGTGCTGTCAATCGCTAATTAACTAATTAATCGCACATTTTTCTGAGATCCCACCTAACATTTAAGTTTTTAAATATACTTTTATATTGCAATAATTTCACATTCAATCTTCAAATTAATGTACAAACAACATAAAGACAGTATATTTGTTTAATGGCATCTTTTTTTTTTTTTTTTAATGACTGAAGGCTAGCACTGATGCCAGTACTGATATCTCTCTAAAATTGCTCTTCCCCCCAATTTACCTATTGACTATAGCCATTCAACATTACAGTATAATTGAGAGCTATCAATTTTAACATTTATTAGACTTTTAAAAAATAATTTCTAATTTAAGTGAACTTAAAACAGTCTTCACATAAACCCATTATACTAAATGTCATATTTACCTGTGCCCTTCAGCAGAAATATACAGACATTGAAATTTTCAAACACTAAATACAAAATTAAATATAGATGAATCCTTAAAGCTATAGAACTTTTTTTTCTTTGTCATTTGATTTATAGACATCACAGCAGCTGGTTATAAGGTTATTTTGGCTGTTATTT
Organism: Acrossocheilus fasciatus; assembly: GCA_036784905.1. Lineage (NCBI taxonomy): Eukaryota > Metazoa > Chordata > Actinopteri > Cypriniformes > Cyprinidae > Acrossocheilus > Acrossocheilus fasciatus. The sequence goes on along the minus strand of CM071946.1, from coordinate 24,531,535 downwards.
TTTTCATGAGCTGACGCTGCTTAACTTGACGCGGATCTGACACGCATCATATTTTCTCTCAACTCTTTTTACCATTTCTGACACACTTCAGGTCATAAAGTCTCTATTAATGAGCTGACGAGTTGAATTGGGAAATATTACAACCTGTTGAAGAACATCACTTTTTGCAGTGTAATCAGAAAGTACAGTGCAAGTTATTTCTATATTATCATGGTTGAGAGCAGACTATTTAAGCCATTAGCACTTTTTTTTTTCTTTTTGTAAAATGAATTGAAAAGTAATGGACATATTGGAAGTTGGATTCTGAAACTGTGAATCATTGCTAATACAAGTTATTTACATTAAAAGACCATGTTAATGTATTGCTTTAATTTAATTATTCCTTAGGACACATTTACACTTGTACTTTTACGTCTGTCATTTACACTACTCCGGTGTTTTCGACCCTCAAAAACGGAGACTTTTGAAAATGCTGCAGACCCCGTTTTAGTTTGAAAACTCCGGGGTTGCATTTCAGTGTAAACAGACCAAAACAGAGACTTTTAAAAATGATGGCGTGACTACCCACATTCGTTCTGCAAATACTTGACGATCATGCTAACAATAACATCATGCTCATTGTTGTACCCATAGATTTGTGTGAGTAGTATTTGTATGCCCCATTCGACCGATAGATGTGTCCACTATCTAAATAATAAGGCATCTACCTATATAACTATGGTTTTACCTGCATGAATGGTCAAGTGACATGCATTTTCGGGTGTGTAGTGTGGACGGAGATCATTTCTGAAACGCAGTGAAAACGCCAGTGTAGACAAGGATCATTTCCATTTTAAAATGCTGTTTTAAAACAAAAATGCACCAGTGCATTGGAAATGCAAATTCATTCTCTTCCACGAGGTGGCGCTTTAGGAGTGGCTTAATATAGCGGTTTCCCTCAAGGAAATTCCCTGTTGCATTATCGGGCATTATAGGTAAGATGAAATAAAAATGCCAACGACACATTTCTGAGGACAGTCGGTTCCCTTCAGATACATTCACATAAAGACATCTGCACCCTGAGCTGCCACACAGTATGATTTGGCAGTGACGTAACTAGTGAGTGACTGACTTAAGCAGTAACTATGAGAAAGAGACAGAGTATCAGAGGAGTAGTGGTAAGCTGGGCTGTGCGCACTCTGAAAGACACTAAACTAATTAAAGCAGAAACTATGCCAAGCTATCGTACTGCCTCTTTGCTGGCTAGAAACTGTGCACTTAGATGTTGTTTGACTTGGTCTGGAACATTAGACCCTACTGTAGTTGAATTTGCCTGTGACTCATACCATCCAATTTACAGTACCAAGAAGCCTTTGTATCCCCTTGAGTTTGTGACACATGGCTCCTCCCTTGTACAGGGGCCCTTCCTCAAGAGACAGCCTCTATAGCATTATGTCATTGGGAATTGTGAACTGTCTTTCTTGGGATGAGGGAGTTCTCGGAGGGAAGGAAGCCTTACTTCTTGTCACAGTCAAGGAAGTTTTTAGTGAATGGCAGGGTGGAGTGCCTGTATGTGTTTGGTGCTTCCTTGAAAATGGCTTTTGAATTTGTTTGAATTTTTTTTTTACCCATTGCTCAAGTCTGCTGTTTTGTCCTCCCTTCTCAAAAAAATCCTCTAAAAAATACTAAAACAATATGAAGTGTCAGTGGTTTTGATAACACAGGAAGTGTTGTTGCATTAGTTAAGACCACAGGAAGACGTGTGTGTAACATCACAGAAGAGCTACTATATATCTCGGTATTTTGTATTTGGATTAAACAAATAAAGTGAATGTAAGCATGTAGGCATATATTATGTGCAAAAAGGGTTAAAATCACATTACATTCTAACATTGTAACATTGCAATCTAAAAACTAAAATAATGCTTTTAAAGCAGAAGTTAAATTTACTAAACTAAAAATGAAAATAATAAAAAAAAACAGACTAATTGAGTAAAAAGGCTATTTTGATTACCCCATTACACTTTACAGTTAGTGCTATCATACAAATACACTTACTTGTAGGTTTAAAATTTATACATATGTCACTACAAATATTTCAGCAAAATGAATATTTTAGTCAGAGTTATTGCGCTCCTATTTCATTGCGCTCCGTCTGTTTGTCCCTGTGAAATGTAAGTTATGCTTTAAGGAAAACCGTACACCTCAAACATTAAACAGCGCGTCTCTGTCAGCGGCACATGCAGCCTTTCTGTCAGAGCCAAACTGAAACTATAAACTACAGGCTACTATATCTTGCGAGTTTTTATTAAAGCCCTTCATATAAAGCTTGATACATGTAGAACAAATTGTATTATGCACTTTCTCTGCAGCAGTTCAGTCTGTGTCCTCCATAGATATTTTTTCAGATGTGCTCATATCAAACAACTATACAGGTGCATCTCAATAAATTAGAATGTCGTGGAAAAGTTCATTTATTTCAGTAATTCAACTCAAATTGTGAAACTCGTGTATTAAATAAATTCAATGCACACAGACTGAAGTAGTTTAAGTCTTTGGTTCTTTTAATTGTGATGATTTAGGCTCACATTTAACAAAAACCCACCAATTCACTATCAACAAATTAGAGTACTTCATAAGACCAATAAAAAAAAAAAAAAGTGAATTGTTGGTCTTCTGGAAAGTGTTCATTTACTGTATATGTACTCAGTACTTGGTAGGGGCTCATTTTGCTTTAATTACTGCCTCAATTCGGCGTGGCATGGAGGTGATCTGTTTGTGGCACTGCTGAGGTGGTATGGAAGCCCAGGTTTCTTTGACTGTGGCCTTCAGCTCATCTGCATTGTTGGGTCTGGTGTCTCTCATCTTCCTCTTGACAATACCCCATAGATTCTCTATGGGGTTCAGGTCAGGCGAGTTTGCTGGCCAGTCAAACACACCAACACCATGGTCATTGAACCAGCTTTTGGTACCTTTGGCAGTGGGGGCAGGTGCCAAGTCCTGCTGGAAAATGAAATCAGCATCTCCATAAAGCTTGTCAGCAGAAGGAGGCATGAAGTGCTCTAAAATTTCCTGGTAGATGGCTGTGTTGACTGTGGACTTCAGAAAACACAGTTGACCAACACCAGCAGATGACATAGCAGCCCAAATCATCACTGACTGTGGAAACTTCACATTGGACTTCAAGCAACATGGATTCTGTGCCTCTCCACTCTTCCTCCAGACTCTGGGACCTTGATTTCCAAATGAGATGCAAAATTTACTTTCATCTGAAAAGAGGACTTTGGACCACTGAGCAACAGTCCAGTTCTTTTTCTCCACAGCCCAGGTAAGACGCTTCTGACGTTGTCTCTGCTTCAGAAGTGGCTTGGTAGCCCTTTTCCTGAAAACGTCTGAGCGTGGTGACTCTTGATGCACTGACTCCAGCTTCAGTCCACTCCTTGTGAAGCTCTCACAAGTGTTTGAATCAGCTTTGCTTGACATTATTCTCAAGCTTGCAGTCATCCCTGTTGCTTGTGCACCTTTTCCTACCCAAATTATTCCTTCCAGTCAACTTTGCATTGAATATGCTTTGATACAGCGCTCTGTAAACAGCCACACCTTTCAGTAATGACCCTCTGTGACTTACCCACTTTGTGGAGGGCGCCAGTGTTCGTCTTCTGTATCATTGCCAAGTCAGCAGTCTTCTCCATTATTGTGGTTTCAAAGAACAAGAGATACCCAGAATTTATACTGTAGGGATTGTCATTTATTGAAACTCAAATGTAAATATTCTGATATTTTGAGATGCTGATTTGACTTTTATGCTCTAATCATCAAAATTAAAACAAAAAAAAACTTTTGAAATGTTTTACTTTACATGCAATGAATCTACAATATATGAAAGTTTCACTTTTTGAAATAACTTACAAGAAAAAATGAACTTTTTCACGACATTCTAATTTATTGAGATGCACCTGTATATCGATATTAACGGTATTGCTTCATACCGTATTGCTTATAAAGAATATATCGATATATCGTACAAACTCTATATACCGCCCAGCCCTGCGGCTACAAATGGTTTTTGCAGATAGGTTTTCAGAAATACCAGCTGAATGCATAGATTAATATACAGTAGGCTGCCACTTGCAGTATTTAGAGTTGCGAATGCTTTTGCCTGTTGTATTATGGGTGCAGTTGTTTACACCATATTGATTAGATGGTGAACCTGAGATGGAGATCTACTGGTGTGCTGCATACTACTAGTGTGCTTTTATTTATGATTAAACCTTTCATTCCTTTCTGCTTTCAAGCATTAATTCTTTATCTCAGGGAGCTATGCTAACAAATTCTGGTACTAGCACTTTGAAGCTCACTAGTTCATCAGGATGCTCATGAATAATTACATTTGCCCAGTAGCCCAAACTTATTAAATGAATGCAGACGTTAAATGTGCGTTAATCAGAAGAAGAATCCTATTATGGGGAATGATTGAACGATGAATATTCATTGAATTACTTGACTGGCTGCTCCAAGAAGTTTACCAAGCAACATCTGCATGACTCGATTAATGTTCACACCCTGTACCATAACTTTGCTTCAGACATGCATGCATGATGTGTTTTTTGTCAGAAACGGCAAAATGAAACGAACCGATCCCAGAAGCCTTGATGTTTGTTTTCTCTTTTGCAAATGTGAGGATTGGGCAAGATGTGTAATAAAATGTATTTTTAATAAAATTCCAGAAATAAATGGTATCTTTTTAATAGTGCTGTCAATCAATTAAAAAATTTAATCGTGTTGATCACAGTCATGGACTGTGACTAATCATGATTAATCGCAAATTTAAAATACTAGGATTTACCTGGAAATGTGTTGGGAAAAAAAAAGCATGACAAACTAGTTTAAGGAAGAACCTTTAACACCTCCGCCAGGTATGAGACATAATCCTTATTATTCTTTTATCATTATTCTTTTGTTTATTTGTCTATTATCCAAAGTATTTCTAAATAAATGCAACAAAACATTTCTTGCAAACTTACGTGAAGTATTATGACAAAATGCATTATGAAGAAGAATTGGACCTGTTCTGCAACTGCATTAGAGCTAACATTAGCATCATGCTTCATAAGACAATTTATGAGATTAATAGTGCACTTTTACTCAGAACTAACTTCAAACCACCATCAAGTGTTTGTAATAACTTCCTTTTGGGATCATGTGGAATTTGGTCATTTACTGTCGTTTCCACATTCATCAAAAAAAAAAATCACATACAGACCATATCCTATCGTAATCGTGTGTTTATTATCTTATATAGTCTATAGTGGCTGTTGTCATGTTTATTTCTGCTGTGTAAAAGCTTTAACATGTATGCTCTGGGTGAAACTCACGTTGTTTGATGTTACAACCGCCTCTCCATTCTTAAGTTGCCATGGATACATTCCAAATATAATACACATTAGTAAAAGGATGTATTTAAATTTGTATTTGTCTATATACACTTTGGGCGGTCGCAGTACATTATAAAAGTAGCCCAAAAAACCGCAAACCATGTAATTTTTCATGTGACTGTATTTCCAAAATAGCCCGCTTGTGCCGCTGCCCTGGCAACACTAGTTCACTGTCCCCTCATCACACAATGATAGATAACTTTCCGCGCTGCGATGACGGGAAGAAGTTGGGGTAATTTGCGTTAAAAATATATTAACGCGTTAATTTTTTTTGATTAATCGCGTGCGTTAACACGTTAATGTTAACACCCCTACTTTTTAATTAAAGTAAGAATTTACACTACAGTACAAAAGTTTGGGGTAAGTAAATTTTTTTTTAAATGTTTTTGAAGTCTTTATGCTCCCCAAGGCTACATTTATTTGATCACGAATACAATAAAAACAGTAATATTGTGAAAATTTATATTTTAAATGTGACCTTGCCAAAAAAAACAAAAAAAAAAACTTTGAACAGTAGAGTATATATTAATCATATTAGCATATATGTTAATCGATTCTCGAAATAGTTGCAGCCCTCATGGAATTTTTTTGTAAATGTTTTTTTATTCCTGTGATGGCAAAGCTGACTTTTCAGGATCTATTACTGACATTAGTATATTAATCCTATTAATATGTATGTTAATCAATTGTCAAAATAGTTGCTGCCCTAATGGAATTTATGTTGTGTGCCTTGCCCTTTCGATCTCCCACAGAATCTAACCTTTATACTGACTGACTGGCTGTACTGTTTTTGTTTTTACCTGCAGGTGTGAATGTGTCATCAATGACCTCTCGCTCTCTTTCTGTCCCTGCAGGTGTGTGTGGAGGAGTCTGTGTATCGGTATGGAGTATAGTGCCGACAGCAAACTGGATGACAGGGAGTGCAGACAAGCCTCGCATGCTCACACACTGATCACTGGTGTACAGTGACTGTTGCTGCAGACTTCAGCAGGATTCCATCCTTTCTATGATTTTACCTCTATTTCCTCAAGCTGTACTCTTCATTTCTTGATATTTGGACGCCTTTTGTGAGCCGCCTTACCCCCCCCTTCCCCTTTTCCCTTTTCTCTCCCTCTCCACACTTCTCTTCCCTCTCTCCCCTTTATTCTTTCCCTGTTGACCTTTTGATCAAATTTGGATCAGCCTGTGTGCTAAGATGAGTTGGCTGAGTCGTTTAAATCCAAGAGGTCCAGGCACTCGGACCGGTCGACATGCAGCCCCATCCAGCCCATGCACTGCCGACCCTGAGACTTGTCTTATGGTGTTTGAAAACCACTGGAGACAGGTGAGACACAGCATAGTCTTATTTTCCTTTATCATAATTATGTAAATAAACTCCTTACTACAACTGCAATCATGTAAATTGAATTTTGTGTTTTTACTTGTTGAAGTATTATGAACTATCAGTCAGAGGGCAGAACGCATGTAGTAGATTATGTACAACAGGTTTTTCAGCAAAGTTTTGATTATGTTGATAAAACAGAGAGCTTATGAATTCATGTATCAATTTAAACATGATAATGTGGTTTAATGAATGCTTTGCATGCTGCTCTGACTAAAAGGCTCATAGTTGTCTTTCCATATTAATAAGTAAAAACACTTGTTTTATTTGCTTGGTTTGTAATTTGGAAATGTGTGTTTTATGAAAAAACAAATGCCTTTTATAGTTTTATGTTTTTAGGGCATGTCAGTAACCTTTTATGCTCAAATATGTATATTTTATATATATATACATATCTTTATTTGACCCTCTAGCTCTCTCTATTCTAATTCCATTCTTAAAAAAAAAACACTAGCTTTTTTCTTATATTTTTGTATTCTATTTGTTTTATTTTTGTTTATTACACAATTAACAAAAGCCTCTAACACTAGCTTGCTTTATTATTTTTCTATTCTATCTGTTTCCCTTTTATTAATTATATAATTAAAAAAATAAAAAATCTTGCTACGTGTACTGCGTTAAGCAAACTGAGACTTGTTATAGCACTTGCATATCATTGCTCTTTTGTTGATTTTGATTGCTTCCATTGTCCTAATTTGTAAATCACTTTGGATAAAAGCGTCTGCTAAATGTAAATATAATACCTACAGTAGGTACACCCACACATCAACAGGTTTTCCTCCTTCGTGTACGTCAGTGCTCTCTTATTTGAATTGTTTTCCACTACATCAATATAGGCACCTATTCCTTTTTGACCTTGCCACAAATAGAATTGAACTGTTCCTTGTCTTTTTGTCAGGTGTCAGGGGTGTTGAAACAGAGAGAGTCTTCAGTGGGCGGTTATGCCGATGATCTCACTGCAGTTCGCAATCACACAGATCAGATGCTGTGCCTGCTAGCTGAAGAGAGACCAGCAGGGGGAGACATTGAATCACCAGGTTAAAACACTCTCCTGTGAGCTCCATGGAGCATACATTTGTACTGTTTCACAGTTTAGCCTAATACATGAGAGGCTGTTTTATGTGACAATGGATTTTAAAATGTCTGCAGCAATGGGTCCTATTCTGGAGATGGTGGTGGCAGAGAACATTTTGGATGAGTTGGTACAATGGCATTTGCGTCGTGGTCTGGATCCAGACAGCCAGCTGGAGCTGTTGAAATTGTTTGAGATGCTGATCGGACAGTCACATCAGCCCCTGCTCCTGCACAGCGCAGTGCTACAGCCGCTCCTAAGCCTGCTGGGAGCCTGTGTGGATTCCCAACTGGGCTGCCCTGCTGCCCTAGAGTCCAGCCTCGTACTGCTGCTAAATCAGGTGTTTGACAGGAAGATGCTGACACCTGTTTGAACCATTTATTTTTAGTTATGACCAAGCCTGCACTGCAGACTCCATTTGTGCATTTTCCCATATTTAAATTGATTCCACAGAATTTTGCAGATTACAATTATTGAACTGGTCTTTGTCCTTGAGTTCCATTTAGTTCCAGAGTCAACATTTTTGGAACAACATTCATGACATCCAATCAAATTGAGCTTAGAACTTGGTTAGGGGCTTTTTCACCTTTTCCCTGTAATTTAATGGTTAGGTTATTAAGTCTTGGGTTAGGGGTCTGGACTGGGTTAGAACCTATTTTTCTGACAGGAATATCTTTCCAGGACCAACAAGACGTTCTGCAAAATTAGAATATGTGATTACAATCAGCACAGAAACAAAACTCCATGTTGGTCTTCTCAGGACTCAGGACAGATCTTGACATAAACCATCCTTGCTATTTTACAATTCTCCACTCAAATGAGGAGTCAAACTAATTATTTAAATTAGTTGCAATTGGTCTCTGTTTTTTTTTTTCCCCCTTAATGGAAATGCTCTTATTAGTTATTTGAAAAAGCAGGCCAGAAATTTCATATGAGCCCAAGCATGAAGGGTGCATAAAGCTTTAATGTACAATGATTTTGCGCATAATTGAATATTAATGTGCTTTCTTAATTTGTAACTAAATAATGTTTGTTTGTGTCAGGTATGTGTATGCATGGCGAAGGAAACCGCAGTTTTGGAGTTGATATTTAGGTGTGGACCGGTACAGCAGGGTCCCACTAACCTGCTGATCTTCTCCCTGTTGGTGCCATTTATTCATCGAGATGGCTCTCTGGGGCAGCAGGCACGTGATGCGCTGCTGCTCGTCATGGCAACCTCTGCCAGCAACCACGCTGTTGCACGTCACATCGCAGAGAACTCCTACTTCTGTCCAGTAAGCATGAGTGTGTTTATATTCGTATTAGGGATGGGTGATGATTTTCGAATATTCGATTATTGATTTAATTATAGAATATTGAATAGGTTGTGCGATTAATGTCTTAAAAAATTTCCCATGTTTTCCGTGCTGATGCGGTGGTGACGTGTTCAAGGAAGCAGAGGGTGGCGCTGCCAATAAGGCACCTAAAAGCTGTCAAAGACAACAGATGAATACATTGTCTCACGCGCACACTGTAGACTTGCGTGGGATTAAAAAAAGACTTGCATATAACGGTTACAGTAACTTGGGACGATGTCGAATAAGAGTTCTGTGCGGACCACACCCCCGATTGAGTTAGAGGTGTGGCTGAATCCATATTCAGAAAGGCGTGGAAAACAAATAACGTGTTCTACGGGGCCTCTAAAGGGACATGGTTAGCCGTTTGCTAGTGGTAGCCTGTTACATTACAGTACATAACATTTCACTTACCACATAAACAGAGTAAGAAGAGATGACTGATAGGATTATGGCGAATGATTTGCAGATCCTGAGCACCACTGACAAACATCTAATCTTGTAAAATGTGTGGTAAGTACTGACGAGTGCTGCTCCTTACGTGTGATCGCGAATCTCGAAAGTAAAAAACAAGTGCGCGTTCAAAAGCGATTTCAATGCCCCGCATATTAATAACGGCTCCCTGATGCCTGAAGTTTATTTACAGTATAATTAAACAACGATAGATCCCATCTCGTATCTATTCCCTTTAGGGGTTCCATTTTTTTTAAATGTCCTAGCCTTATGAGCAGTTGAATTATGCTAATCGACGGTCATCGGTTATGTTTATTATATTAAAGGGATACTCTACCCCAAAATTAAAATTTTGTCATTAATCGCTTACCCCCATGTCATTCCAAACTCGTAAAAGCTTTGTTTGTCCTCGGAACACAATTTAAGATAATTTGGATGAAAACCGGGAGGTTTGTGACTGTCCCATTGACTGCCAAGTAAATTACACTGTCAAGGCACAGAAAAGTATAAAAAACATCGCCAAAATAGTCCATCTGCCATCAGTGGTTCAATCGGAATTTTATGAAGCGAGAATACTTTTTGTACGCAAAGAAAACAAAAATAATAACATTTATTCAACAATCCGTCTCCTGTCTCCATCTTCTAATTAAACAGTTTATCATACAGATTGAAAGTGTGAACCCCGTCTCTCTCACTCTCTCTCTCTGTTTATAGGTGTTTGTGCGTGCATGTGGGGGAGGGGTGCGTTTTTTTTTTTTTTTTTTCAAATAATAATCGAATAATACCCAGCGATTTTCGAATATTATTTTTTCTTGGAATGCCCATCCCTAATTCATATTCTCCTGTTCTTTCTGTTAGCATGTCTTTATTAATATATCCTTTCTGTTCATGTTATGATGTGCCTTTTTTGTTTGTGCCATGTAATTTAAACGTCGATTGTTCGTTTGAGTGCCTCTTGGAACTGTTTCAGTGGAGATATAAAGTCCTGTAGTATTTTCTCTGGGTTGCATTGGCTACTGTGAAATGAAAAGGTCATTTGTCATCTGCTTTTGTGCTACAGTTTTGGACTCAGTTGGGTTCAGTGGATTTCCTCTCCTCTGTCCTCTTTTCTCTTGAGAATAATATACGAGCGTTCATCTGACCCACTTAACACATGCGACTGGAGGTCTCATCTAGGACTCTATGCTGCTGCAGAACCTCTCAGCATTTTCCTCTCTCACTTTATTTATTTATTTATTTATTTTTTGCTTTGTGTCACACATATCTATTTTTATGCTAGAGATGTATAGGTCTAGCTGGTAGTCTCTTTGGTGGCCTGTTTTGTGGCTCTTGAAGACATGGTGAAGTTCCAGATATAAAACTAGCTCTGATGTGAATGATGTTTTTCACCATACTTGAGCATTAAGGTGTTTACAATTATTCAGTGAATGTTCAAATTTGACAATCCAGTAATTTCAATAGAAATCCTTATGGTCAGGAAATTGCAAATTAGTCTCCATTTTGGTGACTAAATTTTGCAGAATTTTCTTTAAAGTGACTGTATCATTATTCCTTGCTAAGATGTTGGAATAACAATAACTGTGGTAGAAATGAGAGCTGTACTTTTTGTTGAAGTTTAGCAAAAAAGAAAAAGGAAGAATCCTGTGTATTACAGTGATTTTACCATAATGTGTTATTACACAGGGTGAAGCAGCGGTGAACTTAATACATTTATTTACAACTTATACAGTTCATTAGTCAATTAGATTTGTTGTAACTTGTCAAATGTATAGGCCTCATTTGCTTTGTGTTTTCATTCAGTTTATGTTTAAAATGCAGAGATTGCTTGGTGAACTTAATGAAATAATATTGGCACCTATTGTTCTGTTTCCCAGGTGCTTGCGACAGGGCTGAGTGGACTGTATTCATCCCTGCCACGGAAGATTGAGGTACGGGGCGACGACTGGCACGCCCTGCGGAGGGAGGACTGGATGGGCGTCTCCTCTCTAGTGCTATTCATGAACAGTCTTGAATTCTGTAACGCTGTAGTACAGGTGGCACACCCTCTTGTGCGCTGCCAACTTCTTGACTACCTCCACAACGGCTTCCTGGTTCCAGTCATGGGCCCCGCTCTGCACAAGGTGAACCACACTGAACTGGGCTGAAGATGTGAGCCCATGTTTTGGCCCAGTTTCCATGTTCATTCATTATAAAACAATGTTTTGAATAGTATTCGTTTCCTCTCATTTTGATTTCTTTGCACTCTCTCTTTCTCTTTCATGGTTCCTCTGTCAGTCGTCAGTGGATGAGATGATAGCAAGCACGGCATATCTGGACTTGTTTTTACGCAGTATCACAGAAACTTCCCTCCTTAAGACCTTCCTGCGCTTCATTCTGTTGCATCGCCATGACAACGACACCATCCTTGATACACTACTCACACGCATCAGCAGCAATTCACGGGTTAGTTTGGCACATGCTACAGCTAGGGTGAATGTATCGATAGAAAAGACACTGTTTTGTCAGTGCTGTAGGCTTAGCATTGAAGAGGAAGTATATTCCTGGGAATGTGGAGTGACTAAAGTTGCATTGTTTTTTCTTTCTCTCTCTTTGAAGCTGTGCATGGTCTCTCTGAGTCTGTTCAAGACATTGCTCAGTCTCAACTGTGAAGACCTCATGCTCCAGCTTGTTCTCAGGTATTTTGTGTGCTTGGGTGTGTGACTCAATTTGCAATCAAGAAAGCCTACAAAATAAGCTTTGGCTGTTTATAGATGGATTCGGACGATGCGTTTTGCAAATTGCAGTGCATTACATAGACCACCATTAAAGGTTTGGGATCAGTAAGATTTTTTAAAAGAAATTAAATACTTTTATTTCACAATGAAGTGTGACTGTAAAGTGACAGTAAAGACAATGTTACGAGTGATTTCTATTTTAAATATATTGTTGTCATAGTTGCCACAAAAAAAGATATTATCATTTCAACATTGATGATGATAAGAAGAAATGTTACTTGAGTGCCAAAACAACATATTACTTTAATTTATGGGCCATGTGACACTGATGACAGGATTAATGGCTTCTGAAAATTCAGCCTTGCCATCACAGGGATAAATGACATATATTAAATTGTAATCATTTTTGGACAATATTACAATTTTTACTGTATTTTTGATCAAATAAATGCAGCCTTGGTGTGCATAAGATACTCCTTACAAAAAACTTTTTTTGTTATAACGGTGGTGTGGATCATATATTTGTGTGTCAGATATAATAGGATTCTTATTTGTGAGTTTTTTAGGCATTTGATATCGCTCATACTTTTACAACTGTTTAAATAAAACAGTTAATTTAATGTTTGTCTCTAGGTATCTGTTGCCATGCACACATGTAATGCTGAGTCAGCGAAGGGCAGTCAGAGAAACAGACCTCTATGGCAAATCAGCTGACAAGTTCCTTTCCCTCATACCGGAATGCTGCCGAATCACTGCAGCAACCTCTAGTGAACGGGATGATGAACCTGCCTTTTGGGGAAAGGGTAAGCTTGTGTCAGGCACATTTACAGATGTGCTTTTAGACTGCGCTGAAAAAACTTTGCTGCTGTTCATGCCTACCAAATATATATTCTTTCTGTTTTTTCTACAGTGTTAGGTAGTCCCACTTCAGAGTCACCAGTTCACCCCAGACCCAGCACTCCTTCCCGCCTCGCTCTCTTTATTCGACAGCAAAGCTCAGGAGGCCAAGCCAATACCCCCTCGTCTGGCTCGGAAAACGCTCCCTCTTCTCCTCGTGGTAGTGTTTCCTCCCCTCTGTCTCCTGACAGCCCCATGCACCAACTCCAAGACGCTTCAGAAGGAGAGACTGGCTACCTGGAGTACCTGCACGATGCTCGGAAGGGCATTGAGCTCTGCTCCTGGGCCTGCCGAGACTGGTCAGCCCCTTACGATGGAGAAAATCCCTCTCCAAACTCTGCTCCTCCTCCACCTCCCCCTCCTACGTCCAACCCCTCCCTCAGTATGGTACAAGAGCATTTCTCCATAATGGACCCTGCTCAGCAGAGGGCAGCAGTGGTGGCTGCAGCACGTGCCGAGTGGAGCAGTTCAGATCGAGATAGTGGAGAGTGGGATGTTACCATCAGCAAGAACTGTATCAGTCTCACACCCCGCAGTAAGAAACGCAGCCTTCTTCCCAGCTCTATACCTCTCCAGTCGTCTTCTTCTGCATCAATCTCTACAGAAATAACAGGTGCTGTGGAAACCGTATCCCAACACTCTCATTCGGCACCTCATCCAGTGCTCTATAATGGGATGGGGCAGGTGGAGCTCACAGACAGTGTGGATGATAGAATGGAAGTTAAGAAAGTGAAAAGGGACTCTGATGTAAATAACAGCATGGTGGAGTCAGGGATGAATGGGTCGATGGGTATAGGCCCGGTTGACTACAATGATTTCCATGTAGGATCGGCAATGAAATCATCTCAGGTGCAGGTGAAGCCACATCTGCAACGTCAAACCTCTGTGCCCTCTTCTACCCAAGAGTGTCTACAAAGCGAGAGCCAGAGATTGTCTCCTGTTCCTGCCTTGACCGAGACTTCCACAGTTCCCCATGAAAGCATGGGTCCGGAGTCTGTTGAGCGTCTGATTGAGGAGTTGCTGGAGCGGGCGCCGTCGGAACCATTGTCTGGAGACTCAAAATGCCAGGGAATCAGCATTGAGGCTTTTCATCAGGAGCTGAGGGAGCTGGAGGAACGTGTAAGGGAGAGGAGGGTTCTTTCACGCAGCTCGGAGGAGTCCTCTCGGGAATCTCGCACTGCTCCTGCTCCCAGCCTGACAGATGAGGATTGTCTTCCAGTGGAGACTGAGCAGCGCTCCAGTGAAACGAAGCCTGACAGCTCTGCCCCTGGGGTGTTTAGCCCCGCACGACCCCTCGGACAACCTCTTGCTCAACCGTACACAGGTTCTCGATGTAGAGATGACCAAATTAAAGATTTGAGTGCTTATGTTACTTGTGCAAGTTCAGCAAGTGCTAACCATAAGTCACTGGTTCCGCTTCTCCCTCTGTGTAGGTCCATTTATAACAGTCCTGTTCAGTAAACTGGAGAGTATGATGCAGAACTCCCTATATGTGAACATTTTGCTGACGGGTGTTGTGTTCCAGCTGGCCTGTTACCCTCAGCCTCTCCTCCGCTCTTTCCTCCTCAACGCCAACATGGTGTTTCAGCCCAGTGTTAAATCACTCATTCAGGTAATGCAGCAATGCATAACGAAGAAATATGACAAATCCATCTGCATGACTGCTTAATATAAAATATGCAAAGAATGAATCGCTCTCAGTTGCTCTTTTTATTGGTTTGTACATTTTCTGATCAAAATTATGAAATCAAAAATTGATTTTTGACTACTCAATAACAGTTTTTTGTGTCTTTGGTGCTTTTTTTGAGCTTTTATGGTTAAAGAAATTTAAGCTGTTTAATGTTCTAGGTATAAAGTTTGAGTAAGCAATTAATTTAAATTTTGATTTGACTGGAACTTAAGTTTATAAAATGCATTGCATCAAAAGTGTTTTTTTTTTTTTTTTTTTTTTAAATGTAGATTTTTTCTTTGACTCTTACATTCTCTTTCTACTCTTCAGGTGCTAGGATCAGTAAAAAATCGCATTGAAGCATTTGCAGCAGCACACGAGGATTTCCCTGCCATGTTAAGAAAGGCTCGCCGCTTTCTGGTTGCAAGAGGAAAGTTAGACTGGTCTGACTCACCCATGGGAGTGCCCAACCTTCGTCGATCAGACTCATTAAGTAGGTGGATGAAAGGGAATGAACTTTCTCAGGAACAAAAACAATAGATCATGGTTTATTGATGTTTTGATGTGACATGTTTTTGTGACATTTGCCTTTTGTAAAGGATAATTCAAATTTGGGAACGGAACACCGAAATGATTAAAATTCATGATTGAATTTATTCTGATTGCTACACGTTCAAAGTCAAAATATGGCATTATTGAGCATTCTACAGTCTCTTGTTTTCAGAGCAGTTCACAGTCAATGAATACCTCACATTTATGCCAAGAAGTTTCTTATGATTTACTTTTGGTGAATTAAAAACAATCTGTACTTTATGGGTTTTATATTGTAATGTTGTAGATGGTTATAAGAGTCCATATCCTCCTTATGCAGCATGAGAGGCTGGAAGTAGTAAAGCATAAACTATTTCAATTAAGTGTCCTTTGTATTTCAGACTTGTTTATAATTAAAAGTCCTGCATCATGCATATTTTTTTTTCTGGATATTTTTGGTATTTTGTTAACACAAACTATATCTGGCATTTAATTCTACATAAGCTGTTATGTGACTTCTCTCTGAGCCACTCTGTCACAGGAAGACACATTAATATTGTATTAGCAAAATCCACTATTGATCTAATTTGTATGTGTTATTTAGTTAACTAATTAGTTGCATTAAATGTAATGTATTAATTATATTAATCCCACCTAACATTAAAGTTTTTAAATATACTTATATGTTGCAATAATTTCACATTCAATCACAGCATTAAGCAAATATTAAATACAATCCTTATGGCATCTTTTTTTTATGACCTGAAGGCTAGTATCACTGATACCAATACTACCGATGTCTCGCAGGTAGCTGGGGACTACTTTCAGGCGCTGCGTAATATCACTGCGCCTGCCGCGGCCATGTTACGGCAGCAAAGTTCCTTGATTATTACTCCGGAATGAGAGTAGTTCCTAATCATATCAGCCTAGAAAATCGCAACTTTTCATTTTCCGCCGGTCTTAGTACACGATATAACTACAGAAGAGTCAAGTTTTAAATAGGACAAATATCGAAACTCTTTGATCGTTTTAGAATGCGATGCTACTGGTCTAATTGGATTCAATGATCTATGCTAAGCTATGCTAAAAGTGCTCTCGCCAGATCCGGAGATCGGCTGAATGGATTCAAAAACGGTAAAACTCAACTTATTAACTCTGGGGGAGTTGGAGAATGAGCCTATTTCCAAAAAAAGTGGAGTGTTCCTTTAAAGCTACAACAGTTATTGATGTTTCCTTTTTTACTTTTGTTCTTTGATTTAACAGATATCACAGCAGCTGGGTTATTAGGTTATTTTTTAAGGCTATTACTTTAAGAGCTACCACTGCTAAACATGATGCAGATCTGACGTACGTTCCGCATCTAAATAAATGCAATTCTTGTCAAGAAAAAAGTGACAGAAGCAGCAGTTGTGAGTGGGGTGGCCAACTAGCTTCACCCCTGTGTTAATTGCGTTAAATATTTTAATATAATCACCTTATATTTAATTGCCTGCGTTAACATGCTAATTTTGAGAGCACTAGTATTAATATATTAGAACATAAATGTCAGTACATCTGTATACTGTATATTGAGTAAAATGTCTTCAGTATTTGTTCTGTATAAACACACAATATGAATTTTATTTGTGCAGGTCTCAGAAGAGGTCTTAAAGTACCCTGAGAATTTGTCATTATATTCAGTCAATTTAAAGGAGACATTTCACTTACCTTTCAACTCATTTGTGAAATGCCCTAAGGAGAAATGGTAATGCACAAGGTATCTTAACTTATTTTCTTTTCTTTTCTTTTCTTTTCTCTGTCTCCTTTTTCTCTCCCACAGTTAAAAGCCGAAAACCATCTCTGGGCGATCTTATCCTGAGGCACACCAACAGTCCTACGAGAGCTCGACATGCAGCTCAGTTGGCCTTGGCCCACGTGAGAGATGGAGGGCAGTCTTTGCACAGTGCTTTGTTTCGGGGTGGTGCAGCCAGTGGGGCCTCTGGCCTGGAGAAGCAGGCAGAGGCACTAAGGGTGAAAAATGCAGTCTACTGTGCTGTTATTTTCTCAGAGTTTCTCAAAGAGCTAGCAGCTCTTACGCAGGAGCATGCTGTAGCCCTGCCCTTCCCACCTAGTCAAGGCACTGAGGAATAACACCAGGCCAAAATTTTCCTCTATTCTTGCTTTATCCACTGTTCCTGGCACTGAGCTGTAGACTATTATATCCCTGAGATTTTTCAAACAAACAGTCTTTTTTTCAAGGGACATAATGCACTCAAAGAGACAGGAAAAATCAGTTGATCATAAAGGTAAAGAGAGAGGACATCTCTTGTTAATAATCTCATGTTCATAATGTAATTTTTTTTTTTAAATTGTACAGGACCATTTATCCATTAAGCTTTAGGAAATTGTGCATATAAATCTTGTATATAGCCTATATAAAATATCTATGTGTATAATGATTTTTGTACACTCAGAGAGACTTGGATCCTTTAAGCTGGAGGAATTTGGCCGTAAACTTGCACTCCCTATGTTTCTAAGTCACTTCAGAGACTAGCTAAAGTAGACTCACTACACATGGTTCTTTTAAACTTTTATGGGTGCGGAAGTGCCATTTACATTTTTAGTCGAATGGTTATTTTCTCTTTTATAGAATTATAGGTCTGTGAGATCACATCAGGATAAATCAGAAATAATCATCTGGCCTTTTTTAAAGGATGAGATGTCAGATACTGTTTACCAATCACAAGCTGGACAATAATGATCCTCGGTATCGCAACAGGATTTGCCCCTTTGACACATCTCTGAAAAATCAAAAAGTGACAAAATGCTCAAGTTCTGCCAAACTCTAGCACAAATCGTCTTGTCCAACAGCTAGAGTGACGTTAAGAGTCCGTAAAGAGGGGAGAGGGTTCATTTTCCTAACCTCCGTCCCAATAAAAGCCTGACAAATTAAGCATAGATGGAAAGTTTTTGTTTTCATTCTCGTGTTGTGTTGCAGCAGCACATTTTCTAGGATGAGTTTTAGGGTGAGTTTCTGTCCGTTTTAGGGAAATGCAAATGGTACATTGACCTAGCATGACATTACATATCCTGTTTAGTTTTTTTTTTGGGAAAGGCACTGATTTTTCTACCCACAAAGATTTCCTGTACTGGATGTTAGCGTCCCTTTTGGCGTCTGACTAGGTGCTAATGTCTTAAATATTTGATTGGTATGAGCAAAGAGAAGCTTGTTTAATAATTACCTGTCCCTTTAAGGAGTGAGCCAAGTTATGTGAATCATAAGCCATCTTAGTGTTGAATCAAAGTGTTTTTTTCTGTTCATTACTTGAGTTTGCTAGTGTTATGGAGAACACCATGCCACTTTTTAATTTGTTCATTGCCAAAATACTTTAGACACTTTAATTTTCAGAATGGAAGTTAGGACATGCATGTGCATAAGATTTGTGAGTGTTTTTAACAGTGAGTGTGCATGTTTTTGTTTTTTCAGTATCTTTTTTTGCCCCTTGTGTCTTAAACATTTATTCTGATCTGAAATCATCCATCCAAGAGCTTTTATGATGCACAAGCCAGATGCACATTACCTCAGTTTACTTAATTTTCTTTCCATGCAGTGTTCTTGCGGCTTCACTTACGTTAGTTGAGTAATTCTGTTCGATCAAATATGCTTTTTGATCAGTTTCTAGATTTAGGAGCAGACAATTTGAAAGGCAGTTATATGTTATTTTCTAGTTTGCTAAATTGTCAATCCATCCATTTTCCCCTCCTTATCTATCCACCCATCCACAGAGGGTCTGTGTGGAACATTAGTGCGATGCGTCTCTGCTTTTGTTAGTTGAAATATGAAATGTTTAGCATGTAAATTCCATATTTAAGGATAATGGTAGACCATGTTAGTGTCAAAAAATAGTTTGTGCTTTCCTTGAAACATGTTCTGATGTCTGTGTGGGTGAGAGATGAAATAGAAAGGATAAAGAGCAAGAGGTTGAATGAAAAAAAACGGTACATATATGTTAGGGTTCAGTTATCTCTATGGAGACAGTGGTTATTATACTTTCTTTCCGTTTCTAAGTTAGAAATCAAATAGGCCTATACAGTTGATGTGTCGTAAGATACCAATGCACAAGAAATGCCCATCGTTTTTATGATGCAATTATATGCCTGATGTGGTGCAGATAGCATGTTTTTTTTTTCTTTTTATACATACTTAAGTGTTTGGTATGATTTGGGAAATTTTGAAAAATCAGGAGCTCATTGATTGTGTATGCTTGTTATTGAAAAGTGTTTGTTTGATCAGTATACATTGCACAATTTTTAAGTTGATTTTTCTGTATTTGGTTTTCTCTTTATTCTTCTTTCACTGTCCATTTGTTTGAATGAAATGTTGATGTTGACAAGGACTTCTGCGGCTTGTTATCTATGCAAACTGGTTTCCGTGTTTCTGAGTAAGTGAAGATGGTTAAACCTTTGGGGACAAACACAATCTAAATTTACAATCCGGAACCCCACTCTTCAATAATTAACTTATCCCTTATCGATACAATAAACTACTGGACTGTGTGGAAACTCATGCAAAATGATGAATGTTATCAAAATATTTTTCTATATATAAAATGGAGTAAAGTGGAACTGAATGGAGATTTAAATCAACGATAAAACCTTCAAAGACAAACACTAAAAGGGAATGTTTTTATTAATTTATAAATGTTTTACCTGGCAATACCTTTGGCTTCCTTGTCTTTATTTCTGAGAAAGGTGAGATCTTCTGTTATTTGTTTTAATTGATGTGGTTGATTGCAAATACATTAGAAATGATGATTAAAAAATGCAAATGAAATGTAAACAAAATGATTACATCTCCTGAATACACAATTTAGACTTTCTCTGATCTGTTGCTTGGACTTAGATGAGTCAGGATTTTAAAAATAAGTGACACTGACTATGTTTATTGGTGTGTAGACTGGTTTTAAGCTGCAGATTAGATGACACCTTAAATATTGGCTTGTCAGGAAAATGACCCAGTTTACACTGAGCCGTCATGCTCATCATTGAGATTCTTTTCCTCCCTATTTCTATCATCTCTTCCTCATCTTCTGATAGAAGTCTTCACTGGAGAAAGCATCTGTGACAGGCTATGCTGCTGTAAGGAACAAAGACTTCACATCTTTCATAAGCTTCAGGTCATGCCACAAAATCCCCGAATGTTAAGATAATCAAAAATTCTAGTCCCAAGATTTGATCTCCTTCGATATTTCAGGTATTGTAAGTTTTTATATTTTCATGCAGTCTAACAGAGTAAAATTTGTCAGTATAAAAATAACACAAAAAAAATCTTTCAAATAAAAGCTGCTCTTTTGAACTTTATATTCAAATAATCAAAGAAATATGTGTCAATTTAAAAAGTATATATTAAGCAGCAAAAGGTTTTTTCAACATTGAAAATAATGTTTATCGAGCACCAAATTAGCAAATGAGATTGATCCCTGAAGGCTCATGAATCAAATGGGTTCTCTAACCAAGATGTGGTGAACTGGCCTTGATCTGAATAAAACATTTGATCCATCACGTCTCCACAACTTTTGTTCTCCCACACATTTGCAGTTTCATACGGCCCGAAATGATTGGATGGAAGTAGATTATTTCACCATTAACAGACAATCCAGCGAGATGCAATCACCCTCTTTAATTAAATGCATTGTATAAAATGTGATCAAAGTCATATGGTTTGCCACTTCACATAGTAATTGAGCCAATTTATTCTGAAATGTTAATTACACACTAGTATGTTCATTACCTTCGGTGGCCATTATTCACATTTAAGCTTTCATTAACTTAATTAGGCCGCGGCTTTGTTCACCATTATTTTGTGTTGAAGTATCAATCACACACATGATTACTTATGTTATTGAAAAGTTTAACTCATTAACCTTGACTTTAAATAATAAGAGATTTCTGTAATCTTCGGCCTCCATAAGTTGTGTATTTCATTTCAACATCCCCTGTAGAAGCAACAAGTTTCTTTCATTTGTACTATAGACCTTTACAGCCTCTGGGCTTTATCAGCTGTCATGATTAGTTAAATGCATTTCAAAGATGTACAGTGTGAAGAGCACACTTTGATATATCTACAGCCAGTTTCTGTGTTATGAAGGTCCTCAAACTCCCACATGATTGCCATCTTGTTGATTAGACATGTGACTCATGGAGCTGCTTATCCAATAGCTGAACTTTGTTTTCTTATAACGTCAGATCAGTCTGTTCTGTAATAGTCAGCTAGCTGAAAGCATTACCAAGATTTGCATGTTCGAGGTTTGCGAGTACTTGCTTGTTCATTTTTAAATGCAAATAAATTCATAAGTAAATCATTTTTGAAGTTAAGATATAGAATGGTAAAAAAAAAAATCATTAAATAAAAGGCATACCTAAGAAATTATTGTTGCATGGAGTCTGTATGTCTGAATTGATTGCAGAAAATTGCAATGTAGAAAAATACAAAGTATTTCAATACAGTACTTGATTGGCACTGTATGTGCAATATTGTTTGCTGTATTGAAATGAACATATAGCCTGGTGCAGGAGGAGTGTAGAACTTGCAGGTCCTGAAATTCTTTTAATTTTACATTGTGGCAAATACCTTTACATTTGGATTTAATTTTCCTCTTAACTAATTCTTAAGGGAAATTTGTTTCAGGTCAGCTCATAATCTCACACACCAAGGTTACTGGTCGTTAATTGAATTAGTTCTGTACCGTTTCTTAGCAACAGTGGGGCAACTAGCAAGAGAAAAAAAAAACTCATGCTTGTGAGAGAGAAGGGTAGTGACAGAGGAGCAGGTGACAGCCACAGGTAAGACTTTCAACTTCAGTTCAGTTTTTAGAATTAAAGACTAAATATTTTTTCATTGGTATTATACAGTCAAATACGTTTTGTGTTGAACACTGCGTTTGAAATACGCTTGTGTTTTTGTTTTCTTCTAATGGCCATTTTAAAGTTCTTTTAAAAAAATACAATGTTTTACAATATGGTTTACATTAGTTTTAAAGAGCAGTTAATTAACATCATTGTTAATTACTTGTTACATTTATTTGGTTATAAATAAGTTGGAAACTATTCATTATGTTGTCTGGCACTGCCAGTTTGCAGTTTGTTTAGTGGAGTGATATTTATAGTTAATTGCTTTTGCATGAAGATGCAGATTTAGTTTAGTAACTGTTTATTGCACACTAAAAATAGTTAATTGCTTTTGTTCACTGTCCTTCTTGTGCAAAGCCAATATGCAGAGTTCATCTGCAGCAGCCTCATAGATAATGTAAGAAGTAACGTGAGAGGATACCTACTGAAAAGACACAGGAGAACACACAAACACATGCACAATATCAGATGACTTTGCATGCAGTGTTACAATTATGCAAATGTCTGTTCACATTTCTACTGCAATGCAATGGTTTAATCTCCAGTTTTCTAAATTAGCATATAAAAAAAAGTAAGTTCACTAAGACTGTGGAAAACTTAGACAACACTGGCATTCTTTTTTCAGATTTATAAATCTTCTTAGACTGAATCTTCTTCGTGCTATTACAATTGCACACATTTTTTTAAACTTCACACAGAGAGAACTTTGCTGATTTGGCAAATCGAGACTGGGAGCAGTCCCTTATGTCATTATTTTAGATATTCTCCTGCTTGGCATGTCTTGCTGACATCTATATGTCTACCTTGTCCCTCCTCTCTTTTAAACCGTTGTCTCTAAAACTGAACCAATCAGTGCTGTAAAGTAGGCGCTGTCTCAAATTGTATGGGAAGAATGGGAAACATCATACTACATTACACAATTTTGCTGAGATTCTAGCTTTTCCTTAGATTGTTGTATATTGCCATTTATCCCACGTATAGTGTGCAGTTTTTCAAAACTGCATTTTGTTTATCATGCATCTCAAGTATGCACTGCTATCAAACGGTATATGCACAGCATGAATATTCACGTCCTCTGATAATAACCTAATTTTCTTTACTTGCAGTATCTCTTCCTCCCACTACACACACACACACACACTTTGGACTCGACTGCTTTAAACTTCATCATGAATTAAGTATTAGAGCGTTGTGCTGATGTGTAGCCTGATGTCACACTGGGCCTGAAGGGGCCTGAAGAGCTGAGATAGAAGGCTGCAGATTGAGAATACAAGTGAGCAAGGGAGAGCAAGTGCACTTCTCAGTTTTGCGATGACATTTTTTTTTTTTAGCCTGTCTTTTGCCTCCCACATATATGCTGTCCTCCTTCGTTCACTGCCTGCCTGCCTGAATTTGAAATGCTAATAATCTCCTCAGTGCTAGAAATATTCTGACTCGCTTTCTTCTATCTGTCTCTCCCTCTCCTTTGCTCACATTTGTCTGTCTGCCACACTTTCTCTGTGTGTTCTCCAGTAGTCTTCCTCTAGCCATTCCTTGGTTCCCTCGATTCATCAGTTCTGTCAGAGTTTCTCAGCTTTCTATCTGTCAGTCAAGGTCAAAGTTTTGTTTATCACATGCACATCAGTACAGTGGGAAGGGGATACTTTCTTTGCAACTCGTAAATAGGGAAAGTAATAAAAGAGAACTAATAATAATGCTAACACTAAAAAGCAAATAAATAATCAGTAGCACAATAATATGTTCCATATGTAGCTGATACACCAGTAATATAAAGGCAGTCAGAAAAGACAAACAAAATGTGCATCGTTTGTTCTGTGGTCTTGTTTCACTGTTTGCCCTCTCAAATGTGCTCAGCAACTGTTCCGCAAGGCAGCAAACCATATCAAATTCCAAAAGTAAGCCGCTTAAGGTTTCCTACTTTCAGTCAGTACAACAGCCTGAAACAATGGCTTGAGTGTTGTGTTGTTATCGCCAAGAAACATCTTAGCTATGACAATAAAAAAGGGTAAGATGAAAACTCCCCCCCCCCCCCCCAAAAAAAAATTCTTTGCTTCTTTGAATTACTTGTTTAAATGTTTTAATATTTCTGAAGTTATAATCCAGCACATATTTTGATGTAATAACTGGTGTCAACAATCATAAGTTTAATTGCATAACATTGTTACAATAATTTGGATAATAATTGTATCAGTGAACTTGCATTACTCCTGCACTACTTTCCCCTCAATACTTATTATAAAATATAATGCACATTATTGTTATATTATATATAATTATGTTAAGCTATTTATATTAAGTGAATTTACTCTGTGTTACACTTATTAAATTGGTGTATTTATTTATTTATTTATTTTACTGTGGTATCATTATATTGTCATGGCTGCTGTTGCCATGACTGTGGTTGCAGCAAAGCAACTACATCTTCTTTTTTCCTAAACTGTAAAGAGAATATTGATGATGCATGACTTGACCTGAAAAGCACATTAAGGTGTTTTATTCACATAACTGACATAAGTAGGTCTTTGCATTTTATTTTTCACTTTGAGACTCCAATATGACAAGAATACTTAATAGTGTATAAATTACTAATAGTGGTGCCATGTACTGTAAAGGTCAGTTTCAAAAGAGAGCCGTAGACATGCTTCATGAAATGTTGATTATGTGTTCCAGCGCATTGATTGCAAGCTGGATTTCTTATGTACTTTTTCTACTTGAATTTTTTTGAATTATTGGCTAATTTGAGTGTTTGCATTTTGTAACATTAACAAAATGAGAGCAACGCAAAATGAAGATTAAAAGCTTACTTGAGAGAGGATCTTCTGATGAGTTTTCATAACCTGTTTGTTTTGTGCTTTAATGTCATATTATGATATTTTCAATTATATAGATTAAATTAATGTCATTACCATAGTCTTTTTTTTATGGTAAATGCCTTAATATTAAATACAAATTAGTGCAATGAAGCTCATTTTTCTGATGGCCTCAGTATTAATCCCTTTTTCTCTGTACCTCTCTTAACAGGTCCAAAAAAGGCCTTGATACAAGCCTTCTCAAAGAGCCTCTACAAATTCTCTGCAAAGATGTCTACTGGATCTCCAGTAAGCAACAAGACTTCCCCTAGCACATCTCCACAGCCCCCTCTAAGCCCATCAGCACACTCAGACGTAGAAGGTCATGAGGACTCAAAGCATACTCCTGCAGCCTCTTCGTTTTCCTTATCTTGTTGGGCTACCCAGGCCCTATGTGATTTAGCAAGATGTGAAACAGACCTCAGGCGACTGAGGGAGCAACAAGTGACTGAAGCACAGACGGTAGGTCGAGGTGTGGAGCGTGCACTGCTTGGAGCACAAAGGGAGGAGCGTCGTCTACTGGAAAGGGTAGAACAGGATCACAGGGACCTACAGCTCAGACTGGAACAGGTGCAGAGGGACAATGGAGCAGCCATAAGGGTTGGACAAAGATTGGTTGACCAGCGGTTATATAAAGTCATTAAACTTAGAGAGCTAATAAAGATATGTGGTGGTGGTGATGGTAATAAAGATCGAGAGGGGGATCTGAAGCGGGACCAGCTTCTTAAGGGCGTTGCAGAACTAGTCCAACCTTGGGAAGTCTCGCTTACACTCAAACGTGTGTCTTTTAAACCAAGTGCCCAACCAAACGCTGTAACTTTTGGTGAGATCAAAGTACAAGACCAAAATGTCCATTTTCCTGTTGGAGGCTGTGGGCCACAGGGGCAAATGTGTTCCCTCCATGCCGATGAAGCACGTGGTGGGGCTCATGTCAGTGGAGAGGGCCAGAGCACACCTGATGGAACAAGTCCTGGGCAAAACCAAGTCCTATCTCCTGGGCTTAATCCAAGGCACTCATCAAATAGTAGTGGGAACTTGAGGGTTGTCCGGAAGCTCCGTTTGTCAGCCCGAAGTGATGAAGAATCAGGGGAAGAGGTGAAGTGTCAGTCCCCACAACTGCGTCACAGATGCCCTAAACAAGTCCCATGTGAACGGGATTCATCACAGGAGGATGAGTGTGAATCTCCTTCATCTGAATGCAAAGGAGATGAGCTCTTTTTGGCTGTACCATCACTTAGTCATGGCGAGTCAGAGGGTGAGGATTTTGCCCGTATACAAAATGGACCAATCACACAGTTTGCTTCACAGAGAGCAAGAAGGCAACGAGAACACTCTCGATCTCCAGAGCAAGGTCACCATGAACAAGGTGGCTGGTTCTTGCATCAGTTTGACCATAAAAGTCACGTCAGACGTACCGGATCTTCATCACAGCAGAGCCCCAGAGAGATCACCTCTAGTCAAGGCACCAACAATCACTTCCTTCGTGGCAGGTCTTGTTCTCAATTAAGTGCATGCTCAGATGACCACCCACAAAACCGTGCACCATCCCCTGCAGACAGTGTCGATTCTGGGTACACTTTCATTGTCAGCTCCCCCAGAGATTTTACCAACTCCCTGCGTCCTACTGCTCGCCTCTCCAGATCAGCTGCTGACCTTTCCTACTGCAACAGACCCCTCAGTGAAACCAAAACACACCAGTCAAGCACATGGAGTGTAACTAAGAGTCACATGTCCCCACTCTCAAGCCCCGCCTTCCAAAAACGAAATGAGGTATCACGGACTAAATCCTGTCCCAGTCATGGTAACTTCTCTCAAAAGAACACCCGACAACATGCTTCTTGTTCCAGTAGAGTGTCTCGTTCACTCTCTATGTCTGTTATCGATAACTCATCTCAGAAAAGACTGAACCACTTCACATCAGGGCGGCAGAACACTCTAAATGAGAACAGACTGCGTGGAGAAAGGAGTGAGCCAGCTCTTCTAGAGTTAGAGGAGGATGCCGATACATTGGGACCAGAAGAGGTGCGTCTTGTCCGTCAGTTTGGTAAACAAGGCTCAGGACGTGCTGATCTCACGCTGCCCAGTGGTATCCATGCAACACCGCAAGGTCAACTATTCCTTGTGGATTGTGGGAATGCTCGTGTACAGGTAACTGATGCCCATGGCAATGTCCTACAACAAGTGACTTCTCCAAGTAATGACTTAGGAGGCTCCTCGCGACGTTGCCGCAATTACTTCGATGTGGCTGTTAATGCCAAGGGTTTGATTGCTCTGAGCTGTGCTGCTGAAAGGGCTCTCCTGATCCTTAGTCGTCATGGGCGTCTCCTCCAAACATTTGGAGGGGGACCCTACATTGCAGGAGTACCTCGAGATGAGTTGGAAGCACCAAGGGGAGTGACAGTCACCCAAAGAGATGAATTCTTAGTTGCAGATATACGAAAGGGTACTCTTACAGCACTAAAACTTGAACCTAAAACCGGTTCTAGATTGGAACGCACTGTGGTGACCGGTTTCCACAGGCCTTACCTGGTCGCAGCATGCTTGCATTCTGGTCTGGTTGCAATGTCTGAGCGAGGCAGTGAAACGGGGCAGGAGCCTTGTGTGAAGATTTTAGGACCAGGATGGGACACCCTACGAATCCTGGGTGTTTGTTCTAGCTTAGGACCCGTACTCTCCTGTCCCTGGGGCCTCTGCATTGATAAGGATGGGTCTGTTTTGGTGGCAGACTGGGGAGAAAAACATCGGGTGTTTCTATATCCCTCTGAAGGGGCAGGACGAGTGATTGTGCCTGATGGACTGAGCAGCCCTCGTGGACTGGCACTTTTACCTAATGATCTCCTAGTTGTGTCAGACAGCATGCACCACTGCGTTAAAATTTATCAATACAAATGAAGAGTTACCACAAAGCTTAAAATTCAAAAGCAGATAACACTTTAGTATAGGGACCAATTCTCACTATTAACTTGTTGCTTATAAGCATGCCTATCGATAACATATTAGCTGTTTATTAGTACTTGTAAAGCATGTTCTGTATGACCATATTCTACATCCCTAATCCTGCCCAGTACCTAAATTTAATAACTGCATTACTATTAATAAGCAGCAGAATTGGACCTTAAAATTAAGTGTGACTTAAAAGGAACATGTCACTTAATGAGATGAGTATTTAGCAATATATATATAGTTTGCTATTTGCTGCCAGTACAATATCATATTGCATGGTGTACATGGTTGACAATATACAATAAGCTAGAATAGCAGTAGAGATGAGTAATATCTGTATTTAGTTGATTATTTAAAAAACATTGAAATCCCTCAAATATACATGCCAAATAACCGCTTAATGTAATCCTCAGTCACACAGTCTAACAGTTTCACTGCAATCCACTGATAGTGAGGTACAGACCAGCTGGGATGTAATCCAAATAATATTTTGTGGGATATTTTATTTGGATGGAGGTGATATATATATATATATATATATATATATATATATATATATATATATATATATATATATATATATGTATATGTGTGTGTGTGTTTGTGTATATATATAGTTTAACAAAACACTTCACATAGTCATAAAAGGGCTTGGGGGAAAAAGGGGATTTTCCTTTTATAGACAAGTCAGACTGAATGCATAGGCTGACTAACCTAGGATTTTGTGTGTTGTGATTTGAAATTTGTTTGAATCCCTGGTGATTTTTCTTTCTACCACACTTGTTTGACTTTGTAATGAGACTATACTCTATACTTTTGACACTGAAGAACCTTGCCAGCAGGAGGCAGTAATGATACATCAACATGTTAATGCATTTGGAAAGGAACTGTTTACAAGTGAACTCAAGAATGAAAAAAAAAAAAAAAACATTCCTAACACCAACACATAATGGACATGGCTCCTGTTCCTTGAAAAAAAAAAAAAGTCTTCAAGGTTGATTAGAAAGGATGCTTTCTAAAATATCTAAATTTATGTGTGTAAATGTCTTTGTTCTTAACTTTGTTCTCTATTTGAGCACTTCTGTTCATCATTAGTATTCTTGGCCCTTGAATAACAACAGGAATGTAACTACTGAATGTGAAACATTCTTGGTATGATGGTGAAATCTTAAAAAGTGAACCAGAACCGCTGGAATCTTTTGAATAATTCTGGCATTCTTTCCTGCTAGCTCTAGAATCCTCAGAGTTCTGTAATGACTTGCTGCACGAGTGAGAGCCTCTCAAAGGGAATGTTGACTAACAAACACACCCAGTCTGCTACTCCTTTTCGGTTCGAATTTATAGGCTAAACACATTCTCTTGGCTTGGTCCCAAAAAAACAGAATGGATATAATCTAATCAAAATGACATCTTCTCACTTCTTGAAGGGTCTACACAAACATGCAAACATTTAAATAACCTCATTTCATACAGAAAAAAAACTTGATAAAAAGGTTTTAGGCTTTGTGATATCCTTCCTCTGACCTAAAAATGGTTTGTTATTCAATAGAAAGGTTTTCCTCTCCCTTGTTTACACCGTCAGAGGATGTGGTGTCTCTTGGTCGGTCAGGAAGTGGAGCCTTGTCTTTGACTTTGTGTGACTGAAACCGGAATTAATTCAACTAAGGTTTTCATCACAAATCCACATGTCCCTTTTTTGCCTCGTGTGCAATGAATGACCTTTAACAGTAGTTTGAAACACTTTTATAGCAGATAATAATGTTTATTTGTCAGGTCACAATAGTGTGGGATGTGGAATTGTGTGAGAACACAGGCAGATGAACTTCCCAGAAAGAGAAACCCGTTCTACCAGTTCCATTCTTAAAAATTGCTTTAGGAAGTTAAATGTATCAGCCTTTTATATTGAATATTTAACCATGAGCATTTTAATAGGTAACAATTCTTACATTCCTGTAGCTAAAAACAGTAGATCGTGTCTTTAGCAATGCCAAGGTCATGGATTTGACTCTCAGGGAATGAATGAACTAATCAAATGTATATTTTGAATGCAACCTGAGTAGGTCTGGATTTTTGTCTGTGAGGTCCCATATAATAGCTGCAATGAATAAGCCTTCTAGTAAATAATGATATTCAGAAAGGAATGTTAGATGGCTCTTAAAATTCTCAAATAAAAATACATCCTGCAGTGTCTACAAGAGAGAGAGAAAAATCCCACCTATAAAAGAACTGGGTGCAAGTTGTCCTTCATTATAGAGGAATGCCTGAGTTTGCAGTTTGTCTACAAACCCCAAACCACATCATCCCAAATAGGGTAAACACTAGTTATGTCTTGAACGAACAAATAAATAAAAAAAATAAATGAAAGAACACAGATAACCAACTTTCAAAATGAAAATGATATGCTTTAAAATGTCTCAGCAGTCTGAGAAATTAAAATGTCTCTGAGAATTTTAAATAGATGATAATGACATAGTAAACTTTTTGATATTTGCGTTTATGAGGTCTAGCTTGTTGTAACAGTAACGGTTTTGCCACAAGTCTCAGTATGTAGCTGCATATTTGAGATCCACATGCAACCTATAATAATGTGCTTATGGATATGAAATAATTATTAATATGGAGCAGTATGTCTCTATTGTTTGTGTTGTGCATGTCTTAAGGACATTTAAGGAAATGTACCTTTTTTCCCATCTAAGAATAAATAAACATTTCCTTGCAGTGTGTGTTTGTGTGTAACAATTTCTTGAATATGGGTGACTAGTGTGGGTGTTTGTGGGTGCTGTATCCTATGGCTACAGTGTGTATATTACTGTATGAACCGTGTCTGTGTCTGTGCCTGTATGTGCAACAGGCAAAATGCCAAATGAGTGTTTGCTTTGCCACGGTTGTTTGCTTTGAGGGGATTTATGGAAGTAACAAGTAAACTTTAGAGGGGCAATAAAAAAAATACCCCTCACAGGGAGAGAGGGGTGTGTGTGTGTGTGTGTGAGAGAGAGAGAGTGGGAGTGGGGTACGACAAATGTTAGCCATTACGGAGAATGTACAAATAAGGAAAAGCTTGTTGAATTCTTGAGCCCATAGATTTAACTTAAATGGCTTGGCCCAAAAATGTCCATCACCCTTGTGTTTTTCAAAACCATTTTATTTTTTTTCTGTTGAACATGAATGTTCAGGCTTTTCTTTTTCTTGCAAAGTATCTGTCAAAGTGACTGCGATTAAGTCATTATAAACTGAAAATGTTTCATTTCAAAGCTCATTCATTCTTCATGCGTTCTAACTTGGTGCATTCAAGAGACACACGACAACCATATTTGCACAGAGTAATTTCTGTAGAGAGAAATACAAAGAATGAATTGTGACTCAATTTTTTCTTACACGTCTGCAAATACATAGTGTCTTACACCATACTTCTTCCCAAATACATGACAATGACTGAATAATATTTTGGGATGAACTATACCTACCAATAAACTTGATTTCTGTGACTTTGTAATTTAACATATGAGAGCTTAACAAATGCTGGAAATATTTTTATGCACAAATGGTAATTCCATAGAGAGTCAAGTAAACTCACAAGCTCTTCTTTATGTGAGTACTAAATAAATGTGAGGTGCTAAATGATCTGTTGCATGTAAAACAAAGGCATGCCAGGTTTGCTTCTTTCTCGTTCCCACACAAATTTGCACACAGACACACAAAATCATATACAGTTTTAATTAGTGCATCTCAATAAATTTTAACATACAAAACCGTATAAACATTATAAATTACCTATGGCAAAATGTAAAATTCACATCACTGTCTCCCGTCGCACCTCTAAGGTTTTCAAGACCTTACGCTTAAATTTAGTAATCAGTGATTTAGTAAGCATGTATGGGAGGTCATATCTTCCTCCCTAACTGCTTGTAGAACAGTAACTTTTTCCCCATCTCTTTCTGTAATTCAACTGGAATGAAGCTTTAAAATATTAATTTGCCTTGGTGATAGGTCAACTAGTTCACTGTTGACAATACTACAGAATGCGCAATTTAAAACTCTAGGTAAATAAGGAATAGCAATTATGGACACGTCTATGTCCTGAAACAAACAGTATGTTAAATTTAGCACATCTTTAAAAGACATAAACATTGCTGATGACTTGCGCTAGTCATGAAAACATATCTGGAATATAAAGCCAATAAGCGACAGTGGCGCTTTGAAAAAGCCCTTTTTGTCCCAGGAAGTCCAAGTCTGGGTGCAAATCACAGAATCTGAGCAATGTACAGCAGGTCACCCAAAAAGACTGTTCTGAATGTAGATGTGCTCCAATTTCAACAGCATTCTTATTAGCTCTTATATTTCACCAACATAAAGGTGGTACTGCTGAGCCACAAGGTGTATGAAGATGAAAGAATGAATAGCTCTTTTGTCTATGAAAAGTTGTGTCATTTATGTCGAGTTATGTGCACAAAAATCCCTGGGGTACGTAGATCCATAAGTGTTCCTCTTAATGTAAAAATATGTTCCTGTGATTGTATGACAGAGTATGAGAGAGTGCCAGCTGCTCTCCATTGTGACGGCATGAGGAGGAAAAGCTCTGGAATGTACACAGCTTGAGCCTTTTGAACTCAGGTTCCTCTAGGCTCCCTATGTCTTTCCCTCTTCTTTTGTGCTTTGGGGTCAATGGGTTAAAGAGAAGTGGAGGTCAGTGTGTTATGACTCTCATCTGCCATCTTCCTCTCCTCTCAACACCTCCCACAAACAGTGCAGAGATTACCCACACAACCCTCACCTCCTTGAACTCCTAAATGTCCAGGTTTGCCTACAAAAGACAAAGTTGTCATTAGAATTCCAGACATTCCAAGTTGCAATCAAAGACTGCAGCTTAAAAGCAGAATGTGGTTCACTTCCATCTGGGATATCTGACAACTGCCCGATAAGACACATTATGGACATTCAAATAAACCTGTCTTTGATCAATTAGTAAACTTTTCATTTACGAGACAATCAACAAATTACAAGACAGATGTAATGTTTTATATGTTGAGAAACGTAATGCCTCACCTCAGAGAGGGGTTTCCCGCTTGTAAAGTGCTGCACTGGTTGGCCCTTCAAACTGCAGCTTAATTGCCTGTTTGAGATTCAGCTGGGGGTCAGTAGTTGTCATGTTAAACACAGACTCATCAGGTAAGGCACTATGTGGGGAAATTGCTGAAAGGTCAATGGTTGGAGACATGGATGTCTTTTGAATTCCCCCCCAATCATCTTTTTGTGCATGTGATTGGAAGTGAAAATGTGGGTACCCCAAAGGGGGGCTTTCCCCAATTTTTGTTTGTCGAATTGGGCCCTCTTGGTTTGGCATCACCCCTAAGGAAGCCATAACAGAGTTCCACTTTAGGTCTACTCCTCCAGCTTGTTTGAGGCTCTTCTCTATCACATCCTCTATGATGTAAGGAGTTTTAGGTTTTAAGAGGTAGTTGCCATCCCCCGAGTATCCAAGCCCTTTTAAGGGTTTGTCTAAGTCCAGGAGTTCAGTGAGTGTGCACTGTTCATTTGTGGGACTGCTCTTGGGAACAGCCTTTTGATTATGCCTAGATGCTCTGCCCTGAAGACTGGCTGGATTTGACCCAGGTAGAGGCAAGGTGGATGGCCGACTGCGGCAACGAGGAAGCGAATGTTGTTGAATCTGCTGGATGAAATTTAGGCTGTCAGCAGGCACGGTCTGTACTGTGGCCAGGGAGTGGCAGGTGGAGGAGGAGGTCTGTGAGGCAGGCATGGAGTGGAAACGCTCTGCAGTGGAAGCTGGGGAACAGGAGGCAGAAACTGAGGTTGAAGATAGAGAAGAAGAGGCTGGGACTCCATCAACACCCACTTCTCCTGAACTAATGGATGCTTGGGTCTTGATTATGGCTGAAAGATAAGAATTGTTGGGAGCACCACTAGGTGTAAATGGTATGAGACCTGAGAAGGGCTTTGCGCCATAGCTCTCCAGAAGTCGCACAATTGTAAAATGACCTTGTTTTCCAGCTACCTTGACTGGGCTACGACCATAACGGTCCACGTGGTCTGGTTCTGCACCTTTCTCTAAAAGCATGGCCACAATTTCAGCATGCCCCTCCTGAGCTGCAATGCTAAGAGCGGTGGCACACTGCTGTTTGCAAGCCAGGTCTACATTAAGACCTTTAGCCCTAAGCAGCAGCCTGCCAGCAGCTGCATGGCCTCTCCAGGCCACAGAGTGCAAAGGAGGCCGACCATCAAGATCTCTAGCATTTGGGTCAGCTCCATATTTCAGCAACAGTTCAATACCTTCCAGGTCTCCTCGCCAAGCTGCTACATGGAGTGCAGTTCGCCCCTCGGCATCTTTTGATTCCAGAGGGACACCGCCTTTTTCAATGAGTAGGATGGCCATGTCTAAACGGCCCTCCAGGACCAGCAAATAAAGAAGAGGTCTTCCTTCAGCATCACGGACATCAGTGTCTGCCCCTCTACGCATCAACAACTCGACAATCTCCCGATGTCCCTGGAGAGTGGCCGCACTGAGTGCAGAGTGTCCATCATATGCACGATGATCGATGGGTGACTTTCGGTCTAGAAGTAGCCTGACTGTACTGCAGTGCCCTTCTTGTGCTGCTAGAATTAGAGGGCTCCGACCCTCTACATCAAGCTCACCTACACGCACCATGCTACCTTGCTCTGTCAATATTGCACACACACTTTTGTGACCTTCACAAGCTGCAGCATGCAATGGAGTCCAGCCCAGGTCATCTTTGTGATTCTCATCCAAACCCCTGTCTAGCAGTGCTCTTACAACTTCAACACTACCCTTGGCTGCAGCCAAGCAGAGAGCAGTGCGGCCTTCTCCGTCGATGCCATCCACTGCTGCCCCCCAAAACAGCAAACGGTTGACTGTGCTAGCATGTCCCAGAGCTGCAGCTGCAAGAAGAGGAGTGATAGCAGAGGGATGAAATCCCGAACTTTCATCTACATCAGCTCCAGCTTCCAGGAGGAGTTCAACCACTTCCTCGTGCCCTTCATAAGAGGCAAGTAGTAAAGGCGTCATTCCATCTCTGTCCTTATGTTCCGGATCAGCACCTCGCTCCAACAGAAGGCTTACAACCTCTCCATGCCCTCGTCCTCCAGCTGCTGATGGCACACACAATGCAGCAACAGACAGAGCGGTACGTCCTTCTCCATCCGCTAGATTCAAATCAGCCCCAGCATTCAAAAGGATCTCCACTGCCTCTTTGTGACCCATGTAGGCTGCAGCTATTAGTGGAGTACGTCCCTCACGATCTGAGTGGTCTACTTCAGCACCATGATCAAGGAGGGTCAACAGAATTTCCTCATGTCCACCCCATGCTGCTGCTCGCAAGGCTGTCCGGCCATCTGAATCACAGCCATCAATCTCTGCCCCTGCTTCCAGAAGCAGACGCACGGCTTCCTTGTGGCCACCCCATGCAGCGGAGCGAAGAGCAGTCCATCCCTCACTGTCCACATGCTCCAGCAGGGCTTGTGCTGCAGGACTCTTGCTCCCTTGCTCCAGCACCCACTCTAGCAACACCTGCAGCACACCAACATGGCCTTGTCTGGCAGCAAGTGTCAGTGCAGTCTGCCCCTGGTTGTCGTTCAGTAAAGGGTCTGCTCCACGGCATAACAGCAATGCTGCTACATCTACAAGTCCAGCATGTGCGGCAGCTGCTAGTAAAGTCCGTCCATCTGATGGGTCTGTACGGTTCACACTGATTCCACTGTCAAGAAGTGCTCTCACAGAGTCTTCCCTCTGTAATGCTCGCCGAACTATCCTGCGTCCTCCTCCAACACAGTGAACCCCAACACTAGAGCTATTGTCTGGTGAACAGCTTGCAGGGTAAATTCCACTTTTCATTAAGAGTTTTAGTACATCTTGCTGAACTAATACAGGTGTATGACTATAAGAACAGTCTTTGCTGGCATTAAGTGCTGGAACTCCAGTCCAAAGCAACCACAGTGCCAGGAGGGCTGGTTCCCCTTCATGGACTCCACTGTTGAGGAGGTGGTGGGCCAGCTGGCAAGTCTCCTCTGTACCCAAACTACTGGCTCGAAGAGAGAGGGACATGGCCAAAGAAAGGTGACCATCCTTCACACAACACAGAAACTTCTGTGTGCAGTATTTAACATCAGTTAACCATTCTGCAAAACTGCTATGAAAGAGGAGTTTACTGCCCTCGGGGCCATCTACAAACAGAGATGCCAGAGCCCCCATCTGCGCTTGGAAGTCACCAATCCCAAGGTAGAAGTCACGGCTTTTGGCAATAGTGTAGAGCTGCTCAGCTGTTAGTGGTTGTGGGGATGTCAAAAGGATATTCAGCAAAGGCCTAATATGGACAAACAGTCTTCGAGGAAAGAGGCGCTGACAGAGCCAAAGGTAGAGGCCATTCAGCGTGCCAGGAATGTCCCTAATTTCTCGAAGACCTACTAGACCATGTGCAACACCATCTAGTACTCGCTCAAGAAACAAGAAACAGCCACCGCTTTTTATGTGCAAAAGATTAAGCATTTCAGCTGTCTCTGGTGTAAGTTGTCTTCTCAAAGCCCCGTCCTGGTCAAGCCTCCACAGGATATATTGCTGTACATCTCGTACAGTTGCAGGCTTTCTTAAGTCATCCAGACACAACCTCCTAAAACCTAAAGGGTAGAGAGGCAGGAGATAAAATCAGAGCAGTGTACACAACAAAATGAGAGATAAAATAAGACACAACAATTGTTAAAGCATCACGATGAGTTTTTATGGCTGTACAATTAACACTGAAATTGCCTTATGCAACAAAAAGCTGTGATTTAATTTTATATATAGTCAGCAGCATGTTCTGTCTGTACAGAACTGTGTGCAAATCTCATCATAGTGTTTATTATCATTATAGTGTCTCTGAGTGGTTCAAAATACATTATGCGTGAGCTTATGTGTAAACGCAGTATTAGTACTTTAGTTCACTGAATTTTTTTGACGTGTAATACCAAACATTTTTTTTCTACTTCAAGTTACTATTCAAATTAAAAACAAAACTAGTTGTCAGAATAATTTCAGTATGTTTTTAGCAAACTGCAGTTATTTTTTTCCAGTCTTTTCATCTCGTAGGCTGAGGTAAAACATGATGGCCTTAGAGGCTTTCCAAGCCAAAGTTAAGGACCTTGCATTCAAATCTGTTTATAAAAGCAGAAATATACACACAACTAGTGCACAATAGATTGTAGTCTCTTAACGCTATACTTCAGATCTCATCCACAAGAGCTAATGAGTGTGTGGGACCCTCATCTCATAAGATGAGGTCATTTCATCTAGTAAAAAAAAAACAAAGTACCACAAAGCCATAATACATCGTTATAAGAGCAAAAAGCAAAGAAAAAAGGAGTCACAAGCTGCATGTTTGGGAATACAAAATGTTTGTCAGAATACAAGTATGAATACAAGTGTGAAGAACATTATTAATTTGTGACTAAATGGGTTTCTAAACACAGAACATAAAGTCCCTGTACACAGTCTTAACTAAGTTGATTAAACCATTAAAGCTAACCATCTCACATTTCGCTGTGCTTATGAAGTGATTTGTGCATCATCTGAGAGTGTACCTGAAAACATCTTGCAAATGGCTTTGTTCTGGCGACGTGCAGAGCAGACTAGAAAGATCCAGGGGGGCAGGAGCTGTATGTATTTTAGCAAGAGCTCTGCAATAGAGGAACTGTGAGTAGCCGCAGATCCTGATATTGAGCCTTCTCCAACTCCATTACCTCCACAATACCCCGAGTCCAGTGAATCAACCACAATAAACACACTGTGAGCGGGTGGTGTCAAGGACAAGAGGGGCTCTAATACTGCCCTAAAGAAAAATGAGAAGGAGAAAGAGTTTAAAATAATTAAACATACATAAATAGGGGGTGGGGGGGAGGGACATATTTCTCTCAACAACAGTGAGCAAATGAGGAATTCAATCATTTTAAGGATCGGAAATAGGAAAGACATGTCATCACATATGAATGAAAAGTCAATTCAGAACTAAAACAGAGCTTATCTGAGAAGGAAACAAGTGCACAAATGTGGCATTGTTTTGTACAGAATGCAATTATAAGAGGGATTTATATACAACATCCTTTAAAAACCATCCAACGAACTCCCAGATTTTCAAAGCCGTCTTATTCTTCATCATTTTTTTCTTTTGGCCACTTCGACTGACTTGAGGTGTGGTTGCAGAGGCATCATGACTCAGTGTTATGGAAGCTCAGTGATTTCCTGTTGCTTCCAGGGCATACCAGTAGACAGTGTGAAGGTGCTGCCTCCTTATCAAACTCACATTCACATATCTGTGTTGCTCTT
Organism: Acrossocheilus fasciatus; assembly: GCA_036784905.1. Classification (NCBI taxonomy): domain Eukaryota; kingdom Metazoa; phylum Chordata; class Actinopteri; order Cypriniformes; family Cyprinidae; genus Acrossocheilus; species Acrossocheilus fasciatus. Next base: position 24,493,063 of record CM071946.1, on the reverse strand, counting down.
ATCACTGACCCACTTGACTCTTGTATGATTGCCCTTTTAAATCAAACACTTAAATGTGATGTGATTTATGATAATATGCTTTCATCTATCCCAGCTTAATATGCAGGGAACTAAACAACTCGTAGGTTGATTTCCAAAAACACTGAGGTGCTCTGTTAGCATGAGCATCATGAAACTTTTTAAACTTCCAACACCTTTCATCTTGTTTTAAATAACTAATTATATATATATATATATATATATATATATATATATATATATATATATATATATATATATATATATTCCGGAAATGTTGGGACCTTTTTTAAATTTGAATAAAATGAAAACTGAAAGATTTTCAAATCACATGAACCAATATTTCATTCACAATAGAACATAGATAATATATCAAATGTTCAAATTGAGAAATTTTACAAATTTATGCACAAAATGAGCTAATTTCAAATTTGATGCCTGCTACAGGTCTCAAAATAGTTGGGACTAATATATATATATATATATATATATATATATATATATATATATATATATATATATATTATAGTCCGTAATGCATCATCAAATGTTTTTGTACCCCTTTTTTTATTTTTTTATTTTTTCAAATTTTCACATCTGCTTAATTTGGCCCATGGACTTTTTTTTTTAACTCTTTATTGGTTTTATTTAATCGCATAGAGAAAATTAATTTAAATAATACTTTCCCTAATGGAAATGCTGCATTCTGTTTAGAGTCAGCATAGCTCATAGTTCCGATAATAATTAATATCAGCACTTGTTTTCTTTAATAGTATAGCATTTTAAACAGCACACCTTAATTTGTCTGTTTTAGTTAAACAGTTCAGTATTGAACTTCCTGTCTCATACTGCACCATAAAATACATAGTCATAAGCATGCCGTGTTTATCGGTTCCTTATCTCCAACACGTTGGCTCACATAATTTGTTGAGCTAATGCCCTTTTAACATGCTCACAGATCACAGCTTGAGCCGAACAACCTAATAAATGTTCTTCCTGACTCATTCTGTTTACAAAGACAAGCTATGGGCTTGTATTGACCCCAGGAATGGTCAGGCTAGTTAAAGTTGTCAAACAGAGAAGGGTTAAGAGATCGAACCTAAGAGAAGAGTTACGTGAAACTTTTTATACTTTAATAGTGGACAAAATGGGAGGTTTAAGGCTTTTGATCATGGCAAGGCAGCTGAAGGTTAAACTACAGGATTTACAACCAACCACTGCTTCAGCTGGAAACATTTGCAAGTCCTCATTGCCAAAATCAGATGAAGTTCAAACTTGAACTGAGAATAGGTTACAGTTGCTATAAGTACAATTCCATTGCACTTGGCAAAACATTTAGTGATTTAATCTACTTACAATACAATAATGCTAAATGAATTTTCTGTTTACTACAACTATATCTCTATCTATAGAGCTTCAAACTGATGAACAAGTCATACTTATTTTCTGATGACAGAAGTTCATGTCCTGATAAAATAAACTGTCCTCATCCTTTTAAATAAACAGTGTTAATGATAGCTTATGTACATCAGAGAGCATGCTGAATACAGCAGGGACTTGCGCTCGCATTTCACCCCTAAACTAAACCTTCTTACATTCTCTCGCCAGGACTAGAGAAAAACATCACAACAGTTTGTCAGCATGTGTAAGGCAAATGTGAAATGTGGGCCTGTACGTCAGATCTGTGAGGGAAAACTGAAAGAACCAGTGTAAGAGCAAACACTGAAAGAAGATAAATAGAATAGAGAAAGTTGTCAGTGTGGCGACCTCACCGAGGGACACAAACTCCACAAACTAGTGGCACGACTCTCGGTCTTTACCCCCTTTTTTTCCCCTGAAGGTTGTAAATAGCGTCATCCATCTGCAATGAAAGCTGGGCTATTGTGATAACTGTGAATAGGCGTCATTATTGCGACGAGAGGAATAAATAAATAAATATATGTGACAGAAAAGCAGAACAATAGTCCCTTTTCCTGCTTTTGACATAAAGTCTTTCTGACGGGTATCAGACGAAAATACGATGGAGGAGTAGAATATAAGGGGTGAGAGGGTTTAGTAGGAAACAATAAAAGAAACCTTGTTCAACCAAGATTCCATTGAGTGCATTTACATACACAACAAACATTAAAAACATCAGCTTACTACAAATAACCAGAAGATGCAAGAAAGTATTTACATGATTGTAAAAAAAAAAATACTTTTTTCCCCCCTCTGGCTTTGACAAGCAAATATCAAAGACTAATTTTTTGTCTTTTAAAAAAAGACTCAGAGAAAGCTGTGTGGATTATATACAAAACAAGCGTCTTCTGCAATGACGCTTTATTTGTTACACAAAACGTCATGAATTGAAGGTATAATTGATTATTTGATCTTAAAATTCCATGTTAAATGCTACAATGTTCTGAGACAGAGCCTGACACTCTGTTAGACAAGAAACAGCAAAATGTCTAAGTCATTTAAAGGCCCCACCGAAGTGTCATTTTCCTTGCACAAACAATGTGAAATACAGAGGGAGGGTGTAAGGTACACCAAAGGCCTAGCTGTGAAACATCTGGGATTTCTCACAGGAGTAATGCTTAGAGAGCAAACACGAAATGCTTGGAAAACTAAAGGCTGACAGAAATGAGTTCAAAGGGATCTTGAACAGTGAGTGATTTGCTGCAGAGCAAAAGCAAGAGAAAAATGTGAGAAATTCAGAGAAAGGGAAAAGTGGTTTTTAGTGAATTTTTAAGATTTGTAATCTATATTAAACTGTTATAATTTATACATTACTCAAAACATGACTTTCAATAAGAAACTGAGTAAGTACTTGAAAAATAAAATGTAGTATTATGGCAGAGTTACATATTTCATATTTTAATTATGCATTTTTTCCTCAGACTGCACTGATACATCAGGTTCTAATAACAATATAATTGTATTTACTCATTATGTTTAAAAATAATTAACTGATGTGTTCATTCACAAAATATCACGGAATATTCCGTCTAAAAAAAACTAACTCTGAAACTTTCTATCCAATTACGGTAAGTGACATTGCGATGAATAAACCAACCTTTTAAAAGTGTCATCAGGTTCTCTTTGGCAGTGGAGGGGCTCCAGGACAGCAGCAATAGCAGCACTGCTTATCACTTTCACATAGTTCGGTCCCAGAAGTGGACTTTCCTTCAGCTGTTCAACCAGCCCCAGGACAAATCTCCACACTTCAATACTGTCCACATGTTCTCGCTGGCAATAGTGCCAGGCCAAACACCGTGATGCCAACCCCGCCGCCCTGCATGCTTCTGACTGGGGCCAAACCAGTTCTGTGAGGAGGGCTGTCTTACCCGTGCCTGGGCCCCCAGTCACTAGGACCCCTGGAGAGACACGGACCGTTCCCTCCACGCTCTTGGTGGAGTCTCGCGCTTCTAGGCATCTTTGTAGCTTCTCGAGGGCCCATTCACGGCAGTAGAACCGTCGGCCCCGTAACAAGCTGGGTAACATGCTCCTCATCTGGCCCTCAGGAGACGAACAGGGATGGACCATGAGGATTTACCTTCTTCCATAGTCCCTAATAGAACAAGCGAAGCAGGTGGCTCTCAGAATCTCTTCAAACAGCTTGCACTGACGTTAACACAGAAGAAGCAGTGGGGTTCGGTTGGGCCGTATGCAAATGTTTGCTACCGAAAGGTTTCCGACATAGAGAATCAGAGAGAGTGTCCTCAGATGACTGTTGGCTGCAGGTGTGTTTGTATTTTGCAATCCCGTAGGTCCAAGTCATGCTGCTAGTCAGAAGCCCTGTAAGACAAAACAAACATAAAGCTTGATGAGAAGGGTGTAATTCGGTTGATGTTTAAATACTTTCTCCTAACCCAGTTTAACATGCAAGTCACAAGTCATAATAATAATAATTCCTTTCATATATAAAACACAGCTCAAAGTGCTTCAGAGGTCAACAAATAAAAGATACAGAATAATTAAAATAAAATAGAAGTGAAACATTTACAACAGGAAATATAAAAGTGTACAATTAAACAGATTGCGCCACACTAAACTATCGGTTGCGCCGATGTTGCTGTGTCTGACTGGTCAGGATGCTTCAAAAAAACTTAAAAAAAAAAAAAAGTACAATGTTACACCATTCACAGAGATTAATTTGTGAGTGGCTTACTTTATGAATGATATCTTGGCATAGGCTACTGTAATGTAAATCTCAAGCGATCTGGTGGTGCTGAGTTTAGCTATTATGCTCCAAAAACATGGAAGCTTTTACCGATTGAAAACAGTCATTATTCTCTCAAATCTGTTTGGTGATGCTAGCGGCACAGAAATTACACACTTCACCTTTAAAAGAAAGCTTGGCATTTAACTCAGCCATGACATGTGAGAAGGAAAGGTTGAGAGGGAAACAGAAATAGAAAGAGGGGTAGAACGTATCTGTAAAACTCCCATGAAAGCGAGAGCTCGGATATACAAGTGAGTCAAGGTGCTGACCCAACCCTCAACTCAAACTGTCCTATGCAATAAAGAAATAAACTTAAAGAGAGATCAGTGAAAGAGTAAGACAACACAAAATCTTACCTTTGAAATGCACTGTTTCATGTTTTTCCCTAATGTTTTGTCCATGGCAGTGTTCAGTTTCACCTCAAATGTATTACTCTCTCTTCACGTCTTTCTGTTGCTCCTTTCTTCCTCCTCACAGGTCTTACGGTTTTGCTGGACAGACTGAAATCCACTCCTCCTCTCGCATATTCTCCTCGGCTCCCAGCTGCTTACCGGTTTTTCTGGTCCTTTATCTCCTCCCCTCCTGCTCCTTAACATGTCAGGGCATGAAGTGAAATAGCTGACTGCAAGAAAGAGAGAGAGCAAGAGAGAGAGACAGCATGAGTAAGGGAGGAGTTAGGGTTTGGGGTCAAAGTTTAAATACAGATGCATGATGTCATATAGTGTTTCTCTTTCTTGCTTGCTTTCTTTGTGCGTACACATTCTCTTAAGAGAGCGAAAAATCATGGACAGGATCCAGATTGTTGCTCTAAATATACCTCACATGTCTGCAATTTATTAGAAGCCATAAAACAAAACAGAAGTGCCTTCAGTGAACAGCAACCTCATTACAACAAATGCAGTGCTGACAGTGTGTTTTTTACAAAATGTCTAAATCAATAACATATGGTGGGGGGTGGGGTAATGTAGCGGTTAAAGATACAGGCTGTCTGCCCAGAGGTCACAGGATCAAATTCTTACGGATCATCCATGAATCCTCTAACCATTGCATCCTCGAGGGAAGCGCCTATCCCAAGACTGCTCCAGGGGGACTCTCCCTGTAATTACTGTACTGTGGGTTACTTTGGATAAATGAGTCAGATGAATAATAAGTAGTTAAGTAATATATGTGTGTTTTAACTATGTTAACATGTGCGAGTGACACAGGGGTCAAAATAAAATGTGAAAAATAAAATAAAACAATAATTTTCCTGAATATATTTGCTGGCTTTCTAGACTTATAAATATATAGAAATGCTTACTTTCATTTTCAGTCATTTTATGATTATTTTCATTTTCAGTCTTTTATTTCCAAAAATGACTGTGATTTTGTTGTTGATGACAAATTAACATAAAAGATATTTATTCATAGATCACATCACAAATTACTACTTTATACAAAGTATTTAAAGTTGCATTGCCAAGACAACCAAACTGGGTACTACTCATAAGGCTCATGATATATCTATATATGATATACAGTATACAGCTGTTAATTATTAGTCTTCACCTGTTTATAATTACAGTTGTGACAAACAACACTCATATTTTTCTCTGTGTTAGAATAGATGGGTAGTTGACTGGAAAAGCCCAGGAGTGACAGCATTGTTCTGTAGCGTGGCATACTACATGCATCAACAGAATTGTATAATTATTGTATACATACCATAATGTAATTATTATAACCTTTTATAAATTAAGAGACGACATGGAATATTTGCACTTGGTAATTTAAAAAAAAAAAAAAAGGTTATTAAAATGTGAAAACTAAATTATTGAATTATAAGGTTGCGAAGAACTTAGGGGATTTCAGAAACATAACAGAAATTATGGAAATTTACCTAACAATTTTCACAGATTTGCAACCCTACTTGAACTGTGCTCAGATAAGGGAATTTTCAGGTCGAGGCAAGTTGTTGCATGTTATAATGTTAATTATACTGAACAAAATTATAAACGCAACACTTTTGTTTTTGACCCCATTTTTCATGAGCTGAACTCGAAGATCTAAGACTTTTTCTATGTACACAAAAGCCCTATTTCTCACAAATCTGTCTAAATCTGTGTTAGTGAGCACTTCTTCTTTGCCGAGATAATCCATCCACCTCACAGGTGTGGCATATCAAGATGCTGATTAGACAGCATGATTATTGCACAGGTGTGCCTTAGGCTGGCCACAATAAAAGGCCGCTCTAAAATGTGCAGTTTTATCACACAGCATAATGGCACAGATGTCGCAAGCTTTGAGGGAGCGTGCAATTGGCATGCTGACTGCAGGAATGTCCACCAGAGCTGTTGCCCGTGAATTGAATGTTCATTTCTCTACCATAAGCCGTCTCCAAAGGCGTTTCAGAGGATTTGGCAGTACATCCAACCGGCCTCACAACCGCAGACCACATGTAACCACACCAGCCCAGGACCTCCACATCCAGCATCTTCACCTCCAAGATCGTCTGAGACCAGCCACCCGGACAGCTGCTGCAACAATCGATTTGCATAACCAAAGAGTTTCTGCACAACCTGTCAGAAACAGTCTCAGGGAAGCTCATCTGCATGCTCGTCGTCCTTATCGGGGTCTCGACCTGACTGCAGTTTGTTGTCGTAAACAACTTGAGTGGGCAAATGCTCACATTCGATGGCGTCTGGCACTTTGGAGAGGTGTTCTCTTCATGGATGAATCCCGGTCTTCACTGTATCGGGCAGATGGCAGACAGCGTGTATGGTGTCGTGTGGGTAAGCAGTTTTCTGATGTCAAAGTTGTGAATCGAGTGGCCCATGGTGGCGGTGGGGTTATGGCATGGGCAGGTGTATGTTATGGACAACGAACACAGGTGCATTTTATTGATGGCATTTTGAATGCACAGAGATACCGTGACGAGATCCTGAGGCCCATTGTTGTGCCATTCATCCACGACCATCACCTCATGTTGCAGCATGATCATAGGCCCTTTCGCACCGCAGGAACCTTTTCATAGTGCCCGAACTAATTGTGGAACTACCCGCTTTTAGGCGTGTTCGCACCGCGGGAACTAGGAACTGTTTTAGTTCCCGGAACTCCGTTTGGAGGAACTAAATTAGCTCCTACTTCAGAGTAGGGTCTAAAACAGTTCCATAGGAACTATCGTGACGTACGTGTACGCTGATTGGCTAAACGCGTATCAAAACGCCCTCACCCGCCATGATTTAAAACACCGTGTAAACACATACTGTGTAAACATCGCATCAACTTATATTTCGCAAGAACGGAGAACAGCGATAGATGGACGGACGCTGAAGTGCAGGCACTTTTGAACATTTTGAACTCCTTTCCGATTTTTCAATCGCTTGACGTATAAGTTACGTCGACATTCCATGTCCATTATTGTGAACCCTGCAAGACACAACAAAAACACAGCTCCGATCACAGCGTCCTCCATCCTCCTGTTGTTAGCGTTGTTCTTCTTTGTTTACGTTGTTGAACGCCGAGCACAAATGACGTCGCTGTCGACCGGCTTACGTCACTTCTTAGTACCCACTGTCGGTACGAATGCAACCCTTTAAATGGTACTGGGAAATAGTTAGCGTAAAATCGTCTCAGTACTTTAGTACTGTACTTTTAGTTCTGGAACTAAAGCGGTGCGAAAGGGGCTAATGCACGGCCCCACGTTGCAAGGATCTGTACACAATTCCTGGAAGCTGAAAACATCCCAGTTTTTGCATGGCCAGCATACTCACCGGACATGTCAACCATTGAGCATGTTTGGGATGCTCTGGATCGGCATATACGACAGCGTGTTCCAGTTCCTGCCCATATCCAGCAACTTCGCACAGCCATTGAAGAGGAGTGGACCAACATTCCACAGGCCACAATCAACAACCTGATCAACTATAACGTGAAGGAGATGTGTTGCACTGCGTGAGGCAAATGGTGGTCACACCAGATACTGACTGGTTTACTTTTCAGACCCCCCCCCCTCCTCCCAATACAGTAAAACTGCACATTTTAGAGTGGCCTTTTATTGTTTTATTAGGCTAAGCTACACCTGTGCAATAATCATGCTGTCTAATCAGCATCTTGGTATGCCACACCTGTGAGGTCGATGGAGTATCTCGGCAAAGGAGAGGTGCTCACTAACACAGACTTAGACAGATTTGTGAACAATATTTGAGAGAAATCGGCCTTGTGTGTACATAGAAAAAGTCTTAGATCTTTGAGTTCATGAAAAATGGGGGCAAAAACAACAGTGTTGTATTTATAATTTTGTTCAGTGTATGTATACACTTTAATATCCTTTTTACATTTATGCTGTCTCAGGAATTGTTTCATATATGCTTTGCTGTTTGAATTTTGCTGATAGAGGCTGTTTAATGACAAGTTTCAATGTGACAGCTTTTCCCGTATAAAGTAGTGTGACTTATAGTGTTAAGAGAACTGCATCATATTCCTGGGCAATAACAGCTGAAGTTCAGCTGCATGTTTTGTCAAATAAAAAAGTTAATGTATATGTTATGTCATGTAAAATACCCAAATACAGGTTAAATTGCATTACAGGTTAAATTACATTTGGCTTGGATTAAAAAGCAGACATTTTGGAAAAATAAAAGAAAAAAAAAACTTATCAGAATAATCAAACTCTGCCCTTTTAATATAGAATAACATGCATTACACTTTATATGCTACACAGACTAAGGTTTATTCATTTAGCTGAAGCTTTTATCAAAGTGACAGGTTCAGTCCCTCCTGGAGTAATCTGAGGTTACGCATCTTGAGCAAAAACACACCTAGTTGACCTCTAACCTTTCAGTCACCAACCATTTTTATCCATTAGGCTACACAAGTCCAACTAAGTTCTGTGAGATCAATGATCCAGGAAGCCAATATAAAAACACAGTTGATCGCAATAAAAAGATTTAGAAACCTCACCTGTACACTCGTTTTCCAGCGTTCCGAATACCGTTTAATTCACCGGAACTAGAGACCAGTGCAGGTTACAGGTGCCGCATCTTCATCATTCTGACGCCCACCGCACTACACTTGGACAGCAGGAACCCTAAGCCTTTGGATCCTTCACGACACAACAGTGAAATTTAAATAACCTGTTCATTTCTCGTCAGCATGGCAACAGATCCACGCGTGTCCACAGTAATCGCTCCAAGGCACATCTGTGGTCGAATCCACGCACTCAGACGCGTTGGTTCTGTACAGTGTAAGGTGGATGTTTGGTTACATGAAGCGTGATGTTATTCTGCGTCGTGTCCGTCGATAATTCCTGAACGTTTGCACAAAAGCAAATGACTTAATGTCCGCAAAAAAATAGAGCAGATCGTGCGCTGCTCACACCATGGAAGTCTGTGGCAGCTCTAAGTTTTCATGCATCTTGATTGGTTTATCCCGATCGTGATCGTAGTGGTCCACGAGGGGGCGCGTTTGTTAAGTAGTATGAGATAACAGTTTAATACACTTATAATTCAAAATGGTAAACCCATTGGTAATATTTTAAATATAAATAAGCAAATATAAATAGACGCAAATATAGCATTATATAAATAAGGACTATTGGGGGTTAAAATAAGACCCAGACGTTTGTGTGAAATTCATAGATGTTTTTCTTAGAGGCATTGTTTACCAAAATGAGTTGCTGAAATATAAGGATATCATTTCATCCTGGCCGCTCTTAATTACACAAATTGTGACATTTTTTGCCTTTCTGTTGCCTGCTGAGAATGTTTAGGAACTGCTTGATGTTTTGACCTTTCTGGCACAAGAGCATTCTTTACAATAGGCTTTTTTCCTGTTTCTGGGATGCACTGGAAATCCTCTGGTGTGATTTTTGCATTTGCGAGGCAGGACCAGGAATTCAGAGAATAATGCTTGGAATAAATTCACAGCCAGCTTCCTGACTACAGTAACACACCTGCACGTAAAGTTGTCTTCCTCTTTCATTTCACACTTGGCAAACTGTCAAAAATGTCTATACAGTTTTCAGTCGCTTATAATGATCCTTCACTTTGATTATAATTATTATATTTTCTAGATAGGCTACAGCAGATCACCACTTTAATGCTGTAATTAACAGGAGCAAGGAAGATATACGCACGCAGAGAAACATAGACTGAAATTGATCTGAGATGTTAAAATGATTGCATCTGGGTCTGAGCAATGCATTCAGCTTTTTTTCCCTCTCACATGAATCAATTTTCCCTCCCACACAAGCCTATAACTTTGCATTTGCATTTGTTGCCTGGAGCTCTGCTCAATATTACAACTAGAACAGATATATTTTCTTAAGAGAATGGAGCAGAGATGGTTCACATCTGTGGCCGTTCTGTGTAACACAAGGCTATGTAAACATTGAGCAGACAAAGTCCAGACATGCCAGATATGAGATTGTGCATTAACAGTTTCTGGATGCTGTGATTGAACACTGAGGCAAGTACAAGGCTGCAGGGGATGATAATGTTACATAATTTTACCAACAGGGTTTTTGTTGTTATGCCCAGACACCACTGTAATACACTCTGGCCATTTCAGGAAAACACAGTTGTGTTACTAGGCCTCCATGTGATCGGCTTTAGTCTCTGTGCCCCAGGTGCTTTCAGTTTTCTGGAGTCAACTGTGAGTGATAGGGCAGATGGCACAGTGTCTGCATCTGTTTTTTATTTTTTATTTGGCTAGATTATTACTTAGATTTATTTTGTTCACATATACTGTAAGAGCTCTTATGATGCGCACTCACATTTGCATATTCAAATCGTGAAACTGACTTTCTAGTTGTCATCTACATAGACTATAATATGCAGGTCAATGAAAGGATCTAATTTGTTCTAATAAGTGCAATGGTAGTGGGATTACTTGGGATGGTGTAAACCATAAGTCTTTTATGGAAGCTTCAATCCCTTATTAGTGCTCTACTTCATCTGTTCTTTTCACAACCTCTGTCTGGTTTGCTTTTAAAACCTTGACCCTGCATGTTACTTAACCGCTTGCAGTAGGCATTATGCATAATGCTCTTTGCTTACATTACTTGCCTTTTACTTACTGGTTTGAGAACCTCACACTACACAGAATGTGTCAAGATGAAATATTACACTTTTAAAAAATAAATAAAAATGAATGAATCAAATTGTTGGTTCCCCAAAGAATGTGTATATGAACAGATTTTCTTGTAAGGAACATGTTCAAAATCTAACTTTTTCCACTAAAAAGGACCTTGCGGAATGGAGAGGTTCTCCATAATGGGTTAAAGGCTCCAACTTATTTATGACTTAAACTGTTTACACACATATTAGTGCCTTGACAGCAATATTTTTGTGGGTGCTACCTTTTATGTTACTTCTTTTTGGGGCATTCATTTGCATTCATTCATTTTAACATTTGTGATGTGCAATGAACAAGCAGTGACAAAGCAGACAGTTGGTTAGTTTGCTGAGCCGGTTCTTGTCCAGCAGGGGGAGCAACAGTCTTTTAACCATTGTTTTGCCAAACCACTCAATTGTTGAAACATTGCTATTAATTTTAGGCTTCAACTTTTACACCATAGGTTTAGACCCAGTTATTGGTTCTGAGGTGGACAAACCAATTTCAAAAGTTCTCTATGTGCTCAATGCGACGTGACCAACAGGGAGAGTGAGAGAGAGGATGGAATGAGAGCTGGTGTTGTTCTGAATTCTGACCCCTGCCAGATTACTACCCCCCTAGTATTGGTAGGTTTAGGGTTAGGTGTGGGGGAGGGGTTAGGATTAGGCAGGGATTAGGGAGTCGAAAATGGGCACAACACCGGTTCTGTGTGATCTCTGGTCACATTTAAAAACACTCTAGATGAAAATCTTTGAACAATTTTAAAGTTTTTGTTGATCTTTCTTTATCTTGCAACATCACTGCCACTATCAGTATTAATAAATGTAAATAAATATTATACACTTGTCCTTTACATTACAAACCGATATTGGCCCTGCTTGAAAGCTTATCACATAATAACATTATGTAACATTTTGTCTATTTTGAAACATTTCTCAATATGTGGATCTTAAAAGACTGGGGTTTCATTTAATGTGTCATTTTTTTTTCAAATGTGCTGCAGAATTTAGTTATTGTAAGTTCTATGAAAGAGATTACCCCGATTCAATTTAATAATTTTTAATACATAAAAGTGCCACAATAGAGACAGACTTGTATGAATGTCTTTTCATTATATACTTTACATTTAGCAAAATATCTTATACTTAATATCAATCTATTTATCTATTTGTGTTCATCGATAGACATTTAAAAAAAGATAGAACAAACCGATTTTTCAAACAAAATATTTCGCCAAAAGAAATTTGTTCATACTATAAAATATTATTCATAAATATTTAATTGAGCTAAACTTTCAGTTTTTTTTTTTTTTTTTACTTTAGAAATGCATATTATGATTGTCTATGTTCATCACAGTTATACAGTTTTAGATTTATGTATACTTTTTGAAGCATGTACATGCCATGTTCAAGGTCACACTTATATAATTCATTAGGGCCAAAAATGTTTCTATAATAATAATCATAATAATATGAATATGAATATGAAAATTACTTTTGTCTGTTGTTATTTCTTGCAACAGTTTTTTAAAAATTATCTTGAAATCTTCCAAAATAATTAATTGTTCAAATGAAAGTAAGTTAAATATGAATAATAACTAGATATTAAAATGGTTGTGTAAATAAATGGCCAAATAAATAAAAACATAGTGGTCTAGATGTAAACCCGAGATTCTTATATGTGCAGTTGCATTGCAATTAATTTATAATGTTGTTGAAAACATATAGCCTTTATATTATAGAAAGGGGGTCACTCCTTCCACAAAAAGGGATCATTTGGGGGTTCTGTGGCATTATAAAGTTTGAAAACCGATCAACTAAATAATATAAAATAATGTGATGTAACAGTTTGACAAGCAGTTTGAAGTATTTAATTTCTTTATTAATTTGAAGTCAGCAAGACACTCTTGCTTATATGTGCGTATTAGTGTGATTAGTGTACCTGCTTCCATGAGTATTTCAACAGAGCAAAACAGTCTGTTAATGATCACCATATCAAACTAAACTGCAGAGGTCAACACTTCGTATTGATTTTCTATGTTATTTGGGAAAAGGTAACAACCCATTTCATTTGGATTTTCTAGAAAATTCAGTCCTATACATGCACAAAGCAACAGAACAAACATGCATTTGTGCTCACGTTGACTTTTCATCATTTTTTAACAATAAATTTTCATCAGTAAATTCTGTTTCTGCAAGCAATTGTTCACATCAGTAAAAGAACTACAAGAGACAATTTATGCATGCTTTTCAATGCTAGATTCTTTCAAATGCATACTTCAAATTGTACGAGAATTGTCCCAACAAATTGAAACAATGGGCCAAAAAACTATAGAGCCTTTTGAATTATTTTTTTTTTTAGTGACCGACCTATCTGATAGCTCATTTTTACACCATGTGCTTCATACATGAATGCAACTTTGTTTACAATTGTAAACTTATTTGGGGTTATGCATACGCCATGTTATTCAATTTTTGAATTATCAAATTTAAAAAAAAAAATGGAATTTGTTAATAAAGAAATAGAAGAAATAAAGTGCATGCAATTACTATATACAGCATAAAATGCTGTGTACTCTTCTGTATATTCCTAAGTAAGAAAGTTTGAAAATGCATGCTAGTGCATATATGAACTTTCATGCCAATGACTGCTGACCTGCAAGGGGTTTCTGATAATATTTTATAATACATGCCAAGTCTCATTACCCCATTATACATGGATCTTTGCATTGCTCTACTCATGTTACCTGTACCAACCCCAATACCCCACCAGAAAATTCCTTGTACCTTGACCAGCTTGTGGATGGGGGAGTCAGGGGAAGCGTGCAACATGTGTACGTGTGTTGATAAGTGTGAGCATGTAACTGAATGTCCCTTCCTACGCAAATGGGGGGCGTACGTGCTGTCTCCAGTGTGCTTGCAAGATAGTCTCTGGTGGAGGGTATAAATTGGGGACATCAGGTTGTGCTGTACCTTCTCCAGCTGAGCTCTGTCTCACCAGAGGACCCTGACCATGAGGCTCGTTCAAACACTCGCTCTGTGCCTGGCTCTCTCTTTGAGCTTCGCTGCTGCTTCGTGAGTACACACACACACACACACACACACACACCTGTCAACACATAGTTTGTACAGGCTTAAAATTAATTATAATAATGTGTATAAAATAGCTATCGCACTGAAAAAATACGATACTAAAAAATTTTAAGGTAAGTGGTTGCAAACAATTTATTTTAGCTACATTTAAATAAAAAAATGTTGAAAGTTAGTCAACTAAATTTATTTAAATGTAGCTAAAATTAATTGATTGCAACCACTTACCTTACAAAATTTAGTAAATTCAATAAATCCCCCCCCCCCAGTGTGTTATAATTACTTTAACATATCAGTAACAATGAATATTATTATTTGAATTGTTTTTTTGTTTTTTTTTGCATCAACATTTTGATTTCTTCACCTTTGAATCCTTGCTCTTTAACTTATTAAATTCTTGTATTTACTTTAAACAGTTTTACACTTAGATTTACTCATGTAGTAGACCATCCGGGAATCTTTGGCATACTTTTTTAAACATAGGCCTACTATGATTTGGGACATACTAATTCTATTTTCGAATACTATTTAGGACGGATAGTATGTGAATTGGGACGCAGCAATGGTCTAATAGTTGAAAATTACAGACATACTACTATTTTGTTATAATTAGGGATATTGCAGTGTGTTGTAATCTGTAATTTTAACATCCACTTCATCTTTTTTGTGTGTTCAGCCATCATATGGAGGGTCATGCTCAAAAAGGTGGGTCTTGTAAATGGCTAAATCAAAACAGTTTCTCTAAGTGGACAGTAGCCTAAATTAAAGCGATGTATTAGTATATTCTAATTCCACTAAGACACACATTTCATGACATAACATTTTTTTTTTCTTCTTCAGATGAACCTGAACCTGAAGGACATAAGCATGCATTGCACCATGGTGCTAAGCTTGACCGCTGTGAAGGAATGGAGTTTGACGCAGTTGCTGTGAACGAGGAGGGAATTCCTTATTTCTTCAAGGGTGAGAGATGGTTGATCAGAGAAGTCAGACTTTTATCAGTGAGAAATAAATAAGTATGCTAAATAATCTCTCTCTATATATATATATATATATATATATATATATATATATAAAAATATGAAAATTTTATAGTGAATTTGTGATTACCTCATGATCTTATTGGCCTTTTATCTGAACTTTCTCTTTGATTTTTGACTGAAGGTGACCACCTGTTCAAGGGTTTCCATGGCAAGGCTGAGCTGTCTAATGAAACTTTCCCTGAGCTGGACGACCATCATCACCTAGGACATGTGGACGCTGCATTCCGCATGCACTCTGAAGACAGCCCAGACCACCATGACCACCAGTTCTTCTTCCTGGTAAGTTTAACATTCTCTTAAATGCAGTTTCTAATCCATTGTGATGCTTGTTTATGTATCAGACATGTAAACTGGCCTCTTCTTTAACACCATTAAAGGACACCAAGGTCTTCAGCTACTACAAGCACAAGCTGGAGAAGGACTATCCCAAGGATATCTCTGAAATTTTCCCTGGAATTCCTGACCATTTGGATGCTGCAGTGGAGTGTCCCAAGCCAGACTGCACTGATGACACCGTAATCTTTTTCAAAGGTATTATATGATATTGTGGTCTTTTTCTATCTGCAGAGGTTAAAACATGATGGAAATGTAATAAGAGTGTTGAGAGGTTTTGTTGTGTCTAAATATCTTCACAATCCACCAAAGGTGATGAGATCTACCACTTCAATATGAAGACCAAGAAGGTTGATGAGAAAGAATTCAAGAGCATGCCCAACTGCACCGGAGCCTTCCGTTACATGAATCATTATTACTGCTTTCATGGTCATCAGTTCTCCAAGTTTGACCCAGTTACAGGAGAAGTCCATGGCAAATATCCAAAGGAGACCCGTGATTACTTCATGAGATGCCCACATTTTGGTAAGTGTAATAATGAACATGCAAGTGTGGAAAAGTTATACGGCTGGAGAAAGCAATTTAGCATTAGAAAAAAAGAAGAACTTGGAGTCTGGTATCTCTCTAGGACAAAAGAGCACTGATGACCACATTGAGAGAGAACAGTGCAGCCGTGTGCACTTGGATGCTATTACAGCTGATGACGATGGCAGTGTATATGCTTTCAGAGGTGAGTTTCCTATTGTTATTTCCTCCAGACAGCATTATAGTAATAGGAATTTTTTTTCAGTGACTCTTTCAGGTTATATCATTACGCAGGCGGCATTTATAAGGGAGTCAATGAATCATTTATTCAAACGATTCCTTCAAAAATGCAGACCCTGCATCCCACTTCGCATGCTAACTGCCTTAAATAGTATTCAAGATCAGTACTCTTAAATAGGCTACTATTAAGGGTGGCGTTATTGAATGTGAGTCACTGAATCATTCACTGAACATTCGTGAGTCACTGAACCATTCATGAGTCATTGAATCATTCATTTAACTGATTTGTTGGAAACACAGATTCATACACAGATGCAATGTTTGCACCATGTGGCTGTAACTGTTTTCATGGTCAGAACACAAACAGACAATGTAGTTGGCAATCTTAATAACAATAATTCAATTGTTGTATAAAAGCAAAACCACTTGCTAAAGTGGTACACAATCCCACTGCCTTCACAATATCAGCATGTCTGTGATGACATGCAGCCTATGGCAGAATCACAACCTTATATTCAGGGACAAAAGCTCTCTTGCCCGTGTGCTATTTCTTAAATATGTGAACCAATATACAATAGCAAGTCACTAATTTAAAAAATACAATTTCAGAAGGTTCACTGATACAATCATCTGTAAAGCAAATCCCTGTTTCTCTTTCCCAGGGCACCACTTCCTCAGCATAACTGGTGATAAGTTTCATTCAGACACAATTGAGAGTGCTTTCAAAGAGTTGCACAGTGAAGTGGATGCAGTCTTCTCTTATGAAGGCCATCTCTACATGATCAAGGTTCGTTTGTGTACCATATGACTTTCACAAGGCTTTATAATATTAGGTGTCTCTTAAACTATTGTAGGCTACTGTACTCAATGAAGTGAAAATGTCTGCATTCATCTTCTCATATGTTCTGTTCCATGTGCAGGACAATGAGGTGTTTGTGTACAAAGTTGGAGAGCCACACACACACCTGGAAGGTTACCCCAAACCCCTGAAGGAGGTCCTGGGAATTGAAAGTCCCATAGATGCTGCCTTTGTGTGCGCAGACAATCACATTGCTCATGTCATCAAAGGTATAAGCATTGGCATGCTTGTTCTGTAAAATACTGTAGATGATCTATTCTCATTACAAGCATTTGTCATCTAGTGACAGAAAGCTTACTGTCTTTTCTACTATAGGTCAAACAGTTTATGATGTTGACTTGAAAGCCACCCCACGTGCACCTGTGAAGGAAGGAACTATAACACACTTTAAAAAGATTGATACTGCAATGTGTGGACCCAAGGGTGTGACGGTTGTGATCGGTAACCATTACTACCAATATGCAAGTCCCATGATTATGATGATGGGCAGAATCATGCCTGAACAGCACAAGGTATCTCAGGAGCTGTTTGGCTGTGACCACTAGAGGGAGGCGTACAGAGAAGGAGAGGAGGAACTGGTGTGCAAGTGATCTAGTCAGTACAGACTGTGTCTCTTAAAATAGCCTCAGGAACTGCACTGACTAGGATTTTCAAGCCGTAACATATCCACTTTTCTCTAACTTTTGTCAAACCTGATCTCAAATTCCTACCTCTGAAGTTCTGCGTGAATATTTTATCCCACCATAAACATGTTAACATATAAAAGCAATCCTGGCTTTTGCTGCCATTACACCGTCTGCTGACTCATATTTGCGTCTATTACCACCAAACGTTTTTTTTTTTAAGCTCCATCAATATGAAAGACTTAAATATTTCACCTTGGTCTATATACTCTGTGGTTAATAAATAATCTTATATCATTTTCATTTGTCTGTTTGTTGTGGGTCCTAAAGTGTGCACATATGAGGGATATAAACATACACCAAATCAGTGCAAACAAAGCCAAGTTGTGGTCTGTTTGGCTTATGATTCATCCTCCGCTCTCCCTTGTTTTATGTTATTGTATCCCTGTCAGACACAACAATGACAGTTGTAGTGTTTAAGACAGGCAAAACTCTCTCAAACACACAGGTATTGCCTGGTACGCCTTTCATTATGAGGACTTTCCATAGGCAAAATGGTTTTTGTACTGAGATAATAATATAACCACACCCGTCAACATTCTCACAGAACACCTTCTGCATGGGGACAGCTGGAGGTTCTCATAACCTAAACCATGAATATATTTACATTTGAGATATATTTAAGAATGCACTTGTTCTGGTTTATTACACGCCTTTAATGTCAACTAGTATGGTTAAACTAGTCAAAACTAGTTCTTTGTTCGTTACTATCTTAATTCCTTAACCTATAAAACAACCTAGGCTATATGATATAGCCTACTCATAGCAATGGGATGTAATTGAAAGTTCTTAAATATCTAAATAAAATGACTTTTTTATGATTAGTCGTTGCCCCTCACATTCACGTGTCTTGATTAGAATCCGTCTCATATGTCGATTGCACAGTAAACTTTAGATAGCGCTTTAATTGTGTCTATTGTACTACTACCATGCAGCAGTATAGCTAAAAGCCAAACTCGAGCTCGGTAGCTTTACAGCGTTCTTCGTAACTGTTCAAATAATTTGTAAAAATAAATGGAATACTTTAATTTTGTACGAATACATTAAGAAGAAGCAAGCAAGCAATACTAATGAAATCATTCAATTAGTCACAAAGCGACAGAGCAATAATTAGTAGATAATATTTGATTATTTGATAGCCCTAGTTTTTCGTGATTACGTCTCATATATTTAGTAGGAATGTAACTTGTACACGTAACCTGTAATAACAATATTTCCTGCTCCAACTGAACTTCTTAAAAGGATCAAGTAAACTGAAACTTAAGTGAGAAGAATGTGAAACCTAACACTGTATTCAGCAACCAACCTGATCTCACAGAATTCCGTGTAATGACCACGGACTTAATTAACCCCCGAATCTGTGGTGGCATCACGGAATCGCCGAAAATTCCGTGATGGGCTCACAGAAGTGATAGGCATCAGCCGTGCTCCACGCACTGATCCACTGGTTCAACACTTTAAATAGGAAAGCCTTAGCATCAATATGCCGACGCAATAAAGGGAAATTTATCGTCATCATTATTGTTGTAGGTTTAGGGTAGGGGTGGGGTCAGGTATGCTACTCCAGTGAAAGTATAAATTTATATACAAAATATAACTGCATGGGAGTCGCTCTTTTTACGTGGTCCGATGCAGCGCTGGTGCTGAACCAGTGAATCCGTGCATGGACCACGGCTGATGCCTTCTGTGAGCCCATCACGAAATTTTCAGCGATTCCGTGATGCCACAGATTCGGGGTTAATTAAGTCCGTGGTCATTACACGGATCAGCAACATGAGCAAATACAAATTCGAACATGGCCCTACGAAACCAAAATCGCAAAATAGTTGCGGTGTCTTTCTTTGTATGCACTAACATTCTCTGTACGTTCTGCAGTTTCAAATGAAATGAAACCGAAACGTACAGTCTATAACACGGCCAGCATTTCAGCGCATCTCACAGCGGTGCAGTAGCTGAACTGAGTGAGTATGCTTCCTTCTCTCTGATGTAGAGTATTTAGACTGAATTACAAAACCCATATGAAAGTTTCTTCAGAAAAGTATTTCACGCTGAGCACGTTCATGTTAAATGAAGTTATAATAATTTATAACAATAATCTAAATGAATGTAGCATGGCATATTGCTGCAGCAAAATCGCATTAACAAGATTTAGCCTATGGCAAGCCGTTTTAACATTAAATCGATAAACCGTACTAGTATTTTCATGCTACTAGTAGCCTTATTTTTTGGATACTAGTATCTTTTCCATTAAGTAAGCCTACTAGTAGCCAGCTACTGCTTATTCTTTAGCTTCTTATAGTACCTTTTTAAAAGATAGGCTACCAGTACTTTTTCATTAGATACTTGTTCTTATTTACTAGTACCTATTGAATAGACACTAGTAGGCTACTTATTTATAAGATATTTATTAGATAGCCAGGCTAGCAGATAGTACTTATTCATTAGATAGTATCTAGTGCTTTTTCATTAGATACTAGTAGATACTCACGGCATCTTGCTTTATTAATATTTCTTTAGTATAGGCTAATGATCATCTTAACCAAACTTTAACTGCAAGCTTGGGCAGATCACCTCTGATGAGGGTTTGAAGTGACGCTTGAGTGATCAGGAATGTTCCAATGTAAATTTAAGCTTTCCTTTGATTTCTCCTTCCTAATTTTCTTTCCTTGTAACCTTACCTCTCATCCTAAGGGGGGTGGAGTAAGACAAGATAAGATAAGATGAACTTTATTGTCCCGAAGGAAATTTGCTGTAGACACATACAATATGGTATCTCTGCTGCTCTACACGAACAACCCACCACACACATACGATACATGTAACCGTATCTCCCCCTCCCCCTCCCCCCTCCCCACAGTACACAGTGAACAGCCAAACTGCACCCAGCCCACCGTGCAACACACCACCAATCATCATTTGCAAAAAAAAAAAAAAAAAACACTAGAGGAAAGGAAGCGAAGCGAGTAAAGGAAATGAGGATACGCAAATAAGAAATGCAAAGCCCTTTCTTTCTCCACTAGTGAAGCTCGCGCGGTTTGTGTACTTTCTTACAGAAGAATTAACATTTGTCAGATACATAGACGTTTCAGACATTTTCATGAAGCAACAAACACTTCATTCATTAATTTATGTCGGTTTAATACAGCGTTTAACATTATCCAATATTATTAAAATACCAATAAAGTGGGGTCTATATTTTTTATCACTTCAATTTTGATAAACGTGACACAATATAGGATTAAGATTACATCAAATTAAATTAATTGTTGCTGTATTTGTGTGCAATGGAATTAAAGTCGTCCAAAAAACAACAACAAACAAAAAAATCTGTGAATCTAGTCCAATTGTGAAATAGCTATGTCAGAAGAAGCTGGAGAAGCTGTGCAGAATGAGCTAAAAGATCTGGGACTGTCTAAATGCCCACACTTGCAGTCTTTGCACTTGACCACTTGTCTACTTACATGACGTATATTTCTTGTGTTTAGTTAAGTGTTCAAGTGGGTGTGAAGACCACAAGTGTAGAACTCTTCATTACCCGATGGGACACATATGCAGTATGTGTTGTAAAAATGCAAGTGTTTACAGAGCTTTATTTGGATTTTCAATAATTTGCATTTTAAAATAAAATTCTAAATGTCCGTTCAGTAAAATAACACATTTTAATAATTGTAGTGCTCCTAATAAAGTGATAAAAAGCAGTTGCAAATGTTAAACAAAATACTCATCTTTGTAGCACTCACTGAGAAACACCACTCTGAGCGATCATGGAGTGAGATTAGAAATGCAAAAGAGTAACAATGAATGCAGCATAAAAAGAAAAAAAAATGACCCCACACTGTGGTGTTTCAGATTTAATAAAACCAAAATCTAAGCATTTGTAAAACAACCTGCTTCTATTCATGTCTTTCCCACAGCAGTGCTGTTAATGAATCCTGATGTTCTACTTTATTTTAAAATAGTTATTAAACTCTGGCTCTTGGTCATATTTTGCAGACAGAATTCAGAAATGTCTGCATCTGGTTCTTCAAAGGGGAGAAATAAAACCAGTGGTCTGAACCAGCATTATGAAGAGAAGGTGCGTCCATGCATCGACCTAGTGGACTCTCTCAGGTCTTTAGGTGTTGAAAAAGACCTGAACCTGCCAGCTATTGCTGTCATAGGCGACCAGAGCTCAGGAAAGAGTTCAGTGCTGGAAGCCCTGTCTGGAGTGGCCCTGCCTAGAGGAACAGGTAATACAAACCCTAAAGGCTAGAATACCTAGAACCCCCCCCCCCCCCTTCCGTGTCAGTATCGCTCATGTCTCACTATATATATCTGAACTGACCATCTAATGTTAAACAGGTATTGTAACACGATGTCCTCTAGTGCTGAAACTGATGAAGGTTACAAAGGATGCCACCTGGCGAGGATTGTTGTCATATAAGGACCAAATAAAAAAACTAAAAGACCCAGCAGATGTAGAGAATGCTGTCTTAAATGGTTTGTGTTATTCCACTTTCAAGTGTATTAATATACAGTTTATTGAGGGCTTTAATACCATCTAGATTTTAGTTGAATTAACTGTTTTGTCATTGATGGGATGATTGTGACATTGTTTTGTTTTGTAGCTCAGATAGTATTGGCTGGAAAGGGTGAAGGGATCAGTCATGAGATGATCACTCTGGAGATCCAGTCCAGTGACGTTCCTGACCTCACACTCATCGACTTGCCAGGCATTGCTAGAGTTGCCACTGGAAACCAGCCAAAAGACATTGAGAAACAAGTCAGATACAGTTTTGCATATGCACATTTTTAGAAATGGTTAAGGTGACCCTGGACGACAAAACCAGTCTTAAGTGTCAATTTTTTGAAATTGAGATTTATACATCATCTGAAAGATGAATAAATAAGCTTTCAATTGATGTATGGTTTGTTAGGATCGGTCAATATTTGTCTGAGATAAAACTATTTGAAAATCTGGAATCCGAGGGTGCAAAAAAAAAAAAAAAATCGAAATATTTAGAAAATCGCCTTTAAAGTTGTCTAAATGAAGTCCTTAGCAATGCATATCAGTAATCAAAAATTAAGTTTTGATACATTTACGGTAAGAAATTTACAAAATATTTTCATGGTACATGATCTTTACTTAATATCCTAATGATTTTCGGCATATAAAAAAAAAATCAGTCATTTTGACCCATACATTGTATTTTTGGCTATAGCTACAAATATACCCCATGCAGCGACTTAAGGTTTTGTGGTCCAGGTTCACAATTTGTAAATATAATAAATACTAACAATTGGGCAATGTGGTGCAGATTATTAATAAGAGAGCTATATATATCAGTATTACGGTAATAGGGATTTAAAATAATAGATTTGGACTGTGCTATTTGTAATGATCAGAATGTGTATTACAGTTTAAACCAAAAAGTATTTATTTTATATGACTCGGGTATGAAGTCTATCCCTTCAACATCAGTAATTTTGATTTGCTGTAACAGATAAAAGATCTCATCGAAAAGTTCATTAAAAGACAAGAGACCATCAACTTGGTTGTGGTGCCTGCGAACATTGACATCGCCACCACTGAGGCTCTGCAGATGGCCTTCAGAGTCGATTCAACTGGACAAAGGACCCTGGGTATGCAACATTTTAGATAGGCTGCTCATTGAATATGTCAATAAGTATTGTCTGATATTTTATCTTGCTTTGTGACATAATAATACAATAAACAGAGATGCAAACAGGTAAGGGTGAAAAAGGTCACAGATTGGGGGCATACTCCACACAGAATTTATTTTAAAGATATTTGCTTTCCCGCTCATTTGTAGTTATCTTATTACCTTTTATTACCTTATATGTCCAAAACTGTAATTTCTCCACACACATATGCACACACACACAAAAAAAACATTGTTGCAACATTTTACAAAAATCAAGATTGAATATATTTGGTCAAAATCCCATGTTATAAACGATGATGTGCTGTACAGGCTTTTAAAGACAATATTGGTTGATTAGACAGCAATTTTGACCTAAAACGCAAAATGTTTGCCCTCTCGCTTCACTGTCCCCACATCTCAGACCTCATAGTTTTTGAAGTAAAGAGTAAAGAAAATAATATGGAGTCAAAACAATGCCACATATATTTGCAATAAAACTTACTGAAACAACCAGGGGCCAGTTGCATAAAATTAGCAACTTTGACCAACTAGCAGTTGCTAAGGGCTAATCAGTCTTACTTTTCAAATTCAAATAAGATCAATCTACTTTTTCATAACGGAATTAAAAAAAAAGTTGTGAAAAAAAAAAAGATTAACGTTTTTAAGACTAAACAATTTATACAACCGTCCCCAGTTCTTTATTTACCCTTGTCAGATTACAGGTACCATTGTAAGACCCCTTTCTCTTTCTCATTGGATCTAAGCAAATCAAATAGGTGACATATCAAAAAAGTGAGTTGTCACTGAAAGGTAAGGAGTTTGCATCATTAAATAAAACAAATCTTTATACCTGCAGGTATTCTGACTAAGCCAGACTTGGTGGACAAAGGCATGGAGGAGATGGTGGTCAGAACAGTCAATAATCAAGTAATACAACTGAAGAAGGGCTACATGATTGTGAAGTGCAGAGGCCAGCAAGACATCAATGAGAAGCTCGATCTGATTAAAGCTCTAGAAAAAGAACGATGTTTTTTTAATGAAAATTCTCATTTCAGGCAAGAAAACGTATTTGGTTTTGAGAATTTGCTCAATTCTGTCTGTTCTCTCAGAATGTGTAACACAAACAATGTCATGTCTGTGGAAGAAAAACAATAGGGTGATAATATGTAGGCAAGAGATAAATGTGATAGTGAGTATTGTTAGTGTTTCACATAAGCTATGCATAATTCTGCAGTAGTCCTAACAACTACTTTGTCACTATTCAAATTTGTTCTTTCCCTTCAGGTCTCTTCTTGAGGATGGACAAGCTACAATACCCCTTCTTGCAGAAAGACTCACAAAAGAATTGGTTCAACACATCACTGTGCGTATGCAAACTTACATGACATACAGCAAAAATATTGACACAGAACAGAGTCTATGACAATAATCAATATATAATGTATAATAATAATAACATAAGCTTCGTTCAGACTGTCAGCCCAAACCCAATTTTGTGCATATCCGGATGGAATCGGATTTGAATAACTGACTGTCCACACAGCAAATCGCAACTGTTCATATCCGATTTGTGTGTCCATAAACGCTCTTTCGTTTTTACTGAATGTGCATTGGTTTCTATGGTAATGCCATTGCGTTGTTATGACTACGCTAAAAACAACAGTAACAGCAATACAGTTTGCAATACAGATGTTGTCTTACCGTCGCGGTTGCGCTGTAGTATTATCTTGTCATGTAAGGCAGCGGCAGAAATGCAAGAAGCTTGAATGTGCGGCTTTATTCCGTGATGCTGTCTCCGCTACTTTTTCTTTTCTTTTTTTTGGTCTCTGCTACTTTCATATGTATGTATACATATTTGTATACAAGTATGTATACTAGCATTATATTGTTTTTTTCCGCTTGACTTGCACTTCGCAACGACACAAGCTTGTTCCTGCAAAGATGTTGAGCATGTTTTCTGCAAAAACGTCTGACGTGTTTACGTTTTACGTGGCGTGAGGACGTGAAAAAGCTACACTAAATTCGATCTGACCGTTCAGACTGAAATGGATTTCCAGAAATGCGATTTGAATAGGATTCCAAACCACATACGAATGTAGCTAGAAACGGATTTGCACAAATCGGATTTCATGTAGTTCGTTGCAGTTCAGACTATTTAAATCGGATTTAAATCGGATTTGCACAGAAAATCGGATTTGGGCTGACAGTCTGAACGAGGCTAGATGTCAGAATAGGATGCGAATTTCTAAATTATTTCTATGTATTTTACTTTTAGAAAACGCTGCCGCAGTTACAGAATCAACTGGATGTGAAACTACAGAAGACAGCTGAGGATCTGAACGCACTGGGAGATGGAGTTCCTTTAGATGAAAATGAGCAGATCAATTTTCTGATTATGGTAAAAAAAAATGTTTTAAAAAAAATGCAATGTAGAAAAACATTGCAGTGTTTTTATGTGCCTTTTTTAAATTCATAACTTCATTATGGTAAAGAAAACACACACACACACACACACACACACACACAGTTGTGCAAAAACGGCGTATGCAGTGCATAGGGGCGCTGCACATAGGGGGAGCCATTTTGCCAAAATCATTATGTGAAAATCTTATTTAATAAAACGTCATAAATAATCAACAGCTTAGTTGTTAATTAGTTGTTAGTTGTTGCACACTTCAGCTTGCCCTCAGCACAATTAAGGACAAATTAAGGTCAAATAGGCTAAATTTCTATATTGAAATAATGAAGATTTCTGTGCCACCACAGACTGGCCACCCCTATGAAAACATCCACTGCCTAAGAAGGCAAATATCAGTTCATTTATGAGTATCTCAATTGCTCAAAAAAAAAAAAAAAATGAAAAAATGTTTGTGAATGTGCATTTTATTTACATTTGAGAGAAACTGAGAAGATTGCAAACAATACAAACTAGCCACCTATCACTGAAAATTGCCGTTTTAATTCAAAATAGGCCATCTGTGATTCAAGTAGATTCGATGAGTTGAAAACTCTTGCTACTTCATACTTCAATACAAAACAATGCTGAATTTTGACAAAAAGGAGATTTTTAAATGCTATAATTGTGATTTTATGTCTAAATATAACTCCATTAGCAAAACATGTGAAAAGAACCATATTACAAAGTGGAAATGGTAAATAAGACAGTAAATGATTTTCTGCTGTCATCTAGTGGTCATAGTGGAAATCATGACATTCATTTTAATAGAAGGCATTTTTCTGCCAGGTGAAATATTGGCAGAAATCTTCAACTTAGTATGGCCACTTTTCCATGAATTATCTCTATGAGTAAAAATGAAAAAAGAAAAAAAAATGCAGACATTCTTTAAAGTAAATTTTACTCACAGTGTTCTCATTTTATATAAAAATGTGCAAAAATATGAATAACTTTGAGGCCATTGAATAATAGGCCTATATTTAAACTTTTCTGCTGGAGTTTGTTTTAGGGGCTACTAGAATACAGGGGGGTGCCAACACTGATCTTGCATACCCCTCTGCAAAACACACACACTTATTTTTAGCAATGCTTTTATGTGCCTTTTTTAATTCATAGCCGCATTACACTTTGTGCTCTGCAGAAAATTCGTCAGTTCAATGATGCCCTTGAAGGAGTAAAGAGAGCAGAGGAAGATCTAAAAAACTCAGACGTGAGGGTCTTCACCAAAAGCAGGCAGGAATTTGGAAAATGGAAACAAATCCTAGATGCCAAAAGCATTAAAAGTGAGTTTATAATAAGAGTTTAGCGTTATAGCACTAATTCCTTTATACAGGGATGTACTGCAGATATTGGAGGCCCCACCCACAAGTCATGAAATTGTATACTGATGTTTTTTTTTTTTGCCATTTCTGTCTTTTTGGTATATGCACTCTGGATTGTATTCCTTTGTAGCAGGTATTATGACTGTATCCTTCATGATTTTTTTCTGTCTTTTCTCCCTAGCGGAGGAAACCCTCAGAGATGAGGTAGAAGAGTATGTTAAGAATCGCAGAGGAAAGGAGCTTCCTGGATTTGTGAACTATAGAACCTTTGAGAACATTGTCAAGAAACACATTGAGGAGCTAGAGGAGCCTGCTTTAAAACTGCTCAAAGACATCACTGGTGAGAGTTTGATGAAAGCCGAGAGCATGGTTTAATTATTTACAAGAAAAATAAAAGCTTTCCTTCAAAAAGAGGATGCATAAAATCAAAGGAAAGTATGCATGTATATTGATGCTTTTCACCTACTCTGATTGACTCTTCTGTTTACTTGCCTCCTGTATTTACAGACATCATTCACACCTGTGTGGACCATACCGTTAACTCTCATTTTAATGCCTTCTCTAACCTGTTGAGGGCAGCAAAAGATCCAATTGAAGATTTTCTCGAAGAGCAATTTCAGAAATCTGAAGAGAAAATACGTTCTCAATTCAAGATGGAGAAGATTGTTTACTCTCAAGATGTTCTCTACAGTCGCCAGCTAGAAGCTGCAAAAAAAAAAATCTTCCCATCACATTTTGCTTCACTTCTCAGTGCAGATGTACGTGAGATGGCACAGCATCTCACTGCCTATTTCACGGTAATCGTTTGTTAAATTCATACAATAATACATATACTGAGCTTAGAAGTAATGTTAAAGTGTGAAGTAATCACTATGCCACTAGTGGCACCTGACAGAATTGAAAAAAAAGTACAGATTGTTTCCAAATCGTCTTCCAAAAATAGTCTTCTTGTCACGTTTACATTTCCTTGTCCCTTCATATATATGTGGAATAGTAGAGAAAAAAAGAATGCTGAAAGATAAACACAGTATACCTTTAAAGAATAAAGAAGGAGTTCATCTTTTGCATGCAAATACATTATTTGTGGCAAAGTCTTGTTGTGACAAAGTCTTGTTGTGTCAAATACTGACTTTTGTGCAAGTTGTAGTTTTGTGTTTGAATTTGAATGTAATTTATATTTGTAGATTACCCGTGACCGTCTGGCTAACCAAATTCCACTGATAGTCCAGTACCACATGCTGGACCAGTACATCTCTCAGCTTCAGAATGCAATGCTTGCCATGATTGGAAGGAACAATCCAGGAATCCTGCTCCGAGAAGATTCTGGCGTTGCACGTAAAAGGAAAGAACTGAAAGAGAGACTGGAGCGCCTGAAGAGTGCAGGAAAAGTCCTGTCCAAATTTGTGCATTCTGCATAATTGTGTGTTGTTGCTGTACTAGTCCGAGAAGCTTCGGAGTCCATTTGCTCAGAATTGTAAGGAGTGTCAGAGTGGGTGGAAAATCCTCATTTATAGTTAGTTTTTCTAAACTCGCTCCTTTAATATGAATACTGTTCCTTTAGTTTAAAGTCAGAAGGAAATCAAAGTAGACCCATTTTATTTATTTATTCTTTTAAATAGCCTACATGTTACTGGTCGTATAGTAAAAACAGCTCATCTGTGAATATGTTTTGAAATTTTCTTCTTATTTGAAAAGCCGTTTTAATCAAAAATAGCCTATGTCACAGTATGGTAGGAAAGTTGATCATTTCTGTTTCATTCCAACTTTAACAATTATATTAAATTATTGTAATAATAAATCATTTGTCATCATTTCCAATTATGATGCTGTTCTGTTAAACATTTGTTCCTGGTTTGATTTATATTGTATTTGCCTATTCATGTAAGACATTTCTATCTAAGAATGCACTGGTTTTGGTTTATTTGGAAGTACTTGTAATGTTAATCAAACTGATGCTTTCTTTATTCTGCTTACTGTCTTAGACTGTTTTTTAAAATAATAATAATAAAGCTACAGTAGACTAATGGAATTATTTTATTCTGA
Source organism: Acrossocheilus fasciatus (assembly GCA_036784905.1). Taxonomy (NCBI): domain Eukaryota; kingdom Metazoa; phylum Chordata; class Actinopteri; order Cypriniformes; family Cyprinidae; genus Acrossocheilus; species Acrossocheilus fasciatus. The sequence goes on along the minus strand of CM071946.1, from coordinate 24,463,509 downwards.
TCATGGTGAAAGATACAGACAATAGTAGTGCCATTTCAACAGCTGGCTACAAACTGATTTCTAGAAATGAGCTAATTGCGTAATTGCTATTCTAATTGCTTTGCCAAGGTTTTATGATTTATACATGGATTATTGGGGATTTAATTTAATTTACCAAAAGAATGTTATCTTCATAGTTACATTTTTGTACAAAATTGTTCATTTGCTGTGGGTCACCAAGCAGTGGAGTTGATCGAAGCAACAGAGGTGTCGTACTCCATCAGTTTTTTTTATTTATTTTATAAATAAACATTTCGCTTCCCGCTCGAACTAGAAAACACCACTCCGAGCGATCCTGGTAAAGCTTTTCTCGATTAAGTATACCGTTTTCATTGTATGCACCAATATTCCTGTCGTATTGTTGATTTTTAGATTAAGTGATTTAAGATTTAAGTGTTTATAACACGGTTTGCGTCTATGCAGCCAGTGCGTAGGTCTGTACTTCCTTTTGTAACTTCCCTCAAGTCATCCAATAGTGTGGATGAATAGTTTAAAGATATGACAAGTTTTAGGAAGACTGCAAAACGTTTATTTTGTCGATTGATTGATCAATACTGCTTCCAGCTTTTAATCAATTCCAAGAATCGCCCTAAGCGGTAAAATGTGCTGCTGCTGACAGATCTTGATAACTGAGAATAGCATTATAATTTGTTGCAAAACTCGACTAAATAAAACAGAAAAATACTGTATATTTTTTGTTTTCACGAGTAAAACAAATCTTTAAAAAAGTCCACTAAAACAGTCTTACACTTTTATTTATAGACGTAAATTATGTTTACACGTAATTTGGCAAAATGTTTGAGGATGGCATCATTTCGACAAGAGGGTCTGGCTGCAGACATAGGGGCGAGTGGAGCTCCACTCAAGAGCGGAAATACGTCACCTCCACTAGCGACGCGTCCGCCATGTTGGTCCGGGCAAGACTGCCTGTGGAAATACGTCACTTCCATTAGCTCTGCGTCCGCCATGTTGGTCCGGGCAAGACTGCCATAAAACTAATGGAGGTAAACGGAGCTGCGTTTTTTTCTGGATAAAAACACGATGATGTTTACATTTATTAGTCGATTTCAGTGGTTTGTGATCTACATGGAATTAAAAATAACTGTCTCCAGTTATTTAGTTATGCTTGGAAAATGATTAATTTTCGTAAAAAATTGTGACAGCTCACACGCTTGTTGATTTTGCTATTTCTATGGTAACAATTCTAATATTTAGTATAACTGTGACACATGTAAAATAATCTAATGTACATGAAATGAAATTAAGTTTTTTTCTTTGTGGAAATTGCTTTCTGTGTCTTCAACCCCAACATTTCAGCTTGTCTTGTGCTTCAGGTTCAAAAAATTGACACACTGGTAGTCTGCTTTCTATATTTTCATAGCAGTCTATGGATAGAGATATAAACTCCACAACAAACAATAAGAAATATAACTGATAATCTTTTATGGATCCAGAAAAAGTTACAGTGATAAAACATTATGCACTAATAATACATATAGTAAAATAGTAAACATATAGTAAGTGATATGTGATATTTAAAAAGTATAGTACAAATTGTAGTAAAGTGATAATAAAACAGTGAGTACAACAAGACAATAACATATAAGTGATATAATAATAGATTTATAATAGGTTTAGAATAGATTTCAGTTCTTGCTTTCCTGAGAATGGAGTGTTTTAGTTGTAATTATCCACTGGTTCTCTCAAGATTTTCCTATGGGTTTTTATAATGGGTTTTTACAAATAATGAATAAAATATGGTCTGTGATAAACATAACTTGACAATACTTTTGCTCTACAATGCAAACTACACACACTCATGGTGAAAATGCTAATTTTCAAGCAGTTAACAAAACACAAACACAAATCTTTTTTTTTTTAAGAACTGGTTTCACAACAATATTAAATATACAACGAAGAAGGAACACTGTTTTCTTATGATGAATTCCTTTTTTGTTGTAAAACACCAATTACTCGATTGTTATTGGTTCAGTCTCTTCATGCACTCATATGTTATGTAGAGGTATTAATAAAGACCATTCTCCTGATTCAGCTTCTCTTGATGTTACTAAATCTTATATTGGTAAAATTTGTTTTTCATTAAATCCCAAGAGTAATAATAGAGCTATTCGTACTCTTTTCCAAAGAGAAATTGTTACTGTACCTTATGTTTTGTCTCATTGGACCTCTTTATTAAATGGAAAATTGATTTGCTGGAGAAAAGTGTGGTTGTTACCGCAGAGATATTTTCTTAGAAATAACATTAAAGAAGTTTCTTATAAGCTCATTCATAGATTTTATCCAGCAAATCATTTACAAAAAAAAAAAAAAAAAAAATGTAAATTGCATTTTCAGCAATGAATATGAGGAAACTGCACTTGCACTTTCACTTATTTTGGCACTGTACCTATTCAGTTAAACTATGGTGTAAAGTTCAAAAATGTATCAATTAAAATATTTAGTGTTTGAGACCTTTTTCACGCCTTTGGAAAATGCACTCTTTGGCTTTACTGAGTATTCTGACTAGGAACAGCATTTTTACTTAATTAGTTTACTTATACTGCCGACCAAATTTCATGTACATAAGTGTAAATTTACTAATAAGAAACACAATTTTATGGTTTTGTTGACTGAAATATATATATATATATATATATATATATAATTATATACATATTGACAGTATAAGAGATTCTTTGAATAAGAAAGCTGTAGGAACTTTGAAAGCTTGTGAACTTTATAATATATTTATTTATTTGATTTTGATATATGTATACGTGTGTGTATATATAGGGCCTATGGTCTTGTGTCTTTGTTTACAACTTTTATACTTACCTCCCCGGCAACTCCTATTTGCTGTAATTTATTTTTCAATCCTTTTCCTTTTTATTTTCCTTTTCTTTTTTGATGTTATTTCTTGATAATATATTGTATCGTATTGTTCTTTGAATAAAAATAAAATAGCCCAAAACCAGCCCAATGGCATTTCGAGGGGGGTCCCCTGGTAAAAATCGCATCGCAGGGACTAAATATCACGTTACTGGTTTCAGCAACATATTTTAAAGTAGCCCAATTCCGAGGTAAAAAATCAGTTGATAGATGACAATGGTCAGCTATATTCCTTTTCAGAATTTTCCAGGAAATTTGATTTTGGGGCTTCGTTAAAAGAATATAACATTGTATTTAAAAGAAGATGCTGGAATAGATTTTCTGTTGATATGATTTTGAACAAAGCAGTTATTGAATTTGTCCTCAACAATCAAAATTCTTCTACTGAAATAGAATTGTTAGGCCTATATATAGAAACAGGATTAGAGGTTTGCTATTCTTTCAATAGAGTTTTTATACCACTAGGAATGGCATTAAATGGATGGCATTGTACAACATTAATTGGAATGCTGCTTGGTCTCTTCCGCACAAATATTTATTAATAAACAAAATAAAAGAAGTCACATTTAAAATATTACATAGGTACTACCCTTGTAATAGTGTATTTAATAAGTATATGCAAAATATTGGAGGAAAAAGGGTTATACCTCTCAGATAAAACAAATGTTAGAATATGTATCAACACTTTTGATATTATTTTCTTTTAATATAACTCTAACTCCTGTATTCAATATATTGTTAATCTTTTTTATTATATACTGGCAAATGTTTTATTCACAGGTGTAAATTTTTGGGTAAGAACCTAGTACTGTCAATTTTTCTGGTTGACTATAATTCTTAAATTTTGTCTTTTATGGGCATAAAAAAAAATAAATAATAATAATTCAAAAGTCAAAAATTGCTTTCAATGTTTAACCTTGTATAATTTCCCCCCTTTGGTTTATGTTATTTATTTGTTGTCTTTTAGTTTATTTATTTACTTATTTTGCTTTCTATTTTGTATTATTTTTTGTATTTTGTCCTCTATTATTTTTGAGGTTGTTGTGGTTATGTGCTTAAGTGTTTTGGCAAAAAAAATTAAAAAAAATTAAAAAAAATTCCGAGGGAAAACAGCGGACTTGGCAACACTGAATGGAGGTGACGTATTTCCGGTTCAAGAGTGGAGCTCCACTCGCCCATGGTCTGCAGCCAGACCCCTCTCCATTTCGAAGGATTTTTAATGTTCCATTTTTTCCCTCGTGCTTGACAAATCTTGTGTGTGTACGCATGTGGGAACTGAAGGCACTGCCACCTCATGGTTAATCCTGACAACAGCCCAACTTTTATATCAACACCTGCCAGGGTGATAAATGAATAAATAAGATGGCATACCCTGTTGAAAAATTGCTTGCCACTGCTTTAAACTAGCCTGCTTGCACTATTGCTTGAATAAAACGTTTAACACTCAAAACTATGAATAAAATACTGCTTCTCAGGCGTAATGTGCAGATATGTTTTGCAGACATGTCTCCGCGCGTTTCTTCAAATGGAGGAAATGCAACTAGTGGTCTGAACCAGCATTATGAAGAGAAGGTGCGTCCATGCATCGACCTAGTGGACTCTCTCAGGTCTTTAGGAGTTGAAAAAGACCTGAACCTGCCAGCTATTGCTGTCATAGGCGACCAGAGCTCAGGAAAGAGTTCAGTGCTGGAAGCCCTGTCTGGAGTGGCCCTGCCTAGAGGAACAGGTAATACAAACACAAAGCACATTGTTCTTTATCTGTCTATCTATCTAGATAATTTCTAAATGAATTCATCCCTCGTCTCTCTCTCTCTCTCAGTATCATCCCGTGTCCTTATAGTACAGCACAATAACGTTATATCAGGGGAATGACTTTAAACGCTAATAAATGAAATATCATAGCTCATTATGTTGTCATCTTTTTTTTAAAAAAAAACCTCAGTAGTTGTGCTTGAAACATTTTGAGCGAAAAATGATGAAAACACATGGCGTGAGCATTTTAAATGTGAAATAACAAGACTAAAGTTAGAATATTTCACAATGTACAATCATACACAAATTATGAAGGTTTAAATATATAGGTTTTCAATTATATACTCACATTTCAATGTCCAAAAATAATATTTTAACTCAAATGATTGCCATTCCAAATTACTGGAAAATATTACAAATTATTAAACATGTCAAAAACACCACACACATCTCTCAAAGCACCAAAAGTATGTTAAACTCTGTGCTTATAACCTTCTTTAAAAGGTTTATCATTTTGTCAGTGTGTTGGACTACTTGTTTTACCTCTGCAGCTCTGCTGTCATTTTCCTTAAAGGTTCTTTGCTCAATAACACAGATGCTGATTAGCCAACTCAATTGCCAGCAAGAAGCTCCTTTCACCAGTGAGAAACCTTTCGACACGCCCCCTACTTTTTGTCATTCCCTTACCTTTCTGCACACCCATTTCTCTGACCTGCAGCTATCCCTGTCTCGTTCCTTTGCCTCTCCCGAGTTCATGTCATGTCGAAATCAAACCTGAGATTACTTGAAAACACAATCCATGAGGAATAAAAGCACACTGTGTCTGTGGCCATCATATCTGTGGTGTTTATCAGGCTTTCATGATCCTAAAATCAAGTTGACAATTAAAAAGAACAGCTGAACATCAGTTCACAAATAAAATATATATGTAATCTACAGTGTCTGTCTATCTATATGAATGTGTGTCTATATTTACGGGTGTATGTACTGTTTTTAAAAGTGTTTGAATTCCTTTACACTTATCTATCATAGAACTTTACATTTGTAGGAAAGTCTTTACAAATTGACATCGCCACCACTGAGGCTCTGCAGATGGCCTTCAGAGTCGATTCAACTGGACAAAGGACCCTGGGTATGCAACATTTTAGATAGGCTGCTCACTGAATGTGTCAATAAGTATTTTCTGATAGTATAGTTTACCTTTCTTTGTGAATTAATGAAACAGGTTTTCATCTTCAGGTATTCTGACTAAGCCAGACTTAGTGGACAAAGGCATGGAGGAGACAGTGGTCAGAACGGTCAATAATCAAGTAATAAAACTGAAAAAGGGCTACATGATTGTGAAGTGCCGAGGCCAACAAGACATCATTGAGAAGCTCGATCTGACCAAAGCTCTGGAAAAAGAAAGACATTTTTTTGACGAACATTCTCATTTCAGGCAAGACTTTCTTCTTAGAATTGTAACACAAACTATTGAATGTCTGTAGAAGGAAAAACTATAGTGTTATGTAGGCAAAATGTTTGTGAAATATATTCTAGTATAGAGGTCATCATGACATTCATCTCATTTTATAATTTAGTATAACTGCTTTTCAGGCTTTTTTGTAAGTTGTTGCTGTTGTTTCACAACAACGACACTGTATATTTTATATACACGTTTCACATAACCCACTAATTAAAATGCATGCAGATTGTTATGCTGCAGTCCTTAACTTCCTTGTCAAATTTATCTATTGCCTTTAGGTCTCTTCTAGAGGAAGGAAAAGCTACAATACCCGTTCTTGCAGAAAGACTCACAAAAGAATTGGTTGAACACATTACTGTATGTATGCCGAGCAGGGTTGCTTGATTATGGAAAATATTATAAACACAATTATTTCGTGATTAATTAACATGATTATAAGTGGGCTATATGACCACAATCTTATGAGTATTTTATTTTCAAGTATATCCAAATTTTACAATTCTCCATACCAATTTTGATGCCACACCAGAGAGTAATACTAGGCTAACTAATGTAGGTAAAAAGTCCAAAAACAATTATTGAGGACAAGGAAGCAGTCAGTAATTCAACATAAATTACAAATAAAAGGACAAATACAATAGAAAAATGATACAAATGAACTAAAAGTTATAGTGACAGTATAGTATTCAGCTACTTAATTGGAACTTAATCACACAGCAACAGAACAGAGAAAATAACTTAAAACAGAACAATAAAGTATACAGAATAGGATACAGAATTCTAGATCGTTTTTTCTTCTTCTTTGCTTTCTAATGTTTCCATTACTTGTGTAATTTCCTAGAAAACGCTGCCAGAGTTGCAGAAACAACTTGAGATGAAATTAGAGAAGACGTCTGAGGATTTTAGAGCACTGGGAGATGGAGTTCCTTTAGATGAACAAGAAGAGCAATTTTCTGATTACAGTAAAAATCTGAATACATTTACATGTGGTCCCCCATGTATTTTTATGTAACCTTTTTCTTTAATCTCATAGCCTGATGAGACTCTTTTGCTCTACAGAAAATTCGCCAGTTCAATGATGCCCTCGAAGGAGTAAAGAGGGCAGAAGAAGATCTAAGAAACTCAGACATGAGGGTCTTCACCAAAATCAGAAAGGAATTTGCTACATGGAAGCGCGTTCTGGATGACAAAACCATAAGGAGTGAGCTCATAAATTATATTGTATTTATATAGTGTATTGTACCATTTTAGCATTGATTTAAAACTAAATGATGTTGATTTGGGCAATCAGAATGTGTCTTGTTTTCTCTCCAACATTAATTTGAATCTACAGTCAACTTTCAAGCATGTGATATTGTTTCCTGAGTTTATGTAGGCCACATCTGTCCAGTATCAAAATGTTGGTGTGAGCCCTTTGGGTTTAACCCTCTGTGGTGCAGGGGTGTCCAACAGTATACGCTAGTGGTGTCATTCTCGATTACTTATGTATCCTTCATCTTTTCTCTCTAGCGGAGGAAACCCTCAGAGATGAGGTAGAGCAGTATGTTAGGACTCGCAGAGGAAAGGAGCTTCCTGGAGTTGTGAACTATAGAACCTTCGAGAACATTTGTCAAGAAACACATTGAGGAGCTAGAGGAGCCTGCTTTAAAACTGCTCAAAGACGTCACTGGTAAAGGGCAGTGTCTCAAGTTTTCAGTGTCCTCATTTTGATTTTCCCTTGAACATACCATGTGTATGTTCAAATAAACAATGAATTTCTTTCTAAAAGACGGAGAGAATCTAGCACAATATATATATATATATATGGTGTAATTTACCTCCTATATGATTGGCTGCTCTGTTTTCTTTCTCTTTTATTTATAGACATTGTTCATTCCTGTGTAAACCGCATCGTTGGCTCTCATTTCAAGGCCTGACTTGTTGAGGGCTGCTAAAGAACCAGTCGAAGACTTTCTTGATGATCATTTTCAGAGAGCTGAGGGGAAAATACATTCTCAGTTTAAGATGGAGAGCATTGTCTACTCTCAAGACTATCTCTACAGCAGTCAGTTTGAAACTGTAAAACAAAAACAAAGCCAAACAGTTCTTGGGCATAGGGCGTTCGTCAGTGCAGATGTTCGCGAGATGGCACAGCATCTCACTGCCTATTTCACGGTAATATTTTGAAACGTTTATGCATCTCTCCATATACAGTATCTAAAGAATTAGGAACCTTTCTTCTTTCATCTTTGCGTACCCCATGTGCTTTTTGCACATAACAGTTTCAACATGTAAAATAATGTTTGCTTACTAAAAAGGTATTTTTAGTACATTACAGGCTTTGTCTGACCAGTGCGTCTGTTGAAATGGTTGAACATGTTGAATCTGAGAAGTGACCTACTGTAATCTAGTGACCATTGCAGTTGGTCTGCATCTGTCTATGCGGTGTAAATTGGACACAAGTTTAAATATAATTTGTGTGTATTTCTAGATTACCTCTGACCGTCTGGCTAACCAAATTCCACTGATAGTCCAGTACCACATGCTGGACCAGTACATCTCTCAGCTTCAGAATGCAATGCTTGCCATGATTGGAAGGAACAAACCAGGAATCCTGCTCCGAGAAGATTCTGGTGTTGCATGTAAAAGGAAAGAACTGAAAGAGAGACTGGGACGCCTGAGGAGTGCAGGAAAAGTCCTGTACAAGTTTGTGCATTCTGCATAATTGTTAAGCTTCTGATGTAGATTTGTGTATTTTTGACATCCCAGAAGTTTAGCTCAGAATTGCAATAGGGTGTTATTTTTCACATGTTTGGCCAGTTTCTCACACAGAAGTTAAGACAGTGTTGGTGCAAATTCCCAACTAACATGTCATGTCCTGGAAACTATCCCACACTTTGTTTTACACTCATAAAAATATAACATAAGAATTCCTAACTGTTCATTTAGTGATCTCTAATTTAATATTAATATAAGTATAACTGCAGTAATAGCAACTAGTAGAGAAAAGGTCACGTTTGTTTGAATATAAATATCACAAATTTTCATGTGAGACATGTATATGTAAAAATGCACTGCTTCCGGGAAGTGTTGAATTAATGCTTTGTTTTTTATAGTTGTTGAAAATAAAAATTTCTAATTGTGAAAGGTTGTTGTGGTAGTCATTAAATAAAACTAATCGTTCACCACATTCACAATGTAGACTGGCACAGTAAACATTAGGTGGCGGTATGAGTCTATGTTCTTCCATATGTCAGTGACTCCGAAGAAGACTCCGTGGTTGTTAAGCTCACTCCACCGTCATGTCCCTCCGCACCATGTTTGCGCTGCGCGCTCTGTCCCGTCCTGCGCTCCTCAGATACACCGCTGCTGCTCAGCTTCACGCGACTTCACACTGCAGTGGCGCAAAAGTCGCTGTTGTAAGTAACATTATGTATGCCAGTGCTGCACATGACTGTCATTGACGCTGTATGTCAAATCACCTAAACATATTTAGTGTCCCATTTTAAAGCAGCCTTGTGTGAAATGAATAGGTTTCATCAACAATTTCTCTATTTTTCGCTGAGAGATTGTTTCAGGTTAGTTTTGACTATGTATTGGAAGTAGTTATTTGTCAGTTTTGGTAGGGTCACGTTCCCCTGATTTTTAGTCTGCTCATTTGCATTAAACAGTAAAAATCAGTAACATTTTCATTTTACGTGTACGAGACAATGTAGAGTCACTGGCCGACTGTCATTATCTCAAAATAAACCCCGACAAGGTGATCAGGATTGAAGTTATCGTGTAACGGTTGTTAATCACTGAATGAGACGCAAGATGGCGCCAGCTGCGTTTGTGTGAAGGAGAAGCGAACAACTCGAGGAACGTTACACGGTGACATTAAATTGACCAATCAGTTTTAAGTATTCCAGACAGCCGTTTGATAATTATTTTAATATGTATTGAAACAATGTAACCGGTGTTTTTTATAGCGTTTGTTTCCTGCTCTCCAAAACACATGTCTGTAACTTTATCTCTGCTTTTATTAGGTGTTGTCAGGATGTGGTGTATATGATGGCACTGAAATCCATGAAGCATCAGCGTGAGTAACATACTAGTTTCTTTCTTGAGTAATTCAGTGGGTTCACAACAACCTGTAACTTGATAAAAGACATGCATCCAACAAGGAACCAGCTGCAGCATGGGTTTCATGCTAAGTTTGACTTTAGGAGTTCTCTACTGTAAATATAAACTCGATTTGTTAGTTTCAGTTTTAAAAACAATGTCATATTTCAGAATTTTCTTCTCAGTGAAACCTAGATATGTGTGCTATTGCTTAAACCTTTTTTTATTTTGTGTGAATACTTTGCATTTGTCTATGTGTGTGTATGTAGAATCCTTGTGCATCTAAGTCGGGGAGGTGCAGAGGCTCAGATGTTTGCTCCAGATGTGTCTCAGATGCATGTGATAGACCACGGCAAAGGTCAGCCTGTGGAGAACGAGTCAAGGTGAAGTGTTCTTTAGGAAATTCTGATTTCAGAATGATTACAGTGTAAAAACTCTGTAATGTATTGGTACTTGATGAGTTTAGGTGTTATGAAAAATCATGAACATATTAATAATCCATCTTGCTCAACCTTTCTTTATATATAGGAACGTCTTATCGGAATCAGCACGTATCGCTAGGGGCAACATCACTGACCTGGCAAAACTGAATGTCAGTAATCATGATGCAGTCATCTTTCCTGGTGGTTTTGGTGCAGCTAAAAACCTGTGAGTGATGTGAATTATTGTGATGAATCAGACCTGTGTCTTTTGAAGAAAATATTAAAAGATAAAACCGATACTAAAACCTTTTTGATTAACCTTCTTTGATGTGTCACTAACATTTCTGTTTTAGTCTTTACTTCTGTTATCCATATTTTATCTTCTTTGCTATCTATCTTTACTATCATCAGGTCAACATTTGCTGTTGATGGAAAAGACTGTAAGGTGAACAAGGAAGTTGAGCGAGTTTTAAAGGACTTCCATAATGCAGGAAAGCCAATTGGGTTAGTTATAATATATTACTATCTATATAGACCCATGATTTTGGGTCTTTTATTTTGTTTATTAATCAAATCAGACTTTACGGACATGTTTTCATATAACAACTTGCCTTCTTGTCACCAGGTTGTGCTGTATATCTCCAGTGCTGGCTGCGAAAGTTCTTCCTGGTGTGGATGTGACGGTGGGTCATGAGGAGGAAGAAGGTGGGAAGTGGCCATATGCTGGTACAGCTCAAGCCATCACTGCACTGGGAGCCAAACATACTGTCAAAGAAGTCACCATATCCTACCAGAACAGTCTCTTCTCTTCTCTTCTCTTCTCTTCTCTTCTCTTCTCTTCTCTTCTCTTCTCTTCTCTTCTCTTCTCTTCTCTTCTCTTCTCTTCTCTTCTCTAAAAAGTCACATAAGTCAGAATTATAAATTTAACGTCATAGTCATAATTTTGATATAAATATAAATTAAGACATTCTAAATCATTATCATGAGATATAATTATGAAACAAATTTTTTATGCCATAATTTCAACTTTTCTTCTCTTTTACTTCTCTGTGATAAGTGTTACCCTTAACCTTTGACCCTCACGAATCCCATATGGACAAGAAGAACAAGGTGGTGACCACACCTGCTTTCATGTGTGAAACAAAGTTGCACTTGATTTTTGATGGGATTGGTGCTATGGTGAGAGATGTCCTAAAGCTCAGCGGGAAGTGAAAGTTCAACCAATATACAAACCCGATTCCAAAAAAGTTGGGACACTGTACAAATTGTGAATAAAAACAGAATGCAATGATGTGGAAGTTTCAAATTTCAATATTTTATTCAGAATACAACATAGCTGACATATCAAATGTTTAAACTGAGAAAATGTATCATTTTAAGGGAAAAATAAGTTGATTTTAAATTTCATGGCATCAACACGTCTCAAAGTTGGGACAAGGCCATGTTTACCACTGTGTGGCATCACCTCTTCTTTTTATAACGGTCTGCAAACATCTGGGGACTGAGGAGACAAGTTGCTCAAGTTTAGGAATAGGAATGTTGTCCCATTCTTGTCTAATACAGGCGTCTAGTTGCTCAACTGTCTTAGGTCTTCTTTGTCGCATCTTCCTCTTTATGATGCGCCAAATTTTTTCTATGGGTGAAAGATTTGGACTGCAGACTGGCCATTTCAGTACCCGGATCCTCCTTCTACGCAGCCATGATGTTGTAATTGCAGTATGTGGTCTGGCATTATCACGTTGGAAAATGCAAGGTCTTCCCTGAAAGAGACGATGTCTGGATGGGAGCATATGTTGTTCTAGAACTTGGATATACCTTTCAGCATTGATGGTGCCTTTCCAGATGTGTAAGCTGCCCATGCCACACGCACTCATGCAACCCCATACCATCAGAGATGCAGGCTTCTGAACTGAGCGCTGATAACAACTTGGGTTGTCCTTGTCCTCTTTAGTCCAGATGACATGGTGTCCCAGTTTTCCAAAAAGAACTTCAAATTTTGATTCGTCTGACCATAGAACACTTTTCCACTTTGAAACAGTTCATTTTAAATGAGCCTTGGCCCAGAGAAAACGCCTGCGCTTCTGGATCATGTTTAGATATGGCTTCCTTTTTGCATGATCGAGCTTTAGTTGGCATCTGCAGATGGCATGGCGGATTGTGTTTACCGACAGTCCTTTCTGGGAGTATTCCTGGGCCCATTTAGTAATGTCAATGACAGAATCATGCCGATGAGTGATGCAGTGTCGTCTGAGGGCCTGAAAACCTTGGGCATTCAACAAAGTTCTTAGGCCTTGTCCCTTACACACAGAGATTGTTCCAGATTATCTGAATCTTTGGATGATATTATGCACAGTAGATGATGATAACTTCAAACTGTGCAATTTTTCTCTGAGAAACTTCTTTCTGATATTGCGCCACTATTTTTCGCACAGCATTGGGGGAATTGGTGATCCTCTTCCCATGTTGACTTCTGAGAGACACTGCCACTCTGAGAGGCTCTTTTTATACCCAGTCATGTTGCCAATTGACCTAATAAGTTGCAAATTAGTCCTCCAGCTGTTCCTTACATGTACATTTAACTTTTCCGGCCTCTTATTGCTACCTGTCCCAACTTTTTTGGAATGTGTAGCTCTCATGAAATCCAAAATGAGCCAATATTTGGCATGATATTTCAAAATGTCTCACTTTCAACATTTTATATGTTATCTATATTCTATTGTGAATAAAATATAAGTTTATGAGATTTGTAAATTATTGCATTCCTTTTTTATTCACAATTTGTACAGTGTCCCAACTTTTTTGGAATCGGGTTTGTATCAGTATTTTCAGGTTCATTGCATAGAGCTCGCCAGTCATATAGGATCTGTATCAGACTGCTTAAAAGATGAAGACTAGGCTATTTCTTGCTGTGATTTGTAGTGATTTGCAAAACAAGACTGAAATGACTCGACAGACATTACTAATCAAACATATATCTGCCTGACAGTGTTAAATGGTATTTTGTTGAATATACAGCAGAGGGCACTCTCTGTATTTAAAAAAGATAATGTGAATTATATGTAGCTCCATGATTTGTCTTGAAAACCTTAACTTGCCACATAAGATAAACTCACCATTTGTTTAAAAAAAGAGAACCAGTTAAAAGCTTGACAACTCCTTATGTCGTTTAAAGTAGACACAGTCTGTGTTGAAATATGAAGTTTGAAATGATGAATAAAGTGAATATTTTTATTAAAAATTATAAAATGTTAGTGGGTAGTCATTTATCAGTCTCCATTTAAAATCATTAATATATCATGTAATGGAGTATTTACTGAAAATCTAGATGCTGTAACTGTATGACAGGGCTGTGTGTTCAGAATTGAATTGCCAGTGCTTTTTAGATGCCATTTGAATTAATTGAACATCAAAGATGCATACCCCTGACTTGACACAGTTTACCCTTAATATAAGGCAAGTTGACACTAGACCACTTTGATTTTGAAAAGTAAAATTTCTTAAATCAGATTATATTTCATATGTTATATTACAGTCATTATATTTCTAATGTTACTAGCTCGTTAGTATATTTTCAGTAGCAAACAGCCTGTAATTATATTATTTCTCCTTGACTATAGAATGATATTAGTGAAAATGATCATAGCTTTGCCCACTCCCCCCTACCCTAAAGAGAAAGACACGTTATAATAGCATACGGTATAATACATTCAACATACTGAAAAAGTTCAAATGATCATGCTAAATTTCTAAAGTGATTGTCTATGGTTAGTAAGTCAGGTGGTGGAGGTAGAAGAAGTGTGTCCTGGAAACTGATGAGAGACAGAAAGACGGTGAGAAAAAGGAAACGGGTATGTTTAGACTAACAGGATTAGTCACATGATTAGCTACAGGCACCGATCATCATATGGCATCACGCAAGGCTACACACACCTCAAAGAGACCTGCAGTCGCCCACACAGACTCATTTCCTGAGCACCCATCCATATCTTATTGAGGTATGACTTTATAGGCAGTGCACATACTTTAATTGTAACTACTTGTATTTGTCTGAAGTTATAGATATTTTAGGACCAAATATATGTAACACTTTATAATACCCTTAAAAATATGTATGTCTGTACTAGAGCTACTGGATTTAAAAATATTTGTTAAATTAAATATTTAAATTTATTTTAATATTAATGTTATGAAATGGTGTTCAAATTTAAAATAAGATTTTTGGTAACACTTTAGAATAGGGAACACTTATTCACTATTAACTACTACTTTTCTCTCAATAAATTCCTAATTTGCTGCTTATTAATAGTAAGGTTGTTGTTAAGTTTAGGTATTGGGTAGGATTAGGGATGTAGAATAAAGTCATGTAGAATAAGGCGTTAATATTTGCTTAATTACTACTAATAAATGGCTAATATTCTAGTAACATGCATGCTAATAAGCAACTAGTTAAGAGACCCTAAAATAAAGTGTTACCAGATTTATCTATTTTAATATATTTTAAAAGGTAATTTATTCTTGTGATGGCAAAACTTAATTTTTCAGCAGACATTACTCTGGTCTTTAGTGTCACATTATCCTTCAGAAATCATTGTAATGTCCCCCGATAATTTTCTTTCTTTCTTTTTTTTTTCTTGCCCCCTTTACTGTGGTGTGAATACACTAGTTTTCCTCTTGTCACTTTCATTCGGGTCAGGCCAGGCAGATGTGTCTCCCTGCTGGTTACTTTAGACCTTGTTCTTTCAGACAGAGGCCGGTTCTCAGACCAGGGCATCTAGTTGTTCTGTTCCCAGGCACGGCACTCTTTGATGGGGATTGCTCCCACCCACCTCTCATCAGCCTACCCACTTCCCACAGCCTTCCAGAGAGGCTGGGCAAACAAGACCCCGCGTTCTGCCAATTTGTCCGTACAAAACGCAGGGATTTGGGGGCCTACAGGCACTCTTACACAGACAAATGGTAAGTATTTGCCTGGCAGTCTGAGATTCCTCACCCCCACCCCTATCTACCCATAAACACACACTCACTTGGTGCTTTCTCTACACTCTCAGGCAACTGGTTTCTTTACTCTGACTTTCTTTAACTGGACCTCCTAACAAAAAAAGACCTAGACTTGCTAAGAAGGTTTCATAAACCAGTATATTTATTTATTTTATTGTTGGTTTTTACTGGTTACTCATCAATCTGGGTTACCAGTAATAAGCAGTAACAGATCATAATAGACCAGTATTGGTATTATTTATTTTTTTACATTTTGTTCAGACATCATCTGGGTTCTGGGTATATTATGCCCAGTTGCATTATTGAATTAAACACACTACTAATACTAGTAAATGGTGTAAAATAGTGCAGAAATAAGTAAGTAACTCTGCTCCTGTAGGTGTCTGGGTTCCACCTGTTTTCAGATTAAATGTTTGAATCATGTGAGACAGGCTTGGGGTTCTAACAGCCCTGTTGGATGTAAATGGGCTGAGGTCTCTGTGTTTTATTGTGAGTGGGGCAGTCTATCAGAGACCGGACTGAGGCCCCACGGTCCTCCTGGCATCCTGATCAGAGGATTAGCAGCATACAGCCGCAGGTCAAGAGCATGCCAGTCACACACTCTCTCTTTAACACACACACACCCACACTTGTCATTTCACTTTCTCTCACAAACACCTTCGCTTTCACACACGCACGGCTGGAGAGAGCATTTCTCAACCTCTCACACTTGTGCAGAAGAGGCCTGTTTGATAGCAGGCTGCGGATTAGGTTCTGTGTTCTCTTTCATTCTTATTCTGATTGGCTTATGCTCTTGAGAGTCTTTTTTACTACAGTGAGGTCGTACTAGTCCATACAATGAAAAGGGATTTTTTTCTCATGACATCATATTCCCCCGTCCTCCCACATTTGAAAGATTTTTACGTTTTATTTTATTTATTTTTTTTGTCTAAGACACAGGATAGATCATTGTTCAGTTTTATGTTTGCATAAAAGATCACACGTTTGTTATTTGATCCATAAAGCAGGTGGTTGTAAAAATGCAGCCTGGTTTTAAGTAATTTTAATTTTATCTGTCTATTCTCAAATAATGAATATTATTGTGCTTATTACAAATATTAACCCACAGTCCTACTCCATACATTAAGCACAGCTGCTTTATAAATATGGCAGGTGGTCAATGTCAGGCCGAGCCATGCCAGCTTCCGAATATAGGGGTGTGCTGGTGTTTGACCAGAGAAGCGTGTCCTGTCTGTTAGTGTACCCCTGCACTGACCCCTGTCCATCCCTCAATAGTGCAATGCCTTGTTGCCCCCAGCATGAGGTCCCAGCATCCCCTAGTTGTGATAGTGGGGGCCACACAGCAAGGGGCCTTAGAAGGGATGCAGAATTAGCAGCTAAAATGGAGACTCACATTTCCATATGCATGCCACTGACAAGTGTTATACTGAAAAACCCGGTACCAATACGTGTACAAGGTGGCCCAATGCAACAAGATGGGGGGGAAGAAGGGGGCGCTGGGGGTTGGGCTTTAAAGGGGGCAGCAATATTGTACTAATTCGTGCAAGAGACTCTCTATCAAAGCGAAAGACATACGGTAATTAACGAGGGGTGAGGGGGGAAAGGAGAGGAAAGAAAGAGCAGGAAGAATGAGTTCGGGAGCAAGAGGGACAGAGATGCTGATTTTGACGTGTAAATGCTGTGTTGATTAGCATATGGTGGTTTGTCCAGACCCAGTATTTACCGGCAGAATTGAATGTGTGTGCGGCATGGATGTGACTTTGTCCCCCTAAATTTCCACAGCCACCTTTTCAGATACAACCCCCCCCCCACCACCACCACCACTCCCAAACACCCCCTCACCTTTCAATTCCTTTTCTTACCTCTTTTCTATGGCCATTGCCTTTTTCTGCCCTCTTTCTCAATGGTGTGAATGTAGAATATAAAGGTTGTTACCAACGGCCAGGCAGATTTTTTTTTCTTGTTCTCTTTTTCTTTTTTTAAAGATCAGTCTTGTCCAGCAAGTACAATGCGATCAGCGGACACTTATTTTTATTCTTGACAGAAGTACTAGTACTAAAAATGCATCACATTTTTAAACATTTTAATAGCTCCAAAATTATGAAAACTGCATAAGAAAATGAAAAGTGTATTCTCTAATAATAAAAAAAAATTAAAATAAATTCAGTTTTCTTTGGTTTTGGTTACACTTAAATGAAATATTAAATAACTAATATTTATTATGTTTCAATTATTGTTTATTATTTTTATTTATTCACTTAATTTGTTTAATTTATTGTATTTATTATTATTACTATTATTATTATTAATATTATTATTTTTTTGTTAATTAAATGAAATTTTACGTGATTAGCCATCAAAAACTGCATGGCCACACTTTAATAAACTCCTAATTTACTGCTTATTAATAGTTAGTAGAGTAGTTGTTAAGTTTAGGTATTGAATAGGATTAGGGATGTAGAATAAATGCTTTATAAGTACTAATAACCAGCCAATATGTTAATAATAGGCATGCTAATAAGCAACTAGTTAATAGTGAGAATTGGTCCCTATGCTGAAGTGTGACCGGTAAGATTAAGAGATGTAAAATATGGTCATGCAGAATAAGGCATTAATATGTGTTTATAATAAACGGTCAGTATGCTAGTAATGTGCATGCCAATAAGCAACTGGTGAATAGTAAGAAATGGTCCCTAAACAAATAATTTTTATTAATTCATTTTTTTATTTTACGTGATTCGGCATCTGTGCATTGATCCTCTTGCAGTAAGGTAAAGTATTTCACACTTTTCTCTGGGACTGAAAAAGAGCAGAGCAGGTCGCCCAGTGTGGTGCCTCTCATCTTTTGTGTGCTGGTTTCCCCATGCCAGCTTTCTGCTGTCACATTAGTGCACGTCAAATGCACAAGCTCACATGCAAATGTACTCTTAGACTTTTAGCTTTTTAGCTGGCTCAGAGGCTTCCTTTGCAAACAGGAAGTACTTTTTAGTCTTTAGGACTGATTTGCTAAGTGTCATCATGTTTGTCTTTTCTTTCTAAGTGTCTCTCAGGGGTGTTTTGGAGCAATTATTCACACCTGCTGCAATGGGTAAGTGGGAGCTAGAATCCTTCATCATATAATGAACTCCTGGCAGACCCTCACTGCTGAATATTTCTCTCTGGCCAGAGGAATAGCAAGCCAGATATACAGTAATATCAACCACGTGTGATCGTGAAGTTTGTGTGGGTATGTGTCAGACGATCAGTGTGAGTGGTCAGCCTGTTACAGGTCAAAGTTCATGGTCATCAATGGTTGAGGTGGGGACTTGGCCTTCAAGAGCAGAGCTTGTCTTCAAAAGTTTTTTTTCTGTGTGTGACAGATCAAGTATGTAAATCACATGTCCGTGTGTGTCCTGTGCCGGGTCTAAAGGCCTCTTCAGTTTACAGTGTGTTTAGACGCAAATTTAGCCCACGGATGTACTGAATGCTCTAATCACACACAACAATACCTGTCAAACCATTTGACCGTTCACAAAACACTGCACTTCTCTCTCTCTTTCTCTTCCTGGCAGGTAGATCTTTGGTGCTGCAGCTGCATGTCATGAATTGAATGAAAGCAGGCACTTGAGCAACTATGTGTGCACCCAGTAAAAAGGTGAAAAAGCCTATTAATCCTTTCCACGATTATTGCAGTAGCATTGCCCAATTACATCCAGCTCAGTGATGAGATGAATTGCTGATCAGATTCATTTTGGCTGTTAAAAGCAGTATCATTTGCTTGACACGAAACACAATGTTAACATTACGTCTAACTTATTAATCACATTTTTTCTGGTAACACCTTCAGGCTTTTTAAAGAAGTTTTTATTTAAATGTAAGTTCATTTGAATTATTCAAGTTTTAAGATTTAGCAAGAGCTTGAACAGGTAAATATAATAAATCTTTGCCACATAGTTTAATATGCATGATTTAGTCACATTAATGCACCTAAATATATTCTTTTTTTTAGTGATTGTGAAAAAATCTCTATCTCCATTCCACCCACTTTATCCTTCAATTCTCTCACTCACCATCTCTCTCTCTCTCTCTCTCTCTCTCTCTCTCTGGCTGTCACTGCAGCACAATGTAGGAGCATTAGTATGCTAATGAGGTGCGGGGCGACAGGTGGCCCGCTAGACAGCTCAATTAAGCAGCTCGTTAAAGGCCAAGCTAACGAAGCGGCCTGCACTGCAAGCCTCAACAAACAATGTGACTGTGCAGGCTACAAATTGGTGAGTGCTAGTTCTGTATGTGTGTGTGCACGTGTGTAGCAGGCAAGAGGCAGAGAGTTGGAGATAGAGACTGTTTTAGTGTGTGTGAGTAAATGTGTAAGCAGGGCCAGTGAGTTGGAGGGAGAGATTCAGTTTGTGTGTGTGTGTGTGTGTGTGTGTGTTTAGCAGTTAGCAAGGCTTTGTGATGGACACAACTAATAATGGCTAATAAGAGGGGCTTTTGCTCCTCATGAAATTGAAAGCAAAAAATAAAATAAATTATAATAAATCAATCACTGAAATGCATACATTCCTAATTTTTTATAATTAAAATTCCCTGTGTTTCCCAAAAGACTTTGCAGCAAACAGTCCCTTACACTTTGGCAAATTTTCATATTTCGTTACATGTTTTCTGTGGATATACACTGACGCTGTAACACTGATTTTATACATTCATTTAGAATGAAAGTTTTGATCTGGAATTCTAATGAAATTAGGCATGTGTATATAAAAACTGTCTTTAGTGTTTTAAGAGAACCTTTATATGGTCACCAATATCTTGTGAATCCTTAATATTTAAATGCATATTAATTGCTAATACTTTCTTAAGGTATATAAGTGTATACATTTATTTTGATTGAGATTATTGATTTGTCAAATTCACTGATTTTAAATTCTGACTGAAAATTAATGTTATGGCTGATAACTGATGAATATACAGTAAGAAAAGTGTATACTGTTTTGTCTTAACTGTACATTCAAAATAAAACAAAAAAATCTAGCGTTTTAAATGCGTAATGTATGATTTTAGGCATTACAACATTATAATGCACTATATGAAAAATGGATATTCATTATGAAAATGTAAAGATTACATTTTAAGAGTGTTATTAGATTTGAGTCATGTCAGCAAATGTAATTTAAATGTAAAAATAAAGGAAACAAGCACGTATAATTAAATATCTAAAATAAACTAATACTGATAAATCAATAATCAAATGTACTCATATAGTCACTTTATATACACTACTATGTTTAAAATGCAAAATAAACACCAGTGGTTTTAGGTTATGTTTGCAGAGAAAAGTCAGGTTTGTAAAAATCATTTCAAACATTAATGATGTCTGGGATTAAATGCTTCTTAATGATTATGTTCCTGCATATCACATGATGAAGTAAACATCTCTTTGTCTGATCACCCAGCAAAAAAAAAAAAAAAAAGATTTGCGCAGCTCTGGGACAATATCAGAAGCCGCCGCAGTTTGTGGTGGAGGAGCATTGTTTATTGTGACTAGATAAAGTTGTAACACAGACATTTTAATCAGTTTGTAACACTTAGCATTTGAGCCTTATTATCCGGGGTGTGTTCACTGGTGCGTGAAACAGCAGCGTTTGGGTTCATAACCCGACCCTCCTGTCTGAGTCTCGCTGGCATAAAGGGATCATGAGCTCTAATGGTTCAGGGATCTGCCCAGCAAACGAGGTTAGGTATGGAGGAAGACAAAAACACAGGGGCTAAACAGAGCCGCCCCATTCGCAAGCAAGCTGCTGCAAAGCTGGCCGACTCATGAATATGTTAATCCACATTTGCCCAAAAAAGTATGTAGAGAGGGAGAGAAGGAAAAAAACAACAGCACTCATTAATTAATAAGGACAATGTGCCTTTAATGACAGTGTTGACACTGTTGGCGAACAAGTGATTGGGGCCTGAGAACGAGAGGTCATCAGAATGAGAGGAAGTGACACATTGATGGGCGTTACTGTCAGAAGGAGAGCTCTTCTGTCCTAGGAGGGCAGAAAAGGTGATAGAGGATGGACATGCCGAGTATAATGAAGACAGAACTGAGCCATGAGAGAGAGACAAACAAGCAGGTTAGACAAGTAGACAGCGCAGAGGTCAGAAAAGTCAACTTCAGATATACACTGATTTGGAAAGAGAAAAGAGGACACTTCAAGGATATAATAATACTAAAATATGCAGATGAGTTTGTTTCTTTGTTAAAAACATCTTAATGATGAATTTGTTTTTTTTTAAAACATGCAACTTTGCTTCACGAGACATTCATTGATGGACTGAAGTCGTGTGAATAACTTGTGGATTATTGTGATATTGTTTGAACTCTTATTGTGGCAGCACCCATACTCTGCAGAGGATCTATTTTGAACTTGTCCAAAACTTTCCAATGAAGAAACATACTAAACTTTTATTAATTTCCCCCAATAGATATATAGTGGCATTATAGTCATTTGCACATATGCAAATTGTATGTATTGTATGCATCGAAAATGGCATTTATTTGACAGAAATATTTGAGCAATCTATTGAAAAATCTATTGAATATTGACTAAATATCTTCCATACATTTTGTCTTAAATAAGATTTTCCTTAAGAAATAGGCAAGAATGACCCTGTTGATTCCAATTCTTTCCAACACCAAAGTACCTGAACGTGACAAACCCATAAAATTTTCGCTGACACATAATAGTACTATGTTTGAATGAATCTCAAAATCTCAATCTCACACATTTTTACCAGCCATTGTTCCTCGAAGCTGCCCTAGACTTTCATGAGAAACGTATAGGTATTGCAAAATCTGACATAAGAGAATAGACATTAGACAAGATGCTAATGCCATTCACTAGCAGCACTTCAGCATTTTTGTGCAAATCCACCAGGCCTTATGGTGTTTGATTCACAACAGTAAAACCCAGACTTGCATTCAAACACACCATCTCTTTTTGATGCAAGAAATTTAAGCATTGCATCGAGGCCTGAAAGAACGACAATGGCTCAATCTTTTCAAACGCCAGAGCAGCGCCACACACATAGAGATCAGAGTAAGTTTATGAAGTAATCTCTCTTTCTCTCTCTCGCTATCACTCGAACCCCTCCCTCTCTCCCTCCCTCTGTGTTATGACATAGTAATCTGTGTCTCTAGCAGCTTGAATGAATAGGCGTATGAATGGCTGTTTTCTGCCTACATGAACCTATTGGAGGTGGATCAACCATATGCCCATGGACATGCACACTCAATGACAAAGGCGGATACCAACAGGTCCTCTCTGACACAAAGCGCCATGGGGCTGAGGGAGGCAGGCGAGACGAGGGGTGCATCTTAACCTGAGACGTCCACACACGCACACACACACAACTAAATATTCTCACACACACCCCACCGCATGCCACCCACACAGCAATATGGAGATGCGACATTGATACAAACCCAGCCTGAGGAGTTTGTGAAGATGCTACTTTGTTGTGTTGTTTTCGAAAGGTCTTGTTGTGTATGTAAAATGTATGGAGGAAGAGGGAGGGACAGTAGTAAAGACAAGCACTTTTTTGGAGGGGGCCAATCTGTTGCAGCTCTGGATGAAGTCTTGTGATGGAGAGACAGTGTGTTAAGCGACATATGTGACACAGAGGGACAAAAGGATTATGGTCCTCTTCTCGTTATCCGTGCCTTTGGACAGTGGGATTATCATCCGGGGAGTGAAGATCTCGGGCCGCTAAGCTTCAGTGCGGCCCGGTTCCTCATCTCTTGTGTGGGGTGGGAAAGCAGGGGTGAAGGGGGATCCCTGGAGAGCGGGCTGCTATCAGGATTTACATATTCATCAGAGATCAGAGCTATGTTCTCTTTCTTTCACTTCTCTCTTTTTTTTTTCTTCTGTCTTGCATACACATGCTCGAACATGCTGAGATGTCTTATTTTACTGTTTCTGAATTAGACTGTTTATGGATTTTACTGTTTCTGTTCACTTTTAAAAATGCTTTTTCACATTTATTGTTATATTAATTTTTTATATTATATGCAAAGAGGTTCAATGTCTTTTTTTCCCATTATATTATATTATATTATATTATATTATATTATATTATATTATATTATATTATATTATATTATATTATATTATATTATATTATATTATTATATTATATTATATTTAGTGCTGCCAAATTATTAATCGCATCCAAAATAAACATTTTTGTTTACAAAATGTGTGTGTACTGTGTATATTTATTATTTATATATAAATGCATACACATGCATGTATATATTTCAGAAAAACATGTTATGTTTGTATATTAAATATATTTATATATATATTATATAAATTATATGAATATAAATATGAACATGTAAACGTAAATATTTTTTAAATGTGTATTTATATATATATAATAAATATACACAGTATACACACATTATGTAAACAAACTTTTAACGATTAATTGTTTGACAACACTAATTATATCATGTTATGATAATATGATATAATTAGTGTTGTCAAACAATTAATCGTTAAAAGTTTGTTTACATAATGTAACTTAAAAACAACTCAAAGGCTTATTATTTTGGTTTGCTCATCCTTTTGCTTTATTGATTGTCGCTCAAGCTGCATGGACTCAAAATCCTGATTATCATATTAAAAAGATCCAAAGAGCATCATGTGCTTCAACAGACAACAGGAACATTTATGACAGTTATGTACAGTTAACATGTGTCTTCACAAATAAATGCATCACTCATGCAAGCAGAAAAATAATAATTTTTGTATTGGGGAAAAAAAAATACAGAAGGAGTGCAACGGAGTAACTACTGTAGCGGAGGGCAAATGAAGTTCAGCTGAGGTGAAGGGGTGAGACAACGTCAAAGAAGGGACAACAGTGAGAGAGATCGAAAGACGTGTCTAATGAAGGCATGCACACAGAGAGATGGAAACTAATGGAGACAAAGGATGTACAGAGTGAGCGAGAGAGGGAGAGAGATGGCGATGGGGTGGATGACTGCTGTTGAACTCATCGTCATCTTAATTGATGAGGTCATCCCGGGGACTATCCCAACACTAGAGTGTCCCCGGGAGGTCGTCACCAGGTCATCCAAAAGTCAAAATGCCCCAAAGAAAGATGACATGTAACTTTTCTTTGTTTTGTTTTTGTTGATGTTTGTTTATGGGTTTTTTTGCATTTAATTGAAGGGACAGTGTAGCCCAGACAGGAAAGTGGAAGGAGAGAGAGGGGAATGGGATCAGGACAAGATGCAAGCTGGATTTGAACCTGTGTCCCCTTGAGCACAACAGATATTTCTATGTCCCGAATTTCTATGTGCATTATCGACTGTACCACAGCTCCAACTTCTATGCATTTCGATGCATGGAATAAAAAAAAATGTACAAAGTTATTTTTCAAAATCATGTTCAGGCGCCATATTGTTTTAATTATTTATTGTGATTTTAGCTTAAAACTTTTAATACACTTTATTGGTATTACAAAAAATTCTACATATGCATTACCCAAAGCATTTAAAGCAGTGTCTCAAACTCAATTCCTGGAGGGCCACAGCTCTGCACAGTATATACAACATATATAGTTGTATGCAGCCAATATATAATCATGTTTAGGTCCCGTAAAAAATATAAATATTTTACTTAATATGAATATTAAACATTTTTTTTCCATAAGTTCATACAATTATTATTTTTTTTTACATGAGTAATTACTAGGAAACTAATAAAAAAACTAAATATACAGGGAGTAAATTTAAAGATACAACAAATAATGAAGACCTTTTTTCATTTTTCTCACACATATATACAAAGGTTTGTTTTGAAATTGGGTCCGAGTCTTTGATATGCTGTCAATCAAATGTTCTCTCCTGGAATTGCTAGAGTGTAGGTGTCAAAGTAACCTTTGCAACACAAGCACACATACACACACACACACACATAGCGAAACACAAATTGACTCGCTCAGCGACAACACACTCAGTAATTGCTGCCTATTAAGGTCTTCGCTTCTCTCTCACACCTCATTACAGGCCTAAACACACACTGCCCCCTCATTACAGATTGCTTGCTAAACACACACACATATACAATTCCCTCATTCCCACCTGTCAGTTAAACACTCAACCTGGCAAGCGTGACCACTGAGAGTTGGGTGTTAACTCGCTGATGACAGTGTGAGAGGTGTGGGCTCTGTAACCCCATTCCAATACATGGTAGAAAACTGTTATGTGTGCTGACCTTATGTGTCCGTGTGTGTTGTGGGAAGTCTCTAACAAGAGGCATTTGTCAGGATGGGGCGCTTCTCTTGTTGGATTAGGGTTGACTTTGAACACTCTATGAAGAAAGTGGACTCTCGTAGAAAAACCAATTAGCGCTTGTATCTATACATGTACCTCACACTGTTTGAGACTGTTCAGTGTGTTTGCATGTGCAAAAAGCAACAGGTTCAAATCCATTGTATGGGAGAAAAAAGCTGGTGATGTGAGTGTTTGCGTAAAAAAAAGAAAATTATTACAATTGTATATGCAGTAATGCAGTGATTTGGTTTCATCAGTTTCATCATCATAATGTTTATCATCATAACTATCATCTCTCCATCTTGTGCTCCTGTTGTTCTCTGCAATGAAATAATGTGCAGCCTTTAGCGATGGGGGGTTTGTTTGTTGTAAATTGGTGCAATTCGCTATAGACCCTGATCCTTCTCTCACTCTATCTTTCTCAAGGTGAAAGGAAATTGAATGTGCCAAAAAGAACAGATGGGTTGGTGAGAGGAGAATAAAGAAACAAAAAGTTGCTGCAAAACAGAGGAGTATAATTATGGTTATACCACGGTATGTGTAAGATGCATATGGTATGAAAAATTATAGTCATATTATCAGGTACCTTTATAGAAAAATCAGATTACTTATGTCCAACGGTGCCATTTTTAATGTCATTTTGAAGGAAACTGGAAGAAGAGCGTTTTGAAACTTGGAAGGAAATTCAGAACAAATCATGGAAGCTTGAAAAGAAGAATGGAAGAAAGGAAGTTCAGTCCAAGGTGATTAGTGATGTCCAACTCAGTTAAAGTTATATAATTGTCATTTTTTTATTCATATAAATTACAAGAAAAAGAAAGCTTTTATTTTGACACAAAGACTTTGCCATTGACTTTCTGAATCATTTGGATTAAAAACAATGTAATTTGCAAGACTGTGTTCCCAGCTGACTGCATCACGAAGCAAAAGCTAGTAATTTCTGACAGACAAACAGCTTGTGTTTTGTTCATACTGTAGCTATGTCCTAATGTGTTGTTTGTCTGTGTCCCAGCTTGCGATAGTTTGCAGATCCTCTTCAAAGTACTTCAGATGACAAGGGACCCCTCTTAAAAACACAAGCCTGAACTCTTCAGTTAAGAGCCCGGCAGTTTGCCTCACTGTGTGTGTTTCTAACCCAGGAAACTGACAGATGCCCATAAATTATTTGCCTTTATTTTAAAAGCACAGCTCATTTACATCAATTTGTAAGAGGCGGGGGAAAGTAGTGAGAGGTTTGTAACTTTAGGTATGTATATACGAGTGTGTAAGGGAGGGGGGGGGGCCATCTTAGGTGGTCAGTGTAGCCATTCTTTCGCCTAGTATCCTGTCGTATTCCTTGAACCCTTGCATACTCACCATTTCCACACACACACACACACACACACACACACACACACACACACACACCAGAGCTCAGATGCCTCCCCGCTAATTAGCAACAAGTCAGAGCCGCCCACTTCTGCAGGGCAGTAAATATTCCCACACACTCTCACACTCGCACAGACGTCCCTAACTCGGATACAAGACCCTCGTTCCTTCTCCATTCTTTCCCCTCTTTTCTGATTTTTATCACCTCCCCTTGTTTTGTTCCCACTTCTGCAGCCATCAATCATCCCATTGACCTATCTTGTTAGGGGAAACTCACAGACACGCCCCCTCGTCTCTTCCAGGCCTCAATCTCATCCCACGCTCTCTTTCTTTCTATATATGTATGCGTCGGAGCCCCAATGTCCATCTCTGACTTATACCTTCACGCTCCATCCTGCTCTCCTGCACAGTTAGTGGTCAGGACAGGGTTGTGTCCGTGGGCTGGACAGGGTCGTGGGGAGGTGTTGGGGGGGGGGATTAGATTTAGGGAACACTCTGGGTGGTACGGTAGCCCCTGCAACGAGCACAATGCCTCCTGTGTCCCCATGTGACACACACCCTTGTTTTACAACAGGGGAGGAGACACCTTCAATGCCCCAATGATGTGAACCACCCTGAGCCTATTCACTGTGACAAACGGCCACTGCTGGCCCCTGCGACAAACACATGCACAGACAGACCACGACTATCACACGCATTAACACGGAATTTGCTTCATGTTGTGTTTATTTGCTAAACTGTCCTGGCAAAAAAACACCACTGTTAAACGCACAATGGGAGACGCATTGAGACTACCTAGATGACATTAATATGCACACTCAAATCCGAGACAGATGGAATAAAAGGCTTTCGTCTACCTTTAGCGCTTTCTTTCTCTCTTTTCTCTCTGAAAGAACCTTCTTGGCTGGCTCTCAGTGGAGTTGAATTGGTATGGCTTTAATTGAATCAACTAGCTCTTTTCTTGTGCCGCACTTATGAGGCCAGAGCAGCCAAATGGCTTGATGACAACGTAATGGCAAAAGAATTGAATGAGCAACGCTGCCAGAGGCGAGTGAAAACCCAATGGCATTCCTTTGCATCTGCAGCGATACACAGTCACACTGTTACGCTATTATAACACTATTACGATTGCTGAACTTAGCCAAATCACAGGAAGATTGACATTTTAGTGGAATTCTGAGATTTTTGTGAACTTGTAGATTGTTGACATTGTATACAATATTCTATTCAAATGAGCATACTATGTAAACAGTTACAAAAACCTTTCAATCTGGTTAGTATTTTAGTTTATTTAAATTTTTTTTTTTAATGCAGATTATAGGTATGTGTCTTTTAAAAAAAAAAAAAAAAAAAACAATTTTAACCTCACGGTGCTATTTCTACATTATCTAAGCCTTGAATTTAATTTTGTTGGCATAACCTAATGCAGGGCTTCCTAAACATGTGTATGTGAACCCCTGGAGATTTATGAGGGACATGCAGATAGTTTATGAGTTGATGAAAAGCTAGTGATTAAATCATGAAAATGTAAATTTAAAATAAAAAAATAAAAGCAGTCATAATTAAACATGAATGTATATGTATGTGTGTGTGTGTGTGTGTGTGTATATATAATATATACTTATCTCAAATGATCATTAACTGACATAAAATATACTCTTGAAGCATCATATCAGATTTTAAGTTAATTTGTCAAAGGAGGTTGCCTGACAAAATACTGTGAGTTAGACCTCATTTGTTAAAAGCAAAATTGTGGGTTTTTTTGTTTTTTTTTTACCCGCAAAGGTTATGATGGAAAATTAAACAATAGAAAAGTGATGGAAAGGTTCAGACAGTCCTACACAAATTCTCTTTCTGTTCTCTCTTGTCCGATCTCCCATATGCCAGATTTGACTGGCCATTTTGAACCAAAGAGACCCATCACAGTCTGTCATAACAGCATTTTCTTTTTCTCAGCTTCCTGCGGGACATTGACAGGAAGTGCCACCCATTCTTTGAAGATGTTCAGGTTTTTGG
Organism: Acrossocheilus fasciatus; assembly: GCA_036784905.1. Classification (NCBI taxonomy): domain Eukaryota; kingdom Metazoa; phylum Chordata; class Actinopteri; order Cypriniformes; family Cyprinidae; genus Acrossocheilus; species Acrossocheilus fasciatus. The sequence goes on along the minus strand of CM071946.1, from coordinate 24,434,165 downwards.
TGAACAATCAGTGTGAGGCTGACGTAGATGGTCTCGACCCCTGGTTGGTGTGAACGTTAGGGATGCAGAGGAGGGATGGAGAGATGCATTCCTCCTAAAGAAACCGTCTGAGACAATAGAACAGCGCACAGGCACTTGGGGAACAGAAGGGTGACACAGAGGGCAGCTCTCACCCACAACAACTCTGTTTTCTTTGAAAACAAAACCCCAACCTGTTACTGCTTCAGCCTGTCTGTGGGAGGGGATGCTCGTAATAAAGCTTCCAGCCCCCTCGTTAGGCATCACGAGGGTAAGTGCATGTGTATGTCTTTGAGTGAAGGTCCAGGGAGCAATAGTACAGTAATGCTGTCTTTCAAATGACTTTTGGGAGCGAGAGCTCTGTGTCACTCTGTTTTTCATATGCATGTCTTTTTGTCCCTTCCCATTGTCATCATTCGTTTCCTCTAAGAAGTCCTCAGACAGATCGGTTTAAGCAAGTAGATACTGTATACTGTAAAAAATATGCTGTTAAATTTACGTCAAAATAGAGAGCTGTTGTTACCAGAAATTCACTGTACAAAAATATGATGGCGGTGTTTCAGGTATAATGGGATGGCATATTGATGCCTCTATATTGTACAGCTTGTAACCATATATTTAATCAAGTGATGTATGTATATATAGAGATCAACAAAATTTGTGCCATGATTATCACTATAATACTACAGGTTGTAAAATATAGAGCCACATGATCAATCAGAATTAATTTTAGGGGACTTGTCCATAAAACATGGCCGATATTCCTGGTGCACAGTGTCATACAAAACATCATCAGGATAACACACAACACTACAATAATGCAATAAACAAAAACTGAATAATAGAAAATGTAACACATTTTCAATGCAATACATTTCAGTGGGAAAGTGGCTAAAGTATCCAAGTGTATATTACTTATAACAAAAATAAGAATAAAATTACTTTAAAAAATATATAATCATATGTGCTGTATCACACAGGGGCTTCTGAGAATGTTCCTTCACAATAATTATATGGTATTTCAAAGTTTTTAATTGTAAAAAAAAACTTTTTATTTTATTTTTAAATGACAGTAAAATTACATATAATGTAATGTTAAATAATGTACGATTTCACATTGAATATAGTAAGGTAACTCACAGTTAAGCAGTTAACAAGCTTTTACTGTAGCATTTTGAGTTTTTATTTTATTTATTTTTTATTTTATTTTTATTTAACCTCATTTACCTGAGGTTTCCATATCAGTGGCCCTAAAACTTTTAAATCTATGTAAGAGACTTAAATGGATAGTTCATCAATTTACAACAACTCACATTCATGTTTTTTTTCAAACCTGTATGACTGAATTTTTATGTGTGTGAGGAATATATATATACTGTGTGTGTGTGTGTGTGTGTGTGTGTGTGTGTGTGTGTGTGTGTGTGTGTGTGTGTGTGTGTGTGTGTGTGTGTCATATATATATATATATATATATATATATTAGACCCAACTGAGTTCCACTGAATGGACAATTCTTTTGTGTTCTGAAGATCATGATGAGAGTGAGTAAATGATGAGAAAATGTTCTCTTTTTTTTTTTTTTGGTGAACTGTGCCTTTCGGTGCAGATTGCATAAGATACAAAAACTTTTTCTTGATGTTATCTCAGTGTCCCCCCTCCTTCACACAAGAGCACATACGCAATCGTGCACCCCTCCTTTTTTATCTCTCCCTCTTGCAGGATCAGGGGAGCAGGTTGTGGTAACATTTGTAGCATTTGGCTGCAGCAAATCCCACAGCTTTTTTCCTGAAAAGAAGCAGCCACCTTAAAAAGGGGTGGGGGGGCTCTCCTCCAGTGAAGCCCCTGGTCTTTCTCCTGCTCTCAGCCTGCGCTCAGCGGTCTGCATGCCCCTCACCATCGCTTGCAAATCCCCCTTTATCCGCTGGCAGCCAGATGGGGTGGCAGGAATAATAGGCAGAGCCTGATGAGCACCATTCAATTTGTCCAGCCGTGTAAAGGAGCTTGTAAGCCGTTCCATTTGAGCAGGGTGTAATAGTAGCCAGGGGAGCAGAGGCTATGTTAAGACTTAATTACCTACTAATGGCTGTTGTAGGGACAAAAGACTTGTGTAGACCCCAACAACTTACACTCCTGTAATAGAGGAGAAAGGCTGGGAGAGGAAGGGGTTGGGGGGAATTGTTTATTGAGATGTTGTGGCCAGAAATTTGTGATGTCCATATTATGTTAAAAATCTCATCAACACAACTTTTATTCACTATGTGTATGAGGTGTGTGGATGGAAGGAAAGAAAAAAAAAGACTTTGCTGTATGTACTTTGATTTTCTTTAGAAAGCCATTTGAGCTCAGAAACCGGGGAGAAAAGGTTTTCTTGTGGTTTTTTTTTTTCATTCTTTTTTTTTTCTTTTCTTATTCTCTTTTTTCAGTTGGAGGGAAGATTAGCAGGATTAAGACTGGCTCACATATGCTGCTCTTCACTATTGGCATTCAACACAACACAAGCCCAACTGCCACCCAGACGGGGAGGGAAAGAGAAAGACAGAGGGTGAGAGTGAAAGTTTTCCTCTGATATTAAAGCATTGCTACTGTTTGGAATAATTGTGGAAGAGAAAAGGGCTGTTTAGTGAGAATGGGAGAGAAAGGGAACTGTTGGATGGTGAGAGAGAGGGAATCAGGATGGATTTATGATGGAAAATAGCTAAAGAGGTGCAGGATATATGATGGGGTCCAAAAATGTTAGACTACATTTTTTTTGTTTTAAACTAAAAATAAACAGTTTTTGATTTTGATAATTGTTAAAAGCACTCACCAATCAAATGTAAGCAAATTTGTGACACTGACCACACTCTAAAAAATGCTGGGTTAAATACAACCCAGCGCTGAGTAAAATATGGATGAACCCCGCGGTTGGGTTACTGCCCAGAAGGTTGGGCTAAATTTTTAACCCAGCATGTGTTCTGTCCTATATTTAACCCAGCATTTTTTAGACTGCATGTAAACTTCTTTATGGATAACATGATTGTCAGGTTTTAATTGTAGTGTTCATGAAGGGGAACAATTTTTCAATTCAACCTTCACTATTTACGCTGATAACATGTATAATGTAAAAATATATAATGATTTTTTTGTAATGCACACTTTTCACAAACTGGGATAATGCTTTCCCACAGTTAATAACATAATTTTTTTAATTCTTTTTTAATTTTTAAAAATGCTATACTTTGTATTGTATTGTATTGTATTGTATTGTATTGTATTGTATTGTATTGTATTGTATTGTATTGTATTGTATTGTATTGTATTATATTATATTATATTATATTATATTATATTATATTATATTATATTATATTATATTATATTATATTATATTATATTATATTATATTATATTATTAGGAAGATCAGACCCTTTCTTTCGGAACATGCAACACAACTCCAGACTGGACTATTGCAATGCTCTCTTGGCAGGTCTTTGAGCCAGTTCCATCAAACCTCTACAATTAATCCAAAATGCTGCTGCAAGATTAATCTTTAATGAGCCAAAAAGAATGCACGTCACACCTCTGTTCATCAATTTGCACTGGCTACCGATAGCTGCTCGCATAAAATTCAAGGCATTAATGTTTGCCTAAAAAACCACCACTGGCTCTGCACCCCTTTACTTAAATTCACTACTTCAGACCTATGTGCCCTCTAGAAGCTTGCGTTCTGCAGGTGAACGTCGCTTTATTGTACCATCCCAAAGAGGCACAAAATCACTTTCACAGACATTTTTATTAAATGTTCCCTCCTGGTGGAATGTCCTGCCCAACTCAATCCCAGCAGCTGAGTCCTTAGCTATCTTCATGAAATGGCTAAAAACACATCTCTGCCAAATTACACGTCTGCTAAATAACTAAATGTAATGTAAATGTAAATATTACCTAGGGCATTATTTTAGAAAACTTGTTAATGCTGCTTTGTGGTTTTTGTAACAATGACTAGGAGTGATGGAAAATTTGGCTAAAAGTGTCTCCTAAATTCACAAATGGAAATTTTTCTCTCTTCTGACCACCATAATCAATCTCTCAATTTTTTAAATATTTCTTTTTGTCATAGAGACGCTGAAATTATCTTTTTCTTTTACTATTGGAGCAAATGGATTCACCACTATATAAGTTGACCCAATAATGACTTCTGCTTCTGAGAATCCTGGAAATGTGAAGAGGTCCATTAGAAAAAAAAAGAAAATAGACACATTTTATTTTTCTATGGAAAACAGCAGCTTTTTTTTCAACTTTATTTTGAAAATAACCCCTAAAAAGAACCTCCGTTTTACAGAACAGCAGAAAAATGTGCCGTGACATGACAGAGTTAGATGTAATGCATGAATATTCAGGTAACATGAACACATATAGAAACAGACAAGCTTCTAAATACTGTGCTTATGTTGAGTTTTGGGTTAACCGTGCAAAAAATGCTGAAACTAAACTCCAGCTGGATTCATTAACTTAAGTATGACTGCAGTTACAGCTCTGGCTAATTTAGCTCTTAGGGTTAACAGTTTTTACACATATACACTCCTCTGCCCACCTCGTTATTGGAATGTGCACACAAACACATCATTATCTCATAAAGGTAATGAGAAAAGAAGAGTCTGGCTTTGCCAACAGGCGGAAATTAGCACTCAGTCTCCTTCCACACTCATCCACCAGGCTAACATTCATTCACCCCGAGGTGGCAAAAGCTCTCGTATCTCTCTCTCCCTTGTTTTCTGAGGCAGGCCTTCGTTAAACAAATAGCTTTTAATTAAATGTTGAGTGACACAAAATGTTGCCAGTTCTGTATTTTTGTCATTTCAGTTGATTAAATTTTCTGCACCTGAACTGTGAAGTTTGAATAAGCTGTAAAATGCAGTCTGGGAACTGGCATTGCTTTCTCACTTTTTAATTTTTTGTTCAGTTTTTAAACAAATATGTTAAAACTCAGAAAAATGATTTGGATTAAAATGTTATATGTGCATATATAGATACAAGTCATAAAAAGTATCACTTTGCATCAGTGTTCATTTTAATTTATTTAAATAATTACAATTGCAGCAATGACAATGGGTTCACATAAAGGGGTCCACAAAAACTTGCAATTAAGCACATTGCTCATTAAGCTTTCACGCAGCACTTATGTAATCACTAATGTGGCCAGTGTTTATGCCTTAAGTCTTGTTTAAGCAGGTCTGTAAAAAATGAGTGTACATCTTTGTCATTGGCTCAGTGTGATCTAAATCAAGAGGTAATGACGTCAGCCATGCATGCTCTTAATTAGCCTTAATTGGCAACATTCTCGGCGGACTACAGTTACCAAAGTTGGGATGAATCGAGGGCAGACCAACCCCTGTCTTTCTCTCTCTGTAATTGCTCCCAAGACAGTTGTCAGTCAGTGTGTGTTGTGTGGGTGCGTGTGAATTTGTGTGCATTCTTCCCCGGGTGACATTTCAGATAATTATATGCGCGAGGAATAAACTGCAGCTCTGACAATAGGGCTCTTTCTGTCCCCCCGTTTCTAATCCAGACAGTCGCGGCATATATTACCATTTTGGTACACTTAACAAGTGAGATTACCGGAATCCATAATGAAGGAACTGAACTACAACTTCTCTCCGACACCGCCGGTTTAAACCAACTCATTTGCATAAGCGTATTTAACGAGAGTAAACAAGCAAACAGACAGACGGGACTATCCGCACGGGGAAAACAACCAAACAACAAGAGCTCAAAGATGCTTCAATGAAAATATGTTAAAGACCTTGATCTGGTGATGTCTCTCCTAAACTCACTGATGCGTCTGTTAAATCTACACCTGTGGAGTCAGAAGAACAGACACTTTTGATCGATCTATCTATCATCTATCTATCTATCTATCTATCTATCTATCTATCTATCTATCTATCTATCTATCTATCTATCTATCTATCTATCTATCTATCTATCCATCTATCTGTCTATCAACTTCACATATCTGCGTTTATATATCCAATTAATTTCCAAATAAGCGAAATGTAAATTGGTAATAAATATGGGCTCTGTGTGTAACCCGGCTGTTTATGCCCTCCTCTTCTGCCCCAAACAACAACTTCTGTTTGTCCATATTGGCCTAATTGAAATGTTTCGGATCATAACCGTTAAAAACCATTTTACACGCCTCGTTTATTAACGATTTAAATGCGCTTAACGGCTGAAATCAGTCAGCTGTCAGGCCCCAGCATGGGGTCACCGGGTTAAAACAATATGAGCGCATTCAAACCGCAAAATAGTGTCTGCAACTGACCGCGCTCAATCCTGCGGGAAATACACGATCACCGAGAAAATCTTGCATCGGCATTCTGCATCTATCCGCCCCTCTAAACTACTAGGTTATTATATAGCATTTTGCAAATCTAATTAATTCATATGATTCAAGTGAGAAATGTAAAACTAATATAAAATAGGCTAGTTAACGTAATTTATTATTTATTTAATAATAATAATAAATTTCAAAAACAATGCAAAATTTTATATAGCCTATATATTTATATGCTATAGTAGCCTATTAGTTAAAAAAAAGAAGAAAAAACAAAAACACATTGATAGTTCGGTTCATTTTATTTCGATGTCAAACATGCACATGCAGTGCATTTAGAGTTAGGAAAGTTAATTAGCTTACATTATCAAACAAAGTTCTCTTAAGTTTTTATTTGTCCACGCGTGCATCAGCTAACTTAATAACTTAAGTAGCCTACAGTCTGCACAGTTTGTTCAACCGACTCTCTGAAATCCAAACCCAACGCTGTTCTGTGAGGATGCACCATATGCGAAGTGTGTCTAATGCATTTAATGAAGCCTCAGTTTTTTTTTTTTTTTTTTTTGCAATGACATCAGGTTTTAGGACCCCCACCCACTGGAGCTCATTGGTTCTTGACGGGCTGTCGGAAAAGCGTTGACATTGTCCCGCTGACTTGCCCCCGGGTGATGGGGAGGAGGGACCTACTATAAAATAGCCCTCGTCACTCTCGGGCGTGCCAAACACAAACAGTGCACGAGTGAACTGGAATAAGGAGTGAATTCTGCAAAGCCACACACAAGCACGCGCTTGCACCTGCTACCGGTAAGTCTGAATATATAGGAAATATTGATTAATTTGTATAAAAGTATAAAAGCTATGTACACCAGTAAAGGCCCGCGTTATTTAAAAGATTAAATACTTTTCTCCTTTTAATTATTCAGTGGAGAAATTTATTATAGGTTACTGTTTTGATATATTAGACAATCGCTAACTTTTTTGTCATTAATTTTTATTTTTATTGTTTGATGAACTGGAAAACTTTGTAACAAACTTTACAGCTTTACTTTTTGTAAACCTATTGAGTTGGCGAGTTAATAAGAATCTCCAGGACGTATTGGGATTTTAAATCTGTTGTAGGCTACTGCATTTAATCAAAGCGTATTAATTAGTTTTAACTTTTCGTTTTTATTTTCGTGTTACATTTTTAAGTTTTAGTTTTTAACCATTCCCTTCTTTTAAAGGAATATTGACATCTGCAAGAATCTGAGAGCGCACTGAACACCATGGACTCCGACACGAGCCGAGTGTCCAGTAGACCTTCTTCTCCTGAAGGCGACGATCTCTTCCTTTCCGCTGTCAAGAAGTCCGTGGGTTTCTCCGGCGCCGTCTCCTCCACGCAGAGCGATTCTCCTCCGGAGTTAAGAGGCGCAGACCTGCGGGGCGTCTCCAGCGCCGACGAGGACTCGATGTCTCTGAAGATGCTCTCCAAAAAGGACCGTAAACTTCTATCCGAGTCCGAACTGCAGAACATGCGCCTCAAGATCAACAGCCGCGAGAGAAAACGCATGCACGACCTCAACATCGCCATGGACGGGCTCCGAGAGGTCATGCCCTATGCCCATGGGCCATCCGTGCGCAAGCTCTCCAAAATAGCCACCCTGCTGCTCGCGCGCAACTACATCCTTATGCTGAGCAACTCGCTGGAGGAGATGAAACGGCTCGTGAGCGAGATCTACGGAGGAGGGAGCGGGGCTCATCACACCGGCTTCCACCCGTCCAGTTGTGGCACCCTTACGCACGCGGCGGGCGCTCCGTTACCGGGTCACCCCGCTGCTGTCTCGCATTCGTCTCACCCGGTGCACCATCCTCTGCTACCACCAGCAGTCTCCACTGCCGCATCTCTCTCCGGCCCGGGTCTCTCAGCCATCAGGCCGCATCACGGACTCCTCAAGGCACCATCAGCCGGCGCTGGTTTCCAGCACTGGGGTGCGGGGATCCCGTGTCCGTGCAGCATGTGCCAGGTTCCTCCGCCTCACGTGTCCGGTATGAGCACCGTCAGCATGCCACGGCTGACCAGTGACTCAAAATGAAGTACTGAACTTTAAGTTGCAACCATAGACTTTTATATATTAAAGCTGTATTATCTCGTGTTTTTCAGTTTATGGCTGAACAATTTGTTTTTGGAAAGCACATATAGTTCTGAAGCGAAGAAAATGGATCAAAGCCACTAACATAGAATTTTCTAACACTTTAGCGGTATTAGGTTTACTATCCATGTGCATTTCTGTGTATAAAGTTTGTGAAAATGGCCTACCTTACTCTTTTTAGCCTTCAAACACTGGACTGCTATTTACAAAATAAGCTTAATACGAAACAGATTTATAGCATTCAATTAAGAATAAATTAAAACTTACAATTCATGCTGCAGTTAAAGAGGGCTAAATAGTTTAACGAGCCATTAATATTAGACGAAATTATACATTAAAAGTCCTATAGCTTTGGAAAATGTACTGGGACTGCACTGTGTAAATATGTAGATAGCATTTGTACAGTTTGAGAGATTTTATATTACCTTCCCCAGTTTATGTTTGGGGTCAGAATTCATTTGCCAAGCGCTGTCTGTAACAGGAAAGATGCACCTGTTCATTCCTGCACTGTCTTTATCTCTTCCTCTGTCTCCCTTTTAGTTTTCTGGCTTTCTATCTTTATTTTTATCTCTTCTTTCTGCACAAGCTTACCTGTCATGGCCGATGCGAAGAATGATCAACTTTTATTTTTTTATAATAAAGTGTAAAATGATATTTATTTACTTATTTTGATGGTATTTTCAAATTAATGTGCAGTGAATGTTTGAGTCCTAACTGTAAAATAAATGTTTTAAAATGATGCATGTATTTGCTTGTTTGTGCTCAATTAACAATTTTTTTATTTCAATATACAAATTCACACATAGGTTATAAATAGTTCCTCCAACATGAAAGGGACAAAGGAGAAAAAATGAACAAAGACGAAAAACAAAAATAAAATCTCCTATCTATCTATCTATCTATCTATCTATCTATCTATCTATCTATCTATCTATCTATCTATCTATCTATCTATCTATCTATCTATCTATCTATCTATCTATCTATCTATCGAATCCTCAACACGTCAAAAATGATATTAAAAGAAAAATAAATTACAGCGCAGTTGATTTGACGAAATAAAAAAGTGGTAGTCTATTCTCGGAAACAAATAATCACTTATTCGCTCGTGTAAAGAACAAACAGAGAGTGCTCAGACCGACACCATTTACTTATTGTAAACTGGAACAAAGATAGTCTAAAAGGGCTGAGAATATTCAGTAACTTGCTTCGAGCTTATAAACAGACCCAAAACCACAGTCTGTTTTTATTTGAGATAATAGCGTTTATAATAGGCTATAATTTAATATTTTTATTGTGCTTTATATTTTGCGATATTTTCATTAGTAACAACTAATGCTTGATAAATTCTATAAATCAAATTTTTAATTAAGATTTTTTTTTATATATTTCAAACGCATTAAATTATCTGAACAATGATATATTTATGATTTATCCCAACTGAATTATTTACACATTATCCTGCATTATTTGAAAGTATTTATACAGGCAAATTCAGCTAAGCTGCATCTGAATACCGAGTTTCCTTTTAATTAACAAAAACAGAGAGAAAGAAAATAATGTAGCTATTGATCATTCTAATCAACCCAATTAAACGAATTTTTGTTCAACTTTTGAGCTGTTAAATAGCATTCATGCGTTCGATTGCGTTAAAATGACAAATTTGTTTATCATAACCCGGTAATGTAGGCTAGTCATTGATTAAGTTTGAGACAAAATATAAATTCCAGGCTATGATGAGATGGAGAACAAGTTATTTGTGTCACGGTTACTTTTCCCGTAATCTGGCACGTCTAGGTAACATCAAGCTGTGGTATACTCGCCTTCATTCCTTCACTTCACTTCTGTGTCACCTGTGAACACCCTTACCTGTCAGCCAGTGATTCTGCTGCTGTGGGCAGCTTTCCAAATGAGACCTTGTAGATTTTCTTATTAACTTTTATGAAGCATATTCACTTCATTCTGGAAAAAATGAGATAACCTTCATGTTTTTAAGCCTCAAGGAGGGGATCATTTATTTAGAATGCAGGAAACGCATTTGAAGTCTTGCACTACACAAAATATGCACCGAAAAAAGGAGCTGCGAGATGGAGAGAATAAATAAAGGAGTATTAGGTGGAATACATAACTAAACGCCAGCAGCTGGATGGCAGATTGCTCTTTCTGTTGCAATGTTTTCCAAGGGATTTTTGAGCTGGAACGATATGGAGTGAAGCTGGCTTTTGAATATTCATATTTGCCACTTGTTTATTTGTCTGTCTGTTTTAAAATTCATTATATTATATTATTATAATTCGTTATATTATTTTGTTTTTACAACAAAGAGGAGCATTTTTATTTCATATGGATAAACGTTGGCTGATTATTATAGAAGATAGTTTATTTATTTACTCTTTCATTTACATTTTTTTATTTGCCGATTTATCCTGGATGCATTTTGGGCAGTTTAATAACAGCTGAATAGTTTAAATCAAACAAAAACGGCTCATGCACATCAACAAATCTGCATACGTTTTTTAAAGTTTCAATGAAAAAAGTTTCAGTATTGCACCCACCCAGCAGCAGTCAGTGTAATAGTAATTTCGACCCCAGATTGAGCTCCATGAAAGCAAACAGGCTGCTGATGTCTTGTCTTCCTTCACTAACATCTGCTTGTTAGTAATTTTCAGCCGCCTCGCCCATTTGCTCCGCGTAAAATGCAATTACTCCGAAAGGTAATGAGAATTACACGCTATCACGTTTCCAAATTAATCAGAGCAGCACCTCCCCCGCAGAGCCACTGACTGAACACAATCCACCTTAACGAAGGTCTCCTCTCACTCTCTGACATACTGACACATATTTACAGATAATAGACTTTAACTAATGAATCTACATAAGTAACGTGTCATGAGTCCAACGATGGAACTAAACGTGCCAGTATCAAGCCTACTGCACACAGATCTTTGCATAGCAGATCAATCAAATGTCAGTGTAAATTAACTGATGTATAATCTCTTGCATTATATAATGTATATGGCAACGAATGAAACATTTTACATAGAGAGCTAATATTTAACCAAAGCACTGCAGTCTCATGCATAGCATTATTCACAGATTGTGTTTAATGTTTAATATTTATGTGTGTGTGTGGTGGTTTTAAACTCAGATCTTAAAGCCATTTTTAAATCCTCTGATTCAGCACAGATGTTGGGCCATTCAGACGCAAACACTGGGCCTTGTTAACCCAAAGGATTAGAGCGAGAGGATTGAAGAGATGCATCAAAGGTGGTGGAAAAACACATATAATGTGCAAAAAAGAAGAGCCAAAATAAACTAATAAATGAAGTGCATCTGTAGCATTGTGGGACAATCGAAAGTAACAAAAAAGAGAGATGGGGAGAAGTAAAGTTATCCACTCTGTCTCCCTCAATCCTAAAATGTGTTCTTCTGCTTCTCAGTTTCATTGATCCATCATCGTTATAGTGAGTGTCAGTCATTTATCACATAATCATTCCAAGAAGTGCATTTTAGAGGAGGAGCAGACGGATGATTTGAGGAACCCATACAGTAGCCATATGAGACCACACATCCCCTGGGACGAGTGTTTATCTCACCCTCCATCATCTGTTCATCCTTATGTAACACACCCCACGGAGTCGAGGACATCTCCATGTAAAAGACATTGTATTATTCTTGATTTTTAGTTTGTTGGGGTTCATTAAGTGTCCTGTGATGATTGCATGTTGCATGATTAATCAATCATGTAATCATGACATGAAGGAAAGTGAGTAAAAAAAACATTGAGTGAAACAAGACTGGCACGGCGATACGTTCTACTGCATATACCAATTTTTTTTTTCAATACATTCATCATTTACATCCCCATTTAGTATTCTTATACATTTCTTTTTGTGTGTGTGGGTGGAACAAGTTGGGGACAAGACATGCAAATTATTTACCAACCTCTAAACAAATTGTTACATTAAGGAACTATTTCTAACTTTTTTGGTGTAATGTATTAAATTATATATTTTTGACAAGGGAAAATCAATTAATTTAGATGTTACCACATTTAGCACCAAAATTTTACAATTTTACAAAAAAAATCCAAACATTAATATCACATTGATGTGACAACATAGTTCTTATATTTGTAACATTATAAAATAATAAAAATAACCTAATAAAATTACCTAAAAAATACCTAATAGTCCATTACCTAAAAAACCCAGCTTTTGAACAACAAAACAAAAAAACAAAAACCTCTTCATTGGAACGTGGCCAACAAATATCAAGGTTTTAAAGTGAGACAAAGTTTTTTTCAAATTGTCTCTGTTGCAACTAGTGCTATTGGGCTTTTGGGAGAGAGAGAGAGAGAGAGAGAGAGACAGCATTTATGCGCATCTGTGTGTTTGTTTGCAGGTCATGAGCTGGGGTGCTGTGTATACCTACAAGTCTATGATTTTAAAGCCAGCGCACTCTCATACAGGGTGGATCAATGTGTTTACTGAAAGAGTCAATGTGTTTACTGAAAGAGATTAAGACAGATGGAACAGAGAAACTGAGAGAAAGAAAAGAGAGTCAAAGGAGTGTAAAATAGATAGAAAGATGTGCATTAGAAATGTTTGAGCGGTTAAAGAAAGAGGGGATAATCCTGTAAGGGGCTGAACTCTTGGATATTCATGACTGGCCGAGTGTGGATGCGCTGTGAAAAGAGGACAGGGCCTGGACAACTTAACATCAAAGAGCACCATGGGAGCTCCGCAGGCCAATGAGGGTTTGTGGCTGTTGGACCTTTTGTTTGTGGCTTTGTTGCTGTCCAGCTGAACCTTTTCAGAGAAATGATCTTATGAGCAGTGTTCCTTCTTTCAGAAAAACTGTGTGTGTGTGTGTGTGTGTGTGTGTGTGTGTGTGTGTGTGTGTGTGTGTGTGTGTGTGTGTGTGTGTGTGTGTGTGTGTGTGTGTGTGTGTGTGTGTACCCGATAAACTCTAAATGACTTTGTCCTGCAATCTGATCCTGTTGTGGCATATGTCTCTGCTTCAATCCACTGGGAACACACTCTCATTCTCTGTCCTTCTGCAGCACAAAATCATATTAGTAACTTTAAGGAGTGAGCAAGAAATTTCTCTGCCCACTTCTGTTGTCTCACACACACACACACACACACACACACACACACACACACACACACGCTTTCATTCATGCTCTGTATTGCTGCATTTAGATGTTGTGTGTATGTGTCAGGGCGGTTGATGGATGGTTGGGTGATAGAGGTGTTCCGCTCTCGGTTTGCATGGGTCGCCTGACTCTTCTTTTCTCTCATTTATCTTCACTCATTTTCAGCTGCCACGACAAGCATCTGAGAATCCATCCTTCATCAGGCCTGCGCTGACTCAATGGAGAGCAGACCGGCACTATAGTTAACATTCAACACCGAAAGCTAAATTAGGTCATTTACTCTGTACACGTGCTATATTCAAACAATGGAACATCTCAAAGCCTTGTTGCCTGTATCATGAGTTTAGAATCTTTGGGTGGTTAATTTTTTTCCCTGTAACCATTTTACCATTGGTGACTTTCTGCCCTTTTGCCTGTGATCTTGACTGTGGGCGTGTATGTTTCTATTTGAATTTGTGTGTGTGTGTGTGTGTGTGTGTGTGTGTGTGTGTATCTGGCTTGTTCTTTTTCATGTTGTCTCGTTGTCAACACAACAGTCAATGAGTTATTCCTTGTCTTCTTCTTAAACCTAAAGTGCTGTCAGCTCATCTATCATATCCCATGAGCCTTCACTTTCCCTGGATAGGAAGTTCACTCTGAACTCTTTTTTAAAGCTAATGAGCCAATCTCAGTAGTAGCTCACTGTGTAGCTATCAACTGAATGGAAAAAAAGACTGGAATCTGAAAAAAGTGTTTATAATACTTCATTTCAATGACTTCATGAAATCTTCACTGAGGTCTGACATTTTTCGATTTTGATTTCTAGTTTGTTGTTCTTTTTTAATCTAGCTGCTTGATAACTCTTAAAGGAAAGTGAGTAAAAACAAACAAACAAACAAACAAACAAACAAACAAACAAACAAACAAACAAACATTAAACTTAGTGGAACGACATGGCATGAATATGGGTGACAAATTCTGCAGCATGAATTCATTTTCTGCCTCAATACATTTAGATACCAATTTCCTTTTTTTTCATCAAAACAGTTTTCTGAGAGGGGAATTTAAAGGGATTTAAGGGAATAAACGGGGAAAAATTAGGAAAAGAAGTAGAATTTATTGTAAAGTAACCCTTTTGAACTATTTGTGAATAATATTTTATTTTAAAACATGAAAATTGCTCAGTTGATGATTCTTGTCACATTAAATTATGAACTACATGAAGCATATTTTCAAATCAAAATGATAAAATTTGGCAAAACAAAAAGTTTTCATCACTGGAAATTACTATGTGTTGTTTGACATTTCTCTCTTAAAACAGTTGTCCAATATTACCTCGCACTCTATTAAAACTGAAGAGTTGCACTAGAATTCATCTTAGGTTCATTCATTTTGATGAGTGCTGTTAGGCCGCTGAAGAAGACCATCCAAAAAAATTAACAAATAGAAAGTTGTGCAATGAAATGTAGCAGAGAGCAACATCAAGAATATCAAATACTGGGGGGACATTTGGACCATACATGTCTATTGGGTTCACCCATGAACTGAAATGGAGTCAATTCTTTAATTTTGCACAACCCTAACACACAAAAATGAATACTGCCTGAATATTGATAAGTATATCAATCTAACAGAAGCCTTGCAATAATGTGGATAGGAGATATAGAAGTGTCCGTAGAAAAAACTATTGGGGCAGGAGCTATCCTTGAAATAGTTACTCCACCCCCACAATTTACATGTCAAAATCAATAAAGAAATGAATGATGAAGTGAACTAACAAAAGTCAACGGTCTTTGCATTTATTCCCGAGTCAGTGCTGTAAAGAGATCAACAAAAAAGGTGAAGAAAAGTGAAGAAAACTTTAAAAAGCATGAAATGGAATTCTGCCTTACAAAAGCTTTAAATTTTTTTTTTTACATGAAGCCTTTTGGCACAGCATTCTGCAATGCATATGTTCAATGTGACGTGTCAAAGTGAGTGCTCTTATTAGTGAAATGTGACACACACGGCAGCTGGCACTGAGTAGCCTGTGACAGCTATAATCAGTGTGTCCTCAGCAGGACCGCTTCAGAGCGCGCGTTTAAAGAACGATCCCCAGCACTCTCTGGACGTCAGCGACTGTGTATGATTTTGAATCTGTTGTGTCAACTGTTCTTCGGGCAACTTGACAAAAGGCCCATGGGGTGACTCTTCGCCTCGTCTCATCCATCTGAGAAGCCAACCGTTCTGTCCAGGCCAACCTTTCCCAGAGCATGCTGGGAGTCACAATACCCAGCCTTCAGCTCATTGGTTCCGCCCTATTAACAGCTTGTAATCTTCTCATATCCATGGCCGCTGGCCCAGAGCAACACGTCAAGCGGGGTTCGCAGCGCTCTGAAGCTCTAGACAGCTCACCTCCCCCACGTCAACTTTTTTACAGCATCTCCACCAGATACACATTCGTGAAAGTGAAAGTGAACGTGAATCGTCTGAGGGAGTTTGAGGCCCTCCAGTCTCGCCCTCCACACCTGCTTCCCTCCAGGGGAGAGAAAGAGAGAATAAAGTTGTGACATCTGTTAATTTCTCATTAGAACTTTTCTTTATGCAGGTTTGTTGGTGTGCGAGACAGCTCCGCAGTACGTGCAGTACGGACACAAGCTGGCGAAGGGCTGGCCAGCCGGCGGTTGAAATATCACGCCCGGCATTTAGCAGACGTTTCTCGGCGTCCATGGTCTGGTAATGAATATGGAAGCAGACCTTCTCCGTTTCAATGTTACTGATTTTTGCATCAGCTTGTGTTGTGACCTTCCAAATCACGAAAAAGAGTTAGCAGTGCAAGCTGTCAAAGTTAGCACAGGTATTCCAACTTCTTTATGCCCAATGTCTTCTTGTTGTTTGTGGTTTTGTATCTCGGTAATTAAGCTCAGGTGTCTGTCAGAGAGGCATTGTGTTTCCACTGGTCACCCGTTTGCCTTTGTGCTGCATGATCCATATTGCCCTTCGCATAAAGTCTAGAAGTGAGGAATTTGTTGCAATACGTGGTCGATAATATGTATTTGTAAGACAGTAACTTGGAAATTTAAAAATTACAGAAAGGCCTAAAGATTGATCATTTATTCACTCTCACTTTTTTCATCAGGGGTCAGGTTTTTCATCTTCTATGAAGCAAAAGCAGCTATTTTCCAGAATGTCCTGGCATCTCTTTTTCATACAATGAAAGTGACTGGTGACTGGGTCTGAAGCCTGTTTGTTATATTCCACATATTCCACATGTATCTGAAATTTACAACACTTTAATGCAAATAATTAAAATAAAAATACATTTTATACAAGTTTCATGCAGTGAAGGTTTTAACACTACATCAATTCCCTTGATATGGTGATTAGGGCTATATATATTACGAGACTATTTTTGATGTAAATCAATATGATATATATATATATATATATATACATACACACACACACACACACACACACACACACACACACACAAACATTTATTAATTGCATTCATGAATTAATTTAAGAAAGTGAAACTTTTTACTACTGCACATATAGTATACTAAATTATTGTTGATTTTCATTCACAGCAACATTTAGGACATTTTTTATACTATAAAATATCTTTTTTATGGCCTTACATTTTGAAGACATTTTTATGCATTTTGTTATGGATACATGATCCATTCACTGAGGCTGCATAATCTCATTCAAAATGCATAATCATGTCAATGATCCTGATTGATCCCTCAATGAACAGAAAAACATATCATTTACAGCAATCCACGTGTGATACAGACATTTGGTTTATAATATATTGTTTTTCCCTTTTAGTATGGCATGAGGGCAGTTTAAACATGTTTTTTTTTGTGTGTGTGTGTGTGTAGTTGCATCAAGTTATTGTGCATGTGTGTGTTAGCATGTGTGTCTCAGAGATGGGAACCCCAGCGGTGCCAAGTGTACACCACCTCAGCCAGGCGTTTTACTGGTAACTACAGGAAACAGGCTTGGTGTGAAAGAGCTGATTGAACCCCCAGGTGCAGCTCCAGAGACCCAGCCCAAGCTCGCCGGCTTGGCCCAGACGGAGCACACACTGACCCCCACAAAGACAGCCCTCATCTCCCCCCTGCCTGGCTCCACCGGTCCCTGACCCACTCCAGACTCGCCATGAAACCCACGGAGGCAATGGGCGCTGGGGGCAGGGGGTACGGATGTGAGTCCCCCGGCACCACGCCACCCCATTCAACCCCCCACAAGCTGGAAGGAAGGACGGAGAGAGCGGGAGGGGGGGGGGCGGTGTTGCGGGTGGACACCAGGTTCTTTCTTTCCCTCTCTTTTTCATCTCTTCTCTGTGTCAGAGCAGGTGTCCCTTTCGGCCCTCTCTTCTCGCACTCCCTCCTTTCTGTTGCAGTTTCTTTTCACACACACGTTCACAAACGTACAGCTGACGAACATCCCAGCTCTAATCCATCACAGGCTGTCTTTTATAGGTCAGCTAGACGCACACACACTTCCACACACACCAACACACTGGCAGGTTGTGTTCTGTTGCCCTGCAGGTGCCTGGCGTTGCGATTGCTCTTTAAATTCTCTTTCCTGTCTGAGCCTACGAGTATGTGTGCATGGATGCCATGATACCATTCACCGGGACCGGGTGCCGCCACCTTCTTACCCTCCTCTCACCCCTGCCAAACAAACAGGAGATTCTATGTTCTCACCTCCTGCTCTCAACGTGAACAACATGCTTTCTGTTTACGTCTCTTCCTTCCTCTCACGTTTAGAGGGAGGCTAAATGAAAGTGTGTCAATAGTTTGGAAAAGGAGATAATTACACCATTTGTATGGTTTACAATCAGTCTTACCCTGGGTATGTCCGGTGTGCCACCTGTGACGAGAATCATTAGGCCTTCTGTTTGTTGGCTCACTTGTTCATTTGCTTCCTCATTCAATAGCTGATTATCAATGTCATGATATATCCTACACATGCAAGAAAATGTCACAGAATTGCATTGATATAAGCAGAAATAAAGACAATCCCATTCATTAAACATGGGGCATGTGCTCACGATCAAGGTTTTCAACCATTGGAAATGATGATCAAATCATTAGCATGGAGGGCAGATGAGGGGGCGTCAGGAGCAGAAAGAGAGAGAGAGTGAAAGAGTAAGTCATTAGCTCATTACAGCAGTACTTCTCTCATATTCTTCGAATGGTTAGGGAGTGTGTTAGTTAGCCACAGTTTAAAAATCTCTATGAAGGACAACTACGTGGACAAAAGAGCAAACGATCTCATTGAGCATTTAACCATTACTGTTTTCAGGAAGATTAACTCACGACTAGATGAATATGGACTTGAAGAAGTGAACTGCTTTATTGTTACTCAAAGAATCCCTGGAAGAAGATCTGGAGTGTGTGGACCAGGAGCTTGAAGGTAAAGTCTTTGCCTACTAGTGGGACTGAGACAACTGAAGAAATCACCCAAAAATGAAAATGTTGCCATAATTTACTCACTTACTTTTCTTACTTTGTTCTTTCTTCTGTGGAACCCAAGGGATGATATTTTGAAGATGTTTCTGAGCAATGAAAATCATAGGGCTCCAAAATTGTTTTGGACCCCACTGACTTTGATCATAAGGACAGAAACAGACATTTCTCAAAATATGTCCCACAGAAGAAAGAAAGTCAAACTTCATTTGGAAACATTTGGAATGACATGGTGATGATAATTAAAAAGATGAAAGAATTTTTGTTTTTGGTGGAACACTCCCTTCAACACATTCTGTAAATCCCAAAGATATTCTGCTGATTTTTAAACTTTTTATTCTATTTTATTTTATCGACTTAAACATGTTTTCTTAATATCTTCTCTCAGAATGCAGGCTGTGCCTGGTTTTAGGTGCAGAGAGCAGGGTGAGGGCTCTTTGCAGCAACTCATGCCAAGAATGGTACTGGTAACAGGAGCAGGAGGACCAGGCTCCAGTGCTGGGGGTCTCCAGGGGCCTCACAGATCTTCAAAACCCCCTCGTGAGCTTAGTGTGGAAGAGCAACAGGAGCTACGGAGAAAGATCAACAGTCGTGAGAGAAAGAGAATGCAGGACCTCAATGTAGCCATGGATGCTTTACGGGAGGTCATGGTGCCCTACTCTTCTCCCACCGGTGTAGGTGGAGCACTGCAGCACCCTTACCTCCCTCCTGGAGCCCCTCCGACAGGACGCCGCCTGTCTAAGATCTCCACGCTGGTGCTGGCCCGTAACTACATCCTGCTCCTAGGCTCCTCCTTGCAGGAGATGAGGCGTCTGCTGGGCGAGGTCAGCATCGGAATGGGCGTCAGTGGGACTGTACCACGTCTACTGCTGACAGGGGGGTGGCCATTTCTTACCGGGCCAGGACAGCTTCTGCTTTCCCCTCCTGAGCAGCAAATGGGTGCAGCAAAATGCCCTCTTCTGCCTCAGGGTACCCAGGAGGATCCCTTGGCATGGGGGCCAGGTAGCATATCGGAGAGCCCGGTTTGCCAGTGTGGGGTGTGCCGGACCCCACGGGTGGTGCATGTTAATCCCGCCACACGTTTCCCAAAATGATTCCAACATGACTTGGAGAAAGAACAATACATTTACATTTATGCATTTAGCAGATGCTTACATTGCATTCAAGTTACAGTTTCTACATTTTATCAGCTCTTGCTTTCCCTGGGAATCAAACCCGTGATCTTGACGTTGCTAGCACCATGCGCTACTATTTGAACTACAGGAAAGCTACAATACAACAACATGCAGTTTTTTATGTCTGTGAGGGTAGGGTCTCTGGTTCATTTTTTGGTAACACTTTAGAAAAAGGTTCAATTTGTTAACCTTTAGGAATAGTTCACCCAAAAACTAAAGATCTTTCATAATTTCTTCACCATCTTGACTTTTGTGGAAGACAAATGAAGAAATCAAATTTTTTATGTTCCACAGAAGAAAGAAAGTCACATGGTTTTGAAATGCCATGATGGTAGATAAATGATGACAACATTTTTTGGTAAACTGTCCTTTTATCCAAAACAAACACTGAGCAAAACTTTTACAGCATTTAATACATTTTGGTTCATGTCAATTTCCACATATACTAATACATGTTTAACATTTCAGCTTGAATGTGCAAATTTGCATTTGGCTAACTAAACCTTTTTTAAGTGTTACCACTTTTTCCTTTTTCAAAACGCTCCTATGTATGTTTCCCATACAGTTGTTCTCTTCTTTGTGTTTGCTAAGAATTAAACTAGTAATACTGAAAGAGTGTGTGTGTGCGTCAGTTGTTTGAAACTAGTGCAAAAGTTCATCTCTCAGCACATTTCCTGTTTTTACATCTCGTTCTCTGTAGTAAGCGTGTGCATGTGTGTGTGCTCGGCTGCATCCAAACGGATTGAAATAATTAATTGTGCACCCCTTTTGCAGCACAAGGACGGAGGCTTTCTTTCACCCCAGCCTTCCCTGAACCCACCCCATTCAACTCCCCAAACAAACCCCACATCAAACCCGGCAGCCCCGTAATAATTAGCAGACACTCTTTCTCCAGTTTCATCATGTTTAATCCACTCCCTCGTTCACTGCTTGTCGAGGAAAATGCGTTTACATGGGCCGGTGTAGCTCCATTCATTACTCTCTGTGAACCGCATATTCAAACGCCCGGAAAATGTGTTTCCACCAAAGGAGTTCACTTACCTAAATTACAAACAACACCCTCTCCAGCACCCAAACTCTGACATCCACCCCTCCGAAGACTTGGCGGTTGAAAAAAAAAAAAAAAAAGCAATTCTTTCAATCTCAGGGCACAGTGAAAGCCATGAAAGGAGGGAAAAGCAATTCCATCTTGTGGATAGGGGTGCGTGAATGAGAATGCAGATTATAATCATAAGAATAATGATAAAATACGAGGAATAATCGGTTCCACTGCAAAAGGGGATTAGTCCGGCCAGGCGCGTGAAAGAGGGCGAGAGGCTGAATGGAAGGAGTCTGTTGCCCATCGCCCGGGACAAAAGGAGAGGTAGATGCCATTAAGTGAGATTAGGGTTAATAGGCCTTGATTTTCTTACAAGGAGGTAAAAAAAAGAAAAAGAAGTACAGAGGGGGGAGAGGTGGGACAGAGAAGTAGGAAAGATCAAAGTAAGACGCCACGACTTAAAACCCTTCTCTCTGCGAGGACGCACACACACACACTTTAACTTGCCACCTCTTACATTTACATATAGCTGCCTTATGTCCGCTGATAACTTGAAGAGATTACCTCACTAATTTTACCTCACTTCAGTGCTTTTCTTAAAGCCATCTTCTCCTGTCCTTCTCTCCTGAGGTGATAACTTTTTCTCTGATGATGGTGGGCGTATTGTGAGAAGGATGTAGGGGTCTGCTCTCTCTTTGTGTTCATTCTTCAGCTCATCAGTGGAGCTAAATCCAGCCAAAACAAAATGAGACAAAAGAAGAGAAAGTAGAACGGGGTGTCCTATTGTTCTCCACTAAATGCCAATGTGTGCTGGTATACCTCACTGATATATGGCCTGACCAACCACTGTGTGAGTGCGTGTTAGAGAGAGAAAAACTGACCTCTGTACTGTGAATTCACAAATTCTCAGGCGAATCGATCTGTTTCATTAACTTTTTAATGAGAGGGAAATGTTGGTAAAACCAATCATGTAAGAGAATGTGTGTGCATATACTTGTGAGGACCAAGTAATAAGAAATGTCCTCACAAATAAAGCAATACATGTTGAAAATCCAGTTATAATGGAAAATGCAGTGATCTTCATTATTTGCAGGCTCTAAAATCATGTTTTGCTTTATTTCTACTGATATCAACAAGTATGTTTTTTAATGCTTTGGTGCTGAAATAAGTTTACTAAAAAAATTTTTTTAAAAATCGCAACTTCTTTTTGGACACAGGAAAATTTTTTTTTTTTTAATAATTTTTATATTAAAAAATGTATTTTAATATTTTACTTAATTGCTTTATTTAATAACAACAGAAGTCTTGCTTAGTAAACGTGTGTGTGTGTGTGTGTGTGTGTGTGTGTGTGTGTGTGTGTGTGTGTGTGTGTGTGTGTGTGTGTGTGTGTGTGTGTGTGTGTGTGTGTGTGTGTGTGTGTGTGTGTGTGTTAATGTCTGAGTCAGGGCAAGTGTAAGACTGATTGAGGGCCATCCATCCTTAGCTATTGGTGAAAAGATGAGTGTGAGAAGATCTCCACTCCTCCTTTCAGAGCCTCTGCACATGTCCCAGGATTTATCTCTCTACTCTTCGGGTTCTTTATTCCAGCAACCCGGCCAAAAAAACACCAACCTCTTTGTGACTTATGAAGGGTTAGAGAGTCATCGATATATCACACACACCAACACAAAACACACCACACACATAGATAAAAACTGATATATTTTCTGAAGTGAGGAGCAGAGGACTGTTTTTATATTCACTATGCAATTACATTATTAGTTGAGGTAAGCATCACTATTACTTTTGCTCATCCTTGCTACATTCAAGTAGTAAACTTTGATGTGGAGCACCATTTGTGTTACGAACTTAAATGTTGCAGCTAAGGAGAAATGTAAAGTTGTTGCATAGGTTGGTAATTAGACGTATTGATTACAAAAGAAACTTGGAGTGGGTTCATTTACCATGGGCCAGTAAGCACACTAGGAACCACAAAGCAACACCCTAGTAATCATCCAGAACACCTTAACAACTCCCTGGCAACCACAACAATCCAGGGGGTCATAAACTGGTGTAGAAATTGCCAGTATATTTCACAATTAATTATTGAGAAACTGAAAGTAACACACCAGATTAAATGTGAATTTTTAAAGTAGAAAGACAAAAAAATATACTCCAATGATCTTTGTTTATATTTTATATATAATTTAGTAATTTAATTATTTCAGATTAAATAATTTATTTAAAATAAAATGATCTAACATTATTATTTTTTTTATTTACGCCAACAAAAGTAATTTAAATAAGAATAATTGAAATCAAACATGAATTAGTATTATCTAAGAATCTTTTCAAAAATATCTTCAAACTTTTTCTCTCTTCTGCTCTCTCCCTCTCTGTCTTCTCAACGTGGGGAGTCTTGGAGATAGGAAATGCTGAGCCATAAATTGGAACATGTGAATGAAAGAGAGAGTGGGAGGGAGGGGTGGAACAGGGGACCCCTCTCCTCTTCCCACCCCTCTTATTTATCTCCTCGAGCATTAAAACTCCTGTATTCCCTCATCCATCCATTCCACCCTCCCTGTCTTCCTCTCCACCCCAAATTCTTGCCTACTGTTCTCCAGGCCAGATCAGCCCAGTACACACACTTTACTGGGCCCAGTAATGACCTGTGCCATTAACCCGCCGATCCTCTCACACCCTCTCTCTGTCACACACACAGTTTTATTGGCTTCCATAACAGCGTCTCATTACCCTTATGCCCCTAAGTTTTGTGAGTGCTTCAGGGTGGTGTGGCATGGGAACAAACCAGACCCCAGCAGTCAAACACACTCACGCAGACATTAGAAAAGAGAGTTCAATGTCTTGCCAAAGATATCTGAAACATCACTAACCAGACATGCTGTATTCCTTCAGTTTATGCCTATTAAATCTGGTCTGCTACAAAATTATGTGGCATTTTATAGAGTTGAATTGAAAATACTTTTGGACATTTAAACCAAAAATGTATACATCTGATTGCATTACCTAACAAAATATAAAATCAAGTGGCATCTGCAATTACTTTTAACTCACTACTCTCAAGTTCATTTTAGTGGTAAGTTAGTTCCCGTTAAGTTCACACAGGTGTCCTGAAGCATAATTATGTGATGCTCTTTACATTGAATATGTACATGTTTCAATTGCATTTGACAACCAGAAAGCATCGAAATACTTTGTTTCTACATCTTCTAATGTATATTTTCATTGGATCATGTAGAAATTCTTAGAATTAAAAACATATAAAATATAATATAATATAATATAATATAATATAATATAATATAATATAATATAATATAATATAATA
Source organism: Acrossocheilus fasciatus (assembly GCA_036784905.1). Classification (NCBI taxonomy): domain Eukaryota; kingdom Metazoa; phylum Chordata; class Actinopteri; order Cypriniformes; family Cyprinidae; genus Acrossocheilus; species Acrossocheilus fasciatus. Next base: position 24,409,557 of record CM071946.1, on the reverse strand, counting down.
TAATATAATATAATATAATATAATATAATATAATATAATATAATGTAATTAGTGCTGTCAAATGATTCAATTGTGATTAATCACATCCAAAATAAATGTGTGTGTACTGTGTATGTATTTTATTTATATAAATACACACACACATGCATGTATATAGCCTATATATATATATATATATATATATATTTTTTTTTTTTTTTTTTTTCAGATATAATTTATATTATATATAAATAATTATAACATATTTTTCTTAGACATGCAATTGTGTGTATTTATATATTATATACATAATACATTTACAGATTTCACACACATATATTATGTAAAAACAAAACCTGTATTTAGGAAACGATTAATCGCGATTAAACATTTGACAGCACTATATAATACAATATAATACAATACAATACAATACAATACATAAAATGTCTGACTAAAGTGTCTAACTATTTTCTATACAGGCAAAAAACAAACAAAAAAACCCTGCATTTAAAGATGTTAATGTTAAGAAATAAAGTTCTACAGGGGATTTGCATTCAAAGCAAAAACATAGTCATGGTTCAGTTCTCATAAGAGTCTGTGAAGTGCAATATAAATACACACTCACTCGCTCTCTTGGGCCAGAGAGAGTTCTCTCCAGTCTGAAGAGAAGAGCAAACACACACACACACACACACACACACACAATCACTCTCTCTCTCTCACACAGACACACTGTTCAGGCCGGGTGTCCCTGTCGGCGTGGCAATGACCCAGTGGCTCTTAGTTTGACCTGTGCCCCAGCGCTGCCCTGGGGTCCGGAATGCCAGTTAACACATCACAGAGCTTTTCTCTTTTCACTCCCTCCCATTTTTTCTTTTCTTCTCTTCTCTTCTCTTCTTTATCTCTGACGTGTTCCTGCCCTTCTTGCCCTGCAGAGGCGGCCGCGCAGCTGACAGGGAACAGGCTTTTTTCTTTCTCTCCCTTTCCCTCTCTCCTCTGTTCCTTCTCTTTCTCTTTCCTACTCTTTTCTGCTTAATTGAGTTGTTTGGCAGACGGGCTTGTCAACCCGCCGCCACAGCGTGGGGAGTCTGTGTGTGTGTATAGACACACACAGTGTGTGTGAGATGCTCTTTGTGCTCCACTAGACGGGTTAGTTTTTCAATGTTAGTGCTGCTTGACTAGATATTCCACAGTGTGATAGAGACTTTTTAGGTGTGAATATCCAATAAACAAACAGTTTCCTTGCATTCCATCAATATTTATATTTTAGACATTATATATTTTCATTAATCTCGATTATAAAGTAGTTACAACTGTATAATAACTGTGGTATTTTGGCTGTAACTACTGTTATCATGGTAATTTTGGGGGAACTTGTAGTATCAATATAACATTATTACTAGAAAGATATTTTTAAATTCTTTGCAGATAACTGAAAATATTGAAGGCAAAGAAGATTAAACTAAACTGTTTGATTTGAAAATAAAAGCAAAATGTGCTCATTATGTAAATAAGTGTAAAGAATATGTAAAGTGTTCTAGTTTCAGAGGAAAAGTGCATTATTGTTTCATCAAATGTATTGTTTTCTTTCTTTAAAAGGCACTGTGAAAAAGAACTCTCAGCTCTGACAGCCAAGCAAACATCATAAATATACTTCATTTGAGTTCAAGTTGCTTCCATATGATTCTATGTGCAGTTATACTTCACCACAAGAGGCTCGCAAGCATATCTTTTCAGACACAAGACAAAATGGAAGTGCTCAGTAAACACTACTTGTGTGTAGCCTATTAATCACACCTGCCTCCTAAAACATAGGCCTACAAGTATTTCATGTACATTCATAGTTTAATTTCACTACAAATATTTTTTTTATATTTTTATGCAAGCATTATAAATTGGGTTCAGCACCATATACCACTGTAAAATAGAATATTTAGAAAATACCAGTCTATAATCCATAATACTGCTTCTTCCCATCAAAATCCAAAAATTTAGAAATGTTTTAGTCTGTTTTCACTTGTATATGGTGCTTGATCTGTGTATATTTCTCTCTTGATTAAGATGACTTTTTCACTGGAGAAGGAGAGGACTTGTATTTTAGCTGGTGTAAAGTTAAAAATAGTTTATTTGCATTATTTTAAGACATTAATTGATGGACTAGATTATGATTCGAACATATTGTGAAATGTTATACTTGAAAAGTGTGCTTTTTGGATTATAATATATGGTACATATGTATCATACTTGTCTCATATTTGATGAAGTTGTCATCAGCTGTTTAGAAAAAGCCCTATTGTAAGAAGCGTGACTAGATTTGTATTTACAAAAGTAACTGATCCACAATGACATGCTTTTGAAAGCACATTTCTCATTGTATTTGGCATGAGCCAGAAAAACCCACCACGGTAGTCGTTCATATGTGTGTGTGCAAAGCATGTGCTTCTCGCTCAGTGTGAGTGATGCTGTCATGCCCTCTTCCTTCTCCCCTGTGCACTCTGCCACTGATCAGAGACAGGGAAGGGCAAACGCTCTCTCTCTCTCTCTGTGAGTGTGTGTGTGTGTGTGAGAAAAAGAGACACGAGTGTTTGTGTCATTTATAGACAAGGTCTGGACTTGAGCCACCTTACCTCAGCTTTTCCCCACGCTACAACCCCAACCAAACATACACACCTCTCCTCATTTGGAAAACACTGACAACCATGCCAAGTCTCAGCACACACACACACACACACACACACACACACACATGTTTACTTAGCTATCTAAATGGGGACATGCCATAGGCGTAATGGTTTTTATAGTGTACTTACTGTATGTGCTATTGTCCTACACCAACCCTACACCTAAACCTACCCCTTACAGGACACTTTCTGCATTTTTACAATTTCAAAAAACCTTTGTTTACTTTATTTTTAAACTGGTTTTACAAATGAGGACGTCCCCAAAGGGAGGTTTTTGGATATTTTGTCAGGTTTAGCTCACTTTTGGGGACAAATTTGTCCTCAAAAAATGGTTAAGTAGGTACACACACACACACACACACACACACACACACACACACACACACACACACACACACACACAAACACACACTCACCCTCTGGAACTGTACTGACAGCAGAACTCAGCCAGACGGTGGACAGACGTTGTGCTGACCAGCACAAACCTAAAGACACATCGGCACAAGGGCAGTGGAGGGAAAGAAAGAAAGATGAGGGGAAAGAGGGAGAGAGGGGTCAGATCCTCTCCTCTCCAGCTTGCTGGAATGCCAAAACCAGCAGGCAGGATCAAAGCGCACCATGCTGCAGAATTCATAAACGGCCCAAAATCTGCAGGTGTATTAATGACTTACCATTTAACAAATAGTGGTTTACCAACATTTTTAATAGTGCATAATTTTTCACATGCCATATTCTGAAGTAAAACTAAAACTATTGATTTTAAAAATCTGAAATTAAATAATTAATGCAAAGTTAAAAAGTAATTAATTCCTGTAATGCAAAGTTGAATTTTCAGCAGTCATTACTTCAGACTTCAGTGTCACACGATCCTTCAGAAATCATTCTTATATGCTGATTTGGTGCTCAAGAGAGATATCTGTTGAAAATAGTTATGTTGATTATACTTTTTTGTGGAAAAATCTATACAGTTTAAAATTCTTAAAAAATAAAAATAAATAGAAAGCGTAGAACAGCAATTGAACACCATTTATTTTACATAGAATTTTTTTTAACAATGCAAAAATCTTTACTATTAATTTTGATGATTTTAATGCATCCCTGCTTAATAAAAGTATTAATTTCTTGAGAAAATAGTACTGTACCCAGACTTCTGCATGGTAGCGTATATAAAAAAACTTTTATTTAGGGATTTCATATATATATATATATATATATATATATATATATATATATATATATATATATATATATATATATATATATATATATATATATATATGCGAAAGTTAAGGAAAGTAACAGTGCATGAAGTAATTCGGAATCCAGCTATTGATCATGAAGTCAGCTATGTCTCAGCTCAGTGGAGCTCAATTCCAGATGATTTTATTATTTTGTACATATCTCATGTTGATTATAAAGTCATTTCATTCAGCCTGTGTACAAATGTCCTTATGCTTACGGAGGGCAGTGAGAAAAGTGGGTGGTGTAAAAATGCACTCTGTTAGAAGGGCACGGTAACACACACACACACACACACGCACAGGTCACTACTGGTCTCGACTGGTCAGGTCCGCAGGTGCTGCTTGGCTTGACTGCAGCCTCGTTTGCATATATTTGCATACTGTCAGACAGCGTCAGAGAGTTGGAGTTAACCCAAAACCAAAGAGGGAGAGAGAGAGAGAGAGAGAGAGAGAGAGAGAGAGAGAGAGAGAGAGGCAGAGAGATGCTGCTAGTTTTTAACTCTAAATACAGAGAAAATGAAAATGTCCTGTTTTAACTATACTTTGTCTCCTTCTTTTTTTTTTTTGTCCTGCAGGTGTATATCTACTTATTAGCATTATTACAGTTATTTATATATTAAGTGTTTGCCATATAATACAACTTATTGTCTATGGACAGCATGTCATCATCTCTCAGTTTGAAAAAAGTGAATAATGCAATGCAATAAACTTTTAAAAATATTCAACTGTTTGAAACTATCAAACTGTTTGCTGGTGATGGGAAAGTACATACATTTTTGAATATTAATTTGGACTGTATGCATGTACAAACAAACTAAGAGAGGTTTAAGACAAGACAAGTTGCCAAGTATGTGTATTTTCTTCTTACTAATTTAACATATCACTTTCTAAAATGAATCTCTGCCCTCTCTTTCTCACCTTCTCTCTCAGTTTGTCCTCTCCTGCTGAGGGACACTGATGCTTGTTTACTGCCGTGGTGTCTCTGGACAGGGAGGCTTGTAGCACAGCATGAGTCTCACACAGGTGTGAAACACACGCAAACACTAAATATTACAAAGTGAGCGAGGAAACGTTTCGGCAAAATGAGGGGTTAGATTTGATGAAGATTCCTGCAAATTTATTAATATTGTGTTATCAAAAATGTATTCAGATTTAATATTTATAAAAAACAGAAATGATAAAAAATAGAAATAAACAATATATAGACATTGTGTCTTGTTTAGGCACTGAAAAAAATGATCATCTATACATAATTATATTTAAGAATAGCAGATGTTGGCATCTTGGCAAATCTGAGCAATGTTGAGATAATCTATTGTTTTATTGTCTTTAAGCTTCGGGTCATTTTTTTAATCAATACTTTCATTTAGCAATGATGCATTCAACTGATAAAAATGAGAGTAAAGAGAAGACATTAATAATGTTATGAAAGACTACTATTTACTACCACAGAATCTGGTTTCCAAAAATAAAAAAATAAAAAATAAAAATTAAGCAGCATAACTGTTTTCAACATTGATTGGAGTAAGAAATGTTGTTAACACTTTATTTGAAGGTCTCTTAACTAGTTGCTAATTAGCATGCATATTGATAGAATATTAGCCGTTTATTAGTAGTAATTAAGTACATATTAATGCCTTATTCTACATGACCTTACATCCCTAATCCTACCCGATACCTAAACTTAACAACTACCTTACTAACTATTAATAAGCAGCAAATTAGGAATTTATTGAGGGAAAAGTCATAGTTAATAGTTAATAAGTGTTCCCTATTCTAAAGTGTTACCGATATGTTTCATGAGCACCAAATCGGCATATTAATCAATATTGATTTCTGAAGGATGTGGAACTGAAGACTGAACTTTGAGCTTTGTACTATATATTTCTTGTCAAATAAATGCAGTCTTGGTGGGCATAAGAGACTTTCTTCAAAATCATTCAAAAAAATCGTATCAATCCCAAACTTTTGAATGGTAGTGTCTCTCTGAAACTCTAGAAGAAGAAGGTTATTTTTATTTTTCTCTCTCAGAAGACTTAACCTGTAGTCCTCAGTCAATCTCATTGCTATCTGAGAAACAATCAAGATGTTAAAGAGATCTTAATCATGATTTGGGTCTGTTCACCTGATCATTCAAAATGAATATTTCTAATTCACACTGAAAAGTCTTATCGCCATAAAACTTGGTAAAGGACTTGAGTGTTGATGGATGGAGAGATAGATGGATGGATGGATGCGAAAGTGTTACAGAATGACAATCACTCTCTTTCTTTTGATACAAAGACGGGTCTGTTTCACAGCAGCTACGAGTAGCCTGACCATCTGTCAACAAACCCCCACAGTACAAACATTGTGTTTATAGGACGGACCGACTCGCACGCACACATACACACACATACACACACACACACACACACACGCCGGCACACGCACACCTGACCGGCCCAATGCATTACATCTCAGATTGTATTCCTGCCAAGAGTTTATCACAATGGAACGCATCTCTTCCCTGTGCAATGATATCATAGAGAACCCGCTGGGCTCTTTTCTCCTTTCTAACTCACTCTCTCTCTCTGTTTCTCCCTCTGACACAAACCCTCTTTCTCAATGTGTGTGTCTTAAGCCGGCACAATAAGATCTGGTCCCCATACAGCAGGCGTGACAGTAGAGTATTGAAACGCTATTGGAGAAGAGAGACGCCACTGTGTGACAGAAGACAGAGAAGAGACAGCATGAGTGAGAAGAAGAGAGAGCGTGTTTGTCAGTCCTTACAGCTTATGGAGCCATCTTTCACTAAGATGCTCATTATTGCTGTGTTTGTGTGTGTGTGTCTTTTCCAGCAGGTTCTCTCACACACACAGCTGTGAACAGGGTGTAAAAGGAAAGAAACCCCCAGACTGCACCAGCCATCACCTAGGAAACGAGATACCACCTGCATCTTTCTTTCTTTCACACTTTATCTCCTCTAAAGTTTCTGTAGAAATGTACGCTTTTAGAGTAAATACAGTTTTGTGGCTTTGCAGTGTAAAAAATGATGTGATCACTAAGTCGTTGCAATCTATGTTTTTCTATTACTTTAACTCATTAATGCAACCAATTTCAACTTCATTTTTTAAGTTATACAAGATTCAGCTATATTTAAAGTAACATGTACAGTGAGTTTGATTCTAATTAAAATTTAAGGTAACTTAACCTACATTTTTAAGTCTAATTAGCAGGACATTTTTAGTGTACTTTAATTTTATTATTATTTTTTATTAATTTAAAAATAAAAAATACGATGAACTACTTTCATATATTTACATTTGCAATGTACATTCTTTCTCTTCCAGGAAAACATTTGGTTGATTTTTGTCCAGTCAAATGCATTTTAAAATAAGACAACTATGAACAGCTAGCAATTATCAAATCATGGTTCATGGCTTTGATGTAACTAAAAATGTTGCTTAAATTATCTAAAGTCTTGATATTAGGGCTGTGCCAGTACAACTATATACAGTTATACTGTATTATAATCCATTCTCTGATAAAACTGCTTCAGGCTCTCATATCAATGTATTTATTTATTTATTATTTAACTTATCTTCCTACAATTCAATTAATGAAGAAGCAAGTTGCCAAAATAAGTCTAAACTCTAAAACTGGAGTTCCTCAGTTTGGCTAGAGCCACTTCTATGAGACGTATTTCACAAAAGTGAAGTGAACCACAAAAGAGAGATTGAAACTGATACTCCATTGGAAAATACCTACATTTGGTGCAGTTATAACCTCGATGCAGTTATGAAATTGCGATGCACTGAAGCATGTTGATTCGTGACATATGTATCGCTATGTATAAGTGTGGTAGTAGTTGTGAGGTAATTGGCAATAACTGACCCTATTTGATATGCTTTGTTCAAGCCTTACACTACACAACAGAAAACTGTGTTTTTCAAATTCAATTTTGCAGTGTAGCTTTGCTGACTTTAAATGGAACATCTTCGTTTTGACACAACACGTCCCTCAGGTGCAGTACAGACAATGTGTAATTCCATAAGTCCCTCGTGTTAATTTAAACAACTTGACAAAAGTTTTCTTGATTGTGAATTTGTATAAGTTGCTTCAGCAGTAAATTGCACCTGTTACATCGGACTGCCAACATGGGAGGTCACCGAATGATGAATAGGGCAATATTTGGAAAGCTAAGTTCAGAAAAACAGTCAGGTTGCCACCGTGCATGCAAGCAACAGCAACAATAACAAGGTGAGACAGTGAATGCATAGGGCTTAATTTCCCAAGTGACTCTCTGTTCCTCTCTCTAGCACACACACACACACACGCGGCGAAAGGCAGGGGGAGGATGATCTGCTCAAATAAATGTTGTCAGGTGTGTTTTGTGCTTTACCTCTAATTCCGGGTGTTTATCCACACTAATGAAGAACTCTGAGTCAGCGCAAGAGAGATAATTGTGTGTGTGTGTGTGTGTGTGTTTATGTGTGTGTAGTGGGAACATGGGTTAATTTAGTAGAAGAACATTGGAGATTCAGTGACTCTGACATTTATAGGCAATTAAGAATGGAGGAAGGAGGACAAAAAACATGGGACATCTAAAGGAGAGGGGAAAGTAAGGTATGCGTTTGGGTTTATGCAATTTCATAACATGCCAGTATCCAAAGCAAGTATGCAAAGCCGACGCACTACAACTTATTTGATTGTTTTACCTTATAAGAATGTTAGAGGTCATCAGTAGATTTTAGCACATATATTGTTTTAGACAAACTGTGATGTTCAATACTTTGAAACTCCAATGATCCTAACCCTAACCCTTATTTCACCATGGGCAAAAGTATATACACCCCCATTTTAATTAATATGTTTGTCTATTCCAGTGAGGACAAATCTTAAAGCTATGGCATACAGTACAATGACATTTTAGGGAATTGTGTGTCTTCACACAAAGCTTTTATAGATTTGCTATGTGGCAACAGTTAGGGAAGCCCATTAAACAACTTTGGGATGAATGGGAAGACTTTTCTCTAGTTAGCATAAACACTGACTTGCTTAGAAAAATTCTCTTCAAACTGTTGCTCTGGCATGACAGTAGTTGACCTGAAACAGAACACTGACATACTGTAAGACAGTTTATGCTAATACACCCGTTAGCACCCCTTGAGGCAATGCTGTGGAAACAACATATACAGTAAAAGAGTTAGTGCAGCTAGACATGGTCTTGTTCACATACTTGTGTAGAGTATGTTTCAGGCTAACAACTAAAGTTTAGGGCCTGAAACATACTCTATGCAAGCAGATGAATACAGACACTTCTTGCTATGCTAGCCTGATTTAGCCAAAAGGAGCAATATAGCATTTATTAGCATAAATGTCTTCTTTTTTAATTCAGTTTTCTCCTTCACCTATCAAAAAGGTTTGGTAGCACTTTAGTATAGGGACTGATTCTCAGTATTAACTAGTTGCTTACTAGCATGCATATTACTAGCATATTGGCTGTTTATTAGTACTTATAGAGCACATAGTCTTCATGACTATATTCTACATCAGTAATTAGGAGTTTATTGAGGCGAAAATCATATTTAATAGTTAATTAATAGTGCACTGGACCTTAAAATAAAGTGTGACCAAAGGTCTTCTCTTAATTCCTGTCATGGCAGCAACATTCATAGTAATATAACTTAATAACACACAAGGATAATGTCACATGAATCGATCTGAAGGTAAAACTTTATTACTACCAGATCAACCCAAGTGCAATCATGTTCAACCAGACCATTTGTTGGCCAAGTGTTTGTGATGGTTCACCCAAAAATGAAAATACTATCATCATTTACTCACTCACTCACTCACTCACTCACTCACTCACTCACTCACTCACTCACTCACTCACTCACTCACTCACTCACTCACTCACTCACTCACTCACTCACTCACTCTCATGCCATCTCAAAACTTGTCTGAATTTCATTCTTCTGTGAAACACAAATGAAGATACTTTGAAGAATGATTTCCATTGTATGGAAAACTACAGGTGCTTTCCAAATGAAGCACCCTTTAACAGAAATCTTAGAGATGTACATTTGCTGTCTGGGTACTTGCACAAAGTATGTTTCTAGCCTAAGACTGAAAAATGTGAATGAATGTCAGCACATGTCCTGAAACATAAAAACTAGACAAACCCTGGCAAAAATGGTCACCCATTCTAAACTCACACACGCATTGAGTCATCGTGCCTGATGCCCAAACATTACACAATCCAGCACGGCTGACAGTCATGCTCGTTTCCATCGGCAACAGCTGCTGGGAGGCGATGATGTCGTGCCACACAATACGGCATGTGAGCGCTGACAAAGGCGGCACTGTGTTGGCGCAATGCCGTCACGGCCCGCTTCCTAGTTCGGCTGCCATCAACGTTTGCTTTTTTTGTTGTTATTGTTGCTGCGGTTGTTTAGAGGTCTGTTTTGGAGACTGGGGAGAACACAAGGGTCTTAACCCCCTGGTCTCACAAATAGCCACAAAAGAAGGGCGCATTCAGCAGCCGCAAACACACAACAATGCACCACACGAGGGGGGAAGTAGGTCATGGGAAGAAGCCCTGGATCTGGATGGAGATGCGTTGCGGGTAGACAAGGTCATTTAGTGCGTGGAGTTTTGTGATGAAACATCATGTATATTTGAGTCTTAATGGCTGGTGAAGAAGTATTCCCAAGATATTCACCTTGACGACCTCTCAAATCCAGTGGGCAGTGTTTGCCCTCGCTCTTTCCCACTTGAGAATTGGGTGTATTCTCATTAGTGGGCATTTTCAGTGTTAATTGCGTCTTGGTTCTCTCCACACCTGGCTGCACCTATCCTGTCCAAGCTTATCCAGTATTTCCCAAAATACATTTTTTTTGGTCTTAATTTCAGCCAACCTAAGGTTTTATCTTCTTTCAGAAACTTTCAGAACGTCTTGTACATCCTAAAGGTACACCTTTGACTTTGTTGTCTTATTCGCACCCTTTCTCTGGTTAATTGTGCTCATAAGGATTTGCTCCCTGTCACAACTGGAGAACAGACCGTACACAGACAGCATGCAGCCTGCTACCAATGGCCCCCGGAGGCCCTCAAGACGGCCTGGCTGTCCCAAGGGCCACACCCACAAACACAAGTGTAAATGTACATTCAAACACATCTTCATCTCATTTAAGCCTTCTTACTGTACACACTTACTTTGTGATTTATATTGTCTTATGTAGCACACATAATCGCCTTAATTTCTCTCTTTCTCACTCAATGTGTGTGTACAGATGTACATGTCGGCAAGACAGAGCCACCAGGGGCCAATGAAAAACTGTGCATTGATATTGTAGCTAACAGGCAGTTTTGGGAATTGCTGGTCCCAGGATTGGAGGGTGGGGGAGGTAAGATAGAGTAACGAAGCCTAACTGGGAATTCTTATAATATGTGGCACTGGGACGTAGGGACCAATGTATTGTAACCTGACTGAGAAAACACACTTCATTATGTGTCTATGTGCTGAAAGGCGAGGTTATTAATGTTGTAGACAACAACAGGCTCCCTGAACTAGTGTGTCTGCTGCAATAGGAGACAAATGCCATGATACATGGTGACAGAAACTGTAGAAGAAAAAGAAAAGATGTATCTACTCGCAACAAGCCAGGGTATGATACAAACCAGAGGTTGTTTAACTAATAAAGCAGCTCTGTAATCACTTATGATGCTCTAGCTTAAGGGCTTTGGCTACTATAGTCCAATACACCCACACATACTCAAACATGAAATTCACTCAGCATGACCAGAAGGAAAAAGAAATCTATAAACAACAATAACATATTACAGAACACATCTCCTTTTAATAATAAATTTCGTCCCATTAATGATTTTAGGGTATTTCTTCAACGTTTGTGCACCAGGGGATTATTTTTTATTAACATAAGAAACTTTTTCTTCTGGTTATATGAAGATCAAATTAAAACTGTTGTGTTGTTTATTTCTCATTTGCCTTTTATGTACCGATTCTATTGTTTTGTCATTGTCACAGACCCAGACCTTCAATCTTAGGAAAACTATGAAAATGTAGCTTACATTTATGAAATACGAAACCTGTTTAAAGCTATGATAATCTAAACAAAGAGTGAAATACAGAGAATGTTTATTCAATATTTATTTTGTTAAAGTAATTGACCAACAACAACAACAAAAGTACTCTAGTGTCATTTTTGCTCATAATATAAAGTTTTTTTTTTGTTTGTTTTTTTTTGGTAAATCACGTTTGATCATTTGGTAAATCATTTTTCAAAACTAATAATAATAACAATAATTCACATCACATAACCACATCACATCATTTAAAATGAGAAGAAAACAACACTGTAATGGCAATTTTCATTGCTTTAAAAAAAAACTATGCTGGGGGCAACGCCTCCTGAAAAAGAAAAATTAAACTAGTCTAAGAAAGTGTGATAGATTGATTTAAGATGGTCTCACAACCTGGTCAGCTTAGGCTGGTTTAAGTTGTTTGTTTCCTCTAAAAAAATGCTTGTCTTTGGCTCTGCCAACTTTAGTTACGACATTGGCTACTGCGCTCAGTTCAGTGTGGTTAAACAACACTGGAGCAGTACTGATAAAGTATGTATGCTGTCTGCTTTCATATTGAAAAAAAAAGCAGTTTTTCTGAACCTCATGGGTAAGAGGGTACTTTGGCACATTTGGCACAGGATGGTACAGTCAGTGTGCTGCTGAAACGCATATGTTACAGCTGAGGGTGACTCGGTGTGTGTACGTATCAGGGAATGTGTTGATCTCAATAAGATATGTGTGTGTATGTGCGTGTTGTGTATCAGGGCATGTGGTTTCCTCAGTAAGGGGTCTTGCGAGTCCTTCAGTCGGACAGCTGGAGGGCCAATCTGTCCTCTCGCTCGCCCAGCGATGGCAGGGCAGATAAGCGGCCACTACGGACCCGACCGTTACCCCTCTGCCCCAACACACGCGCACACACCCACACCGGGAGCCCAGGAGCGGCCCGCAGCCGGGGGCTGACAGCTCGACACAGCCGGCTCAGCATGGGGTCTGCGAGGGGAGGGGAGGAGAGACCTGAGGGAGGGGCCGGAGGTCTGGAGGTGGCCGTTATGCAGCCAAAGCCAGGCTCACTGCCAACACAGAAAGGGAGAGAAAGCGAGAAAAAGTGACAGAGGAAGGAGAAACAGAAATCTTTGTCCAGATATACCAGCCAAGTGTTAAACAGCACTAACGCCTCACCACTCCTAACGCATCTCTCCTCACACTTTTTGGACAAGAAAATGACTAAGAATGTGAAAATTAGTGTTAGTGAAAAAAATAAATAAATAAAATAAAAGTTCACATGACATCTAGCACTAGTCTGGGTAGATCTTGCATGTTTTCAGCCAACAAAAAACAAAACAAAAATTGTTCTGACTAAGAATTTATTTTCTGGTAAATGAGTGAAGAAACTGTGTCCTCATCATACTATGGTTAACCAGACAAATCTTTCATGGTAAGCTCACACGTGCGTGCGTGTGTGTGTGTGTGTGTGTGTGTGTGTGTGTGTGTGTGTGTGTGTGTGTGTGAGCCTGTGCATCCATACTCTCTTTCAGCTTATAATATTGTCTGTTTTGACCTGAACAGTGACTGACATATATTGGTATGATGCCAAAGGTTTGTGTGTGTTGTGTAAATGCATAGCATCTCTTGGAGGGCATGAACATGATCTCAGAATGAAGCTGGCACCATCTGTCTGTGGGACCCACGATGCTATGGCACAGTGGCAGGACGTCCCGAAACACCATCCACGTACACACACAAACAGGGTTAAATGGGCAATACACAGATGTCTGTCAGACTTCGGGTTTCTTAATTGGATAACCTCTAATTTATCACAAACACTGAACACGATGTTCTGAGGGCCGGGATGAGAGGATGAAGCCATGAATGAGACTTCAGTTAATGTCCATTAATGAACAATTATTTACATTAATAAAAAGAAATAGATACAAAAAAAGCTACTTAAATAGTCAAGAATTATAATGAGAAGTTTTACACTTTAACCAGATCTTTGTCCCTCAAAAAAAAAAAAAAAAAAAAAAAAAAAAACAATTGTTACAAAGTTGTCACAAGGATTATATTTCAGAAACTATAAGGTTTTGAATCAAAAGTCCAGTGATACAAATTTCTGGCTGTGTTTTCCGACATTATTATTATTACTACTACTATTGTTGTTGTTATTATTATTATTATTTTTATTATTTCCTGAGAAATAATTGTGTCCTTCAGTCTGAACTGTAAATTACCATATTCTATTAGGCCTATATACACCAAAAAATGTCATATTACTATTGATAGATGTTGAAAAACTACGATAACATAAAAATGTTTAAAAATATGCTCTAAGTAAAAAAAAATAATAATAATTTACAGGCTACATTTTCACGATATTTGAAAAGGGAGAACTGTGGAAAAACATTAAAATCTGCTGCAATGTCGCCATCTGTCGGTTAGTATGAGCAGGTGTTTCAGTGTCGATCGATGTTTCTGTGTTTGACACATTTGTCTGAAACGGTTTGTTTAGCTGCGATGGCGGTTGATGGACTCATATGTTTGGTTTCTCTGGTTTTTGCTTTTACTGATTAATTAATAAATGGAAAAAAAGAGATTCAATATCAACTTGGACGACACCGCGTTCACAAAGGAAACACCGGTGGGTTTTGTTTCCTTATTATGCTTATATTGCTATGGTGTGTTGTAGTTGCTGCTAACTGAGAATGGAGGTTCGAACCCCACAAAGCTTCATACATAAACTATCACCATGGTGATTCTAATCAGTGGGATCGAGCTTGTAATGCATGTACGTTAAGTATCCAAACTGCTTCAATCAGCTCTACGTTACTTAAAAAAATGTTAATAGAGACTATTATGTAAAGTGAGGTCTGTCACCCTTACAGACTGAATCAATAAAATCACAAGCGCGATCTGCTAACTTCATGTGCAACTTTCACACACTCTTTGCAAGAGTGCCCGTAACAAGGTGTTGATGACTCAAAACATACTGAAGTACGTTTCCCACCACAATAGGAACAGCCCAGCACATGAACTACTCTCGACCTACACGTGAAAAACTTGCACAATTGAAAAGGAAAAAGAAAACCTTTTCACAAACTAGCTGCTCGTTCTCTGGGTTTCAATGTTAATTTAATCCAAAAATTACAATTATGTTGTTTACTCACCCTTAATCCAAACCCGTAACCCGTGTATCCCTTTTCTCAGTGGGTCATAAACGGTGGAAGAACACTTTCGCTACTCTTTATTTCTGAAGCCCTACGAGGCCTTTTTCTCTCTCTCATCCGCAAATTAGTTAATTACCATAAATCATTTTGGTATCAAGCATGTATCAAATACGGTTTTATGTTTTTACACAGTGTTTCTTTTTTTTTTTCTTGACTCAGGTAACCCAGTTCCTTTTGTTCACACAGGTGACATCTTTATTTAAGGCCAAAGATGGTCAAGTAGAGACCTCATCTGCTCAGAATGCTCCTCCAGCTCCCGGCCAGCCTCTGTCCTATGCAGAGTTTATTGTTCAGAGCAAAAACAGGGCTCCTCAGGGAGCAGCCCGTGGACCAGAGAAACAAAGTAGTAGTGATGCTGCAGGGCAAAGCAGTGTAAACACAGCTGGTAGTGGATCAGTTAGTACATCCTCCACAGACTCTGGAAAACCTGAGACTGAGCAGCAGGGACCAGAAAAAGTACCAACAGAAGATCAAATGAAAGAGGAAAGTCAGATTTCGGAGAGTTGTATCATTCCTCCTCATCTCTTAGGATCCGGAAACAGTATTATTGTCAGTCCTCGACAGGTCTGTATACTGTATGTTCAATAAGGCAATGCTCAGTCTTTTTCCCTGTCCATTTATAGAAAAAAATAAACTGTACTTCTGAGAAATTCTGTGGTGTGAAGTAGCAGAATATAATAAATGGATTTCATGCATCCATGCAAATATGTGTCAGTACAAACATCATCAATTAGAGAACAACTGCACACTCACTTAAGCATATTTATTAACCAACGTTTCGGCTAGTAGCCTTTTTCAAGATATAACTTCATAAACATGGAGACCAGTATAAATAAATATAAACAAATTAATCTGTACAGATAGAATGTAAATAAAGATTACTATCCAAAAAAATACTATCCCGTATAAACATCCAAACAGAATTCAAAATGTACTGACTGTAACTTTTAGTTGATTTCCACTATAGAACATGATTATATAAAATTATGTATTCTTCTGTCTACAGAGAGGTAACCCCATCCTAAAGTTTGTGAGAAATGTTCCTTGGGAGTTTGGAGAAGTTGTGCCTGACTATGTTTTGGGGCGGACAACCTGTGCTTTTTTTCTCAGGTTGGTTTGAGTTGTCAGTGTTTCGTGCTGTATGCCCCTCTTAAAAAATAAATTAATATCAAAATAGGAATGCAAATATGTACATAATTTATGTACATAAATATGGAACCAGTGCTGACTTGCACATTTGAGACATATTTCAAATCAACTTATTGTTGGCTTTTAATGCAGTGAATCATGGAGGAAAGAAAGTAATACGCTGATATTTGTATGATGTCAAATCCTGCCCCAGATTTGTATGTTAAAAAATATCAAGTGTAGCAAGCTCTAATGTACCCTTTATCTGCTTACCACTTGAATGTGTATTTTTTAATTGGCGTTTGTTATTAAATTAGTTACTGAATGTCTGTGCAGATATTTTAAATACCAAAAAAATGTAAATAATACTTTATTAATATTTAATGCAACGAAACATTGAGTGTTAAAATATAGAAACTTGGGTGCAAGCATGTGTATGTGCACTTAAAACTCATTTTGTAAGAGAATCCTCTCAGTCAGTCAGGTGTGAAACCACATCATCCTGTCTTTTGCAAAGAAATTGAGTGAGGAGGTTGCAGACATGTTGTTGCTGACAATGATTGGTATGACAACAATACATCATAGACAGTGTAGAATCAGTTGAGAAATGTAAAGTAACAAAAGCATTTTGTATTTGGCTTGTTTCTGTGTATAATAATAATGTAATTTAATGTATATGGCAAGATGAGGATTTGTGTGTTAAAAGGAATGGTTCTGAAACTCAGCCTCACCCTCCACTTGTTCCAAACCTATATAAGTTTCTTTCTTCTGTTGGGCACAAAAGAAGGTATTTTACACAGGTTTGGAACAACTTGTGGGTGAGTAAATATGAATCATTGCAAAGGTTTTAGTCCCTTAATCAATGGTTTAATTTGACTAAATTGCAAATGGAAAATGGAAATTCACTTTTTCACCAACCATATATCAGTACAGTGTGTGATGCTTTAGTTTCTCTTTTTCTCCATGACTGCAGTGTGCGTTACCACAATTTGAACCCAAACTACATCCATGAGCGTCTGAAACAGTTGGGTCAGAGTTTCACCCTCAGAGTGTTGCTCGTCCAGGTCGACGTGGTGAGTCTGTCTGTCTCACTGACTAATTAACTCACATTTATTTGTCTTTCCCATTCTTCACCCTTTCGCTAATATGTAAGGTTATTTAAATCTTTCTGAATTAAATGCTAAATAAATATTGTCAGTAAAAAAATTGCCTCTTAGTGCCAGCTTTTGAACTTTTAAGCAACTCAGTTGGAGGCTGTTGATGTTCATGTCCCATTTCTCTCTTCCTCATTTATCAGAAAGACCCTCATCATGCACTGAAAGAACTTGCTCGAATATGCATCATGGCTGACTGTACCCTCATTTTGGCCTGGAGGTGAGGGGATGGTTCAAAATAATCAATCGGGAGGGGAATTTCTTTAGTGACTTGGGGAAATATAAGGTGTTAAAGCTCCAACCCTGTTAGTTTTTAGTATTTCAATTTAGTTCCAGTAACTAAACATATCTGTTTGTGTGTGCAAGTCCTGAAGAAGCAGGCCGTTACCTTGAGACCTATAAATCCTACGAGAAGAAACCTGCAGATGTACTGAAAGAACAAGTGGAAAAAAATTACCTGTCCCAGGTTAGAGCACATAAATCTATAATAATTATGTTTGGTTCATTTCATTATGCACTGATGACATCTTTCCTATAAAAACATTTTTGATCATTTATTGCCATTTTTAATACTTTTTGTTTTTTTTGTTTAACAGGTTTCAGATTGTTTAACCACAGTAAAGTCTGTCAATAAGACAGATGCCATGACTCTCCTGTCTACATTTTCTGTAAGGAATACTTTTCCTTTATATGTTGCACATTTACTGTATTACTTACTCTACTGTTCAAATGTTTGAGGTCAGTAAGATTATTTAAAATAAATTATTAGTTTTATTCAGCTAGGACATATTTAATTAATTAATTTAATTTCATCACAAAAGCCCATTGCCAATAAACTTGAAAAACTTGTATTTTCTTTTATGTTGATGCCATTTTATCTCTTCAGTCTTTGGAGGGCATCATTAAGGCATCTAAGGAAGAACTAGTTTTGTGTCCTGGACTTGGTCCACAAAAGGTGTGTAGAGACACTTTATGTTTTGAGCAGTTGGCTTTAGATGTAGCATGTGATATCATTCTACATATGTTACATATGTAGAATGATATCACATGCTACATATTTTACATAGTTTTACATATTGTTTTTGCACACAATTTTTAACGATAAGTGCACTTGACATTTTAACTTGTCCAAAGTTATGTCTTTATTTCCTTTCCTGTTTGTGGTTCATTTAGGCAAGAAGACTTTATGATGTACTGCATCAGCCTTTCATAAAGACCAAAAAGAAGGAAAGCTGATAAAACCAAACTGCTTTTAATGAAATCACCAACTGTCTTCAGTGCCTAGAATAAGGATCTGGGCCATATAGCACACGGTCGTCTGGAGACTTCAGGCTCTTTGGCCTATCTAAGCCTGTAATTGGGGCAAAAACAGCCATGCATGCTGTGATTTATTTATTAATGTTTTGTATGAAGTGTAACCTGCTTTTGTAATTCTGTAAATTCAATCTGACTTAGTAGAATGAGGCAAGGTTAAAATATGATTGAAAATAACAACATTTTATGTGTTTACAAAAAATTAAATAAATTTCAATAATATTTTGCAGTAATTGTATATTATGTTGTTGTTTTAGAGTGGGTGGGGATATGCTATTATAATGCCATTATTCTTACTGCGACTGAAACATAACCTGTTGAAACCACTTGTCATATAATAAAAAATGGTGGAAACTTAAGAACGGACTCAAATGATATGTCGGAATTAGACTATATGGGCAAACTGACTCAGAGTATGAATGTGTTTCTGGGCCAAAAGTTTATAGTCATCACAAATGCCACAGAAAACAACACCTGCCTTTACTGCAATCTTACAACTAACTGACTGGCACAAAACAAGTAACAAGCCAGGTGAGAGCTTTTATACTACAGACAGTAAGCCCTTTCACACAGTAATACCAGTAAATTGCTGTTAAATTACCAGAACGACTTTACCGGTAAATTCAAAAATGCGCCGTTCACACATGATCTCTTTATGGCAATTTACCGGTAATTTTCCAGAAAAGTCTGTATGTGTGAAAGGGCTTAGTGATAATTAGAATCTTCTTATCTAATCTAAATCTAGTACATTAATGTAGAAGATATATTGTTCACATAGTTCTTAAAGAGATAATCCAACCAAATAAAATTCAACCTGACCTAACCTCAGGTTGTTTCAAACCTGCATGACTTTCCTCTGGAAAATAAAGGTGATATTTATTTGGTCTATATAATGGAAGTCAATGGTCACCGAACTGTCTGGTTACCAACACTCCTCAAAATACTGTATCTTCTCTTGTGTTTTGCAGAAGAAAGCAAGTAATGCAGGTTTGGACTGTATAACTATTATTTAGCTGGACTGTCCCTTTAGATGAAGTTCACAGTACTTCTTTTAAAAAAAGCAAAAAATATTGCTCACATTGTTAATGATACATGTGAATCAGATTTTCCCTTCACATTTCCGTTGTGGTCTTTCGTGTGTGGCAGAGGCTATAGGTTAGAATACTGTTTGACCTACTTACTCTGTCACATATAAAAGCAGACCCCACTGAGGATCAAATCCTGTTCATGTTCCAGTTCTGCATCTGCACAGTCGTACATCATGCTGCTCAGTGTCTGTCTCCTCCTGTCTGTCTTCTCTCTGTCCGGTAAGACGTTTACATCTCGCATCAATAAGGACGATTCTGTTGGGAGGAAATGTTTTAATTGAATACAACTAATTTACAAGACATATTTCTGTATGTGTCCACATTCTTTGTATCAATGGCTTGCAAGCTGTTTCAGTGATTTATTCATTAAAATATATCGATAATAATCGGCTGGTTTGTACTGTACTCATGTTTTAACTATATTTACCTTGACAAGCTCTTGTATCATGATCACAGGAGGGATAGAGAGTGGTATTGTAGGTGGCAAAGCAGTAAAACCTCATTCCAGACCATACATGGCGTCTCTCCAGTATAGAAGACAACATAGATGTGGAGGGATGCTGATTAGGCATGATTATGTGCTGACTTCGGCTCACTGTTTGGAGTGAGTATGTACAATTCGAACATATTTTATAATCAATGTACTAACATGATGCTCTGCGGTTATCACCACTTAAAATAATCTCAACATTAAATGTTTTAACAGCAATGTCAACTACTTAGAAGTTGTTCTGGGAGCTCACAATATTAGTCAGAAAGAGGACAGCCAGCAGATTATCCAAGTAGACAAGTACATCAAACATCCTAAGTATGAGGACAATCACAGGACTTATGATATCATGTTACTAAAGGTATTATTGGTGCTCAAATTGAGTGTATCTTTTTTTTTCTACAAAATTCTTAGAAGTATTGACTGACTAATATGTTACAGTTGAAGACCAAAGCCGTGCAAAATGAGTTTGTGGATGTTATTGAGCTCCCTAAGAACAATACGAATATTCCTGCTCATGTGGAATGCTCCATTGCTGGGTGGGGCATGACAAAACCCAGAGGAAGTGGATCAGATGTTCTGCGGGAAGTCAGCCTCAAACTGCAGTCCAGCTTTAAATGCAAAAACAAGTGGCAAGACCATTTCAACTCTGAGAAAATGATCTGTAGTCTCTCAGATGGGAAAAAGGCATTCTGTCAGGTACTGCAACATTACTTTTGATAATTAGCAAAAGGTTTATGCCATCTGATATTTCACATAGTGGCAGACTACATTTTAAGTCTTTCATTTGTTTCTTTAGGGTGATTCTGGCAGTCCTCTTCTTTGTGACTCTGAACTTAAAGGAATGGCTGCATACACCTATCCTAAAAACTGTACATTCAGGGAGTACCCTGAAGTCTATATGAAAATATCTGCCTTCCTTCCGTGGATTAAAAAACATATTAAATGATTGAATGATTTATGCACGTAAATAATTTATCATATGTATAATTGTCATAAAAATGGTTAACAATCATTTATCTTTTTGTCTGTATTGCTTCCAATGCTGTGTTCAGGAAGAACAAATGAGGCCACTAAGGTCCTGTATGATATATAACCTACTTTTATTGAACTAGCCTTATTAAATTGCATATATATATATATATATATATATATATATATATATATATATATATATATATATATATATATATATATATATATATATATACAGTGGGTATGGAAAGTATTCAGAAATTTTTCACTCTTTGTTATATTGCAGCTATTTTTTTTCCTCATTAATGTACACACAGCACCCCATATTGACAGAAAAACACAGAATTGTTGACGTTTTTGCAGATTTATTAAAAAAGAAAAACTGAAATATCACATGGTCCTAAGTATTCAGACCCTTTGCTCAGTATTTAGTAGAAGCACCGTTTTGATCTAATACAGCCATGAGTCTTTTTGGGAAAGATGCAACAAGTTTTTCACACCTGGATTTGGGGATCCTCTGCCATTCCTCCTTGCAGATCCTCTCCAGTTCTGTCAGGTTGGATGGTAAACGTTGGTGGACAGCCATTTTTAGGTCTCTCCAGAGATGCTCAATTGGGTTTAAGTCAGGGCTCTGGCTGGGCCATTCAAGAACAGTCACAGAGTTGTTGTTGTTGTGAAGCCACTCCTTCGTTATTTTAGCTGTGTGCTTAGGATCATTGTCTTGTTGGAAGGTAAACCTTTGGCCCAGTCTGAGGTCCTGAGCACTCTGGAGAAGGTTTTCGTCCAGGATATCCCTGTACTTGGCCGCATTCATTTTTCCTTCGATTGCAACCAGTCGTCCTGTCCCTGCAGCTGAAAACCACCCCCACAGACTGATGCTGCCACCACCATTCTTCACTGTTGGGACTGTATTGGACAGGTGATGAGCAGTGCCTGGTTTTCTCCACACATACCGCTTAGAATTAAGGCCAAAAAGTTCTATCTTGGTCTCATCAGACCAGAGAATCTTATTTCTCACCATCTTGGAGTCCTTCAGGTGTTTTTTAGCAAACTCCATGCGGGCTTTCATGTGTCTTGCACTGAGGAGAGGCTTCCGTCGGGCCACTCTGCCATAAAGCCCCGACTGGTGGAGGGCTGCAGTGATGGTTGACTTTCTACAACTTTCTCCCATCTCCCGACTGCATCTCTGGAGCTCAGCCATGCACAGTGATCTTTGGGTTCTTCTTTACCTCTCTCTCCAAGGCTCTTCTCCCCCGATAGCTCAGTTTGGCCGGACGGCCAGCTCTAGGAAGGGTTCTGGTCGTCCCAAACATCTTCCATTTAAGGATTATGGAGGCCACTGTGCTCTTAGGAACCTTAAGTGCAGCAGAAATTTTTTTGTAACCTTGGCCAGATCTGTGCCTTGCCACAATTCTGTCTCTGAGCTCTTCAGGCAGTTCCTTTGACCTCATGATTCTCATTTGCTCTGACATGCACTGAGCTGTAAGGTCTTATATAGACAGGTGTGTGGCTTTCCTAATCAAGTCAAATGAAGGTGTAGAACCATCTCAAGGATGATCAGAAGAAATGGACAGCACCTGAGCTAAATATATGAGTGTCACAGCAAAGGGTCTGAATACTTAGGACCATGCGATATTTCAGTTTTTCTTTTTGAATAAATCAGCAAAAACGTCAACAATTTTGTGTTTTTCTGTCAATATGGGGTGCTGTGTGTACATTAATGAGGAAAAAAAATGAACTTAAATGATTTTAGCAAATGGCTGCAATATAACAAAGAGTGAAAAATTTAAGGGGGTCTGAATACTTTCCGTACCCACTGTGTATATATATATATGCAACAAAAGGACAAATAGTTTAAAGTGCAAATAAATAAATCTGATACAATCCTAAAACAAAAATAAAATCAGCTGTAGGACTTTTGTACAAGGGAAGGTACCTAACATTATTCATTCTTGATGTTGAAAGGTATAGATTATCATGCCATTACATATCAAATGTTATGAAATGGCAAAGATGCTACCAGCTGTGACTGCAAAAATGAAGATGTCCATATGAAAGAAAAGTAAATAGCAAATGTCATGACCTTTATTTTAGGGTTTACCAAAATCACTCAAGTCAAGTTGAGCTTTATTGTCATTCCGCTCCTTCTTGTATGTTACAGATGCGCCCCCCCCCCCCCTTTTTTTTTAATGCTTTATGTTTGCTACAAGCAGTGTCCTGTCAAATAAAATTTGGCTGCAAAATACTGTACATTGATCAGTCTGTGTTTGATCTATATAGGCCACCAAAACTTCATCCCAACCATTTTTTCTTTTTTTGGATAGACAGTAGATTTTGAATTAAGGTACTTTTTAAAGCACTGTTTTATTTCTTTTCTGATAACCTTAATAGCATTTCATTACTCTTTGTTCCTGTGACTCTCAGTTGTTTGTTGGATAATGGCTACTTGTTATTTTGCACACACATTGTGGTTTGAGGTAAGAGTGGGAGGAGTTACTCCTAGTGAGGGTAGAGAGTGTCTTTTTTGCAGCAGCAGCATATTAACACTTAAAGTTTAAACGGAGGCTGTTGCACCATGGTTTTTAATTATTTTCTTCTTCTACTCGTTATCTCTTTGGCTGGTAAGACATCATTCATTACATTTCTCCAGAATTTGTTTAGAGCCTTGTTTTATTTATTTATTTAGAAAAACAATTGGAAAACTATTAAATATTTAAATAGCCTGGTAATAGTCCGAGTTACTCATGTTTTTATCATAGGTGGGATGGAGAGTGGTATTATTGGAGGAAAAGAGGCTAAACCTCATTCTAGGCCATACATGGCATCTATTCAGTACAAAAATCATCACACATGTGGAGGGATGCTGATCAGAGAGGACTATGTACTGACAGCGGCCCACTGTTTGGAGTGAGTATGTCTCTGGCTGCATTATTTATGATTCTTTTCAAAAAAGAGCTATTGTAGCCTCAAGACTTTTAGTTTATCTGTAAATCTGTGCTTTAGTTATTCAAATATAGCCTACTTTGCAACTAATATAACCAGGGCTCGAAATGGGGGGGGGGGGGGGGGGCTGATTGGGTTTATTTGGAAATTAAAGTGATTTCTATATTTTATCCATTCAAAAGACTACGAAAGCGATCCCAGTTATGCATATAAACATAGCGCTGTGTTTATGGTTCGCTGCGCAATGCCGTCTTTTGCCATTTAACACCTGACTGCAGCCAATAGAAATGCTTCTCTATCGCTGCGCGTCCTGCTCCACACAGCACAGACCGTGAAAGCAGACTGCAGTTGTTGTCATTCATCGTAACGAACAAAGTGTAGAGACGATGTAAATAATATATTAAGTGTGCAGTGTAGAGAGCTTCATTCATTATAATGGAAGTTTGTGAGATAGCGATGATCGGAGGGTAACAGCTTTTTACGGCCAGGGAGGGTACTGTCAAGCTTAACAACTCAACCCCGTTATATAAAATTAAGAAGGAAAATTATTACTTTTACAACATTTTATTTTCATTCATAAGTATATACAATGTGTTTATTTTATTGCTGCCATATGGTCTACACTCCTATGCTACATGAGCAAAAATATATATATTTCTCATTGTTACAGGGTGGTAAACTTGTGACAGGGTTGAGTTATTTGCTTCATTTATTGATAATTTTAATGAAAAAATATAAAATAGTTATGGTTTCAGTAAATATATATATACTCCAAAATCATGACAGCTCATATTTTTGTTTTAAATAGAATTTTTGACGTAATATGTCCATTTAAACGTGGACAAGCATCATACATCAAAAATTGTGCCCACATTTGCAGCAGAAAGACAATGTTGGCCATGCGGATATGTAGACCCAGAAACAAGGGGACAATATGAGAGAGAAACAAAACCAAAAATTTAAATTTAAGGCAATGTATCCCTTCAAATGTGTTACAGTCTTCAACCCCATCACACCTTGTCACATTAATATTTTTAGAAAAATATAGGGAAGACAATTAAGAACAAAAGTATTTCTTGCTGATTACCATCTGACATGTTAAGGGCTAAAACAATAAAATTGTGGTTTTAGTTCAAATTTTAAATTAAAAATATATATTTTTTTTTTTTTACAAAAATAAAGAGACTGTAGACAAACAGTTTGTGTAATTTTAGCTTCAGTCCTATAAAAATGTGAAAATGATGATAAATGTTACATTTGTTATCATTAAACTGATATCAGGGACACGAGAGCAGTAGGTAAATGTTTGTTTTATAATGATTTCTGTGTAAAATCCTTTTTAAACCAATCCCATTTTGTCCGTTACGGGGTTGAAAAAAAAAAAAAAAGCTGGAAAAAAACTCAAATTGATAAAAGGTCTTTAATGCCCGAGGTGGGAAAATATGATATTTTGAATATGATATATTAAAATATGATGAATATTTTTTGGAGGTTTGATATGTGCCTAATGATGTGGGGTATTTAGAAGTTGAATCACATGTAGTTGAAAAACATGTATATTCCAAGTTGAAATGTTACCGAATCCCAGGAATGACCCTCCTGTCATTGATCAGAAGGTCTGTTCTTATTTTTTATTTTTTATTTTATTTTATTTTTTTAAGTAGGAGCACTAGTGCTCCTGAAAAGAAATGTAAGCATAGAGTCCTCAAGAATGTAATAATAAAAACTAACTGCAAACATTTTTGCAACATAATGTGTGCAAATTCACACACAACGTATCTTTAATTTGGCCAGAATTGCAGGTGCTTGTCTAAATATACAAGAACGTTTAGAGAAAATATTAAATATGTTGTTAATAAATGTTATTAGTAGATTATAAAGTGTTTTATAATTAAATACATCCGAAAGGTCATGTAAAATTGCCATTATTGCAGCCCCCCCCCCCCCCCGCCCTACCCCGCCCTACCCCGCCCCCTTTCCCAGCTGCAGTCCCCCCAGTGAATTCTGGCCATTTCCACCACTGAATATAACTTAATTACACCGTTTTTTATTTTTTTTATTTTTTTTTTTTTACACAGTGACAATGTCTACTGTGGGCAGAACCACTCTGAGGTTGTTCTGGGAGCTCACAACATTTCCAAGGTGGAAAAGAGCCAGCAGAGAATCCCAGTGATTAAATACATTCGACATCCTATGTTTAAACAGAACAAAGAGAATGACTACAGCTATGATATAATGTTACTAAAGGTATTTTCACCTTCACCTACTTTAATTCTTTAATGGACAATGTTTGCTCTCTATAAATTATTTTGCTATTTGCAGCTGAAGAAGAAAGCCAAGCTGAACAATTTTGTAAAAGTTATGCCTCTTCCTAAGAAAAATGGAAAAACACCAGCTAATGTTAAATGCTCCATTGCTGGTTGGGGGTCGAAAACCCCAGAAGGACAACAGGCATCAGATGTGATGCAGGAAGTCAAGCTTAAACTGCAGTTCAGCTTCGAATGTAAAAGCAAGTGGCAGCAGTACTTCGATTCTGAGAGAATGATCTGTAGTGTTTCAGATGGGAAACATGCTTTTTGTTCGGTATTTCTATATTTCTATATTTTCTATATCTATATTCTATATATTTATTATATTATGTGATATATTATATTATATTATATTATATTATATTATATTATATTATATTATATTATATTATATTATATTATATTATATTATATTATATTATATTATATTATATTGTATTATATTAATGTATTTCTCTATGCATCTTATTCATTAGGGGGATTCAGGAAGTCCTTTTATCTGCAATACTAAACCACAAGGAATTGCTTCATACACCATTAATGGTAGCTGTACAAATACCAAATATCCTCAGGTTTATGTAAAACTCTCCTACTTCCTCACCTGGATTAAAGATAACATTAGATAGATCTGAGTTCTTAAAGGTGTTCTTACATTAAAGGTGATCTTTTAGACTTAGGTTTTTTTGAACCACTTGTTAATCTGCTTTAAATAATGGTTACTTTAACTTGTTGTGGTTAATGTGTGATTGTTTCTGATCAAATTTAATTTGCAAAAAAATAAAAAAAATAATAATAAAAATGTTCCTGCAAAAACTTGTTCATGTGATTTCTCACCTCTTTGCTCTCTGAGTGACCTTGTGAAAAGTCCCACTATGAAGCCTATTTGAGTGCAAGCATGTAGAGGTGTGAAAACTAGAGGTGTATTTTAGACAAAGTTGAGAACATTCTTAAGGTGTCAATATGTCTACTATATTGTCTCACATTTTGACATCTTGGTCTGTCTTATCAAAAATGGATTCATTCATTGACAACAAACTATTACACTTGTGAATATGTAAAACTTATTCTATTAATTTAAACTTGTATTTGAAAATGAAATACATAAGTTCAAATCCTATTTGGACAATGACCAGGACTCTGATACCTCTTAATTTTCTGGCAGATGATAAGAGTGATAAAGAGATGACAAATAACAAGGAGAAAGTGCATCAAGGTTGCTGCAGGAAGTCACTCTGTCTGCTGCTCACCTCAGAATGTAGAATCATGTGGCAGCGATACTTCAGTTCAGAATTATACATTTGTGGTCAGAATTATTGGCACCACTGGACATTGGACTCTGGAAACATGTTCTGTGGATTGGCAAATCACGCCTCTCTGTTTGGCAGTCTGATGGGCGAGTCTGAGCTTGGTGAAAGCCAGAAGTTACCTGCATGAAGGCATTGTGTCAACTGTAAAGTTTGGTAGAGGAGGGATAATGGTATGAGGCTGTTTTTTCAGGGGTTGGTCTCAACCCCATCAAACAACTCTGGGATGAACTGGAACTGGAGTTTGCTAGCCAGACCTTCTTGTTCAATATTAGTGTCTGAACTCACTGAACTTTGTTGGATAAATGGCCAAGAATTTTGACAAAGAACACTCACCTCTCAATAATAGTAACCACAACTGTTTGATTACCACCATTCATCAAAATATCTTCCTCTGTGTTCTGCAGAAGAAAGAACCACAAAAAGTTTAAAAGTAATGTTTGACAGAACTTTCCATTTTTTTGGTTGGGCGGGGGTGGGGTTGACTATCGCTGTTGACAATATTCCTGAGAACTGTTTGTGTTATTATAAATGCGAATCAGATCTGTCCGGTGTGACAAAATAGTCTCTAACCTATATATTTTGTCACATATAAAAGTAGACCTCATTGGGGTCAAATCCTGTTCATGTTCCACTCCTGCATCAGCACAGTCATACACCACGCTGCTCAGTGTCTGCCTCTGTCACCTGGGGTTAACTGGAGTTTTATACACGCATTTATGGTTTTGGGTAAGAGGGGGAGGAGATACAACTAGTAAGTGCAGACAGTGGGTCAGAGTCATTTAATAGCATGCACACCTAATGCTTAAACTCAGACTATACTTCTCAGTCAACAATTGCACCATGTTTCCTTACATCTTTCTTCTCCTCGTTGGTCTCCCTTTGGCTGGTAAGATGTTATAGATTTTGTTCTTTCTGAATTTGCATTGTGCATTGTTTTTTTAAGAGCAAAAATTATTTGAAAGCTAGAATATGATTTAAATAAAAATGAGTGGAAATCATCAGGGTCCAAGCACCAATGACTCATGCGGATGATTAGGTGTTGCAATTGAAATGTTTCTTTTCAAATATAATGTGGTTTTTACAGAAAATCTTATTTTGAATTTTCACTGATATTTAGGGTTTGATGAAACAGGTTACAGCAATACTGGTGTCAAAAGGGACAACTAACTTTCAAAAGAAATCACCCCCTCTTACTGTCAGATTGAAAGAGAGAGAGAGAAAACAGTTTACTATCATAAGATATTGTGATATGTGGTGTATGTCTGTAACATTAACATTTAGAAGAATTGCATGTTACAGGTCATTTTGCAGATCAAAATAAATAAATAAATAAATAAAGTAAATAATTTAAAGTAAATAATTAATTACCATTAGGCCCTTTTTATTTTATATATATTTATATGTATATATGTGTGGACTTCCAACCTTTCAAAGAGTGTATTTATGTTTAAACTCTAATGAGCAATGTCTTGTAAAACTGTAACTACTAAGTAAACACCCTAATAAATACATTTTCAGCTCAAAAGGATACACAACTTTTGTGTTTTTGTATATTGATAATATATAAAACTGCTTCAGTTGTACATAAACAAGCAGATATTGATTGGTGCTGCATGTTATTTTGACCAGCAAAAATAAAAAAAATGTCATATATTTATAATATAGCAGTAATGTGGTGCAAAAATACTACACAGAACAAATTTTCATATTACTAAACACAACGTGTTAGACAAATTAAATAAACTGAATCAAAATCTGGTGCTCCTGAGCTGCTGCGGAATTTTGTGCGCCTCCTCAGAATGTCTTGTTGTGTCAAGGTTTGTTAAGCTTTAACATTGTGTTCAGCAGATGTAGGTCAGCTTGTAAAAATGGGCATTGCCTGACCAATTAATTAACTTATATCTTCGCAATGCTTCAACAAATCCCAATACTTTTGATCCCTTTTTGCCAGCACTGTCCCTATAGCTGCTGTTCCTATTTTGGTGAAGATCAAACCAGCGGCCTAGGAAATCTTCGAAAATAGGCTTTTAAGAAAATTCAAAATTGTGGAAAAAAAAATTGTAGGACATGACTCAAGGATTCAGAGGGGAAACATATGTATGCCCACATACTTTCAATGCAGGACAATAAGGAAAAAGAATAAGAAGTCTGTACAAACACAGGTTCCAGCACCTAAAAACTCAGTTCCTCCGTATGTAATCTGGTAATGATGTAAGTTTGGTTTTTGTCACAGGTGGCATGGACAGCAGTATTATTGGAGGAAAAGAGGCTAAACCTCATTCTAGGCCATACATGGCATCTATTCAGTACAAAAATCATCACACATGTGGAGGGATGCTGATCAGAGAGGACTATGTACTGACAGCGGCCCACTGTTTGGAGTGAGCATGTCTCTGGCTGCATTATTTACGATGCTCTTCAAAAAGCCTTTATTTTATGTGTAAATCTGTGTTTTAGTTTAAATACCTTCATTAAACAGTTTTTAATTTTTTTCCACAGTCGTAGTGTCTTCTCTAGTCGAGACCACTTTGAGGTTGTTCTGGGAGCTCACAACATCAAAAAGAAGGAGAAGACCCAGCAGAGAATCCCAGTGATTAAATACATTCAACATCCTATGTTTAAACAGAACAAAGAGAAGGACTACAGCTATGATATAATGTTACTAAAGGTATTTTCACCTTCACCTACTTTAATTCTTTAATGGACAATGTTTGCTCTCTATAAATTATTTTGCTATTTACAGCTGAAGAAGAAAGCCAAGCTGAACAAATTTGTAAAAGTTATGCCTCTTCCTAAGAAAAATGGAAAAACACCAGCTAATGTTAAATGCTCCATTGCTGGTTGGGGGTCGAAAACCCCAGAAGGACAACAGGCATCAGATGTGATGCAGGAAGTCAAGCTTAAACTGCAGTTCAGCTTCGAATGTAAAAGCAAGTGGCAGCAGTACTTCGATTCTGAGAGAATGATCTGTAGTGTTTCAGATGGGAAACACGCTTTTTGTTCAGTATATTATATTATATTATATTATATTATATTATATTAATGTATTTCTCTATCCATCTTGTTCACTAGGGGGATTCAGGAAGTCCTCTTATCTGCAATACTATACCACAAGGAATTGCTTCATATACCATTAAGAATTACTGTAAAAATACCAAATATCCTCAGGTTTATGTTAAAATCTCCTACTTCCTCCCCTGGATTGCAAAGAAAATTAAAATGAATGAATGAATGAATAAATTTAAATCGGTTTACATTAAATATGTTTTTTCTCTTTTAGTCTTTTACGTTTTTTAAATATTTTTTTTCCCCGCTGCAACTGTCAAAATCTCAGTGCATTTGTTTTCATCCTGTTTGAGATTACTAATAAACAAGTGACTAAGACATGATTTCTGTATTAACTGATCTGTATTAACTGACCGTGTAACCTCTAGAAATAAAATTCACAGCAATATTCATTAAACCATTAGAAGATTTATTAATAATAATTGCTTAGAATTTAATCTGTTATAGGGCCAATCAGATCAATCTTAATATATGATAAGAAAAAGATTCAGTTCAACAGCAAAAAAAAAAAAAAAAAAAAATATATATATATATATATATATAGCCTGATTGCAGTTTTGCATACGTCACACTCACTCTCATTGCATAATTTTTTTTTTTTTTTTTTTTTGATGGGCAGAAAAGAACAAATATATTGAACAGAATTTGTTTCAAATAATGGTTATTTTAACTGTGCAGGGGTTGGTGTGTGATTGCTTGATGCTTATCTTACTCTGTTCCTGCCAAAACCTCTGAAGTGATGTTGTGAAAAGTCCCCCTCTGAAGCCCTCTGTATGCAAGCATGTGGTGAGAGATATAAAAACTAGAGGTGTATTTGAGCCAAAGTTGAGAATATTATTAAAGTGTCAACTATGTCTACTATAATGTCTGTCTTATCAAAAGTAGATGCTTTCACTGACAATCTACACTTGTAAATATTTCAAATAAAGATTTTCAGTATTTGAAATATACAAGTTTAAATCCTGTTTGGCCAATGACTGGGCTCTTTATCTAGCAGATGAATACCTGAGATCATAAGAGTTGGTGCTGATGAAGTAAAATGCATCTCATTCTTTCTTATCTGATAGCTGACTGAATCACACCAAAGCATTTTAAGGTTAACAATTTAATAATATTGAAACTACATATTTCACTTTTTGGCAAAAAAACTAAATATGTTTTAGATTTGAGGAAATTACATAAATTACATTATTGAGGGATGAAAAATCCTAACTAATGTGACTGTGTAAGTGCTGAAGGAAGTTTATTCAAATTGATCTTTATTTATTGTTTATTAACAGCTTGCTAATATAGCAAAGAATTGTGAATCAGTTTTAATTTACAAAGATAAATAACAACAAAAAACGTAAATCTGTGATAATATTAATTTCTTCCTTCAGATGACGTAACAAATCCTAATGATTAAGCAGAAATGGTTCATTTAATAAAAAACCTAGTCATATCTCCTGAAATGATACTATAAACAGGGAAACCATTTACATTACCTCTTACCAAAGAAAAAAAAGGAGGGGGGGGGGTCCCCATCACCTCATTAGCACAAACAGTAAACACATTTCCATATTTTTACCCTTACGTTTGAAAATACAAATATCTCAGAATACAGCTGATAATCAATTCACATAAATTGTTCTGTCGTGGTAAGCTGGAGGTTAATGTTAAAAAACAACCCTCAAACTGATTGGACTTTGCAGAAAAACATGACTGAAGAATATTCATATGCTTGTCCAGGTTACAAACAGGACTAAGCCCAAAGTCTGTGTGTAAACTCAATCACTGTGGAGACTCTTGAAATTAAAGCGCCTCCTGTCGGTGAAACTCTGCATCTACGGAGAAAAAAAACATAATAGGTTATTAAATAACAAAATAATAATGCATTACTCTACATTAAAATTATAAATTAATTACATATACAGTTTGATTTAGAATCTTATAAACATATACACAAATGTGGTACACATGCAAACAGAGAAAGTACACACTCTCACCTGGCTAGGGTCTCTTGTGAAGTATCTCTTCTCTATTACCTAGAGAGAAAAAAATAATAATTTACACACAACTTGCATGTACGCTGCACAGAGAGACAGTATACACTCCTGAACAAAATCTTAAGACCGAGGGAAACACTACAAGTATTCGTATTTCGCGCTGGTGGATCGTAACCACGTCGGAAGTACTGCTTCAAAATACCAAAAGAAGAAACAGGAGCAAGAGACAAAAAGTAGAGAATAGTTAATTGATTGAAAACTGCATTTAAACTCAAACAGGCTGTTTATCAGCTGATCAAAAGTTTAAGACCATAGCCTTAAAAAGTTAAAATCTGTGCAAAAACAAAAACATTGTCCTTCAGGCAGTAACACTGTCATGACCTCCTGATGGCAAAGGCAAGAAAGCTTTCTGTCTTTGAACATGGCAGGATGGTTGAGCTGCACAAGCAAGGATGCGCACAACGCAACCGTCATTTTACATTTCTTAAAAGATCCTGAGAGTTATGGGACAAACAAGTCAAGTGGTAGACCCCAAAAAAGATCAGGGGAACACGCAGGATGGTCCAAAAGATCGATGTTATGCTCCTTTAAGAAGTCCTTCATTAGGCGGGCGTTGTGAACTGCAGCGTTGCCGTTGTCCTGTTGAAACAAGACCCAGTCATTACCACACAGACGAGGGCCCTCAGTCAAGAGGGATGCCCACTACAACACGTCCACATAGCCAGAAGCCATTTGACGCCCCTGCACAACCTGAAGCTCCATTATCCCATTGAAGGAAAAAGCACCCCAGATCATGATGGAGCCTCCTCCACTGTGCCGTGTAGAAAACATCTCCGTGGGATCTCCTTGTCATGCCAGTAATGTTGGAAGCCATCAGATGCCGTCTTATGGTTATTGGGCTGCAGTCAGCATCAGTAAGGGCCTTAATCTGGGTCGAGGATCGGCCTGTGTCTTCATGGACAACCCGTTGGATCCTCCAGCGAAGTGCAGGTGAATTTTTTTGGGGTCTACCACTTGATTTTTTTGACCCATAACTCTCAGGATCTTTTAAGAAATGTAAAATGACTATCTTACTGCGTCAAACCTCGACAGCGTTGGCGCTTTGTGCGCATCCTTGCTTGTGCAGCTCAACCATCCTGCCATGTTCAAAGACAGAGAACTTTCTTGCCTTTGCCATCAGGAGGTCATGACAGTGTTACTGCCTGAAGGACATTGACATGAAAGCCATACTTTTGCGCAGATTTTAACTTTTTAAGGCTATGGTCTTAAACTTTTGATCAGCTGATGAACAGCCTGTTTGAGTTTAAATGCAGTTTTCAATAAATTAACTATTCTCTACTTTTTGTCTCTTGCTCCGGTTTCTTTTTTTGGCATTTTGAAGCAGTACTTACAACCTGGTTATGATCCACCAGCGCGAAATGCGAATACTTGTAATGTTTCCCCCCGTCTTAAGATTTTGTTCAGGAGTGTATTACATATTTTAGTCTCTACCTTGTCAAAGAATCGGCTCAATTTAACAGCATTTGATGATCCAGCAGCAAGATACCGTGGATTTGTACAATCCTGAGAAGAAAAGCAGGAAGAAGCTCAGAATTCATAAGTGCGAAATCCCCAAAGGAGATTTAATACAACAAATGGACAAGTTTTTTTTTTGCTTAATATTATATAAGTTTGGGTTAAGACATTATAACGGCACTAAAAAGCACACACCAAATTGATCTCTTCCGCATTAAAGTCTTCAGATAGAAAGGCAGTGCGGGTCAGCACATCATTCCTCTTGTTTTCTGGGATCTGATCAAATTTGGTGCCAATAAGCAGGAGGGGAACTGAGTTCTCTGCAAACTGTTCTCTGTCATAATCCCTGCAAGTGCAAAACATCAGAATTATTTCCTTTTTAACATCTGGGAACTTATAGACAAAATAAAGTACTGTATTCTGAACCAGAAGTTAGCCTGGACTCACCCATTTGATACAATGATGCCAGTTGGAGAAGAGTCTTTGCTCAATGCCTCCAGTGACCAGCGGTACAGATTCTGGGAGGATTTCTTGTTGGTCAAATCATGAACTAAAATAATACCTAGAAGGGAAAAAAGTGATTTAGCATTAAAGAAGAGTCATTACAAATATTCCAGCATGCTTTTTATTTGTACATATGTAAGAAAAACTTTTAATGGTGTGTCTGATACTTAACCATTAACAGAGTTGTAAAACACAGCTCTGGTGCTTTTAACACTGCTGGCACTGCCAACAGATCCCCCAACGTCCCAGAGTTCAATGTAGCATGTCTTCTCTTCTGGAGTGCCTTCTCTGTAGTCATGAACCTGTGCAAACAATCAAGACTGAGTTTCCTGTATTTCATAGGTTTATATAATAATGACACAGTAAATTAATAAAAATCACTGCGACTGTCACTGTATACCCTGACATCCACTGAGCAGCCCACAGTCCATGACGGATTCCCCAAAACCTGATTCTGGCAAAGTAAATGTACAAGAGAGGACTTCCCTACTCCTGTAAACAGACACAAAATAACACTGATCACAACAGCAATACTGAGGCTCACAAAGTATTTATTTTTAAGAGAAAAAGTACAAAAGTAACATCGAAAGTGTGGTTCCTAATAATAGATATTATCAAATAATAACGAACATAAAAGTAATATTGTAGAAATCCAATCAAATGTGGCAGGCTAATACTTCTCGCTTGAGTCGAGTCTTAGACAACACGCTTACATTTTAAATGTACATTCACAATATCTTTGAGGAGGTTACAGAAAAAACAAGGTCGACTGATTATTTAGCTAATATTTATTACCAGAATCTCCCAAAACCAACACTTTCACCCTGTCCAAAGATGCCATTTCTTTCCGGAAGTGCGCTGTTCTCTCTGTCCGTGTATGAGAACAAAATAAAAGTTGCAGAAATACGTGAAATACCTGAAGACTGTACAGAGCGGAGGATAGTGAAAATAAAAGTCAATAAAACTGAAAATATAAACTGAATTTTTTTTAAATAAAATTTTGTATTTAATAGAAGCCCTTGTGTGCTATGGGGTTTAATTTTTATTATTAGCCTCGCTTGCTTGCGTTTAATGTCAACTTGGCTTACAGTTCTTATCATATCATATCATATATCATATCATATATCATATCATATCATATATAGTTAATTTATTATGAGATATTTTTCGATTGAACTTTTATAATACTTCC
Source organism: Acrossocheilus fasciatus (assembly GCA_036784905.1). NCBI lineage: Eukaryota > Metazoa > Chordata > Actinopteri > Cypriniformes > Cyprinidae > Acrossocheilus > Acrossocheilus fasciatus. Next base: position 24,373,389 of record CM071946.1, on the reverse strand, counting down.
GTTTTAAAATGAGGCGGGACTTGTGACAGAGCAGGAAGAGGCTTTTTGATAGACATCACAGAAAGCCGGTGTATTTTATTGGACTTCTGAAAGAAACGAGGACCCATGGCTGTTAGAGGAATGAAATTGTCGAGTGTTTGTTTTCTACTTTTATATTTGATATTGACAGTACTGGCTGGGTAAGTGAATACCGTGTTATTTTCAGGGTTTAGGTTTAGTGTGTTAAAACTCAGTATCGTTACTCTGGCTGGTACACATGTTTCACTGTGATTGGTCTACGCCACTGTCCGTGCATCATGCCAGTGAAGCTCGCCATAAAATACTTGATATCACCTCTCTTATTTACTGTACTTTAATGCGTCCATGAATGTTTATTGTTCAAGAAAGGACAGTGTATTTTAAAGTACCAAAACTGTAACGAGGCTGATAACTTGTCATTGTTGCCACATGTTTATATGCCACATTTCTTTCATAAAAATCTTAAGCTTCATGCTGTTGTCTTTTTGCTGATTTCCTCATCAAGATGTACAGATGTTAAATAGTTACACATCAGTGTCAATGTTGCTGCATCTATTCATCGTTAGTTTGAATGAATGAACTGGTTTACGAAGTTCTGAAGTAATGTGTATTTTCAGGAGGGATTTCTACAATATTCTGGGGGTTAGTAAATCAGCATCAATTAAAGACATTAAGAAAGCCTACAGAAAGCTGGCACTGCAGCTTCATCCAGATAGAAACCAAGATGACCCAAATGCCCAAGACAAATTTGCAGACCTCGGAGCTGCTTACGAGGTATGATTGTTTATGTTTTAACAAGTCCTTATGTTTTTCGTTTTGACCGTAACGCATTATGTGGAACAAACATTGTCTTTACTGGATATTAACGTGATGTGTATTCGGGAATGACATGACTTGGTTTTAATGCGAATATTTAATACAGGTTTCTAAATTGGCGATGCTTTGTATCATTAAAGCATTGCATTAGAGATTTATCATATTTTTATACACATAAACGTCAGTAGAAAGACAGTGAATCTGACCAGCATGAGCGTTGTTGTTAGAAACGAACCGAAGGTGCGATTTGATTGGTTGGAAGAAATGTGTGGCCGCCTCTGATTGGTTGAAACATCTGCTTATTGTTATATATTATATATCTATGACGTAGACCACTAGTGTAACTTGTAATAATGTGTACTGTGTGCAAAATGAAATTCTTATTACATAATAAACGATTTTCTATTTAATGCCAAGTAGTCAGTGGTTGGCTCCATTATAATATTATACATAACTATACCTTTCATATATAAATAAATAATTTAAATATTGCATAAAATGGTAATAATTCGATTTAAATTATTTTTTTAAATATTTCAATATATAATATTTGATTTTTGTTCAAAGTTTTAACTTTTTTTATTTATGTATTCATTATTATTATTTTAAGCAGGTTGCTTTAAATAAAAAAGGAGTGCAAGTTTAATGTCTATAACCGAGCCAGAAATAAGAAATTTATCAGGGATTGCTTAGGGCAAGGGGAAAAAAACTTCCCTTGTATTTAAAAAGAGGAGGCAATCTATTATTTAACATTTTGTATATTTCATAATATCTAATTATGGCTTCAGACACTATAGTTACCTATGTGTTTTATGTTAAAAAGAAATTGCCCCTAAAAACAACTTCAGGGTTGCTCATTGCTCAATTCAAGATGTTTTTCAGGGTGAAAGGACTATTTTCTGATTGTCTGTTTTATTCACAGGTGCTCTCAGATGAGGAGAAAAGGAAGCAGTATGATGCATATGGAGAGGAGGGTTTAAAAGAAGGCCATCACAGTTCACACGGTGATATATTCTCCAGGTAAATGAGCCTCAGCTTAATTAAGCGTTTTCCTCCACAGTTAACTACTGAAAAGTTTCCTAGAAATGTTAAATGATTTGTGCACATGAGATTTGCAAATGACTGATGCAAAGTTGGTATTCTAATTTCAGATATGTGCCCATTTGAAACAAAACTGTTGGTACTGTCACTGCACATTCATACAGTCTGTAACTATATTGATATTCAAATATGTGTTTTTTTGTTTGTTTTCAAGTTTCTTTGGCGACTTTGGATTTATGTTCGGTGGAAATAGGCAGCCAGCCGGCCGGGATATTCCGAGGGGTAATGATATAGTACTGGATCTTGAAGTAACCCTAGAAGAGGTGTATTCAGGGAATTTTGTAGAGGTGAGCTTCTTTTTTGTTCTTGACCCTCTCCATTTCCTTCCTGATGTACTGTAGTATACACACACTTTGTGTACTTCTGTAGGCTTTGTCTGGCAGTGAACATGCATAGTCACATGGAAATGGACACTCTCCTTTCCTTTTTCCTGTCCTTCTGTTTCCTCTCATCTTCAACATGTAGGTGGTGCGAAACAAACCTGTAGCAAAAGAAGCCCCAGGCAAAAGAAAATGCAACTGCCGACAGGAAATGAGAACCACACAGCTAGGACCAGGTCGCTTCCAGATGACACAAGAAGTAGTCTGTGATGAATGCCCCAATATCAAGTAAGTTTGCTTAGTAATCACTCTAACTTTGACTCAGTAGGACATATTATGGTTTTCTGTTTAAACACCGTATCATTGTTTCCAGGCTTGTGAATGAAGAGAGAACGCTAGAGGTGGAGATCGAGCAGGGTGTGAGAGATGAGATGGAATACCCTTTTATTGGGGAAGGTATAGACAATACTTATTCGGATACACAGTAACATTTGTTTTTATGAATTAGCTAGATGCTGCAACGTATTATTTATAGACTGTACATGTGACACATCTGTTGTTTGACTGACTACAGGTGAACCTCACATTGACGGTGAGCCTGGAGATCTGCGTTTCCGCATCAAAGTTTTAAAGTAAGAGTAGTATTAAATTATAGCAATTATAACAGTGTATTGAACTTTTCTCTTAATGTATGTTTAATATAATGAGATTTTTATTACCTGTTTCCAGTTTGTCACATGTAAATATCTTCTTCTCCAGGCATCCAGTGTTTGAACGCAGAGGTGACGACCTCTATACAAACGTCACCATCTCTCTGGTAGAGGCTCTGGTCGGTTTTGAGATGGACATCAGTCATTTAGATGGTCACAAGGCATGTTTTGTTTAATTTTTAGAATATATATTTATATTTAATTTCACATGTGCAACTAAAAGACGTGACTTAATAATGTATCGTAATTCAATTGAATTTATTAATATAATTATTTGGTCACAAGTTATTGTGGTTCCTCAATATCTTCCTGTTGTCATATGTTGATGTAATTGCTGTATGAAATATGACTCAACACAAACCCACACCAACTCATCTTGTGGTCTTTTAGGTGCACGTTGTCAGAGATAAAATCACTAAGCCAGGAGCTCGTATTTGGAAGAAGGGTGAGGGCTTACCAAATTTTGATAACAACAATATCCGTGGGTCGCTCATAGTCACCTTTGATGTAGATTTCCCCAAGGAGCAGCTTGATGACCAGCAGAAAGATGGTAAGAGAACATTTGGTGAATATGGGCAGTGGGCTATTTTAGTAGAGATATGGTGACTACTGTGGACTTTCTGTATCCTTTTGTGCATTTGTGTGTTAATAAATGCAACAATTTATTTTTCCTCAGGTATAAGGCAACTTCTGAAACAGGCACCATCTCAAAAGGTTTATAACGGACTGCAGGGATACTGACAAACCAGCCAAGTAAATCAGGACTGATTACCCTGTCCCTGCCTGCCCTTCACACACATACACACTTACATGCACACTGAAGAACAAGCAATGGGGTGTATTTATTTTTTTCTGATTGTTCTCAGGAAGGGTTGACATTAACGTTTTAATTTTTTTTTCCTTTTCTTTAATTTACATTTTTAAAGGCATTGTTTTCTCATGGAAAGAATTTTTTTTATTTGACTCAACATGTTTTTGTCCAAATTATTAGTTTTTCCTTATATGATCCATGGTTTCATGCTTGGAGTAAGTAGTTCAAGACCTTTTCGTCAGTTTAAGTGTTTGGACACTTACTTTCTGCTATGACCAGTCAATCACCATCCACTCATGGATCAGCATAATGTTTTGTCCCAGTTGACCTGAGACTGACTGTACCACAAAAACAGAAAGAGGATTGAAACTTCAAACCAGAGGACAATTTAAACACCTGCCTCGGCACGGTACATCTTCAAGACCTTAGTCTTCAAATCTTTTAAGAAAGAAACCGTTATATGAATGTAAGTTCATTGAGCTTTCTCAACTTAGAATCTTCAGTCTTTGGTCTGCTTGTTTTAAAAAACAGATTTATCGCAGTTGTTTTTGTACTCATCAAGCTGTGTGTGTGTGTGTGTGAGAGAGAAAGAGAGTGAGATTGCCTTGTTCTGATTTGCCGTCTTGCTACAGGTCTGTTTCCTCAGAGGCATTTACTTGGGTTTTGAAGTTCAAACAGAAAACCTCTTAAACTGTACAGTTCAACTCTTTCCTGTGAATTTTTTATGTGACAGACTCACTTTCTTGTTTCTTTCACAACCCCTCCTGATGTTCAGCCCATTGGGTCTCTTCCTAGTTAGTATGTTTCCTTTGCTCATTTGTGGACTGTACCAGAAAAAAATGAACATCATCTTAGGATAACTTGTGCACAAGTGAAGGAAATATCATTTGTCATTTTCAAATTAAAAATTAAAAGTTTCTAATTCTGGTTAACAATGGATTTGATATGAAAACGGAGTATTTGTTTATTTTGGAAGAATTCTGACACATGGTTTCAAATTTCAACTTCCTTGCCTAACTGGGTTTCTTTAAACTTTAATGGTTACAGTAGAAAAAAAGAGTGTATATGCTGCATTGGTGTGGTTTCTGCTGCTGTTAGGTAGGCAGTAACTGACTTGTCCAGTAGAGGGCAGCAAATGATAGATGATCTCCAGGATTAGTCCTCTTTTAGAGGTTCTTGAGACTAATAGTATGTATATGTAAACTATTGCCTAATATTATGTAGAATATATGTTTAAATTGAATTAAATTAATTTACTGAATTACACTACCAGTCAAAGGTTTTTGAACAGTAAGATTTTTAATGTTTTTAAGTTCTCATCTGCTCACCTAAAGCATACATTTATTTGAGACAAAATACAGCAAAAGCAGTAATATTGTGAAATATTTTTACTAGTATTGAAAGTAACTGCTTTCTATTTGAATATATTTAAAATGTAATTTATTCCTGTGATCAAAGCAAAATTTTCAGCATCATTACTCCAGTCTTCAGTGTCACATGATCCTTCAGAAATCAGTCTAATGTGCTGATTTGATGTTCAAGAAACATTTTTATTATTATATATTACTTTTATTTAGCAAGGAGGTTAGTAATTGTTCAAAAGTTATGATGAAGACATTTATAATGTTACTAAAGATTTCTATTTCAGATAAATGCTGCTCTTCTGAACTTTCTATTCATCAAAGAAACCTGGAGAAATTCAATTCAGCTGTTTCAATATAATATTAAATTTTTTTTTTTTTTTTTTTTTTTGGACTTCAAGTCAGCATATTAGAATGATTTCTGAAGGATCCAGTGACACTGAAGACTGGAGTAATGATGCTAAAAAAAATCACAGGAATAAATTACATTTTAAAATATATTCAAATAGAAAAGTTATTTTAAATAGTAAAAATATTTCAAAATCTTACTCTTTTTGCTGTACTTTGGATCAAATAAATGCAGTCTTGGTGAGCAGAAGAGACTCCTTTAAAAAAACATTAAAAATGTCACTGTTCAAAAACTTCTGGCTAGTGTGTATTATATTGTTAAATATTATTTGTATATGTATTATATATGACGTTTTATATATATATATATATATAAGTCGTGGCCTAATGGTTAGAGAGTCGAACCCACAGGTTCTAGTCTCTGTACCGGCAAGGATTGTAGGTGGGGGACCCTTGAGCAAGGCACCGGACCCCCAACTGCTCCCCGGGCACCGTAGTATAAATGGTTGCCCACTGCCCTGGGTGTGTGTTCACAGTGTGTGTGCATTTAGGTTGGGTTAAATGCAGAGTACTAATTCCAAGTATGGGTTACCATACTTGGCCAGGTCACGTCACTTTCACACTCACACACACACACACACACACACACACATATGTATGTATTTATGATGTTATTAATGTATATTTTTTGTATAGTGCGTGTATAAATATATAATTACATTATTTATAAATGAGAAAGTGTCATGACATGAAGAGGGCAATCCCACATTTGTTTCTCAGAGCTCCAACATATTTAGCACAGAGTTATTAATGCCCACATTATAGGATGCATTAATTACAGCTCATTACAGATCAAAGGCTGTTGCTGTCTTTAATCATGCAGTGGAATCCCACCCAGCTTCATAAGACCTACTGTGCTTGTGAATGCCTTGTGCTCAAGTGACTTTTTGGTAAGGAATAAGCTCCATATACTGATCACTCCATATGTAGATTGATGTGTGTGTGCTTGCTAATCACTGTCATGTTTTCTGATAATACAGTGTGTGTGGTGTCATTCAGAGTTGAACGTGTGTCTGCTTGTCTGACACGGAGTTCACCCGTTACCATAGTGGTTATGACCTCTGACTGCACTGCAGGTGGTTTTACTTGCGCTGCGTTGGAGGCACCGTTGCGCTGAGTCAGGCCTGAGCCCCACTCTGCGTGTCCGGGGCGAGAGGACGGGTGGTCGCCCTTCTTGGGGAGGTCGTCTGTCAGGGTGTAGCCTGGAACTATTAGAGGCATCTGTTTGTATGACTGTTTTACAGTGTGGTTTTACATGTTGTGAATTTCCCTCTGTGTATCTGTGAGGCTGTGTGTGAACACTGTACACATGTTTGTTAGACGGAGTGACAAGGATGAAGAGAGTCTGTTTGAATGTAAAGGACAGTCAAACCAAATGTGTATAAGAGTATTACAAGCATTTGTAATTAAAGGGATGAAATAAGGCGTTTCCTTGAGGGTCTTGTAAGCAGGATAAAATGTGTACGCTTGGAGTATATGGGGGGTCTCTCTCAAACATCTCCTTAGCATCTGCTCTGTAGAGTCATTCACCCACAACTCCAAGCCACAAACTTCTCCATTTACCCTGCTATTTACACTGCTTTAGGTTTCCTTCAAATCATTCTCAACCAAGACTTATGCCACTCTTCCTCTGTTTTTCCTCTCAAATGGCCTCCGGAATAGATTTTCAGCATTCCTTTTGGTTGACGGTTCTCGCTGTACAGTATATTTGTATTGAACTCTCCCACAAATATTAATACTTAAGAAGAGGGAGTTTCTACTGGTGGTCCACCGCAGGGTTGACATAGCAGTTGCTTGAATCTGGTCTCAGTCTGACTGATTTAATAACCGCTCATGTTGTTCACTTTCTTGTCATTTAGCTGTGGTCTTAGCAAATATAACTTAAGGCGTAGGTGCAGCAACAGACGGAGATATAATCTTGTTCATCCCTTGTGCTCTGTACCTACAAACAAATTAAACACTTTACTTGGCAGCTCTGTAAAAGATGAGTTCATCATAAAAAATACAATTCAGTCATCAAGTACTCCTCCTGATGTTATTCCAAACCAGTATGACTAAGCTGCTTTCTTCCACACAAAACAAAAAAAGTGAAAAATTCTACTGGTCGCTTAATAAAAAGGGAACCAAGGACTTAGCTTTAAAAATGACACAAAAGCTCTGTAAGCATATAAAAGTGGTCCGTGTGTGTTCTTAAGTATGAGAAACACTTCAGTATTAATTGTAATAATCCGTCTGTCTCTCCTCAGTGCGATAATGGGAGAATTTAGCTTTAGTGAATGAACCATACACGAATCGGAATGATCCGGGCACACATATTAACAGCCATTAACAGGGCAAGATTAGGCCTATAGGTGAATAACGACATATACAATATTTTTGAAGAATATAGAATATAATGTCTCATCCTCGTTTATTTGAAGTGACCAAACAGGTTTGGAGAAGCTTTTATTAATTGATGATCAAATGTTTGGTTTAATCTGTCCTAATGTTTTATAACGGACACATAAGCACAATAGTTTCCTCATGAGGGCAGTGTTCTCTTTACAATGGTAATGCAGGAACCATCTGTCACACATAGTTGGGAACTTGGGATGTGTGCCACCGAGTGAGATGAGGTCTGGGAACATGCCTGAACACACTGCTTTTGGGAACACTTTCTGAACAGATCCTTGAGGTTCAAAACAATCCTGTCAGGCTGTAGATTTTAATGGCACAATTGCAGAGACTTCCTATAGCTGTGCTGGGTCAAAGCCACCCGCTTACCCTGAGTTTGCTGTATGTCTTGTAAATGATTTATGGTTTATAATTGTTTCATTTTCAGTCATTTTGCTCTTTTTTTTTTTTAGTTTGAACCAGGATAAGGATGTGTTTAGTTTACATGGGCTAACTTATTTTCATTCATTCATTTTAATGGCGCAATTCCTGGCTGTGCTGGGTCTAAGCATTTCCACTTACTCCGACTTAGCTATATGTCTCGTTAATAATTGTATATTTTTAATTGGTTCATTTTGACTCGTTTTATTGTTTCATTTTGCTAATTTTTGAGTCTCAATTGGATAAAAAAGATTATTTCAATTTGAATGGAGCAACCTCTAATATGCAAATTATAGTTTGAATTTAATAAAACCCATTTAACTTAAAAGGTTAAATAAATCTGTATTATTATCAATATTAATAAATTATTACTGGTTTTAATAATAAACCTGCATTCATTGTTGTTGTTATTATTAAATAACATGAATTCTTTAGATAGTTTATATACTGTATATGTTTTATAGACTATATTTTATGTATTTTTGTAGTACCTTGGAATGCCATGTACTATGGTAAGTGAATGCATCAATCAGTACTATGATAGGCCTATATTCAATGTAGTACCATAATACGGCCACAGTATGTTTTCCAAAGGGTTCAGCTATTACAGTAACAATCTGTGTCATGTTTAGCTGCTTGTGGTTATCAGTGCTCCAACAACATACAGAAAACACAGTGTGTGGAAAAACAGGATATCCAAAATAGCAGTACTTGATGGACAAATCCAGCTATTATGTGGCCGGAAGCCTGAAGTGAACAAAAGGCAGCACTTGTGTAGAATAATACATGTCAGTTGTCTTCAGCCCACTGCTGCTTTGAAGGCGGCCATGGACGGCCAGCACCATCCCACGGCGCGGGGAGCCTGTGTACGCTGTGCTACTATATAAAAGACTGTCGATTCAAAGGCAAAAAGCCTCAACTATTTAACAGCGAGTTGTGGGCTCTAATTATGGGAAACGCAGGCAGGAAAAAGTGGCTTGGGGTTTTTCAGTCCGTCTGTTTGTGAGGACGAGATGCTGTTTATTGAAATATTTTCAGAGCTAAACATAGACAACTGTCATTATGGACGGCCTCCTCAGAACGTCTCAAATATACTGCATCCCTATTTCACAGACTAATGTGATGTTGTGGGGGATGAAACTGGACTTCAGCATCCACATCCTCAGGAAGATGTGGTAGAGTCGTGTGAAGCCAGAGACACAAACAGCGCTCAGACCAGCGTCCTTGATTAAAAGGACTCTGACTGTGTTTGACGCAAGGTTAAGCAAAGCATTTGTTGCCTCCAGGCACATACGGGCTACTGTACAGAAATTTACAGGGTCATGTTGTACTAATATCCCATAATGGTTTGCGTTCACCTGGAACTGAGTGAGGCACTCTGTCCCATTTTACCTCCCTCAGCTTTTATCACAAGTGACATGGTTTTGAAGTAATTTGTAAATACCATGGTACATGAATATGGCAATCATTCATTGACATAACATACAAAATGACCATTGGTAACACTATTTGATACCATCAGTGTACCATGGTATGCCACAGTATTTTTTTTGTAAGAGTAGGTTGCCCGTGCATGAGTTGGTGGAATTACCCACTTTTGAAATTCAAAAACACACACACAAGATCAGCAGGATTTTTAAAAATGAGGCCAAATGTATGTTTGTGAAAGTACAGTAAGTGTGTATTAGAGATGCTTGAGGACCGGAGTGCTGAAAGCAGTCTTTGTGTGGGTGTGGAGTCCATCCTACACCCTCCCCGCAGCCGCGGTACCCGGGCCCTGTGGTGGCGGATCACAGTTAATAACTGTGTGGTTGGCTGTCAAGAGCACTTAGCCTGATGCTGGGCAGGCAGGACCTACGAACAGAGCTTCCTCTGGCCGACTGAGCGTGAGTGCGTGCATGTGTGCGTGCATGTGTGTGTGTGTGTGTGTGTATGCCCATGTATACACCGGTATCTTGACTTTAAAGCAGATGCATGTGAAGGTGCTGAGATGATTCTGTAGGTCAATTTTCTTTTTGAGTTTAGGATGCTTTTATGGGAGATTTTGACAACTGTTACTAATTTGTATGCTAGCATTTTGCATTTTCTGAAGCAGGCTACAGTTACTGATTGTTTTACAACATTATTATACAAATATGAATAGTGGGTCAAATCAGTGTCCAAAACTGTAAAAAAAAAAAAAAAAATAATAATATATATATATATATATATATATATATATATATATATATATATACTGTATATACATATATATATATATATATATATATATATATATATATATAAATGCTACAATAAAAATCTGTTAACTGATTTACCTTAATATTACCTTATCAGTACGTGAAAACCTTATTGAGTGATACAGTGAAAATAGGATATGTAATTTACAGTTTAAATCTATATAATACTCAACAGGAAAATGTTTTACAGTTAATTGTTTAACTGTAAAAATTTAAATAGTTTTGTTTTTAATGTTACATTGGGGTGTTTTGTGCAATATTGTTTTGCTATGTAGTTATTTAAGCGTATGTTTTTATTTTTTTATTATTATTTATTTATTTTACAGTGCAGGTACCTGTATTTTAAAGCAATCAGAAAAAGCAGACAATGGCATAAAATGCAAAATGCTAACTAGCTGTTCTATTGAGTCTCTCACCAGTGTGAGCTGATACTTTGGCCGATATTTACAAGGATCTCCCGATGAGGAAAATCTGACTCAAATGGCTTTTATTTTGTAGTCAAACAAAGCAAGCTACATAAACGCTGTCTGTTGGGGGTTCAAAGTCCAGCTCATCCTCAAGTGTGTAGATTAGATAAAGACAAATATAGACAGAGGTACCCGGCCTTCAGCTGTTTGCTCGGTCCCATTCCTAATAGCATCTGATCCTGATACAGATAACAAGGTGAATTCTTTGTATTGAAAAAAGGTAGACATTATCTGTACAGTTGCTTAGGTTTGGGAAGCACATTGACAGTCACAACAATGTTGCTTTTTCAAATATAGAATTTAGCATGAGTGAAAATGTGTGATTGAGCAAGTATTCCCTAAATAGCTTTTGGACTGCCATTTCATGGGTCAAAAAAAAGTGCAAAATTTTTGTCTCATCGATCATAGCTCATTGATCCCTTCCACACCTTTCCGCAGCCCCTTTTCCCAGATCTCTTCATTGGTTACTGCTGCATAGGCTGTCAGTCAGCATGCTCCAGGGCTCCTGTATCAGACTCCCTTGGGTGGAGGCTGGAAAAAGTTCCCTGCAGTCAGGCCAACAAATTAGATCCCAATCAGTTAGAAAGCCCCAAACACTGCTTCTAGCCAGACCCCCAAGCCTGCAAACACAAGCCACCTTGCAGCTCTGATTCCACCTAGACCTGCACAAAGCAGAGACAGCTTTGGCCTTGTCCCTGACAAAAGCCCTGAGCTCACCACCATTCCCTTCTCCTCTCCCCACACACTCTTCCTGAAAGAAACCAGGTGCTGCAGAGGCTGAAATAGTGTTGGCTGTTCTTCTCCTTTCACCCCTGGAACTGGTACACCATTTCCCACTACTTGGATCATTTGCACTATAACCTTTCCACTTGATTTTTCAACTTCTTGCTTTCCAGTTTCAAACCGACAGGCTTTATTTGTAAGTCACTTCAGAGACGTCAGAATTGCACAGTGCAAATTAGAATGTGCAAAAGGTTCAGTTGGGTTTATCGAATAGGCAATTATTTACGACAACTCCAGGTTATGAGGACATGATGTTTTGTCTGTTGAATAGCCAGCATAAAAATGGCATATGGATACATTTTGCAACTAGAAATTAAAATGCAAAGTTAATATGTTTCATATTTGTCCAGACTAAATTGCACACTGAGTCCGAAATTTTCGCACGTTAAAAAATAAATATGACCTCACGTTGTGTTAATCATGTTTACACACTGCATCCAAAACTTTCGTCCATCATAAAAAAAAAAATTGGATCAAGTTCGTTTTTCTGCGTTTTCGCATCCGTATAAGCATTTTGATAGGAAAGGATGATGAATACGGAAAAAAAAATGAAAAAAACGCATTAAAAAATGTCTAACTCAGTGTGCAATGACCTTTACTCTGGATTGTTTTCTGTTAACTTTGCGTTACCCCCAATTTTAACATTTGGTAACATTTTTGGTAACACTTTTGGTTTTCTCTCAATAAACGCTTAATTACTGCTTATTGATATTAAGTAAGTTAGTTGTTCTAGTAGTTCTGTTTAGATATTGGGTAGAGTTAAGGAATCTAGAATATGGTCGTACTGAATAAGGTATTAATATGTGCTTTATAAGCACTAATAACCTGATAATATGCTAGTAAAATGCAAATAGGTAATAGTAAATGTGTTCCCTAATCTAAAATGTTACCAAAAATTGAATGCAGTCTTTTTTTCAGAATCTACTTAGCAACCAACAACACCTTTGTCACTTGAGTTGTTGTGCAAGTTATTTATGAACTGTATGCAGCTACATTTATTGTAAATAGTGAACACTGACTCCATAAATGACTGTGACGGGTTTTCACATGCAAAGTCTGAAAAATACAGTGTAGTTGATTACAAATTTGGCAGTTAGTTGAACCAATTTTTTTTTTTTCAAACTACATGCCATATTGTTAATTGATACTGTTTCAGTGAGAATGGACAAATATATCAACAGATGACTGAACAAATGAAGAAGGTGGATTGTCAGATATGGTTAGTTAAAAGCTTGTAGTTGCACGAAACTGGCCAAAAACTGGAGCCAGGTTCATGCTCATTACTTTTCCTTATTGCCACTCTGAGATTATATTTGTCATTTACTGGAACGTAACCAAGTTTTTGACACTTCCAAATGCTTAATTCTGCATGTCTTGCATATGAAACCATTACATTTTCCTTTGACAATACTTGTGTTACAGAGTATAAAAATCCAAGCTATTATTCAGTGCCATCACTCAGGTAATTCATCAGTAATTCATAGATAGATTGTGCTGAACTGAAGTCAAGCAGTTTGCATAACCATTAATGTACTTGCTGTTGGACCCCACCCTTCATCTGAGAGTCTTTATCCTCTAAATAGCTTGAAGGCTATTAAGTTAATTAATGGCACATGGAGAATGAGGATCACCCAGAATCTCAGTCTCATGCAGTTTTCATCCCATTGTTTTCTGTATACTCTTTTTTTTTTTTTTCTCAGTTCTTCAGACAAGTCCAGTACCCTAAATACCTCTGTTCTCAATCCAGGCAGATCCAATGGTCAAGTATTACTCATTCAGAGATTCCATTCCTTTTAAATATGGCTCTGGCTCCACCTTCCCTCCTCTTGCTGCTCAATCCTGCCAACATCTTTTTCTCTAATGAACTGTGGGTATGCTGTCATTGTCCAAGAGCTGAGTGTAAAATGTGTTGGGAGCGAAACTGACATGGGGACAAGCCAATACATGGCAAGAGGGCACTGCTAGGAAGTGAAGTTATCTCACGTGGTCCATGAGATGGAGTATCGAAGAAGAGGAAAGTGTCAAGAATGTGAGAGGCTAAGCAAGGAAAGGGGGGTTAACATCAGGGGGGAGGGTGCTAAACTGATCTGGTTTGCTCTCTGATGAATATATCTGTATGTGATTATTTTGACAGCAGTTATAAACCCATAAGGCCTGGCCCCAGTTCCTGCTCTTGTTGATTTAAACCACTGAGCCCCATAAATAATGGCTGATTAAGTGGCTGCGCCAGCTCTCTTAGCCCAATTTACCGCTGCCTGGGTCTGAGTGCTGCGGCCCTAAATGTGTTCTGCATTAGTATCACTGAAGAGGATTGGGAATGCAGGGCGACTGGTCCCATGAGCTGGAGGAAGCTCTCAATGAAAGAGAGCATCTTTTAATAATCATTTGAGCAGACCTAAACTGTGCCTTGATTCAAAGGAAACATGGCAGAGATATACTTATGTCATAAACAGTCATAAATATGTCACACTAAGTAAACTCATTAATTACAGAAGTCTGATATTTTTAGATGAAAATACATGTACATTCGCTCTAACTGCTCTATTTATGTCAGTCACTTTTTGCACTGTGTATCAACAACCCAGCTGCCTTTTTTTTTGTCAATTATTTTTTTTTACTTAATATTAACACACCTTGTTAAACATAGTAGCACCTCTCAAAATGAATATCCATTTTTTCTAACTGTACATTAAAATGTGGTGATGCCTTTTCACTTGAATCATTAAAAATATACAGTGATTTATAGTGATATATCATTATAGTGATTTATTTGTAATTTATTTAGATGGAATAGTATAGAATTTAATTAATTATCTGTCATTTATTAGTTTTATGCCATAACATAATTGCATAATTATCTGCCTATCAGTATTAAATGAATTTTAATGTAAAAGACTTTGTGTATTGTATACACACTCCAAATTAGTATTTATGTAGCCTACTTTCTACTATGCATCATCATCATAATAATAATAATAATAATAATAATAATTATTATTATTATTATTATTATTAAATAAAGTGGAAAAGGAGCTCCTGACATGTTTTCTTTAAAGTAATGCATAATGATTGTTGAAATATTAAGGGTCACAAACTTAATACATAACATTTTAAGATGGTCTATATATTCCTTGTTTATTTCAGCTTAGTTTTACTCACAATTTTACAGCAGAATTTGAATACTACAGTTGGCCACTGAAGTGTGAGAGCTCCCTCCAGCTGTCAGTTATCCTGTTCAACAGTGCAACGACTTGGCGAGCAGTCTTTCTGACAAGGGAAGTAGGTGCAATAGTGGTAAGTATGCTTTGAAATTTAATTTCCCCCTCTTTAGTGGGATAACATTTCACCACTTTAGATTAGCCAACCCAGGTCCCATCAACACATTTAAGAGGGTGACCTCCACAGTGAGACGTCTGAGATGACGGCGCTGTGTTAACCTGACCAAGGGCAGCATAGCAATAACAAACACAGGATCACAGAACCAGTGCGACCCCTGACCTCACAGCCCTTGCCCAACACCACATAGATTATTATCAACAGAAACGGCTTCAAAGACTCAAACAAGACAGGAGGAAAGAGGTAGTCACACACTAGGAAGCATTTTTATATATTGTTTTATTTTCATCACAATAAGCATATAATAACCGGTTTTGAACATTTTTTATGAAATATAATTTGCTTAAATCATTTGTTGATTTCATGCAAACATAGCCATCCTTTTCAACTTTTAATCTTAAGTTACTGTTTTAGGACAGTGGTGGAAAAGGTCTCTTTAGTAACGCTAAACATTGACTAATGCTACATATCCATTTTGACTTTCAAAATAATGCAAAATGAAGGATACTGTGTGGTTTGCAGCCAAATACTGTAGCTGTTTTCTTCAAATCTGTGATACTTTGCATTAAAACATGTCTCTTGTGCATGCCACTGAGTCATAATTGTAAATGAACTGAAATGTAGACTACAAACATGTCACAGAGAAAGAGGAGGATCAAATTCTGTGGTGCTGCTCTGAGCCGAGTCTGACTGACTGCTAGTCCAGAGCTCTCAGACCTGATTGAGGTTTTAATAAGTAAGAGTAATATGACCTGGCTCCAGTCCCTGTTTCTCTCTCTCTCTTTCTCTTTGTATTTTCTCTGTCCTTTCACTCAGTGTTTTAGTGCATCAGAAACACACAAATCTATTCCAGCTTTGGGAAACGTCACAGAGCCAGTGACGATTTGAACTGAGAAGGTGGATCATTGATGTGTAATAGCGCTCACTTATAACCCTCTCTACTTTAACAAACACATCAGCTCACGCTGTGCTCGCGTTCGACAAAAAACTCAGTTCATCTGAGTCTGACCTCCTTTGGCTTAACTCTTCATTTTATTGAAGTTTGTCAAGAATAAACCATCAGTTCGCTACCGAAAGCAAACTGTAAATCAGTCTCTTTGACAGGCGACAAGCCAATCAAAGACATTAGCTGGTAATGGCTCAGTTCTTCATTGGTGAGTGGCAGTAAATGATTCACACTAAGTGTCATAGTTCCGCCCAGTCGTGAAACCAAACTTGTGCAGGCCGCTTGCTTTCATTGATTGACTAGGCCGTTCTTCTGCCAAACTGCTGTCGGCGAAGGCTGTGAGAGTCAGAAAAGCCAGATGGCCTGATGAAGAGTGTCCAGAGTCATCTGCCTTTACGTTCTGGTTGGTGAGTAAAAAGGGTAAGACCATTTCGTTTGATATCTATCAGTTTGCATGTTTGCCTGAGGATATCTGGTTAAATGTTTCGGAAGCACTCACCATTGCATTAATTGTAAAGCCCAAATTTACAAGTGGGATTTGCTGATCGATGCAGCAGTGTACTGTTGTGAACTCAAGGGTGTGTTTGAGATGTGTGACTGATTGTGTTTGTGGGCCTCATTCCTTAGGAATTTGTTTATTGTCATGGTCACTATAAGAAAGTGGACTTTGGTCCCTATTAAGTTAGTGACGACACAAATGGCATCAGCATCAGTAGCTGTAGAATACTCCCATCCGTCCTTTCCATCACCTAAGTCCCTGAGACGAACCTTTGATAAGAGCTCATTCTCCTTGAGTGTGGTGAATGTGTCTGTGTAAATGTTGATCCTTTGTCTAGACATCTACTGGCTTGCCTGTTCTCGTGCTCCCTGTGGTTTTCCTAGAGATGCAGAGCAATGATCCACTTGTCTTAAGATGACTCTCAGGTTGAATTGTTGGGGTGTAAAGGTTACTGTCAGGGAGGGGAAAAGGATGGATGGGCCATTGAAATGAAATCATTGCTAAATCTTGTAGAATTTGGTGGGATCAGTTTTAAGCTGCTTCAAATGTTGATCACAGCTTTTTTTCATAGGCATAATGTGCTCATGTATTCATTCATTCATTCACTCACACACACACACACACACACACACACACACACACACACACGCGCGCGCAACACGAACATGAATACATAAATAAATATATCCCTATCAGCAAAGTATATCATAGAGAATATTGTTGCACTGATTAAGCCTTTGTAACATACATTGACAATCAAATAAATAAATTGATTTTGTCAGTAAAATTCCAAGTTATATTTCATTGTAATGTTGGTTATAATTTTGATTATTGTGTTTTCAATTGGAATGTAATTTTCTTAAATATATATTTTGCCACTTATTTATTATTTACAATTATTTACAAAAACAATTATTATTATTATTTTCATTTTATCTTTAAAGGGACAATGCACATTTATTGACATAAGCACGTGTACATCATGTAAATGTGCCAGATTTAATTTTCATCTGCATTCCCTATTAAGTTATTTGCAACAAAAATGGCATAAGTATCTATAAAAAATTTCTCCCCTTCATCTATTTATGACTTTTCAATAGACTACTTGTTAATATTCATATAAAACGTGTAGCCTATAATTTAAATACAAATACGCACGTGGTATTTATCAAACTCAAAAAAGCATCAGTATTTAATATCTACTTCATAAAACATTTCCTTTTTGAGCAAGGGTTGTTAGATCGACAAAAAAAAAAAAAAAAGCCCATCCACATTGCACACCCACGGCTACAGCCCTTGACTTTATATGTTCTCCTAGTCCGGTAACTGTGCTGTGATTCTTACCTTCAGCACAGACCTGCGACGTCCCTTGACGAGGTTCCTTATCAGCTGAACTTGAATAAATTCATTAGGAACAGCACTACGCGAGTTATGCGGTGGGTCAAAAACTCATCTCGCCCAACAGACGTCCTGCTTTTCATGTTAAGTGGGCAGATCACATTCTTAAGGGCCCCTCCTCCGCTTTCAAACGCGGGGTCAATTTTTTTTTTACTCTGTTTATGTTATCATTTGTAAATCTTACCAGAACTGGACCATGAGGCACAAGGGGGAACTCATACACAGTCTAATGAAGTATTTACAGATCATTCCAACTGTCAAATACTTTTGCTCAATGACATAGTGCAGAGTGCTCACGCTTAACAACTCGCGTTTGCTTTCCAAAGACCTGCATGAATGTCTCAGGTCAGGCGGATTTCATTACAGGTAAATACGAATGCGAGGACCTGCAGAATGTGTAGCTTCTACTTTTTGAGGGTGTTTTACGGGGTTTTAAGATTGCTGAACTTCATCCTAGATCCCAGTGCTTTCAAATAGTCTGTTTCGTGTTCGTGCGAAACGTTGTCGTAAAAGATTACAAATTTGTTGGACAAGCAGAATAGCCTATATAAATCCCCTAGAGGTCCACGTCCTTTAAAACATGACATATTTCGTCACATGATCGTCTGCATTTTTAAAAAATAATAATTTATTAATTATTTAATAAATGTTATTATTTTTTACGGTTCATTTAGGCTATAATAATAACAATAACAACTTATTACTACTAGCCTGCTGAATGTTTTTCTCCTAAAATCTTGTGAAAGATGCAGACATGGTGGTGGAACCATTAGAAGGGAAAATACTGGGGGGGATCGTGACCTCTGAGTGGAAGTAATTAGTGCCCTTCCTATTAGAGTTTCGTTTACAAAATAAATGGGTTTAACATATATTTGAGGGGTTGTTTTGTTTTAGCATTGCCAATAATAGGCTATAGCAATATTAATAAAATGACACGAGATCATTACTTTTATTTTCGTTCAGGCCAAATAGCTAATATAACGAAAAGAAGCTAATTAAAGACCAGGAATGAGATTATTAGGGAAAATGTCTTTTTATTTTATTTTTTTTTTAGCGATGGCTTCCTTTGTATTTTTTATTGCGTTTTCGTCTGCTGCGTAATGTTGGAAATCACACTTTTAAAATCATCTTAACTTTTGTTGGACGTTTTACGATTGGAGTAACGCCTATTTCCTAAAACAATATATTGCACGTTAGAAGATAGATTTAGAGTTCTAATAAGGGCAAATATGGTTATTTCTGAAATTTTAACTATGAAATAGGCTATTACTGAATATGAAATAATTGTGTTTGGTAAGGCATAATACAGATTTTACAAATCTTAGTGCTCAACTAATGAAAGGGCTGCATAATAACACTGTCGCGACTGCCATTAAGCAAGATGCAATGCAACATACAAAGTTCTCCCTTAATTCAGGCCTGTCACGTGGCATGCACAGACTGCAGAATATCATTGTAAAGGCGATGTAACGATTCTCGAAAATAGTGCACATTTTCTTTGCAATAATCAACATGCATCAATTTTTAATCTTGCATCAATTGTAGTCTTGTTCGCTGAAAGCAAAACTATTATGTTTTAAATGTTTAAATGAGACTATGCATTCTTGATTTAGGCTATTAGTAGGCTAGTAGTAACAGTAATAGTAGTAGTATTGAGGAGGAATAAATGTGGAATATTAACGGATAAAATATGCTTTTATGTAGTGTAATGTTTAATGTAAGCAGTAGCCTATGGTTGGTTGAACAATTGGTTGAATGAGCATTGATTTACATACGCTACAAAAATAATATTTAGTCTATCAAAGAAACCGTGTAGTGGAACGAATAGAATAAGCACAATTATTTTGCTGATTGTCTGTATATTGACTTCTTATTTTACTAGTAGCTGTCTGAAAACGATTGATCAGAATCTGTAGGCTATGGGTTAAACAAATGCTCTTCATAAAAATTCGTTTACTACATACATTTCGCAAAATGTGTTTGAACCTTATGTTAACAAAACTTGTGTTCTTGCTTCCATATGGGTTGATCATCGTCACCTTTGAGGATTGTAGTTCACCTGAGTTTCCATCTACACTCTTCAGGTGGATTATCCGTTTGTGCATATATTTATTATCTGTATAAATTCAGCATTCATGTATTATTTGAATCTCCCAACACCTCCTCTTCACCTCACTCCTGTGTATAAACATAAAAGATCTCACTCAACGCAATACGATTCAATACAACTACACTTGCACTGGAATCACCGTAATTGGAGGTGTAGTTTTGATTCTGGCCACTAGACGATGCTATTTCCACATTTACTACTTCTAGATCAGTCAGTGTAATCACAGCAATGACCTGGAGGCACGATCCCCTTTTCAACACGGACATAACTCATACAAAACGACTAACATTTGTGATTCGAGATTATGCTGATGTTAGCTTTTGTCAGGTGAAGTTTGTGTAAATCCTGTGTAAATTCACATTTTCATACAGGGTGATTTGTGAAAACTGATAGGCTACTTTATTTATTTATTTATTTTTGTTAATTTTTCCAGTTATTTTCTTCATTGATTTTGAATGAGACTTTCACTGTCGATCTGCATGAACTAGCCATAAACCTTTGTATATTTTACGGCTTCCCAAGTCGTTTTAATTAATTATAGGCTATTACTGGGACGTCATTAGGACGAAAATGGTATAGCCTATCAGACATTTCTCATTAATGACCCCGTATTTAAAAAAATAAAAATTGTTAAATCTTTGATTGACCGTGTATTCAATACATTTTAGTAATTTGAGACAGTAGCGCGGCGCGCTGCAAACCGCCACCTAATTATTGCCTGTTTTTTTTTTTTTTTTTTTTTTTTTTTTTTACAGATTCGTCGGGAAAATGGCATCTTTTCAATTATTTACATTCTCAAACTGAATTGTTTTCTTGTTTCTGAAGTCTCGGGCATATATATTTTTAATTGTTTCACGGTTTGACTCTTTCTGCTTGAATGTTGTTTTGACTCCAAGTAGTCAGCTAATTTTAGACCCCAAGTTACCCAAGAAATGGAAAAGAGAGAGCTCATGGGGACCGTAAGAAAGATGCTCAAAAAGGGTTCCAAAACCAGAGCTCAATAATTTAGTTGTGCTCAAGACACCAAGCTTTTGCGTGCAAGAAGTTAACATTAATTAGAGAAACATTTTCTACGACAAATATACAACAGTAATGTTCATTCACATTTGGTTAAAGAGTGTGTCCATGTTCTTCTATGGGAAGCAATGTCATAGCAATGTATTATTGTTTTTGTAATATTTATACAAAATAAAATTAATATGAATATTTACAGAGCATAATTGATCTTGTTAAATTATTTAGATATTTTAACCAATAGCATGTAATATACAAATATAATATAATACAATTTAAAACAGAAACACTGAAACTGTACTAAGTTTATATATGGGTAATTATATTTTCTAGCATAGTGACAGTTTTGTATATCCTATTACGCCTTCATAATATTCTATCTATCTATCTATCTATCTATCTATCTATCTATCTATCTATCTATCTATCTATCTATCTATCTATCTATCTATCTATCTATCTATCTATCTATCTATCTATCTATCTATCTATCTGTCATTCAGTTCATGCACTAGTTTATTTACTCATCTGCAAATCTGCAGTCATGCGATAAAATATCAAATTTCTCGCGGAAGTCATATTTACGGAACACAGCAGTTTCAATTTGCATTCAAATACCAACAGAAAGTATATTCACCTACAGAGAAAGCAAGAGACAGTGCGCGCTCTGTGATTTCCGGGTAGGCTATAAGATGTTTATGATTTTCACTGAACATGTAAGATATAACGAACAGCGATCTAATAATTTTGGCCAAATATTTAGATTATAATTTTGTTAATAATTATGATTGGATCTTTATTTGTCTCCATATTGCAAAGGCTTAAAATGTGCGGTTTTTCAAAAAAGAACGAGACATGGATAATCACATTATCATTATTATTATTATTGTTGTTATTAATGATGTTTAACTTTTGTTTTCTGTTTTCCTATGTAGGCTAATATAAAGACATGTTATCTAACGAATTATTCGTATATTTTTACCATAATGTTACATTTGATTAGTTAGTTAGTGAAAGTAAAAGAGCATGTTGTTGAAACAAGCAAAACTTTAGCTGATGGGAACATTCTTGTAGATGTTCTCAGTGACCACCAACTTGTATGCCACTATACATCAAAATAGGAATTCACCTAAGTTTACACGAAATGAGCAGGCATCATGCTGTACTTCATATTTTATGTATAACTGCGTTCTGTCAAATTCAACGAGGAGCAGTTTAAGAAGTGACATCCAACTAATTGAACGTGTTTTGTGTGGCTTCATTCAGACCAGCGGACACCAGAATTTCAAGTTCCACATCTATAGGCTATAGGTCGGCTGCATTATTTAGTCCGTATTAACAACACAATTCCATTTTGCAATTTACCTGTCACGCAACGCTGCAACACCATCACCATCGTGATCATTATCTTGTATTATAATAGTGACGAATGAGGTTGGAGAATCAGCCAGCGTTCGCTCACACACCCCAGAGTGTCTCAAAGCAGCAGAGCAGCCAACAGCACACACCATTGTGCAGTTAATGAGTTCTCATTAAACCATCACAAAGGTAAGTTTTTTTATTTATTTATTTATTTTTTTTTTGTACAAACGTATGAATAATGCCTGTAAATCTGAATATCTGCATGCATTTTAATCTTTATGTAATCCAGTTTATATGTGGCTATAAAGACTGCCTAACTAAGGCCAAACGGTTGTGAAGGATCTGTTTAGGAACTATAATGTCGAGAACGAGTGTTCAGGTTCAAATTTGACAGCTTGAATGTGGTGAAAGCATATGAAGACAGGGAGACCCTAAAACATTGGGATTGTTTCCCTGTGTTCTAGTATTGCTCGTTTCTCTTGGACACCACCGCTTCCAGTGCACATTACAAACCGTTTCACAGTCTAGAAGATTTTCAGTCTTTATAGTTTACGACCTGTTGTGAGTTGTCCTCTCGACTTAGGACCACCAAAGATGAGTCTGTCACTTCCAATGTGCTACGATAGAGAAATCAACCATTAGATAAGTGATTCCGTTAAAACAATAGCAACTCCGCTATCGACACAGAAACTAAATTAGCTGCATTTTAAGTAGTCGGTGTTCACGTGAAAGTGCCTCATCCATCATTTCCAAACAAGACTTTTCCATTATCCGTTTTAACATTAACCCACAAATCCAGCCGTGTAGTTTTTCCCCTCCACAAGATTGCATGTTGCACACTTTCTACTTTATGTTCTTATCTTTAACGTCTGTAGTGTAGATCAGTCATCACGTCTGTGTCACTTCATTGGGTTAACAAGTGAACATTTACAAGACAGCGATGCATTCGGATCGCGTAAAATGCATTGAAAAGAGATGCCAGTGTGCAATTGATCTGAAACAGATATTCAATAGAAATGCAAGCTAGTGATTGAAGTAAAATTGTAGCTTTTGAAACGGATGCCACACAAAAAAAAAAAAAAGTATTAAAAAAAATGTTAAAAACAGAAGTCAAACTAAGAAGCTAAACAGAAGTTCGGTTAAGTCGCTGTATTGATAACTTATACATGGAATGCATTAATTACTTACCTTGGACAGCCCCGTCCCTCCCTCCCTGCCTCCCTCCCTCCCTCCCTGCCAGTCACACTTCCACGTTTGCTCTCCAGTCCTCCTCCCCTCCCACTCCCCACTCCTCTCTCGGCTCTCCGTCAGTCCGCGCGCCGCGCAAGGGAGAGATTGAAAGTGACACACTCACATTGTTGCTCTTGAGATTTTACGCCGCTGTAATAGGTAATGTCCGCATCGCACAAAGCAGATACTTGACGTCTGTTTTAGCTTGGGTTCTCTTTGTGTGCATGCAGCAACATAGATGGACGTTTTCAGATTTTGATGCTCTCTTTGCGCCCGCTGCTGAGGTTTTCAGTTCTGCCACGGACACTCGTGACTCAAACTCGCGTTAAACGGTGAGCAAGATTCTGTACTGCCGGAGAGATTGCCGTCGGTCGCTTCTCGGAACTTCTCGGATCTCTGTGCTGTGTTCAATCTCGTGCACTGTCCTCTCTCTCTCTCTTTCTCTCTCGCGCTCTCTCTCTCTCTTCATGCTGTCTATCTCCTGCTACCTGTACCCCTCAGCTCGGAGTCTCTCAGTTCCAGTGGCTCAGTCACAGCGCACAGTGCACGGAGCCCAAGTGTCCAACACCGAACCCACCGAATCCGACCGTATTCAGTCCTCCGCGAGGCAGCGAGAAGCCCAGCCCTGGATTCAATACTTTTAATCAATGGACAGAGCCCTCTCAACGGCCAACCGAGGTACCGACACGCCATAAGCAGTAAGTGCCACAGAAAATAACTTTAGTCTTCTTTCATCCGATGCTTCCCATATTCATGTTAACTGCTACTAACAGCAGGTTCCTTTTGGAACTAAGTAGCATTTCAAACCGACCTAACTATTCTGAATACAGATGAACATAATTGTTGTGTTTGAAGAAAAGAGGTAAATTCGTTGAGGCCTTTATAAAGAAAATAAATGTAGGCCCATTAAGCAGTTTAGAAGGCCATGGATGATTTACATATTCCCACTTACAGCTTACTTCTCTTTAAGACACGTGTAGCGCTTTTTTTAAAAAGTAATTTTGCTTAAAGTTATAAAACTTAGCTTTGATAGTGACTGACGTTGAAGAAGTAGAACTCAGCAGAGGAGAGGAAGACTTTTGTCAATGGAACATTTCGATTTTTTTGATAGGTTATTCACCAGAATATTCATGCGTTTATTAAACAGCCCAATAATAGGCCTAATAATTTTAGATGTGTTTCTGTATTAGTTTAATATGAAAAGAATTGCAATACACGAATAATAGCATTGTGCAATTATGTTTCATTAATTAAGTTCAGAACAAGAGCACCAGAGTCATGCACCTTGTGCATTGTCGGTAGTGTGGAGTTTTTAACAACGACCTTTTCTTTGAAGAATGTAACATAATTTGTATATTCAGTTAAAGTTAAACCATTAATTTAATAAACCTGTCGAGACTGTTTGATGAATTAATACTTTTTTACTGACGAGAGTGTTTAAAGCGTTTTGAGCCCTTGAGGTGATCGTTTAAGAAAAAAGATTTTAAGCTTTTTTTCTAATGACATTTTTTTTTACAAATAAAAAAGCTAGCGAAATAATGTAAAATTATTAGACGTTCTGAAAGCATTTTTAAGGGGTAATCCTGTTTTTATTCCAGCCCCAACAAGATTAGGCCTCAAATTTAGCTTCACACGTGTGTGACTTTTATGTCTGTGGTCTCTTCGCCCTCAAGTCGTGTGTGTGTGTGTGTGTCTGTGTGTGTGTCTGTGTGTGTGTGTCTGTGTGTGTGTGAGAAATTGGCATTTTATGACTTTTTTTTTTTTGAGAGCCTAATTTTTCTATGAGAGGAATCTAAGACTTAATTTCGAAAATGTTATGTTTGTTGTATAATTTGTAAATTAAATAAAGAACACCAAAAACAAAGCCATTATTCTGTTCAGTGTGTCAAAAAAAATTTCAGCCTTGAGAAATTGACTCTCATGGTTTGTTTACCCGCAACCTTTTTTTTTCGTTGAACAATATTGTTATTGCATTGCTGTTTTTTCTGTTGTTTAAGAAGGTTGTCACATGTGGTAGTACACATTAAAAGTAGGCTAGCTAGACAATATTTAATGGTTTATGTTTTGTAAAAACCCCGTGGGCTACTTTTTGTTTTAAGTATCTCAAGTTGTTAAACAACTGCTGATTGAGTTTTTATTTTTTTATGAGGAGAAGCAGCCTTTAAAAGGGGAACCTGAAGCAAAAGATCGGGCATGATATTATTATGATCGCTTCATTTAACGAGAATTTCTGTTACACTCTTCTGTTTCGATGAAAATAAAACAGATTAAATTCGATTCAATTACATTTAGCATTTATTTAATTATTATATTATTATTTTAAGTGAGACTGGAAACTCTATAAAGTAATTTAGGAGTAGTATCTAACACATATTACACAGACATGCAGAACATAATAAATCAGAATAAGACAACCAGACAATGCATTTTTATAAGCATCTGAAAGTTCAAGATATTTAAATTTCCTAAGTGAGACATAATTGCAATGCGACGAAATAAATCTGTGATCTGCGTCTGCTTAAGTAGCAGGTAGTCTGAATCATTTGGGCGCAGAAGTACTCGGTAAAAAGTCAAAGAGTTCATGTCACTGTTTTTCCAGAACGCACAATATTCCTCTTCAAGAGTACACATCTTTGAAGTGAAAGAGAGTGAGCCCCTTTTCTTACGGAACCCGTGGATTTCTCTTTAATATAAGGATGATGGAGGTTAACTAAATCGTTTTAGCTTGAAGCCAAAAAAAAAAAAAAAAACACTATGAAATGAAATCGCTATCCCCCTGTTGTCGAAAACAATACACATTACATGGAAATGGAGCCACAATAACAGTTGTACTCTTATTAGACTCTGAACTCTGAAGTAAATAGTTAAATTAAAAAAACTAAAAAACACATGCCGAGTGCACATGATTTGTTATTATATTACATGCGATATTTTTTTCCCCTGTCAGTTCAAACTCTGAGTTATGTATACATAACTTTAAAACTTTACAGCAATGTATTTGAAGAGTCACTCACAAAATCATGCCTGTGCAAGAGGGAGGTATGGTTGCTATATAGCTGCCATCAGCGGTAGAGATCATTCTGTTTCTTTTTAAAGTTACATTGATGTATCCATTATTCATTTGCACAAACTTGGCCCCCATAGCCAGCGGAGACGTTTTCTTAACCAGGACCAAAAGGAAAAACAAAACGTTAATTAGTCTCCGTAACAGAGAGTCTCTATACGTCTCAGTAATTTTGCAATAGATGGAAGCCTCTGAGGATACTTTAATCTCGCGCTTTGGGGAGCCCATCAAAATGGATCAAATCCAGCATTTTTTTCACGGCATGTTTTCTCCAGCCCTACCTTCAGGGACTTCAGGGAGAGTTCAGCGCCAGATCCTTTTTACTTTAGTCTATACTTACAATACCTGTTAATTATTTTGTCGTTATATCTATGGAAGGCGGGTACAGTTTTAGGTGCCTAGAAATGGCACAATAAAAATAAATAAATAAATAAATAATAACCTTCACGCAGCGAGAATCCCCTTGAACCTATTTCAATATAGCAGGATGGTTGCTTTTATAAACAGGCTACTTCATAATACTGATATCTGACCAAATTTCAGTGAAGCATTAGCCTATTTATTATGCAAATACTTGAAACGTCATTCTTCCGCTGGAAAATATAGTCCCTGACAGATTAAACCGGCCTATGGGTTCCGAACAGTGATTCACAGTTGCACATTTGTGAGGTTAACAGGTGTTTGTGTCTTTGCTGATTTTATATTATGTGTCTGAGCAGGATTGGAACACTATACCGGCCGACCAGAAATATTCGTTCAGTAAAATAGGCCTTATATTAATTCGCCGCAAATAACTCGTCAAGGCCTACTAACTTGGATTTGAACGCTATTCCTTCGAATTTGGTGACATTAGAATTTGGCAAATGTATTATTTTTAACACTATTATTATTATTATTATTATTATTATTATTATCATTATTTAAATATATAAATACACCTTTTTTCTCTTCAGGCTTTTTTTCAGTCTGTTCCTGGATTGCATAGGCTACATCGAGTCTTGTCTAGGACGAAAGCTATTATTTCGATCATTATTGCACATGGAAAGATACTGTTCATGCAGTTTATTTCTCATTATGTGGGTAAGTTGTTACAGTTAAAGCTGATATTAAGCACCCTATTAGCTAACTTTTTAGTTTAATAAACAGTAATTTTTTTAGTAAAATTCAAACAGTAAAACCACAATAATAAAACAAACAATTCTCAAAACAGCAAAAGTGTCAAATGTAGGCCTACATTGTACAAATATCAAGTTATTGGTTTGGCCAACAAATATTGTGTTTAATATTGTAAGAACATTTTTTGTTTTTATTATTTTTTAAACATTATGACGACTTGAAATTTATTACAGCCTTGTAGTCCTGAGGGCACAGTTCAGCCTTTCACATAAAATCTGTTATTATGTAGGCTAGTTGACTCTTACTTGAATATGTGAGCGTGGTATTATCGGTATCAAAAGCTATTTGAAAGTTTAGTTTGGAGGATGGAATGCACAAAAATATTCAAATTTAGATGGGTTCTGAACTAGGTGTTTAAAACCTTATAAAACCACTGATAGAAAAGTCACACATCTTTGTAACCGTTTTTTTTTACTCAAAACCTTACTGAGATTTAATCCCTGTGGCAACTTCCCTGCATGACAGCTAGCCCCTATATATATATATTTATATATATTATCAAACCATTTAACACTACATACCTAAATCCAGACCGCAGTCACCGACTCTGTGTGTGTGTGTGTGTGTTCATGTGTGTTTTATAGCCCTGCTCAGTGTAGTCTACCATGTGTGATTTTTGTGAGTCAATGTGTGGTCCCTGGAAGTGTCAGAGCAGTGAGCCTGCTCTGTGGTTTCTGTGTGTTGAGTGTTTGTGTACACTTGTGTTTGTCCGTTTTTGTCTATGTGCGAGTCAGAGAGCAAGGGATTTAGGGAGAACATAATAAACTGCTGCTCACTCTTTATCTTTTACTGTCTAAGATGTTTATTAGCAAACTAAACGTGCTTCCCGGAAGATCTGTCGAACCCTCTCTTCGTATCCGAATCGACATATTCTCCACACATGTCCAGTAAATTTGCAAACACCCACATTATGGCAGCTATATTTGTCACTTTTTCTCAATTCTGTAATATCTTATGAACACTTATTACCTTCAGTTTAACATGACATGAGCTTATTGCTAATGCATATAGTTTTATATAATCATTGGAGATTTTATATGTATATATATATATATATATATATATATATATATATATATATATATATATATATATATATATATATATATATAATGTGTGTATGTATTTACACATACATCCAAGGAAGTCGCAGTATCGAGCTTGTCTTACTATGTATATTTCCAGTGTAATCATCTGTCTTGGTTACAGTTTGATCTGCCATCAAATTCATGGGTGATAAGCTGCTATCTATGTATTCTTCCCTTCCCAACGCACACACCTGTGAGACACCGAGGGGCCTTCAATACGAATCCCTCAACCATCTTCACCTGCTTTATCTGTACCCTGACTGAGCCGATGCTTTAATAACCCTGCAATAAATGAGTATCACAGCCCTATTCCCTGGTCAATAAGGTTAACGCCTTAACATGTTGTCAACACAAAGATACCATGATACCACCAGGTTCTGAACAACACACGGCTTTATCTCATCGCTCATTTGCATGCGTGTCCCTATTAGTTGTTATTAACTGTTGTCGGGTAAAGGGCTTTTATTACTCTGAGTTGGAAACGTGCAAGAAATTGGACACTCTTGTCCTGCCAAACAGTCTTTTCCATACCTAATTTGTGAAATTGCTTTTTATGTCATCTTTGTAGTCAACATTTCTCCTTCTCTTTTCCCAGCGTCTCAAAATATCGTTCTCTTCTCTGTGTATACTGACTGACAGTGTGAGTATAGTCAGATCAGCAGTGTGTCGTTTACTGCCCTCAGTTTCCTGTGTGTGGTACAACTGGCAGAGGCCACTCTCATTGCCAAAGAAAAGAGTGCAAGTGGTGGAGGGGAGAGGAGGGTTAGCAGAAAACGTATATCGCATGCTTAGGAGAGAGTCTCTGCAGTGTGGTCGTCGTAGTTTGGAAATTTGAGTCTCATGGGATCGGAGTTCTGTTCCACTCCCTCGTCTGGCTTCTCTCATCTACCCCTAAACATAACAGTCATTAGTTATGTTTGTAATGTGTGGCTGCAAGCATTACAAATAAAAATGGAACCGTGTATCTGGTTGTGAATACCTATTGGTACAACAGTCAAATGTAAGGTGCTGTGTATCTTTCAGTTCCATGTTGCGTGTCATTTGTCAAGTGGGCTGGTTAGTATGTATGCTTTTTAGTAGCATAGCTATAAAATAGCTGTACTGTTTTAAATGCTATAACCTATATTTCATTTTTCTTCCTGCTGCTAATCGCCTTATTGTAAGCAATTTCTTAATCTTGAATCAAGATTCTTCATAATCTTTGTTGATTATTCTTGATAACTTGCACTGATTAGACATTTATCTCTATTTCTAATTGATGTTGAACAGCTGGAAGGACAGGGATTAAACATGTCCAATCCCACTTTTATGATGACTGTAAATTAAATTAAACTACCTTCATGTTGTTCCAAACATGCATGACTTTTTTCCTTCTGTGTAGAATAAAAAAGAATTAAAACAACAACAACACTGACATTTTTAATATACCTTCTTTTGTGTTCTACACAAAAAGCGGGTAAATAAACGATGGCAATATGTTCATTTTTGGGCGAACTCTTCCTTTAATAACCTAATGTAATTCATCTGATGAATTCAAATTCAAATTACAGTGAGTTCTTTTATTAATAACTGTCCCATTTCTGCTTTATAATCTTCTAATGGTTCATTTTAATTTAGAAATAAATAAATTTGTCATTTTTTTTCAAGTCTGTTGATGAAATAGAGGAATACACTCTGTTAATCAAGCTTTGATGAAGCCGGCTCGCCATTAGCTCAGTAAAATCTGGATGAGATCTTGTGGTGCTGAATTACAGAGCTTTTACCAGCATAATCACACAATCTCTTTCACCTCGCATTTGAGTTCATGAATTCCAAAACCTTGAATCACAGTAGTTTGTTGCAAAAGTATCCAAAGTAGCGTATCATGACTCTTAAGTGTACCTCTTCCATAGGCTTGTATTGATTTGTTACAGCAGGTGTGTATTGACCAGAACAAACTTTTACAACACTGTCTTTGCATAGCCACTGCCATCTCCACACGTGAGTGACGGGCAGACACACTGGAGCTGGTTTTATCTCTCCATCAAATATTTGCTGGGGTGGAGGAGGATCAGAAAGATAGGGAGAGAGAGAGAGATTGGCAGAGAGATGGGAGAAGCGATTCAGACAAGGTCTTGATTGGGATCGGAAGACTCATTAAAATCAGGCAGGTTTGGACCTGTGAAGCCCAGTGAAGGAGGGAACAAAGACCACTCATCAGTGCCAGATGAACTAACACCGATAAAAGACTTTAAGGGGTGGTAATACAGTGCGACTTGCATGCAAACAGATGAAAATCTCTCAGCGTCACTGATGGCAATGAACGCATCAAGTACAATGGCCATTGTGTCCGTTTGCGGTTTCATCCGTCAGATTTCTCGCTCAGTTCCGTGCAAGTATCTGAAACATCTCGAGACACTTTTTGTGAAGAGATTTTATTTTACCCCTGGGACTGCAAGTCTAATGGGCAAGCCCGCATCGTAGACGAGCTGTTAATTAAAAGCAGATCTGTTCGCCTCATACAGTTAAACTGGATCACAGTGATTTTACACATAGCAGTGGGTTGTATCTGTTATATTTTAGGTCCTCATCCTCTTATTGTTACTGAAGTGCAGTATTTTCAAACTTTGATCCATTTTGAAAACTTTGACATGACGAGCACAAGAGAAATGAGAAATAATAGCTGCATGTACACTGAGGGAATATCAGTTTTAATTGGAAAGCTGTGTTTAATGGGTGCTATTAATTTTGTATATACATGCGAGTGTGTTTTCATAAGCATGCATGTCCATTGTTGTAGTGTATTGTTCACACTTGAGCTCTATTAAACTGTCTCATAGGCTCTGTAAATCTCTTTCCCCCGTGTGTGTGTGTGTGTGTAAGTACAGTGTGGACCATCAGTTCTTGTTCCCTCAGAAGCACACTAACACATTTCTTTCCATTCAAATGCTCTTAAAGTGTTTTTCCTCCCACCCGCTTATTAAACTGAAAAATTCAGACACTTGATTTCTGGACCCGCATTAGGTTTTTAATCACGCAGAGGCTAATGTTTTTAATTTATTATTCATTTTGAAAATTTAGATCCAGCTTGTAATTCTCTTTGGACTTTTTTATGTTCCATGATGATGTTTTTCTCGTCAGGGCCAGAGAAAAGAATAATGTTTTCTGCATAAGCATTGCGAAAAGAATAGCAGAGAGGGTGGACACTGAAATCTATCTATCTGTCTATCTGTCTGTCTCTCTATTTATCCATCTATCTATCCATTCATCAATCCACCAGAATCCCTCTGTATTTAGGAAGTAATATGCAAATTAAAGCACTCCAGTGGGGAGTTTGTTCCTAGTCTTTAAAATTTGGCATGGGCTCAATACAGCCTGGCACTGACTCTGATGGACATTACCAATATTAAAGGTTTGGCTGAAAAACAAAGACCCCTAAAAGTTGTCCCCATGGAGTGCTATGTGCATTCAGAAATATTATATTTGCACGCATGCACACACAGATATCATTTGAACAACTTAAAGTAACTTAATAATTCATGAAAACATTTTGAGTAACTTTGCTTTCATATTTGCCTTGAGGTAACAGTTTACATTCCCCAGACACTGGAGCAGAACGAGACACTGGGACTCTGCTTTTTTTGTTTGCTGATAGTGTTGTTAAGATGCCAGCGTCCTCTAAAACAATTCTCTGTATTTTAGGACATACAGTCTCAGCAATAAAGGTACAAAAGCTGTCACTGGGGCAGTACCTTTTCTAAAGGTGCACTTTTGTACCTTCAAGGTACCAAAATGGACCCTTTAGGTACAAACATGTACCTTTTGAAAAGGTACCGCCCCAGTGACAGCTTTTGTACCTTTATTTCTGAGAGTGCAGAGTTTGATGTCATTGTGTTGTTGTCTGTTAGACCTAGTTGTTCGGTTTGTGTACGAGTCAACAATGGGGAACCGTTTGATTTGAGAGTTTCATGATCAAAATATTCTGAAGAAAAATGCTAATAGAATTTAATTTGTTATTTGGACCTTTTAAGATTGTTGATTTTATCTCAATTTACTCGCTTTAGGGTTTATTGGATCCCAAATATGAATTATCATTTTTATGGTGAGGACACATTTTGTTTTTGTGGGTGGGGGGGTGGGGGGTTATGATTTAGACAGGCCAGAATTTAGAGATATGCAATAATTTATTTTTTATAAGATTTTTTTAACTATAACATGATATGTAAAAACAAATAGGCCTAAAACAATGTACTGTTATGTATTATGTCATGATATAATTAAGCCTCCCACAGTTTTTCCAGCTCATTATTTTTGCTATTGAATATACAAGTAATGATGTTCATATGAAAGTATATGCATTGATATTCGCTGAGATTTCATTAGGTCTCTGTCTCCCCCTCTCTTTGTCTCAGGTCCTTATCCTCTGGCTGGTATTCCCCCTGTAGTGTGGAGGGGGATGGAGCGTGGCGGAGGAGAGAGCCCTCGTTTACGGGAGAGCCCTGAGCGGCGAGGGAGCAGCAGTCCTGATATCGGCGGCCCCCCACCAAAGATGGGCCGTCTGGAACTCAACGGCAGTCCCACAGGTCACCGCAGTCGCCACAATGGGGCCCCACAGAGACCTCTCAGCGGTAAGACACTCACAACCTTTACTTTCCCTACATTTATATTATATATATGTTTTTTTCCTCTTTCGTTAGTTGTATGGTGGAGAAAGACCACACACTAGCACCGCAGCTTAATGTGCCTAGAACACAAATTCTAACCACTACACCACTGCTTCAACAAATATATTTATATTGTTTTTTAATTAGTGAGATAATTGTCAAAGCTTTAAAAAAAAAAAAAAGAAAAAAAAGAATAAACATTAAAACTGCACATCTAGCTATGCATTTAGCCTGGTGCTTAATTTTATCTGACATTATTAAAAGAGCTGCCAATAGTGCAAGATTTAATCAATTTAATCCCATACTCCACTGTAGTTCTGCTCAGAGGAGTGTTGTGGCCACTATAAACTCAGTGAATTAAGTAGCAGCATTTAGACCTGATTTATTCCCCTTGGCCAGTTATTGACTGCAACAGTAGTGTGTGTCAGAAGGGGGGTCATATTGATTACAGTGACCCCAACGAATTGCCACATACAGTGGTGTGGTTGCAGCTGTGATTATCGAATGGCTTTAAATGTGTTTTTACACTTGTGTAGTTGACACATAACATGGACATGACCTTTTTTAATTCAGCATCAAGGTTTTCATTAAAAAATTAATTAATTAATTAATAATAATTATATATATATATATATATATATATATATATATATATATTAGTGCTGTCAAACGATTAATCGTGATTAATCACATCCAAAATAAAAGTTTTTGTTTACATAATATGTGTGTGTGTGTGCTGTTTATATTTATTATGCTTATATAAATACACACACATGCATGTATATATTCAAGAAAAATATGTTACGTTTATATATTAAATATGTTTATACATGATATAAATTATATGAATCTAAATATATAAATGTAAATATTTCAAATGTATGCTGTATGTGTGTGTATTTATATATACATATTAAATTTACACAATACACACACACACATATATTATGTAAACAAAAACTTTTATTTTGGATGCAATTAATTGCAATTAATCGTTTGACAGCACTAATATGTATGTATGTATGTATGTATGTATGTATGTATGTATGTATGTGACCCTGGACCACACAACCAGTCTTAAGTCGCTGGCGTATATTTGTAGCAATAGCCAAAAATACATTGAATGGGTCAAAATGATTGATTTCTTATATGCCAAAAATCATTTGGACATTAAGTAAAGATCATATTCCATGAAGATATTCAGTAAATTTCCTACTGTAAATATATCAAAACTTAATTTTTGATTAGTAATATTCATTGCTAAGAACTTCATTTTCCCAACTTTAAAGGCGATTTTCTTAATATTTTGATTTTTTTTTTGCTCCCTCAGATTCCAGATTTTCAAATAGTTGTATCTCAGCCAAATATTGTCCTTTTGTCCTATTGTCCTAACAAACCATACATCAATGGAAAGCCTATTTATTCAGCTTTCAGATGATGTATAAATCTCAATTTCGAAAAATTGACCCTTATGACTGGTATTGTGGTCCAGGGTCACATATATGTGTGTGTGTGTGTGTGTGTGTGTGTGTGTGTGTGTGTGTGTGTGTGTGTGTGTGTGTGTGTGTGTGTGTGTGTGTGTGTGTGTGTGTGTGTGTGTGTGTGTGTGTGTGTATTTAAACAATGAATGAAGGGCCATGTGACTGGACTAATAGCTGCTGAATAAATTAGATTTTAAAATATATTAAAATAGAAACAAATTCTGTTAAATTGTAATAATATTTCAAAATATTAATGATGTTACTGTATTTTGATCAAACAAATGCAGCTTTGGTGAGCATAAGAGACCTCTTTCAGTAATTAAACTGAATAATTATATAATCATACCCCAATGGTTGTCTATGTGTGTGTGTGTATTGTAAGCATAGTTTTAGATGTATAGCATACCATACTGCAGGACACTGCTGCTACTGCTTCAAATATGTCAATTACCCACGTACAGTTTACATTATGTAGTCCTGACAATAAAGCAGTTATACATTGTTTTATAACGAAACATACAGTCTGTGTCCAGTAACACACAGCCTCAGTAAATGTCTCACATTGGGCCAAAATGTCACCAAGGTTAAGCTGTAATTCACCTTGACCGTGAACAATGTGTGTAGCCAATCATAAAGCCACATATCAGATATAGATTAGATATTTTTAGAGGCCAAAACGCTAACAACACATACTGTGTGTTTGTTCGTGATTGTGTATGTGTCAGTATCTGGCTGTACACCTCTGAGGCAGATTTGATTTGACACAATATCTTAGTCAAACCTTTCTTTAAAATGTTCTGAAGTAGGTAAAGAGGAAAGTAGTGGGGCTCTCTCTTCCTGAGCACTGGCAGATAGGCAAAATGGTTAGTTTTAATCAGAGGTTGTCTCTTGAAACAGTCTTCTCCAAACCACAATGGAACACTAAAGAGTGGGCCACACACGAAACAGACATGGATTCAAAATCACTCAGACACATGCCTGCAATGCTAAAAATCATTTCAAAAATTGTAAAGTATCTAAAACAAGAAAAGGCATTAAAACTGATGTTCAGAAAATATACCTTAAGTTTGTATTTTCCCCCATCAGCAAATTATTTTAAAACAATTTGCCAATGGAATAATCTTTATGTAATAATGTTAATTCAAAAATTGTATCTTTATACTTTCTTTTTTATGTTACTATTATTTTTATCTAATGCATTAAATGTATCTTATTTTAAGGCTGTTTAGCTTTCTTAATGGGAATCTAGACAAAAATTCCATTTTTTTTTTTTTTTTTATTTCACTTTTTGTTGTTGTTGCTTGTATGCTGGAGTATGTTCTTTACTGCTATATTTCAAAATATTTAATATTGTTTCTTTAGTCAACTGCAGTGTCACACCTTTAAATAAAGTTTAAAGCAAATGAGTGATTACAAGTCTATAATTCTAACAAATGACACAATTCAAAATTGATGCATAACTCTAAATAAAACGTTCAGGCATTAATGCGCATTAAAACAGATAATTAAATAGACTCAAAGACTTACTCAGAGTGAGCGTTGCACAAAAATGAAACACTCAATGACTCAGACTCAGGCTTCACGCACATTCTGTTATCTTATGATGAAACCGTGCTCATGCAGGGTACAGGGATGAGCCCATGGGAGCTAGCGGAAGAAAGAGAGAGAGAAAGAGAGAGGGGGACTGCTGGGAGCTGCTGTGTGTTGACAGTTATATTTCCCTGTTGGGGGAAATTCACTTACTTGAATTGGCACCGGCCCCTGGCCTGTAATTCACTCCATAAGAGCATTCTGAACTGGAAGCCAGGGTGATTAATGGAAAGGAAATAGAAATATAGGAATTGACTGATTAAACCAAGGGACTCGGGGAACGGTGCGTGAATGTATATGTATTTGCATGGAAGTGTGTGTGTGTGTGTGTGTGTGTGTGTGTGTGTGTGTGTGTGTGTGTGTGTGTGTGTGTGTGTGTGTGTGTGTGTGTGTGTGTGTGTGGATAAATTAGGAGAGAGTTTTGTACTGCTCTGTTCTTATTAGTACATCTGGGATTTTGCCTAATGCTTTCAGCCTATAATTTCTAAGGGATATTAATTAATAGTCAGAAAGCTTTTGAGCACTTCAGGGAAATTGAAAAAAAACCAACACGGTTAGGCCTAGATTAACCAGAGGAAACTTGGGTGGGATGTGTGTTCTTCAGGCATCATTAGGTACCGCGTACTATTTCTCAACAAGCCGTGAATGACTATGCATCTTGACATCCCATTAAAAGACGGGACTCTGTACCCACCAAATCACTTGCCAACATATTTTACAGGTTAATCATAAATGTTTTTAACTAAAATGTTAACAAAGTCAACACTACTAAAATAATGTGTGAGGTTACAGCGCAATGAGCCGTAACCTCAAACACTGAAGGCAGAAAGGTTTGCATATCCGTTGGAGGCTCATGCAACTAATTTTATTAAGTGACCCTGCCGTTAGCATGCAGTCCGTTGACTTGAGGAGATATCAGCTCAGCTGCCCTGACAAAGTGAAGGGAGGTACCATAAAAAAATGATAACTTTAATCAAGCATAATGGAGCTGCTTTGATGGTTGGTTTGATACACAATCTGAACGGTTTCTTCGTGTTGACTATTTGCATTGGGCTGAGAAACCTGAGACAAGCATTTGACCCTGGCCACCTTATTCAAATGCAAGTAATGAACCTATTAATCATTAATGATTTCTAATGAAAACACTTCTCTTGTGAACAGCACGTGGCAATATTCAAAATAATGCCACACTTTAGCTACAAATGAGATTTATACAGGAATTTTTTTTTTAAAAATTGCATGGAAATGAGTCACATTTCTATTTGTAGAATATCAGCTCAGTCACTGGACTTTATTTTCAACAAATATTAATTCAGTAATTCAGCTCGTCTCACTCAACAGTCACTTCTCTAATGTTTTCGATGCCGTGCTGCTCTCCTGTATTGCAGGTCTGATGATTCCAGTCTTCTGCGTGGTGGAGCAAGTGGATGGAGGGATGATATCAGATGGAGAGAGCCGGGAGGAACACGCCGAGTTCGTGCTGATCAGGAAAGACATCCTCTTCACTCAGCTGGTTGAGACTGCACTTCTCGCCCTTGGATACTCCCACAGTTCTGCAGCCCAGGCACATGGTGAGTTCAACATTGGATCAGTTGATGAATTTACATATTCAATTAAAGTTAATAAAATAAATAAAAATATTGACCTTCCATTTCCAGTGTGACAAATGAGAACAATATCAGGTATTTGAACATTTTATCTTGATTTACTATACAAGCTGCCAAATGTTTTGATGACAAATATTTCTAATAAAAGTCCCTTTTTTAACAGAGAATTGTGCTAAATTGTATTGAATGTGCACTTTGTAGTGTAATTTAAATCTTAAAAGTATAAAAAAGAACAAACTGCAATATAATCTTAAGGGAAAAAAAGACCTCTTGAGTGTATAACTTAAGTGTATTTAAAAAGAGTACACTTTCATGACTTTTTCCCAACACACTTAAGTACACTTTTAAAACAGTGCACTGCGTAATGATGTCAAATTAAAACATTTACTTTAAAATACATTCACAAGTGAAGTTAATTTTACATCATTGTTTTAATAATCTTTTGTGTTAACATAATGAAACAAAGTACTTGATTATGATATAAATATTATTTATTTATTTTATCTGCAGTGTTTTATTTGATATTACATTTAAAATTGATATAAATTGCATTCAATAGACATTATATTGAAGTATATTGTAGTTTATCATAAATGCTTGTTAGTACATTTGGCACTACAATTACAATAGAAGTAATTATAAAATTACGTATAAAACGTACTTCAGTTTAATTTGCAAAATATCAATTTAAATAGCAATGAAATGCAATTAAGTATCCGAAAACATTACATTTATTTCCCACTTAAGTATGTTCTTTTAAATTATATTATTTCAAGTATACTAAAATTTGCATCTTTTCACAAATTTCATTCATATAGCTCATAACAATGTATTCTACTTGGAATCCCAGTGTTTAGAAATGAAAATGAATCTAGAATGCTGTAAAATTTGTTCATTGCTAGTTTGTGATACCTAATGCATTAATTAATGTTAATGAAATGAAACTTATGAAAATGCAAAAGAATCTTATTTATTTGTGGTATGCCATGCAATTAATCTTATTAATCA
Source organism: Acrossocheilus fasciatus (assembly GCA_036784905.1). Classification (NCBI taxonomy): domain Eukaryota; kingdom Metazoa; phylum Chordata; class Actinopteri; order Cypriniformes; family Cyprinidae; genus Acrossocheilus; species Acrossocheilus fasciatus. The sequence continues at coordinate 24,333,988 of CM071946.1, read as the reverse complement.
TTACATAATACATACTCTTTCGGTTATATTTCAGGCGGTATGTTAAGCAGTGTACTGTATATATTGCACAGTATGCAGTAAGCAATACGCTAGTACTCAATTCCTTTACAGTTCAGAGATTAGAGTGGCATGGAGTGCAGAGAGGAGGTCCGGCTGTTGAGATGTTGACAGGAGGATATACTGTTTTGGGCTAATGTGTCTGAGAACACTGAGGAGGAAGGGCATTTGTTCAACATAACTAAATCACAGACAGTCTGAAAATCTCATTAAACAAGAACAAAGGAAATGGCGAGGCAAAGAATGCGGTACTTTCACGTCACCAAAAGATGCGTGAGAACTGTATTTGAGCATATGTGGTAACTTTGTGGGAATGCATGTTTGTGTCTGCTCGAGGTCTTTGTGCTTGCATAGTACGCGTTCATTTTCTGTGTGTGTGTGTGTGTGTTTGTGTGTGTATATGGAGAATGTTTATGAGTGTGTGGGCCAAAGAAGCAATATAATGCTTTACTTTATTGTTGTACACATGATTGTCATCTCCCAGAAGATTGAGAGTTTACTTGTATTCTGTGAAGTATGAAGAAAATTTAAAACAGTCATTACTTCATGTTGATCCGCGGTAACAAAAGACATCACGATTTACTTCATAGGTTGAGCATTTGGTGTTTTTTTTGGAGTGTTTGTAGTCACAGTTCACGCTCTGTATGTCTGACTAGAATAGAGTTGTGCGATTTGATGGTGCTGCAGTTTATTGAAAGTATTGTCAGAAAACAGGGAGCGAAAATTGAAGGCCACATTTCAACCTTTAATTAAATGATCATTTAAGTCAGGCTGATGAAATGTCTGCTACGTTTTTGTAGTGATTGTAGTTTTTAAAATTAAATGCTGCGTGGTTGTGTTTGTGTGTGGCTGTAGCTTGTTATTCATCAAAAATAATGTTAAATAAGCATCTTTCTCTTTTTTTGACAACTAAATATACGTAGTAACAAAAACAGAAAAAGCATGAGTCACTCGTAGGTCAACAGCATGTCTTTAAATTCACTCGAAGCGCCCTTTAGAGATTCCTTTGAAGAGCCAAAAACAGATCAATATGTTACCCACACAGCGACTCAAGCCATTTGCGTAACCTCCAAAAATACTGTTCTGTGCTGTAAAATTAAACAAGTATGCAAATTGATAGAAGCGGCATTATGATTGGAAAGGCAAAATAGTCCTGTCTGGCCCACACAATGGCGCCACATCTGTGAGGAAGTCCCAGACGCTACTCCCCTAAACACTGAAACACAACCGGTCACCTCTGTACAGTCGTAAAACAATATCAAAAGGACACAGAGAAGGACAGGACAGCAGTGGAAAACAAACCGTTTAGGCTCAATTTAACCCACACACCCTCACAGTGATCAGTTCAGATGAGGCCAGATAAAATAAAAGCAGAGGGATACGGCTAAAATGATGCTCCCACACTCGCTCACACATACTAACAGGATTCTCTCATTATGGAGAACTGCACTGGCTTCAGTTTATTCCTAAAATGAGCAGAGAATGAGCGATAGAATGAGAGAGAGAGAGAGAACTCTCCTCTCAAATGAATACTTTTTGTTTTTAAAGCAAGCGTTTATGTTAAATGAATAATTTCTGGCTTAAATTATACATTTTTTCCTCTGCGGTTCACAACCAAAATTACACAGAGTCCCATCTATTTTCTCCCTGTTTGAATTGTGTCCTGCATAGCTCTCTCGTAGTGGTATATTTAAGCTCCTCTCCCAGCACCGCTGCCTTTCTTTAATTAGCCTGACCAGTAATTAACTGGGAGATATTGTTTATTTCAATTATAAGGGTCTGAGTACTTTTATAGAATCGTATGGACAGACCTGTACTTTAAGGCTTCAGACAATTAACAGTGGTGACGGATTACAGCACGAGTGCATTGTTGTGCTGCCACGTTTGACATGCAGCCACGGGTCGAACTGGGGCAGGTTGATGAAAATACACTCTGCTGCCTGATAGAGTCCCTTCACATAATTTGAGCAATGACAGGTAACTCATTTCAACCTGTAGTGGGAACATATATGAGTAGCAACGTGTGCAGATGATGTAATGATCATCTGCCTTATACTTAAAGGGATAAATCACCCAAAAATGAAGATTCATTTACCTCATGTGGTTCCAAACCTGTATGCTTTTCTTCTGTTAAAAATCGCATGAGAGTTTTCAAAGAATATTCACACTGCTATTTTTCATACAATGACTGTTCATTTCGACTACGACTTAATGAATAAAATAAAAGCACCACAAACTAATGTAAACTAGCTACCAAATAGAAAAAGATAAAAGTGAGTAAATAATGACAGATTTTTTTGTTTTTCTGTCTATTTCTTACTATTTTGGTATAAAATGCAATTTAAAAACTACCTCTGTCCTCAACAAAACCTTTAGATTTATGACCAAAGCTCGTTAGCTTTCCATCTGCCATCTGACACACCTGGCAGCCAATCAGAAGCATGTCAGTTTTGTCACTTTTATTGCCAGGGGTCTTCAGTGCTCTGTCTTGTTTGGTCATTTATGACTGCCAGGTCTTTCCCATACAAACTTTTATATTACGGTTAAACTTCAAAATAAAATGAATTTGTCCAATCCATAAATCTATAATCTGGAGCATAGTTTAGGCCTATGTATTATTTCAATGTAAAAGCTTGTTATGAGTATTATTTCATAAAAGTCTTGGTATGTTGATATAATTTCTAATGCTTTTAATTCCAAATTTAGAAATTATGACTTCAACTGCCTTACTTTTAATAAAAGTAGATTCACTCACCTGTTACAAAAAAACAGCCATGCAAGACCAGGATTGTTTGATTTATGTTGATATGTTGTTTCTCTAGCTGGTGGATCATCATAGCGCATAGTCTTTATGGCGGATCAAGGTAGACTTGCTGGTTATAGTTAATGGGATAGTTTACCCAAAAATGAAAATTCTGACAACATTTACACACCTTCTTGTTGTTTTAAACCTGTAGCATCGTTATTAACAACATTGGACACCATTGACTTTTACTGTATGGATGAGAACCATGTATTGACATTTTTTCAAAATGTTTCACAAGAAAAGAAAGTCATATATGTTTGTAATGACATTAATGTGAGTAAATGTTTACGGAATTGTTGGGTTAACTATCCCTTTAACACACTTTTTCATCATGGCCCCCAAAAAGGTCATTAATGAATCTATAGTATTTCCACCAAAATACTGATTTCATAAAATATATAAGATGCTTATATTATGATATTATAGTAAAACCCTTCAGAACAGCAAACACTCGGAGTTCAGTGCATCTATCCAAACTAGCTCTGCAGAATAGCGTATGTGTGCTAGGGAACATTTTCAGACTGTGTGTGAGGTTGCGTTTGTGTGTGTGTGTGTGTGTGTGTGTGTGTGTGTGTGTGTGTGTGTGTGTGTGTGTGTGAGTGAGTGTGTATGGATGGATACACATAAGTTTAGCCAAGCCACCAGCCGACCACATGAAAGCCCAGCACTGGGAGGAGGAATTTTAATGTGGCAATGGGAACAATGGTTTGTACTGGAGGAGGAAAATGACAAGGAACAGAGTCTTTCCAAGTTAAAAATGATTCATTAATGACATTACCACAGGCTCTGTATGATGCTAGCTCATACTGTAAATAGGAATACATTTAACCACTTTTTATTAGAACAGAGCTCATTGCTTTTTGTTTTTTTTTTCAGATTGGTTACAGTGCGCTGTCTAACACTGAACGTGAATTGGGTAACCTCTCTGACATTCAGCTCTTACAGCAATTGAATGAATCACTGCTTAACGTAAAGTGCATTAATAGCGTCTCAGTTCAGTCTTAATTGATGCTACTGCTCAAAGTGGGAATACTCAAGAAGTCTGTGGTGGGTATACATTCAGCATTGCACAATGAGACAAAACAGCAATGTCCCTCAAAAATCAAAGCAAAACCAGTAATATAAACACAGACTTGAAAAAGGAGGACAGATCTAAAGGGGGGCGTGGCACAATCACACAAATTGTCTTCATCTGTCTGACTTGCCTCTCCCCTTTAACTCACTGTCTGGAGAATACATCGCCACAAATACCTTTAGAACAAAGACAAGAGGCCTGTATATCAGAGGATAGAAGTTCACTGTAGTTTCAAGGATCACCAGCAGGGTCGGCCTCTCTTGTAGTGGTTGTCTGGGACCCCGGCGTACTTGGGGGGGGGGTGCACAAAATAATTTATTATAAATAAATTATAAGTTCTGACACAAGGGAGTACAAGTGACAAACTTAGACCTTTCTCCATGTAATCATTAAATTCTCCTGATAACATAAAAGTAGCAAAGACCTGACAATTTGCTTACATTTGACAGAAAAAGAAAATGAAAAAAATCATACACTGAGGCTGTTTTAGCTTACCGTTTAATGCTTAAAGCACTTTTGTATGGCAAAAACAGCATCTGTTAAAGCATAATTTTTGTCACGCTTTCTCAAGAATAATTTAGGGAAGGAATTCAGGCACCGCTGATGAGAAGTACAGGAAGTAGGACAAATCTAGATAAATTTGCTCTATCTACTTTGTATATAGTTATTAAATATATATTTGTCTATAATTACTATTTATATATTTATCTTCAATTAATATATTGAGGTGTTTTTAAAAATATATATTTTTATAGGACCTATTTAATTTTAGTTTTATTTATACGTTTTTATTTTTATTTTGTACCATATTTCTGTTTTTTTTTTTTTTTTTTTGCATTCCTTTCTTTTTCTTTATCCATTTTTTTACATAGTTCTACCTCAATTAATTACCTTTATTTTTGGACCATATTTCTTGAACTAATTTTCCAACGCTATTCTTTATTTGCAATTGTTGTTTATTTACACTGAATTTGTTAGACTGAAGCAGGCAGTAATATATAGTATGATGTACTTAAAAGAAACAACATTGCAGTGGCTCTGTCTATTATTTTATATTAAGACTATTTTATAAACCAGTGAGGCCCATGTTCGTAATCTACACTCTCAGAAATAAAGGTACAAAAGCTGTCACTGGAGCAGTACCTTTTCAAAAGGTGCACTTTTGTACCTATTAGGTACAAATATGTATACTTTAAGTACTAATATGTACCTTTAAGGTACTAAAATGGACTCTTTAGGTACAAACATGTACCTTTTGAAAAGGTACCACCCCAGTGACAGCTTTTGTACCTTTTATTTCTGAGAGTGTAGGGGCCTAAGGCTCCGCAAAAACACCCTGGCCTTGTTTAGATTCTGACACTGATAAGCTCCCACATAAGGAGCAATCAGCCAATAGTGGAAGAAAACAGTGGAACGGGTCACACAGAATGTCTTGTTATCTTCTCTCTAGTCAAAACACAAACACTGAACTGAGAGAAACAATGGAGCCCTAGCTAATTTGTGAAAGCAGATTCTGTCCAAAACTAACTCATTCAATCAGGCTTTAGTGGCAGTAGTGGCATGGCAGTACAGTGTCTGGATGGAGGTAAGTGATCCATCGGCATGTCTGTGTGTGATTGTGCAGCTGGAGCTCTTCAGATGACACAAACAGCCTACAGCACTAAAAAAAGACAAAAGAGAGAGAAAGAGAGCGAGAGAGGGAAGCTGGGCAGCGTCTGGGTCTCATTTAGTGGATAGTAATGTGATTAGCATTGTTTAGTTTTCACAGCTTCAGTCAGTCCCTCCTAAGACCATGGGAAATGCTTTTGTGTGAGAGTTTGTGTTTTGTATCTCTTCATGGCACACCCTTCGTTTTTGGTCAGGTTCGCTTCCTGTTGTCGGATGTGTTGAATATATACATTTGCGTAAGGGATGTACATTGACTGCACATGCACATGAGCAGTGCGTGTTGAAAAGTGTTTATGGACGTGTGCAGTGTTTGGAAAACGGTTAATAATGCAAAGAGCACAGGGTCCGGTTTACATGTACGGCGCATCTTGACAATGATTGCGACATCTGGAAATAAATAGAGCGGAGGGCATAATAGATTCAGCTAATTCATTTTTAATAGCACAGTGTGGTTCTTGGAAAAAAAAAAAAAAATTATGGCACCCTCAGTAGATGCCACTGCTGCTTAGCTTTTATCCTGATCTGTAAGCTTATTCAAGTTCGGCATATTTAAAAGAAATACCACCACACAACTTTAAAGAGATAGTTCACCCTAAAATAAAAAGTGTACTTTGTAAAATTAAATGAAGTGTCCTGTTAGATCTACAACAGTTTTTTTCAGCATTTATATGAAATGAATTTACTGTTAACCAATTTACATAAAAATTTCTACTGCTTTTATGTTCTGCAGAAGAAAAAAGGTCACTATTTGGAATGACATGAGTAAATGACAGCAGACTTGTGATATTTGGGTTTACTATCCCTTTTAAATAGAAAACAATGCACGCTCCTTCACCTGAGTCAGTGCAGGCTGGCCTTAGTTACCTGGAGTATTTACAAAACAATCGGATGGCTTCGTTCAGAAATATGGCTTTGTCTCACAGTGACACTCCGATTACAGATTACTCCTCAGCCATAAATGCTCGTCTCTTCCTTTGCACAACGAGAGGCATTTATAACAGTCAATTTGGGTTAATCATACAATCATTGACCTGTGTTTATGACGGCCCATTAATGGAGGGGGGGATTGGGGGTGGATGTAATTGTCTGAGGCAGCGATGCGCTAGACGAGTGCCTGCTTTCTATATATATTCCTTGGCTGTAAAAGAGCCACAGGCGCCCCTCCGGCCCGCAGTTATTGGTGCGGCCGTCAGTATGTGTGTTAGGTGCTTCTTCCTGACCTGATAAGTATTTAATAGATAAAGCCTTATCATTGGTGCTATTGTTCCTTGCTGTCTGCTTTAATAGCACAAGATGAAGCATTGCAGAAAATGAGTAGTGAGGAAACAAAATGTATGTTTTCCAAAATGTTTGATGCAATAACCCACAGGTAGTGTAAATGATTTCGTAAATGATAAATATATGACTCATTTCCCACTACGCTTCCTTGTCACTTAAGAACTATGTGTATAATTATGTATTTCGCCATATGCTGTAAATTACGTTGGTCCGCCACCTACCTCAATCCCCTCTTTCCAATCACACAATGTTCTTGTCTCACTGTCGTTCAATCATTATGTTTGTGTGCCCTCTAATGTTGATTTTTGCTGTAAGTGGGTGCTGGTGTGATGATGTAATGTGCCAGGTTTGGTTCTGGTTTGGTGGAGCTGCCTACTCAATGGAGTGGAGCCCCTCCTAACTTACTCTTTTATTGAGATTTCCTTACAGCCATCACTGACATGAGGCCGTCTCTGATGATGTCATGGAAATATGCTACACAAATTTGCGGCACAATGAGATCAAGTGGGGTTAATCGACCCCCCCCTCTCTGCTTCCTTTTCATAGGCATCATTAAGGTGGGCCGCTGGAACCCCCTGCCCATCCATTACCTGACAGATGCTCCAGAGGCAACGGTTGCTGATATGTTGCTGGATGTTTACCACATGGTCACGTTACGCATCCAGCTACAGAGGTAAGAGACCACAGAGCATTCTCAAAAATAACGGTACTTCAGTAGTTTCTTGGTTCAGAAGAGAATTCCACATAAAGCATAGAAATCCTTCTTCATCATTTAAAATAACTAAATAATATATCATATAAAAAATATATTTCTATTTTTAACAACAACTATTATTATTATTACTTAATTAAATAAAATAATTATAAGTCCAATTTTAGGTTTTAATAATCTTATGTTAGATTTTGAACAGGTTATCTTGTGGTATCATATTGTAAAACCGTTATAATTGAAAAATATAATTTATTTAAGAGTGAAGTGTAAAGTACATTATTTAAGTTTATTTACATATATATATATATATATATATATATATATATATATATATATATATATATATATAATGTTTTATTTTTATTTATTTTATTTTATTTATTATTTTTTTATTCTCTGCTGATAGGTACAGTGTTTGTGACATTAAGTGAAATCATTAAAATTTTAAAAAATGTAATTGATAAATATCGTATCCTCTGTCTACAAACTATGGGAAAATAACATATTGGTTAATTATATAAAAATTTAATTTATTAATAAATAACTATTGATTTTTATATTTTGAAATACATCATAATATAATATAAAATAATTATAAAACGAGTAATAATATTTATTATTTGCATTGAGGAAATACATACAAAAGTTTCCCTTTTATTTTGCTCCATGACAAGTGACGAGATAATTAAGGGATTATTTTGCTTATGTCAATGATAGAGAGTTGAGCAAGCCTCTAAAGCCCTGTGCATACATAAGAGCCAGGGTAAACTTTTTATCTGCACTTCTCAATGAGCTCTTTCATGCCCAATGATTGCAGTTTACTCTTCAATGCTGAGGAGATAAATATAGGGTCCAAATGAGAAGATTGTAGTCTTTGTGTAGTCGTGTACCATTCTGGTTTGTTTCCCTGTGTTTCCATGGTGATATAATTGTTGACCTGGCCTGCTGCAGAGTTTATTGATTAGGAAATGAAGATAGTTACTGCAGAGTAATGGAGGGATTTGGAATTTACAGCTTTGCTAAACTGGAGGACCTTCCATCAGAGCAGTGGAATCACGCTACAGTACGCAACGCCCTCAAAGAACTGCTCAAAGAGATGAACCAGAGCACCCTGGCCAAAGAATGTCCACTCTCCCAGGTACAGCTGCTACCCACTCAGATTTTTTTTCAAATCCAACACACATACATTTGACATTTAAGATGATAAGTAAAACATGTACTGCTGGTGCAACTCTTCCAAAACTAACAACATAATACTTAGCAGTGTAACATAAATGAAAATGTTGGGCTCAGTATTGCATTATGCTTGCAGATGTTCCAATCAGTGGCGTCAGTGCATGGTTAATGTAGCCTAAATTGTCTTAGCATGTTTCATTCATCAATTTGAAATTTACTCAAAAATTCCCCACATTCATGGGCCATTTCTAAAACCCAGAAATTACTTCACCATGAGCGAGAGTATGTGTGTGTGTGTGTGTGTGTGTATCTATGTGGGTGTGCATTCGCGATCCTTGCTGTGCTCATTTCCAAGTAAGCGAGCAATCTTGGAGATTTATGTATCTGTGCATGCTGTGTTTAAGTGGAACTCTGTGTGGGTGTTGATCCTCATATCAATTGTTTGCATATGTGTGTGGCTCTTCGTCTCTACTTGTGTCACTGTGGCTCGAAGCTTGTCGTGGCGTTCGCTATCCGCCTTTCCTGGGTGGCTTTCCGCAGTAATGTGTTTTATAGACCATTTATCATTGCAATTTTAAGATCTTGACCATGTGTGTTTATTGCCGTTATCCTCTGTCATTATTCACATTTTTTTCCTTTTTATTGACCTCTCTCGTTTCTTCGACTTTTTCCAGAGTATGATCTCCTCAATAGTGAATAGCTCTTACTATGCTAATGTCTCAACTGCCAAGTGCCAAGAGTTTGGTCGTTGGTACAAGAAGTACAAAAAAATTAAAGGTAAGGCTTGTACTGATGTCTTTTTGGTTATATTTTTACTCTGTTCAGCCAAAATCCAGCTCAAATAAATTCTTCATCAGTTATTTGGTGCCATATTAAATCAAGTGGAAAAAGACTAAAATGCTAACCTGAAATTATCACAGTAGTCTGGTCAGGAAAGCATAGCTGTGATCAAACTTGCATACTGTCCTGAGTAGGTATTAAAATTGATGAAGAACTTGTTCTATACAGCATGAATGTGTGTAATGTCAATGAAATCCGGACGTACAACATCTGCCATGTTATCATTATCATGTGACTTTTGGCATAAGTTGCGTCGCTTCACTGTGACTGCCAACTCTTTTCCTGTGGCCTTGAGGGATAGTAAAGTGTCCATTTAATGCACACTTCAGAAGTAGGTCATCAGCCGTTTTATGAATACTGTGAATTCAGATATACTTTTTTCATCTACTATATACCAGGTAACTAGGCATATTCGGATGCAGGGAATGAATTTTTTCTAGCATGTGGTGAGGTATTCAGGGTCATGAGCAAGTCTTGAGCTTTGTGCTACGTTTTATACATTATCTCTTAATGACTCCTCTTACATGGGATGAGGTAACTTAAGACTCCTTGCGGCCTAATAGAAACCACTGTTCTTTCCCCAAAAATGCTGCAGGGGGTCTCCCAGTGGCAGGTTCTGCAAGGAGTCATCCCACAGCTCCGCTGTTTAAGCCTCTTAGTATCCAAATGCCTGTGACAATTTTCCTCCTCTCGTTGCCCCTTCAAAAAGTGAAATAATTACACAGCAGGACAGATCAAAGTGGGGGCTAAACCCCAAGTGCAGTGAGAGAGCGAGCGCCAACAAAGAATAAAGCGATCCTCGGCACGCTGACAGAGTAAGTGGTGTTGAGTTACACCAAGCCTCCTCCATTAGTTCTGCTCCTTGCCTCCCAGAGCTAAACACACAGCCCGCATTGCCAGATGTGTGTGCCAGTGCAGAGAGACCCCATTGGATGACTCACGTGTCAGTCACACAGTTGTAAACCAAAGTTGTAAAACTTTCTATTCATGAAAGAACATTGTTGTTTTGTCATTTACCAGTTCCTTGTGTCTGTTTCAGGGGATTATTTGTGGCAAGGGCGGGAGAGCTCGGAAATCAAGGGTAGGCATCTACTTTGTGATGTTTATTTGGGTAAAGGACTGTCTTTGATTTGTCAACTAGAACACTAGAGAGTTTGTTCTTGTGCCTCATACACATCTCGATCCCTCCGCAGTTGAAAGGGACAGTCTCACTGACTTCTGTGTATTAGCCCAGCGTCCGCCCCCTCACCTCAGTCTGGCGCAGCTCGGTCCATTGAACAGTGGTGGCTCTCTGGTGAAAGGCGGCTCTGGAGAACCTCAGAATTCAGCCCAGTCTCAGCCTCCATCTCAAGGGCAGCCGCAAGCTCCATCATCTCACGGACAGCTCCATCACAGTCCTCCACTACGGGCTCAGGTGCCTCCTCCACCTCCGCCAGCCGCCCTGCAACCTCTTTTGGCACCCGGAGGACTCCTCTCACCCCAGCTCAGTCCACAGCTGGTGAGGCAGCAGTTAGCCATGGCTCATCTTATCAACCAGCAGCTGGCCGTCAGCCGCCTCCTGCATCAGCACCCGCAGGCTCTTAACCAGCAGTTTCTCAATCACCCACCCATTCCGCGGCCTAGCAAGTCCGGTGGTCCTGGAGAGCCCGGGTCCAACCCCTCGGCTGCAGAAGTCTCCTCTGATATCTACCAGCTGGTGCGAGATGAGCTGAAAAGAGCCAGTGTCTCACAGGCAGTGTTCGCTCGAGTTGCCTTCAACCGTACACAGGTACAGTACAGACTGCATGGTGGAAAATATGTTATTCACTCAAGGTTCAAGGTAAAATTTTGAGAAAGGAGTGAGACACTATACACCATGTAGAGTAGCAAAGAGCCTCTTCAGAAAATACCAGTCACTAGGGCGTGGTGATGTATTGAATATTCATGATGTATTTGTAATGATATTTGTAAATTATGTAATACTGGGAATATTGCAGTGATTTTAATGCACTTTTTATTTGGCCATTAAGTTACACCAAAAAAATGCTGCCAACAGTAATATATAAGGTAAGGTAACTTTTGTAAGTGTGAATGTATTTGCGTTACCATTTACCAAACTGTTTAAAAAAAAAAAAAAAAAAAAAAAAAAAAAAAAAAATATATATATATATATATATATATATATATATATATATATATATATATATATATATATATATATATTATTATTATTATTATTATTATATTTTTTTATGAATTTTAAAACATAGTTTTCAATTTTATAGTAATTTTTTTATTAATTTATTCTGAATTTGTAATACCATTTAAAATGGTCATATAATGGAAATAGTGACAGATCTTTTCTACTTTATTGTGACTTATATCCAAGTGAAATGTTTTATCAAAAAAAGAAAAGAAAAATGTTGGTTCTCTCCGTTTGTTGTTGATTGGATGGAGCTTGATGCAAGCTTGCATTAAGCTCCATCCGATATCAATTAAAAGTTTTAATTTTTTTAGAATAAAACATACATGGATGAATTGTTTAATAATTGTTCAATAAAATCAATAGCATGCATTGAGAAATAGACAGGGTGAATTTACATTTCATACTGAATTTAAAGATTACTCAGTTCAATTTGTCATACAATTATAATGCATAATTTTTAAAACCAAACTAAAGATTTTTTAAAGCCCAAATACAAAGTACATATATGCTGAAACGCTGAAAAATATCACAACATAATATCTATAAGATTTATCGCCAAGCCTTAGTAACTATCACAAACACAGACCAAATATACAAATCAGACCATATACAAATCAGAACTAAACAAGTTTAATTTGGCACTGAACTAAACAAAAGGGTGTCAGTGCCGTTCTGTCAGAGGTTTCAGGTCTGCGAGTCGCTTTAAGTATGTCAGCGTGATCACACTGGTGTCCAGAAGTTGGATGCTCTCATACACCCTCTCAGCAGCAAACACACCTGGTGAATTCACAGAGTCATTACAGGTCTAAATTATGTCCAATTACATCCAACATAGTGCACAGTCAGTTAAAGAGTGGGTGGAGACTTACATGTTGCAGGTGAAGTAAAACGATAGATGTGTTGCAAGAAAATGAGCCTTCCACAAATTGCTTCTTCTGTGTTTACATGTGTTTATGTATGTACACCAGGGCCTGTTATCGGAGATCTTGCGAAAAGAGGAGGACCCACGCTCAGCCTCTCAGTCCCTGCTAGTGAACCTCAAAGCAATGCAGAACTTCCTGAACTTACCTGAGAGTGAGAGGGACCGAATTTACCAGGAAGAGCGAGAGCGCAGCATGAACCCCCCTGTGAGTCTGCCCCCGAGCACAAACTCCAGCCCTGGTGGCGTCCGCCTTTCTCAGGTACCCCACTTTCCCACCCTTGTCTAGGTTCAGCCCCCTACACATCTATTTCCCCCTGTTGCGTCTGTGTTTGTATGTTTGACTGGGTGTAGAAATACCTGAAAGCTTGTGTTGTGTCTGATTCTGAATTGTTTATCTGTAGGCCTATGAGATTGCTTTTGTTTCTGTCTGGATTCATGTGATCTGTTTACTTGTTTTGTTTGGCTTACACTTTGTTGTTTTCTTTGTATCAGGCTGTTATAACTTTAGTTAAAAAAAACACTGAAGCTTAGTAAAAGCTGGAATATGCTACATGACTTTTAAAATCTGAACATATTTTAAAACATTAGGCATCACAAATTTGCCGACTTTGTAAATAGGTACATACACTAAACAACTGAGGATCAAACACTGCCAGACTTTCAGGTCATTCTGAACCCAGCAAACTCACGCAGAGACATGCACCTCTGATAGGAGATGCATGACAAATGAAAACAATGCATTCTAAAATTGGCATTAGCATTTACTCTTCGAGATTGTAAAACTGGGGGAAAATATCTGGGTAAAAGTCATGTAGTGTCTTCCAACCTAAAGCCAGACAGCAAAGGTCAAATGTTTAGCTCCTATGACATCTTTAGCTAAAACGCACAGTGTTATGCTATTATTCTTGTTTGATGATATCTCTTTGAATAGTAATACATATTGGCACTGACAACAACAATACAGAAAACTCACTAAAACAATCACACTGCCTTTCAAGACCGTTCCCTCTAAGGGTCAAAGCTAAAAATCTGATTGGTACCTTCTTATCGCTAACTTCACGCCATACCTCCCAATGCAGAAAGTGTGGGAGCGCAGCATCGATGAACAGTTAACCCCTGACGCGTGGGCATCTATTTGGAAGAATAAGACCAAAATCACAAACTCGGTGAGGATTGCATCAACACTCACTTCATTTCCTCATAGAGTGTACCTCATCCGAGACCTCCAAGATCTGTAGTGATCAACTGTGCGCACAAAACTTTTCCCATTTTACAAATAAAAGCCAAGCTATGACAGAAGGTCAAATTTATAATGTTTATACTGAATATTTACAACCATATGCATGTTTGTACATGTTTGATGTGCACACCCATTAAAATGTCGAGTCCACAAATTCTTGCTCCTGATTTTCTAAAATGACAAAAGCAGAAAAGCATGGTTCTGCTCTTGTCATGGCATGTTTATATTAAATGACCTGGAACCTGGTGCGTGGACTTTCTAGAATGCTTGTAGGAATCATATGAATATGACTGCTTTCAACCTCAAGACCATAGTGAATGAACCCATGCAGATAATAAAAATCTTTCTGATATGAGAACAAAGTTCTCATTCTTTGGTCTTAGGGAATGTGGTTGTGTATTATCATTACTATTATGTCTGTATATGTTTATCTCACAATCGTTTTTACTGGGGAATGTGAGATTACTTGCCTGTGCCTGCAGGGCAACTTCAAACATTGAATAAGAAAACACACCACTCTAAAATCAATACACCATACTTCAAACATGTACTACAAAGAGTTTACTAACGGGATGCTTTAATGATTTATCTGCTAAAATCTCAGTACATTGCAGGTACAAACAAGGGTCTAAAATGTCATCCATGAATGTTATATCATATTGTACTCTCTCTAGCAATTATGAATATTTATCTAACAAATATGTCTTTGTTGCTTTTACCTTTGACCACTGGACCCACTCAGTCCAAAACTTCTGGTCCTAACCCTGATCTTCCTCTGAAACTGGAGCCGCTGGTTAACATCACCTCAGCCATTTATGACGAAATCCAGCAGGAGATGAAACGGGCAAAAGTGTCTCAGGCACTTTTCGCCAAGGTGGCAGCCAACAAGAGCCAAGTAAGAATTGATTTTTTCCTTTCACGTAACATAAAGCCAAAACTAAACTACAAAAATAAAAATTCTAAACTAGCCTAATCTACAGTATGTAGACTATTTTACACTGAAAATACACAGAAAAAACGAATAATTGTGTCTTCTAGTTTTCAAGTACAAATTGCATACAGGGTTTGTATTTTATTTCAATGTATAGGAGAATTTAAACAACTTGGTATTTTCATATGATAATTGTTAATAATATATTTAATGCATCTAAGAAGTGTACACTACCTGTTAATAATAAGGTTGTTCATGTGTGTTGCTTTCAGGTTTTTCAGCTTAAATAGCTTTTATGGCTTCTTTAGAGACCCTTTTATTATAAAAAACAAATAAATAATTTTAAATTATTTCAAAAATATTTTTAGGTGCTGGAAATATTAAGGGATAGGATATTTAAACATATCGTAATTAATTTTATTCTGAAAAGATGTTAAGATTATACTTAGTTTACATATTCTTTCCTCAGTCGGTGTAGGGGAAGTAACGGTGTCCGTATGTGCAGACTGTTATATCTGATTCTGGCGCGTCTCTGTAGTTGATAAACAAAAACATCAACATCAACAGATAGCCTGATAAATGCCTTCTATTTATTCATCTCTGACTTACCATTCCAGATCCTACCAAAGGATCTCACTCTCTTTCAATGCCTTTGTCAATCTCTCCCGTCCCATGAGTCATGGCTTATGTTGTGATAGACATGCTTCCAGTGATCCATGGATTGATCTGATTTCTTTCCTCATACCTTTTACATTGACACTTGTTCCCAGGCAACAATATAAAGAATGCATAATATTGTGACTAAAAGTATACGTCACAGAAGTGTAATAGTCAATGTTTTTGAGGCTTTGAAAAACTATTAAACATTTTCTAACTGAAGTAAACAGCCATAGTAGCAGTTATAAAAAGCACATCACAGTAATCTACTTTTGGTTTTTGAAATATTTTATAAGTTTTAAGCATATTCATAAAGTTATCCAGAGTCTAAAATTAACACTTGGCAAACGCTAAATAGGCAAATAAAAAGGACTTGCTTTGCAATTGTAGCAATGTTTGAAGCAATTTCAGTTTCTGTTATATATATATATATATATATATATATATATATATATATATATATATATATATATATATATATATAATACTGCAATTCACCAAATTATTAATTTCTTAATCAGCATATTAGAATGATTTTATGATAGACTGGAGTAATGGCTGCCGGATATTCAGCTTTGCCATCACAGAAATAAATGACTATTTTAAAAATATTATTATAGAAAACTTTTTTTTTATTTATTGTAATGATATTTCAGAATATATATCTATATATCTAATCTAGATAGATATAGATATAGATATAGATATAGATATTATTATTTTTATATGTGTGTGATATAACAATAATAAAAAAATTAAATAATAATAAAAATAATACATTTTTGGCAGCCTTTTCTTTTTCAATAAGAGAAACCTTTTCACCCTTTTCTTTTCCATATATGTGTATATGGATGGTAAAATTTCCCAATTCACCTGCCATTGACAGGTATAGAAAAAAAGTTAATTTTGGACCCAGGCCACATTGTGTTGGTGCAAAGGACAACAACAATCCCATTCTTTAACACAAACTGGAAAAGCATGGCATTAATTTCAGAGTGTTGATAAAGATTTTTTTTTTTTTTAAAGCTTTGGACCATTTGTTTGTCTCTGTCTCATTTAGATGAAAAGAGGGCTAATTGATTTAGTCAAATATGATCCCACTCCCAGCTGCGCCCAATTCTTACCATGTAATAGCCTGAGAGAGCTTCGGTCTCTGTTGCTTGCTTTACTGAGGAGCTCTGCGTTATTGCGGCATGGCTTTGCAGGTGTGGCCACCTCATCTAGAGGCATGTGTTAGGGGCGTCTTCGCATGTTTGCGCGTATAAGATGTGTCAGCAAAGTGCTGCTCTGCTGGTGTGTGTATATATGAATGTGTGTGTGTGTGACAGATGCGGTTAGGTCTCACAGGTCTGGGGTCGGGTGGGGGGGGTCACGGCTGAACGCGCCCATCTGCTGCAGCTGGCCAGGAGGAGCCGAGGGAGAAGGAAAGAGAGAGAGAGATGCTCAGGTCATTAACAATGTGTGCTGGAAGTGGTTGGCTGCACACAACAGCTGGTGTCAAAGACTGGCCCAGTCTAGCAGAGATAATCAAATCTTCCTAATCTCCCAGCATTTCACTCTCTCTTTCACACACTTTCCGCTCTCTCAGTGCACTTGTGATGCTTTGTGGTGCTATTTGTTTACTGTAAAGTAAACAAATAAAACTTTACAGTCATAAAATAAATATATTCAAGGAGTGAGTTGTTCAACATCCCATTCTGCCGATCATTTCCTTACCTATTTCTAATGTCCCACCTGTTAAAGTGACATAAATGCCCCAAAAAGAGAAAAAGACTCTATAGTGGTGCTTTAGTGGGTAATCCACTAAGAAGGCAAGATGTATGTTGTTATTATTTACTGATATTATTGGAAAAATTCCTTCACCAAATCGAAATGTGTAATGAACCCTTATCCATTCTACAAGGGATGGCTGTGTGAGCTGCTTCGCTGGAAAGAGAGTCCCAGCCCGGAGAACAGGACTCTCTGGGAGAACCTGTGTACTATCCGGAGGTTTCTGAGCCTTCCACAGGCAGACAGGGATCTGGTGTATGAGGAAGAGTCCCGCCATCACCACAGTGAACGGCTGCACACTGTACTTCACTTGCCTACTGACCCTCAGGTGAGTTTATGAAACAATTGCGTTCTTCATATTGCATACAAATATTTGTGGTGAAAGAAAGCAATTTAATGTGATGTTTGCAGTGCAGGATTGTCATATTAAGAGAAATTAAATATTCCTTGATTCCTCCCAGTCCAGAAAGACCCATTATTAAATATTAATTTTTACTTTCTATAAATTAGAAGGCAGATGCATAAATGAACACAACAGTCCACATTTATATGTCAAAAGCAGTGTTCAGAAAAAATTCATTTATAACAATCACAACCTGATATTTCAGAATATTTTGTGATTCTAACAAAGTGTAAAGCAGGATTTGCATAGAGTTTGTTGAAACAGCCTGTATGAGTTTCTTCTGTTGAATACAAAAGAAGATATTTTGAAGAATGTTGGTGCAAAAAAAGAGTTGATGGAAGCCATTGACATCCATAATATGGAAAAGAAAAAAAAAAATTATGGAAGTCAATGGCTACCATCAACTGTTTCGTCACCAACATTCTTCAAAATACCTTCTTTTGTATTTAACAGAAGAAAGAAACTCATACGGGTTTGGAACAAGTGGAGGGTGAGTAAATGATGACAGAATTTTCATTTTTGGGTGAACAATCCCTTTAAAGGCACAGCATCAAAAAAAGACCCTGGAAAATACAAAGGTTGACCCTGATCAAGAATGGTCCAGTAAAATGCCATTTACCTATTTTATTTTATTTTATTTTATTTTATTTTATTTTATTTTATTTTATTTTATTTTATTTTTATTTTATTTTATTTCATTTTTTTTTTATTTTTTTTTTTTTATTTTTTTTTTTTTTATTGTTTTGTTTTGTTGTTTTTTAAATAATTTCTATTTCTGTTTTTGTCCATTAAAAAAGATCTGTTTAATTCTAAGAGGTAAAGTGATTTGGACAAGAAACCTTGATTAACATTAAAAGTAAAAATGTATAATTTGACTGCTAAGTGTATAAGACACAAAGGAAAGGGGGAAAAAAAAAATTGGGTTCTGCGTAAATGTTTTAAGCATAATTCTCTTTAGATCATATAAATGTGTTCATTGTGTACACTTCTTTGAGGCTTCAGTTTTAATATCAGCATCATTTATGCAGCATTCCTGCCAACATCTAATAACCCAGCACACCCCAACCTCTTTAATAACACACATACACACACAGAATTCAAAATAACACGCTACTGATTAAATGGACTTTCCCCTATGCCAGCCAGGGTCATTATAGTAAAGTCTGTGGACACACACTTTTACCATAGACATGCATTCATACACGGTACACACACACATCTACACACTAATACTGATATGTAAATACATGCACACACAAACGGCATACACATAAATCTACAAACACTTGGATCAATGCTTTCCACCTTCTTTTAACCTACTCTTCTTTCTCACCCTGCCAGTAAAGCATTGCAGTTTAATTCACTCACAATGATTGCTGTTTATTAACATTTATTAACTTAAGTTGAGCAGCCGTATTAAGATTAAGTACTAACAAATGGAGACAGAGTGGCTCTCTGTTACTGTCTTAGCCCATTATGTCTCTTTCTCTCTCTCTCTCTCTCTCTCTCGCTCGCTTTCTCTTTTAAGTCAGTGGAATAAACAGTCTGTTGGCAGTGTGTGTGTGTGTGTGTGTGTGTGTGTGTGTGTGTGTGTGTGTGTGTGTGTGTGTGTGTGTGTGTGTGTGTGTGTGTAAATATACTCATTTATGTGTTTTGGGCGCAGAAGGAAATGCCCCATTAGGACACACCCTGACAGACAGTGCCACCACAGCCCTGATATTAATAATTACGGGAAGAGAAGGAACACACACACAGACACACATATATGCACATACACACACACACGCATAATGACTCAAGAGACTTCACTACAGTAAGTCTCTTTAGTAACTCTACATTGGCTTTGACCATGAACTCTTGCACAACATTGATCATAAAACCATACGTTGAGGATAGTCAGTGCATTTAATAAAGCAACATGTTGTTAAAAGTATAATTATGTACAAGGAACATTTTCTGTTGTTTATTTATTTTTATTATGTATATATCATAAATGGCACAAATATAGCAATGTTGTATTCATATTCATATTGTTATATTTAATTGAAACAAAATTATGTCATATTAAAATATTACATTATAATATAAATATAACATAACATTTTCTTTTTAATTGTATGTTTTTTGAGATTTTTATTGACAATGAATATATATTACATAAATTAAATAAAAAAATTCTTCTATTTATACACCTTGATTCTGTACATATCATACTGATCACATATATAGCATTGTTGTATTCATTAGTTATAATATTAAAATAATATAAATATCATATTAAATATATCAAATATTATATAAATACAAATACATTGCATAAATATTATATTAAATATTATATACTATAACATGTCTAACATAATTAAAAAATAATAAAAAATACAACAAAATACATAAATTACAAGATATTGTGCTGTGTCAACATGAAAATGCCATACATGAGCATGTATGTGGTTGTTTGTGCATTTATGTCCTTGCTGGTTTTTTTAGTAGTATTTAATGAGGGACCCTCCTCAAATCAAAATACCCAGAAGCCCCTTCGGCTCCAGCCTGCCTGCCACCACAGCACATGCATCCCAGCTGCTTATGCAGACATGAGCATGTTAATTAATGAACACATGCAGCACATACATGTATACAGTTTTTTTTAAGCCGATACCACCTCAGTGTGACCAAACAGAATTCACTGATGTTTTACTTGACCCTTATAAGATCATCAAACTTGACTCAAAAAAAACAAAAATAAAGTACATTGTACATTGTACAAATTTTGTACATGTCAAAAAATGAAGCAAAATCTTGTTATTACGCGTTTAGAACAGATTTAGATCTGAAGAGAAAATTGTTTATTTATGTAGAGCATAAATCATGAGTATAAATATTGTTCTAAAGCAGTTTTATAGTAGTTGATTCCCTTGCACCCATTGCAGCCCCCCCCCCCCCATTTCCGGATCCTATTTTAAAATCATGAATCATGCCACAGCCGTGTGTAATTTTTTAGTTAATTTTTTTTAATCCTAATGGTTTTAACCGCTCCGTGACATGTCCATGTGAGTCCCTGGATGCAGCTCGCCCCACCTTAGGGATACACTCACACTAACGCACTCTAGATGGCTGACCCGGTCCCACGACGTCTTCACGCTGTTTCTGCAGTGCATGTGTATGGTCTTAAGTGCCTCCCTTTGCTCATTTGGCAAGACATTTCTTATGAATAATTTCTCCTTTGTTTTTGCTAAATTGGATACTGCAGTGTGCACTGGAGTGCCCTCTAGACCCTGCCATGTGGATTGGGACCCCAATTGAGTGCTGGGGTAAAAGGAGTACAATAATTGTAAGATAAAGTTTAAGATAAAGATAAAATCACAATTGTGCAATTTAAAGTTATACTGTGAGATGTCAAATTTACTAAATGTCAATTTTGAGATCAAATTAAATTAACTTTTTTTTCTGTGGCAGTAACATGTTTCCATACTAGGAATAGTGAGTAATGCGTGAGTAAATTTCTTTTAATTTTGTGGATTTCCTAAACTACACATTCTGAAACAAATATGAAGACACACACACACGCACACACACACACACACACACACACACACACACACACACACACACACACACACACACACACACACGTACATGACTCACCCATTCCTGAGGTATTGCAGTGTGGCGAAGAAAAATTATGATGCACATGATAATTGGAGAAGGTGAAGTCATGCACAAGCAAACCAACAGGAAAGTGTCTTTCTCATCATTACATATTTATCTGCCTGTTAATGGCGTCTCCAGTGGCAACACAGCCCCCCCTTAATCCTGCCTCTGTCCCCACGAGGGCCGGCCCTCATTAAGAATCAACTAAATATTTTATATTCTATAATTCTTTCATACTTCTTCACCATAATTTGCCTTGATTTGTGTTTAAAGGGGAAAAAAGATACTTTTTCTTAATGCAATGAACTCACAGACTCGTCCCAGCTTGGAATTAGAAAAGAAGGAAGCGATGCAGATGAATATTGAAAAAAGAAAGGCGTGCAGGGAAAAATGGCCCTGTGTCCAAATGTGACTCCTGTGGTTGAGAAGACGTTGTTTAAGAACTGAGTAGGTGAATGAATTGGATGGTGGAGGAAATCGGAGGTTGGCTTTATAGCTAAAGCAGGGTTTTGAAATGGAGTCACTCTTCTGGCTTGGCAGAAAAGCTCTTCATTAACGTCCACCATTAGAGCGCAGGAACAGGCATCTTAGACTCTTTACTCTGAATGGGCTGCTGGAGGACTCACTTCGTCTCTGAATTTGAAAATATCTGATAGGATGCCAAAGCAACGGTATGTAAATGCGCAATGTCGTTATTTAATGTTTGTGTTGTGCATTTTGGAGTGTACTGTATATATGTCTTTGGAACATACCTAAATTGTTCCCAGAATTTCATAAAATAATATACACAACAAGCAAACATATACAGGATGAATGAGTTTGTGAATGTGTGTGTGGTCTCTTTAGCTAAGCTAACGGGTATTTTGCGCTGTTATGCCTTGTGGTCAATCTAATTATTCACCATCTTCAAACTTCTTTGACATTTCTTTTTCTCGTCCTTTTTTGTGGCCTCTGTTTGTTTCTCTGAGACATGGAAAGTAATACATTATGGAGAAACAGAGAAGAAAAAGAACAAACCTACACACTTCCTGTAAAGCGCCAGCCCAAAACAGCCCCCACAAGTGAAATCGGAGCAATTTCATGGTCTGGCCTGCCCTCAGTATTATTTAAAAAATACCCTGTTATTATTTAGGGAATAGAGAGAGAGCAGGAGAGAGACAGAGAGAGAGGCGCATGACTATTATCTTTATGTAGGTCCTTTAATTTTAATGCACCGCAGATTTATAGCTTAGCATTCCAGTGTGGAGGCACTGGGCACCCCACCCTGGTCATAAACTCAGCAGGACAGCGCCACAGACTTCGATAGCTCAGCTGTGACACACTGCACCTTCTCTTGTATCAGAGCTCGCCAGATATCTCTTTTTCCCTCTCACTAAATATCTGCTATTTACTCCTAATCCTATTTTACCACTGTTTTATACTCTGTCCCCCCAGTCCCCCTTCCCTGTTTTGGCGCGCACACTAGAAGAAAAATGGCAGATTTATTGAGAAACATATGGAGGGTCTGGGAACCTCTGTAAAAACAATGGTGTAGCTCTTTTAGTCTTCTAACTTGTTGGAAAACGCTAATGATTACACTGTGTTTGTACAAGACAATAGCATATGCAAACAATCTCACATCTCAAAGTCAAAAGTGTCATTTCTTGCTGTCTGTGCTTTTGCTTTACTTTTACTGTTAAATTTAGCAGTCACTAGTCTGTGCTAACCGGGATGGAATTTTTCCCTGTCAAAATGACAGATGAAACCAACTTGCCACTATACTTCAAATGGTTGTTTCAAAACACATCTCTTCATAACAGATTCTTTTGATGTAATTTATTTTGGTTTTAGTGTGTATTTGTTCAGCTTCTTCCTCTGTTGAATTTCATGCGGTCGATATGTCAGCTCAGATGCTGTTAGTTGCCTTGATGGTCTCAAAACATGATGCAATGACAAGATATTTAATCTTGTGGAATTATGTGTGCAATATACATAGTTAAACAATCATAGCCCAGAGCAGTCTGGTTGGATTTTTACCAGAGTTGATCACATACTCAAGTGCACAGAGGACATTAACTCCAAGAGACATTCATTGAAAGGACACTTTGAACTTTTTAGCAGTTTTTCAATTATTCCATACTGCTGACGCTTGTTTATAAGTTTAGGTAAGAGATCACTCTGGCCCAATTAATAACTCTTCAACTTTCCCACCAGGCACTTCACAGACAGCCCATGCAGCCACTGAAGGACCACTCTCCCATCCGAGAAGAACCTGTTCCCAGTTCTGGAGCTGAAGAGAACCCCCAGGCTAACGCAGGTTCAGGCAACAGCGGAGGGGTTAGCAATGTCACAAAAAAACCTCGCTCCCGCACCAAGATCTCTCTGGAGGCTCTAGGCATCTTACAGAGCTTCATCCAAGATGTGGGCCTTTACCCTGACCAGGAAGCAATCCACACCCTTTCAGCCCAATTAGATCTGCCCAAACACACCATTGTCAAGTTCTTCCAGAACCAACGTTATCACGTGAAGCATCATGGTCGACTGAAAGAGCTTGGATCTGAGGGCGGCGGGGTAGACGTATCCGAATATCGCGATGAGGAGCTACTGTCCAGTTCGGAGGATGCAGAATCCAGTGAAGATGGCCACGAGGAGATCTACAGTGGGCATGAAAGCACACCAGCTGGAGCAGCCAACTCAGTCTCAACTCCAGTTTCTTCAGGCCTGGATGAGAATAAAGACAAAGGCCTGCCTTTGGGATCAGCCAGACCCAGCTCCCTGCCCCCATGTGGTTCATCCCCAAGTCCCCGAGATCAAGCAGAATATCAGAGATAAAACAGTCTCAACAAAGACTATACTGTAGGTGGGGAAAGGCAAGGAGTGAGCACTTACAACTATTCTGTAGTGGAGGAGAGACAGCTTAGAAACTTACTGACAATGACACGGTGTCCTCTGAGGACCTGTAAAAGGCAAACCAAATCAGACAAAATCTGCATTTTGATTGAGGTGAAATGTAAAGTTCTGGTATAGAAAGATGAGTTGTGATCTACTCCTGGCCTCATACCTCACAAGTTACTTACAGGGATGGCATGGTATGGAAGCAATCCCTATGGCGTGCTACAAGGAAAGAATTTGGTTGGCTGGGAAGTATTCGTTTTCTAGATGTAAATCATCAATTAAGGCAAGATAGCTGCCTCAACCCCAACATGTCACAAGCATTCAAACTTGCATGCTAAGAATGTCAAGAAGGCCAGTCTTTCACCGAGTGTTTCATTTCTAATTTGAGAGCAGGGGGTCTCTTGCAAAATACCACTATCCATGCCCCCTCTTTATCTCTACAGGGTTAAAATGGCAGGGACAGTGCTTTAGATGAGCCAATGATCTCCTATAGGACACCAACAACTTAACTCCTGTCCAATCAGGGAGCCTAGTGGGCGGCTGTGGCTGTCCTCATCTTCCCCTCCATGATGGGGCATTCTGGCGGTCGCCAACTGAGGGCCGTGCTTGACTGCTAAAGCGGTCAGTTGGGTCGGAGGTACAGATGAGATCTTGGGTGTACACATCAGCCCAGCCCAGGAACCCTACTATAAACACATGTGGTGTGCTGAAAGGTCCACAGTTAGCCCAGTGGCGCTTTTGAAGACCACGCCATCCTTCCCACAACCAGCCACAAGCGTCATTCCAAGCAGTCCCACACGGTTCAAGAAATCACTCCTTTACCCCCACCACCCATGCACACCCAATACAGACTGTGCACAAAATCCCAATCCGTCACTCCTGTCCAGTGGTTGAAGGTTTGCTTTATACAGATATGTTTAGACCGTAGGTTTCATTCCAGTTTTGCTCTCTCTACACTTAAAAGACAGTGAGAATAAAACATAATTGGCGGGAGGACTGACTGCTATGGACAGAAGGACACTGGTGAGGGTGCAGTCTAACTGCATCTGCCTCTGACCTAGTGGAGAAGAGCGAAGCATTTCCAGGAGCTGCGCTTGCGTGGAAGTGCGGTAGTTCTTCTCTCTTCCGTCACCTCCCACAGCTTTCTCTTTTACTGACTGATGCCCACAATGTCCTGATTTGACCACACTTACCCACACCCTACTCCACAGCACTATTTATTGCTATCTTCACCCTCAATTATTATTGTTGTTATTGTTATTATTGTTATTATGGTTGTTCTTGCTGTTATTTTTAGTTCTATTTTCATGGTCTAATATCAGCTTTTGGCTTGCAGCAGATGTTTTGGTAATGAGAGACGTTGTGAAAGAAAGAAACACTGCCAAAACAGAGAGGAACGAATTGGAAGCAGTTACTGAAGTTATTGAGTGAATCATGTGATATGTACTGCCAATTCTATCAGCATTATGTACTTTTCCAAAGAGAACAGCACTTGGCAGATGAGGTGTTGAATATTAAAACAATAGAAATAAGAGGAATCATTGGAATTTATATGATCTTTTTGTGCATACGATGACAATCCTTCTTTTGAGCCAATCAGAACTCAGCAAGCATGAACTCTGCATTCTGATTGAAACTTTGATCAGCGTAACTTGAGGCAACATGGCCACCTGTTGCAAATCATCCATGACACCGTGGCAACACTTGGATCCAGGGTTCTGATTTGTTTTTGAGAATCAGCTGCTACTTGCTCTTTCACAGATAATAGACAAAATATTGTTGTTAACCTTATGCTAACCCTTAAACTATTTTTGTTTCAAACGAGTGATAATTGTGGTCTATGTCCATGTTTTGTCTACTACAAATGGAAATGTTTTATTTAGAATCTTTAATGTGCAAAATGCTGATGTGGTTTTTGCAATTCCTTTTAGCATCCTGTCTCTTTCACATTGGCACAGTGTCCACACCTGCACATGCCTATGACTAATGCATTCCAGCAGAACAGTAGTAAAAAATGGGGATACACATATTTTTCTCAGAAGGTATAGAAGATGGCATTCCAATCACAAGGTATACAACCTTGAGAAGTTGTTCTCTAGTACATCGATCATTTGTACCTGGTTATGATTTCACTGTGGCCATGCTGCATTTCTCACAAATATTCAAGTTAAGACCAGAATCTGGCTCTCTAATAAGATGTGCAGGTGGCAAAAGAGCCTGGTAACTGTTGACACTTAGACAGCCTTAGACTATGATGTGCTTCTCTGCTGTTCGCCTCTCTAGAGAGATTGAATTCTTCTAACCATTTTCTGTCCATTTCACCCATCTGCATCATTGCCTCATTTCAATTTCACTCTTGCTGTTTGCTTGATTGCTCCCTGGTCTGCATTTACCCAAATCTTAACTTTATGATCAATCATAGGCGATTATACTGACCTGATGTATCTCCCTGTCTTTCATCGTTTCTCCCTTAAAAATCTTAAATTACTGTAAACAACCTAAAAATCTGTGATTATGTGATTTTTCTTCATGATCACTGAGAACAATCTACCGTCTTTTAGGTTATTTCACCCTCTTACTACTCATTTAAAACCTTTAAGGTTAGTTACATTTACATATCATCTTTAAATGTTAGAAGTTGCTTAACATATGTTGCATTTGATAATGGAAAGAGCTACTGAATGACGAGATACGCCATCTCCACTATGAATTCTGGAATACCTGCAGGTTTTGCAAAATGTCTTTAATAACATGGTAGTGATTGCCTGCTTGATCTACACCTTACTTAAGCCTGTCAATCATCCGCCACTTTTGGAGGCCTGCACCGCCCCTTTCGTTACACTCTGAGCATCTCCTCCAAATCTCGCCACCCCGCCGAGTCTAGATCAGCTGGAGACAAGCACTTCTGATGAGTCCGTCCCTATACACCTCCCAAATTACCCTCATAAATGATGAAAGCATGTGCACGCATGTGTCTGTGTGTCCTAGACTGGTGTTTAACCTACCATGGGGGTGGCTTACCACTCAGTGGGAGCGAACAACCACGCACTTCTTCTCCTCCATCACCTCCTCCTCTCCGTCTTTGTCAGAGTTAGTGGCGAGGGTGACGCAGAGGAGAAACAAAGAAGATTCCAAGAGTCCCTGATGAGCACTAGGTCAAGGTCACTGCCCAATTACCCATGTCTTTCATTTTCATTCTGTCTTTTCAGTTCTCTCTACCATCCTCTCTGTTCCCTCATTTTCTCGTTCACCAGGCGGGAAAGTAATCGTTGTCTCCCATGCTGTGGTGTCGAGGTTAAGTGGAGGTGATCATGTCTCCTTGTGGAGAGGCTAGTTCCTTGAGAGGCAGCAGACTCCTGGAGAGGCATGTCTGAGAAGTGTTGCGGTTAAGACAAAGGCTTGGTTTGACTCATTTGTTTGGTATCTGGTCGTCTACAAAGCCACTATCACATTAGGCTGATTTCAGAGATTTGAATGGAAAAACTGAAGGCCTCCAAGGCCACTTTCTTGTATTTAAACACACTGTTTAGACAATTCGATTGGGACGATCTGAACTTTGACTCTCCAAGTGTTTATAATTTATCGCTTTGATATGAAATTTTCAGGTACACAAGAATGTCCCAAACGAAACAAAAAAAAGGATCATAATCATTTTCAATACCCCATAAATTTCTGAGGAAAGATGTTCTTGCTCGTCTTGCTAATGCTTTTGTTTTTCATACAGTGCCTCTGAACTAAGCACAATGCTCCAGTTCTTTGCTTTGGAGATGACAAAATTAGACGATCTCATAATTTTCATCAGTTTTCATCGTTTTTGTACTCATAAACGCCTACAATGTGAATCAGGATTGCCACTCCTGAATTGGTACTTTCCTTGTCAATCGAATGCATTGTCATTATCACTAAGTGATAATTAACTTATGTGCATCATTTGGCTTCTTTGTTTGTATGACAATGTTTTGTTTTTTTGATTTTGTTTTTCAAATGCTGTTGTTTAAATAAAGTGCATTCAAGGAAATGGAACTATTGCGTGTGGGTTTGTTCTACCTGCAGACTGTTGACTAAACTGGGTGGTCCGCAAGTCAAATCGCTTTATCCTTAGTCCACATTACGGTCACAGAAGTTAAAAGAAAGCGGTGACTAATGCACAATGCTATGTTGTATTGAGCAGAGGGATTAGAAGTGGAGACAAATGAGTGGAAAGAAACAAAATACAGTTTCACTTGTACATTAAAGTAATCAAACAAACCATAATAGGAAAAAATGTTACTGGAAATGACAATGTAGCATTTCGTGCTTATCCATTTAGGAGAATTTGAATAAATAAATCACTTGATACTGCAATCTGGTGAGTAATGAAAAATATTTGAGCATATTGCTTCAATGTCTATCTGAAGTGTCTCTATAAATCAGACTTGCATAAGTAAATTCCTTAGAATCGGACATTATTCAAAATATCCATTTTGTCCCAACTGAAAACAAACCTGACTTTCATTTCAACACAATAAACAAGAACTACACTGAGGAAAAGTTTCCTGCATCAATAATTCCACGCCTTATTGCATTTTACAACCTGATTGCTGCAGGCTTCTTTGCATTCATTCCATTGTGTGCTCTCTTGGGCTTATTGTGGGTTATGAAATGCACATTTGCATACAAGTGATAAACTTCCACTGGCGTTAACTCTGCTGAATTGCCTCAGCATATATGACAATTTTTGTTATCATTTATTATTCTGTGCAAAGATAAGAATTGCTTTAATTATGTGAAACCCCATCAGTCCCTTGACCGCACGTAGCCCTCAGTACTAAAGTCACCGCCGAACTCAGAGTCCTCTCTCTGGCCACCTGCCAGGCTTCCCTCCTTTCCATGGTTCCCCTTCTCTCTAGAACAGCTTGCAGTGGTGTCCTCTGGTTTTCATTCCACACCAGCCCTCCAATCTCCTAAATTGAACTTATTATTCGCTCAATTGGCTTGCTTTAACCCTTTCTCCCCCTCCAGGTCCGGGCCTGTATGTCATTAGCCAGAGGATTTTTCGGTCGCAGCGAGAGCGTCAGGAGCTGGAGGGGTGTAGCTATAAACCCGTGGTCCCTGGCAGGATTTGCAGTTGCATCCGCTGGAAGAGAGTCAGCGCTCATTCTATGAGTGCAGTGGAGCCAGACCACCCAGAGAGGGATGTGTGGCCCAGTTTGTTTTCTGGCTGATGAGTTTAAGTCCCAGCTGATAGCTTTGACGACCTGGATCTCTCTCTCTCTCTCTTTCTCTGCTCATTCATTCTCTGTATCTTCCTCTCTGACGTCAACTAAAATCTGTACGAAACATTTTAATGGCCGTCTGTGTCCGCTCTTTATCACATATCAATAGGACAGGGTTCGATAACTGTGTGGATATCATCCAGTGCCAAATGATAAGAATGTAAAGTGTAGCTTTAGAGGTGTCAGATAAATCATATAAGAAAATGCACAAAAATGAACCCAAGCACCTGCTCTTTGAGAACGTTTGCTTGAACATTGGAGTCCTCAAATACCAAATCCCTCAGTCAAGGGTATCAAGCCCTAAATATATCACATCATGTGCATCCTCACATTTACAGACTCTCTTAACAATTTAATACATTTATTATTATTATTATTATTTGAAAAATTATATAAAATTTGGGCACAATGAATGGTAAGATATACAGCATGCACCCCCTTATTTGTTTTTTGTTCTTCTGACTGTAATATCTTTGTGATTTGTATGTAAAAATTCAAGATTCTTGATGTATGTATAATTGTAAAGTATTATTATTATGATAAATATATTATACAGTTATATTGACATATAATGTGTTTTTGTACATGTACATGTTTTAGTTATGTAGTCTTTAAAAAAAAAAAAAAAAAAAAACTTTCTATAGACCTGTA
Organism: Acrossocheilus fasciatus; assembly: GCA_036784905.1. Classification (NCBI taxonomy): domain Eukaryota; kingdom Metazoa; phylum Chordata; class Actinopteri; order Cypriniformes; family Cyprinidae; genus Acrossocheilus; species Acrossocheilus fasciatus. The sequence continues at coordinate 24,303,837 of CM071946.1, read as the reverse complement.
TATTGTATTTTCATAAGGGAAGGTATAATCTTCAAAAACGTAAAAAACTCACTTTGGTCACTTGGCATGTCTGTCTGACGGTCTCTTCCTGTCTAAGAAGACGGTTATTGGACAGAATAAGCTGAGAGTAGCGATGAGGTTTAACGCCCGAGGGTCTGTGACATCCTGCAACTGATGAAGCCACATAGACAAGCAATGAAACGTCTTTAACAAATGAAAAATACTGAGATGAAACCTCATCTACAGAACACTCATATGAACACTGTTTGGAGGAATCACAGCAACTTCTTCGGTTTGACAGGTGAATATGATAATCAGGTCAGGGTCTCTGGGTAAGTGGGCATCACTTGGGCATGAGTGAAGCACGCACTCTTGAATAAATACTGGCCCGCCGAAGCACCATCTAAAATTTCTAACACTGTGCTGTCTGTTTGTAATTATCAAACCACAGAAGAAGTGCGTGTGAGGAAACTCAAGGGGCCCATGTGGCCAAGGGCTTTAAGCGGACACAATAAAAGGCATCATTGTTTCTGTGGGAAAGGTTTAGATGTCGCACTCCATGTGACGGAGAGCTGTGAGGTCGTGGCTGTATGCGGTTTCCCTGTGTTGCTTTGTGTTTACATCAATGTGTCTGCGAGCAGGTCTGTGTGTGGCCTTTTTGACAAATACTTTGATTCTGTTTGTTGTATCAGCCCTCGTTAATGCTTTTTAAATTGTGTCAGGGACTCGTATTTCCTGATTAAGTGACAAAAACATCCTGGAAAACAATGGTTTGCAACACTATGGGATTGCATGACATCAAATACACATCTAGCCTCGGTTCGGCTCTGGAGATTTATGGACTTTTGATGTTGTGTGTCTTAGATGGGAACTGAGCGGTTAGACACAGAATGGAGGGTGATGGACAGAGAACAGATGAACTGAGATTGACAGCTCTCTGCCAGGGGAGAGGGGGCAGCTGCCAGGGCACTGCTGCTGGGGTATTAGGGCCTGATGGCACCGTGATTAGGGGCCATTAGAGGTGAGAGAGAGGGGGCGGCACAGGACGCAGGTGCACCAATGCCTGTTATTACCCAGAATTCAGCGGGGTGAAGCGCAAACACACACCTGTGGTCTCCCGTTGGCACGCTCGCTACCCACCCCCCTAATCTCACTCCCGCACATTAATACACACACTGATAAACACGCTAATACCCAGAGCGCGCTTTCATATGAGTGGCTCCTTCCTCTCAAACCGTTTGGCCTAAAACAGATTTTCTGACACATTTATAAATGCAGTTTTTCATATGCATTGCTTTTCAAATTAATATGTATATATAGTAAAGCTATAACTATATTAAACAACCCATTTGTTGGTTCAATGTTAATAGGATGCTGTTTACTTACAAGGTTAAATAGATAATTCTGCCCAGTGTTTTTGTTCACTAAAACTACAAATAAAACTATTAAAAATCAAAATAGATGATAAATAAATCTAATAAAGCTAATAAATCTAAATATTAGATGAAAAAAATAAAACAATATGAAGGCCTATTTTTCTCACTATATTTACACTATATATATATATATATATATATATATATATATATATATATATAGTGTAAATATAGTGAGAAAAACACATATATAGTATTATGTGTATTGTCCTGATAATTAACTGAATTAAAATAAGTTTAAGCACTAAAAAAAACACTAAAGCACTAAAACTAAAATATAATAAAAAAGCTAAATACAAATAGTAAAAATGGCCTAAATCTTAAGCTAAAATTAGATTGAAAACTGAAACTGAAATATTAATAAATTCTATAACAGATTAATTTACCCACCCCCATGTTGTTCCAAACCTGCCTGACTTTCTTTGTTTTGTGGAACACAAAAGAATATATTTTAAAGAATACTTGAACTTAAATAAAAGTCAGTTGGGTGACGAACAAAAAAAAAAAGACATTTTTCAAAATATTTGGTGTTTTCTCAGAATAAAAACAAAAGCCGTAGAGATTTGGAAAGGAATTTTAATTTTCAGTGTTGCCTTTAAGAATGGATATTAAGATGAACAAAAAGATCTCTGAAGCTGGGATAAGTGTCAGAGAAGCTCAGTGGAGTTCCTGCTCATCATTTGAGTGAGAGATTGAGGATGGGAGGAAATGTGAGCTGTCATGATGACGTCCCGAGGGAGATCGGGCTAAAGCAGGGCATCTGTCACTGGCCCGTATCAGAGTGTCATACGACGACACTAATGCACCAAACAACAACATTCACATGAGCACAACCCAATCAGCTCTCATGAACAAACATTCAATTACCTCAACCGAGCATGAAAATCAAAACTGTCTCCGTTTGATTGGTGCCCCTAATTAGCCTGACAGCAAAAATAGAAATGGCTTCTGACAAACACAAGAATACTTTTATTCTGTGTTTCGCAAAGTTAGATATTGAAACTGACCTCAAAAGCAGGGATCTGATGGCTATTAAGTAGGATATTAAGATTTGGTGGGTTTATGGAGTCCGCACAGGAGGATCGGGTACCTGTGGCAAAAAAAGCTATTTGTGGTAAAAAAAAAAAAATAACAACAAGGGTTGCAGTGGGTTTGATTTGTCTGATTTAATCAGTATCCCCGTCAAGCACAATATTCAATATAAGAGGCCAAACAGCTGCTGCAATTAAAAATGTATAATGCGCCACATTTCTCTAAATCCCAGAATAACTAATCTCCTCTGAAACATGAAAAAAACATGAGAGGAAATGTAATGATTTCATCCATCAAAAACCTGAACAAACACACCAACTCACACATTAGACGGTCACATACTATCTGTGAGTTATCCTGCGCTGCCCACTTTCCACTCTGTTTTACAGGTGATGGGGTCTTTTAACTTTTCAGAATATGCAGTTTTCCTGTAATTCAAAAAGATACAGAATTAAAAATCATTGCAAAAAAACAAATATACATTGATATAGTAAGACAGTTGCAATATTTTGATTAGTTTATAAAGTCAACATATTAAATGGGGGTGACAAATCAAATCTTTAAAAAAAGACAACTTAATAGCAATGTTAGTCAGTTAAAAGCATCGTAAAACAAGGCTTTATGATTTTAGATTTAGCAAAACAAGTTGCTGTTAAAACTACAGAATTAAATAAATATTAACCACTTTTAAAATGCATAACATCAGTGAAAATACAATTGATTGATTGATTGATTGATTGATTGATTGATTGATTGATTGATTGATTGATTGATTGATTGATTGATTGATTGATTGAATGATTGATTGATTGATTGATTGATTGATTGATTGATAGATAAAAATATTTTAAAATACTTTTCCAATAGTGGACAAAAAGTGGATTTACCTAAAGGGAGGTTTTGTTAAACTGACCTAAATTCTGGAGTTATTGTTATAATAACTATAACCCCTATCTATACAGTTACTAAGTAAACTATTCCAGAGTACAGAGCAGAAGAAGAAGAAAAAGAAAAAAAAAAGAGGACAGTATGCCTGGCTAGATCTTAGATATTAGCAAACTGGTTACTGATTAGATAGTTCAGACAGCAGACAGTGTTCGGAAAACTGTTTGGAAAAAACTATTTTTGCAACTCTGTTTGGTTCTATTAGTGGCATAAAATTTAAGCCAACATTTTTCAGCTTTAAGAAAAGTCTGAAAATTAAATGCCTACCCACATAAAACATATAACCCCTTTGTTAAACATTCATGTCTTTTTTTATCAGATTAGTTTATGAACCTGTCCCAAGTTAAAATCAATAGGAATACTGTATATGTGAATGGCACTGATAAAGGAATGCATTTCACAGGATTCTTCTAAGATGCCATCACAGCAGCCTCTCATGCCCAAAGGCAGCCAGGGCATGATGACAGGTGTGCGGAGCAGGCCTGCCCGAGGGGGTCCCGGGGTGAAGTGCCTCCGCCCCATCTATAGCTGATGCTTTCTGACAGTCTTATGGAGACAGAGCTGCAAAATTTATCACAGTTCAAAACATAGTACTTTGTCGCCATTTCTTTTTGACATTTGTGTAATTGACAAAAAAAATAAACATCAAAATGTCAAAAATATCAAATTCCTAAAACAAAAATTAGAATGAAAAAAAAATATTAAATATTGTATCTAAATATTATTAAAAACTATAAAAGTATCTTAGTGATACTAAAATGAATACTGTTCAGTTTGAGAAAACATGAAAGATCAACATACTTCCCTACAATATGTACATAGTATCAAAACAATGGGCTGTCCATTAACATGTAATTCTCTCAATGGATTTCCATACGCCCCCTCTAATATCCTCCTTATGCAGTGACACATCATCCATGAATGATTGACCCACTCAGACGTGACATTGGCAAGTGCTGGACTCACTTCAGATATTAACCACAGTACTAGACGTGACTGCACAGCCCATCTCCCCGTCACTGATTGTCCCTTTACTGTTTACCTTATTAAAGCATGACTGATGGCTGTCATTCTTTTATCTATTAGAGTGTTTCTTCCACAGGCTGATATTAAACTTAATATGTTCCTTTGTAGCCAAAGTAAGCAGAAACTTGTAAAGATTTACTATGCAAAAATAACTATACCAAGAAATAAAGTGTGACATCTTGCATGAACACATAATTAGGGCAGCACTGGGGTTACTTGAAATCTGTTAATGGTTACTATTAACACATTTGTGGTAAAGGAATATGATGAGGGACAAAATAGAACTTGCCAAACACCAAATTAGAGTAAAAAATAATAATTCACTTTGATCAGTGAAATAATAGCATTCCTATGTGTGATATTGTTTAATTTAACATCTCAATAAACAAGAAGTTAACATTAAGTAGCGTACATTTTACATATAATATTGGCAGTTACTTTGTCTTTTTATGCTCTGTGTTTTAGAATGAAACACTTGATTGAATGCTTCACTGAAAAAATTCCTCTGTTTTATTACTGATTGTATTAGTGTTTCAGAAATAATCGGTTGAGTAAAAGATTCAATGCCTCACTCATAAAATTGTTTGTTTTGTTCCTAAATGAATCAGAGTTTTTGAACCGCTAAGTAAAAATCAATGGTTGAGTAAAAATAACGAAATGATTTACTTAAGACAGTCACTTGATTTGTTTCTGAATGAGTTTGTGTTTTTGAACAAATCCGTTGAGTGAATGATGCAATGATTCACTCATAATTACAGTAACTTGTTTCATTCCTGAATGTATCAGTGTTCTGTAGAAATTGGTTGAGTGAATAATTCAATGACTCACTCATAAAGACTCATAAAATCCCTCAAAAAGTCACTTGTTGCTACTTACTGTCCTGGCAATGTAACTTGCTGAAAGAGCCATATTTGCATATAATGTTGCTTGTTAAGCATTTGAATAGTCTAAGATTCTAGCCATCAAGCACCAGGCCATGTGGTCAACTTGTCTTTACACTACATGCACAGATCCACACAAAATATTTGAACCCTCTTTTGTATATGTGTGGCGCACATGCTTGTCACATTACCACACAATCCCACGCTAATGTAACTTTGCACACATTATTCAATATTCATCAGCAAGCTGTCACATAATACACTTCTTCCGCCAACTCAATCACCCTACGCTGGTTAACATCTGACAGAGCAGACCAACCCCAAGAGCCCGCCATGTCTCCGATCTCCCCCTCCCGCTAACCCAGCCACTGTGGAATGGAGGTTTTTTGGAGGGGCTCTATGTATAGCTGTCTCAAACATCGCCCGTGAGGCCACATTCTGTGGACACTTGTGGCGGATGGTGCCGTTTACAATCTGTGGGCTCCAGTGATTGTTGGTCAGGAACGTCTGTGTAAAAAATAGGAAATAATGATGGGCTTGGTGCTTATTGTGCCTGTTCATGGTATTAAAGGTCAGCACTGAATGCCGAGCAAAAGACACAGAGCTCGTAAACAGGGCTCAGAATAGCCCGAGTCCAGTAAGTGGAGAGAAGGGCGGCCCTCCCTGATACAAAGCTCTGTTAAAAAAAAAGAGGGATGAAAAATGAAGGTTTTGCATGTATGGTGCTTAAGTCACTTTCACTTAATTATTTTAAGTTATTGTTTTAAATTTAAAGTTTCACCATCATGTAACAATAACCAACTGAAACATTAAATTATATCAGATTAAAAGAGTATGTGTGTACATACTTTTCAAGTGTTTGATATTATGAACTTTATATTTCTTTGAGTGATGTGCGAAGAACCTGTTTTCTAAAAATCATCACATCACATTAACACAAAACAACTTGAGATGCCACACAGAACTCAACATTTTGTTTGTGAAACATGACAAAGGTTGAGTAAACTCAGTTATAGGTAAACAAATGTTATTCAGACAAAGAAACCACATAAATGACCGATGCCCCAGTGCATGCTGGGAAGAGGGTGAATGGGACTGAACCACAAAAACATTTTCAGTATATGCCAATTTGGGGAAGATAAAATCCAGTAGTGATTAATGAGTTCCCAGGCTGGTATGTATGAGCTGATTTCTGACCCCTCAGTAGTTAATGGCTAAATGTTAGTCATTAAGACAGTCAGTGCAGTTGGTATTAACTTTTCACTCTCTGTATAGGTTACATAAAGATGCCCAAAGGAATCACGGAGATCTTCCATCATGGAAAAAAAGAGAATGATAACCACAGAAGAGGGCTACAAGATACAGACCTTACTCACAGTCCATTCATTTATTCATATTCATGCTACGATTCAGTGTGATATTTTGAATTGTACACTATTTTAAGTTTTGCGTACATGCTGTGTGTGTGAGCGATCGTGCGTGTGGGCATTGTCTTTGCATTACCCCGTGTGGGCGGCTGTATTAGCTCACCTGTGCAGCACAATGCCTCATGTCTCCACGGTCACACTCAATTAGCCGCCACTGAGCGCGTGCAGGGGCTGCCTCTCTTGTTTGCTGCCATTGGCTGATGGCCCCGGTGATAGCATTGAGCTGCTGTCTCCTCTCCAGCCCCAGCATGCAGCGTTCTGTCTGCAGATGGCTGCGATGATAGCATTCACAGCTGCACCAGGACACTTTCATCTGCTGCACATCTCCCGGCCTGATGCCAGGCACAAGCAAGTAAGGGCACGAACTGTATCCGGCCACCCACTGCCTTACAATGGCCTGTCCAAAGCAGAGGTCACACAGGTTAGGGTCGCATGAAATAGTCACAATAGGGGGAAGACAAACTTTGGTCACAATGTAAACAGTGCTAACTAGGGCTATTCAAGAGAAGAGTGACAGGGAAGAATCCTCTTCTAATCCACTGTAAAGTCCAAGGATCGTGATTTGCTTCCAGTACTTATGGATGCCTCATCCAAATTTTCGTAGGGTATCGCTTATACACTGTGAAATTTAAATTGTTTTGTATGTTGCTTTTTGGATATTTTAAGTCTGACCATAACTAAACTTTACCATATTTTTAACTTGATACTTAATCAGAGCAGACAGTTTAACTGGTATAAGGTATCTTAAGAATACATTGCTAAGAGAAAAGGCTGAAAAGAGTGTTTTTCCCCCAAATAAAAACTTCATGCATTTAAATGCAAATGCTTCCTCTCATATGTTATTCATTTATTGTGCCTTAACGGCTTATAATGTGAAATACGATGTAATATTAAATGTTCTATATTGTTGGCACTGAAACCTAGTCAGCGCATTAGTATTTAGATACAGTACATTGAGTACTGTAATGCTCATTTTGCAGACACAGGTTTAAATTCAGGATGTGATTTTTCTTGCCTTTTTCTGGTATAGTGAATAAAAATAGTTTGGGATTTACATTGAATCAATTTAAATAAAAAGTTTATATTAAATATCATACATAATCAGAAAGAAACAGCATGTTGTTACATTGTATCAAACATGACATTTTGAAGTAGACACACTGAAACAGTAAAACATACTCCACTGATCTTTGCTTTATTTACAACTTATACAAAACATTTTACAGTGTAGTAAATAGGCCAGAAAAGTAACTTGCATTATCAACAGTTCAAGGTAATGATCCTTCTCACTTACAGCTCATGTGTGTGTGTGCTAATGATGAATCTGACTCCACACTTGAGTGGCACTGGATGGCTTTTAAGGGTAACGACCTTCTCCCTAATAGATGACCACTCAAACAGTCATCACTCACCCAACACACATCATTATCTGTGAATGAATCATTGGTTTATTCATTAAGGACACTTTCACCAGGGAAGAGGTGACAAATTCACCCAAAGGTCACCACTGTCTCTCATGATTGACTTCTGTTCTGCATCATCTGGTCAAGTTGACACCTTAAGCATGCATATTTAATTGTTAGGTGGTGTGGCATAGTAGACAAAACTTAAGGCTGGTAACTGGATGGTTGCTGGTTTAGACAATGCAAAAAATGAGCTACTATAAACAACAAGACATTTAACTACAAGAAAATTGTAGGAGTGCTTACTAGTGGGATGAAATAATTGTAAATAGCATATATATGTTTAAGAAATTGAATTGTTCATCTCTATTTTATGGCAACATATAGTACATATGTTCAAGCAGTTCAAGCAAAGTTTATATTTGTGGTGTACCTTTTTTTTCCCCCTTTTACCATCAATCTGCTCACTAGCTGAATGCCACAGTTTTCTCTAAACCTGTTTTAGAATGACATTTACTGTGGAAAGTACTGTTACAAACTCAAAACGTTTCTCTTATATTCTAAAACTGGGTAGAAACAAGATACAGTGTGAACTTCACACAAAGCAAATATTTTCCAGATAAAATTTCAATCATTTATTTTGGATTTAGTACAATGACAAATAGAAGTTAATCATTTAATTTTGCAAACATGGTGTCTTTACAATATCGCTATTTTCTCCACACTGTATACATGAAAATATGTTGCATATTTAGTTGTTCTTTGACGGAAAAATTAGTATATGTGTATATTTATATATTTATATAGTGCTTTATACAATACAGATTGTGTCAACAGTATTAAACAGTTAAATAGTGTTGCCGTTTTTTTCAAAAATCCACTTGACTCAAAATCAGAGCACACTTAAGGTCTCAGAGCCAGTCCTTCAAAACGCTTCAGTTCTGTCATTCGACTCTTTCGCCTGTTCAAGCAGCTGATAAATTCTTATCAGCACTTTACTGGAGGTGCTTATCTGGATGGCTCTTTTAGTCCCATGGGTCTGTGATGCCCACCCTCCAGGGCCACATCCTCACTCCACTGCCTCCCCAGAGCCCCTCTTGCGTTGTCCAAATCTGTAATTGTGGTCTAATGGCCATGTTTGAAGCCGATCTAGCACATAAACAGGCGAAGGAAGTCTTTAGAGCCTTAATCACTCAGTCCCTCCCTCTCTCGCTCTCTCTCGCTCTCTTACGTCTCCCCTCCTCCTCCTTCTTCTCTCTCTCTCTTTCTCTCCTTCCTCGGCTCCCCTTCTCTGGTTCAGCCGATCAGGCCCCTGCTTCCCAGACAACTGCAAACAATTAGGCAAATTAGTGGCTCCGCCATCACCATCAAGAGGCCTGCTTGTTTATATCTTAATTGAAGCGAATGTCAAAACAGTCAAGGTTTGAAAGAAACAAGATGCGTCCATGAGATGAAATTCAAACTGCCAGCCAGCCCAAATATTAAGAGTGTTTGTTTAATAGCGTGCGACCAACTGGGAAAAAGAAGGATATAAGAGAAAAAAGAGAGGCAGAGAGAGAGAGAGGGTAGGTATAAAGAATACATATGGGGAAAATACATGCAGACATTTTCCACATCTGTATATAAGATTTCTTTTATCTGTTTAACCCCTCTGCCCTCTCTTTTCTGTATATGTGTGCATTCGTTCTCTGTCTGAGGGCATGGGGAATTTCAGACCTTGGATCTGTACGGATGCACACAGTCATTGTAAAAGCTTTTTGCTAAATAGAGAGAAAAAGTATGCACTATTCATCGGGCTCGTCCCCTCCCCCTCCTCCTGTACAATACATAAATAAACAGGAATGACCTGATTGAGATGTAAAAGGCAGGGACTCGGCTCTGGGAGCCATTCGTTAGAATGATGCATTAACCATAGTGTTCTCAGCAGGGCCAATGGCATTATGCACACTAAACAGGGATCGCTTAAACTAATAGGCCTTTCCCATTACTACATATTCATTCTGGAGGAACGAAAGCGCTTGTGCTGGTTCTTGTTTACTTGTGGATTGTTGTGCTGATAAGTGACTTTGTCACCTACTAGTGATGTGCCATAAGCAGCACCTTCGCAGCTACACTCGGCCTCCTCAACTGCAGAACTTCTCTGTGAGTAACTCAATACAGCAGTTTCCTCGTATACATGAAACACATGCAATGGCACAATTCAGAGTCACTATAAACATAACCAAAAATCGCAAAAATTATAAGCAGATGTGATGGCAAAAGCAAGTACCTTCAACGTTGAGCTTCTCAAAAAATAAGACTGACATGTTGTAGCAATGCTGATAGAATAATATTATAATAACAGCATCTATCTGTTTTTACAGCAGTGTATACAATTCACAATAAAGTAGGAATCTAAAACTCAAATGCCAAACTCATAAACTGTACATAAACAATAAAGTTATTACCTCAATTATGTACAAGAGGCTTGTTATATTATATATATATATATATATATATATATATATAAAAGTATAAAAACAATATATATTATAAAAATTGTGTATACACTTTTGTTCAAAAGTTTGGGCTCATTAAGATTTCTAGGGGCATTTATTTGATAAAAAAAAAAAATTATGTACCATTTTTGTGAAAAATTACTAATGTGAAAATTTATTAAAATATTATTTAAAATAAAAAGAAATATATATTTTAAAATGCTATTTATTCTGGTGAGCAATTACTCCAGTCTTTAGTCTCACATGATCCCTCAGAAATCCTTCCAATATACTGATTTTATGCTCAAGAAATATTTCTTCTTATTATTAATAATATGTATTATCAAGTTATCTTTAGAAACATTTTCCAGATTCTTTGATGAACAGAAAGTTTAAAAGAACATCCTTTATGTGAAATCTATTTGTTTTATTTATTTATTTATTTATTTATTCATCTGCAACAATATAAAGGTACTGTCAGTTTAACTACGTTATTAATTCTTTTTTTATATCATATATCATTGTTTAAAATTTGTTATAATTACTTTTTTATAATTATTTAAATAATATAAAATTGTTTTGTGGGCCAGATTTAAGAATAAATTATTATCACTTGAAAGGTCTCATATTTTCACAGGGCTTTTTAAAGTGGTAATAATTTATTCTCAGAATTTGGCCTGCTAGCTAGTAAAGCGACATTCTAATCAAAATAACAAGAACAAGCCAACAAACAAAAACAAAAAAAGAAAGACAAACAAGACAAAAAAACGCTTAATTTTTATGTTTGCCTTTCATAAAAAACAGCCTTGGAGGGAATATAATCCAGATACTACTGGCGATACTGATTGTTGTGTTCAGTAGGTAGATGGATGTTTATGGAGCAGGTGAGCTCAGAAGTTTGGCTCCAGCATTAGGGGCCCAGACAGACATATAGACTCTACCTATCAGGCACCGGTCTGCACAGAACCCACGAGTATCAGCGCTCTAATTGGATCAGTGGCACGAATGTGATTACCGCTGGCGTATTTATTTACATAATAATTATTATTGCCAGCCCTGTGGTGCCAGAGGATGTGGAGGGGGGAGGGCCAGAAATACGGCTGATCTCTGAGTGTGTGTGTGCGCGAGAGGTCGTCGTACGTGCCTCCCCCTTCAGTGCAGAGCTGATATGATGGCATTATTCTATTAGTGCTCCAGTGTGAAGTTTGAAATGAGCTCTGATTGGATTAGTTAACGGCGAGGACTAGATAGTGCGGAATGAGGTTAGCGGCAGCACACGCTCCGGCGGCCATAATTAGGAGTCTGTCCAGGGAGAACGCTTGGAAGTGTGCCAACACGCATCAATGACTCCTCCTACCGCAAATACAAATATTAGATTATAGTCGAATGTATTTAAAGCATGTTATTTACTATTGTTATTTATTGCTTATCTGTTCCAGTCAGTACATACCAACATATCTATCCATTCATTCACTTTCCTAGCCAGCTGTCTGTATACCAGTCGATTGATCCATCCATCCATCCATCCATCCATCCATCCATTCCTCGTTGTGTCTTGAAGTGTCATTGTTTGCTAACTCAGTTCTGTTGAGTGTAGTTAAAGAGTTTAGTAAGCGTGTAATGGTGTTTAATCACAGTGTTCCTCAAACAGCCCATTACAGCAGTGTTGAGTGGCAGCATTACATGGCGCCTGCGGGGTCTGAACAAACCACCTTTTGTTAATAAGGCTCCATTAATCAGAGCCATTACAGAAGCCACTGGACCACAAGGCCATGCCGTGCATGATAAATATCCTCCAAACAGAAACAATTTACCCACCCAGTCTAAACAAACCTCTATTGTGTGTGTGTGTGTGTGTGTGTGTGTGTGTGTGTGTGTGTGTGTGTGTGTGTGTGTGTGTGTGTGTGTGTGTGTGTGTGTGTGCATGCGCGCGCAACAATACATGTGGCAATTGTTCCCGTGTTGTCCCATGATTTGTTCCTCCCTATGAATATACTAAATACATTGCCCTAAAAACACACCGACTGTCCGTTTATGTGCCTGTGAGGCAGAACAATGCTTCGCTGGCATGTGTGTGTTTGTGTATGTGTGAACAGTGATCGGCACAGGGCGGAACAGGAACCACGCACTCTGGCTAAAGTGACCCTAAGGAGCAGTTGAGGTTGAATGTTGGAGGGCTGCCTGTGGGCCGACGTGTCTGCAGACGCGGCCGTGTCTCATTCAGAGCCGAGCGTGTGCTGTTCCCTGTCATTACCGCAACTCCTCCAGGACCAAACACTGTCCACCCAAACCAGGACTAATAGATTATGTGAAAAATGCAGCCTGCCCTTAATGGTTTGGTCCCTGTATTCATGTAAATCTGCATTTTTGACAAATAGATTAATTGATTTACAATGCAGATTTTATAATGTAGAAAAAAATGGTAACTTTTTACACTAAGGTTCAATTTGTTAACCTCATGTAGGTTTATGATAATTTAAATATACTAACATACATTTTTATTATTTTAAATTGTACAAATTAATTTTAGTTAATTTATCATACACAGACATGAATTAACAATGAACAATAGACAACCTAGATTAATAAATGCTATAATTATTCCTTAATAACTGCATTAACTAAAGTTAACAACTAACCCTAACCTTATTGTTATGTTACCAACAAATTTGAATTATTTTTAAAATAATGATAAAAAATAATACTATAGAAAACTATAAAGACTTTTTCAACTTGACCTAAAGTGGTCATTTTCAGTTCTTAACATTGATATAGACTAGTAAAACAGTAGCTCTGATTTGAAGAACCATCTACTGTATATAATACTCTGTGATATATAATATAATATAATATGATTCTATATTCAAATGATTGAAGTTTCAGAGCAGCACAAAGCCATTTATTTCACCTCCAAAAGATTTCCATTGAAAGATCAACTGCTGAATAATTATGCAACCTTGTCTTTCAGTGAAACTAACAGATACTTTTCTAAACCAAATAAAACAATTTTGGAGCTATTCAAAGCCCAAAAACATTTTTAAACTGTTCCATAATTAATGGTCAATGTGGTAGGGAATGTACAAAAATGTACAGGGAAATTTCTGGAGTATCTAAAAGATGGCTGGTTGAGTTTTTGACCATTTTGTTAACATACATAATGCATATATAAGTTTCAAATATGATCTAAAACATGTCTCCTCTGCTCAAGATGGCTTTGTCCTCCTGCTCGTCCCCATTGCCTTGTTTTTGTCCTTCTTGCTATGATGGAGAATCATTTATTGTGTCAACTCCACTTTTCCTCTATTCCTTTTCCTCATTAGTGACATTCTGTTCATTTTGGTATCCCACATTCTCGACCACCGTCCCTTCTCCTCCTTCCCCTGCCTTTTCTCCCTCTCTCTTTCTGCAGAGTGTCTAATTCCAGAGCTGGGATCTTCACAACAGATAACAGCGCTAATTTCATTAATTATAAACCAATATGTTACTGGAAGCCTCCGGAGACTCCTGGCCAACACTGGCATCTGGTCCGCAGTGCGGGGGGGAACTGAAGAGGTTAGACAAGAGAGTAGACAAGGAGTGAGAAAAGAAAGAGAAAGATAGAGGGATTAGAGAGCACTGTCCTTGTCGTTAGAGGATGAGAGAGGCCGACTATGAGATCACGTCCCCATTTTTTGTCTAGAGTGGCGTAAAAACCAACTCAGAACAGCTCATTGTCTGAGAGTATCCACAGACTAAAGACCAGGATTCAAACCAAAAAACGGATGCGAAGTTTCTGAAATGCTGAAGGCACTTATTCTTAAAACCCATTAACCATGGTTAAACTGCACTGTCTAGACAGATGGATGGATGGATAGATAGATAGATAGATAGATAGATAGATAGATAGATAGATAGATAGATAGATAGATAGATAGATAGATAGATAGATAGATAGATAGATAGATAGATAGATAGATAGATAGATAGATAGATAGATACATAGATAGATAGATGATGGATGGATGGATGGATGGATGGATGGATGGATGGATGGATAGATAGATGATAGATGGATGGATGGATGGATGGATGGATGGATGGATGGATGGATAGATAGATAGATAGATAGATAGATAGATAGATAGATAGATAGATAGATAGATAGATAGATAGATAGATAGATAGATAGATAGATAGATAGATAGATAGATAGATAGATCCAGGAATGGACGCAAAGTAGCTCTTGATGAGATGTGTACACTAACAGGTGTGTCCCTCACGGTTTGCTGCCTTCTGCTGCACACAACAGCACCCAATCAGTCGCGCTTCACGTCCACACAACGGCATTGTGGGAGATAAATAAATAAAGGAGCCCCTCGAGTCTTGGACATTAATAGCAATTGTGTGTGTGTGTGTAAACTGCTTCACATCGTCCTCTCCACTCACAGCTGCCCCGTAATCACTGTTGGGCCATGCAGCTGATGAGATGTGTGTGAAACAGAGTGAGAGAGAGAAAGACAGCATATGGGACGGAGCCATGTCAGTTGGTGAAGTTTGAATAGCGCTGAGAAAAATTATTTCAAATCTGACAACATCTTGGGAGCAGCACATCTGGCCCACTCACCGTCAAATTATTTTCCCACCTGCTTTCAGTTAGGCAAATTATGATACAGCACAATGAGGGTGCGAGGAAAGCAGGCAAGATGGAGACTGGAGAGAGAGTGAGAGAGAGAGAGAGAGAGAGAGAGAGAGAGAGAGAGAGAGAGAGAGAGAGAGGAGGGAACATCAGAGGGGGGAAAATGTGGCCATTGATGGTGAGAACTGAGACGCTGTGACCTTGGAGGTTGAAGATGATGACATGACATGATGGCCACACCAAGCCACTAACAAGCAGTCTGTACAGAGCAAGCGCCAGAGTGACTATAATCTGTTGTTTCAACATTCATTAACTACCTCTCAATCTACCACCATCTTGCCAGGAGCAGGGATAATTGTAACGCTCAATAAATGTAACATTGGTATTAACTTAATTAACAATGCACTCACGGTGACACAGTTTTAAGGTCATCATTTTACTTACAGTAGATCAAGTCATAGATCTTTTTAAACAGAGCATTTACAAATAAAAAAGTGCATTATTTTTGTCAGTATGAATGTATGAATAAATGTCTCTAGGCAAGCAACTATTGCATGACAATGCCATCATGTGCCTTAAGTGTTAATATTAAAGTATGGATGAGAAACTACAGTTGTATTTCACTAAAGATTGTTGGGCATTTAAGAGATGGTTTACATTTTATGTATAAAAAAAAAGGTCAAATTTTAAAGCTTTAAGCTAAAGTTTTTTTTGTTTGTTTGTTTGTTTTGGTTGTAGTTACAAAGGAGTACATGTGAGTGTTGAATGAACAATTACTGACCTTTAATGAAATATAGGGTCTCACAAAGGGAGGGGGTCTATACAAACCATCACCATTTCATCACAGGCCTAATTATATTAATCTGAAACCAACTTTTAAAAAAGTTTGGATCAGTAAGTATCAGTATCAGTATCAGTATTTTTGAATGCTTTTGAAAAAAGTCTCTTGGTCATAAGGCTGCATTTATTTGATTAAAAATACAGAAAAAAACTGTAATATTGTGAAATATTATTAAACTGTTTTCTAAATTTAACAATGTAATTTATTCCTGTGATAAGTAGATATGAAATATGAATAGGATTTTACAAAGGAACAAGATCCATGGGAACCATGAGAGTTTCATCACAGGTGTTCACTGCTTGTTGGTAATTAAAGGGATTCTCCACCCCAAAATGAACATTTTGTCATTAATCACTTACCCCCATGTCGTTCCAAACCTGTAAAAGCTTTGTTCAGCCTCGGAATACAATTTAAGATATTTTGGATGAAAACCGGGAGGCTTGTGACTGTCCCATTGACAGTCGCTATTCTCTGTCATCAGTAACGCATGGATACGTATTGTATGTTTACGCTTTGATTTGAACGGAAACAGCGTATCAGCAGCAAAGACTTAGGTTAATAAAATGGGATTAGATACATTTGTGTTATTTAACATATTTAATTATTGCAGGTTTACATCATATTCTGATTTTGGATTTCACTGTTTTAATTCATTTTGATGAATACTTTTGCGAGTGGGATGAATTAATGTACATTCACATTTAGTCTAGAACTACAGTAACAACATGGGGACAGGAGACTTGTCAGTCAATAAATGGGAAAACAAAGTAACTGGCGTTACTTTTTTGAAAAAGTAACATATATTTTCTTGTAAATTAAAAAGTAATGCGTTACTTTAATAGTTACTTAAAGGGGTCATATAATGCCATTTTTGTACAAGCTAATATGATTCTTTAGAGTCTAAATTGAAAGTTTGTAATATACTTTAATTAAAAATTCTCATTAGTATTGTAAGAAAACACTCATTTTACCTGCTCAAAAACAGCTCTGTTTTCAGCACACCGTTTTAGCGCGTGTGTTTTTAAATGCTAGTGAGCTTTGCTCGCCCCGCCCCTCTGTTCTGTGGGGCGTTTTTGACACAACACACATGGAGTGTTGCCTTGACAACAGTTGAGGGTATATTTTGAAGAATGGCAGTAAATATGTGATCAGATAACATAACTTATTCTGGCATAATATTGAAAAACATCAATTAGAGTATTTATAGTCTTGGATCATATGCATTTGCAGGATGTAAACAGTATTTTGCAGGTATTGTGTTACCATTAATTTTCATGCAGTTATAACTGTTATTTATTTAAATTTTTTACATTACTTCTTAACAGACACCGTTATAAACCATCTACAAAAGTAAGCTTAGTGTAGTGTTATCATGTTAACTTTAATACCTGCGTACACAGTTTGTAATAACACAATAACCATAACGTTTTGTTTATTCTAAACGTGGGATTATTAATTATATTGAGAACATCGTAAATAGAAAACATGCATGTACCCTGAATGTAAACATTAGCCACATACATCGTGAAGCGTGCTAGCGATTTGCAAAGATTAATATAAAGATTAATATAAAGGTTAATTAAACGTTACACTCACTTCTTCTGGAGGTTCAGCAGAAACACGAATAGTTGGTACCGATTCTTTTTTCAGGAGCAGCTTCTTAGCAAAACCAGCTTTATACTGACCTTCATTTATAAAGCAGTCTGGTGAAAAATGATTCGCGGTTCGGACTTAGGAACATCAAAATGACTGCTGTGTTCATTATTGCACCCGAGAACAGAACACCACAATCGCTTAGACGCCATTCTACTCATAGACAGCTCCAGCGTATATCAACAATGACGCGCGGACTATGATTGACAGCTCGCTCACGAGCAAGGGCGGGTCTGTGTTGAAACCATAGAACACTGCTGTCAATCAACCATCGTGGGAGGGGCGTCCGACCGTGTGGCGTCACACGGTCGAACGGCTTGATTTGAGACAGGGTAAAACAAATAAGGAGATTTAAAAAAAAACACTGGATGGATTTTTATCATTTTATGATGGTTGTGTACAGGCACTGCTAACACACATTTCAGTACAATCAACTTGTAAAAGTGCATGTACCATTATATGACCCCTTTAAAAAAAAGTAATCTGATAATGTAACTCGCATTACTTGTAATGCGTTACCCCCAACACTGTGCGTTACTGATGACAAAGAATAGCGTACGCACTTTGCGTCCATCGGATGCTCTCCAAAATGGCGCTGTGCTGACACAGAGAGACACAAAGGAGATGAATTGTTGAATAAATGTCCTTATTTTTATTTTCTTTGTGTACAAATGTCGCGGTCCTACTCGCCCCGCTCCGAGCGGGTTTCAAACGTGGGAGGCGGGCGCTCTAAAAAGGAGGCTAAAGGCCACGGCCGCTAGCGTCAGTCGCTAGAGCGCCACTTGAGATCGGGGAGTGAGGTTTTACCTGCACAGCACTTACCCGCTGGCCTCTGCTACACAAAGAGTATTCTCGCTGCTTCATAAAATTCAGATTGAACCACTGATGGCAGATGGACTATTTTGACAATGTTTTTTATACTTTTCTGTGCCTTGACAGTGTAATTTACTTGGCAGTCAATGGGACCGTCATAAGCCTCCCGGTTTTCATCCAAAATATCTTAAATTGTGTTCCGAAGACGAACGAAGCTTTTACGGGTTTGGAATGACATGGGGGTAAGTGATTAATGACAAAATTTTCATTTTGGGGTGGAGTATCCCTTTAAGAGCAAAAATGACTCCTTTGTAATGTTTGCAAAAATCATACTATTATTTATATCAATTTTCATCCACTAAGCCTTATTTTATTAGACTGAAACCAAACAATAAGTCTCTTAATTTTGTTCATACCAGAATGCCAAATTCTGTCAGGACCATTTAATTTACAAAATATTAAGGAGATTTACAAGCATAAAAGCAAAGACAACATTAAAAATTATGAGTTTAGGGAATGTCACCCAATGAACACAAAGCTTCTAATGGTAATAAAACAGACATGGCAGTTGTGTGTGTACTGCCCCTATAGTTTATGAAGAAAATTGCAGAGGAACCCTTCTTAAATCCAAAACAGAACTTTTTTCGTTTCATGTCATAATAATTGTGCTGGTTGTTTCATGATTGACAGTTTTGCTTTAGTTGCTAAAACATATGTTTTTACATCAAATGAGAGAAAAGTTTTGTATTTGCATTGTTCTTTCAAATTAATATTGTTTATATTGTGAATTACTTGATGCATGTGCCAGTTCTATTTATGACCATTTCAGCTAAGATCAAAACAAGTAGGGCCTTACATATTTACATTCACGCATTACCTGCGTCACTATAGATTTGAGTGAGTGTATAATGCCCTGTCTCAATGATTGTAAATTATCTTTTGCAATCATAGAGACAGGACATTATTGCACATCATTTTTCATGCATTATTGTTTTTTTTATTCCACTGAAAAAACACACATGTATATTTCTGATCATCATAAAGGTATGCTATATTACTGCTATAGAAACAGACCTACTAAACAACTATTGAGTGTTGTTCTAACTGACGACCCCTGCTGATCATCTTATGAAAGGTTTTAGTTTGGCTTTGCAGGGTGATGAACCAGTGGGGATGACACTCAAAGACAGCAGTCATGCGCCCTTTGGACTGCTGGATAATCCCTCGTCATAAACATCTCCATCTAACCCACACCCACCAACACACATGCACACACACACACACACACAGAGATAGATTGCAAGATAGATAACATTTTTAAAGGGATCAATAAACAGCAGCTTATCACACCTTAACTGATAAAAAAATACTGATTGCTGAATAAATGCAACCTAAGCTTCATATTTGAATAAATACACAATATTTTAGGACAATCACATGCAAACCACACAAAAACAAGGGGACATCATAATTTATTGACAGATATTCACCCATGAGCTTGCTGTTTGCGGTAATGAGTCAAAGGGAGTTGCATAGAGCGGGTCTGACGTGCCGGTATAGTGTTTCATGGGACACCAGGGCTCTCTGAATATGTTTGTGTGTGCCACGCTCTGTTTGTCAGAAGGTACCGCATGTTATTTGGTTGTTGTGAAGGGTGTGTGTTTGTGTGTAATAGTTACCCCTAGATTGACTCTGTAACCTAAACATCTAAAATTTTTGATGACAACATTATGTTTTTCATCTCATGCACATAGTTCTGTTCCATCATTCAAATGCGCATACAGAAATATCCACTCACGTACGTAGTACACTACTGTCCAAAGTTTGAGGTCAGTAAAAAAAATTTAATGCTTTTAAAAGAAGTCTCTTATAGTCAAAAAGCTGCATTTTTTTAATCAAAAATACAAAAACAAAAAACAGTCATAAAATGTTAAATTACTGTTTTCTATATTTTAAAACGTAATTAATTCATGTGATGGCAAAGCTCGGTTTTCAGCAGCAGTCTTCACTGCCACATGATCCTTTTGAAATCTGTTGGTCTTCAAGAAACATTTTATAATAATGCTTGTGCTGCTTAATGTTTTTGTTCAGACCATTAATATGTTTTTTTTTTTCAGGATTTTTTGATGAAAATTCAAAAGAACAGCATTTATTTGAAATAGAAATCTTTTGTAATGTTATAAATATCATTCCTGTCACTTATGATCAACTTAATGCATTCTTTCTGAAAAAGCATAAAAGCATTAATTTCTTTCAAAAAGAAAGAAAGAAAGAAACTGAACATTTTCATTTTTCAAAGTTTTTCATTTTTATTCCATTTTTTTCTAATTTAAAGAAATATGGGGAAAACAGATTTTACGCAGATTTATTTAGGCTAATTCCTAGGTTATTATTGCTAATAAAAACTATTTTAAAGACTAAAATATTATTTTTGTTAACTAAAAACTACCTACTTAACTAACTGAAAATGTGCAGGGGGGGGGGGGGGGGGGGGGACTTTACCTCAACAAAAACTATACAAACAAAAACTAAATAAAATTAAAATGAAAATAACTTTTTTTTTTTCAAATTTTTCATTTTCAGTCAATGCTGATTGGTCTGATTAAATAAGTCTACCGAGCCTGACTTCTGATTATCAGTGTATCCTGTCCGAGTAGACCTCTAACATAAGGTGGGCCAGACAGTTGAGGTTGTGGGAGGTTTGGTGGTTTCCAGGGTGGGCCAAGTTCATGATTAGGTGGGCCAGGCCCTGTGGAGCCAGACCTAGTGTAGCGTGTGTCATCGTGAGCAGATGGAACAAATTGTGATGTGATGCAATATTGAAATCTAATACTATAAAACTAAATAATAACCAAATTTAGTCATTTTCACAAAAAAAGTAAACAAAATAAAAACTAAGAACTTTTAAAATTGAAACTCAAAATTCTAAAAATAAAAATAATAACCTTCACACACACACCCAAGGCACCACTGGTTGATCATGTCCGTCTTTTTTCGCTCTCTCCCATATTTTGTGTTTATGCTTTGTTTGTGTGTCTCAGTGCAGAAATATTTCCCTGGAATCGACAGTGTTTGTAATGTAGGGCAGCAACACCCAATTATTACCCCAAGAGGAGCCTTCTATTTAGGTTTATTCTATGGCTGCTAAATTTATCCAGGCATGCCTTGATGCCGGCCGAGCCAAAAGCCTGACTTTACAGTTCAAAGATCCTGCACCCTTACACATTCCTCTCTGCCCATAATGGAGGACTCGAGCTTGCCAAAGGATGCACTGACTCCAACAATCAGCACGGCGCAGATGACTGTACGAACTGAGCTAAAACAACTGATTTGTATCACAACAATACTGTTTGATCAGCTGCTGCTCATTTTAAATGGTTGCAGCTGAAATTTAAATAAATATTGCAGATGAAAGGTATTCCGACTACAACTTGGGTCGTGGCAGAATGTCCGTCACTGTAAAGAACACCAGTGTGACCCAAACCAAGTTTGCTCTTTATTGTTAAATGCTTGAGAGGAAACATACTTGCTGTCAAAGCGCTTGGCAAAGCGGAACCAAATAAACCCTTGTTTAGTGTTGTTGGCGGTCACCATATCCTAAATAATGCAAAACACCTTGATGAGCGAGGCGTTATCGCTGGAAATAGAGGACAGGACATTAGCACACACACGGAAAGAAGCGGAGAGGGATGAGTCAAGAAATTTATCATTTGGGCTTAAAATGCACTCATTCCTGGCTCATGAATAATTTGGCAACACAACACTAATTTTGCATTAGACGACCGATTCACAGCTCAGAAACACTCTCGCCAACTCTCCAGGGCTGTTTACCCATGTGTCGGTATTTTTCCCGCCTTTTTCCCAGTTAGTAATGCGTTTTCCACTGGATGCACCTCAAAGTGACCTATATATTCACTTCGAGGACCGTTTGGTGTAAAAGCATTACTAACTGAAAAAAGGCCAAAAATACCTACGCACAGCTAAACAGCTCAGAGGCAGGGAATGGCGACGATGCTCTGCGGGTCTCCGAGCGACCGTACGGGGAGTCCCGGTTGCATCGGTTGGCGCGCAGACAGTACGGCTTCTTGCTGTGCCACTATTAGTGCAGCCTCCACCGGTTTAATATTTAATTGCGCTGATGGACTGCATCTGTGCTGCTCTGTGATGCAAACATTATTATACATACTAAGTGGCTTAATTGTAATTACAGCTGAAAATTTAATTAAACCCAACAATAAAAGAGACCGTAGCTAGTGTTTCATTCGCTTTTCCCCACTCAGTCCCTAATGGCTTGATTTAGTTAACTCTTACCCCATCTCCGTAGGGAATCTATATTTCTCTTTTATACGACATGCAGTAATTTTTTATTTGCCACGTCTTTAACATATAAGAAACTGTTTTAAAACATGCTAGTTGATTTAGTTTGAGCATGAATGGCAATGCTGAATGTATTTTAGCTCTGTGCAGGTGCTGATTATTATGGACCACTGGTGCAGTAATGTGCATTAGGAATATGACACTAAGTCAGTGACAAACATGTTTGAAGAATCTTAACAAAGAAACAGAGAAAGATATTAAGCAAAGAAAAAATAGCTGTCAATTAATTTATACTTTAAATAAATAATAATTTAAATAATTTTAAAACTACTTGAATTTTTCCAATTGAATTATTTTTTTAAACAATCATATTGCACTACATTGTTTTTTAAACACTCCCATGGCAATTCATAATGTTTAAATGCTTAAAAAAGTGATAATGGCAGGTACAATCTTTATCATTTTCTGGTGTTGTATTTATTTATTCATTCATTCATTTATTTTCAGATCACAATCATTGTAAGGTTTAGGGTTTGGCCTTTTTTTTGTAATAATTAGTCATATTTAGTTTTTTTTTTTTTTTTTGTAAAACAGAAATTTATTTATATTACCGCACAGGCATACTCTTTTAGTCGTATCATTAGAAACAAAAAAATAAACAAATAAATAAATACCATTTAATAAATCAATAAATTTTACACTCATTACATACATTATTATTTTTCCTTAAAAATGAACAGAGAAAAAATGATGAGTTTAATCCCAATATTTTTTCTGTTTCACAGGTTTAACAAAGCAAAGTCTTTCCAAGTACACCAGAGTGAATCATTGTGTTAGAAGATGGTCTTAGTTTCCAGTAGAGCAGGATCTTACTCACTGACCAGACAACGTATTTGCTTATTTAGTCATAAATTCAAAATGACAGCCATGCACGTGAACACCATTAGGGTTGCATTTTGCATCTTCGCAAATAAATAGACACTCTTCTCTACCAAACCCATTCCTACTTCTTTATTTACTCACAAACACTGGTGGCCTCCCCCTCCCGTCTGTTGCGCTGTATTATTTATTAGATGTTCGGCGTGTTAGCAGGGCTGCTGGTGGGCCGGGCAGTAAACAGCACGGTGTTAGGCAACATGATTTTGCACTCTGCTTGCAGACCCTGAGAGACTGATCAGGGCCAAGCAAGGCGACAAGCTGCCAAACGTCAAGTCTGTCCCTCGTAGCTGGCCTGACAGCCACAAATAAAGGCTGTTCCATTAAAAAGTGGCTGCCAAATGAGACTCAACAGCACAGATCTCTTAAGGTTAGATAAAAATGTGTCAAAGGCTCTTGCGGTATTTGGATCGGTATCAATGAGTGGTTACTTCAATCTACGCATGGGCTTTTGTGAAAGGATACATGTGTATGTATGTGCCTCTTGCTTGCCATATGTTTGTTTGTCTCTCTGCAAGTCTGTGTCTCATCAATCAGGAAGCCTTCAGTCACTCAACACGAGAATCAAAGTTACACATTTCAGCCCCACTAGGATAAACATGCAGCATTACACTGAGGATAAAAAGGACACACGCATGTCATCGATTATCTGTGAGACTACACTCCATTTCTTGCTGTATAAAAAAGGATTAGGCTACAGTACATTTTTTCTGACTAAATAAGAGAAAATCAGAGGCAAACAATGAATTTATATGGGGAGAACAAAAACACGTTCCAGATTTTCCGTTGTCCAGTTGGTTACAGGTCATCAGGACTGCAGAGATACAGCACTATATTCACTTGCTTTATTCTTTACAAGCAGTGAAGCTTCAAACTATATATCCAAAAACACTTTAGGGTTTTCAATAAAATGTAAAATAAATAAATACATCTTTTTTTTTTTACACTCACGGAAGCTCCTGCTACTTTTTTTTTTCCAAATGGAACTTAAAGGGATAGTTCACCCAAAAATGAAAATTCTGTCATTAATTACTCACCCTCATGTCGTTCCAAACTAGTAAGACCGTTCATCTTCAGAACACAAATTAAGATATTTTTGATGAAATCCGAGAGCTCTCTGACCCTCCGCTGACAGCAACACAACTGCAATGTTCCCAGGCCCAGAAAAGTAGCAAAGACATCGGTAAAATAATCCATGTGACATCAGGGGTTTAACTGTAATTTTATGAAGCTACAAGAATACTTTTTGTGCGCAAAGAAAACAAAAATAACGACTTTATTCAACAATTCTTCTCCTACTCATCTGCAGAAGTGCACCGCCATTGTGGAAATGATGCATACTCGTATTCTCATAGCTTCGTATAATTAAGGTTGAACCCCTGATGTCACATGGACTATTTTACCGATGTCCTTGCTACAATTCTGGCCCTGGGAACATTGCAGTTTTGTTGCTGTCTATGGAGGGTCTGAGAGCTCTCGGAATTCATCAAAAAAATCTTAACTTGTGTTCTGAAGATGAATGAAGGTCTTACGGGTTTGGAACGACATGAGGGTGAGTAATTAATGACAAAATTTTGGGGTGAACTATCCCTTTAAAAGGTGTGCAACTTTCTCAAACACACCCTGAACATTGTTCAGACAAACCGGTAGCCTCGCCCCCAAAGTCACCTCATTGGTTGAGGCAGAAGTTGACATGTCAAGTCATTTAAACAAACTGGGCAATTTTCTAAAAGTGCTATAGACTTTACGCTCTTTGGGAAGTAAACCTACAAATGTTTAGACTTGTTTATGCATATTATCCTAAGATTGAAGAAAGTATTTTAACTGAGAAAATTACACACATCAGCTTTAACTCTATCAGCCTACTATTGTCAAAAAGTAGTGTTGTGCTGTTACTGTGTTTGAATGACTCGGGCAGCCCTGCTCTAGTCTGCCCATACATTGTTTTAATAGTTTTATGCCCATCGTAAAACATATTATTATTGCCACATGATAGTATCTCAAATTGTGTTTAAGGTCAAATAGCCAAACCCATATTTGTGTGTATTGGATACCGAAGGCCTGCACACAGGTCAATGCAACAGAGATCCAGCAATTCAGGAAGCCGTTTCAAAATATAAATGGATGAGTTTCCCAAAGACTTCCCCAATCTGCCATTTCTCACCAACAAGTAATCCTACCCCAAATTGGTTGAGACTATGTCGCTATATGTGAGATTTTACTACCTTATTTTCTGAAAAACTCAAACAGGGAGCTTAATAGGAAACAAGCACAGAGGTTGTGTCCAAAATAACAGATAAAGCAGGATCATTTAGCTTGAATGTGCCATTTTGAGAATTAGGAATGGTGGGAGAGGCACTTATGACTGGCACAGGGCATCAGGGCACAGGGTAGCACATCTGTTTGCAAGCTGTGGCATCATGAACCGCTCCTGACTGTGTTTGCACCACATTAACCTGGACCGAGAGAGAACAACAAGGTAATAGAAACTCAAAGAGGTTAGTTCACTTCAACTACTCAAAGAGATCCATCATTGAATCCCTCATCATCTCTCCCTTCCTCCATCCTCAAAACATATATTTCCTCTGTTTTGTATTTTCCTATGGTGAACCAGAGTTCCACAGAGGTTTGCAGTTTAGATACAAGGGACGGGATTGTTCCTGTCTCAACCATAAATGTGCATTCAACCCGTCATCCCAGTCACCATCCTCCCCAATATAAACCATCAGCAGATAGAAGAACAGACTTACACACACAGAAACTTAAAGTTGTGGGGGGTCTGGCCCACAGACAGTTTGAGAAGGCGGTAGGATGCGGTTGGGTGTCACCAGGTTGTCATTAGTTCAGCATCTGTTCCCATCACACATTCCACCACGTGAGTCAATGGTGTGGGGGCGCCACATTTACTGGGCTCTTAATTAAATCGCGCAGGCAATCAGCATGGACACCCCCCACCGCCGGGACCCTAGGGGCCGCACCTAACGCACCTAAGGTGATGGCCGTATTGTTATATCTGCTTATGGCTTCTTAATTGTTCCCATTTCCTCTTGCTTGACTTTTGATACTAGTTTAAAGCTCATTCAATTAGCAATGGTACGTGCACTTGCAAAACAACTGCATGAGTATGTACACAGCAGACGAGAATTAGGGCTCAAATTCCCAGCAGACCCTTTTTTCCCTTTGGGAAAAGTGCCTTTTGTATAAAGTAGGGCTGAATTATCTTGATTTATCTATGGACATAATATATTCCAGGTTTCAACGACATAAAACCAGGATCAATTGAGGAGATTAATCTTCATTTTACATCTTTAAGTTGATGAAGGTCTTGTGTGGAGCAACTAGCATGCACTTTTGAGTAGCAAGGCTATTTTCTACACATTTGGTGCGGCTTTATGTTTAATATTCTCTGATTTACTGTGATATTTGCTGGATCAAACACACCATAGGCATGGTTTGCCACAGAGAAAAGTTAAAATAGCATGCTTTAAATGTGATTTCCCATCATGCAAAAGGGTGTGATTGGTTTTGTTAATTTTAATATATTTGGACTCATAGTCTCTGTGGTTTTAATGTTGTTTTTTATTGTACTCCATGTGGAAAGCCTACTGATTGTACCCCATTAATTTAGAGTGCCTGTAATGAGTAGCTGTATTGTAGCTGGTCGCTCTTGCTGTGGTCACTAATTACCAAACATTTTAATGAGGGTGTGCTGTTTCAGAGTGGTGTCAATTATATATTTAGGATTTTAGATACACTATATGGAAGCATGCAACAGATGTCGATACGTTTAAAATTAGACACGTCAAAAGGACTAATCTTGTCATTTGGTCAGAAAGACAGTTTAATGTAATGCCTTCAGAATCTTGTCCGAACATAACCTTGTGTGCAGATGACCACAATACTGGCAGGGCAATATAGTGATTTGTTATGTATTTTTGTGTGTGCATGTCTGCCTATACTTAAATACCAGCTACTTATGAAGGGTGAACTCAGTCATTGTGTGTTTTTTTTGTCTAAAACAAACCTCCAAACCACACAAGGGTTCCATAAAGAGATATTTATCTTACTGGTCACACTGGGTTCAACCCACTACACAAGAGTACAAAATGTTTTGAAGATATAGTATATTAAATAACCTCTAATGCCTTTGAGATCTGCCCTCCTTGGTCATTGATGACAAGTTTAATAGGAATGAGTTTAAATAGGAATTGTGACTTTTTAATTCCCAAAATTTATTTATTTATTTTGCAATTCTGAGGAAGTCAAATAATAGTAAAATAAGTTAATGTAAACTCAGAATTCTGAGGGGGGAAAGTCAGAATTGTGAGATATAAATTTAGAATTGTGAGATATAAATTTAGAATTGTGAGATGTAAACTTGGAATTGCAAGAAAATAGGTTTACCCCTTACAGTTCTGAGAAAAAACGTCAATATTGTGAGATATAAATTTAGAATTGCGAGGGGGATAATATACAAATTATATCATCATTTGTAATAATACCATTATTACAAATGATAACATTAAGAGATCAGTGAGTGACAGTAATATGATCTGAATCAACATGTAAATGATAAGTTAGTCACTTTAAAATTACACTGGAACAAATATAAATCTTTTATATAGAATAAGGATGACAGTTTAATCTATAGCATGCACTTCTCAACATTTATATAAAGATCTGGAATGTGGATAAGTAGTACTTGTATCCTCTGAAACAATGTTAGATCAAAATTTGTCTGTAAAATTGTGTTTAAAACCATTCAAACACACAGATCAGCTTTGAAATATAAAAAACCTTTCAGAAAATGTCGGACGACAACAGTGATGAAGGTGGGATTGGTCAGTAATGGTTTAAGGATATGAGTGGTCACTATACTAAGAATTTCTTGTCATTGATTGGATGTTGCCATAGTAACATAGTTCAGCTGGCAAAGGTCGAATGAAAACAACCATTGGCTTTCCACTTTGGGTGAATGAGGGAAGCCAGAGACACCCAGTACCACATGCCACTGGGATACATGTACAGTTTAGCCACAGTCCTCACCACTGGTGGAAATGGTTTTCCCATCAGTAATATAGTGAGCAATAATATAGTGCCCGTGTTCCACAGAGTCTGAACACCATGTGGTTTGACTGCGAACCTGTTGCACCATATAACCACAGAAACATTCAATTAGAATTGATTCAGAAGGGCAAAAGCAGTGCCATTCGTCTAAATAATAAATGCAGCAGCTATGTATTAATTTAACTCAATCTACACAAAAAATCAATTAATGGGATTCAAACCGCATAATACACAGAAATGCATAATGTCAGTTTATTTTAATAGGACTGTGATGGACAATGTCTTAACTGTCCCGAAGTGCAATCAAAGGTCAGCCTGTTAAAAGGTGCACTAACAGTCCCACCTAGCTTAAGTTAATGAGAACAAAGTATGACTTTGGAAAAGGATTTTTATTAGACATACTGGGTGTAAAATTGTGTTTAAAAAATGCTGATAGCATTTGTAGCTCCTCAATGTTTATTGGGTGTTCAAAGTTTACCTGTATGTAATAAGTGGCCGGTTAGTGCATGTTTGGTTTTATTACCATATGGAACAACGTAATGAAGTTCGTCTCACTTAATAAACATCCTGTTTTATTGGCAGTGTCGGTGACTGGCGTTTTGACCTCTGTCATCCAACGATAACAGCATCAAGACGATTCCAGCAAATACTTTATGATGTCATCATCCATTAAAATGATTTTGTCAAATGCCTGATGATCTTCAATCAATAAACAAATACACTTTGTCAAATCGATATAACAAATATACTGTTCTCATCGATGTTTTTTAGGTGCCCGGCTGCCTAGATTTAATGCACATCATTAAATCACTTCCTTGTGCACGTAGACAACATAATAAATGTATTTTATGTATTTTTACAACACTGATTCCACATCTTGTGTGTACTTCATATGTCTACTGCAAACATTTGTCGAGTCTCCATTACAGTGTGGGATCATGGAATGCTATGATTGATAAATGATTACTGGAATATCGTATTTTTAGGGCCTGCAATTTCATAAAGTGTAAATTATTATGGTCAGGCCGTAAAAAAAAAGCGTCTTTTGGATGTCCATCTTCATCAGGTGCAACCATAATGATCAAGTTGAGGTCAGATGCTGTGTCTTTGGAATAGGCAAATCAATATACAAGTCTACTTCCGCAAACGTCTTTCGCATTAAATTAAACATGTTTCTACATAATGTAACTGCTCCAGTCCCCATACAGAAGCGGGCAATGAGGTATCATAATCGTTAAGCGCATTATTAAGACAAACCGCATCACCTGTTATTATACAAGTCATATGTAATTGAATAAACAATGACCAGACCTCCCTCATAGTCCTCAATTAGCCATTTGTTTTAGCATGGAAGTCAATGAGGAAACGAGGCAATGAAAATCGATGGCTTCGCAGTGCGGTGCCTGTTGGCCTGTTGTGCTACCTGCCTGTTGTTTAATTCTCTATTAAAGCTGTAATGTGTGGGAGAGCATCATGTACGTTATCCGCCCCATCTATTGATGACAGTCATACGTCTCATCACAATAAAACAATACTCTCATTAAGACGGAGAGCCAGCCCAGTCTTTTACCGCTGCTTTTTTACGGCGACTGTAAACCTAACGAGCGCTTTACGGCATTATTGTTTTTAAACAGACCCTGAAAAGAGGTAATGCTAAAGGTGAACTGAATATTTTATGGATGTCATTTTTGAGATGATGGGGTAAGAAAGCTCATTCTCACGCTAGGGCTGTCAAAAAGTGCTGATGAGTTGTGCTTTTAATGATTTTAACGACCTCTTAAAGCGATCAAGGACATGCTATGCTGCCTGATGAGGAACAGCGTTTAATCCACCCCCACCGTATACAGGGCTTAACAAACATTAACGCCCAACCTCTGTCCTCACCTGCCATGGCCTTGGGTCTGATGGTCATAAAACAGTGGGACTGATGACAGAGCTCAAACGGAGACATCACAAATAAAGTTACTGCGATATGTGGCCGAAATAACCTTCACGATTAATGCCTCTCAAATAAACCCACTATCAAATGCCATTTTGCAACTGACCTGATCTTCAAAGCGAGGATGGAAATTAAATATCAATTAAGGACTGGATTTATTGGCCTGCGGGTCTGTCTTGAAGACACAGAATTATTTATCAGTGTTTACTGTCAAATATGATAACTGCATTTATTAATTGGTCACTTACCCACGATTTAGTGATTGATTGGTCTCATACTCAAGAGGAATAAATTAGCTAACGCGAATAGCCACATAAATAAATCACCAGCATCAGTGATCAAAAGCTGAATTCATAAGGAATGTATTAATTGCTATTAAGTTATTCATAACCATTTCAATTATAAAAAGGCAAATTAAAAGCAACCAATATTCATGCGAGAATGAGTGGAACAACAGCCAAAGACAGGCGAGCAGGTGAGCCGATGAATGGATGAGCAGAGAGATAAAGTGAAATAGCGAGCAGATAGGAGAGATAGAGGTTGGCCATCAGACCGCATAAAACCAGAAGCATTCATCCATTTAACAGCTGCTCAAAGCTTTACACATTTGCTGTTTTCTTAGAGACCTAGTGCAAAGGCCATCATTAATGGCAGTGGTTATCTTCATCGCTCTGTTCCTCATCATCCTCCTACAATAGCTTATCTGCAAGGATCAGAACAAGTATTTATGACATCATAAAACTCCCATAAGACCTCCCCCTCTTCACCAGCATTTTACACGCACACACACTTTCCATTTGTTGAGTTTACTTGAATTGTTTATGGAAACCACTTTACCTTGGCTCGTTCAAGTCGCAAGAGTTAATTTATTTTTGCCTTGTTTACTCGAAACACAAGGCACATAGTATAAGATACACAACTAAATTAAGTTAAGCATCGAGTCGAGGCAATCATTTTTCATAAACTTTTGCAGCGCATGAGATTTTCCTGTACCACACATGAATTTTCCTCTCTTTCTCTCTTAGACACAACAACGAGCTTTCTCAAGCTTACAAACATTGATCTCAAAACTTCTCTAATGCAAAATTTACATTCAAGTTTCTTCTTGTGGCACTAGGGTGGAGTCGTCGTAATCATGAAAACATGCCAGGTCACCTGATTCGCTCACCTTTTACACTATGATTATACAGACAGGTGCCTTAGACGGTCTTGAAAAAAGTGGCACATTTGGATTCTAACACAATACATGCATCCTCTCTCAAACACGAATTTTGCAGCTGGGAGTGAACTGGGACTGCTTAAAAAGATTTAGAGCCACACAAGCATCTCTGCCATGCTTGCATTAATTAAGGAATGATATAGTGCTGTCGCTCTCGCCCTCCACCAAACTCAGCACTCACGCTTCACTATGAAACAGTACATTTAGACTCAAACTACAGTTTACCCAAAAATTTTAATTCTGTTATCCTTTACTCATCCGTAGGTCATTCCAAACCTGTATGGCTTTTAACGTTTTTTTTTTTTTCTTTCTTAATAATGAAAGTCAGTGAGGTCCAATACAACATGGGACTAAATTTCATTGTATGGACATTGAGACATTTTTCTAAACGAGTAATCTATTTGAGAATCTCTTTAAAATATGGTGTCCAGCAAAATACATCTCAAAAATGCTAAAATATACATATACACTACCAACTGGATTTAAAAAAAAAAAAAAAAAAGAAGAAGTGTTATGCTGTTAATACTATTTTCTATTTTAATATATTTCAAAATCTAATTCTTCTTGTGATGGCAAAGCTGGATTTCATATGATCCTTAAGAAATCATTCTTATATGCTGATTTGTTGCTCAAGGAACATTTCTCATTATTATCAATGTTGAAAAACTGTTGAAATATATTTACCTGTTTAATAATTTTGTGGACACAAACAAAAAAAGATTAAAAAAAAATAATAACAACAATACTTTTATTCAAAATCAAAGTCGACAGTAAAGGCATTTATAATGTTGCAAATAATTTTTGCACTTCCAAGAAATACTGTACATTGAACTTTTTATTCATCAAAGCACCAATATTAAGCAGCAAAAACTGTTTTCAACATTGATCAGAGTATTTATAATAATTATTATTAGTGATAATATATAATGATAATACGTTATTAATAACTGAACAGCAATTGAGCATTTTAGAATGATTTACAAAGGATCATGTGCCACTGAAAACTGGAGTAATGCTAACTAAAAATTCAGCTTTGTGATCACAGGAATAAAGTTTTATATTATTTATATTATATTATTTTACAATATTATATTTTATACATGTATTTTCAAATGTATATTCATTTCCCAATATTACTGTTTTTACTTTATTTTTAATCAAATAAATCCAGCCCTGATGAGCATAAAAGACTTCTTTCAAAAATATTATTATTAATATATTGACTATCAATACGCCACATGTGAAGTATTTTCCAAACATGATAAGCAAACGCGAGTGTCCGTGGGAATGTGTTTTCCCTGTGGGCACCGAGCGAATCGTGCCTACTCTTTATGTGGTCAGAAAGATCCATTCTGTGTCTTGTGTCCTTCGTGAGCCCTGCTCTGTCCACTGTTTATGACCTCTGCTGGCCCAGAGAGCAGGCGCCTGTGTGGGGCCAGCGTGAACTCGGCGTGGTCACTATGGCCCACAGCGCCTGCCCTGCCCCTCAGAGACCAGACAATCAGGGGCCACTGGTCATTGTCACCAGGGCGTGTAGACCGCATAGACCAGGGAGGCACATGCCTGAGGAAAAACAGCTCGCCGCCATCATTTCTTCACAACTTCTCTTGATCCCAACCTATTTCTAGTCGAACAAAAGGTAATGATTTTTTGTCAAAGTTGCGTGAAATGGTCAGCCTGCCCAATTACGTGCGGCCACTGATTTGATTTTTTTCTCTGTCTTCTCTTCCCTTCTCCTCAACCCTGCTGTAATCATGGGGATTGTGTTGTTTATATGGAGGCAGAAGCTCTTGGATGAGCGTTCGGGATGTTCGCTCAACTCTGTAATGGAGTGGAACTGGAAAAGCTAGGCTGGATTTTGAGAGGCTGGAGGTTTTTTTAGAGGAAGTGCATCATTACGGCGACTGCACACTCCCTGCACCTAACCGCAGACTCCAGATCAGCTCTCTGTGCGACATTTTTGTTCATGGTTGTTGTAACCAGGGTGACCAAACTGGCCTAGGGTCAGCGTAACAGGTTTGGGTTTGCTTTAGTGTGGAGCATCCGTGGTTTTTGTGGCGTTCTGATTATGGTCGCAAAGTGTCACCTTCAATGCCTTTCCCACTTTCTCTCACGAGCCACACATGCAGACCGACCCAAACACACACACATTGCTTGAAACACTTTCACAACACATTTGTGTACTCATAAAAATGCATTCCAAAAGGTTCCCCTATACTTAAGATAGCAATTACTGCTGCTATTTTACATGGATACAGAGTGTATTTTGATTAGTCTATAATTTGACGGGTTGCTGTTCTTGCATGGCTGTGACAGGGCTGAGAGATAGTAGAAAACAACAGGACCCACACTGGGTTTCTCTCATTGTAACTTTACTTAAATATGAACCCTTCTGAAGAAAATTGCATTTATCGAAACGTGTGATTTCCTGTTCATCACATTGAAATAAAACTAACAAATTCACACCAATGAAGGCTACCATTCAAAAGCTTTTATCTGTAATATTTTATAATAGCACTTATGAATGATGAAGTCAGCAGAAACAAGCTTTTATCTTCCATTTTTAAGAAAGCAGCAGACACTCAAAGCAGGTGGCAGAGAGTAATTTCAGACTCAGTTTCACCTCTTTTCTTTCTCTGTATTAAACACACACACATATGCAGCTCCGTCAGTGGTGTGTGTCTGTCAAGGCTGGTTTCCTGAGCGGTGCTCGGCACTGCTGATGGATCCTTCACAGTACAACACCTCACACTCTGCCAGTACAAATAGCCGCAGACTCATACACACGAACACACACACACAGTCTGTAACCCACACAAATTTGCATGCACCTCTACATCTTCATGTCCATGTTGGGTCAGTGTCCAAACCAGGGACAAATTCATAAACACTCAACTCTTACTGCTTGAATATATACAGCGGGGAACAAAATGCTAGACCACTGTCTTTGTTTTCCTTTCACAAATTATATGATCAACATATGAGAATAATCCAAATGTAAAATGTACATAAAACGTAATAATTGTACATTAGTATAAAAAAACAACTATATATTCATAATTAATAATTATAATAAAATTCAATCTTATATAAAAATCACTTATTAATAATTAAATATACATTCTACTGTATACACACACACAAACAGAGTCATTTGAAAATGTATATAAAAAGTGATCTAATTTACCCAAACATTTCATATAGCAACTATTTTATAACTCAATTTAAACGAGTATATTTTAATCTAGAAATTGGTGCATCTTAGTTTTAAATACTCCACGCAGTACTCGAGTTTTTAATATTGTGTTAAGGACCCTTTGGGTAAGTCTCTAGCTCCCTCTAGAGGTTACAAACAAAACAGCCATAATACAGAGTACTGACTGATCCAGACCACATAACTTATACCTCTAAGACTTGGATGTGAGGCTTTGATAAACCAAACGAGATCTCATCTGTTTGCTGTTTATGCTGTTGTGTACTCAGTTTGCTAAGATTACAGCGCTCCCCATCCACCCACCAACGGCCCAATACAAACACACAATTCACTTCACACATATAATTACTATTGTCTTTCTTGGTTAAGATAAACTAGAGCCTTGAACTTGTAAACAGGCGAGCCTTCTCTGAAGTGTGCAGCACATAAATGAAAGACTTCCAACAGGGTGGCAAAGACGAGGATCAAAAGAAGACAGGATCTAGTGGTGATATTAATCACTTCAAGACATTCTGCTATACAAAGGTAATAGCAAAGTGCTGTTATGCAAATATTTGAGTGTGTAGTCATACATAAGCAGAGAACATGGTGTAGCCATGCATTCAACAAAAAAAAAACAGGAGGTCCTCGTACAGAGCTTTGTGGAATCCCATGATGGTTTAAGCAATAAGCACTAACAACAGAACATACACAGTAACCAAACTGTATACACGTAAACACACTATTTGTGTTTGTATTATGACAGATCTCAACAGTGCCTGATGCAGGTTTTGTTTTTTGTTTTTTTGGTCTTGCTGTCCACTCCCTTTCTCCAATGTCAGTCTGATTCAAATCAAGAAAAGCTTTATTAGCATGACGGCACTGCCAGCCCAGTGAGGTCACTCTAAATAGCTCCAAATAATGGTCAAAGGCAGAACAAACATAAGCTGCTCTCAGTCAGCCACTCACATAGCCTTTTCATTAGAGGCCTGTGTCAGTCTTTCAGAGAAGCACTCTGAGGCTGAGCGGAGAGTAAGGGTTAATGCGCTTCCTAACTGAGAGTCTGTGAGGATCAGATCTAAGAAAGATGTCTTGCAATCAGAAGGTGGTTGAATTATGTCCCTTTATTGCAGCTCCCAGTACACCATGGTAGTCCAAATTCAGGCCTGGAAAATTCTGCTGTGTCACACAAAGGGTTAACTCAGAGTGCTTGATTAAGGCACATGGGATTGGGCAGCTCAGAGTAGGTTAATGCAGTCTTTCTGAATGAGACACTGGTGTGAGCAGTGTGGCGTGCAGCGCTACACAAACATATGAACATGAACTGCTTCCTTATCTCCGTCTCTATCTGTGTGATCAGGGAAGGGGGAGAGAGAGGGATGGAACGAATGACACATCCATAGGCCTTCACCCCTCTAACACAGGGTTCTGTTACCAATGAAAGGAGGCACAGCAAAGCAGACTGAGTGGTAGCGGGTATGTGTGTGCGTCTGTTTAAAAGCATACCGTACATGAATACAGCAATACAAGTGCATTAAAGGCAATGTGAGTTAGTCTATGCTTGTTTGTGATCTATGTATTCTCTCCCCAGTGGTGACATTTTCTCCATGTCTACCTTGATTGCAGTGCAACTGGGTCAAAGTATGGGTAAAGTATACAGTATATGCTTATGTGACAAGAAAGGAATATTTCAGGTTAAATACAATTTAAACTAAGTCGACAGCATATAAAGTATGATTAGTACAAAAATGAATTTAGACTCTTCCCTCATTTCTTTTCTTTCTTTTTTCTTTTTTTAAAAAAAAGCAAAACTGAAGGTTGCAAAGAAGAATTAACAATGAAAGTAAATGGGGGAAATTTCTAGGATTTACAATCAGAAATGTAAAGCTTTTTAATAAAAAGCACTCACATTAATTATTCTGTTAAAACATGTTTAATTTTTTAGACATGAAGCTGTATTAATAATTTTACAGTTAATTTAGTGTTTATGGCTTTGTAAAAAACTGGATATAACTTTACACAGAAAAGGTTATAATCAAAGCTAAGAATGAAAGAAAGACAGTTACACTTATACTTCTAAAAATATACTTCTATTCAGCAATAAATTGATCAATA
This sequence comes from Acrossocheilus fasciatus, assembly GCA_036784905.1. NCBI lineage: Eukaryota > Metazoa > Chordata > Actinopteri > Cypriniformes > Cyprinidae > Acrossocheilus > Acrossocheilus fasciatus. Next base: position 24,266,502 of record CM071946.1, on the reverse strand, counting down.
GTGACAGCAAAAGACATTTAAAATTTAATTAAATATTCAATTTAAAATAAATGCCCTGCAAATAAATTTGATCTGTCTGTTTACTCAAAGAATCCCAAAAGAAAATGTGTCATGGTTTCCACAAAAACATTAAGCACAACAATGTTTCATCAGCAAATCTGCATATTAGAATGATTTCTGTAGGATCATGTAACACCGAATGGCTTCAGAAAATTCAGCTTTGCCATTACAGGAATAAATTACTGTAAAACATTACTGCATTTTTAATGAAATATAATGCTGCCTTGGTGAGCATAAAAGACAATAAAATCTTACCGACCCCAAACTTTTGAACGGTAGTGTAATTTTTACCATTATGCCACAAATGCTGTTGATTAATCTTCACTTACTGAACCCAAAATATTCCTTTAAGATTCAGAATTTTGTTGGTCTTGTGTAAAACATAATGACTCACAAACTGTCCTCTAACCACAATTCAAATCAAAAAAGGATACAAGAATTTAAAAGATGACCACTGAATAAATAGAATCGTTGTTAAAAGAAGAAGAACAAAAAAAAAAAAAACGGAGCACAAAAGCTTGGGGTAGATGAAAAGGACACAATATGGGGAAGGTAGAGACAAATAATATAAGAAAACATTGGTAAAGGGAGAAAGATAGAGAGAGAGAGGAAGAGACACATGTGTTATTTATTTCCCGGGTAAACAGAATTCAAGGCAGACATAATCAATAGGAAACTCCAGATTGTAAATAGGCAGCTCTAATAGCCTAAACACTGGGCGCTATGGTTACACAGGCACATCAGCAGCGGTTAACATCGGGAGAGACCAGCCGGGCAGCCTACCCTTATTTACCAATAAAGAGCTCTGATGATAAGATAAACATATAGGAGACAGAAGCGAGGGAGGAGAGGGAGGGGGCAAAGGAGAAAGGGCAGAGCTTTCATCCTCTATTTGGGGCTGCAGAAGGGAGCTATAGGAGCGAGGAGGCCCGTGTCAGAAGCCATCAGGGTGATGGTGCGCGATGACCCGGCGACCCCACAAGCAGTGGCTCACATCTGGATACATGCAGTGCACACACGCTGCTTGTAGACCCCTGTAAGGCTGCTGACTAGCTTTGCATTAAGACCAGAGCCCAGCACTGTTGGTGGTCAAACTGTTGTCAGGAATCTGCTAGGAAAGGTGTCTGTCTCAGCCAAACAACACACACGGTGATTAAATGGAAAATCTAAACAGATAAACAACATGATTTATAATCAAAACAGCCTGGACTGGGAATCCATGCACTATTATGCCATATTTCAGGTTAAATACATGCTGAGTGCTATCGACGGCTATGCATTTACAATGGAAGCCTATGTTGCAAACATTGGTTGACTTTCTTGCATTTTATGTCCATTTCATGCATCATTCCTGTTATGCAGAACCTTCAGAACTTGTAAACAATGAATATACATGTGTTGTATTTTAATTATATTGTATTTTAATAAGTATTGTACATTATTATGTATTAATTATAAGTGGATTATTTAGACAACAAGACAACAAGACATAACAATTAATAGTTAATAAAGAGTTAAAGGTTGTTCATGTTTGGTGAGGGATGGAGAGTTGGCTTACGTATTTGTCAATTTAAAGTTCATGTGATATTTCTTATTTATTCTGTAATTTGATTAAAATTTTATTTTATTCTATTAATTTGATTTATTTTAGAGGATGGAATGTTTTAGAGTGAGCCAAACCAGTTAATAGCTCAAAACCAAAATTCATCAAATTAATTGATGAATTTATACAATTAATACTTACTGAGGAGTATGCTGTTGATAGCCCTTGGGAACATGGCAAAATTGACAGCAAACATTCAAATCCAATTAATAAAATTCATACAAATTAATTGCATGATCACTTAGTCTTTTACCAAAATATGCCAGTTAACTGTAATTTTTTTAATTACTTTAATATTTCATTCAATATATTTGAAAAGATGAACATGAAAATATTCTGCACAGTAGGAAAGGAATATTTTTTTTTCAAAGCTGAAAATTATTTTTTGTGGCAATCCACACTGTATTTAACCCGGAATATTCCTTTTAAGAGACAAGAATGAGTAAATTAATGGATTCCGACTGAAAGACGAGAAAACACTAGATGTTGGGAGCAGGTCAAAGGGACACTGACTGGGTCTGGCCCAGTCATTTGTCTCTGTACAGACTGTTGACTGCAACCATTAATTGCTGGTGTTGTGTTTGTTCAACCCGCCACTTATTTTGCCCTTCGTGCCATGGAATGCAGGGCCGTGCTGCAGTGAGAGAGAGGGAGAATGCAGCCACGTCTGAGGGGATGAAGATGGAGAGAGGAACGGTGGTGGAGAGGTAATGACAGGGCCATGAAAAGCCAGTGTTTAGCAGGCTAACCACACGAGGCAGTGCTCCTTAACACCAGACACTCCGTCTGCTTGCAACCCAAACCAGTCGGTCCGAGGTTACACTCGCACCTGAGTGTGTATGTTTGTCTGTGTTCCGACAACAAGTTGCATTACTAATAACACTACAGCTGCTTTTTGAGTGCCTAGTTCATTTTTCTATGGTAAATGAGAGGATTATTGACACACATTAAGAACCATAAAATTATTCTGGAATATTCAATGAGTAATATTTCTTCTGTAACTCTTGAGGAGACATATGTAAAGTGTGCTAAGTTGGATACTTAAGAACTCAATTTGTTCTTACTTTAATATAATTTCTGTCTGAGAGAAACAGTCGAGGAAAACAATTCTTTCCTATGTGAGTCCTTGGAAATGATTTACAGACAATTTGTAATGAACATGCAGTTGCCAATTTAAAGATTGCGAAACATGCCGAGAGGAAAACAGCTGAGAAGTGTGTGGCTTTCCAGTTTTTTTTAAAGCACTAGTTTGTCCTCCCATTTTTCAAATCACTTTCATTTTACCTTAAGAACACATAAGTGAGCCTATTTCCATATTTTTTCTCTCTCTCTCAGTCTTTGTAAGGTGAAATGGAGACATGGAGCTAAAAGCTCCAGTAGGAGAGTGATCTACTAAACAATTCAACACAGTGCGGGCGCAGCAGGAGGCCTCTGTCATTCACTCCGCTGTGCCTGTGTCTATGTTCAGCTGTGTATGTGTTGTATGGTTTCAAATGCCTCTGTACACCTCAATAAATAGGCCTTTGAAAAGTAATAATGAGCAAATGACTCAAACTTAAACTAAAACACTATTCCTGGCCCAGTGTTGAATTTTGTCACACTACTCAAAAAAAACAAAACAAGATTTACCATTAATTGTAACTGCAGTTGTATGAAGGAATATATGTAGAAATATTTACATCACTATGGTGGTATGCATACTAGCATACAGGTATTATATCTGCATTTTGCAGTATGTACAGTACGCAACAATTTTCTGTATGCACAGAATAGCCGAAAATGTGCGGTATACATTGCAGAATGCTCAAATTATTGTATCCCACAATGCAAAGCATCTGATTTGGCCATTCAGTTTCCTTGTGATAGATAAAACAAATGTAACAATGGTTTTTTTAATAATAAATTTAGATTTATTTTTTTAAAATATCATTCAATTACACATTTAGAATTATAGATAATGAATTAAAATTTTAAATAATTATATATTTATAACTTATAAACAATCTCTTTTGCAACTCAGAAAATCGGTCTGCCAAAAGTTAACATTTATTTACACAAATGCGGATTTAAAAAATACAAAATGGCCTCATTTATGTAAAAAATTTCTGTCTGCATTGTAGAAACATGTCAAAGAGCTTATACCTACATACAGATCTGCGGTTCTATTGCATTGTACAGAGAAATGCCATAGCAATGTAGTAAGCCCTGCCAATTAGCCAAATCTCTCCATGCGTCTCTCAAAACGTCCTGTGTTTAGAATGAAAAGCGCTGGCTGGCCCCTCTCCCACGTATTCGCTGACTGCTCCGATACAACATCATGTACACATAAACATTCATATTTCCCCCCGAACACATACACACACACATAAACACAGTATGGCAGTTATATTTGGGTGCTTCACATTGTCCAGACGGCACACTGTCAGAGAGTGAAATGAATGGCTGTTTATATTAGAGCCTTGGTTTAATGAATTAACCAGCTGCCTGGCCGTGTCAAACCAGGGGCTCATACAGAACAGACACCCTGAGCCGAGCCCCTTTACCTCTCCTTGCTCTCCCTGCAGACAGTAGCGCACCGTGATTGCGTCCTCAGGGACCGGCAAAAACAAGATGCCCGACACCCCTTCGAGGATTTGCCTTCATTTAGAAGAAGGCATCTGGCAAAGTGTCGCCCCACTCTTAGCCCCATCACTACCGCAGTTTTCTGACTCTCCCTCTCTCTGTTTGCCTGTGCGCGTGCCTCCATTTCTCAGAAATTGGCACATTTAAAGAAATGTATACAAGCAGTGGGAGTCCCAAGACTGGCTCTGTTATTTGCACAAATTTTAAGGTATTCTCCATTGCCCACCCTCTTCCTCTCTCCTCTCGCCTTCTTTCTTAGTGGACTTTGCCACACTGATGTGATCTCTACCCCTTCCTTCAGTAACTCACTTGTCTTCTCTCCATAAAAGTCCATGATAAATATCCCTGGTTGGGGGGGTGTGCGCAGTGGATGTTGTGGTTATGACAGACGGCCATAGGGAGCAGAACTTCACCCATTGCCTGAAGACAGACAGGAGCAAACAGATGGAGAGAGAATGGAAGGGACTCACCGGATTGGAGAGATGTTTCAGAAAAGAGAGTGTGAAGTTTTTATTTTTTAAGCAGTTGCACAAACTTTGGAAATCATTTAGGTCACTCTTTAGTCTAGATTTTAAATTCTCTGAAGAAAATGTGAGTGGCACTGGGACAGGCACGTGCAGAGGTGGGTGCGTTGGGTGCTTGAGCACCTGCCCCTTTTCCCCTTGATGCTCAAAGTGCCCTTTTGTCAAGGCAATTTATTTATTTATTTATTTTTAATTAAACACAGTTTTTTGAAGGCCTGCCCAATCTAACTATTAGTAAAATTAATTAATAATAATTTAGCAGTGAAAAAAAATTATTCACATGATGACCTTTCACCTGATGATCTCATCCGGGACCATCCCTCAAGTTCAGACACCTTTAGTAATTTAGGGCACTACCAGGATGCCTTCAATAACATCTGTTGTGCCCATTTTCGACCCCCTGCCAAATTATTACCTCTCTGGTTGAAATCGCTATATGAATGCCTAATCCTAACCCCACCCCTAATCCTAACCCCTCCCCCACACCTAACCATAAACCTACCAATACTAGGGAGGTAATAATCTGGCAGGGGTCAGAATTGGGCACAACACCGGTAAGTGGAGTTCTCAGCGGAGCGGTGTGCTTGTAAACTTACATTATTGAATTCTTATTATTTTACGAGAATGGCGTGAAGAGATCATGCACATGTTGTTTATATTGCTGTGTGTAGCCTGTGGAAGCAAGGTTAGCTGCAGCAAGGGGCTACAATATTTTTGTCCAATGTTTTCCTAATGACACTTTTATGATTGGTTTATAAAGGCTACTACGAACACCTTTTTCCCATTTTTATCACAGAATAATTCAGGAAATATATTTTATAGTTTCTATAGCCTACTAAATGATATGTCAATCAGTACTGCATTTTTCATATAGGCCTAGTTTATTTATTTATTACCTGGTGAAAAACACACATAAACTATATATTTTCGCAATCTTGTGTTTGTCTTCACGTTTCATCAGTTAAAAACGTTTCTGCTTTTTATTCAGCTCAGCTACAGCAATAGCCGCTTGCATTTGTCCATATTAGGGATTTCCTGCACGCCATAAATTTCTGCGCGAGAGCGAACTCTGGCTGCAAGTATGAATGAAACATGCACTGCACGAGAGTGTTCAGCTCTCCTGATATTCATATCTCCTCCTTTTGGATACGAATAAAATGTCTGGTCATGTCTCTTTTAATTTAAATCTAGAAATCTCTATGTGAAAACAGCTGCTCCAGCTCGAATAAAGTGCGGGGGACGAATTTACATTACATTAAAATTTATATTAAATATTAAAAATGCAGCTAACGTAGTTCTACATAAGCAAGCAATATACATAGCAATATAAACAAAGGTGCTTGTTCTCTTTCGCTCTTGCTGTTTAATTGGGAAAAGTTTAAAGCGCGTCGAGTCTTGTCTTTTTTATGTTATCTGACTAAAAACTATTCATACTTTGAACTATTATTATTACAGTATTTATTTAAAAAACGCAGAGTGCCTTAAAAATAATTATCACAACACTGGTAAAACAGGCTTACTGATTTTCTCGTCCTCCGAATTATACTTATCAATCCTGTTTTATAATCATTATCAGGAATATTTTTTTTCTACAACAACAACAGTAGTGTTTACAACAGCAAAACCATACCCTGTAAACTCAATAACAACAACAACAACAACAATAATAATATAATTCCAGAGTAATTGCAAAAAATGTCTTTAACCTTTAAACTTAAAATGGTCTTTTCTGTTCTGTGCTTCTTTTTCAAACCTGTGTCATGGCGTTTGCTGCTGTATCAATACAAAAGCATCCATTTCGATACACATATCAGCAAGGAGCACAGCCCTATTAAAAGTCGTGTTCCATGTGCCCCTTTTATACTTTGAGCACCTGCCCCTCCAAAATTCTCTGCACGGCCCTGTGCTGGGATATTCAAAACTCACCGCCATGATGCTAGACTAGGTTGATACGGCTTTGCTAGGTGGTTGTTAGTTCGTCCAAGTCAAAAAATCCCACCATCTGCTATTCTCATCTCTCTATATGGCTCAAATCACTCCTGTAATGCAAGCAGGCAAAAATCACCTCTCCTCAATAAGCCACATACAATTGTACTAAGCAAGTTTTGGCAAAAACATATACAAAAATTTATGAAAAAATATTACATTTAAAGTGCTCAGGATCTGTAGAATTCAAACATCTTAGTGAAGCGTCCATGTTTTTTCTCTAGCATCAACACACTTGTGTACCAAATGCATCTCCAGCATTTACGCTCTCCAGCGTCTTGAGCATTTATCTAAATGACCGATAATAGCCAGTTACTACATTTAAATCTCTCTGTTCAGTCTCCTTTGTTTTCCTGTTCAGTTTCTCTCTATATTCCTGCCCTTTCTTTCCGCCTCTGCAGACTCCTGCAGGGCCTGGTTTCCTCAGTCCTGTTGGGCTTTGTGTGGTCCAGGCTAGCATGTGTGTGTGTTTGGGAGGGGGCTGAGATTGCTGTAATTACCCAGTCATACCTGTTCATTAAGCGCACAGTTGGACCCTCGCTCATAAGCATTTAGAAACCAATTGAAGCAACGCGGGCCATTAACAACTCCTGCACTATAAGAGACGGAGAGCGGGGAAGAAAGAACGAAGAGGAGTCACCATAATGATGAAAGATAAATGGCAGAAAGACATTGTGTGCTAATCACACAGGCCTCTTCTTTATCCCAGCAAGTGATGCTGAGATGCAAAAGAGAAAAAAAGATGGTACTACACAGAGGAAAGAAGAAGGATAAGGAACAGTATGGAGAAAAAGAGAATAAGAAACAAGACGAGAACAGTGGCGAAGAGAAGAGAAGAGAAGAGAAGAGAAGAGAAGAGAAGAGAAGAGAAGAGAAGAGAAGAGAAGAGAAGAGAAGAGAAGAGAAGAGAAGAGAAGAGAAGAGAAGAGAAGAGAAGAGAAGAGAAGAGAAACAACAACAGAGTAACTGAGACTCATGAGAAGTAACAGAAGTGAAGGGCCAGAAGAGAAGAAAAGGTAAATGACTTTGACAGAAGGATAATGAATCATGAGGATGAAAGCTGAAGTGTGTGAATGAGAGTGATTATGATACAATGGCTCTCGGTGTGTCGTCTGATTGCACAGGTATCCTCTCATCAGTGGGGGGTGGTGCTCAGTCCACAGGGCTCACTCTCACACATACAGTATGATACTGAGAGACAATTACACATACCAAACAACTCAACTCTGCCTTACACTTAAACAATAGGCAATGATTTCAGATCATCAGGCACCGTCTCTCTGCTTCAAAAGATGAAGGAGGAAATATCTCTTTAAGCTCTTTAAGTCTGACTGCTGTTTTATAGAGGTCAAAGCTTGACCCATCAGTCAGCTCTCAACTTCACATAAAGTAGTACAGAATGTTGCTAGATGCCTGGGTTAGAACTAAATTAGCTATATTACATAATTTCTTATATTTTTCATAATATATAAATAATGTTTCTGTTTGAAATATAATTTTTTTACAGTGTAAAGACAGTGTAAATTTAATTTTAAAATAAACAAATATCTATTAAAGGGGTCAAATTCTGTCATTATTTACATTATTTACCTTTATGACTACTGTGAATCACAAAATAAGAAATTCTGAAGCTTTCAAGGCTTAAAAAAAGCATGTGAAAGCTAAAGTTAGCCATATGAATTGTACGCCGTTTTGCAAGTTTCTAAACACACACTGTACAGTACAATAACCATGCGCCATTATTAATGGAAATGGATCCTGATGTAGGCCTTATTCAAGGCATGGCAATGTCAGATTTTCAAAAAATCATTCTTTTGAGACCAATCTTTTCAATGATTCGGTTGACTTGTTTTACAAAACTGGTCTGAAAGATTTGTTCATCAGTCAGCTGTTAAGTTCAACTCACCGATTCAGTCTGGTCGCAAGGTAAAGATTATCAATGTATTACTTATAACATCGGTTATTATTTTTAGTTATTACATTATTTCCTAACATGCATCCCTGAAATAGATTTTAATAGGCCTTTTCTACCTTTATGAGGAACATCTCTCTTATTTCTAACATATATTTGCGTTGTGTGTATATTTGATTTATATCAATTCAATTCAAAGCAAATAATTGAATGTGTCAAAATTGTCAAAATTTAAATAGGCCAAGAATAAAATATATGTAATGTTTGATGTTAGATACCATCATTTATATTTTGCATTTTCATCCTGATCCCTGGTTAATTTCTGAGATTCTAATTAAGATCCTGTCACATGTCAGATCATTCATATTTCCTAGTGTAATTCTGCCAAACCCAGAACACAGTGTGTGTTGAATGTGTCACAATTGAATGTTACTCATGGTGAAGTCCAGGCCATTTCCAAACCTGAAACACATCATGAAGTCAAGAGTGTATTTTTACATTCAAAACATCATACTTGACACAGCTTAAAGCATATTGAAAGGAATCAGATTTATATGGAGTAAAGCTAGGCAGCTAATAATGTGCTGTTGCTCAGAGAGGAAGTGCAACATGCAGGAAAGAAACTTCATATGACAAACTTTTCAATCACGCCTCATCAGTCCTCCTGTGCCATCTTTAATACAGCTCAGATAATGGCGTTGGTAATTGGTCATAGCGCGCTAGATTGGGAGGAAACATGCCGCGCTATTGTGCCCGTCCCTTTTGTTGTGGTTAAAAAGAGGGAAAAAATAAGATGCAATTTAGACACTTTTAAGAGGTGATCATTTCTCGCGCTTTTTTTCCTCTTCTCCGCCAAAATCATAGTGAAATTGCTGCCTCAGGAAGACTGTAATTAAACTCAAAGTGGCTCTCCTCTGAGGCGCACGCCAGGCTAAAATTAACAGGGCCCTATTAGCGTTGGGAAGCACAGCGTCATCGTTGGTGAGCGCCTTTGGCAAAAGAAACGTCCTGGCGATGTGACTTGCTGTGAGAATCCTGACAAAAACACGAAGAGCTCCAGCTGCTAATGGCGAGCTGTTTTAACACTAGCTGTGTCAAGGATTTGATTGCTCTCACCGCTGTTAAGTAAAAGTCACACCGAAGAAATCAAGTGTTACTTAAACTTTTTTAAGATTTAAAAAAGGTTTAAATTAACTGTGCTGCATAAGATACTGTACATCAATACAAACACATCTATACCGCTGAAAAATAGGTCTGAGACATTATAAAGCACAAATGAACTACTCTGAAGATCTAAGGTTTATGGTAAACCTCTAAAATGGAGGTTTCAAAAAAATATTCTGACCGCACTCTGGCCATTATAGAACGTCAGAGAGAGTCTTAAGTGTTTTAAAAGTGAAAAATGTCTGTAGCTGCACTCTGACTCTCATGGCCTCGGGCGGGATCGGAGGGCAGATCTGCGCATGCTCTTGACACAAACCAAAACAGGCAGATGTTTGCTGCATTAGAGGCTGTCAGCCTGTCATTTCACCTGTCCGCTTGGCACAGTGTCACATCTTCTTACATCTGTTCCTGTGGGGCGCATCTATAAAAACCCAGTGCTGTATGTAACGGGAAGAGACTACACAGCCACGCTTTGGGTCACAATCAGAGCACTTAGGGTTTGATTTTTGATTTTTTTTTTTTTTTTTGCGACAACTTGCAAAAAAAAGAAAAAATACATTTTTAATTGTGACAAATAAATAAAAACATCACTGATTGGATAAACTTAAGGAAAATAGTAAAGATAATAAATTAACAATAATAATAAAATGAATATTTTTATTAATATATTTGACTCATAATTTTGAATTGGTTTTCTGCCTTTTCAAATGAGTAGCCTACCAGAGAGTGGTGTGGACATTCATTTCTCACTGTAATTCTACATCACTGTCTCCACCAAGAGGTAATTTTGCTAACAACAGGATACAGTTGGTCATATAGAACAAAAGGTGTTTCCCTGTTGATAGCAGCCAACCTATATGAGAAATAATATATTGATGGTGATAATAATAACAATAATATTAAATATAGTGGTGGGGAAATACTTAAAGTGCACTGCATTTAGGCAAAACTAGACTGTATCTGTTCATCATAGTTTACTTTAATCTTAGTTCATGCATCATAACTGCAAAGGTAAAGTTTAAGTGTCCACATTTCACAGTTAAAATTATCTATCCAATATTGAGAAAAAGTACGGGAGAAAGAAAAAACGTGTAAAATGCATTTCTACTTTTACTAAGCTAAAGTAAGCTTTACTTCTTACACTTTGACTGATTTACTGATTCGTTTTAGAGGTAAAATCCTGTAAGAGTCAAAACATTACATTCAGAAGCAGCAGATTTTATAGTTGTTTTACATTAGTTGTTTATAGAAGTAACATAAAACATATTCACACTACTCCAAGTAGTCGAATTGGATATGCATATTACCAGTTAGTATAAAGCATAAGGCCTTAGGTCAGATAGCATGTTGCAGAGACTAGTGAGAAATCTGAGGTCAGTTACAGTTTACACCGAAATGGATTTCATTAGATACACGCATAAATTTGTCGAAGTTTGTTCAGTATGACAAGACAAAAAAAGTGATACATTTAAGCCATGAAGACCTGAGAAATATATAATTTGATCTTGGGAGATCAAAATGAAACTGCAATGATTTTTTTTTCTTGAAAATGTAATTGAATGCAAGTTTTGAAATTTGAGTTAAGTGCTTGCATATATTAATAAAGCACAAATACTTAAAATACTTTAAATTCTTAATTAGATGCTATACTGCAATTAAGTCAAAATAAGCCTCTGGTACACAGAAGAAACATTTGAATAAATAATTACAATAGGTTTGACAGGCATGAGATAACTTCTGTAGTAGCAACAGGCCTGCAATAGTCCTCTGATTTTAAAGACTGGAAACAACTCCACCTGCTGGTCACTTTGAATATTTTCCCATAGTCATTATTGATAGCTACCGTTTCCCCACAAAATAATGTTAAGTAGACTGGATAAGCGTCCTATTAACAAACATACCCAAACACAAGCCATTAAACGGCTAAAGAGCTCCAGCAGTATTGATAAGACACAACAGTTACAGTTAACAGAAGAGACTGCAGTCAGTAAAAGATAGCTTTATTTAGTCTGGGGCACATCTGTGTTACATCAACTTGTTAATGTTATAAAATACAAACCATCATTTCAAAATAAAAGCAACGTAGCTTTGAAGTTTACTTTGTTTAATGCACGCTTGTCACCTTTAATAAATACTCTCCATTTATACAAGGACAACAACTGCTAACAAGAATGCAACAAAACAATATTTTAAACAATATATTTCATTTTTAAGAGTCAGAGGAAAGGCAGACACAACAAACACATGGTAACCACACATGGAAAAAAAAAAAAAGTAGAAACGACAAATTAGGACAGCTGGATTAATGCTCCTCATTAAACTAGTGATTATGTTTAACGTCAAACAGCAGAGTAATATTGCACCGTCTGAGATGTTGACCACTACCTAATACTTCAAGAATCAATAGACCGGTCCAAATGATTGCTCCGTTTAGTTTAAAGTGCACCTCAATGGGGTTCATTTTGCTCGTCATCGACCCTTACGGACAGTGACACATTGTATTTGTATCCGATTGCTCATAAGAGTATTGTACCAGTCTAAAGTGAGACAACTCACTTCACATGTCTGATTGGTCTCAAGAGCCATTTCAACTGGAACGGAAAGCTAATACTGTGAATGGGTATTCATTATTTAGATTTTGGCCCCTATACAGGTACACAGATCCTCTGGGTTACAGGTCCAGGGGCTGTAGGAACAAGGGTTACGTGTTACAAAACACACAGACGCATTATGAAGGGGACAATTAAAGATATAATATCTACAATTGTCTTATATAATTCACAAAACATTTTTGTTCACTCTTTAGCAAACAATTTGTTTTTAAGGAACACTTTAGGAATCAGCACACATTCAGTTCAGACGTGAACAAGCACAAAAACTGTCACAGAACAGGCATGAATCGCTCGCCCTTCAGTCAAAAATAGAGATAAGGAAAAGAACAATGGCACAGACAAAGGACGAGAAAAGTAAATACATAAAAAGTAGTAAAGAACAGTACAAAGACTAAAAGTGTTAAAAAGGAGAGTAAAAGACAGAAAACAGGACGTTTGCTCATGTGGTAATGTTATGCCTTTTCTCATCCCATTCATTATCTATACCATTATCACTATTGTGAATATGCTCATAAAATAAAATGTCTGACCTCAACCAACAGTAAGGGTTTCGTTTAAAAACAACTGCCCAAATCGATCAGACTGGTCACATTCAGAACATGTACCACTGAAACATCTCACACAAATTTACATTAGCACCCTTGCACACGTACGTTCACATACGCACACAACGTACCAACACTTCTACTTGTCTACCATAAGAAAAATAATAGTTTTCGCATCTCACATATCTAATTTCTGTTACTCTGTTAACATGAAAAGAAAAGGTGCAAACTTCAAAAACTAGTCTATTGTAAGTGTCTTTGACGGCAGTAGACATAATACTGCCAATGTTTTCCTTGTCTATCACAACACTGTCAAATGTTACACGATGAAAGTTGTAAAACAGTTTTTACTTTAGATTTTCATATACTTTAGTCTTCTCAGTGCTTAAAGCGGTTTATAATAGTTAGTTTTTTTTTTGTTTTTTTGTTGTTGTTTTTTTTTTTAAAATCAAACAGCCGGCAGCAATTCTAGCCATGTTTAGTAGCATTTTTGTCTTTTTTATGCCAAAAAAAAAAAAAAAATGTGACGATGACCATGCCAGCGGACTCATTGGAAGCCTTTATCCAATCAAGCCAAGGAATGTGTTAGAAAAAGTCACTTTTCACTCAAACTGTAGTTCATTATTTTGTAACATTGTTCCAATCCCAGGTGTTGAACTCCATTCGCATTACATGGTTATGTGGTACTTGTCGTCCCATTGAGTAACTGGCTCAGTTAACACCGTTAGGGAGCATTGAGCAGTATTTTAACAAAGCCTTATTGAGTTCATTCTGCATTGTTAATGAGCCGAAGACGATCCGTGTCACTGGAAGATGAGGATATGGTTGCCTTCAACGGAGAGGCACCAGTTATATCCCATAGACTTTGGACTGGATGGGGCTTAGGGGCAGAAACGGTGCTGTCCTGCTGGTGGGCATCACCTGTCAGTCGATTTGAATGACAGCACAGATGAAAATACAACCCTGAAGATGATGCAGACTAATGTCAGACCTTCTAAAAGCATTTCTGAGATGTGCTAACCTGAGTAAACAAACCTTACACTTTGGTGGTTTTGTCATGAACTAGGGGAAAGACTAATGAGCCTTCTTTGTTCAACATTAGTTGCAGTTTTAGATCTATACATTTTTTTCTGCTTGAAAGAACTAGTCTGTGAACTGCAAGGAGTTCAACACTAAAGTCCTCTTAAATATTGCAGGAACGTTTTTCATTCCAGCGAAATCTACATTGTTGACATCAGTCATTTAATAATCGCTTGTACGTCCTTCATTCAGTATGTCTTGATAAGAACATTCCTTATTTTGTCCTCAAATAACATCTGGTCAATGCTGAGCAAGCACCCACCACGTCAATGCTGAACAAGCACCCACGTCAATGAAGGACAAATGTCCCGACTAGCATCTGTTCATCTGAGACACCTATACCTCTGTCTTTGTCTGTTCAACATTCAACCATTCATTCACCTATGAATAAATGCTCTCTCAATGCCTGTGCTTGTCTCTGGGGCTCAGATGCGACCATTGCCATGGCTACTGCCACGTCTGGAGGACAGGCTGTGAGGGGCGTAGTGACCATCAGAGGTCAAGGTCAGGCCAGACACCTCACAGGCCAAAGCCAGCTGCCTCAACGTATCCAAAGCATCTAGCTTGGCACTCCGCAGGAGGTCACACTGACCCTAAAAAGAGAGAGACATGAATTACATGAACCGGGTTGGTTATGAAGTTATATTATACATCAGTTAGCTCTGGTGCATGGATTTGATTAGGCTCACAGTCTGTGCATTAGCAGAGGGATTTTTCAGTGACTTATGCAGGTTACATATTTACGCCAGTAGGTATCTTTTTGAGTGAATCATTGCATCACTGAATCATTCATTCAAACTGATTTGTTTCATGACAAGTCAGTTACTGAATCATTCACTATGTCAATAAACCACCCTATTGCATAAATCTCATTTTCATAGATTTTACTGTGAACAATTCATCTGTGTACACAAAAAGTAAGATTTTTAATCAAAACGTTAGAACTCTAATCCCTGCCATAACTATTTTCTTTTCCAATATTTTGTTACACTTGGATGTACTTCATTGCAAAGTATTTCATATACAAGTCACAGCAGCAAACATTTGCCTTTTGGGAAATGATCACGAAAACTGATTTTTTTTAAACAAAAACATTTTATAAGTGGACCTCAGTGGGAAAAACAAATTCATTAAAAACATATGTCCTCTTTAAAGGACATCGAAGATTTATTGACTAAAGCTCTAAAAAATACAGCAACTATTAATAATAGCCAAACAAGAGACTTGGTTTTTCATAGCTTTTATGGCAATGTCTCTTGTTTATAGTCCCAAGTGTAAGGTAAATGCTGTTGCATAATCTTTTAACCCATAAACATCAAATGGAACTGAAACATGAATTTCCAATCGACTAAAACCTGCTCATTTCAAAAGTCCACCGCACACACGCTATATTTATAAGGTCAAACAACTTACGTTAGCAAGATAGAATTTCAAAACAACAGAAGCCTTTCTCCCTTTCGTCTAAAAGCAGAGTGAAAACAAAAAAATTCAAGGCTATTTGAGGGAGGGAAAGAGAAGCTCACGCTATTTACCTTCAGCACAGTGATGTTCCAAGCGAAACTTTCCACAGCTTTACTTTGTTTACGGCCTTTTAGATTTTCCTTTTCTCCCAACCTGGGCAGGTCTTCATGAAACACCATTCCTAAGAGGACACATAACAGAAAAGAAACATACATAACGTGTATCATTTTCTTTCTCTTTTTTTCCTCTGGCTTGAGGTTTTCAAAATGCCATTTATGGTGCAAACACGCTTCTGCAGGAACTGAGCTGCCAAATAATGGATGATATGTACTCATTCATCCTCTGGTTAGATAATATTGTGCTTCCCTTGATGAATCTTGGCATGGCCTCTGTAAGCTGCCCTTTCATTCCTAATCTGCTGTGTTGTCTGTACTTGCTCACTTTTATTTCATCAATATACCCTCATAAGGACATAAGAACACAGTATTTTGACCTAAGTGACTCGGATATATGTAATTGGGGGTAAAAAAAATATTTGTGTGAGAGATAATGAGGCTAGAAACAGACAGTGAGGATATTCTAGTACTTGTAGAAAGCATTTAATGATCTTGTCATATCCATTTCTTAAGATTTTAGAGTAGTAACTGTATAACTGCAGTATTTTGGTAGTTACCATGGTAAAACTAATTTGTTGAGCTATTCAGTCAAGCTACTCTTTTGAAAAAGTCATTAAAAAAAGCTACTAAAAAAATAGTAACAAAATACAATTTTCAAATAAACTTATGTATTCTTACTACTATTATAATAATATTTTAATAAAATTTTTAAATTTACTAATAGTTAATTGATCATTTTTAGCATAAAAACATTGAGGAGTTTTTAATTAAAGAATGTCAATTAGGGTGACGGATCATACTTGAACAATTACGCGCTTTTAAAAAACTGGGTCGCAAACACAGTGATAAAAAGCACCATTTTCTACATTAAATATAAAAAGGAAGACAGAAAGCTCCATGCAGGGACTGTGAATGATTTATTTAAATGGTGAATTGTTTATTTACATGACACCACCAGAATGAAAAGAGTCACAAATAAAGAATCAGACTTCCCAAAGCTACATTCTTTGAATATTGCGTCGACTAACTTGGTTATAAAGCTGCACGTCCAATACAATATCACATAACAGTGGTGGTGTGGTTTGTCATGCTATGAAAACAAATATGCTTTGGAAAAAAGTTTGTAGCTCGTTACTGGAAAAGCTACACAAACAGAGCCATTGATAGTGGGGTGAAAAGTGTGTGACTTTTCAAAGGACCCCCTGTGGTGGGGGACCCACTGCGATTTTGCCAAAGGGGGGCCCCACAAGATAAACAGTACCAGTGACCCCGATTAATTAGCAACAGCTCTGCTGTCACACTACTAGAAAATGTAATTAAGAACATCACTAGTATAAGTACCTCGTCAACACTGGATACTGTGTAGACTTACATAATTTCAAAACAACTCTGTGAAGGTATTTTCAGCACCTTTCAGGATAAAAGGCAATGTTTCAAAGTGTTGATAGGGGACTGCGAGTGTTGTGAATAACAGGATCTACTTGGAAATGTATTTTTCAAATTTGAAAAATCTGTGAATTGTTTCTCAAGATTTTCTCACCTCCTCTGGGACCTGACTAAAATATCATTCGGTGGAAAGAAAATACAAAGATGATTCATCCCCACTCATTTTCTCCCCCCACACCTCTACTCACCTTCCTTCTGCACTTGTGCGATTCTCTCATGCACTCCGTCTGAATTTTCTATCAGCTGTTTGTTGGCACAGATAATCTGAAGGAGGATACAAAAATGAACTATATTATGATCTGCTCATATATTTTAATAAGATTTTTTTCAGCCAAGACACACTGCTTTGATCAAAAACGACAGTAAAGACATTTACAATGTTACAAAAGATGTCAGCTTTGCCATTAAAGGAATAAATTTAAATTAAAATACATTTAAAAAATAAGCAGTTATTTTAAAATGTATTGACACTTCATAATATTACTGTTTTACTGCATTAACACAAATGCAGCCTTGATGAGCGTTAAGAGACTTCTTTAAAAAAACATGAAAACAATTAATCAGTCCCAAAACTATTCAACAGTATTGTACACTTACACAAATTTTATGTATATGGCTAAAAATGTGAACCCAAAGGACTAATTTCCTCAAAATATAACCCTGCTGATCTCACATGTCTCCCAAAAGAATGAGAAACTGCTCCTGATTTTGCATGAGATTCTTCTATGACTTAGCCAAGCTAATTCATACATTATTCATTTCATAGGTCTATACATTTACTCTATGTAAACTACTCTCTCATTTCTGACCTAAATAATACTCAAACATTATACACATCTGAGAACTCTATTAAGAACTATGAAAAAGAGATCTTTAAGCAATAAAATTCTGAGACGACCCTTGCTGCCCTCTCTCACAGTGCAGATATTTATAAAATGTAGTCCTGCCAGTCAGTGCTGTCTGACTCTCTGGCTCTCAAACACACAACAGGACCCAGAGTCAACCCACAGAGAGAGACAGAGAATGAGGGAACCTACAAAAGGAGAGGAGGAGGATGGTGACTAAAGCCTGAAATGTCTTACTCACTCCGATGTGCCTGTCCTTACTCCCACACACATACATGTGGGATGGATAAAAAGACAAATGCCACTGTAATGGCAGGTAATGCAGAGTTAGCTTATATTTGCAGCAGTGAAATGTCATGTTTTAAGAATTACATAAAGAGAGAGGTCTCTCTAGCCTAACATTAATGGTTTTATCTGCACATTAGTCACGCCTGGGAAATTTAGCATAAGCATGAAGTTGGCCTATTGTAGTCTATGAAACAGAACCACTAACAGCCCGACAGAAAAACAAATGGCAATGATGCATGACATTAAAATAGCCTACATAATTGGGCGTCTCTTACCGTGTCATAACCATTTAGCAGTTTACGAGTGGCATCAGTCAAGTTGCCCACAGGTTCCAGGTATGGGTAGCCTTCCTTCAGAGTGAGTGTGGCACTTGGGGGCCCGTCTGGACTCTGCAGC
Source organism: Acrossocheilus fasciatus (assembly GCA_036784905.1). Classification (NCBI taxonomy): domain Eukaryota; kingdom Metazoa; phylum Chordata; class Actinopteri; order Cypriniformes; family Cyprinidae; genus Acrossocheilus; species Acrossocheilus fasciatus. The sequence continues at coordinate 24,247,842 of CM071946.1, read as the reverse complement.
CTCGTGGCTAAGCTCTGGATGCACTGCTTCAGTGTGGCCATCGGGGGGAGCCCACACTGCTCTTTAAAAGCCGCTGTGGCACTCTACAGAAAGAGAAAAACATGAACACACAGGCACACACTTGGTTAACACAAATATTTCAATAAGCCCAAGAGACAGAGATAAAAGTAAGTAACATGATAATAAAATAAGCACAAAAAAACGTCATGTTAATAAATAAACTTATTTTTTTAGATGTCTCCTGCACACAGGATTTAAAAAAAAAAAAACACAGTAAAACAAATATTGTGAAATATTATTACAATTTAAAATAATCGTTCAATCGTTTTCAATTCATTTTAAAATATAACTTATTCCCGTGATGGAAAAGCTGAATTTCTAGCAGCCATTACTCCAATCTTCAGTGTCCTTCTATTATGCTGATTTAATGCACAAGAAATATTTCTTATTAAGCAGCATAACTGCTTTCAACATTAATAATATTCTTGTGGAATACTTCTTTTTTTTTTTCTTTAAAAGACAGAAAGTTTAAAAGAACACCATTTATTTGAAATGGAAATCTAACATTATACAGTACATTATACACTTTTGATCAATTTTATGTATCCTTGCTAAAATGCCTTAATTTCTTATAATATTCTTTAAAAGAAAAAAGAAAAAAAAATGGACCCCAAACTTTTAAATAGTATAGTACAGAGTACTCAAAGTATACAATCACAACTGCAAGATCTATTTAAAAAAAAAAAAAAAACAGGAGCCAAGAGCCTGAAAACTTGAAAAATGGTGACATTTATATTTTTTGACGCTGACTGTATTATGTAAAGCTACTCTCACGAGGCAGAGCCAAAATAATGACTTCTTTCCTTTATACAGACAGATAAACCTGTGCAATTTAACAGCTTTCTGTGTCTGCATGACTGTCAAAGGCCTCAGCTAATCACATTTCAGCTTTTTATCATACATTTCCCTTCATTACATTGTGGCAGATAGCGAGCCCGTTTCTATTTTCCACCTGACAGAATCACACACCCACAACCGTGATTAACAAAGCCATTTGGAGATGTACGTGTGTGTTAAGGGGGCTTCATGTGGGTGATTAATCTGTATATCTGTGTTTATTTGTATGAGAAAGAAGTCCATAGGGTAAATGCTGTGAATAAAGTGGACATTGTGGCTCAGATATATTATACTGGAAAATGGAATAGATATGAAAGAAAAAGGGACCAGTGTGTACAGTGACCCCATGAAGTATTTGGACACTGAAAATGTATGAATGTCATTAGATAAAAAAGATGATTCTTTCAATTCAAAGAAAGATAAGAATGCATTTGGGCTAAATTTATCAAACAAACCAGTCTGCTACCTGTGGTGTGTGAGGTAACAGATTCGTAATTCTACTAAAAAGGCCTGCTGGATCAGATGGTTAACAGTAATTGAAAAGATAAAACGAAAGCCATGTTTCAAATAGCTTTTGGAGCCGCTGTCTGGTTGTGTGTTTATCTCGGAGATCAGCAGGTTTGGTGAACACAGTAATTATGGATGTGGAGTAACTCCTCTTCCTCAACACACTGCGGTGGCAACTAATCCTGGCACTGTCACCTGACCCCACAGATACTCTACCCTCCATCCCTCTTCCTCTTACCGTCACCCATAAATCATACCTTAACTTCACAGAGTCTAGGTCAGCAGAACTGTTGTTTCATTTCTAGGGCTTGCTTGAAAATTCAGATCAACACATTGAGATGCTAAAAATGTGCGTGTTTACATCAGTTGAGTTAAACCCCAGAAATGGCAAGTGAACTGAGGTTTGCTTTTACAATGGATGGCAATACTCCAGTGAGGAGGTGTCTGGTTTTTACATGTTCAGAACTGAGACTTGCAATTTCATGTCAGCTGATTATTAAAAGTCTGAAGATTCGACCTAGTGAGGTCGAATCTTCAGGTGAGTGGCTTTAGGATGTGATACTATTACTTGTGTACACTTCAAGCAAATGTTTAATGAAAAGAAAACAAATATATTCATCCACCTAATGTCTCACTATTATATCTGTTTTCAGTGTCTGACAGGGCCGTGTTATTGGTGAGCGACACATATTTACAAACGGCACCAATTATCTGCACGACCCACTGAACAGCACTAATAGCACTGACAAAAAGCTACTTAATTGTTTTGTTCACTAATTCCAAACCATTTCATTTAGACAGCTCTGATTGGGAGAGCCAGCCGTCAATCTCTGACACTAATGTGGCCTCATCCAATCACAAATACATCCATTTTAAATGAAGCATATTAGTAAAAGCTGCACCCGTAGAATATGATAGAAAGAATATAAAATATTTAGAAATACAATCAAATATTTAATTATAAAATCTTTCGAAATTATTCCAATAAAATAATATTTACTATTTATTAAGCTTTTAGATTATAGGTTTCTATGCAGTGCACTGATAACTTCTGAAAACTTATCAGGATGCTAGTCCCCAGCACAGCCCTAAGCATAAAGTGGCTAAACCTTACATTTTTGACAGGAATGAAAATAAGGCTGTGATGGATAGAAGTGCAGTGGGTCCAATGGGCTTTACTGTTATTAAACAGCATACCAATAGTTCAGCTGATGAAACGTCTTTCTAAATAACTTTCAACAGAATAATAACTTCATAAAACCATTTTGAAATTTGTGAGGACCTTTATACAGTGTGTGATTTTGCAAGGACTGTAAGTCTATCCCTCACAGTGTTGTTTTCATCTGCGTTAAATTCAACAGTGTCTAACCTGATTAAGGTCTATAGTAAAAAAAAAAAAAAAAAAAACTAATCATTTACTCAACCTCGTGTCATTCCAAACCCATAAGACACAAATTAAAATATTTTTTATGAAACATGAGAGGTTTCTGTCTCTCCTTTGAAAGTACAGGCATGCAAGCCTAATTTGAATCTTTTCATTTTAACGAAGCAATCATATTTCTTCACAAAACTTGGATTAAACCACTTTTACAATGCCTTTATAACCTTGGATCCGTGGATCAGTCTGTCTTTGAAGAATAACCAAAGTCTTATGGGTTTGGAACAACGTGAGGGTGAGTAAATTTTCATTTTTCGGGTGAGCTATCCCCCTATTACCAGCAAGATTGCCTTGATCATCCAGCATCACATGGAAAAAAAAACATGCTGGCCGACCAGCACCAAACCGCACTAATCTACACAAACCAACCTGAACCAGAATGGAAATTCCTACATGTGTAACCTGGTCTTTTCAGCAGGGTGTGGCTGCCAAGTAGTGAAGAAGTCAAATTGCTAGTATTACTGTTGTCTGAACATGCACAACCTCCCTTACCAGTGCATCCTCTCGCAGGTCTGTAGCTTCTCGCAGAGGTCCGCTGGCTGGGCGGAAAGTGTCATCCAGCACTTTGATTCCCGTGTTACGCAGAGTGACATACTCTCGTCCACGCCGTGCTCCTCTCCTGACGGACAGACCCCGTCTCTGGGCCTTTCCCCCACCTCTGCGGTTAGTGATGGCAATGTGTACAAACAGGCTGGCGTGGAGCAAAGGGTCTCCAGCGAGGCCCAGCAGGGGCACATTGCGGTAACCGGGCTGTAGACAGTCAAAAGCGATGGTGTACTGGCCAATGAAATCATCACCTATATAATCATCATCCAGAACTACGAAACGCAGCAGGGCTAGTTCAGGCATGTTCACCTGAAAAGAGAAAACAGTGAATGTAATTTTTGGCCTCTTCAGGTGTGCAACATTCTACTGATGCAGCTGTAAGGAGAATTAAATATCTAAGGTGTGTAAACAGACACTTAACACACGAGCAGACATTTTGAAATATGAAGCATTCAAAATTTAGTGCAGACCACTGAGCCAAACGTGCCACTGTAACACCGCAGAATATGGTAGTTAAAAGATAATTTGCATAAAGCGCATTTCCACCGTCTCATCTATTTAAATATGGAAATGTTTAGTATGCACACACAATATCACCTGGACATCTGGCTATGTAGGACAAACACACACATTAATAAGGACACAATTTAACAAAATCATAAGCCTACATATTGCACACCATGAATAACTGCGGGACTGTTACAGGCTGAAACAACTTATAAAAATGATTTTGTAACTATTGTTAGAGGTTCACATAACCAATAAGCATACTCACACAGTAACAAATACACTGAAAATAACAGGAAGTCCATTTCACTGCTTCCTTTGTGTCAGAAAAACAGGAACAATGGTATCTGAGAGTAATATCACTTAAATTACTCATTTGTGCATCTCCAAAAGAAAATGTATCGTTATCGAGAGGTGTGTGTGTGTGTAAGCATATTCATGATATGTAGATGTATGTGTTCTAACACAAACACACACAAAACAAGTGAGACACAAAAGAGTTATGTCACACTGAATATGCATATTCACGCTAAGAAAAAAGAAAAACAGAAAATCTGGCAGGAAAACAGACAACAAAGATAAAACGCCTCAGCTGGCAGCAGACACCCACGCAGACGCCTGGACACAACTCATGCAAGAGAAAATAGTTCAAGACAGGTAGTGCAGCATCTCAGAGAACCTGCTTCATGCTTCTGTACATGGACAAATTTAATGAACTCTACAGACAAAACTGTTCTATGATATTACCATGTTTTTGGACATGGTAATACCATGTTAAGACCATGGCTGTATGTTGCTGTAATAACATAAAGGTACCAAATAAATACTGTACAATGGTACATAAATAATTACAGTACAGAAAGGATCATACACACATCTAGGTATGACAAATACATACTCTACAGAGACACTAAATAAAGACCATTATATAAAGAGTTATATAGCAAATCTCAACTGCTGAATTGCTAGCATCATTGCAAAATGCAAGAGTATTAAAACATTATCAACCTACTCTAATCTGTTAAATACGACTATTGGGCATGAAGTTATTAAAATGTTATCAAACAACATCGTGATTTTCTGTAAAGCTGCTTTGAAGCAATGTGAATTGTGAAAAGTGATACACCGTTAAGTATGATTTGAGTTGACTTGACATTGAGACTGGCATCATTAGGGGTACAGAGCTCTCTGTTACTTATCATTTTAGTGAAAATGGCCACAGGAAGAGATGTAAAAGCATTCTATCAGATCCCACCAGGGGATGCGCATTTGCTCCTCTGTTTCTGTGTGTGCATGTGTGTGTGTGTGTGTGTGCACGTTTGTTAGCGGGATTCTGATAGGTGTACCACTCCCATGACTTATAATTGTATGACGTCCTTGAGCTCCAAGCAACAAGAGACAAACAAATGCAAACAACAAGAGGCACAATCCCCCAGGACAGAATAAGTGAGAGAGAGAGAGTGTGAGTGTGAGTGTGTGTGTGTGTGTGTGTGTGTGTGTGTGTGTGTGTGTGTGTGTGTGTGTGTGTGTGTGTGTGTGTGTGTGTGTGTGTGTGTGTGTGTGTGTGTGTGTGAGAGAGATATATTTGTGATTTCATTGGATCCTTCTCAAAACCTCCTCTTCAAATAACCATATGGCACAGTCTTTGGTTTAAATCACAATAGCAGGGATTTAAATTTATAAGCGCTAAGGACAAGTCTCACCCACAATTTTTATCACTGTCTACTTCCAATACAATGTTTATGATGTAGAAACCCATCCAAAAGGCACATATCTACCTTTATACTAAACATGGATTCATATCAGAAGACTGTTGTTTCCTAGTCAGTGTTGCAGAGCATTTATCAGGTCTAAACATGACAAATGCAAAAACTGTGTAGGGTAAGCAGGCAATAAATACAGAAGTACTTATTTACTGCATATTCCTGTCAAAGTCTTCCTTGTCATATTCTAATAAAGGATATTTTTATTTTAAAGCCTTCAATTTCCTCTTGTTTCAGCATGAAATGCAAGCGTATGGAGCTTTGTTATAATCTATACTTGAAAAGTTTTTTGTGGCAAACAATATTAGCTGGTTTATATTTAACTCGGTCTTACAATACGAACAGTTCTGGCATGTATTGTGACAATAGTGTGTTTATTGAGTGCTTGAACATCTATCTGCTTGATAATAGAAACTAGTATTCTTGACAAAAAAAATTTTTAGCCTTCAAAAATTGCTACTAACACAATTTCCTTAAACATACAATAATTCTCTTCAGGTGAACCTTGTAAAAATGTACTGATTGGTTTAAGCAGTCTTGCATGTTTGTGTCCACTTCATTGCACTGGAAATCACAGGTAAAACAAACCCTCACCTGCACCGAGACGCTCTTAATTTGCATCTCGTAAATTAAAGCTGTCCAAATTTGGCACGCAACTGTAATTAGGCCCTGCTAAAAGAAAGGTCACATCACTGCAAAAATAAATAAATAAATGCTGGAAGAAACTGCCACCCACTTATAGGGCAATGTAATGAGGTATCTAGACTGTAGGTTTGAACTACAATCCAGGGCAAGAGCATTAGTGTTAGCAGGCCATTAAGTTTTGATGTAAACCTTCCCTAATTACAGATCTAAGAAGAGTTGTGTTGAGTTGCACACTCTTGCGTCATCCCAGTGTATCCATGAGGACAGACTGTATCCATTAACCTCATTCTGGTTGTGGATCACAGGTCAGTACTCTATACATTCATGTTATTTATGTATGTGACATTTCTGTTATTAGTTTCCAGCTCAGGTTAATGCATGCTAAGAAATGAAAGCAAACGGAGCAACCAGAGAGCTAACCTTTTATAAACTCACTGCATTCTATCAGGATATGTTTATGTCCAACTACATAGAAAGAAAATCATTCAAACTTTCACAACAAATGTCAGATTCTGTCATGAATCAGCGCTAAGAGCAGAATTAGCTTTCAGCCATTTCGTTTTCCTCTGAAATTGATCAGGCAGAGCCAATAATATTTTTGTTACAGAAACACAATCCTGTCAGTGGTGTTTTCACCTAATGGTAGCAAAATATAACACGTTAGTTTGGAATCACCTTGTCATTATTACAATCTTCTAAGGGAGGTCAATGAGTATGTGCTTTAGGATGATGGGGTATAGCCGAGCTCAGTTGGAACTGTGTTAATATTGCATGCAGCAGGTAATCAGTGTGAGACATGGCTCAGTTGCTGCTTCATGGACTGCAGCATTCTGATTAAGACACATGAGAATGGACACTGCCCTCAAGACTGATACTCAGAGAAGCTCAGAATAACTTTGCACGTCACTGGCCACACCACAGAACACAGGGTCAAAAACCCACAGGCAAGGTGTCATGTAAAACGTCTCATGTCTCAAAGTTTTATACCATCTTTTTCTATCACAGAAAAACATCAAACTACAGACCAGAAGTCAATAATTTCCTGTTTGGGAGTTGTGTTCTATTCATATTCTTATGCAGAACTGACCATTTGCAAAGAGCTTGATTGACAGGCTATCTGACCAGTCATAATGCCGAATCCACCATCTTGTCTGACAGCTACGGCCAGAAACGAATAATAAATTAAATTTTCTATTAATTAGATTGTGTTTTATTAAGCATGCAATAGGTGATTGTCTTCAGAAACATTTTTTGTTATGCTGGTTGAAAGTCTCTTCACATCCCGATAGCAATCATTAAGTTAAGTTTGTCTAAATATATTTATATATTCTGTGGATGGCGTAGGACCAAGAAATAATCGTCCAATCAAAACGCTCGTTCCGAGCATTTTTATTGACTTTCCTACCTGCCTGTCAACGTGTATTTGCATACCTCTGCGCACCCAGTTCGCACAGACAGGATACGTCATCAGCATGTTCACATACGCTATGCAGACTAAGCGAGAATAGCAGGCAAACATCAAAAACCTGATCTTCCTTCCTTGTATTGTAGTACTTTAACTAACTGTACTATAAAAGTTCTTACCAGTGAATGACATATGATGTACTGTAGTAATTTTGTCTCTGGTCGTCTGATCTGTTCGCGTTCATGCGTTCAGGAGGTGTGGCTTTGGACGGTGATTTGCAAGGAGGGTGGGACGTTCGCTTTCAGTACTATCAGGCTAAAGTTAGCATTTTAGTATTTCAAGATCTCCTACTGCACCTCATCTACACCTACCCCAACCCTAAACAATAAATGCAAAAACAGTCATTTTTGTTGTCAGTGTGAGAAAAATTATGCTATACTGATGTGTGCATGCCCATGTAGCCACAGCTGTATGCCTTAAAAATAAGACAGGAGGGTAGATTAACTTCGGTGGACTTCGGTCCGCGGTTGAAATAAAATACTTAATGATCTTCATTCATGTTCATTTTGTGCTTTAAGTACAGATGAAAAGATGAAGGGTTCACATGGCGCTTTAACTGAGGCAATACAGTGATCTCATCTGTCATTAAAGAGCCACAAAATGGTATTTATTGTTTAAATTTCCTTAAAAATTACAAAATTTGAGAGCTGAGAATCCTGAGACCTTGTACCAGAAGTAACCTGCTCTGTCTTGTCTGTCGGTGCGTTGTCAGTTTCCTCTTGCAATGTATTTCTTACTATGTGAGAACATGGTGTGTAGTGTGAGAGTGGCATTGTTTGTCAGAGATAGCAACAGTAACTAAGGAGGGCGGGTCTTTGCGAAGGGTCAGTTGTCATAAACAATGGGCAGTTATGAATAATTATATCCAAAACAGTGATTTTATAATTGTTAAATAATTTACATTGAGTAGATGTAGAAAACATTTTTTCTTTTAGATGTACTGCTGGTCATTGGTTTTGTGTGTGTGCATTCATTGTTCACTCATTTTACCATGGTAAAAAAGTAGAAATTAATGGCTACAGTACTGGCTACTTCACAGCCAATTTGAAAGTTACATGCAACTGCCACTAGGGGGCAAAATGCAAAAACCATATGCAAATATCATAGATGGTGGAAAGGCCGGCTTTAGTTTCAGTAAAGTGTTCCAACATCACATATGAAATAAGTTAGGTTTATATTCATGATGTTCTCGCTCTCTCACCTGGAACTCAAATGTCTCGTCAAAGAGTGGGTCATCCTGGTTCTGGGCAGCAGTGCGAGTTCTCTGCTCTGTGCAGTCTGCAGGCACTCCGTGCAGCTCCAGCACCACATATGGGTCAATGACCTCACCTTTGGCACCAGAGCCTTGTGGCTTGGGTAGACTATGAGCACTAATGACCTTCACCCTGAGTGTTTGTGGTGGTACACCGGGCACGCAGCCTTGTGACTGGGCACTGAAGTAGGAAACCTCCTCTCGCATGACTGCTGGACGAAGAACATACCCACACCCACCGTTCTGCATAAAACGGCCACGGGTCAGGTCTAGCATGGCACCTGGCGTCTGCTGGTTGAGTGCCACAAGTTGCACTCCTCCTTTCCAGTAGCCTTGTGGGTTTGGGTTGCTAGAGTCTAGCCTAACCGAGCTGGGCCGCACACGAGTTAGATTGCGCTTGGTAAAGTTCACCAGCTCCTCTGGGCTCTCACTGGCCAGCCGTCCTGCCTCTCCTTCCCCAAGAGAGCACAGGGTCCAGTAAGGGGGGTCAAGGTTCATAGGTGTGCCTGGTGTAGATGGAGTGGAAGGGGGGGAATGCTGTAGGGATGGCTGTGCACTCGTCCGGTGAGCATAAAAGTTGCGACTTCCAGTACGAGCAACTGCAACGAGATCAGACAATTCATGCCGCAAGCGGAGGCGCCTTGGTTGTGGGGGCGGGGGAACAACAAGGACCACCCCCAGTTCCTCTTCCCCAGGGATAGTCATCCTTCTGCCAGCCAGAGGACCACCACCACCAATCTCCTCATCCTCCTCAGATACCTCTCCTTCTGAACCTTCCTCTTCGGGGGGCAGCTTCTTTCCGACAAGAAGCACCTTTCCCTTCAGCTGCTCTGGAGAGGGCAAGGTGGTTGCACGACCTCCCAGACTGACAGGCAGAGATTCAGGGGTATAGAGCTTGGGTCCAAAAACCTTTTTTAGGTGTTGTGCAAGAGTACGTTGCTGGGAAGTTGAGCAACGCTGGCATAGATACAGCAGCAGAGGATACTGGGAGGTGAGAAACGCATACTTGTTGACTACTTCCAGTGCACTGCGCAGAGTAACAGAACCATGATGGTGATGGTGGTGGTGATGGTGGTGGTGGTGATGATGCTTTCCATCTGTACCATGGTCTACACCCAATAGTGGCTCCCCTTCTGGCCCATCGGTAACCCCAAGCTCTAGACACCGACAGCCAGTCTGCAGGGCTCGAATGAGACCCCCAAGATCAGCTCGGCCGTGCACTTGGTCATCCAGCAGGTAGGAGCGGTAGGAGGCACTGATGAAATAATGAGATAGGGGCATCTTCATGTCCTGGCACACATTCTGATGCTCAGGGTCTAATAACTGACACTCAGCTGACTGTAGGTAGCGGGTAAAGCCATCCAAGCCCAGTAGGCCTCGTTCACGCCCAGCTGCAGAGGGCTCAAAGCGGCGAAGAAGCTCCATGCAGCCCTCTGTGGTGGCCAATGATAGGCCTTGCTCACTCTCAAGGAAAAGACGCAGGTCTTGGGCGTCAAGGCACTCTCGGTCTTTTGAGAGTTGCACTAGCAAGAAATAGACATCAGGTCGCGTACACAACTCACAGTAGGCCTCCTGGAATTCTTCCAGCGTAACATGAGAGGTTAGCTTCTCTTTGCTCCGCTGAATCTCCTTAAAGCGCAATCGCACCTGATAAAAAGAAAAAAGAAAGTTGTATTAACGTTTTTAGTACACGTTTGTGTTGGCAGCACTTTTATGGATAACAGTTTGAGCTAGAAACCCAAACCTTGTTTTTTCAAAGCGTGATTAGAAGAAGATTAATCTACAAACTATTATCATTGTGCTATTGCCCAAGGCACTTGCTCCAGGGGAATGCCTTGCTTTGGATATTAAAGTATTTACTAAATGAAAAACAAAAGAACATAAGGACTACTGTCAGATGATGGTTGGTTATTGATGACCAAGGTCTTGATAGTTCTGCAGTCTACTGTATTTATCATCTGTTTGTAATGTAAGCCTGTCTCATCAGTTTTTTAGGGGTTGGTTCTTGAATAAGAAATGCTGGGGGGTGATATTCTTCCTTGAAAAGAACTTTGAAACTTAATGAGTAATCGCAGTACAAAACTATTACACAAACTAGAGGTAAATCAAATAAGCAGCTTGCAGCAGATAGTGATTTGAATCTTGTGAGACAAAATGTCATAAGGCAAACAAATTTAGGGACATCAGCGCTTCATAGGGCCTACTGTAGATCGTGTCCTGCATTTTTCAAGATTAGGATACAGCCAGGAGCAAAGTGAGTCATGCCTATACAGTCAGCTCCTCAATGCTTGCCCTTTTTGCCTTTACATGTCTCTCTAGACACATGAAGCAGATGCCTCACACCCGCTGTCACAAAGACTTGGAGACTTGGCCCTGTGGCTTCTGTCTGTCCTCCTCCTGTCCCCAGCTGTCCAGTCCACACACAAACACACATGCATGAAACTACTGTCACAGCTGCCAAATCGAAAACCAAACAATTGCTGTGCACCTCAGCAGGGCTGGCTATCAAGTCAAGCTAAGTAATGATACAGAGAGACGAGCTTTGGAACAACAATCATATTCCCTGTTCATATTTATGGCTCTTTAAGTGTTTGTTTTTCATCTCTTAGTGCTCTAGGACAGTAGTATGATTCTTATTTTATGCATCCTACATAAAAACCGCTGCAGTATATGCATTCCTGATTGCTTTCAATTTGGGGAGCCAGACATTCAGTATTGCTAGGCTTTTTCTAAACCCATTTACTCATGAAATGCAAGATTTTGTGGTCAATAAATTGAATTATAAAAGAATGTCCTACCTTTGCTTCCCTAATGCCAGGGCAGAGTTTACAGATGGTGGCCACTGCTGTGTCCTCAGACACAATTCCGTGTCCATCTTCATCAACAAGGGCAAACTCTGCCGCCAACCAGTTCTGCCTCATCTTGCTTCCAATACTGCCTTCTCCCACCCCTCCATCCCCTCCACTCCCTCCACCAATGGAACCAGGGTGAGACAACAGGTACCGCAACCCTGTCACCCAGATGTTGGCCACATCAGCAGAGAGAGCAACCAGGTCCAGGGACTGATACTCATCACCGTGAATGATGGAGAAGGCTGCTTCTTCAGCAAGGTGATCCGATGGACCATTGTGGAGAAAGGTCTCTGTGCTTTTCCCTGTACGGACCTCGCGAATAGCAGAGATGTCAAGTCGAGCTCGGTCACCATCTTTCTTGGAGGGTTCCCAACGGAGGCAGGCCAGCTCAGGATCCAGAGTGTAGAATCTCGAGTAGATGCGTGAGTTGGGTCGCACCTTCTTTAGCTCGCAGCCACCCTGCATGAAGGCAAGGCAATCTGCAGCACTGCTCACCTTCTTTTCTGATGGCATACTGCTGAAGGAAACAGTTTTCTTTCTCCCACCACTGACCTTGGCCACTGAAGGATCCTTGGAGAAAAAAAAGAAGAAGAAAAAATTAATCTATGTCATTCTACACAGTGCTGTTCTAGTAAAGCATCTTAGCAACAAAGCAAGATGGAAATTGTCTCATCCATTACAAAAAGCTCTTTGTGTTCAAGCAAGTCTGTAGGTTTACGTTCCAAACATGATGCATGTCAACCTGAAACGACTTTTTGCACATAACATTCAGGCACATTTTAGACATTAAATGTAGCTTCATGTCATCCAAGGAAAATGAACCATGGTGCCCTTCCTCTGGCCTATTCAGAATAAACTAACCACATCCTACATTACATTACAGACCAGCAGCACTGGACTGTGTATTGCCATTGTCAGAGCTGCTAAAATATATTTGTTTTTTCTTTGCTATTTTTAATTGTGTATTTGTAATTTTAAATTATTGGTATCTAGTTAATTTTACCTAGCAAAACCTAAAATCTTGGGCTTCATAAAGAAAAAAGAATATCCTTTATAAATATTCAGATTTGACTGAATTCCCAAATAAGATGATTCAGTAACATGTTGCTGAAAAGATTATGTAGCAATTCAGCCATGCACATTAACATTTTAAAAACAGCCATTCATTTTCAAGCATTTCACTCCAGAGATGCAGAATGATGAAATGATAATGAAATTTATTTTGGAGTAACAGAAAAAGGCAAAAGCTAAATGATGGCAGAACTAACTGTCACCTTGTCCGACCCACTGAAAGGAAGAGTGATAAAAGGTTTATGTTTGCTGGGGCTGGTGGTCTTGCTGGTTTAAAAATATGTGCTTGCAGCACTGGCCTAAAGTATCTATGTCCTAATACCTAAAAATGTATCCACAACAAAGCCTCCTAAAGGAAACACATTATGTTATTGCAGTAGTTAGAATGTGTAATCTGGGATTTCCACCCCACGCCATTTGGCACTAATCAGACTGACTTTCATAACAGATATGCAGAGAGCATGCACGCAGAAGCTAATGAATGTCAGACATACCAAATATCAAATATGGGCTTTATACAATCAAGACATGAATAATCCCATTGGAAAGTCTTCAGTTTCTCTGCATGTGCCATAACAACCCTAGTGAAAAAATAGTATACTTAAGTACAATTTATTGGTATGTACTTTAGTATAACTAAATATATTTGTGGCACACTATAAATTGGTATACTTAAAGTCTGCTAAATTGGAACAACTAATTTTGTACTAAATTAATTTTAGTTGTGCAAAATCAGTGCTGAAGTTCAACTAAAGTTGTAATAAATATACTTGTTTGTGCTAAAGTGGAACTATTCCAAGTATACTTAAGTACACTTTAAATATCCACTCTTTTATTTAATTTTTGAAATGCAGAATTCACACAGCATAAACTTCAAATGTATGTTGGTGACATTACAGTTTCAATTCAAATACACTGTAAGAGTGTTGAACATACATTAATATTATCCTAATAACAAACTGAGGTCACACTATCCCTTACTTTTAGTGACTTAAATGCATTGCAATGGCATTCCAAGTAAACTTGAAGTGTGCTAATGGCACAATTATTGAGTGCTTCAAATGCAATAAATTAACCTTCATAAATAATGGCACAGCGTAAGAAATTGCCTTTTACTAACACCCCCAGCATCACCCAGGTCACTGCCACACACATGCACATGCTTCACCAGATGCGCCACCAAAGCAGACATGCGCTGTGATAAACTGCGGTTACTTTGTAGTCTTTCTATACGGTTACAAACACTACTATAAGTAAACATTTTTTTCTCCATCAATGACAGCACAAATTATATGGACTTAAAGACTGTGAATCACCGAAAAGTCTTAATATAGGCAGTGCGTGGAAATAAACGTGAAATGGCCTGTATAGAACATGAAAGTGCGTTAAACTTGAAGCTATTAAAGTCAGCGAACAAAACATTAAATATCATCTGCAGAATGTTTTGCTTCCCTTTTATCTTACATGATCTGTCATTAACGCTGCAGGAAACAATTGGATAAACCAGAATAACATTTGTTTTTTTTCTTGTACATGCAATAAAACACAGACTGTTCCGTTAGTTGGTGGAAGAATGTGAACGTACTGTTGTACTGAACGTATTGAATGTTTTGAAATGTCTCGCAGTAAGCTGGTATGAATTAAATTTTTTTTAATACATTTTGTTACTTTTCATGTAGTTAATGTCTCTGAATTTATTTGACATTTTAACTTTTGTGTAGTTTCGAGGGCTGGTCAGGAGCATTTTAATAATTTTGACACACATTTCCAAGTGCAACGTTGTCGTTGTTCGTACGGGACATTAAAACCTCTTAACTGTCACCGTCCAGTATACGGGACGCCTAAGTTTACTTCACTATTTTACAATTAAATCCTAATCTAATCATGACAAACTATATATCGTTGGAAATGTCTAAGACTCCTAAATAGGTATTTTACCACTTTTTCTGTTAAAAAATTATGTAGGAAAAGTAATAGATTAATATATGACAAGAGTGCACCTGAAAAAAGTCTACATCATAACAGGAATTCTGACCTTTGTCACAGAAAGTCTTCTTAGTTGCCTTTTTCTTTATCACGTATTAGAAATCATAAGAAATTATATATCAGTAGAAAACTTAAAATCTCAAAATTCATCCTTTGAAACCCATTTTAAAATCAGATATTGCATTACCATGGTACATTAAAATCATGTTACAAAATATTTTCATTCATGAATTAATAAAAAAAAAAAAATTAAGTTTGGATAGTGCACTATAATGTCTATGTTCAAAACTGTGAGTGACAGTAATAATCAAAATTAAGTTGTATGTGTATATATATACACACACACACACACACACACACACACATACATACATACATACATACAGTATTTTTTTTTTTTTATTCTTTTATTTTTTTATTTATAAATATATATTTTTCTCACGTTAGGAAATTTACAAAATATCTTCATGGAACATGATCTTTACTTAAATGTCCTAAAGATTTTTGGCATGAAAGAAAAATCGATAATTTTGACCCATACGATGTATTTTTGGCTATTGTAAATATACCCTTGCTACTTAAGACTGGTTTGTTTTTTTTGTTTTTTGGTCCAGGGCCACATATGTGTGTAAAGCTGCTTTGCAACCATGCAAACTTGTGAATATATTCAGTAGCAGCGGTAGTTTGGGGCAGGACGTGCCCTGTTACAACACCTCCACCACTCGAAGGCTTGCGAAGGGGTGGGGAATAACTGCGAGCTGTCTTTGAGGGGATTCCTGCGTCCACGAGAATCATCCCTCTCCTCTTCCTCGCCGCACACAGATCAGGACGGCTTCTGAGGCCCAGGATTAGTGTTGCCACGGTACCAAATCACCACAAGCATCACACGCACTTCAGTGTATGTAGTAAAAAAAAAAATAAAAATAAAATACATGCATCTCTGCCATTCATTCATTCACACAAAGACTCGCAGAACATGCAGGATTCATATTTGAATCGACTTTTGCGGCTTAATATTTACAGATACTATTCCATGTCACGATTTGATTTAAGTGTAATGACCTACTATTCATTAATTCATCCCAACTTTTACAAATTCTGTGACATTCCATGAAATCATAGGGCCATACGAGTCAAGAACCGGGTTGATCGGGTACTCTGTACCACCGGTACTTAAAAAAAACCTGGTACCATGACGCTTTAATTTTTTAGTTACCGAAGTGGTTACCGACTTGGTTACCGAAGTACCGGGTCTTTTGACAGCACTACCCAGGATCCAGCGTTACGCGAGGGTGGAGGCCCTGACGCTTGGGGAAGAGGTACCTCTTCGCCGTTCTGGGGCGCTGCTGAAGCTCCGACTTCTGCGAGAGCTGAGGCTGTGCCAGATTTGCAGGCTGCTGAGTAGACGCTGGATTGGGGCGGCTTGAAACAGTCGCCGGGCTGGAGCGCTTAGGAAGGAAATGGCGCAGCTCTTGCGATGTCTTCTGTGCCTTGGTGAAGCGCTCCGAAAAGCCGTCCACAGCTGGACCGAAGAGTTCTTAGGGCGAAACCGGGGAATCGAGGAAGGCCATTTTCTTGGCGTCCCTGATGTCTGTTAAGTTCAGACACAGGTGGCACTCCAGCACCACCAGGTTGGCCATGGCCTTGCCCACCACCTGCGTTGTCGCCTTGGTAGCGCGCAGAGCCAAATCAGTGGCTGTTCAGAGCTCCGAGAACGCGCCATGATCTCGGCCAGACTCGTCCAAGTCACGGAGAAGTTTAGCCTGAAACACTTGGAGCACGGACATAGCATGCAGGGCTGAACCAGCCTGGCCAGCCGCTGTATAGGCTCTGTTGGCGTGCGCTTTTTTTTTCCTCCCCCTTTTTTTTTTCCCAGGGAACCGCTGATGTTTTGGTTAGAAAATGTAAAAATCTAACCATGGCCCAATTTACCATGTCAGGAAATTTTCCGTATTGATTTTTCGGATGTTTTCCCAGAGTTTTGAAATACGCATTGCATTGTGTTATGTTTTAGGGTTGAAGGTAATGTCCATGAAAAAAAAAAAAAAAAAAAAAACATACTGGTACAGTAATTTTATGTCAGGATATAATTTGCTTTTCTTGTTTTGTTTAGCTTTTTTAACAGTGTAGTTGCACATTCACATTCTGCTTCTTTATTATCACACTTCACATCCTTTTTGAGTGAAGGGAGAAATAAGCACAACTTGGAGCTTTCACAAAACACCACAATTCTGGAATTCCTCAGCCAAGCAAAACCCAGTTGACATTCAGACCAGAGAAGCAGTGGATGAGGTCAGGTCAGAGAGTACAGTGTGCAGCCACTGAGCACTCTGACATGTTCATTTGTCTTCGTTTGTCTGTTTTTATGCAGCTGGCAGACTCCATTTCTCAAAGCTGCCGTGCTTCTGGATCAGAACCTGCCTGACGAGTCGACAGCCTGCCGCTGTGAATCCAGGTCAGCAGGTGTTTGAGCAGACTGGGTGATAGCGGAGCTGAAGCAATCACAGTGAGCCATGCAGCACAGTGCGCAGTTTAACAGGCATGACCACGCAAGGCTAAAATGCAGCTTTAGTGGTTAGACACCCAAGGGCACCAAAAGAAAGAGGCAAAAGAGCAGGCTACTCATCCATCCATCCATCCCACCTACCAGTCAGGGCTCGTCATACCATGATAACAAGTCTGCAAAGCTTTTAAATGTATCGTTCTAGCCTAAAAGTGCATCTATCAGACTTAATCCCCCTAAGCAAACTTCATTTTGCTTTGTTTTTTGAAACATAGACTGGGTTTTTTTTGTATGTGTGTGTGTGTGTGTGTGTGTGTGTGTGTGTTTCCGACAAAGAATGGATGGTCCACCAGTGAGGAAAGGAAAGGATTGTAAGAGTGTTAGCTAAATAATGTGAAAAAAGGTGTGAAATACAGCAAGGGCTGCAGAAAAACCGAGTTAATGAGATGGAGCGATGAGTGTAAAACACACACACACACACACACAGCTGGAAAACCAAGAACGTAGGTAAAGCACACATCTTTCTTCCATAATATAAAATTACACAGACATTATAAGCAATTTTCCACCATCAGTCTGGGAGGGATAACAGAAGTATCAAACACAGCAAGGGGGGAGCTGGGAGATGAAGTGTGGTTAAATTTAGATGTGCTCCCATCTCCACTTAATCAAGGGAAAGAGGAGGAGAATGGAAGGGGAGCACAGGCACTAGAAAAGAGGAGATAATAATTGGAGGTTGGTTGGTTGGAGAAACTGAGGACAAGGAGGAGAAAATGAAGAGTGACAAAGGAAAATACAAAAAGAACTAAAATGCGTCAGTATGGGCACTGATGACGGCTCAGACTGAGGGAATAACCCTTGGTCTATTCCTACCAGAGCTGACTGGTTTTAATAACAGTCGAGTCCCTGCCCTTTAAGGGGCATTTTCAAGCTCATCAGTGATTTGGCAGCTAAAACCCACAATGACATCGGCCTGTTCTACTACGGAGTCTTTCCAATGCTGCCTGAGGCTGAACTCTTTCACACAGCAGAGTGTTTACTACTGTCATCCAGTCAATACAAACACTCTGGACTGAAAGGAAGACAACAAAGCAAATTCACAAATCGAAGGCTGTGCAAGAATATTTTATTCACAGATATTGACAAATGCAAGAACATGCATCTTAGTTAAGGATGAGCAACAACCAGTCAACTAGCAAGATCTAGATTTTGTGTAAAAAGTTTAGAAATTAATAGGCCTACTTTAGCAAGGATGTAATAAATTGATTAAAAATGAAAGCAAAGACTTTTATAATATTTTTCTGAAGATTCATGCGAAAGTAAGCTTTGCCATAACGTGAATAAATCACATTTTGAAATGTATTATAAAACAGTTTTACATTGCAAAATATTCACAATATTAGGGTGAGCATAAAAGACTTTCAAAATATTAAAAAAAATTCTAACCAACACTAAATATTTGAACTGTTGCATATACAGTAATATTTTGCTTTAATTAACATGTTAGCAGTTTCTGTTAGACTGTTCAGTAAAATCTTTATGGAAATGCAGCACATTTACAGTCACCATCTTCAAAAAAAAACAAAAAAAACAAAAAACATTTTTATAGCCAAACAAAATCAGAAGGATGCATTTGGCTGTCAATTTTAAGAAAATGTTGTTGTTTAGCATATTCCTAGTTTTATTAGGCTAAACAAACTATTAAATTAAGATGGGCATGTTAAAATGGTATAGAATAACAGAGCCTGCAATTACAGTATTTATGTGGAAGGAGACATTAGCTTTGAGCAATACTGGGCAAGCAAACAAAGAGCTAATCACATGGCAGTCTGTTGAGGAAATTCTGCTGAGACTTGCATGGAGGTGTAGCAAATTAGCTTACAAGGGAATTGTATATAAATAATTACAATTAATTATGATTAATTACAATTATATATATCGGCTGACAGTAATAACTGTAGCAGAATTAAATTGCCATCAACTGATCTAACATTCAGTGTAAATTCATATTAACTCTAAGAAAGGATATTTTCATGGCCACAGAAAATACTTTCCTAAGTATTAATGCATTAGAGCATGTAGTAAGGTTCAAAATCATAAAGGGACATTAATTTGCAAGGCAGAACCAGAAACTCATTTGTGCACACAACTTTTATTAACCAAACGCTAACACACATAACTAATCTAAACAAACAAACAAACAAACAAACAAACAAACAAACATACATACACTCACGTGTATATACAAAAGGGGATCTAAAGTGGATGAATGAAGCCATTAGAGAAAACAGAATGCAGTTATGGAAAGAGTCAGTTAACCACCAGAGTAAAACCATCAGCGCCATTTATAACGGGGTCTATAACTTATACTAAACCTCTGTTTAGTTTAGTTAGAGGTGCCATACTTGCACTTCCTTGGCTGTTGGCGAGTGTCTGGAATGCAGTCTCGGATGAAAAGTCTTGATGGTTTCAAGGTTTTGGACTCGCGATCACGTTCTTCCGTGTTGAAGAGTGATGAATTCCAA
This sequence comes from Acrossocheilus fasciatus, assembly GCA_036784905.1. Classification (NCBI taxonomy): domain Eukaryota; kingdom Metazoa; phylum Chordata; class Actinopteri; order Cypriniformes; family Cyprinidae; genus Acrossocheilus; species Acrossocheilus fasciatus. Next base: position 24,227,885 of record CM071946.1, on the reverse strand, counting down.
AAGATGTTATTCTGGCTCTGAGGTCCGAGGAGCTTTGGTTGAATGGAAAGTCAAGGCCGCAAGGCCTGGCGCAAAACTTAAGGGTCCAGAAGAGTTCTAGCTCACATCCTTCTAGGATCTAACCGAACCGCAGACTGAGTAGAAACCGCAGTAGAAAGCGCGCACATGCTGAACGTAAACAACGCTGATTACGTTCTGGGGTACTCTCCAAAATGGCGGAAGACGGTAATTCGGGGAGAAGAATTGTTGAAAAAATGATGTTATTATTGTTGTCTTTGCACACAAAAAGTATTCTCGCTGCTTTGTAAAATTACGGTTGAACCCCTGATGTCACATATGGACTACTTTACCGATGTCTTGATTGTGGTAGTATCCTTGCTGTCAATGGAGGGTCAGAAAGTTCTATCTTAATTTGTGTTCCGAAGATGAACGAAGGTCTTACGGGTTTGGAACGACATGAGGGTGAGTATTTTTGGGTGAACTAACCCTTTAAGCGCACGGCATTTCTGTCCATCAGCTCATTAACTCACTCACAACAGAGTCCACTAACCCCACCCCAAAATACTGCCCCGTACCACTGACTTCATCAGCTGGGACAACACCTGGTGCCGCCCGTAATCTACTCCTCCTCCAGGCAAGATACGGAACAGCATTGCAATCCAGCTAATGATCCCAGCTCTGAGAAAGCAGTAGATTAGTGCAACCGCGCCGCTCCCACCCCATGAGACCTGGGGGGTAATCCGTGCCGGATGGAGAGCCAGTGACTTAGCAGGGTTAGAGAGGAACGCTCATGGATTAACCGACAATGAGTTTAGCCGGCCGTCAATCCTACTGCCCAACTAATTGAAAATGCTGATGTGTGGGTCAAAATAGAATTATGTCAAGCAGAAATGTGAGGCAGAGCTGATCTCCTGACATTGAGCTTGTCTATAAACAGCTTGAAGGATGAAATGTGTTGTTAAAGCAAATATGAGTACAGCAAAAGAGAGATTATCAAACACCTGTTCTTCCCAGGAGCAAAAAACAGAAAAATATAGAGGAGAATAGAGAAGGCTGTGTATAAAGACTGGTGGTGGTGCATTAAGGATCAAATTAAATTAATCTAGTAGTTACCCTTCACATTTCAAAGCGATACTGAGAAATAATTTAATAAAGGACAGCAGAGTGTGAAAAATGTTCCTGTACAATCTGAATAACTCCTGCCTAATAACAGCTGGCAGCTATGGAGATTTCAGTGCTCCAACTCATCACTCAGAAATTGCTTTATAATTAAATGCACGTTGTAAAACTTAAACAGGACTTTAATATGATTACACTCACTAAACCTTCTGTTATACCTGTCTGTCCTGGAATTAAGAAACAGGTTTATTACAGTACTTCCTACACAGATGCATCATTACCTTAATCTAATCTATCTAATGTGTTTGTGTGAAAGTACTATAACTACTTGTAAAAGTTTTTAAAAATGTTAAACCATTTTCACAATTTGACAATTTATAATTTGACTTATGAACTGTTTTACTCTGACTTCAATACTTTGATAATCTCCACTGGCCTTGTGATATCTACATAAAGACTTTTAGTTTCAAGAGTTATTTCCAGGTTTTATTATCCAAATTGCTTTATTTTATTTTCTATCTAGCAGATGAGTTTTCTGCTAGCCAATCAGAAACTGTGCAAGTAGAGAAAAGCAGCTCACGACGATGGGCATGATTGCAAAGCACGGCTGGTCTCACATGATCAAGAGTAAAGCACTTGAAATAATTGCCGGCCATTTCCACAATCAAGCTCCTCTTATCACAGTTTTTCACGGCCTACATACCCTACACAGTCATCAGCCTACGCTGCTTTACAGGTTCCATTCTGAAAACAATCAGTCCTCAGGCAGTCTTCAAAGCTGCCCCGAATGAGCCGAGAAAACCTCAGACACCACTTACTCAAACGTCTGCCAAGAGTGATTTTCAGGTTATTTGTTTCCTAAAAAGCCTCCTCAGCACTCACACTTTCTTAGACTGAAGCAAAAAAGACATACAACTGTTTAGTTATGCCAAAGGCACAGGGATGTTCTAAATGCAAATAATAACCTTCAACCAACTATTCAATAGTTAGTTGTTAATAGTTAGTGTCTTTTCCATCTGCTCAGCTGGTAAACCACACCTCTGCTGTTGTTCATGCATTTACAAAATTGTCAATTACAAAAATGATAATTCTGCATATAAATCCTAATTTATATTCAGAAGGCACCAATTAAGGCCCATCTGCTGCTTAGCAACATTAAACATCTTTCAAATGGTGTAATTAATATATTACTTGGTGGATAATTTTTTAGGGTTATCAATATTTATACCATGGTCTGTCTGAATACTCGATTCTGATTGGCTGGCAGGTGTTGATTAAATTCGTTTAACTGCACAGGTAGATCCAGGTCAGTTTAATCACGTTCTATATTAATGCGCTTCCTATAAACATTGGTAACCATAGTAACATACAGTTACAGTTGAACAGTAATACAGACGAAAATAACCGTCATTTTTATCGTTCAGGTCAAATATTGCAGCGCAAATATTATTAACATCTTTAATATGTGAATGCTGACAAATGACCATGGCATAAACGGGATAATCAATGGCTAGCTGTGCATTAAACAATTTGAATGCACTTCACGGAGGCAACCACAGAGGTTCTTCGCTTCCCTGTCATGCATTCAAATCATTTAATGCACAGCTAGCTGTTGATTATCCCTTACGTATTGGACACTGTGGCCATGTTTTTCCAAGTCTGCATAGCAAACTTACTTCTGAAAACCATGAACGAATGAAATGAATGAACGAATCCGAGGTTGGGAACAACAGGAGGGGACTAAATGATGACAGAATTTTCTTTTTTGGGCCAACCATCCAAAAAAAAAACAAAAAAAAAAACGTTTGATCAAAAGGACATTGGTGTTTCTATTGTATGCCCAGTACGTCCAGTTCATGTACCTTTGATAGAATTTGTTCACCATTCATGCCATTAAACTTGCTGTGTCCCCTTGCTACCCTGCTTCAAAGAGCCTCAAAGACACGTCTAGAACCTCCTGAGAGTCTTTACTCAGAGCAAGTGCAGGCTGAAAGCAGACTTATAAAAGGTTAAAAGTGCTGTCATTCCTTATTAACAACTGCTGCTCCATTCCAAGATGGCAAAGGAGTCTGCCACAACATCCATGCTCTGTGAATTCCTGAACATCTGAATGGCTTTCCATGCAGTAAAACAAGAGAGGGAAACCGTCAGATGCACAAAACACAGCAGGAGTGACGGAACGGTACAAACAAGTTGCTGCATCTTTTACCGTTCACCCCTGTGGATTTAGACAGAGAAACTAGGAAATTTTAATAATTGACTGTATAGCAAACATTAAAGTGCCCATCAGAGAAAGACTCTTCAGCCACAAGACAGTTAAACAATTAAAAGCAAGACAGTTACGGTGATATAAAATGTTTAGCGGTACAAAAAGAATAGCTATTAGACTATATCTCTGCTGCCTAAGCAACTCGAGGTGAAGGACATGCAACTAGATAATACATAAGTAATGACTGCATTTTCCACTGCATAACCTTGGTACAAAATGCCTTCCAGGATAAAGTCACAATCACCTGGGCTGACATTGTTTATTCAAGTTTAAGTGCAAAAACCTGTCTTAGGAAGCAGCTGCAGATTTAGTAGCCTGAATGGCCCAAGGACTGTTAGATTTCTTGTTGGGATGTGGTTCAGTGGCTAAGAAGCATTGCTCGGAGCATCTCAAACCCTGAGGAGCTGTTCCTGGCTGTTAATTAGCAAAGCTTGTCCCAATTCCTCATGTTAATTACAGCAGACATGCTGGAAGAGGTTAGGCCATGCCTGGAGAACAGATCAACCCATGGATTTACACTTGTTTAGCTATTCACCTTATTTTTAACATAAGAGCGCGTACGGCCATTCTTAATTCGAACACGAGAGGCTTCTGGTGTCATTCAGTTCCAGTTATGTTTAGCTGAAAAAAAATGTTTGTTACGCTTCATACTGCAAACTGGTATTCATCATATTTTACTATTGTAATCATTTACACACTGGTTTGTAGTGAAAATAGTTTTACCATGTACTTCACTTTGTTATTCTTATAGTTATTATATACCTATAGTGGTTGGATCAATGAATCGATAGTCTTGAAAATAGAAAAAAGCTTATTTCCGCATTGCAAAATAAAGTGGATAGAAATGGAAATGACAATATCAAGTGTAGGGTTATTCATTTATTTACTGTTTGTTTATTTGTTTGTTTGTTTTTTATCTCTTCCAAATCAATCTTCCATTCTCAAATTCTATTTACATTTCATTTTTTCCATTTCTGTATTTTGTGTCCCATCACCCATACTTTATAAAAAAAAAAAAGTGAACTAAAAAAAAAATCCATAAAAAAAGAGTGAACTAAAAAAATGCATTTGTATACATAAATTCAATAAATGCACACATACACTTTTTAATACACATACATGTGTTATTTTACATCATTCTAAGTTAAACATTCTTGTATATTCTTATATACAGACACAAAATGTATACTTGTGCAATAAATAAACATCCCATGTAATTCATTTCAAAGTTACTTATTTCTTGACTGGCAGCGCTAATGCAAAGAAGTCCTAAAGTGGATGAAATGGTACCGTTTTACCATACTTATAAAAAAGGGAAAGTGTCATTTTTAAATAAGAATTAGCCACAATACTGTGAGATCCGTTTGACTGTGTGACTGTTTTTAATCAACTTACAACCAAATGTGGTAACACCTATTTCCTGTTTGATTTGTTTTTCTTCCCCCCAAATGTGCACAAAATGAAACGCTTGGCTGGAAGCATTCTTAAGTCTGCTGAAAGTGAAGTGTGCGGATCCGGGCCATCTCAGCATGCCAAACAAGGCAGCAAAGCAAGTGCAAAAGAGAAGCCAGGGGCTGGGAATGAGAGAGGAGAGAGGGGAGAATTAACTGTCTGGCTGGCACTTACTCATGCATAAGTAACACGCTTGGATCTATGAATTCAGCTGCGCATCATGACTATGAGTGTGACGTATAGTGAAAGCTACAGAAGGTAGTGTGAGAGAGGCAGAAGAGGAGATGAAGTATGGAGGAAGACATATTTGTTTGTGAAAATCTAAAGCCGCTTTTCCACTATCGGGCCGAACGGTTCTAAGAACGGTCAGGTACGGTTCCAGTTGTTTTTCCACGTGAGCCTGGTTCGGCGCGGCACGATTACAAACCGTTCTCGGCCCGGAATTCTCAGCACGGTTAGACAACCGTGCTGAACCGTGCTGGTAGAGTGCGTGTGCGTGACGTCGCCACTCTGGATCTGTTACTTGTCCGTTGCCTGGCTGCTAGTTTCTCCGTAGCTTGCTAAGCGCGCTATTTTGAGCAATGTAAACACAAATTAGTCAAATCTGAAGAAATTTCTGATCATCCTCCATAACGCTGTGGTTATTTACACCTCATATCATATGTAAACACTTGTGTTACCACGGCAACGACTGACGCATTCCACAGAGATCCGTTATCAGCCCCGAAGTGGAAAACAAAACCGTATCCGTGCTGACTGGCCCGGATCGGCACGGAACGTAACGGTTAAGCAAAGAGAACCGTTCGGCCCGATAGTGGAAAAGCGGCTTAAATGTGACACTTCAGGTTCCATCCACAAATACCAGCAATGTAAAAAAGCACTTGTATGGAAAACAAAGTTAATTTACTGCTAATAATTTCCTAGTCAATACAAAGATAAAATCTTATTACTTCACTTCATCATCATTTTATTTTTTTCACCATGGTGCTCTTACATTGCAACTTATTACTGATTTGACAGCTTAATTTTGTTTGTCTTTTTTAAAACTGTGTTTGGCGTATAACTTCATTTATTCTCCCTCTTACTCCATGACTGGACCTAAACTTCATCCTTTTTAAAACCCTTGAATTTTTCTCTCTCAAATTTTCCCACTTCTTGAGGACCTTTATTTTGGGTCATAATCCATTTATTTTCAAAGGGTCTGTTCTTTTTCTTTTTTTGAAAGCCACCCACACTGCTGGAGAGAAAACAACATAACACAAAACAAATGGAAGCAGCAATCTATAAACTGGCCTGTATGAACTTGTGGAGGTGTAAAGCAATTTAACCAGGTACACTGGTGTTTTCCCTCATGGCTGTACCTTCTTTTGTTTGTTGCAGTACATCTCTTTACCTCTGGCCTTTTAATACAGTTCAGTCAAACCACTAGACACCTCAAATGGACTCCACCTCAGACTCACACTTTTCTGCACAGCAAAAAAAAAAAAAAATCAGCCCTGAATGTATGTGAACATCTTGAGTGGAGTAATACGCTACTCAAAATACAACTTCCATAATCCATGAAAACCACAAGACCATCAAACCCAGATGTCTCAAAAACATCTGAAATATCACCCATGAGCAAAGCCCTATCACTTGTAAGAAATGCTTATGCAAACAATGAGGACTTAAAGGAACACTCCACTTTTTTTGGAAATAGGCTCATTCTCCAACTCCCACAGAGTTAATAAGTTGAGTTTTACCGTTTTTGAATCCATTCAGCCGATCTCCGGATCTGGCGATAGCACTTTTAGCATAGCTTAGCATAGATCATTGAATCCTATTAGACCAGTAGCATCGCGTTCAAAAACGATCAAAGAGTTTCGATAGTTTTCCTATTTAAAACTCGACTCTTCTGTAGTTATATCGTGTACTAAGACCGGCGCGAAATGAAAAGTTGCGATTTTCTAGTCCTATTTGGGTAGGAACTATGCTCTCATTCCGGTGTAATAATCAAGGAACTTTGCTGCCGTAACATGGCCGCAGCAGGCGTAGTGATATTACGCAGCGCCTGAAAGTAGTCCCCAGCTAGGTAACTAGTTATAATATAGCTGGGGACTACTTTCAGGCGCTACGTAATATCACTGCGCCTGCTGCGGCCATGTTACGACAGCAAAGTTCCTTGATTATAACTATCGAAACTCTTTGATCGTTTTTGAACGCGATGCTGCTGGTCTAATAGGATTCAATGATCTATGCTAAGCTAAGCTAAAAGTGCTATTGCCAGATCCGGAGATCGGCTGAATGGATTCAAAAACGGTAAAACTCAACTTATTAACTCTGTGGGAGTTGGAGAATGAGCCTATTTCCAAAAAAAGTGGAGTGTTCCTTTAATGCCAGTATTAAAAAAAGTTCTTACACATGTAAGAGTTTGTCTATTCAATTTTACAGATTTAATCATTGAAATGTAGCAATTTTTAAATGTCAACGTATACATTTCATTTGTTTAGTTTCAGTCTGCATTTCATGTTTTCAGCTCAGGTTTGTAATTTGAGAAATTCAAATATAATACAAATACACACACAGCAAAAACAGCAATTTTGTGAAATACTATTACATTTTAAATTACTTCATCTTGACGCATTTTGTAGACCAGTCTACAGTGTGATAAGATTCTTTTAGAAATCATTCCAATATCCAAATTTCATGCTCAAATAACATTTATTATTAATATTAATGTCGATAAATGTTGTGCTGCTTCATATTTTTGTGAAAAATCCATGATATATTTCTTAGCATTTTTGGTTGACTTGAAAAGTTAAAAAGAACAGCATTTATTGAAAAATAATTTTTTGCTAGCAATGTAAAATGTCATTTATTTTTGGGCTGTCAATCAAATACAATTATTCATATATTATATATATTCATGTATACTGCATGTACAAAAAATAAATAAATAAAAATAACATTACATCTTCATTTTTCCTGATGACAGAGAGACCAGCCCTAAACTGCCAAAAAACATACAAATAAATACATTATCAAGCTAAACATGTTAACTTTGCATGAAGTCATGATGCCAAAGCTTATAAACCTCATATTAATCCTTAAGCCAACAATAAGCTAAAGTGAAGAAAGCAAAGACCACCAGAGACAAGCAGATAAAAGAGAGAGAATTAGATGTACAACAAGGTCACTTAAAATGCAACTTGAAAGCCACACAGAAAGGTCATTCAATAAGGGAAGCTGGTCCCCAATGAGCACAGTATCTCCTGTGGGACAAAAGAGCTCTCAGGCATCATAATTGATCTTTTGCTTATTCGTAAATAAATGGGAAAAAATAACACTGAGCAATAAATAGTCCAGGGGGAAGAGGGCAATCACAAAGAAAGGACTCAAGCAACATGAAAGAGACACAGAGAGGAAAAGCAAGAGGTCTGGAGAGCAAACCTTGCCAAAAGAAAAAGAGAAGTTGGCCTTGGAAAAGGAGCAAGACATGAAGCCCAGTGGGAGGTCATAGCTACAGACAGAAGTGTATTAAAAGTATTATGTAAATAGCGAACAGATGCATCGTGTTAATAGAGTTATATACATACTGTGCATTAAAACATTGTGCTATCACAGCTCTGTGTGTGTGAAAGTCAATGTGTACTTTAGCTGGGCACACACACTGTGTATTTCTTTCTGCCTGTGTGTTTGGAAACGTCTGGCCACTGGCAGCTGTGTGTGAATGGCTGGGTGCCAGCGTGAATTGGGGTAGTCCAGAGGGAGGGCACCTAAAGACCACCGTGGGCCTCAGCTGAGCTGGGCCACTAAAGGGGTTGACATCTGAAAGGGTTAAATGCTAACAAGATGACTCATGGAGAGCGCCAGGATGGTAAACTGTGCTTCCAGTGGAGCCAAGTTTGACTAAAAAGGCCCAGGAACACTAGAAGAAAATGGAATTAAAGGGACAGTTCACCCAAAAACAAAAAAATCTGTAATTACTCACTCACCCTCATGCCATTCCAAACATGTAAGATTTTCGGTTATCACCGGAACACAAATTAAGATATTTTTGATGAAATCTGAGATCTTTCTGACCCTGCACAGACAACAATGCAACGGACATGTTCCCAGGCACAGAAACAGTAAGGACATCATTAAAATACTCCATGTGACATGGTTCAACCGTAATTTTACGAAGCTACGAGAAAACTTTTTGTGCACAAATAAAATAAAAATAAACGACTTTATTCAAAAATTATTTTCCGCACATGCGTCGTGGTACTCTCGATAAGGGCGGAGGACGGTGACAAGGAAGAGAAGAAATTTTGAATAAAGTCATTATTTTTGCTTTATTTGCACACAAAAAGTATTCTCGTAGCTTCATAAAATTACAGATGTACCTCTGATGTCACATGGATTATTTTACTGATGTCCTTGCTACACTTCTGGGCCTACACTGTAAAAAGTGATACGTTGACTTAAAAATTGAGGAAACCCGTTGCCTTAAAGTTAAGTAAATAATAATTTAAAAAAAAACAAGTGAATTGTCAAGTTCACTTAACTTTTTCTTTTCTTTTCTTTTTTTTTTTTTACACGCATCACAACATCCATTCAAAACAACAACAACAACAAAAAACAACAACAGACATAATCAATATTTTAAAGAGTCCAATCAAAAGGAAGAGAGAGAGGGAGGGAAAAAAAATAATAATTCCTTTATATAATCAAGTATGTTAGCGGAAAAACACTGCCAAGCATCAATAGTAGAGGGCTTGGTCCCATTACTTCACGCTGTTGTACATTCACAAGTCACTATTTTCAGGAGGCTATGGATCCAATATGTTTTTCCACACATGTGCGGTGTAAACCAGTTCTGTATTATTGTCTTCTTCGCAGCCATAAAACCAGCAAACAGCATTCTCTTTTGTATTAAGCTTATACAGAGGCCAGAATCATCATTAAGAAGACACAAACTTGGGTTAGCAAAGCAATCAATTTGTAGTAAGGAGGATAAAACCAGGTTTACATGTGTCCATAGATTAATGACGACAGGACATTCCCAAAACATATGAAGAAAAGTACCTGATCATGCAGTATTACATATGGCAGTTAAAATTTGGTAGTAGTTTCATTTTGAATCTTTTGTAAGGTGTTATGTATGCTCTATGAATGACTTTGAAGTGAATAAGACGATGAGCCAAGTTTTTAGATGTTAAGCTGAGGTTAGACCACACTCCCTCCCAGTCGACAGATAAATTAAGGTCAGATAATTCCCGATTCCAAATAGATTGAATAGAAAGAGGTTTTGTAATGCAATCAATAATTATATTATATATTAAGGAAACAGATGGCCGACCAGAAGATGGTGCAATCCAATCCTGCATAGGATTAGAGGAAATGGAAGATGCCCAAGGAACTCCATACGCTTTGAGAGCAGAACGTAATTGAAGAAAGACAAAATATGCGGATGCCGATAAACAAAATGTGGTTCTTAATGTCTGAAATGAAAAGAGGCCCTGGTTATCATACATCACCACAAGTGTTTACACCTAAAGAAGACCAAGAGAGTTGGACAAATGGACGATTTCAGCATACAAAATTAAAATTGTGCCATAAAGGTGTACTGTTACAAAATTTGAAGGGTCCTCCTATCAGGTGTTCAACCGTTTTCCAGATTTTAATAGAATTAGCCACAACCGGACCAAATTTATAATTATCACCTTTGCTTCCTGTGCCAGTAAATAAAATATCTTGGAGTCTATTTGGTTTAACCGTGTCAGCTTCAAATCACTCTCCATGAAACTTTAGATTTAGACTGGTACAGCCAGTCCTCCTGCGCGATTAGGATGTTGCAATGTGGTAAGTTTGATTCTGGGGCATTTATCATTCCAGATAAAATGAGAAATTATGGAGTTGATCTACTTGGAGGGGGAGAAAGTGGTAGCATAGAGAAAAAGTTAAACCGAGGTAACAAATTCATCTTAACTGTGGAGATTCTTCCTTGAAGAGAGAATTTAAGATTCTTCCATCTTTGAATGTCATTTTTGACCTTAACTAGAATAATATTAAAATTGTCTCTGGCAATCTTATGGATGTTTTTATGTATGGTAATGCCCAAATAGATGAAAGATTCCTTAATAGGGATAAATGAGGGAACAGAAGAATTAACTTTAACATTGTTAATTGGCATTAAAGCAGATTTTCTCCAATTTATTTTGCATTCTGATAAGCTACTAAAATGATCAAATTCCTTAATTACACTAGAGACTGAAACAACAAAGTGGTCTAAATAGAATAGACCATTAAAATAATATAGAATAATATCATCAGCGTACAATGAAATACTATGATTATGAATCTTAATCGATATTTCAGATTTCCTGATGGCTTGTGCTAAGGGTTCAAGAGATAAACAAAACAATAAGGGGGAAAGTGGACATCCCTGCCTCGTTCCCCGCTGTAAAGGGAACAGGGGGGAAATAATATTACCAGTCAAGACTGATGCTGCAGGTGAGTGGTATGAGATGTCTTAATCATAGAAATGAAATGTTCACAGAAGCCGAAACATTGCAGAACTGCTCACATATAGTTCCACCTTAGCCTGTCAAAGGCTTTTTCTGCATCAAGTGAAAAAAAAAAAACACACAAGGGCTCGGATGAGAGTCTGCAAAGTCAAGAATATGAAAGAGTCGACGCATATTGTCAGACGCATTGTGCCCCTTGATAAAACCGGTTTGGTCCTCCTTGATCAAAATATGAATTACCTTCTCCATACGAGAATCAAAAACTTTAGCATAGACTTTTAGATCACATGGGGTAAGTGATATCGGTCTGTAGCTGGAACAACCTAATGGATCTTTCCCTTTTTTAAGAAGTAATGATATCAATGATGTTTTTTGATCTCTATGAAATACACCATGTGGAGCTCCTCCAAACTTAATGGGGCCTCCAAAGATTCTTTATCCATCTGTGAGATCCGAGGCAATTCCAATTTATCTAAATACCGCTTATAAATTGGTTCATCAAAATCTGTTTCGGCTTTAAACAGATTTGTGTAAAAACCTTTAAATATGTCGTTAATTGCCGCAGGGTTCGTGGTAACCTGACCATCCGATGATTTTACTGCACTAATATATGCCTTAGACTCACATTCTTTCAGCCTAAGAGCCAATAGGTGAATAGGTCTCTCTGATTCGAAATAATATTTTTGCCTAGTCCTATGTAAGATAAATTCCACCTTTGAGTGTGAAAATAAATCATATTCTTCTTTTAAAGAGGACAGCTGTGTAGCCTGTTGCTCAGTAAAATGTTGTAGGTTTTGTAATGATTGGATTTTATTTTCTAATTGTGTAAACTGGTGAGTTTTCGCTTTGGCAAGAGTAGAAGAGAAAGATATACAGAATCCTCATATAGCACACTTGTTAAAATGCCATCTAAGAGATTTGGCTTTAATATCGAAAAGAGGAATATTGCACAACACAGCAGAATGATCAGATAATAAAATTGGTAATATAGAGATGGAGGAATTAGACGAAATTAAAGATGGGCTGAGAAATATGTAGTCTATCCTAGAGAAAGTCTTATGTCTATTAGAAAAAAAGTGTCCTTAGATTTAGTATTCTGAATTCTCCAAAGATCGAATAAGTTGAGCTCAGTGATAAATTTATTCAGCAATTTATAAAATGGATTGACTGTTGTATCAGATTGAGATTTATCCAAAGCAGGATTTACGACAGCATTAATAGAGACCAATGCTAACCTATTATTATGTATTTTGCAATGGATAAACACAAATCTACCCTCCTCATCACTTCCGGTATGTTCAATTGTTAAACGTAACTTCCTGTTAACAAGAATAAGCAGCCCCTTACTTTCATTAAGAGCGCAGGAGAAGGCTGCCAATTTATAATATTTATTCTGGAAACGTGCCATGTAGGATTGTTTTAAATGTGTCTCTTGTATCAGCCCACAGGAAATCAATGTACGGTGTTAATATTCTAATACACGAGTACGTTTCATAGCAGAATTTAGGCGATTCACATTCAATGATAAAATATTTAGAGTATGCATTGAATATTCATAATCCCAAAATTGTATTCAGTAAATGAAGAAAAGCAAAATCACTCCCATTCTGCAAGTAACATGTAAACACTGGTGTGCATTCCAGATACCAAACCACCTAGATGAAAAATCCTTTTAGAAATAAGGTAAAATAAATAAAAGTATGAATGTCTGTTGTAAAAAATAAAAACCAACACAGAAACAGGAACAACAAACAACTATAAGCAAGAAACAACTCAGACCGCACATTACCGAGAACGTAGGTCTGATTGAGCAACAAAAAATGGTGATGACACGTGACCGGTCCACTTCAACGCAAGACATGTCCCCAAAAGGCCCACATAGTCAAAAACTATTGTAATTAAACCTACTCTCCATTAGAAATTAGAAAATTTTAAAAAACCTTTGTTAGTATTACCAGTAAAGAGACAGTTGTGCCGGATAAATAGGAACGATATCCCAGGAGGAGAGAGAGAGAGAGGTTAAAAAAAAAAAAAAAAAAAAAAAAAAAAAAAAAAGAGATTCAGCAAGTGTCCATGTCCACCTTGCTATTATCCTCTCCTGGGCAGCTGGAATCCACTCCATCGTGGTCATTAAGTTCTTCTTGCTGGGCGAGTCGAACATCATCTGCTCACCTTTGTGCCATAGTTTAATTACCACTGGATAGGTGAGAAAGAGCTGGAGACCAAGTGCTGTCGTCATCTTCAAGACTGGATTAAAGCTCTTTCTCTTGGCAGTTGTGGCTGGACTAAAGTCTGGAAAAAACAGCAGCGTGACATTGTTCTCTGACCCCTCCGGCAACCCCACCAGTCATACGTTATTTTTCCTGCTCCTATCCTCAATGTCCGTCATCTTCTCAGTGAGTTGCTCCAGCTCATTTCTTAAGTCTGTGACTGTCCTCCTATCCTCACATGCAGCTGCTTGAACAGAATCGACCCAGTCACGTGTCTTCTTCGCCGCACTAGCTAGTGCCTCAAGCAACGATCTTAGCTCCTTAACAGAATTGTTGGTCACTAGTTTGTCCACACGCAGGTCACGCAATGCTGGGGTCATTACAGAGTCTACCGCATCTCTTACTGTCGAGGCCACAACCGAATCCAAAGTATTTTGCTGCTCTTTAAGTGCTAGCTTGATACCGTTAGCGATAGAACCACCGAGATCCTCTCTGGAGATGGTGGAATCTTTGAATTTTTTTCTTTTTTGGCAATTGCTCAATCTCTCTTTTCTGATTGTCTTTGACTGTTGAAGTACTCATGATGGGTCACATGCAGAGTGGTTCGAAATTTACTGACAGAATTATAGAATATTTGACAGTGAGCAGAGCGAAGGACTACGCGTGCATCGCTGTCGAAGGGTCACATGATCTTAACTTTTTTTTATAAAATTATTATTTAATTAATAATTTTAAGGCAACGGGTTTCGTCAATTATTTTTTTTTAAGTCAAGTCAACTTATCACTTTTACAGTGCAGGAACATTTCAGTTGTACTGCTGTCTATTCAGGGTCAGGAAGCTCTCGGATTTCATAAAGAATATCTTAATTTGTGTTCCGAAGATGAATGAAAGTCTTATGGGTTTGGAACGACATGAGGGTGGGTAATTAATGACAATTTAAATTTTTTGGTGAACTATCACTTTAATTTCTTCAGTGGAACACAAAACAAGATGTGTTGTAGAACATTAACTTTTTTTTTTCCCATTGGGGGTTCAAAATAGCATTGTACAGACACAAAATATCTTCTTGATGATAATAACTGATGAGTTGTCATGTGTTATTGACATGTGAGGTTTTGGTTATATTTTGGTCGATAACTTTACTTGCATAACTGGAAACCACCGCCTGGGGGAGTTACCAAGATGGCCGTTGAATGAACTGACTCTTTATAAAAAGGACTTTGGGTATAAAAGATCAAGAGAAAGGGACAAAAGAGAGAAAGAGGAGTTGCCCTGATTGATAAGCAGATATACAAAGGCATAAACACAACAAAAAAAGAAATGGAGCAGGGAGGGGAAGGGCAGAGATTATGACTGATGTCATTATTTTCCAGCTTTGGCAAACATCAAGATGAAAATTGAGGGCAGAAAGATTGCCAAAGGGAAGAGGTCAGCGGAGCATGCATGGTTCAGAGAAACAATCATCATCAGGGCAATGCAAAAGGACAGGGCAATGTGTTGAAATATGAACTATACGCTCAAACATACCAGTGATTTCATCAGATGGATTCTAATTCAGAACATACGTGCAATTCACTGCTGGGTGTTTATGCGACTATATGGGCACTTTCGGTCCAGTAAAAGTTTATAAAACGAACTCAGAAACACTCATTTCACATTCTTACTAGATTGATTTGTCTACTAACAGCTGAGATATATATATATATATATATATATATATATATATATATATATATACACATACACACACACACACACACACACATACACACTGCTGTTCAAAAGTTTGAGGTCAGTGCTTTTTTTTCCTTTAAAGAAATACTTATTAATGCACTATTCAAAAGTGACAGTAAAGAAAAAAAATCCAAACAAATGCTGATATTTTGAATATTCTATTCATCACGACAAGATCAACAAGAACAAGATCGTGGTTTCTACAAAAACAGCAACTGTTTTCAACATTGCTAATAATAAAAATCTTTATTGAACACCAAATCAACATATAAGAATGATTTCTGAAGGATCATATGACACAGAAGACAGGAGTAATGGCAAAGCTGAATTTTTAGCAGCCATTAAAGGAATAAATTACATTTAAAATCTATTAAAATAGAAATATTTTAAATTGCAATAATATTTCACAATGCTAGTATTTTACTGTACTTTTGAATAAATGCAGCATTGTTGAGCGTAAAAGACTTTTCGAAAACTTAAAAAAAAAAATTAAAAAAAATCTTACCAACCCCAAACTTGGGACACAAAAGTGGCCAAAGTTAAAAGAGACTGCCAATTTTCATCTTGATTAATTGAGTTGCTTTGACTTATTGATCTAAAACAAATGAGCTTCAATGCAAAAACAAGTTAATCAACTCTGTAACTGAGCAATCGATCTAATCTTCTACAGAGGAGGAAGAGCTTTGAGAATGCTGAAATAGCACAGCGCACTATTTACATGATATTAAGTTACTAGACAACACATGCATTTAAAAAATATCATAAAAAGACACATAGTGCAGCTTAGAGTGTGCAACTCTGTGGTGTGAAGCCTACTGAATAGTTCATCTAAAAGTGTACCATACTTCACTGCATATTCATCTAATTGCAACTCTTGAAACAGTCTGTACTAAAATGGATTATGTTGTTGAGGTTTTATGAAGCACACTGCATGTATTTTATCGATCAGTGGGAACAAAGCAAGTGAAAGGTGAGGGAAACTCTGTGGATGAGTACTGAAGAACATGAGGGTGGAATATCCAGGGCTATGTATAGAGGAGTGTGTGAGTGGGACGGAAGCAGATATCTCTGCTGCTCAATATAGCAAACGCATGCAGGTCCAGAGTGGATGTTGAATAGCATTGCTGCAAGGAAGGATTGAAGAGATGAAGAGCGGCAGAGAGCAGTGGTACCCTGCTGTGAAACTCAAACCTATGCTTTCTGACAGAGCATACAGATGTATTCGGATATAACCTCACACACACACACAGACAGCACAAACACCAACGTTGGCAAGGCTACTGAAATAATAGCCTTGAATCATCAGTCACAAACTAGTGATAAAGTCGCTATATACACACACACACAGTCACAACAGTGCAAAGGTTTGGGGACAAGATGATTTATTAAATTCAGCAAAAGTAACAGTAAAGTCATTTATAATAGCACAAAATATTCCTAAACTCAGCATAAAAAGAAACATCCTCTTTTCAGGATACTGTATTGCAAAGATAATTTTGTAAAATCCAAATAAGCTTTATAGATCTTTATCGGAAAGGGTTTTTCATGTTTGTTCAAAAGCCATAAAAGAGAAATTAAGAAATCGAAAACTGAAAATAAAAGCAGTTCAATGCAAGAGTATGTTTCTTTTTTCCCCCTCAGTTTATTTCCAATAAATGCTGTTCTTCTATACTATTCAAAGAATCCTGAAAAAATATCATAAGTTTCAAACAAATATTAAGCAGCACAAGTGTTTTCAACATTGACAATAATAATACATTTTTCTTGAGCACCACATCAGCATACTAGAATGATTTCTGAAGGATCATGTGACAATCAGGTGTATAAAATACATTTTATATAATATTTCACAACATTACTCTTTTTATTGTATTTCTAGTCAAATAAATTGAGCCTGTGTGAGAATGAAAGACCTTTTCAAAAGCATTTTTTTTAAATGAACTGTATTGTATTTAGGCTACATGGTAAAATAATTATTTAATTATGGTCAAAAAGATGTGTAGTAACTAACCAACCAATTAAATAATGAAATAAAACAAACAAATGCCTAAAAACAAGGTCAACAACAGCATATAAAATACCTTTCATTGAATTTATTGATTTTTGTTAATTGGTAAATGACCAAAGGAACAGATTCAAAACAAATGAATTGGACTTCCCAAAGTTAAATTTAGAAGAGAACATTTCAGGACATTCAATTACTGACTCAGCTCAGTCAGCTGAAATAATTCAACAGTGATGTAGCATTTTGTCACGCCACAATGCTACTTTTTGCCAAAAGTAGCTCGCTGTTGTAAAAGCTCAACTATTTTTAGCAGCTGAGCTACTGACAAGCTACTGAAAAATGTAGTTAAGTTAGCATCATTGCTACTTTTAGTTAGCAACTCCCAAACACTATACAGATGTATTCTGGGCACTGGGGCAGAAAGTCAGGATGGTGGAAGGAGCCAACACACAAACGAAAGCAAAAGCATTTGTCTGTCCCCCTTTGGGAAAAAAAAAGCTCTTACATAATATAATCTGCTTATGCAACATACGAGAGCCACAGCATCCTTCCCCGCCCTGCGCTCCTGTTCTCTCTGCCTCGTGCTCCTCTGAGAGATGACCTCCTCTGCACACGTCATTCACACAACCTCACAAATACACATAAACAAATGAACGACAGAACAGCTCTGGGGGGCCGTCAGAGACAAACATATACAGATGCTGACGGACTATTCTATTCTCACACACCAGCCATCACGTAGTCAAACTCGCATGTAAACAAAGTGGTGTAATACACAACCATGTAAAAATGTTTCATTCAGGCCCCCCATGGAACCATAACGAATCTTGTAAACAAATATATTTATAAAAAAAAAAAAAGATTGGCTAATTTGAGTCCCGGAAGCTTGATTCATTCAAGTGAATCAGTTCATCCCAAATGGTTCTCTCTGTAGCACTGAAAAGTCCATTTCATTCTAGTGAATCAGATTGGATGATACATGTAATGCATTAAAAAGCAATTCACTGTATATGTACTGTGTTTTTTCCCATCATTTATTAACATAGTGTTCCAGGGTTCTTTGATGAAAAATACCATAGTGGGGTTTTGGTATGTTTATGTATTGTGAAAGGTGAGTTCACAAACAAACCTCCACAGTAAACGCACATACACACATACAGTAAGCCCATGTTGAGTAATTAAACACTGTGCTATTTGCTAAAGTAGCCTATTTTAACAGATCGGGGGTAATGCTACCAAAACATGAACACGCCTTTTCACGCCTACATGCTGTGCACGCGCTGAAATCCTCTAACTCTTTTTCACACACACACATATAAAGCCCAATGTTTAGCTGAAGGCCAAAGCCAGATGTGTATCTACAGTATGAGTGTGTGTGTGTTTATGGAAGCAGTGCTCAGAGATCGACGTGGGAACAGGGCAGAGGGAGACACAATGCATCGAGTTCCCACACTGTCATCTAAACTACGGTAACCCGGACGGCTCTATAAACCCGCACAGACCATGTGCTTCAGGGCAGACTGCACAATCCCTATACAAGTCAACATCATGTCAAAAACCATAGGTCACAGACAGGGGTTAAACTGGGCATGATGTCCTGGCACCTTCAGTTCAAAGAAAAAATAGTTCGCTTCAGTATCTGACGGCATTTTTAATGGGGGAAAAAAGGATTTTGAGAATAATGCTGTTGCATAATTAAAAGATTAAATTCATAATCATGAAAATAATGCTTACTAATTAGTGCTGTCAAATGATTAATTGTGATTAATCACACCCAAAATAAAGGTTTTTGCTTACATAATATATGTATTCTGTGCATTTGCATAAACACATACACAGTATGTGTGAAAATATTTATTACATTATATATATATATATATATTATACACACACACACACAAATATAGGCACACATTCAGAAATTGATAGTAAGTGTACAACAATGTACTAAAAACGGAACCTTGTAAATGAACAGCCCAAAAAATAAATCAAAAAAGTTTTCAGTTTTTTTTTTTTTTTTTTTTTTTTTGCTGTTGAAAATTGTGTCATGTGAATGCCCCTTAAATTTCACAAAAAAAGGGCACGTAAAACTGAAAAAATTTAATTAATTAGGGGATTCTGACGTAGAAATGCTATTTTTTTATTATTTTTAATTATTTTATTTTTATTTGGTAAAATCTACTCAAATGATATTTGTTTTATTTACAACTTTGAAACATTTTTACACTCTAATGGCTTTTTTTAGTCTTCAATGGTGGTTTTGTGCCATTTTAAGTTTAATTTTTGATTCCTCTTCTTTTTTTTTTCTTTTTTTTCCTTGAAATATTACTTTACAAACAGGTTTCAACACCGTTAATCATGCTTTTTGGTGAAACTTAGAATCCCTACAAGCTTTTAGAGTTCTCCAAAATCCCTATTTAACCCGCAGCGCACTAAGCCACATCTTGAGCACAGGCATCTATGCGTCTGCAATTCCCTCTCTTATGTTCTTTCACATGATCTCACTGCTCCAACCAAGCATGATTTCAACGAATCTAGTTCACACAGCTGGCATGGAGTTTTCCTGTGCCGTTTCTGCTAGTACACCCACAGGACCAATCAGCCAGATCAGCGAAACCATTCAAGAAACAGACACACACATGCAGACATATAAACTCGCCTGTCCTCAGAGACCAGTGCAATCACATCAAATCGGACGGGTTCATAATAACCGTTCAAGTCTGAAGGGCTTCTTGTTCAGTGAGTTTATAATAATGTCCAGTCGTCTCTTGTTTGTCCTGTTGATTATGGTCACAGCGTGAGGTCATCACTGTAACCATATCGACCCGAGATGACAACTGTCGCTGTGGGATGTATGATTGGCTAACGAGCCATTGTCTCTGCAGTGTCGGTGAAACAAGTATCAAAACAGAGGGAGAGGAGGTAGGATTGAGTTTATTTTGTTGGGTCCGTTGGGTTTTAGGGGTTAGCTGAAGAAATCGATTGTCTCTGTAATGAATTTTAAAGTGCCAAATAACATCAGTGACCTGCTGATGCTTTTGCTTTGCAACAGTTTCCTATGCAGATGCCTTCACAGCTATACAAGAGGTGTTAGGCCAGCACACACCAAACACACATAGAGACAGTGTTAATCTGACAGGTGTTATTAACTCCTGTCTCGCTGCCTCACGCCTCAAACTATAGCACATGAAACCACATGAGGCTAGAGCAGTCATAAACATCCCGCAATAATCCTCTGTAAAAGCTTTCTGATGGTAATTCGGTTTTATTTGCTTGCATACAAACCAGTGTTAATACTAAGAGTTAGATTTTTTTTGTGTGAACTATTGCTAAAAAGTCTTATGTAGTGCAAAATGTCAGATCGGGACGACACTGAAAACACTTATTTTAGTATTATTTATATACTATTATAGCATTTATCAATATTTTGCATTAGCTTTTTTACATATTTTCAATTTTAAATTTGAGTAATTTAATCACCGTTATTTTTTAAATATATCCATTTAGTTTTAGTCATTTTAGTACTTAAACTTACTTCAGTTAGCTGCAACCCAACATTACTCATTTTTATTTAAGTTTGTTGAATAAGTTTTTCATCTACTATTTATATTTTATTTCAACCTTATTTAAATGAATGGAAACGTTTTATTTTTAGTAAACATTAACACCCTTAAGACAAAGGTGTAAGGTTTTGGGTACTGGGACAATAAAATAAATTAAAATAAAATAAAATAAAATAAAATAAAATGACAGTGGTTAATCAGATCTAACTCTGAGAATAAAAAAAAAAAAACTATTAGCAAAAAAACAAACAAACAAACTGGTTTACTTGCTTCTTTGTCTCAAACTAAATTGTTAAACTGTCAGATTCAATGCCACGAACCAAACAAACCAGTAACTGGGAACTTGTAAACATGACTTTGCACATTGATGAAAACCCTTGAACCCTGAATCCCACAAACTGCATTTAGTCATTCAATCAGATTGGAGCTTTCGATTACGAAAAAGCTTGTGCTATCTTGGTGTGCAATATGCAACAGACGCTACATGAGCTTTTCATGGGTGGTCTGTCAGTGTGACGTCCGAGGCAATTAAAGAGGTCATTTGAGAGAAATGATTAAAGACAAACCCGGGAGAGAGGAAAGGAATGCTTTGCGTCCTCCTCATTCCTGTTCCTGTCCATTTTTGTTCAAGTTCAAACATACTTCCCTGGCAAGAACAATTTTATAAAGATCACAAGAACACTATCAGCTTAGCTAAATAAGATCAAATGATTGACAGCTGAGTAATTACATCGGTACACAAATATACACAGTTTAAAGAGAAATAATAAGCAAGACAGAAAAGGGGAAAAAAAAATACGCCTGCACTCAGGTTAAGGAGGCACAGAGCTCCATAATCAAGTCCCTCTTTCCCCTTCTGCTCTTCTAAACGCAATAAATATTCCTAATCTTTTTCTCTCTCTCTTTTCACCTCGTTCTCTCTCTTACGCACATAGACATGCTCACTCACACTCTCTCTGTCGGTGGCAGACACACATGGTGAGGTAATGAGGACCTACAGAGGCGTCTGCAGGAGACATGCTTTCATCAGTGCTGCTGGGTAATGGTTACCATGGCAATGGGGGCCACAGCACATGGGTGCACAGATGCTCCGGTCGGCCTAAATGAAACACAAAGCGCAAATTTATTCCATTTCAAATGCTTATCAACTTACAAAGAAGACCCTCCCGGTGAACAGATGACCTGCCGTGGCCTACAAGGATGGCATGTGCTATAAAAATCAATACCCAACTGATGTAATTCTTACATCCAGCCAAATATTGCATTCGAATTATTGCGTACACCTGCTGTCAGTGATCATTTTTGTATGATGGCAGAAGACAGTGGTGGATGCAGTGGAACTAAAAGCTCCTCTTAAAAATAGTCCCATAATACCTCTTTCTCTACAAGTCCGTAAGCAGCCAGCCATGACCCGCAGCTCAGGTGTGAAGGTCAGCTCACTGTCTGACATACAGAGAAAATAAGGTTCTCAGTCAGGGTGCGAAATTGGCGAGAAAGTGCTAGATCATCTCAGGAAACAAGCTCAACAGGACGATTAAAAATGAAAGCTCTGTTCCAAACCCCAAGAGAGGCATATTTACATTCCAAATATGCAGCTACCGTTCAAACAGGAGACGTTCTTGCATTTAAAAAAGGGAATGGAACATAATGGAACAATGAGCCATCCCAAAATAAATTGAAATAGAAAACAGCCGTTTTAAATTAAAATAATATTTTTTACTGTATTTTTGATCAGATAAATGCAGGTTTAGTGAGCATAAAATACTTCTTTCAAAAACATTTTTAAAAATCTAACCGACCCCAAACATTTTAGTTGTATTTGCAAAACATTCAGACCCTTTGTCAGTCTGATATTAGCATTTTGTAAGCAACTTGATACTCATGAACATGCATGCGAGTTCACTTGTAATTAGACTGTAAAAACAATTTAATTTGTTCTTCTCACCACCTTGGATGAAATTTCCCTGAGCTCATCACAATGCATTCTGGGATTGCCTTATCTTTGAAAAATGATGCTGCTATCATTTTTGGCAGAAATGGGGAGCATCATTTTGCTGCCTATGGTGTTTGGAAGAGCTTGACACTTAAAATCCTGTCTAGGTAGGCAGCTCCCTAGGGTTCGGAAGAGATCCAATGAGGCACTTCCATGGCTGAAAACAGCATATTATTGAAAAAGGATGGAAGAGAACAAGGACAAAAAAAAAATGGAAGAAAAGGAATGATTGCTTCAGGACATGCTGACATGATAGGACCCTTATTGAGAAAAAAAGAATGACATCTGAAATAGAAAAGATGATAATCAGGAGGGAAATAGAAAGGGAAAATAACAGGGTCTTTTTGAGCATGATAAGAAACGCTCCGGAGTGATTCCTGGGCAAGTTTTGAAATCAACACTGCCCCTTATTTTATGGATCATGTAACATGGTGAAAAACTGAAATCTGAACGTTATAAGTAGGATGATCTCCTCTCTCGCCATTGTGCTTATGGGAAAGGCTCCCAACAGTAAGTGATAAGTGCAATAAGTGAAACAAAGCTATTGCATATAAAAAAATCTTCTCAGAGATGTAAACAAGGGCCGCAATTTAAGTGTGACACTGAACTTCTTTTTGAAAGCATACGTGAGTGGAAAAACAAAGGATCATAGGGGTTCAGATGGCAAACTACAGTGAAATTTAAGTGCTGACGGGGCACAGTTCAATCTGCATGTAATGTGTTACTCTAACGCTGATTTTGCATTCATACAATACGTGCAAATAGAAATAAACAAATGAGCATCTGCATGTAAAGTCATGGTTTCAGCTGACTGCATTCGGGACGAGCTAACCTGAACTTACATGAATGTGCACTTAAGCTTAGTGTGCATGTGTACACAACGTACTTATAAAGAACCTCCGAGAACAAATGACGACCTACTCTTGGCTGATGCTCCAGGCTCATTTTAGTACAGTGAGCTGCACAGTCCAGTTGACATTAATAAGAAGTCTAGACACAGTCAGAGCATGAGGGGCAAGGGCAAAGCTGGGACAAAAGATAGGAGGAGAAAGAGATTAGATTCATTTTTCATTCCATTGAATAATTACAAATTTTTTTCTTGCGTCCCAACAAAGCCACATCAATAAGTACCTCTTCATCAACACCAAATGTGACCAGATATATAGAGGTTATCATTTAGCATTATGAATAATATTATTGTTAAAGGGGATATATGAATCTAATATCAACTGATAATGTGGATGGAAAACTGGCTCAGAAAGTAACTTTTAATGATGCCCCAGAGATTTTTGACAATTCTGATGGTAACTGTATCTATCTGTCTGTCTGTATATATAATGTTACGTTCTGTGTTTATTTATATAATATAGTTCTCTCTCTTTCTGTGTCTCTCCGTGTGTTATTGCTGCTCAACCAGGTGCGGAGGAGAGGAAGGTGATCGCTCGCACCCGCGGCTCGTTACTGTGCAGAGGCTGCAAGCTTAAAAGTTGTTCAACATGCCTACCACACTGAAGCGTGACTTCCAGAGTGCTGTAGTTTTGTTAGAGACTGATACTGTGTAAAACTTACTCAAGTTACGGCTTATTGTTGCCTTCCAAATAATTAATTAGCGTTGTTGTTGCGCCGTGTGTCTCTTTGTGTTGGAAGTCGTAGGGAGGTGGGTGCCATATTTCTGTGAACCTTTTTCTCTTGTTTTTGCTTAGTTAGGGAGTTAGTGTACATTTCTGTTGTTAATTTTCTTTTGTTTTGTCAGTTTAGACAGTTTTATTCCCTAACTAGTCAGAGGGTCATTTTGTGTGTTGTTTTGGCCTTTCTCTGTTCCTGAAGTCTATTTTGCTTCCTATTTTACTGTCATTTGGAAATTTTGGAAATAAAACACCTGATTCTGGAACTTTTCTCTGTTACTCCCTTACCCTAGACCCTTACATCTGGGACGTAACAATAAAATGTATAAATATAAAAGCAGTCCAAACAATCATAACTATATTTAACAGTAAATATATAAATAAATAAATTTATATTGTGCTGTGTTAAATATAATTAGAATATAGCTCAAGTTATCTAGACTATATAAATAAATATATATATATACACACACACACACACACACACACACACACACACACACACATAACAGTAACAGTAGTCTAAACAAATGATATTTAACAGCAAGTAAATAAATGCATATGGTGCTATATATATATATATATATAATTAAAATAGTGCACAAGTTGTTCTTTATTACAACTTATTATAGATTTATATTACTTATATATATATATATATATATATATATATATGAATAACTTATTTATAGATAAGTTGTTTGTTATCTATAAATACATTTACATATTTTGTGTAATTTATTTACTTAATGTATGATGTTAAATATGTATACACGCAACACAAAATATCTAAATACAAAAGTTGTCTAAATAATTAACATTTAACATCAGAGATAAATAAATAAAATACATTTGGTGTTCAATATAGAGAAGTTGTTCAGACTACTTTCATGGTGCATTCATTGTACTTTTATGGAGACCTTCATGAAGCTTGAAAGCGTTGATCAACATTCATTGTAATTGTATGGGCAGGAGTCTAGACAAAAGAGTCTTGATAATTTGTCCTTTTGTGCTTCACAGAAAAAAAAAAGGTTTAAAATGACATGAGGGTGAGTAAATGATGACAGAAATATTATTTTTAATGCCACAAAAATAGCACAATTCACCGTTATGTTTTATACTATTGTGTAACTATAAGATAAGATTGAAAAATCTTGTGAGGAGAATTTCTCAGACTTCGCTAATGGAGGGGCCAGCAGGATTAATGACTGAGTGATGAAACTGTGAAAAGAAATGAGGCCAAGGAGGGAAGGAATGGTGGGAGTGGGTGAGAAAGAGAGAGAAAGCGAGAGAAAATGAGAGCGAGAGTGAAAGAGGGAGACGGATGGACAGGTGGGAGACAGCTCAATGAAATGAAGCAAGCAGGAAGAGGAGGAGGAAGGACACATCAAAGAGGACACAGAAAAATAGAGGAGTGGGAATGGCAGATGGGATGCGGTGACAAGAGAAAGTGTAAGAGAAAGAGTAAGAGAAAGAGAGATGGATGACAGGAGAACACAGACTCACTCGAGGATCGAAGACACACAAGTTAAGTGTGACAAAACGTTTTCAATGGAAGCGAAGGGCGGATCTGGAAGAAGGAGGGGACACGTGGACACAGGCACAAATATGATGAATCAAGAGCAGTAAACACAACAGCCAGGCAGTAAGACGAGGCAAGGAGGCGGACGGACGGACAGACAGGAGGAAGGAGAGAGACAGGGAGTGTGCAGACACATTAAATAAGATGGCTCTGACAGGCAGAGACTAAGATGGAGCGGGACGATTAGAGAGCAGGCAGACACACAGAAATATGTAATAAATCAGCCTGCACTGTGACTAAGCATGACTGAAATGTTTATGATAGGCCGACATCATGGAATACAGAGAGAAAGAGAGCGTGAGCCAGAGATAAAGTCATCTAACTATAGCAGAAGGGATAAAAATGCAATTTTATACAATGTCAATATTCAGGATCTATAGAATATAATTCAGGGAGAAACTGTGTAAAACAAGCACAAAATAACAGGTACAAAAAAATTTAAAAAAATACACTAGTGATAAATTAAGGGATATCTGAGTAAATAATTTCTATAAATTTTTATTTTATTTTATATAGCATTCAAAAGTTGGTAAGATGTTTTTAAAAGAACTCCCTTGTGCACAAATTATCATCAAGCCTATTTATTTGATTAAAAAATACAGTAAAAAAAAAACAGTAATATTTTGTAATATTATTACAATTTTAAATAACAATTTCCTATTATATAATTTAAAACGTAATTAATTTCTGTGATGGCAAAACTGAATTTTCAGCAGCCATTACATGTCTTCAGTGTCACATAATCAATGAATAAAATAATAAACAAATATATATAAAATTAAAGGTTGATTTATTTATTTAGCACCTAATCTTTATTACCATTTTTAACACTTTAGACTAACTATAAAGTCATCAAACCACAAACATTTACTGAAGGAGTTCCCATGTGTTCTAGTATCCTAGATACTTCTTGGCTGCCTTGCTTTTACCATAAAAATAAATTAAAAGCTACAGTAAAGTAACTACAGATACATGAAATTACAAACACTATTTTCTTGTGCAAATGTACCAGTTTGCAATATTCTTGACCTTCGCATTAAATTACTGTAAATGAATATCATGAGAACATTTGTTATAACAATCAAATGAATGCAGTTTTAATTATACCAAGCACACAGTCAAATAATAGACTCGGCTGCAGGTACTTTATAATTATAACAGGAGCAACATATGGTTGATTACGCTTTCCAGAAGGCTCCTGTCTGAACCTGAAACTCCACACCAGATCCATCAGGAAGAGCCAATATCATGCCCTACTTTTTACCCTGAGCTCTTCCGGAAATTCTACCCCTGTGTGGAGACTCACAGTGAGAAAGTGATTGACAGCTGGGGTAACCATAGATACAGAGAGGATACTCTTTCAGCGACAATGTACCAGACTTTTGACTGACATACTGGGTAACTATAGAAACACTGAAATGTGTGGGTAGGGGGTCCTGTGCAAATACATACTTACATTGAAGAAAGAATCAGAGTTATATCTAAAGACCTGAATATCATAGAGACATGGTGAGTAGCTCTTAAGACTTCTGCCAGTAAGAGACCACTCAGAATACCTTATCAACCACGTAGCAACACTCAAAACACCATATATCATGGCTACAGATTTGCACAGGCAAGCCACACTTTGAAAAGGTTCATAAAATGTAAGTGAATGTATTTATTTTCTCTGGGAGGCCTTCTCATTTTGCAAAACTGGGCATCTGAACTAGGTCGAAAGATTACTGCAGTGGATGCGTTAGGAAGTCATCAATACAAGACTTGAACGTTAATCTGATTTGAGGTCAGTGGAGGGCAGGTGAAAGGTGAAGCATGTTGTGTTTATTTACAGGTCAGCTGATTGGCTTGGACTCAAAGCCACTTCCAGCACAAGATTTTCCATCTACTGTGACATGACTGAAAAATGGGAAAGAAAACATGCTGATGATGGTTACAAACATCTTTCTTGCTTGCTTTCAAGATTTCTTTCAAGGTTATTATCAATGCAAAAAAATTGGGATGCAAATGATGCATGTTCATAAATATAAATAAATGTAAAATAAAAAAGCTGTAGCAACTATTAAAGATTCTACCCCAAATCTACCCCAAAACCTAACCCTAACACATGTACTTTCTAAAGTATAAGTGAACTGTAGGTACAAGTAAACGCACATACTGTAAAAAAGTGCAACCACAAATTCAGTCAAGTGTGACCAAACAGTCAGTGTGTAATGTGCAATATAAATAAACAAATGTAAATTAAATATAACACTCAAAACAACTCAAACAAATCATTTAATTATATGTACGTATACTTACACTATGACCGTGTATATTTACACACACAGCAATTTTCAAACTATAACTCCGCTCTGTTCTGCATTTTCCTCTAATGCTGGAGTTAATCTCTCTTTGTTGTAGTGCTTCGGTTGGATTATGGATAATGAGATTAGAATTTTGTCATTAGCTCAGGATTAATCTACAGTGCTACGCTACGTTAATGGGGTGTTCCTTTTCTCTTCTGGCCAAATTTGTTTTTATTAACATTGTACATTTTTGCGTTAGAATCACTTGTGCATTCCTAATCTGTAAGTCATGTTGGTTAAAAGCATCTGCTGAATTATTCAATGTAAAATGTTTTGTTTAGTGGAAATACATGATTCATGGAAATCCTGATTTCACTTGAGAAAAAAAAAAAAAGCAAGCATTTACATTCCACTGATGTTGGTAAATTGCAGACAGCAGCAAGAATCTACACTAAAAGGCCATTTTGAAATAAATATTTATTTTATGTTAATGTATGAATTTATACTTAATCATCCAGTAGACAATTTATCCAAAGCAATTTACAGTGTATTCAAGGTACGGTGCACATTTTATCAGTTTGAATGGTTCCTGAGAAACTACCTTGCCGTCGCTATAGCTTCATGCTCAAGTCGAGCTACAGGAAATATGAACAGTATACTACAACTTCATATGTATGGTGTATGTTTTGGTAAACCACAACATCTGGGGTTTCACAAAACAAGAAATCTGATGGGGAAAAAAATAAAAATCTTTTGCTTATTTTACAGAGAAGTGAAGAGGTATGAAAGCAAGCCGGAAGTGAACCTCTATCTCCATGATCACAATAGTTTGCACACTCCAACAAAGCTATGAAGCCTGAGGGCAAAGGAAAAAAGCCACAGCAGCAAAACCACAGCACCAAATTGACTTCTCTTCAGAGATCTCTTTACACTACTAAAACACTAATTAGTTTAATTAGTCCCTGTTTGTATTTGAATGCAGGCCATGAGTTGTTTTGTTTCGCTGCATGTTTGTGGTGTATAGCCATGTGCACGATGCTGTTTTTGTGTATAATATATATTATATGTATATATATGTGTGTGTGTGTGTGTGTGTGTGTGTGTGTGTGTGTGTGTGTGTGTGTGTGTGTGTGTGTGTGTGTGTGTGTGTGTGTTTTGGCCTGCAGCTCAGAGTCTGTTACAGTCATTTATATACTGTACAAAAAAGCTGAAGCAGCAGCTGTAGGTTTATGTACTGATCCTGTGACAATGCACCCATTCATAGTCTTTCATACTTTCGCATTGTTCATAATTACCCTGAGCAAATAATTCACACTCTGTCTCAGGGTCAGAAATTAAAATGATAATTCTGATTTCAGCTAGTTGGTCACCATTTTGAATTACATTTTTCCTTCACTAATGTTAAATGGTCCTGCTGAGAAAAAATTGTTTTGAAATGACAAACATCCTAAGTAGTCACTCAATTAATATGAGGTCATAAAAGCTGCATACATGATAAATATAGACATTTTGGTAAATGCAATTTTAAAAAAAATTTTTTTTTTAAATGGAGCATACCGTGTCACACCACATATGCAATGTCACTTTCCAAAAATAAGTCAACTACTATATTATAATTGTTTATTATTAACTTTATAATTAACAGCCACTCAGATTGCTGATATAGTGCGTTTTTCTAGGTGGGAATATAGGGCATTTCTTTAGCTTAATATAAAAAATAAATTAATATCTGACAATGCTCTACACCTTTGGCAACATTGAGACGGGCTTCATGCTCCAAGGTCAAAAGCTGTTATAACAAAATTACAAGTGTTAAACATAATTTAACCCAGAATTAGTGGCTCTTACCCAACTTTAAACCAATGTTATGGATGTAGTCTGGATTTGAGCCTGAAATTTTGTCAAGTTCAATTAAATTATCAAGATCCAAAGGGAAATGTTATGGCTATATATCGTAAGCAAACATTTATGGATATAAAATATCCAAACATTTGACTCTCTTCAAGATAGTTTGTGCATTAGTTTTGTTTTTGTGGAGCAGAGACTTTTTTCCCCATCAGTTTCATTTATAACACACATATCATATCCTTTGAAAACCACGAAAAACAAAATAATCTCATCAATCACTCAGAATGCAAAGTCGTCAATGTGCCAGACAGACAGAGAGGTAGATGGATATCTGAATAAAATAAATTTATCTAAATCCAACAGCCTGTAGTTATTTCGAAAAAAGGTTTAAAAATTTGATTTTGAATGGTTGCATTCTTTAATGATGTCCTTCCTGGCAAAACTGATCTGAACTTTATCCGATCTCTGTTTATCTATCTCTGCCTGTCTGCAGGCCTGATCCTCTCTGCCATGTCTGTTTTGGTCTCGTCCTGTTTGTCCGTTTGTCTACGTCCCCCTGAAAAAACAAAAAACAAAAAAAAACCTATAGGGATCAGATAAAAGACGGACAGAAAAATCAGAGTGAGAGATGGAGAAATGGAGGCCAAAAGAGAGAGATGAAGAGAGATAAGCCTGTGTTCTTGGCAGCGGTTATTTGTAACGTGTCAAACTGCGGTTCTCATAAGAGTGTTCTTGGACAGCAGGGAGTGTGCAAAGATGGAGATAAGGCAACACAGACGAAAAGACTTAAAGGGTGAGACGGATAAAGCTGAAAAGCCGATATTTCCCATTTATTACTATGGAAACTGCCCAACCTGCCTCTTTTGAGAGTCAAAGATCACGGGGTTACTGTAATTCCTGGTGCGGCGCAAGAAGTGCCTCCTCTGTGACTGCCAAGCATCAGTGATAGAGATGGAGAAATGTCAAAGTGAACAAATGAATTTCAGCCAAAACAACAAAAGAACAAATAATTGAAAAATGAGGGGAGAACAATTGCCTCAAGACTAAAAACTGCCAATTAAAAAGTTTATGCCAAAATCAGACATGCATGTGGATAGTGGCATTATGGGTAATCAGATATAATAGTCAACAAAGTTTTGTTTTGGATACAAGGACTGATTTGTAACAGGGTTCGGTTTGAGGTTTCGAACTGAAGGAGTCTGGAAAGACATGGAAAAAAAATGAGAGCCCAAAAAAATACTTGTAATAAGTGTGATTACAACACACTTTCAGAATTCAAACATAAGTGGTTGTACTTTTGTCTACCCAATTTTTCCATCTGTTTTACAGTCATTTAATTATTTTGTCAGTTCCCCTGGCAATAAAGACAATGGCTAGTTTTAAATTCACAAAGTGAAAATAATTTCACATTTAACAACAACCTGTTCCCTCCATCTGCTCACCTTAAAAGGAATATTCCAGCATAAATGCAACTATTCTGTTGCCTGCTGTTGATTACCACAGAAAATCATTTCAACTCACCCTTCATGCGTTTACATAAACAGAAAATTGGTTTACAGTAATGCACTTATAATGGAAAAATGGGCAAACAGGCCAGGTGGGTTCAGAAGAGAAATGCGCAGCTCATGCTTTTGCTAAAGCACTTAGATTAACATTTCCAGTAAAATAATGCTTATTTAAGCATTTTTTTTTGGCTTTGGCAACATTGATACAGGCTTCATACTCAAAGATTAAAAGCACTTATAACTAAATAGCAAGTGTGAAACAAAACCTAACCCAAAATTAGTGGCCTTAACCCAACATCAAACTAAGGTAGTGGATGTTGAATTTAATGGTCGAGATCCAAAGGCCGTCAAGGGAAGGGTTATGCTCAAAACAACATCGTCACAGATTCATTCAGAATATTTAAGATAAAAATGTATAAACTTGTGCAGGTAGATAAAAACAAGGAAAACACACCGTTTCACAATAGTGTGCATTTTGATTCATTACAATTCCAGAAAATCTATCTCAGCTTAAGTACATAAACTTTTATTTGAGTTTGTGTGCTTTTCTGTTTACTTTGAAATGTTATGTGAAACAAAATTAGCTTAAAACACTTTGTTGACTTAAAAAAAAAAAAAAAACAGGGTCTTAGGATATTTGAATGATAGTTTCATATTTTCTACATTTCCATACGTCGCAATAATATCAAGAATTTTTTTCTTCATGGTAATGTAGTTAAATACTGATATCACATCATTATCAAGGTCAAAGGGGGTGATCAGGAATTTTTTTCTATGCCTCGTGTAATACATTTTAAGTTCATTACTGTACACATAATGGTTGCATATTTTTACAAGTCCACAGCATGCCAAAGATCCTGTCAATAAGATTTCAACTGTATTTAAAGTGGAATATTATTTTTCAAATGCTCTAATGTCTGCCTCTAGTTGTCCACTTTTGTTTCCTCTCATTTCCCTTCTCACCGCTACCCAGAGAAGCAATTAGAAATGTAATTCTGTTATAGAAACTGCGTTTAGGAATCACCTCTCTCATAGCATGCCTCCTTCGCACTACCTAAACACACAACTGTCAAAGGACCAAAAGCTGTTTTTATCTGCGGAAGGAGGAATGAAAATAAGAATTTACAGTAGGAAATCGGTGCATGTGCATGGAGAATCTCTCTCTCTGTCTGTTCTTATTCACAGGACAGCTCTTTTGATGGAGTGCAGATGGGTGAAACTCGGCGGAACCCTTAAGTGTTTCTTGTAATTCTTCCAAAGTGAAATATCACATTCCCACAGACATTCGGGAGAGACGTACGCCAGGCCGTGCTTAAAAGAGGGGAACAGGAACATGAGTGCATGTTGGGTAGACCTCAGCTGACAGAGTTGTGACCACACCCCAGACTACAAAACCGCTTTCTGCATGTCAATGAACACTGAGGTGGATTGTGTCAGGCCCATTGGTTGCCATGGTAGCCCAACTGCGCGCCAGTGATTTCCATGGCGAGCTGGAGTGAAATCATCGCAATTCAGAATCCAAGATCGCATTTTTGCTGTCCTGCCCTTTTTTTCTTGGACTCGCACTCCTAGCTTAACTGGCTGAAAGACTGTACAACGCCTGCTCTAGACACAGCAATCAGTTTAAATCAGTAAATGAAGCAACAGCATCAACTTCATACATTGTCTTGTTAAAATACAACATATGTATTTTGGTAATTAAAGTCAAAAATAAAAGGAGGCAAAAAAACAAGCAAAAATGGATTTTACTGTAAAGCATTTATAATAGAAGTCAATGGAGCATGACATTGCATGGCACAAAAGTTCATAAAATAAACAGTTTCAAAAGTGCAGTCACATGTAAAAATTACAAATGTTAACATGAAATTGAAAAATCGCAGAATTGCGATATTATTGCTTCCAATTTCCCATTCAAAACCATGTAAAGCCTATAAAACCTGCCACTTTTGCATGCAATATACATGCAGGAGATATGAATTCATACTTTTATTAAATAATGACACATTATATTAATCAAAAGTGACAGAAGCAAGATTTGCATTTCAAATAAATGCTGTTCTTTAAAATGTTCTATTCTTCAAAGATTTCTGGGTAAAAAAAAAAAGCAGCAACAAAAAATAACAATAAGAAACACCAAATCACCATATTAGAATGATTTCTGAAGGATCATGTGACACTGAAGACTGGAGTAATGGCTGCTGAAAATTCAGCTTTGTCATCATAGGAATAAATTACATAACACTATATTACAAACAGAAAACAGTTCCTTTGAATTGTAATGATATTTCACAATATTACTGTTTTTACTGTATTTTAGGGCTGTCACGATTCGTCGATTTTATTCAACTATTCAATTTTTAAAAATCCTCGACTTCATTTTGCTCGCGTTGACTAACCAGCAAAATACCGGAAGTGGCGCATTTCACGGACGAGAATCCATAAACACATTGACTGTTTTCCAAGGCTGCATGATATATTAAACCCATTTAAAAATCATAATTAAGCAAACGCTACAATTTAATTAAATAATAATGCGATACAGTTCTAATGCAGTATGCGCTTTAATTATTTACATGCGTGTAGGTTAAGTTTGTGCGTCACACAGCGGCTCCGTTCACAGTAGTATTATAACGTTCATCTAGGAATGCAACAAGCACCATTTCATCAGATTTGTAAGGTAAATCATTTATAAATCTACGCAAACACAGGAGAATACATCGCGGTTTCAAAATTAAAGCTCAAACCCTCACTGAGTTTACACGTTTTGATGTCTACATATTCATTTAAATTACAGTGGTTATAGCATTTCTGTCCTAAAGAAATAGCCAAATATTAAATATTAAGTGGACATTTGAATTAAATGGTGCTTGGTCAATATTAAACAAGGATTAGATCGCACAGTAATGTGTAAAAACAATCGTCAGGCTGTTGGCGCCCCCTGTAGGCCTTTGTTATAATGCACATTAGCTCTATTTTTTTTTTAATACATTATGTATTTTAACAGTTTTGTTCAATAAAACCATATGATTTCTTGCTTTTGATACTTCATTTGAACTAATTATTATTGCATCATTGCTATTATTTATGTATTTTAAAGTCATTTTAAAGGTGCCTTAGAATGCATTGACACAATATTTTAAATTGTTCTCTGATATCTACATAGAAGGTATGTGGCTTAGGTAAGGGCAAATAAATCTCCAGAAATGGTTTTACATGTCCATTTAAAAGACTAGGATTTGTCCCTAGAATGAAATGGTCTGTTATTACCTAATTTGGAAGGGTCATGAATAATAATGTTAAGCTCTGCTCTGATTGGCTGTTTCACAGTGCGGCTCATTTCAGTAGCTCACACAGCAGGAAGGAAACACAGGGGGAAAAAAATAATAATATATATATATATATATATATATATATATATATATATATATATATATATATATATATATATATATATATATATATATATATATACTTTCTCACGCAGTTATATTGTTGGATAATTATACTGTAAATAAAACGCGGGCATCAGGGAGCCGCTATTAATATGCGGGGCACTGAAACTGCTTTCGAATGCACGATCGCTTTTTAGTTTCACTTTCACCTTTGAGATTTACGATTGCAAGTACTCGGTTTATACTATGGAGCGGCAGTACTTACCACACATTTTACAAGATCAGATGCTTGTCAGTGGTGCTCAGGATCGGTAAATCATTCTCCATCATCCTCAGTCATCTTTCCTTACTCTGTTTATGTGGTAAGTGAAATGTTATGTACTGTAATGTAACAGGCCATAGCTAGAAGCTAACCATGTCCCTTTAGTGGCTTGCGTTATTTTATTACATGTTATTTGCTTTCCGTTCCTTTCTGAATACAGACACCAACCCATCCCTGCAATTCACAACCCCTGCACAGCCTGGAACATAACATTTATTTCCATGATCTGCCATTTTCGCTGTTGTCCTCGCTTGTTTCTTCACAATACCTGCAGAACTTCTGACGATTCGGCTGGCGGCTGGCCTAGAACATGGGCAGGTATATGCAAATGTTGGGGGCGTAACTATTAGTGATCCCGACTGCAACGTCACAGTCAGTGTTATGTTCTGATTCACCTATTTTTCAATGTTCTTTTGCATTCACGAGATTTACATAAGGAGGAAACAATTGTGTTTGAGGCTCACAATATGTCATTTCCATGTACAGAACTGTTATTATTCAACTATGCCAAGGTAAATACAGTCTTCCATTCTATGGCACATTTAAAGGCTATTTGTATTACCACAAAAAAAAATTATAATTATAGGGCCCTATGAAATTTCCAAATTCGTTATATTTCTAAATTCTGTTTTTTCCATTTTCATTTTTCTATACTCTGTTTTAATGGTTGAAATTAAATTTTATTAATCAAAAAGTCTGTTTAATTAATAGAGTTTTACAGTTTTATCTTTACCAAATTCAGTTTTCCATTATTTTCTGGATTGCATGTTAATGGTTTCATTAAATGTTAATAATCAAAAGCATCTCCAATAAATTGATTTTATTTAAACATTAAATAAACAAAATAAAACTTTTTTTTTTTTTTCAGAAATACTTCACATTTACATTTTTCTCCTAAATAAATTCTGGTAAATAACATTTCTGGTAAAATTTAAAGTGTTTGATTATAATTTTATTATTAGTAGACTAGAACACATGGATATGTTGTCATTCTTACACTATAATACTGACCTTTGATTTCAGTGAGTTGGACTATGAGATGGACTCTTGCACTCCATGTTGCATTTCATAGAAATTTGGATTTAATTTGGTTTAATAAAATATTCTCAATTAAATTGTAGATTTTTTTGTGGGAAATTAATCGTTTAGATTAATCAATAAATTATTGGATAGATTAATCGAAATAAAAATAGTCATTAGTGGCAGCCATACTGTATTTTAATCAAATAAACACAAATATACACCTTTGTACTTTACACCTTTAAACTCTAGCCTTAATAAGAACAGTGGTTATCATTACAGAAAAAGCAACAGTAATTTTTGCTGAATTCTAGTTTGTCAAATCTCTTTCATGCTTCAAAGACCACAAACACTGAACGTTTGATGAGCATGTCATCCAGTATTCTGAGAACATTTGTCTCTAGGGTCTCAGTCTTCCGAGACTCTTGCCTGTGCCTTATGTGCCAGGCCCGGGGAGGGCTGAGAAACCTCTATGACAAACTGCAGACTGGAATAACAGAGTAAATTTCACCCTGACAGGGTGAGAACTTCACCCAAGATGAGCATACACAACAATACAAAGAACCTGAGCAGATACTTATCCTTTTCGAGTCATATCATCCCTCATTTGTTTACAATGCATCACCGAAGATGGCATGTTTGTGAGCATGTCAAACATCTAACACTATCCCCCCACAACCAGAGATCACTTCCCTCTGGGCTGTGGTCTACCAAGGGAGCAGTTCTAATTTGGCTCCTCTCAGTTGAGCGGCCACATGCTGAGCTCCACCCTGAAATAAAAAGTGCTCTAGTGATGAAATTTACCAACCAGTTCAACACTGTTCCCTCTCATCCAACTTGTTTATATTTTCATGCTATCATATGATCTTTTGTACTGTACTTCCTGTCTACGCCTAAGCACGCATGGCTTTCCCTTGTCACTGCTGTTCAGAGTCACACTCTAACATCTGTAGTACCACTGCCTTTCCTCCATCCCCTAAAGTCCCTTTTTTGAATACTGTTGTCACCGTAATGGGCACATACACTACAGTGCCAATGTCAGATGTACTTCTGATGTAGATTATCACAAGTAAAAGCGTGCAAGAACAACAACAGTGGGTTGGGTGTTACTAAACAGGAAGCTATATGCAAACAGTTCCTACAGCTATCACACTCCTTTACCTCAGAAATTCTCTCACTCACACTTTCTGTATCTATCCTGACTTCTTTGCATTCCAGCTGTCGCCACACCAACGGGTGATGATAACTGTAAAATGCTATTTGAAGGCTGACACAATAACCAAGGGGCAGCTAGATTAAAAGTTTAGGAAATGATGTTTGAACCTTATAAAAGTCTTTCAGTCAGCTTTTGGCAATTTGTCTAAAAAAAAAAGTTTGGCATTAGTTTGCCCTTTCTTCACAAGCTTTGACTCACACAGAGTGGCCAAACGAGGCACAATTGCTGTCCAGTTTTCACCTGGCACTGAAAAGTAAGAAATTGTTAAGAAAAAACAATGTTAATGAGGCAAACAGCTTAAAGATGCAGTCACCTGAGGTACTGCTAGGAAACAAAGTCAAATTCTACGAAATATGCACAGGAAAAGGGCTATGAAAATGTCAAAATTTGCATCCTCTGATAAAAGAATGTGCATACTTCCCCACTGACAGTCATAAAACACCTTTAGTGGTCGCTGTACCCGTCTAGTTTCCCCAAGCAGATTTGGATCATAAACCAACTTTATACAGACACACACTAGGCATCTGATCACAAGTGAAGCCCCAGAGGCTTCGATGAGCGCTTGTGTCAGATAGGAAGGATAACGGCAATCAGAGGATTGTGGCACCAGTAGCTGAGTGACACTAGAGGACAGAGGTCCCAGTCTGCCTTCAGGACACCGACAAACACTCGTACACAGGCCCACTTAACCACAAAGTCAGTCACACAGTGTCATAGCAGCTACATTGTTATTGCTTTTGACCAGCAGCCAGTGACGCATTCTAAACAATCACTGTCCAGAACAGAGTGCAACGCTGCAGAACAAAGTTTGCTGTGATCAAAAAGATAAAAAAGTATGTCATATTACCAAACTGATAAACAAGAAGAATAATTGATCCTAGAAAAGGACCTGGGGGTTTCTTCGGAGCAAGTGTTTAATATCATAATAGAGTTTGGATTTTGGTTCAGTTTTGCTTTGATAAAAATAACATTCAGCAATACATCCAAAAAAGTCTGAAATTACTCACCCTGATATTTGAAAGCTTCAATCATCTCCTCATTCATTTTAATTGCATTGAAAAGAATGACTAGTACATTCTTCAAAAACTCTCCTTTTGTGTTCTAGAAGAAGGTCATACAGGTTTGGAACAACATGAGGGGAAGTGATGACCATTTTCGTTTTTGAATGAACTAATATTCAATGAGCAAGATTAGATTTTTTTTTTTTTTGCACGAGAACACTGAGGGGAGAGGGACAGCTAAAGAGACATGAGTGGGAAAGGAAGTAAAATGTGGGACAGAGATGGCCAGAGAATGGCAAAGTAGAAAGAAAAAGAAGGGTATCTTGAATTACAGCAAATATGGCGAAATGTGAGGTAGAGATTGTGTGGAACATTGTAATGGATATACTATGTTAAGCTGTAGTCAGACAGCACTGATTAAATGGAAAGTGCTCATGAGGCTGAAAAAACAAGCAAGGTGTTCCCCAGGGCTCTGTGCCCGGGCTTCCCCAAGTTTGTTTTTCTGCTCAACCTAAAGCTCACTGTCAAAGCTCACTAAATTTGAGTGGTTTCCCATTTCCTCATTAAAATTATATAAAAACACAGCGTACATATAAACTACTTAAGTAACTCTACTTCTTTATTATATCTAAGATATATTTCTGTGATTTTTTTCAAATACAGAATCTGAGTATAGTACTCTTCAGCTTGCTTAACCATGTTAGCAGTTCTAGAACGCATGTATAGCAAATTAATCTGGGAAACTTTAGGTCACTCCCTCACCAAGGACAGCCAGAACATAAATCAATTATTTTTACTATTATCTCAGTCAAGATGAACAGGCTCAGGCGGACAGGTTAGGTCATTGCCTGCTCAGGGATGCTGCAGGTTCAACTCCATTTGCTTATTACGCTGATGTGCAGTGCTCTTGTGCATGCACTACTGCACAGAGGGAGTTCTGTGGATATCAGGCAAGCAACAAGTTCTTACGTCTGTATTAAATAAGAATAAGGTACAAGTTCTGCATCCATTTAAAAACAATGATGGCTCTGAACATTATCTTGGAGGGCTGCACGCTTTGGCTGAGGACAGGAAACATTACTCACATTCTGGATCTCAAACAAACAGAACCAAGAACCCGGGCTGGGATGAGTCACATGAACACTGCCTCCTCTCTCTGCTCTATCGACAGTGCCTGTCACTGACATCATCAGCTTCTTTGCCATCTGTCAATTACCCTATGCCACTTCCTGCTCACTGAACTAAGACAGCCTATTCGAGCACTGAAAGTACTGAACTTGGTTATGGGCAGCACCCAAATACGGATTACAGTCTTGTGAGGAGTAGCAGCACCAGCTTCTCTGGAGGCCCCTACTGTCGCAAAAGCAAAATCTAATGTCTAAACAAGAAGAAATTTAACTGTAAATAAGAGAACATCACAAAAGACTCAAAGGTTTCAATTACGGCCATGCAAACACAATGAGCACAATTAATATTTTACATCACATTGCAACAACAGCCACTAGCAAGTGCTGTGCTATAGAAACTCTACATGTGTGGTGTCTAATAGCTATACACCCCTCGTAGTTGCTGGCTTGCTCCTTAATCCTTCTACCTAATAAAGCTGAAGCTAATTGGCTGACCTTCACTGCAGACCACTGATGTAGAGTCATTGCTGCATTACTCTGTAACACTAAATCAATGATTATCTAAAGCATTAGTAAACCCAAGACCCTAAGGGCATGTGTGTTTCGAAAACGCGTCTGGCTATTAATCTGACCTCTTAACATGTCCTTTTCTTCAGTAATCCTTATAAGTGCTGAGAAAGTTCTTACTTGGTAAATATGGGTATTTCATTCATCTCTTTGAAGTCATTGTCTATGCTTTATTCTTGCAAAAAGGAATTGTTTCAGGTCAACCTTTAGGTCACAATGGCCTTGCTGTTTACATACTGTAACAACCACTCTGTGGAAAACGGCCTCTGGCTCTTTTCATTTCACTGAATTTTCTGTTAAAGTGGACTAAAATGCTTCAATCCCAGAAAACCAGGCCAAAAGTCTATGGTTATGTTACTTAATGACTAATTTAGTGACATACAAAATCATACCTGAACTGAAAATCCCCTATGTTTTTGACCCTATGTGGATAACAGACAAGAAAACACCTTTAATAATTATGAAGGTCTAGAAGAACATCAACTTACGGCAATTCCACTAAAAGCACAAACGCTTTTCTCTTGTGATTAAATATCTACTGTCAGGTGATTTCACACGTGAGGATGTGTGAATCCAGCAAGTAATCTCAAGGATTCAAGGTACAACAAAAAGATCTGTAATGCTGACCAGTAGGCTCAGAGTTGCACTTATTTATGTATATGATGTACTGAACATAATTTCAATT
Source organism: Acrossocheilus fasciatus (assembly GCA_036784905.1). NCBI lineage: Eukaryota > Metazoa > Chordata > Actinopteri > Cypriniformes > Cyprinidae > Acrossocheilus > Acrossocheilus fasciatus. Next base: position 24,186,873 of record CM071946.1, on the reverse strand, counting down.
CATAAGGAATGTGAATAACAGAATCCTAAAGTGATGGTTACATCAAGGGTTCCAAACCAGGCTGCGAAAGTTCTAAACCCTAAATGAGACACAGGTCTGAAAACAATGCAAAAAGCAAAAAATGAAATGTGAATAATCATATAATTCACAGTACTTCTAAAAAGAGTACTGTGTCAATCAAATTCTGTATTGTTAAATCAAACTTTTGCTTTGTGTTGACCAGAATCTGTCCAGATGTCTATATGGACAGCTACCCTCAATCTCTAAAGATAATAATAAAAAGTTTCAATGTTTGATTTTAAGAAAATTTGTTGTTGAAAATGTGGGTGGCCACATCTGGGTCCTGAAGCAAAACCAGTGGACACCCTGATGCATCTTGTAATCTAGGCTGCAAAAAAGGTAGTAGGTAAAACGTTACAAGGATCCATAAAGTACCACAACTGTGTCCTTGATCAAGTCACAAACCCTCAGGCATGTCCGAGAGAACTGAATGTGTCATAACCTGTATGAACTGCAAGGACACATGCTGTTGTTTACTTGGTGTGGGGTCTATCGCACTCTATTCCACGATCTGAATTACTGTTATACTTTCGTTTGAAAAGACAAGATCGAGTACGATTTACACTACCACCAAACTCTTAACAACTCACAGGTGTTTCTGCTATTACCTTAATGATGCTGCTCCTCCTCGGCGCTGCTTTCACCGACTCTAGGAGAGCCGCCTCATCGCGCTCCACCAGCGTCACGCTGAGTCCACTCCGCCGGCCTGATCGAATCGCTCTCGATGGGATGAAGTCCGGAGCTCCATCCCCGCACACCCCGTCCTCGCAAGACTCCGACATCTCCAGGATTAGTTGGTTAAGAAATCAGTATTATTTTACTCTGTATTTGGACCCAAGAACATCCACATCCAACTCTTGATATGGGTCTGTGGGTAGCTCCGGTAGTCCAATTTAACTTAATTGCGCAGGCTGTACGGCAGATTGAGAATGGATCTCGTTCCTTGAGCCCATCCTAAAGCAACTTTTTCCAGTCACACAGCTCGAAGAACAAATGATATGTATAATAACTGGCTCATGAATCATTCTCTTGCGCAAGAGGACACTTGCATCACCGCGCAACAAGTTAAAAAGCTCCGCCGGTTCCTAACTTCTCTCATTGATCCAATGCGCGTCAAACAATCTGTATCTTACACGTGCAAAAATGCTCATTTGTTCACAGATATGCAGGAGAGCGTAGGGATTGCGGGTCACCAAATGGTATCAAGCATCAAAATAACCTCAAATGTGCGCGTTCTGTGTCAGCGTGATGGAAAAGAAACGCCGGAGTACTGGTTGTGGATGTTGCTCGCCTCATCTCACTGTGTGTTGTTTGGTTAGTCAAGAATGAGGAACGCCACTGACACTGGCACAACCTCTTAGATCCGCTAAACCCGCCTCTCGCGTCCGTAAGCTCGTGATTGACGGGTGTCGTGGCCAATCAGACATTCCCAATTTTCATAAACTCTAATCGCTCATCTTTCAAAGAGGAGGAGCTAGTGCGTATGAGCCTCAGGAATGTTACTCATTTGAGTTTACCAGATGTTTGGGAGGAAAGAAGGTTGGGGTATCACTTTTCCGAAGTAGCTATTTTTGGGATGACATATTGACGATTCGGTGTTGTGTATCAAAGGATAGGCTATATCTTGCTATTTTTGTAGGCAGTGTTCAAAATGTGATTATCTTCACTTGACAGTCAATGAATTAACACATGCTCTGTTGTTTATGGCATTTGATTTAAAAGTGCAACATGGTCTGGTTCAATTCAAAATAGAGAAAGACATGTAAAAGTTCAACAAACCTCCTGAGTTGTTTTTATGAGACAAACAAGATTTTTTTCCCCCCCAAAAAAATGGAAATGTAGCCTACAATAAATGTATCAAGATATAAATTAGATTAAACAGCAGGGTTATTATATTTAACTTAAACCATAAAAACATCCATTACTAAATAAAATAAATTTCATGGAGTCTGTAAAGGTTAGATTTTATTATTTGTCAGTGACAGTACCTGACAAAATAAGTATTCTCCACTATTAGATGTTGCCTATTTGTTGAAGGCAGACAGCAGGACCACACTGACATGAGACCTTTAACACTTCAATAATGAATGTAATCCTAAATTATATCTGGACTGTCCTCTGTGTGCCTGATATGTTTGTAGAACACATGACAAAGGCATGAGAATATGGTTCATAAAACTCACACAGAAATGCAGAGTAAAAAACGCTTGGAAAACCTTGCGATGAGCCAACCGATGAGTGCTTGCTCGAGATCCAACTCCTATGTGAAAAGTAGACAGAACCCGAGGGTCATTAGCATAGGGCTAAAAACTCTTAACACCTTTCTGCAGATTTTCCCCTTGCGTAGTTGTCATGGTTAAACTAAACCCTCTCTATGAGAAGAGTGTCATTAAAAAGAGCTCTAATATGCACTTTAAGACTGATTAGTGTTTTAACATCATACTTTACTTTGCCACACCTTAAATGTTTAGCACACTGCGTAGCAAAGGAGGGTTATGAAATGGAAACTTTGGTCAAGAAATACAGGAGTGTGAAAATGGGCTTGTTTTAGTCAGCCCATTCAGCCAAAAGTAGAGAGTTGGTGTAAGATGTTGAACGTGTGTGAGTCTGAGTTAACAGGTTTATGAGGCAAAGAGGTTTGAAAACTAAATCTTCTCATAGCAAAGCAAGTTAACACCCAACTCTCCAGCATTTTCCACATTCTATGTAGCCTATGTTACCTCTTAGAAAATGTGTTAGTGTCCACTAATATTAATTATTGAACAATATGTGGAGTATTTCTGTTAAAAAAAATAATATAAAACAATATTTACTTGAATGTTCTCTCACTATCAGCAACAAAGATAATGTTCAGTGTCTGTTTTTCTGTCATTTGTTTACATTTTAGAACCAGGTTAACACGAAACACAGCAAAAATATATGATTAAGGTTAGATTTGAGTCCACTATAATAACGAACATGTATGTGCACGTGTATCTTGAAATATTCCAAAACATACAGCAGTATACACGGAAGTGTGTGATCATAAATAGTTTCTCAGTAAGAACTAGCCCTTTTGTGTATAACGCCCTCAAGTGTATAACGTGAATTACTACAACGATTGAGGGGGGGGGGGGGGGGGGAGTTACTTTGAAAATTACAGAGTTTACTTTGAAAATTATGGCACATCTATGCTTTTGTGTTTTAGGATCCCTATATAAATCGTTCGTTTACCTGATAGTCTTGTCTTGTAAACTTCGTTTGAATATTTCTGTGTTTGTACTTGAATTGTGGGTAATACACTCCGTCCAAAACAAGAGCTTGTTATCGCTGGAAAGCGCAAGCGAGTGTGAGAGGTGACAGATGTGTGTCAGGGTCGTGTTGCTCATATCTCTATGTCCTTCAATCTTCATCTCTGCTTCTTTGCTCCCTGTTCGGTGTAGAACGAGATAACAGCAGGTGCAGGCGCAGCATATCTCAAGTCCTTGTTGCTTCAGTTGTATTTCAAAACAAAGTCAAAATCAAAATGTTCACTATGTGTTTACGAGCGGAACTAAAGTTATCTATGCATTACACAAAAAGCTTTTGAAAGGTTGAAAAGTATTTTGAAGGCAACATTATCTGAAACAATCTTTATTGCATTATTGCTTCTTATCATTTAAAATATTTCCTCACAGAATCTTAGTTTCTATCAGTGCTGTTTATTTCTTATCTCTGTGCTGTTTCAGGTATGTTGCTCTGTCATTTCTATCTGCACTTTACAACTCCTTATATTCCAAACTGAATTCCTTTTCTCGTGTTGGATCAAGCGCTCTCAAGTGCTTCATGGAAAATAATGAAAAGAGTAGGAGCAGCTGGTTACGAACTGTCACATTTTGACTAGAGGGAAGATGCTGCAGACCTCAAAGAAACAAAAATTGCATTATGTTTTAGCTGTCACAATATTCAGTCAAAAAAGTTATGTTTAAATTTAGCTTAGGCCTACTGCTTCAATCAAACAGATGTTTCTAGAGCTACAGTCTTCATTTAAACCGGTTTCAAGACACATTATAGAATTTCCATCCCTGCTTTATATTGTCAAAAAGAAATAATAAAATTATTCATATGAATGATGGTTTGGGAAGGAAAAAATGACTATTACATCACATTCTTTAATAAAGCAATTATTAAATATGACAAATTAAATTTTTAATAATTATAGAATAAAAATGAAATAAAATAGTAAGTTATGAAAACACTTTCACAAGAGGGAATATGCTACAACTCATAAAGAAAACAGAATTTGCATAATATTGTAGCTGTACTATTCAGTCCTACAGACAGACTAAATTAAATAAATAAATCTTTAAAAAAAGATTGGTGAGGTCCAACAGCAAATCACAATATCTGGATTTCTGGAATTTACACAGTATATTTTGATACATTTTATAATATCAATATTCAGAAATTCATTGATATTCAGTTTAATTCTTTATCACAGTCAGAGACCCACTCTGATAAAGTTGGCATCTGAGCGGCAAAAGATCCACAGCAAATTCTATACACAATGAGAAGAGTGAAAATTCTAACAGATATGATTGTTACTTGTTTCTATCGAATCTACATAATGATATGAAATTAAATTGGAATTTTAATTTATAATGCTAAACATTTTTTAAATCACTATTCAATACAGGATTATTGCATGTGTTGAACGCTAGATGGCGCTGTGTCACATGTATTGGAGAAGAGACTTGTAGCAATAATTTACGAAACTGAATTCGCTCATTCATGACGCAGTTTAATGGCCTTTAAGCGTCCTTAAGAAGTCCGGTTTCAATTTGTATTTTATGAATGATAATTCAGAGATAAGCAATCTTAACAGTTACTTGTATTATTTCTTGGCAGATTGATTCTCAATAGAATTCTTAATAGTTACTCCTGTATCTCATTTCTGATTGGTTACAACTTGCATCTTGTAACAACACTACACAGTCTCCTCTATATTATGTAGTTCAATGCCTTTTAATTTCCTCATAAAATGGAAAAAGATACCATTCAATCACTAAATGAAGTACAAAGAAATGCCAGTTTAAAATAAATGTTGAAATCAATCCATCCATCCATAGATCCAAACCACTTGTCCTATGCCTTCTGTGGAGGTCTTCTGTCGCTCTAACATTGAAGATGATTGTAAAAAGTTAGATTTGATTCTCACCAGAAATGATCTCACTGGAGCTCAGGAATAGATGACTAGGTTGCATAGAGTCAGGATTATGTGTCAGAGTGACTGATGTAGGCCAGTTTAATCTCACAGGAACAGAGGTGGGATTATAATGTGGAGTGATCAGTCTGTATTTTGGGAGGAAAATGTGGAGACAGATGAGAAATGAATAGTTAGTGTGATTTTCAGAAATACTAGTTTGAAAATAAATAATTAGTGTTTTACATTTGCATACGGTTTTGTGTCAGTTTAACTACTTATGTTTGTTTCCTTCCTACGCTGTCTGTTTAAAGAAGGCATGGGTTTCCTTCCCAGTGTCCTTTGGGTGTGGTCTCAGAATGACAGTGGTTTCCGGTCTAGGACCCAGACTTGGTTTTCAGTGTTATTTCTGAGCACCGACTAAGAGGCACACGGGCACACAGATGTGTGACATACTTTTGAGATTGAAACTGATATTTCTGAGTCTGGCACGATATATACAACTATAAAAAAGTTTGTCAAGACAAACTTTGAAGTTAACTTGAGATAGATAGATAGATAGATAGATAGATAGATAGATAGATAGATAGATAGATAGATAGATAGATAGATAGATAGATAGATAGATAGATAGATAGATAGATAGATAGATAGATAGATAGATAGATAGATAGTCAGTCAGATATTCTTTAATTTCTATGAAATGTTATCAAATATTATCTATATTATTCCAACTGTGGATTTGGCTCTTATAATCTATGAATGCATCAGATGTTTGTTGTTTTACAGGGAAACCCAAGGCCACATAATCTAAAAAGAATGACAGGAAAAAGGAATCAATTTTGAAAACTATGGAAACTAATCCTTAATCATAACTATTGTGTTCTGAACAGTAAGAGCCAAAACAATAAAGCGACACAAAGCCACTAAAATGAGCTGCTTTCAAAAATATGCCGCTTTGTGGCCTGTTAATGAGACTGTTGTTCAGCACGGTGCTCACGGCCAGCAGGTGGGCATTGTTTTCAGCTGTAAATTTGACAGGTGGTACAGTAGCAAGCTACTTTGGTAGTTTCATGTTTTGTTTTTTTTGTTCCGCTTTAGCCTGGCTGAAGTCTGACTCACACACAACTGTGTAAAAATAGAGCCACATAATACACACACTGAATGATTTGAGTTGTGTCTCTTAGCTTTCCTTTGCTCCCCCCATTTCGAGGCCTCCTTCCTTCCTTCTCTCTCTTTTGTTATATTTTATTACCCAAATGCTCTTATTTTCTTTTGTAAGAGAAAAGGTAGTCGACTATCTTTGTTTTTCAGCAACAGTGCCGCATGTCTGTTTGCACTTTAGCCGTGTGCTACTTCTAAAATGCTCAAACAAGATCCAGATGCCCTGTAAATGCCTCCCTCAACATTAGGCCAATATTACAACTGCCTGTACTTACAGTAAGGTCCACATGTGATAGAACATGTCACTCCCACAAGTCTTCAAATAGGTAACTGAAATTATGAAAGTCATAATCATATAATAACTCTTCAAAGAAACACATCTGATCACTGGCTGTGTTGCAGGTTTAAGGAAGGTATAGCATAACAGCTCTCAAATGGATAGTATTTTTTTTTAAAAATACACTCTTGCTCTTGTTCATATATAATTTTCTACTCAGCTCCTCAAGTTTTATATGGCCAACAAATTTAGCTTACCGCTTATTTGAACAGATGTTTCTAGTGCTGCAGTCTTCAGTTAAAGTGGTTTTAAGTCACTTCATAGAATTTCCATCCCTGCTTTACACTGTGCCAGAAAGTGACCTAAATGTTATTTGCTTCATTGGTTGCTGGTTTTGGTAGGAATTTTTCGCCATGAATTATTGTTGAGGGAGGAAAAATCTTTAAAAATCATTTTTAATAAAACATTTTTGTTCGTTTTTAAAATAATTATAGAATAAATAATGGCATCATAATGCCAAGAAAACAATTTGAGGACAAATACTGAGAGTTCATTTAACTGTTATCAAGTGTAATGAGAAGGCGTTTTAATAGACGTTATCATAATCTCTTTTTTTTCTTTCTTAATCTCCATGTCTGAAAATGTTAATTTGTTAATATTGTTAATATGTTAATTTTCGAAATACGTTTTAAAAACGTTGGGAGTCGGTTAACAAAATAACTAAACGGAACAATAACATTAGTAATACGTTTTCTGTTTGCCTTGTAAACATTTTTGTATTTATACACGCCCCGCCTCCTGTTTAATATGCAGCCCCGCCCTGGTGAATCATTCAGCAATCCCGGTCTTCCTTCGCCACGCCCCCTCATTAATTTCAACACAATTCCAGCCCACTACAACTTTTGTTTTATTATTTCGCGGCCATTTAGGGAGACTGAATGTGATGTGGTTTTCTGGTAGAGGTTTTAATGAAAACAGTCTGGATTTCTTCACTGCACAACTTCAGAAAGTATTTTACTCTTTTAGTCTCATAAAGACCTTGTAGCAGGACTTGATCTTTGCTTGACTTAAGCCGTTTTCTTAAAGGCGATCGGACACACGGCACGTCATCCTCGGTTCAGTGCCACTCCCAAAGGATTAAGTTGTTGAAATATGAAGCAAACCCACTAAAGCACGGGAGCGGGAGTCCTCTGAGTGCGTGGCCGAGTGGGTCGCCCCGTGTCCGGCCGTACGTGTGCTGGAGATCCCGCTAATATGGGATGTGGACTACGGAAATTGGAGGACCCGGAGGACAGCAGCCCGGGGAAAATCTACTCCACTTTAAAGAGACCACAGGTCGAGACTAAAACAGACTCCGTGTACGAGTATGTGCTGCTGGACTTCAGTCTGGAAGGTACAGATCAGTGTAGTAAACAAAGATTTTTTAAAGTGATGTTGTTCGCTTACAAAAAAGAATTGCCCTGGTAACAGTTAACCATAGTTCCCTACAAGTTGATTCAGTATTAGTTAACTTTCAAAAGAGAAAGAAGGTAAACAAACTGTTCTGAAAGCTATATATATATATATATTTGCAGGAACTTACTTAGCATGCTACGTTTTTATTTTGCAAGGTTGTAATTAATAAGAGCTCCAGTTGTTCATTTGACTGTCTCAAAACTTAGCAAGCTGCCTTGCTAAACATCAGTGGCATGTGCCAATGATGGACAAAAATGCTGCCTGGGTAGGCAGCTCACTTTGATTTGAGTCAATGCCATGTCTTCACTTTCAAACTTGCGGCATGATCAATCTTGGCGTGTGCGTCCTGGAGTGTGTGAGAGATTACACCGTTTTACCCAGCAACAGCGCCGGAGCTTCATCATATGTGGAAATAGGTCAGGAGGTTTTTTCCTCTATTAACGGCGTCTGAGGCGCACAGACTGCAGCACACTCGCGTCTGTTCCACAAGATGACATTCATACTCACTCTCTCTGTGCAACAGTTTCCACTCTCTGCATTTCTCATTAGCGTCTCATTCTTGGTTTGAATGGACCATGCGCAGTCTACTTCGTACTGCCCACATTAATAGTATTTAGAGTTAATGTAGTATAGTGTAAATAATCGTGATGTGTAATTTTGCCTGGAGGAGAAAGGGAATGTTTCAAAGTTGGTGCGGGTTTCTGTCGCGACTCGCGAACCAGCCTTGAGAAGGAAATGGGGGGGGAAACCCGTAGTGGAGAAAGAAAATCTGGAGTGATCACAAAACGCTGTTAGCAGGAGAGGAAACAATAGGTTACTTGCGTAACCCCGGTTCTCTGATAGCATTAAGTGAGGTGTCTCACTATGGGATACGCCCCTTCCGCGTATTCCTCAGAAGCCCTATTACATTACGCCAGCCCCAATTGGCTGGCAGACGTGACGTTGTGTCTGGGAGTGGCCTCCCCACCCTTCAGTATAAAAGGAGCGACACAACGTCACTACGACATTCAAAACAAGCACACCTCTTCCTCGCTTCACACAGCAAGGAGGGTGATCTGGTGAGACACCTCACTTAATGCTATCAGAGAACCGGGGTTACGCAAGTAACCTATTGTTCTCTTTCAAGCATACGTTTCGGTGTCTCACTATGGGATATCCTAACTCCCGTATTGCCAGATAGCCTGCCTAGAAGTCTCCTGCCAACCACCATTACTACATCCGGGGCTGAACGAGTCCCGACCTTTTACAGTCTATGGTCCCGACTCGTGACTCACATTCCTACGCTCAATACTGCATGCGCTAAAGTCTGAGCTGTAACATCCAGTTTATAGAACCTTGCAAATGTATGCGGCGAGGACCAACTCGCCGCTTCACAAATATCCTGTAACGTGACTCCTTTAAATAGAGCCCAGGAAGTTGACATTCCCCTTGTTGAGTGTGCACGTAAGCCAGATGGGGGCACAAGACCTTTACTGGAATATGCAAACGAGATCGCCTCCACTATCCAGTGCGATAAACGCTGTTTAGTGATCGGCTTCCCCGTACGAGGTTTCATCCAAGATACGAACAGCTGATCACTCTCCCTGAACCCTCTGGTTCTTTCTGTATAAATGCGTAAAGCACGCACTGGACACAATGCATTTAACTTTTGCTGTTCTGATGAAGCAAAAGGTGGTGGATAGAAGGCTCTTAACTCAAGAGGAATGATAGCCTTAACTATTTTGGGCATGAATGCAGGATTAGGTTTCAGAACTACCCCTGCATCCCCAGACATGAACTGCAAACACGCTGAATGCACTGAAAACGCGTGAATCTCGCTTACGCGTTTTGCCGAAGCTAGCGCTAACAGCAGTGCCGTCTTGAATGACAATATTTTTAAATCAACCTTATCCAGCGGCTCAAATGGGGACATGGAAAGGGAATCCAGTACCAATCCCAAATCCCATGAAGGGGAAATCGGTTTTGAAACTGGCAAGGCGCGGCGCGCACCTTTCATGAACCTGCATACCAAAGGATGCTGCCCCACAGTTTTATTATCGAAACCAATGTGACAAGCAGATATGGCAGCCAGAAACACTTTTATGGTTGAAAACGCTTTCCCTTGATCTATCAAATCCTGAAGAAATGATAGAACAACTGCCACTGAACACTGAAAGGGAATCTCATGTTTAGTTGCGCACCAGCGCTCAAACACGCCCCATTTGCATTCGTAAAGAGACCTAGTCGATGAAGCTCTAGCATTCTGTATGGTTCTAATAACGCTGTCAGACAGACCGGTTGTATTTAAATTGAACCACTCACAGGCCAGGCCCATAGTGCCAGGCGTTCTGGATGTGGATGAAAAATCTCCCCTTCTGCTTGTGACAGAAGGTCTCTGCGCAGCGGGAGAGACCACGGGTCTTTGTATAGCATATGTATGATCTCCGCTAGCCAATATTTCCCTGGCCACCTCGGAGCTATTAATATCAATTTTAGTCCCTCCTCCCTCACTCTGTAGAGTGTTGGGGATATCAACGCTATCGGTGGGAACGCGTAAAGGAGAGTGCGAGGCCATTCGTGCGCCAGCGCATCTATCCCCAGAGGCGCACTCTGATCTTTTAGTGAGAAAAACAGAGGACACTGAGCATTGTCGTGGGACGCGAACAGATCCACTGTCGCTCTGCCGTATATGCTCCAAATCTGTTCGACTACTTCCCTGTTCAATTTCCACTCCCCGTAGAGGGGATTGCCCCTGGACAGCAGATCCGCACCCTGGTTCATAACACCCTGTACGTGCGTCGCTCTCAGGGATAAAAGATTGGTATTGCTCCATAAAATCAGTTTGTGTGCTAACATGTGCAGAGGAAGTGATCGGAGACCTCCCTGTCGGTTTATGTAAGCCACAACTGTAGTGTTGTCCGTTCTCACGAGAACATGATGCCCTTTGAGAAAAGGAAGAAAATGCTTCAACGTCAGAAAAACTGCCAGCATTTCCAAATAGTTTATGTGAAGATTGGTCAGATGTTGATCCCATCTTCCATTCACTATCCTGCCCTCGTGTATGCCCCCCCAACCGGACAGCGATGCGTCCGTTGTTATTACTTGTCTGGCTCGCACCACGCCCATGGGTACCCCTTGAACCAGAAAGGTCGGGTGTCTCCACTGGCGCAGTGCCAAGACTGCCTCTGACGTCACTCTCACTCTCCTCCGGGAGTGACGTAATGGGTCCAGTCCCTGAGACGCTACCCAGCGTTGAAACTCTCTCATGAACAGTCTGCCTAAGGGAATAACTATCAGGGCTGAGGCCATCAGTCCTAATAGCCTGAGGCATGTGCGAAACGAAACACTTTTTCCCCTCTGAAAATCGGTGATGCACCGAGTGAAGTTTCTCACCCTGTCCTCTGACAGTCGCGCTCTGAATGTCACCGAATTCAGTGATAGTCCCAGATATGTTATAGACTGTGTGGGAATTAAGACACTCTTTTCGATGTTTAATTTTAACCCCAGTTTCTGTATGTGTTCCAGAAGCATAACTGTGTGTTCTCTCGCTTCTTGCTCTGACTGAGCTGTCACCAGCCAGTCGTCTATGTAAGTAGCGAGACGAATGCCCTTCTCCCTGAGCGGAGTCAGTGCTGCTTCTGTGCATTTTACAAACACTCGGGGGCTGAGAGACAAGCCGAATGGAAGAACCAGATACTCGTATGCCACGCCAAGGAAAGCAAACCTCAGGAATTTCCTGTGGGGTGGATATATCTGTATGTGAAAGTATGCGTCCTTCAGGTCGATTGACGTAAACCAATCGCCCTGGCGCACTATTTTTAAGAGTGTCGAATGAGTGAGCATTCTGAACTTGTACTTCCTTAAGTACTTGTTCAGTGCACGCAGATCTAATATGGGACGAAGAGCTTGAGTCCCTTTCTTTGGGACGAGGAAGTACCTCGAGTAAAACCCGTTGTGGCTCTGCTCGGGTGGGACCACTCTTATCGCCCTTTTGTTCAACAGAGAGGAAATCTCTTCCTGGAGAACATGCTTTAATTTTTCCCGCACCTGAGAATGAATTATCCCTTTGAAATGCGGGGGGGAAGCGGTAAACTGCAATCGGTACCCGAATTGTACTGTCCTTAATACCCACCGGGACTGTGTGCATTCTCGCCAAATGTTTATTTGCAGCGTTCTGGCGCCCTCGTGTGGCTGAGCCGCGAACGAGTCTGTTGTCTGTACTGCGCATGCGCGTGCATTTAGCGCTTGGACAGAGTTGAAGTGTTTCATCACCTCTAAGGGAGCAATAACTCCCCGAGGTGATGTTATGCTGTGTTCTGTTAACGTGTTTTGCAACATTTTTTTGGGAATTATGTTTTGCAACATGCTCTGGGAATACAGTGAAAACTTTATTGAGTTTTGAACATGAAAAGTGCTTGTGACTAGTGGGTGGGTGTACACCACTGCACCATCCCTCGTTCTTTTCACTGCTCTGGTTCCCCTGGCCCAACCGGGCTCTATTCTCCCACAGAACATCCGGGAACTTCGAAACTCGTCCCTTGTCGAACGCTGAACATCTGGGGTTCGGGAGCTCGCGAACAGGGGGGCTTGTGTGCTCCTTTCCCCGGGGAAGACCCCATCAAACTGCCTTCTTCTTCCTCCTCGCTCCCTGAGGATGGGAGTGAGGATGAGGTTGAGGAGCTGGCTGGACCGTCTGAGCTGTTGCAGGCGGGTAGTTCTTCCTAGGCCAGGCAGTTCTCTGTTCCGGGACTCCGCTGTGACCCGCTGCATTCACGTTCGGTCTCTGCCGTCGAGGAATGCGATAGCTGGGGGGTGGGCGGGCCGTAACTTGTGCGAAGGTCTGCCGAGGTGGCGGAGGGGGTGCAGACTGTGCCTTCCTAGGCATACAGAGCTGCAAAGCCTCGTCATCCCTCTTCTTTTCCTCGCATCTCTTTTGCATCAGTGTCAACGCCGAGCCAAAAATGCCCTCTGCGACCACCGGTGCGTCCAGGATAGCTTCTTTTTCCCTGTCAGAGAGATTAGCCAGGTTAAGCCAGCGTCCTCTCTCTTGAATGACCATTGTGGCCATGGCCTTGCCCGCGGCTTGAACCGCGCACCTCTGAAGACGCAGAGAAAGATCTGTAACGACGCAGATCTCTTCCCAGTGCGTCTGACCTGGCATGGTCGACGCTTCGTCCTGCAATTCCGCTTGGTACGCGGTTAGCATAGAGGTCGCGTTCAGCGCCCTGGCCGAGAGGGCAATTGCTTTGTAAGCGCGTTCAGTCATGCTTGACTGAAAACGGTCCGCTTTGGATGGCAACGTCGGATTTGCTGCCGCCGTGTGCTTTGGGTGCAAGTGCGCGGCAACTAATGGCTCCATGGGGGGCATTCGGAGAAGTCCCGACTTCTCCATTCCCTCCACATCGAGAGCGGACCCTCCCTGTACGGGTAACTTACTGGTGAACGGTCTGTCCTTCCAGGTCACCGCCAGCTCCTCTAGGAGCTCTGGAAACACAGGAAGGAGCTGCCGTGCTGCCCGTTTCGCTCTCGGCAGCCTCTTACCCTCGTAGCGAGACTTTGCAGTCTCTGCTACCACGGTCGGCCACGGAATGTTTAGTTTCTCTGCAGCGCGTTTGCACACGTCTTGCAGATCCACACTGAGCAGCGGGGATGGTGCCCCCTCCGCATCTTCCGTGGTCCCCGCCGCGGCGAGAGGTTGTGCCGTGTGCGCAGGGGGGAGGAAAGGGGAGTCCTCGAAATCTTCCTCTTCTTCAGAGAGAAGAAAATCCAATTGTCCCTCTTCCTCAAAATCGAGATCGTCTTCGTCCTCGTCCGTGCTGAACACACTGGGCAGAGGGACGCGAACGTCAAGCTGTTCACCCCATGATAAAGCTGCCGTGGCGGGCAGCTCTACAGGGATGGATACCTGCGGAGTGGCAGCTGGAACGGGGCTAGGTGACATGAGGGGATCGTGGCCTGACAGGCTAGCTTGGCGTGCTAGCCTGCGACGAAGGCTCTTCATAGTGAAGCGTGCGCAGTGTTCACAGGAACCGGGATTCTCGATAGCCATCTGGGCATGTTTCAGCCCAAGACATGCAGAGCAGACCTGGTGTGTGTCTTTGCAAGAAATCTTGTTCCCGCATGAACAAAGTCGCACAGCATCTCCCTCGCTAGCCGGAACAGTCTGCATTGCTGCAGCCATCATTGTATCGAACAATCCTTGCAATCAGCTGGAATGCAAAATTGAAGGAGTCTGGCGAAAAACGGCGTGGTGGCCAATCGTTCGTCCGAGAGTTCGTTAAAGGCTTCTGGTGTGAAGCGAGAAGAGGTTTTTGAATGTCGTAGTGACGTTGTGTCGCTCCTTTTATACTGAAGGGTGGGGAGGCCACTCCCAGACACAACGTCACGTCTGCCAGCCAATTGGGGCTGGCGTAATGTAATAGGGCTTCTGAGGAATACGCGGAAGGGGCGTATCCCATAGTGAGACACCGAAACGTATGCTTGAAAGAGAACAGCAGTCGCTCCATACTCCACTCATGTACGATCCAGACCGTGTTTCAGTCTGTGCGTTGAAAATGAAAAATATACGAATTTAACTGGCCAATATTTGTTTTAACAAACACATTTTTCTAAGGTATCAACAGGGTAAACAAAGTAAATGCAAGTCTCTAGTGTCGTATTCTGCATAGTGTGAAAATGATCCGTTTCCAACAGTTATTAAAAGAAAAGATACTTATCCCAACAGCAGGGTTGCTTTCATGAAATTTAGCAGTCTTTTACTCATTCCGTTCCAATCCACTTGTCTTTGACATGCATTTAGAGTAGGCTAGGTTTCAGATCCGAGAAGGGTTGGTACACTTTTAGATAATGCTTCTTTAACAGCAATAGAATACAATAGAAATGCAGTATAGAAAAATTTAGTCAAAGTGATATACAGTCATACCAAAAGATATTCAGACACCAGATATAATTTGATACTTTTTTACTAATGGGTGCAGGACACTATAATTCATAAATGTAAGTGAGGATAGCAAAATAAAGTGAACAGTGACACATTATACCCCAAAATTCTTCATTGGACTACCAGTAAAATTTGGGATCAAAAAAATATTCAGACACTTTGACCTGACCGTGTTTTGCTTAAGTGTTTTATCTTTAATTGCTAATGCAATCTTGTTACACCACAGACTCAACAAAATTAAGCATCGCTTGGTAAATGGTTGACCTAAATTAGTATTATCTAATTGTATACGTAAATTTAACAGCTGAATAATTTTTGGTTTATTTTAATCCATTACGTGCCTTTCTATTAAAGTTATCCGACATTTATCAAGATGAATTTGTACTGACGCAGTTTAACTCTTCTTGAGTTCTTGTGATATTGTATTACCATTTTCTAAACTGTGATTATAATATGAGAAATGTTGAAGGTGACGTAATAAATTTTGGTTTGACTGTACATATCTTGATGGTCGGTCACCCCCCCCCCCCCCACCCCACCCCTTGAAATCTTTGTTTTGTGATGTAGTATATGTTGAGCATCCAGGTAGTGTTTGGAATGTGAAGCGTTTTCACCGGGTCACGTGTCTCCACCTGCCCAAGCCTCAAATCCAACACTTTAGGATATTTAAGAGGAAAACTAAGTGCTACCCAAAAACTGACCTAAATCTCATTCCCCTGGAAGTGTTGTCACCTGGTCTCAGAAACCAAAATGGATCAAAAGTGTCAATAATATTAGAACAATAAATCGTATTGTAAGGCAACACATCTTCAGATATTATACCTTTGTATTTGAACATAAACATGTCTGCGGCTGTGGGAGTGAGTCAACTGGCATGTCAGTTCATCCTTCATTCCAGCCTTTCATTCCTGAGAACACCTGGTGTACAGATGCCAGAAGCGATGGTGTTTGACACTGCTCACCAGAGCGCTCACATTATTCAGACATTTTCCAGGTTCCTTTGTGTCGCTCTGACTGCTTATTGAGTGTAACCTGTGGAAACACCACCTCTGCTGTGTTTGTCTGTGAGTTTTGTGTTTTTGAGTTAAGGTGTTGTTCTTCAGTTCTTCTTTGCAGCCATGTGCGAGAACCTCAGCTTGGCATGTACCTAAAATTATGGTAGTGCTGATCATGAAGTTGATACAGACTTTGTATCGCTTGTAAAAAAAAAAATACCACAGTTGTTGCATTTTACATACTTCATGCATATACTCTTCACTCTTCAACGTGTCTTGACATGAGTTGCAGGTCAAGACAGGATCCAAAAGGTTCCAAAAGGGTTGCCAATGATGCCATAGAAAAACATTCTTGGTTGTTCTTAAAACAACCTCAAAATAACCTTTTAACCCCCGTTTTTAAGTGTGAAGAACAGTGTACTATTCTTTTTTGCAATGGAAAGTTTCCATTGATGTTAACTGTTCTTCATGATCCCAAAGATGGCATTAAAGGACCTTTATTTTTAAGAGTGCTGTAATGTGTTTCCAGTAAGATTTACTGCTGGGCTGTTTTGTCTTTGTTTTGACTGTTGTACAAGTGGATTTGCATAGCTATATGTAAAGATCTTTTTTCAAAACTGTAAAAGGTGTTCATGACTTGGGTGTTGGGAATGTCTAAAGTTTGGTGTGTGTGTGATCCATATGTGTGGCTCTCTTGGGTAGTCAGTATGTGTATTGATGAGAGAATGTTAACTTTTGATCATGTATTAAAGTCATATCAATATATATTTTTTTTTTCATCATATTTAGAAATACAAGAATTTGATATGTAAAATACTGTAATGTTCACTACCCCCCCCCCCCCCCAAAAAAAAAACCAAACAAAAGCAATTTATTGAAATTAAAATGTAAAATTTCTATATGCAAAATTTTAGTAATGCCTTTTTTTGTTTACAGGAACTTGCTTGATGCTTAATTTGGGCATTTGCTTGTAGAAAGCCAGCTGTTCTTGTTGCAGAGGCAGACAGAATTACAACTAGTGGCCTTAATCTCTACCTTGGATCAGTTTCACTGCTGTCGGTTTAAAAAAATAAGGATTAGCTTCAGTAACATCTCAGTTTGGCCTTAAATCACCACACGACATACCTTCATCAATTGTCCTGTCCAATAAAGTAACGTTGTTTACCCAAAAATAAAATTCATCGTATTCTCACTCTCATCAAATGAAATGAAAATGAGTATATGAAGACAATTAAAAATTTTGGGGTAAACTATTTTAAATGTTAGAATTCAACATTATAGTTGGAGCTTTGAATTATAAATATTCAGTTCAATTTGATAAGTCATCTACTGAAAAAATCCACTTACTCCATGCGGTGGTATAT
This sequence comes from Acrossocheilus fasciatus, assembly GCA_036784905.1. NCBI lineage: Eukaryota > Metazoa > Chordata > Actinopteri > Cypriniformes > Cyprinidae > Acrossocheilus > Acrossocheilus fasciatus. The sequence continues at coordinate 24,169,478 of CM071946.1, read as the reverse complement.
TGGTGTAATCTCCTTTTTGGTTAATCTCATACTGGTGTGCTAAGGGATTTGAGTATAAAAATGATTTTCCTGATATATGTAGCATATTAAATTTCAAGGAACAAATACAACTGGGCTCTGAAAGTCCAGTTGATGCAGTTTAATTTAGCAAAACCAATCAGGTTGTCTCATTGCTTGTGACTGAAATGAGCTGCTATGACCTTGCAGCATGAAAGCATTCCTGTTTCACAGAAACGCACGCACACACACACAAAAAAGAAAAGGAACAATATTTTGCATAACGAAAATAAATCCTGTTTTTTAGGACCATAAATAATCTATTTCATTGACTTGTTTGTGATGGAAGTTAAGAACTTTAACAAAAAAAAAAAAAAGGGTTAGTTCACCCAAAAATGTAAATTCTGTAATTAATTACTCCCCCTCATGTTGTTCGAATCCCGTAAGACCTTCGTTTATCTTCTGAACACAAATTAAGATATTTTTGATGAAATCTGAGAGCTTTCTGAACCTACATAGACAGCAAGGGTCCTACTACTTTTTATGTGCAAAGAAAACAAAAATAAGGACTTTATTCAACGATTTCTGGGATGGTCCTCCGCCATTATCGATGCTCTATCTGTCTATCTCTATCTCTATCTCTCTATCTCTGTATATATATAGAATATATGCATATTTGTTTGGAAATTTTGCTCACTTTGTCATTGCCACCTTTCCTTCACACTCTGAAATGGTCCATACACAAGACTTTTTTTTCACCCCTAAACCCTTTCTGGGTCATAAAATATCCCATAAATTCCTTCACTCTACTTCCTTTTTCTCTCTGTCTTATATCTCAGTCTGTCTGTTTCTCATTTTCCAAATGAAGCCTTCACACCTTCAGACTCTTCTTTTCCTTCTGAGTTTTTTCCTTCACGTATTCTCACGCCTTTTTCTTTTTAATCATCTATTCTTGATTCTCCTCTTATAAACACACACACACACACACACACACACACACACACACAGTCTCTGTCTCTCTGGAGAACAGAGGCCTCTGTATGTGAGTTGACAGGAGGGGGGTTCAAGGGTTTGGGACAAATTGCTGGCCTTTCCAGGGTCTGAAAGATCCACCGCTATTCTCAGCCCCTGAGGATCATCGTGTCTTTGACACTTCTCTGAAGCTCATGTGTGAGGGACGGGCATGCAGACGTGCCTGTCAAAGCCACAGACACTGCTGCAATGGTGAAACTTTCAGGTAGCTGCCAAATTAGGCTTGGATGAGAGTAGAAAACTCATTTTCCTTCATAGCTGTTTACCATTTGAGAATGAGTTTACAGGGAGAAGATATTTGGTATGAGTTTTCTCAGACTAAAATTCTGTTTGCTGGTCTGCCCCAGTGTGGGAACCGAAGGACTGAATGTTTGTGCGAGTATGTTTGTGTTGTGTGTGCGTGTGGTGGAATGTTGTGTTTGTGAGTGTGTGTGTGTGGCATGGGGCCAGCCCTCCCTGTGAACAGCAGCTCTTTGTGGACACAGGAAGTGTGTTGGGGGTGGGGGAGAGGGGGGAGACCTAAGGGTGATCTTCTGTCAGAGGCTGCAGACAGGAGAAAGAGAAGCCAAACGGTAGCACGCTATCGAAGAGCCGCTTGGAGAAACCTTAACATACCCTGTGTCCCAATGTGCATACTATCCACCCCGTCTGCCCTAAATAGTATTGAAAATTACTACTATCACATAGAGTTTAGGATGGATAGTATGCACATTGAGACGCAGGCATAGGCTCTGTTCCAACACCTAGTGGGCGGTTTTGCTGTTTGCTGCCTACATAGACCGCATCCTAAGTGGAATGGAATCTGGAAATGTAATGTTGTACATCGGTGGCAGTCAATAACCTTTTTTTTTAATAGTAATGCAAAAAAAGTGCATATTAGGTAAACAAAATTTTGATTACAGATTATTAATATATTTTATCACTCCTATTTGGTATTTTATAATTGATTCAATAAATCTGACAGTTTTCACATTGTTAGTGCAACAATTTTGAATCAAAGCTGAATACACTACCATTCTTTTATATATGTATAATGTTTTTAAAAGACATTAATATTTTTATTTAGCAAGGATGCTTTAAATTTATCAAAAGTCACAGTCAATGTTACAAATAAGTATTTTTAAGTAATTACTGTCCTTTTGAACTTTCTATTGATATAAGAATCCTGGAAAATGCATCATAGATTCCACAAAAAATATTATAACTGTTTTCATCATTGACAATAATGAATGTTACTTGAGAAATGTTACTTATTTGAATGATTTCTAAAGGATCATGTGACAGTGAAAGCTGGAGTAATAGCTGCTGAAAACAGTAGCTGCCGATTACATCTACATAATTACAAACTGTAATTACAGGCTGTTACATAACTTAGTTACATGGTAAGTACATCTTAGTTCATGTAAGTACAACAGCTACTACTAAGTACTTAATTAGGTAATACAGAGTGTATTATGACACCTTAAAATAGTGTTACCCAATTTAATTTTTTTTTACTTTTTTTTTTATTTTTTTTTTAACAGTACTTTTGGTCAATTAAATGCAGCCTTGGTGAGCAAAAGTGACGTCTTTCAAAAACATTTAAAAGTCTTACTGACTTCAAAATTTTGAACTACAGTGTACATGTTATGTTTAGAACAAAATATAGTATAATCTGTGATGAACCGTCAGGCTCGTATGGGCTTCTTTTGAATGATATATGCAAATTAAAATGCGTGCTTTATAAAGAGTATGTCATCAATCCGATTGGTTGTCTTTACAAAATTTTCAAGAGTCTTCCAATTTCCAAAATCCAGTTTAATGTTTACCCACCCCTAAAAGTCACATGAAGGTAACTGTGACTGGTTGCTTTATAATTTAATCAGATAACCCTGTGTTGTCTAAATAGGTCATTCTTGTCCAAAATAAGCTACGAAAACACACTGCACATAATCAAAACGCCAGTTTCATGAGACAACCTGTAGCTTCATAATATTTTCATAAGGTATTAAGAATATTAGCTTAGATTATATGGTGGTTTCCACTGAGTGTATTGTGTTTTATTTGTGCTGTGTTCCACAGGCAGTCGGCCTACGGTGCAGTATCTGTCCTCGCTGTGCGAGCTGCCCCATGCCCTGCAGTCCTACTACACCCAGGGCTATGTACTGGCTGCCCTGCATCCCATCATCCTCTCGGTGGGCCGTACCCGCTTCCTGCCCTGCAGCCTGCTCTACCGGGCCATTCTGGTCCGCCCACGATCCAGGTAATGTTCACCATTGCACCCCCTATTCTGTACCCCAAAACCCCCACACCAGCTCCTTCCAAGTAAATAATTAACTTTTAATGAGTCAGCATGAATATTTAATGAGATCATAGTGAGAGGTCAGACAGTCTAGCTGGAGTGGGCAGGGCTTGTGTGAAGTCATACTGGGGTACAGATGTGGGTTAAATTTAAGTTAAAAGAAGCCCCTGACAACAGTGTGGTTTTTCAGCAACCAATGAGAACCTGCAAAGAAGGAGTGGAGGAACATGACAGGCTAGACTATGATGATGTAAATTATTCAAAAGTAAAGTCTGGGACAGTTGTAGTATGTTAATAGTGTTGTAGTGTGTACAACACTGAGCTGTGTAATGCCAACTCCTATGAATACTCTATGATTGATGTCTGAATCCAGTGAGCATTAGCTTGAATGCACTTTTAAGCAATGGCAGCAATGGCAATGGCAGTGAAACTTGCAAAAAATTGCTTTCTCAGGCAGTAGCATCCAGGCATATCCACATCCATTGTTTGCTTGACTTCCTGTCTACTAAGATGCCTCCATCTGGTATTTTCTTGAAGGAAAGCAGCATAAAAGTATCTTTGTGCCCTGTGATATCTGTAAATCATTAAATGTGTTGTTTGAAACCAGTTACCTTTGATGCTGGGTTCTTATTAAACCATTGACCGATGTGGTCAGTTGGGGTCAAAAGGGTTAAACGTGTCAGCATTTTTATACTGTGCTAATGGAGGACATGTCAAGATTAGAAAATGTCAGCAATAATAAAATATGCATAATGTTTTCTTGCCGCGAGTTTAAAATGCATTTCCTTAATTGATGTGTATTTGTTTGTTTGTGTTTGTGTGGTTGCAGCAATCATGCAGTGCCAATGATTGACAGCTTGCCAGTGTTGCGAGTGGAGGAGTGGCCACTGCCCGGAGAATCTCTGACCAGTGACACAGTGAGACTGCTCATAGACAGGGTCTGTGTCTTTGTTTCAAATGCTTTTGTCTGTTTTCCATGTTCTTTTTTAAAAAATATAATTTACAGTGTTCAACAGATTTTCTTTCATGTATTTATTTATTTTTGCCAGACCTCTTGGGTTGTTAGTAGTGTTCGACCAATATTGTTTTTTGACAGCCGATGCTGATATCTTAGAGAGGATGGCTGATATGAAGCCAATATAAAATAGAATTATTTATTTTAATTAATATTTAAGAAATTTGAAGTGATTTGAATGTAAAAAAAAAAGAAAAGAAAGTAAAATAAACATGCCATCATCTTGATTCTGTAATCCTATTACAATATTTTTCACAAATAAAGAAATATTTAAAATATATTATAAATATTAATAAAAAGTTAGTAAACACTATAACCTGAATTTTACATTCAGAATGTTGATGGTAAATGCGAAAGTATTATAATGTTTGCCTTTCTTTTACTATTATTATAAAAGGAGTCGTTATAATACTTTTTTTGTATGCCTTTTAATTCTTTTGTTTAACAGTTCTGATTATTAGACAGACTTCTATCCGTATTAGACAGAACTGTTAAATGGTAAGTGGAGAATGCGATTTCTGCCATTCTCAGCACCATCAAAATAAATGCCCCGATGGTTAAATTTGAAAAATGCCAAATATCGGCCGATATATCGGTCGACCACTAGTCATTAGATCAGGTTTTAGTAGTCTTGCCAAAATTTTGCCGCCACAACACATGGATTTTTAAGAGTCATGCATTTTGAAATGATATTTAGATTTTTAATTAAATGTTTAAGTCCATTTTGCTTTACAAAAAGAAAATTGGGTTAAGCTTGGAATACGCTACACGATTTTTGCCCTGATTTTTCCACCAATTTACAGTCTAGAGAAGTTGACACTAGTTGCTGAAGGTCAGCAACTAGTTTCTTGTGATGGAATGTTTAAATATGGTTTCATATCACTAACCGTGTGTATTTGTCCTCAGGTGAACAGCTATGCCAGGGGTGGCGTGCAGTTTATAGGGTCAGTGCTCCAGCAGGCTGGAGGAGGGGGGTGTAATGGTAGAGTGCCCAGTCCCAGGAGGGGCTGCCGTTCCCCGCCCCGCACCCCACCGCGCACACCGCCCGGAGATGCAGATCTAGAAGGCCGTGGCTACAGCCCAGGTGAGATGTTCCTCTAATCTCATTATGGACCATCTGAAGTCTATGAAACAATTTTAAATCAGGTGCACAGCTGGACTATAAATATTATTTGAATCGTGCATGATTGAGTGAAACTCACAAAGAATGTCATATTTCATCCCAGAATCAAACAGGAAAATTATATTTGGCATGTGAAGCTTCTTTTTTTATTTACCGTGTTGACAAAGAGATGCATTGGTAAAATAATAACTAGACTGTAAAATGTTTAATAACCTTATTCAGATGTATTTTTTTCCTTTTTTATTTCTTCCTCTTCAGTTTGTCATGTGTGGTGTCAGTTTGATTTGGTTTAACCCTGTAATATCTTTGTCCTCTGTGGAGCTGTGGTGTCTCCTCACCCTCTGGGCATCATACCAACCTCTCCACTCTCCATGGCAACCGTTTCGGGGCCACATGTGAGATTAAGATCAGTCAGAGGCTGTTAGCGTCTTAACACGAGTACTGTACCTCATTTATCTGCCCTGTTACACTTATTAGTTATGGTAGATGAACTGATAGTTTGACCTATTAAAAATGGTGTCTAAAGCAATGACCATTGCATGACTTATTTTACTCCAATATGTCAAAAATTTTGAGGTTGCATTGGCCTGCATTGGTCATACAAAACGTGTGAGACTCACTATCATTTTCAGACCTGAGGTTGCTGGTGCTGTTTCACTCCTGGGCTCCGGGATGTGCCCCGCTGGACTCTCTGGCCTGCTGTTACCACCAGGGGGCACTGTCCATGCGTGTGTCCAGGAAAGGTCAAGTTGTCAGTGCCCTGGAAGCTGATTGGCTGGAATTGACCGCAGCTTACTACCGCAAGGGCTGGTCATTGGTCGACTCCTTTGTATACTGGGACACACCAAAAGGTAGTTCTTGTACTTATTTTTGACTGTCATGATTTGATCCCCTGAGCTGGTTGTTTTTTCCAGCTGAAATGTTTGTTTGTGTTTGTGAAAGGAAGATATCAACATCCTCTTTAGCTCTTCCTAAGAAAGATTTAAGATTATTATGTAAGGAATTAACTGATAGTTTTTAGCAAACCAGAGCCCCTGTCATCTTTCTTCTGAGAATTTCATTCTCAGAAGTCATCTTTATAATCCTCATCTTTATTCATCCTTCACATCTCTCTATCTTTAACCAAAGCCATGTTTCCCTTCTCCTGTCTCCCACCAGAACTAAATTTAGAGCTCACGTCCCTAACCTCACGACCGTGCTTCCTGTTTCGCACCAGACTAATAGGAGCTAAATCAGATGTGTGTGTGTGTGTGTGTGTGTGTGTGTGTGTGTGTGAGAGACATCTGGAGGTAGTAAATTTTGACCATGAAAAGCAGTTTACAAAGTAGCTCTATAATCTCACTCACTTTCTTCCCATGTAATATGTTTCCATATGCATATATATTTAATATGTGTATATCGTATATAGTGTGTGTGTGTGTGTGTGTGTACCTACTTAACCATATTTTGGAGACAAATTTGTACCCAAAAGTGAAGTAAACCTCCAAAAACCTCCCTTTGGGGACGATCCTCATTTGTAAAACGGGTTTAAAAATTAACTGAACAAAGTTTTTTTGAAATTGTAAAAATGCAGAAAGTCTCCTGTAAGGGGTAGGTTTAGGTGTAGGGTTGGTGTAGGACAATAGAATATACAGTCTGTACAGTATAATGACAAGGGTATGACATAGGTATTACAAGGACAAGGTGACTTTTCAGGACATTACCCCATGTCCCCACTTTTCAAAATGCTTATAAATCACACAGAATGGAGTGTATTGAAAATCTGAAATGGCACGAAGTTTCCTTTAAGGGGTAGGGTTAAGTGTACGGTAATAGCACATACAGTTTGTACAGTATAAAAACCATTACGCCTATGGGATGTCCCCACTTTTCACGAAAACAAACGTGTGTGTGTGTGTGTGTGTGTGTGTTATTTGGCGGTCATCTGGAATACATTTGGATTTTTAATAAAAATAAATCTTGTCCTCGCCAAAGATACAATAGAATAAGTAACATTGGGAAATATTAGTTAAAATAACTATTTTAAAATGTCATTCATTCTTGTGATGACAAAGCTGAGTTTTCAGCAGTCAATACTCCAGTCTTCAGAAATCATGAAAATATGCTGATTTGGTGATTTTCTTCTTATTACCAATGTTGAAAACTGTGGAAACATGCTTTTTCAGGATTGTTTGATTAAGTTAAAAAAACAGCACTTTTTTGAAATAGAAATCTTTACTGTCACTTTTGACCAATTTGATGCATCCTTGCTGAATAAATTATTATTATTGTTATTTTTAAATCTTACTAACCCCAAACTTTTGAACAATAGTATATGTGTATGTTGTCTACCTGTAAATATTATAAAGGATCTATAAATTAATTGCAAAAAAAAAAAAAAAGAGAGCTCTATAATCTTATTCGCTCTTCTTTTATCCTCTCACTTGTTGGTGTACATGGATTTATCTTGCTGTCATACAAGTAGTTCAGTTTCATTATCTTTTGTAGGTCATTGACACACTTCCAGCACTGAATAAATGAGACCTACAAATTATGTCTCTGTGGTTCAGTGGGCGAAAATATAGAATAATCAGAATAAAATGGTCTCCTGTATTATAAACAGTCACTTTTAACATTCAGATACGAGTAATAATGATAAAAGGATACATCTGAATGATTAAATTAACATTTAGACACATCTAAACATAACAATGTAAAAATCTAGCTGTGAATTGTCATTAACTAGCTTCTACAGTATATTGTAGATTTTTAATGGTTGTTTTTCCAGGTGAGCCAGTGCCCAGGTCTCTAGAGGGGCTGTTTGTCTATGAGGAGAAGAGCACAGCGCCACCTGCCAATGACACCATTGTAGTGGAACAGTGGACTGTTATAGAGGTGTGACTGCATGTATGAAATGTCTAAAATGTGTCACGTTATCACATGAAGGATGTTAAGTGTGTGCCTTTTTATGTTGTCTTTAATGATTTCCTGGTTGTGTCACAGGGTTCAAATGTAAAGACAGACTATGGTCCTTTGCTCCACACGTTAGCAGAATTCGGCTGGCTGCTCACCTGTGTGCTGCCCACCCCAATTATTCGTCATGACAGGTGGGACCCTCACAGTACAAGCCATATAATCATGTTTATTTACATCCCATCACCGTATCCCAAGCTGACTGCTTTTCTTTTCCTGCAGTGAAGGGAATCTCGCCACCAAGCAAGTTGTTTTCCTACAAAGACCCGTCAAGGGCCAAACGGTACCACAGCACAGTCAGGTACCTCTTTGCTAATGGCATTTTAAACGATTACATTTGTAAATCTGTTGCTTTTCTTGTTATTTAGTCTATAAGACATATTTAAAGGACACAATTGTCTATTTACACTCCATTTTTGTGAGGAAGACAAACTTTTAAAGTGATAGTTCAACCAAAATTAACTTAAGATAACAAATGATTTAGAACCATTCACAAACCATTTTTATTTTAGTAGTAATATATATAATTATTGTATTTATTAGTATTTTGAATTGGCTTTTATTTGTATATTTACTTATTAGTTTTTTTTTTAAATTGCTTTTTAGGGTTGAATTTTAGTGCTTTTAGTAACTTATATCAGTTAGTTACCAGAAGGGTTGTTATCATCAGCTAAAAACAAAAAATATTGTTACTTGAAACAAATTAAATATTAACTAAAATAAAATACTTAAAATACCTTATTTCAGCAAGTTTTCAAGGCAACTCCTTATCATTTAGCTGACCTTGAATTACTAAAATTAATAAATAAAAATCGTTTTAAAAAATCTAATAAAAATGACAAAAATCTATACATTTTCTATAACTAAAATTAAAGTGAAAACAGAAAATATAAAAATGTAATCCAAACATTAAAAAAAACTATATTAGTTTATAAACCATATTACAATAATACTGCAATATTTCACATTTTTGTTTAGCTTGTTTCTAATATTTATATTTTATTTTAGCTTTATTAATATTAACTATTATATTATTTTTTTTTTTTTTTTTTTTTTTATAATTTCAGTTGACTAAGTCACAAACCATTTTTTAGGAATAAAAATACAAAACCATAAAGGACATAATTCTTTTCTCTAAAATTTCCCAAAAATTGCAGAATTGAGAGACTTCATGACACGTTATTTTATATCAACCCTCTTGTTTTTGTTCCTGAAGGGATCGACACGACGAGAGGTGTGCAGTCACTCTGTGAGTCGAGGCGTGGATGAACCGCTCACAGAGCTGTCGTCCCCATGTTCAGGGGGAATCGGCGGTTTCCCCGTGTTTGGAGGGGGGTATCCCAGTGCGCTGTCCCATTTAGATGAGGGAGGATTTGAGCCAGACGATGGGGCTGCAGAAGTCACCTGTATGTGATGGACCAACTCAATTTCTGTCAGAAATCTTTGACGATTGAGAGCGGCAGCTGGCGTAGAATTTACCACATCACCAGACCACAAGAGATTTGCGTTCCTGTATTAGAAACGGACTCATAGCACTTTTAACGTTTTGTAAATTATTTTTAACAAGCCATAACGTATCATAGAGGTCGGTTTTATTTACTCTTGAAAACAAAGTTTATGTGCAATGATACTTTGATACAAAGTATCAAAAATAGCACTGAACTTCACTGTTATTTGCATCGACAGTATTTCGCAGCACTCGCACAATACCACGTGTTCAGTTCACATCATATTTGTCTTAAGATCAAGCTCCAACAGTATTTTTTTTGCCCCCTCATCACTGTGAGTGTCCTTCCTCACTGTTCATTTTTTCCTGTTCTTTTTCCTGTTCCTTTCATACTCCAAACCAGCTGACTTCAGTTGTTTGTTCCAACACCTGCATCGGTTCAACGTGATGAACTCAGGAACCGAGTATCCAAACAGTCCCTCTGCAGGACGTTTACTTAGTGTGCAGATTTGCGACATGCTTACATTTTCTTGCAGACTTTTCCAGGACTTGGAGTCAAAACATCAGAAATGCTTAATTTAGCTTGGGATGCCAGTGTTTAAGGGAAATGCATATGCACTGTAAGCCTAACAAACGCTTCAGAATGGAATCCAAGAACTAGCCTGTACTAAACGCTGAACTTGATGCTGTAGATCTGTGCCATGTGTTCAAGTGGTGCTAGAGCTGAATTTGTATGTTAATCTTTTGGGAATTTCTTCACACAATCTAAAAGGGAGAGGTAATACACTGATTTGCATGTTAAGTGGCAGCAATTCAGTTCATTAACTGCTATGGGACTATGAGCAGGGTACTTTCTTTTGTTTGTCAGTGTATAAACTGACTAGTTCTCCTCAGCTCGGTGGTCAAATTCCATTTATCCGGCTGGATTTTTTTCTAACTGAGCTGCATTGGTGCTGCTTGTGCCACCTTAGAATCTTTGTAGAATTTTAACCACGTTAAGGGTTGTATTATTTTCACGTCTTATGTTGCCTTGACAATGTTTATCCCTCTTTGAGGAATGGCAGAATAGAGTAAGCACATTTTAGCTCGCAAAACAGACTACCAAGCTGCTGTAAATGTTAAAGCCATGGTGAACCGAGATGTTTCTTCAATTCCAGAAGCTGAGCTCAAGATATTTAACATTATATTCTAATATTCCAGAACTGATCAGTATTATTTACCAACTGTAGTATTTGAACGTGTTTCAGACAGTTTTTGTAATGTTTTATTAAATGGGTATTTACCTCATATTAAAGTGGATGTTTGTGTTGTCATTTAGCAGTCGAACATGGCATAAAAATCTAATGCATAAGCATCGACTAGGTACAAGTCTTTTATTAACAACTGACATAATGAAAATACCATACATTTTAGTTTATTTAAAAAAAAAAAAAAAGGACAAAGTGGGCTGGATAAGAGCCCTCCACCCATGTAATAACTTAACAACGAGGGAAAAGACAGGGTGAATATCACCAGACTCGTTTATAGTCGAGAGAGGGAGAAAAAAGAAAGGAAATTCTTATTGGTTAAGCAGGATTTACAATGGAGATGGAGTGAGATATGTACAAGGATGTAACATTTTGATTGTTACAGCTGAATGATGAAATTTGGATCAAATGAAGCATTAGTGAGTGGAAAAGTAACATATGTCAAATGACTTAAGTTGTACACCTCTGCTGTCTGGATTCTAGAGGCTCAAAATGCACAAGATGCAGCTCAGGCGTCACTCTCCCCAGCAGTGGCACTCTGGACTTCCTCTTCCAGGATGGGCACGATGAGGTTGTCCTTAGACATGAGGTTGTACTTCATCACGAAACGAGTGAAGCGGTGACACAAGAAAGTCTCGTTCTGTGGGAAAGAGATGATCTTTTGATGAAACGTTTCTATCTGATGCTGTTTTGATTGTGCTTTTTAGCAAACTGTCCAAAGATGCCTCCTACTGACCACTGCAGGAAATGCTGTTTGAATGAACAGTAGTTGCTTTGTCATGACCACTGACATTATCATGCTTAACATTCACTTTAAATTCCTGATTACAAATGCTCCAAGCACAAAAATACAGCACACAAATATTTGGTAAAATAGTAAGCTTTATGATTGAATCATTTTTATGACTGACGTTCAGGATTGTGAAATGACGCATAAATAGGAAGTGCGGTAGGCTTTGGAGCAGAGCCGATATTCTGTTAAATGATCTTGCTTACCTCATACTTGTCAAAAATCTGGCGGTGGTGAAAGTAAGCATGGGAGAAGATCCTATAGATGCGACGGCAAACCGAGCCCAGTTTGGCCACAGATGATTCCTTAATGCTGACGCTATACGGAAAGCAGTGAGAAGATCAGCGGTTACACAAAACATCAATAGCCTGTTTACAGCTAGAAAATCCTAGAAATGAACACAGTAATGAAAGGGTGCACAAATCTGTTCTTCCTTCCTAGTAGTAAGTACTTGAGATCCAACTTCAATTTTTAAGCGCTTTTTACAAAACAGCTTACAAATTCATGGTGTACTGCATATATGTAGATAAAGCTGTATTTATTTATAGTAGTTGGAATAATTAAATCATCATGCAGTGATATGGAACTCTGAAAGGGTTGAAAGGTATGAGCTAAAGGTTTTAATTATAAAAGTCTAATTACTATTCATTCTGGTTATATCGCAACTCTAATTTGGTTGTGTACAAGCAGTGCTGGAACTAACTTCTGCAGGAAAACAGATCTCCAGAAGGAGCACTGACACCCCCTGCTTTAATAGATGTTCAACAACTCACCGGCTGGGAAAATACTTGTTGCTGTTGAGAAGACACGCAGCTCCATCGAGAGTGTGCCTTGTGTAGTCAATGGCAGGGCACTGTGAGCCACAGTAAACAAACAAATCAACACAAGACACAATCATCCGTATTTTAGCTTCTGCAATTCAGTCTGTTAAGAAATTGATTAGGGCTGCAACAACTGATCGATAACAATCCCAGCCCTAAAATTCATACATGAGCACTAAGCTAATTTCAAATGCAAACTTTTAACTTCCATCAAAAGAGACACTCACCTCTTTGGGAGTCTTATGGGCAGCACACAGAAAGATCCACTGCTCAGTGGCAGTCATCTGGGTACACGTGTCAGGATGACACTCATTCTGTGGAGCAAAGACATCGCACATTACTGTACTGTCTTCATAAATATCTGAAGACGACTGTAAAGTGTATGAAGGATAATTACCTGCAGTTTAACTGCTAAGCCATTCAGCTCCAAACAGAACTGTCTATATGTATATACAAAACATGATATTTACAATTTACACAATTCAATAACTCCCAAGATGCAGTAATAAAAAGAGCATCTGATAAACATTTTGTACATCTTTGTCTTTAACTACTGTGTACTAACATTTAAATAAATAATGCCCTAATTCATACATGCTTTTAAGTTGTATGTATATTTTTTTAAAAACAGCATGTAATTACATCTACTATAATTAAATTCAGTAATCTATAATTAGATTGTCGACCCCTACTTCAACACACTCATAAACCTAACCATGCTACAAAATTGTAGTGCAAAGTACACATTTTTATGCATGTACATAGTAGTTAAAGACAATATATAATATAATATAACGTGGGACCTATATATATGTAATACCAAAAACTATATATGGCATTACAACACTAGATGATGTGAAGGATGTTCAGACTACTAATATACCTGAGATGTTCATATTTCCACACCCCCTCATCCTGTCCCTCTGGAGGCTCCATAATCTTCTCTATGTTGGAACAATCTGAACGTATGTTCTGCTGAATATACTGAAAAACAAAAAACAACTATCAATAACATTTATTCACAATATAAAAACAAAAGAACAGAAATGAAGAAAATGTCTTTAGTGATTCAATGAAGTAAGAAAAGCTCTCACCTGTTGCACTGCCAGTGTGCTGTCCATCTCTTCAAAAGACTCATCAGACCAGTTATAGAAGTCCTAATAATGAATAACACAACCAACAGTTTTAAAACCAACACTAGAATATTTACGACAGTTCAACCACTGTTAAGCAATTGTTGGCAGTACACGTATGATACATACATACTTCAAAGCTTTTAGACAATTTACTACCGTTTCTACGTGGTTACCATAGTCTGTACCAACCTATAGGTACAAATAACATGGTAAAATTTCCCAATGGTTATGTCGATTTCTTTATATATTAGTGACTGAAAAGAGCAGTGTATAATACCTGAACGCTGCATGGCTCTGACATACAATCGTATATTGTGTTAACTGTGTTTTAAATATAATAATTTAATGTATTTCAGGGTACTTCCAGACGGCTGCTAACGTTAGCTGACTGCTGTTGGCCAAAAAAATAGATCGTGAAAGCTTGGCATTTCGGACGCCTCCTACCTCATACTTCACTACACATACAAGTACTTTCAAAAAGCACATACATCCTATCGTGAATTAAACTGAACAGGATATTCAGCTAAAACCCTCCATTTGGAAATCATTAGTTTTCTCGGCTAACTGCTAGCTTAGCTCCTTAGCATATCTGCGGCTTCCGCTCGCAGGAGAACAAATCGTTTTTTATGGAAATATGACATTAGAATATACACTACGAACAAATTTGTGTTTGTAAAAAGCTTTCAAATGCTATTCGCTGTTCATTTTACCTTCGCCTTGGTGCCTGGCCTATTCCTCCTCAGAACAGCTGTGCCCTCCGCCATGACCATCTCGACAGATTTAGAGTTTGATTGACAGCGCGCCCCTAATGGACGAGTAGAGCTACTACAGGAGGAGCTCAGATACAGTGAACCCAACAAGTACTGGACAAAAAAAAAATTAATGTCTTCAAGTACTTACTTTATGTATATGTATCCTCCTGAGACCCCCCCCCCCCCCCCCCCCCCAAAAAAAAAAGAAAAAAAACTTTGTGAATTTAGTATTTTTTCATGTCATTACATTGTTTAGACCATAAGAAAAAAAAAGTAAAATAACAGTTTTAAAAAATTATATTTAATTCATATTTTATTCTATGTCCTCTGTAGAAAAAATGAAATGGCATGAATAGACATCAAAAAGGCAAAAACAATGGGTTTAATCAATTTTTAGGTTTCAGGATTTTTTTATACTAAACTTTGTTCAAGGATGATTCTCAACTATGTTATTAAATATATAACAAAATGATTTGATATACCACTTTGTTTTATGCAATATGTGTGTAAAAATAAACTAAAAAAAAAAAAATTACTAAACTAAAATTAACTAACTAAAAATAAATTCCATAAACTGGTTTTCCCATTAAACACAGTGTATCTATATGCTGTATCTAATTTGCATATTAATGTATGCTGTTGTGACAGCATGTTGAAAAAATAATTGTTATAATGGGAGTAATAATTGGCCAGATTTTCATAATAATATCTAATATTTCATAAGGAAATTGATGTATAATTTATTTTCCTATTCAATTGTATGTCTCCCAAAATGCATAATAAACATGCTTTTAGTCCTGGTGTCCTCTACACACAGTAAAACAAACAAACAAACAAACAAACAAACAAAATACCAAGTTGAGCAGCTTAACATTTTAAGGCAACCAGCTTCAGCAGATTTTTTAGTTTTCTCAACTTCTTCTTTTAAGTTTATACAACAAAAAGTTGAGACAATTCAAAAATCTCCTACAAAAATAAGTTGAGAAAACTCAAAAATCTGCTGAAGCTTGCTGATTTTAAGCTGGCTCAACTGTTTTTTTTTTTTGTTTTTTTTACAGTGCAGTGGACATGTATGGAATGATGTCCTGTTTCATAACAGGAAGTCAAATTTGGATTTGGAAACCCATTACATTTACCTGAGATGTTGCTTTATGACAAACAATTTGAAAATTATTCATATTTAAATGACAATTACAAAATATAATCGTATTTCCATAAGGATGTAAAATGTTTCACTAAATTAAAGTTATCCATCTTTAAAGACCTAGGAGAGGGAGCGGTCATGGTCAAACTTCCAAACAGTATCTCTAAAAAGCCCTGAAGGTGCTCTGTACAGGACATCCAGACTTCAGACTGTGACATGTGAGGTCTCAGAGAAATTCTCTGAAATAGAATGTCCACTACAGAGGCAAAAACTCCACAGCTGGGTCTCAGGAGGATATGTATAGTATTTTTTTAGTATTTATTTAACCTGGGGCCTGTTGTATTAACACTGCCAATATGTAAATACTTAATACTGTGTCTTGACAACTAGTCTGACCAGCTAGCAGTTAGCCAAGGGATAATCAGTCTCAAAAAAATTTTTCTCAAATTTAAATCAAATATTTTAAGCAACTGCATTAAAAATACTATAACCAAAAAAAAAAAAAAAAAAAAAGTTTATGAAACTGGCCCCTGTGGATAAACTCCAGGTGGAATCTCATATGGATTTGACTCCTTCCATCTAGCCACTCCATAAAGACCTGACTGTTGGAGTTCTGCAGGGATTATTAGCCATGAAATTTATTTTTTAAGGACTTTCTTGTACAAACACAAAGCCTTGAGTCCATTCATATTTATTTCCTGGCACTTTTTTTTTTTTTTTTTAAATATTTAAATAATAGCCTCAGTGAACCAAGCTTCCAAGAGTGCACTACCAAATTTTCATTTCTTTCTTTCTTACATGCATTCATTAATAATGTATATGTGTACATATTAATTATTCTAAATCAAATGTCAAATAAGAAAAAGCCAATTTTGGAATATTTGAATAATTTTTAATGAATAAAAATGTCATGGCAGTTGAAAAACACTTTTTATATAGTTGTGATAAAAAGGTCTAGGAGTCTGGATAACTTTCAGAAGGCACTGTACTATTATTATTTTAGTTTTTCCTTCTGATCACATCCTGTAGCATATATTCATAATTCAAAGGAAATTATTAATGGAATAAAAATTTGTCTGGTAAAACATGAATTTTCAAACCCTATAATCAGTTCACTACTTATACTTAATAAATCACAACCAAAAATAATTATAAAAAACAAAAAAAAAAACATCCGACTCCATTATAATCTTCTACAAAGTTAGAGTTAAAGAATTCACACCTAACCAAACACTAAAACAAACCGTTCATGAATATGAGAATATAAAGTAACTGCAATTAATTTTGTGTGTATCCTAATACACACAATTTAGACAGTCCATATCCATGTTTCAACATTCACATGTTCATTTCCAAACTGTTCCATGAAGAAGCAAGATGAAACATCAAGATCACTTTATTTTAAACAAAACTTGATCATACTTATTTACAATTGAATGACATAGAAACAATTGAATTGACATCGAAAAAAAGAAAACAAACATGGAACAACCATTCTCTCTATGGACTCCAGAATGACACAGATGGTTGAACAAGCAGACTTCATTCTACATATTTGCCAAGAATATCTCCATCCCGGAACAGGAAATAGTCCTACAAAAGAAAAAAAAAAAAGAAAATACAAAAATGGTCATTGTAAAATCAAGTCACTATTATACAAATTATAAATAGAATTTGGTTACATATCTTCTATACAACTTAGTCAGGATAGCACCATATTTAATTTCTGACAGGAATGAAAACAAAGCTGTGAAGAATAGAAATACTGTTCAAATCAATAAACTGGAGAAAAAAAAGAAAGAAATTTAATTAAGTTGAAAATTATGTAATCTAGGACCTTTATACAGTGCATGCCATTTTAAAGACTATACCTCACAGGGATATAACCTGACTAAAGTCTATAATAACATGCCAAGAGCTTTAAAATAGTCTAAATAATGAATATGTATTAACTAATAATAACAGATACATAGGAATAAAAAAAATAAAATAAAAAAATCAATCATCTTATAATCCAATCATGGCCAATGATCTAACCTTATCATCAAGAACAACTTTTGTTCCTCCGTACTCCGGCAGCAGAACTTTATCACCAACTGCGACGCAGACAGGTCTTACTTTCCCTTCCTGAAAGACAGACAGCATTTAAACTCTGAGGTACAGCCTGCATCTCACACACTGTAAAGAAAATGCTTAAATCAGATCATAAAATATGAGTTTATAAAAACAAAAAGCTACCTTGGTGGTGGATCCTGGACCCACTGCCACTACTGTAGCATGCAGCACTTTGGCTTGAGACTTTTCTGGAATCATGATGCCTCCTTTTGTCACCGTCTCTGCAGCTAACCGCTCCACCAACACGCGGTCAAACATGGGAAGAAATTTCCGGAAAGCCTGCTTTGGGGGAAAGGCATGCTTAGTACAGTGTAGAAATAGTTTACACATGTTTTGCAACACTACAAACATTTACCACTAGGGGGAATTGCAGACTAGAAAAGAGAAAATTATTTCCAAGTCTTCCTTTTCCACTACAGTTTTTGCTATATTGTAAATCTATGCCCAAAGCTGTTCAAATAATATTAATCAGTCAAAAACTATTATGGTTACATTCACGTTTAAAAGCAGGCCTTTAAGTAATGCTTTCCTAAAATCCACTACTCTAAGTTATTGACTTCAGTTGACTTATTTAAATCTTTAGTTTAACTCCCATACAGATTGCAAATTTTAGGCTACTAAATTAGACGCATATTTAAAATGGATACCTTTAAGAAAAAAAAAAAAAAAATACTGACCATTAATGTTCACAAAGTTTCAAAGACAAGAGCAGCTGCTTGTCCGAGAACAGATGTATGTGTGTGTGTGTGTGTGTGTGTGTGTGTGTGTGTGTGTGTGTGACCTTGAGAGAAGGTCATGTGTGAGGGAGGGTAGATGGGACAGGAGATGTTGAGGTTTGATGTGGGGGAGGAGAGAAGTTTGGAGGTTTTGTAAATGTTTACTATCCTGCTGAAGGACAAAAGGACAGGCAACATGATAAACCCAGTTTATCAAGGCTGAATGGTTTGGAATGTAGAAGATTCTAGAATGAATCAGTTGTGCGTTTCATCTGGCCTCATAATACATTCAAAGGCAACTGAAATGTCTTTCATTCATTTCTGGCAGTCAATGAAGTATAAACATTTTTAATTAATATGCTATGGTAATTTATTACAAGGTTAATACAGACATATAAACTGTCAACCCCTCTTGAGACAATATATCATCTCTATGCCTGAATCTAACTGAAAACAAAATAATCAGAGTTACTGTACAGCACAATGCACATGTGTTCGCCTCCATTCAAAATGACCCGGAAGTTCATATCTTGCTTAAACGCTATTGGTTGTAATGATCTTGGAACCTAGCAGAGTGTGACAAGCTGATTCAAGAAATTAAGATGATGGAAATATATTGAGTTTTCACATGTAAGATGTGACAGTAACCTGCGAGACAAATACTTTATACGCATGAACATAAATGATTATTCTATACTCTGTCATAATAAAATAGTATGTTGTAAAATATATATACCACCTTTTTGAACTACACTTGTCAGTAAACCAACGATTTGCTAAGATTTAATGATAGCAAACCGAGTTAAGGTTACCTGTGAAATCACCAACCCTGCTCACAGCGAACCACTCATTTTAAACCCTTCTCACAAACGCTTCGTGTACTAAGTAACACGCTTAACATCGCATGTGTTATATTAACTCTGAGCTCGAATACATTCCTAACCGTGACCTTGCAGCTGCAATTGATGGAGGGTTATAAAACATTGCGCTATCTCAGTCACACAAATCAACTAACTAAAGAAATAAGTCTTTCAGATGGTGCAGCTAGATAAATTATCTAAAGCGTCTTACCATTTTTGCTGATCTTTATGAAAAGCGCGTCCGACAGAGCAGCATAAGACAGTCACACTGGACCACTTCACTACCGCGATCCACGTGAAGAAGAAATGTCTGGAAGGGCACTGCGCATGCGCCAAAAACTAATCCTTACCGACCCCTTCCCGCAATCTAGAATATTCCTCGATCGCCTACACGTTACACAGACATTTAAATATATATATGCATATTTTTTACTTGTTTCAAAGGCATTGTTGACTATAAATAACAAAAAATGTAGTAAAAAGCTACCTAAATTGGTACCTAAATTATAAAATAATTAATAATACTACTAACCCACTCTAAATACAAAATAAATAATTATACAACATAAATACGAATGTATTGATTTATATAAATCAACATATTATACAATATATAAAACTTTTAACAAAATCAAAGAAATTTGTCAAATGCAATAGCATTTCTTGTTGCACAATCTTGACCTCTGACGTCTTTTTTTCTCCAATAGAATCTGCGAAAATTCTCGAATTTGACGCCCCGGATCGAGCATAACAACAATATAATGGGTTATTTTCATTTATTTTATTTATATGTTCCTTCCTTCATATGCTGAATGACGTTGAAACAAAAAGCAAATGAAGGCAGCTATATATTTAAGAGCATAATGCGTATCTTTAGTTTGATAATAGTTGGTTATTCAGATGTCAGGGCGGCGGGAGGTTACCCGGATGAAGAACACATGTGAGTTCAGTGTAACTGCAGCAGCTCTAAAGCGGCTCCTCTTCTTATATCATTCAGTCTTCTGTACTGACGAACACGCGCATCCCCTCGTTCACCTCCAGATCACTCTGCAGTAAGTCAATTATACCAATTTATAAAAGCCTATAAGCATACTACACTGCATAACGCTGTTTAACGTTACTGGCCTGGTAATATAAAGATTAATGAGATCAAAGATGCAGATATGTAGCATGTAACATCATTTTGTAATACCAGAGCTGTCAGTTGGTTTTGTCGAGTTGTAAAATAACATTGTGCATGTTTACTGTGTAATTAGCTGTCATTTAATCCTATCGTATTCTAGAATATTTATACTTTTATGGCAGATGCTGATAGTGCTCATTAGAATATTTGGCATGAATGTAACAAATATATTATGCATATCACATACATTGCTTGGTTATTATAATGCATCAGTGTCATATCTGCTTTATTGATTACTTCTTTATTAGCAAAATAATAAAGCTCAGTCTTAACTGAAATATAGTGCTGATTGTAGCTTGCATGCTAACTATAGCAAATTCTGTGATATTGAGGCCTAAGAATTTTACTCATGTTATGTATTAAACATTCAATCGGTACAATGGTTAGTTTTGCTAAAACAAAAGGAATACCACGGGAACTTTGTAACTTGAACGCATGGGGATGAAAGGGATCATTTCCGTCTCTGTCGTGACGCGGAATGATTTTGACCTTGTGACGCCCTGAACACACGTGGGGAGATGAAAGACCACTACAGGCTCGTGGACGTTACATGAACATTAACACATTTCAGTTACAGTGTAATTATTACCTGTTATCGTTGCTTTTTAAAACTTTTTCCATTCCTCTTTTATGGTTGATGATATGGCTTTTAGAAACATTGTAGTAACTGTCCAGGTGAGCCATGCCAATGATGACTGTCTCCTCGTATTTTCTAAAGCAAGTTTTAAGGGAAAGCCTTGATATTTTGAACACGAAATATGAAGAGGATACATTCATGAATGAATGACTCAGCCAAAGGTTCATATAATGCTTTCAGGGACCAGTGGGGGCAAAGACTAATTTTTGGTATCCGGATTTGTTCTCATGTGACCTCAACACAAGATTTGATTTTTTTTTTTTTTATTCTTCATTGTCTTTGGTGGCGAAGGGGGTTGATTGAATATCATGCAGTTTGAATATCTCTACTTATCATGCATAAAATGTCTCTACTGCCTGACAGATATCAAAATTATGAGAAATCGCGCTCGTATGTGACTACATAAAAAGAAAAAAGCTCAGAGTTTTTTCAGCGACTGTTAGCCAATCATAAACGGCTCTCTGCCAACATCAGCCAATGCCATGGGTTTTGGGCGGGGCTATCTGTTTGTCTAAATTAGTTGTTCTCGATCAGGGAACCAGGAGAAAATTCCGACAAAACCATTACAAATAAATACATTTATTTTATTTAATCATCCTTTGGCCTCGGAAAACATGAATACACAAGAGCCTCATTCTAGATTTGAAAAAGCATGTAAATTAAAATCTTGTGGGAACGTTATTTTTTTTTTCTCTAGTCATGCCAAGCTCTAAAATGTTTTATCAAGTATAAGTTTTGAAGAAAAAAAGAATAAAATCCTTATTCCTAATCCTTATCCAGTAAATCACAAACAACTGGATAAAGGGCCCATGCAAATTGTGGACAATGGGGCCCCTGGTCTAAATGACTGGAGTGTTACCTATATATATTTTTTTATTCTGATGATGTAGAAATTACTTTCTAATTTCTAAATAATAAAAAAAATGTTCTGCATCTACTCTTTCTTATAGAAATGCTGCGTTTACCCAGTGTAATGAAACAGATGAGGCCAGTATGCAGGGCGCTGGCCCCACACCTGACCCGTGCATATGCCAAGGACGTCAAGTTTGGAGCAGATGCCCGTGCCCTCATGCTCCAGGGCGTTGACCTGCTGGCTGATGCTGTGGCCGTCACCATGGGACCAAAGGTATGCTCCGTTTAATCAGTCGCCAGGGGAACAGCAGATATGTGACCCTGGACATTGAGATTTGTACATCATCTGAAAGCTGAATAAATAAGTTTTCCATTGATGTATGGTTTGCTATGATAAGACAATATTTGGCTGAGATACAACTATTTGAAAATCTGGAATCTGAGGGTGCCAAAAAATCAAGATATTGAGAAAATCGCCTTTAAAGTTGTCTAAATGAAGTTCTTCACAATGCATATTACTAACCAAAAATTAAGTTGTAATATATTTACAGTAGGAAATTTACAAAATATCTTCATGGATCATGATCTTTACTTAATATCCTAATGAGTTTTGGCATAAAAGAAAAATGGATCATTTTGACCCATACAATGTATCTTTGGCTATTGCTACAAATATACCTGTGCTACTTAAGACTGGTTTTGTGGTCCAGGGTCACATGTTACTCCTCTTAAAGTCACATTTGCAATCATTAATGGCAGGAACAACTAGATTTGCCTCTCTCCCTCAGGGTCGCACCGTTATCATTGAGCAGAGCTGGGGCAGCCCTAAAGTCACCAAAGATGGTGTCACAGTTGCCAAAAGTATCGACTTGAAGGATAGGTATAAGAACATCGGGGCCAGGCTAGTACAGGACGTGGCCAACAACACTAACGAGGAGGCTGGAGACGGCACCACAACGGCCACAGTTTTGGCCCGTGCTATTGCCAAGGAGGGATTTGACACCATCAGCAAAGGAGCAAACCCTGTGGAGATCCGTAGAGGAGTCATGACAGCGGTGGAAGAAGTCATCAATGAACTCAAGAAACTCTCCAAGCCGGTCACAACACCAGAGGAAATTGCTCAGGTAAGAAGTGCCCTAAAAATGCGCACTAAATAGGGTGTTTTTTTTGTTGTTGTTTTTTTTCACTTTTTGTTTCTGTCAATCTTTCTTTGGTAAAGGTGGCCACTATTTCTGCCAATGGAGACACTGAAGTTGGTAACATCATCTCCAACGCTATGAAGAAAGTGGGCCGCAAGGGTGTTATTACAGTGAAGGTAGGCTGCTACAGTAGAAGTAGTATTTAGAACAGGTGGAATGATGGTTTGATCCTTAAAATACCTCACACTTGGGCTGTAACTCTTGTTTAAAGGATGGTAAAACCCTACATGATGAGCTTGAGATCATTGAGGGCATGAAGTTCGACCGTGGCTACATTTCTCCTTATTTCATCAACGCAGCTAAAGGTGTGTATTTTGTAATAGAAGCTCATGTGTTTGTACCAGTATGAATTGGATAGTTCACCCAAACATGAACATTTTGATATAATTTACAAACCTATATGAGTTTCTTTGTTGAACATAAAAGAAGATATTTTGAAGAATTCTGGTAATCGAACAGTTGATGATCCCCATGGATGTCTATAGTATTTCTTTCCCTACTATGGAGGTCCATGGGGACCAATAACTGTTTGGTTCTTCAGAATGTCATCTTTTGTGTTTGGAACGACATGAGGGTGAGTAAATGATGACAATTTTCATTTTTGGGTGAACCATTACTTTAATGTTGGAATGACAACAGCATATATTCTCTGTTTGCAGGCCAGAAGTGTGAGTTCCAGGATGCTTACCTGCTTCTGAGTGAGAAGAAGATCTCCAGCGTACAGAGCATCGTGCCAGCACTGGAACTTGCCAACCAGCATCGCAAGCCTCTGGTCATCATTGCTGAAGATGTGGACGGAGAGGCACTCAGCACTCTGGTCCTCAACAGGTTTGTCTCTAAAATCTTAGCACAACAAGAAGTTTGCAAGAAATGCATGGAATGGATAAACATGAAATAGAATAAGGTTTTGTTAAAAAATTTTTTTTTGAATTCTTAAAAATATATAATTATTTTCTTAATGACATTAGCTAACTCTACAGTAAATTGCAAGAGATTTATCAAAGTAACAACTGTAGTAAACCTTTTTTTTGTAAGGAATGATCCTTTTTATTTAAAGATTCTGGGTTAAAGGTCAATGCTAAAACTCACCAACAGGTTGAAGGTTGGACTTCAGGTCGTTGCGGTCAAGGCTCCAGGATTTGGGGACAACAGGAAAAACCAGCTGCAGGATATGGCAATTTCCACTGGAGGCACGGTATGTGCCTAAGCTTTTGTCTTCATCTGTATTTATTACATTAATTAATAGCTCATTTAATATATCTAATTTAAGTAATGCTTTAACATTGTATTATGGCATGTATGATCTCTTGAGGTACTTGCCATTGCTCATAATAACATGATAAAGTCTGTTAACACACCTGATCTGTGTGTTTTCAGGTGTTTGGTGATGATGCTGTGGGTCTGGCCATTGAGGATATCCAGTCACATGACTTTGGCAGAGTCGGCGAGGTCATTGTGACAAAGGATGACACAATGCTCCTCAAAGGCCGTGGTGATCCAGCAGCCATTGAGAAGCGTGTGAATGAGATCGCTGAACAGCTGGAGAGCACAAACAGTGACTACGAGAAGGAGAAACTCAACGAGCGTCTGGCCAAGCTCTCTGATGGAGTGGCTGTGATTAAGGTATGAAAGCCAGAAGAATGTATCGTCATTTGTTAGTATAATGTGTCCATCGTCACGGTAAAAAAAAGTCATTCTCTTTATTAGGTTGGAGGAACAAGTGACGTTGAAGTGAATGAGAAGAAAGACCGTGTCACGGATGCGCTGAATGCGACTCGAGCTGCTGTGGAGGAGGGAATCGTTCTTGGAGGAGGATGTGCCCTGCTGCGCTGCATCCCAGCCCTGGACAACATCAAGCCAGCCAATGATGATCAAAAGATTGGTAAGGACTGAAGTGTAGATCTCATCCTCCAGATGTCCTCTTCGGAATAACTCTGTTAACTTCTCCAAACTTGACTTTTATTTTTTTGTTTTTTTTTTACTCTTAAAGGTATCGACATTATTCGCAGAGCGCTTCGTATTCCTGCAATGACTATTGCCAAGAATGCAGGAGTTGAGGGCTCTCTGGTGGTGGAGAAGATCTTGCAGAGCACTCCAGAGATTGGATATGATGCTATGAATGGAGAATATGTCAACATGGTTGAAAGAGGCATTATTGACCCCACAAAGGTGTGTATTTGTGATTCACAAACTTGTCAGTTTAAATCAGTAATGTGTCAGAGTGGTTTCTGTTTAATTAATATCTTGACATGCATGATATATCATTACAATACTGACCTACATTATATACAGTAATGTTCTTTTTTTTTTAATTTATCCATTTTGAAAACAGTTGTGCTGCTTATTATTTTTGTGCAAACCATGATACTTTTTTTTTTTTTTTTTTTTTTTAAGGATTCTTTAAATAAAAAGTTCAAATGAACAGCGTTTGTTTGAAACGGATATTTCTAAAAGTTTTAAATTTTTATTTTGATCAGTTTAATGCCTTCTTGTTTAAAAGCATTTATTTCTTTAAAACAAAGTCTTACTGACATCACGTTTTAGTATATGTTTTTATATTTTGTTGTGATGCTTAATAGATGATAATGTACTGCCTAAATTCTTTTGTAGCTTTTAAATAATTTTTAGTTTTTACTATTAATTTAATCAAATAGTTTGAATTTTAATATTTGCCTTTCATCAGTTATTGGGCGTGAAATTAAAAGAATGATTGAATTATCAGTATCAGCCAGAATTGTAATGTTGGTGCATCCCTATCAAAAACATAATGCTCCCTCTGTTTAATAAGTGCGTTGTCTTTGTCTCCCCCTGCAGGTTGTGAGGACTGCGCTGCTAGATGCTGCAGGTGTTGCATCTCTGCTGTCTACTGCTGAAGCCGTTGTCACCGAGATACCAAAGGAGGAGAAGGACATGCCGGCTGGAGGAATGGGTGGAATGGGAGGGATGGGTGGCATGGGAGGCATGGGATTCTAAACCGATCTGCACTGACTTTAGTGAAAGGGTTGTGGGCAGGGGACATGATTTGCCCCTCCCTTTCGACTTGGAAAAACCTGCCGAAATTGAGTGCTGGTGGTCTGATCATGGAGCAAAAGAAATGGACCTTACAGTCTCCCATCCTTCCACCGCTATGTCCAATCTTATCTCTCTACTCATGGCTGAAGACGTCACCCTACCGCTTTAAAGACAAGTTTTTAATGTGACCAGGGAGAGTCTGTCTGCCTTTGTTCTATAACATTGTGCTCACCAACATCTAATGGGAAAGTGCATTTAACATATTGCATACTGTCATGCTGTTGTGTTGTACGAATGTCATTGTGCGTATAGCTGGTTTTGAATCAGACCATCTGTAGGGGCTTTAAAGGCCAGATGTTCAGGTTAAAGTTTGTCTTCATGAGCAAGAAAGTAGTAGGAGCTTTGACCAGTTGTATCTAAAAAAAAATTCCACATCATTGATCAGCTGATTCTTTTTTTTTTTTTTGTACACTGTTCATTTGTTCATATATAAATAAACCCCTCGTTTGAGGATTACACAACTGTGACGAAGCAAGTACTTGTTTTGCCTTTAATTGTTGCTTTAATTTTTCTCACTGAATAGAAATGTTGATATCAGCTTAAAGAATTGCCATAATGTTTTCCTGTGTTAGTTTCTTAAAGGGATAGTTCTCCCAGAAACAAAACTGTCATTTACTCCTTTACCCACCTTCTTGTTTTTCTAAACCTCTGTCTATATATTAAATTTTGAATGTCAGAGAGGTCCAAAACAACATTAAACAGCATTGAACATCAAATTGGAGCCAATTTCCCCCCCCCCTTCAAAATCTCTTTTGTTTGATGACAATTTTCATTTTTGGGTTAACGGTCCTTTTAAAATCTGAGGGTTGAACATCTTTTGGTCAAGCCTAGAGTTTGGTAGGAAGGTTGAGTGGAGGGATGGGTGAACTTGTTGCACAGCAATTTTTACAACAGCCATGCAAGTGAATGCCCAACGAAATATTGAATAAAATTAGTGTGAAGTTATTCTAAAGATCTAACTTTTGAGTAGTGGTACAAAATTGTGTTTAAAAAAAACTTCTGTCCATTAAGAGAATTACTTGTTTGTTTTTAAAGCTACATTCTCTGTGAATGTGCAACAATGATCATTCAACAATGTTTTGTACAATAGTCATTAATTCTGTATTTTTTATTTAATAAAATTCAGTGTTCACAAAGAAATGAGTTTTTTCCTGCTATGCCAGTAAGTGGCTTCCTTCTCAGAAATATTTTACATTAACAATATTTGTATAAATTAACTTAAAACAGTGGTAAACTTATAGCCCACATTTTATCATTAATTTTGCATAAAATGGCACTCACAACTAAGACCAAGCCTCGATACCAGACTACTCCCCTCAAAACATCAGCAGCCTCGCTGACGTCTGAAAACAAGGCTGTTATCTTAGAAGTGAAGCGAACTACATTTAGACGATTACAAAGACAAACATTTGTTTCTTTATCATACGTACTGATAGAACCAGGAACATGTTAAGAAATATGTTCATTCTGATTTCATGTTAAGTCTTCACTTGTTGACAATTATAGGAATAATACAACACTATCTTTTAATAATAAGTAATTAAAGTAGATGTTCACCTAAAAATTAAGCATGTTTGATGTTAAACCTACACTGATTTGAGAGCTGCATTCATATTTGATGCATGAAATGAAATAATTTTACAATACTTTTTTTTTTTTTTTTGTGGAACAAGACAGCACATAGTGACAGATCTGCTGCTGCGGATGACAAAAAAAAAAAGAAAAAGAAAAAATGTATATATACACAGGTTAAATTATAGATATTTATGCTCATAACCTTACTATCTCAATGTACATTAACGATCCGTTAGCATTATAACAGAGCAATTAAAACAGTTTTAATTACTTTAAGTCATCAGTTACCAATATTTTATGAATGAGCTCCTTTATATTACAATAAAACTTCAATCTGCTTAATAAATTACTATTCCAATGGCTATTTTATTATTTTGCATAATGCTAATATTTAATTCCAACAGAGCCAAAGAGTTGTAATTAGATCTCAGGAACATCACTGTCACTGGCCACTAGGGGTCATGACACAGGTTATTCAGAAGCCTTCTAATATTATCCCTCACATGATCACCCTATTTTAAGGGTGGAAACTAGTCAGAACCAGATGTTGATAAACAAACAGACACAAGGCAAGGTTTTACATATAAAAATAGTTTATAAACCATGCAGGCAGGATATATATTCACCCACAACACACTCATTAAAACACCTCAATTAAAACAAACAAAAAGAAGAGATCCCTAAAAGAAAGAAAGAAAGAAAGAAGGAAAAAAAAAGAAAAAAGAAAAGATTATCCATTTGTTTTTTTATACCTCAATTGTACACTAAAGTTTAGTCTGTGGTCTTACACTGGATATGTACACGTGGTTAACCCATAACCAAAATAAATACAGGATACTCGTATACATGTTTTTAAGATAATGATAAATAATATGTAACCTTCTCTGTAAAAGGCAGTAAGCATGTGGAAGCTAGCAGGGTATGGACTGGAATCTTTAAAAGGTCTGTGTTGATGGATACCTCACTACAATCTGATGAGAGCTCTGGGAAAAGTTTGCAACATTCCACTCCGTTTCCCAGAGTTTGGGCCCTTTTAGAAGCAGTGGATATCGCAGATAGGAGAGCGGTCTGTTAAAAACAACACAAACATATTGCACACCTCTAGGAGAGAAAGGCAGTCTTTAATCTGGACACTTAAAATCATCTGAGGAGTGAACTGGAGCACCACTGCCAGAACTTAACTGTGCAAAATGGTGTAACGCAAGGCAGTTTGGTGAAAGGGGGCCTCTTAGCGTTTATTTTTCATGCCCTTTTTGTGCTGGTATGCAAGAATACAACAGACCTGAGTCCAGTGTGTAGCCTTGATACCCTGATAGCACTTTGTGCATTTGGCTGCAGCAACAGTCAGTCTTCCGCACACGACGCACGCACTCAAGTCGAGTCTCCTCATCCCTCTCTTGAAATCTTAAAGGATCACCTAAAAGCTTTTCAATAAATACATCACTCACCTGTTGTATAAACTGTGTAACATGACAATCTTTCCATAAAATCTCAAAATAACGACCTCTCAAAGAAACCCATGACCTTTGTCTATTGTGCCATTCGTGTAGCCGTTATGGTTTTTGGCAGCTGTTTTAAAAACCATCTCAAGGTCCTCATATTAAAAATATATTCGGCTCAAGATGCCATACTGATAGCGGGTTTTAAAAAGTTAACATGGAGGTAGTGGAGCAGGGCTCAGCTGGCACAATCAAGCCCTCCATGAAAATATCCAGCCACATTTGTTTTTTTAGCATTAAAAAAAAAAAAGAAAAGAAATCAACTGGTTTGTTTGGACCAGGCACTGACGATATTCAGGCACACAGAGCTCCCGCTCTCTCAACTGTCTTTGTAATGCTCTAAATGTATGCTTTCAATAAAACCCCCAGTTCCCTGAACAACAACCCCCTCCCCATCCGTCTGAAGCTGTGGAATGAACTACGTGTGGTGGATCTCGTGGAACATCAGTTCGCGTGGGATCGCTGTCTCTGGGCCATATAGCTTGGATGCTCGCCGCTCAAAGGCCGACACCATCTGCTTCACGACCTCGTCGAAGAAAACGGTGGCCAACTGAGAATGCAGGAGCGAGCGGAACTCAAAGGAAATCTAGGGACAGACAGAAGCAAGGAATCAACATTTGGTAGAAGTTTCACAAACTGATTCACAGACAGTTTTACTTTGACATTTAAAAAGCTAGGGTTCCATATGTAAAACCCATAAACCTTTCAAGACAGGCCTAATATAAGCTCTAAGGTTGTTATGCTGGTACAAGCTTGTGTGAAAGTTAGCGTGATGACTTATAAACAACATAAATACAAAAAATGTTTAACAGTCAAACTCTAGAAGCATGAAATTGATTGGTGGATCTTTTAGGGGGATCTCGCAAAAATTGTGTTACCATTAAATCTTCCAAGCTGTGTGTTTTTGAGAGTATAGCATAATCAAGACAAAACTCTGATTCTTTTACAGTATTAGTAATTCTTCATGGGATGAGTAGATCTCTTATATCCTCATAACAAAAGCCCACTACAGTCTTTTTAAAAATGATTTAAAAAAAAAAAAAAAAAAAAAAAAATCTGCTTTGAATCAAATGTCGTCATTCATAAATGTTATGGCTCATCTCAAAAGGACTTTACTTTAAGACTTTTCAGAAATACAAGAGAAGGCGAATGGAATTCAAACCTCACTGGTTCTTAAGATCAAATCTGCTTGCATGATATATGAGAAAAGCTTCTGTTTTCTGTTCTGTAAAAAGGACAGTTCACCCAAAACTGAAAATTCTGTCATTAATTACTCACCCTCATGTTGTTCCAAACCTGTAAGACCTTCATTCATCTTCGGAACACAAATTAAGATATTTTTGATGAAATCCGAGATTTCTCTAACCCTCCATAGACAGCAAGGATCCTAACACGATCAAGGCTCAGAAACATAGCAACCGTAATTTTACGAAGCTACGAGAATACTTTGTGCACAAAGAAAACAAAAATAACGACTTTATTCAACAAAATTCATCTCTTTCACTTCACCCTATAGCGCCATTATGGAGAGTATCCATATGTAAACAACGTATGCCGTTGTGTGTCAGCAGCACCGTATTATTATTACCTTATTTTTGTTTTCTTTGCACAAAAATATTCTTGTAGCTTCGTAAAATTACAGGTGAATCCCTGATGTCACATGGATTATTTTAACTATGTCCTTGCTACATTTCTGGACTTTGATCGTGTTAGGATCCTTGCTGTCTATGGGAGGGTCAGAGAGCTCTCGGAATTCATCAAAAATCTCTTAATTTGTGTTCCGAAGATGAACGAAGGTCTTATAGGTTTGGAACGACATGAGGGCGAGTAATTAATGACAAAGTTTTCGTTTTTGGGTGAACTATCCCTTTAATGGAGGGACAGAAATCTATAAAAATATAAAAATAGCATTTGTATTTCAAAAATGAACAGAAGTCTTTTGGCTTGGGTGAGCAAATGATGACAAAACTTTCATTTTTAGGTGAACTACCTCTTTAAGTATAAGCAACGGTATCGGTCTTGGCAAGCACCCTTAAATATACTTAATATTAAAGTTTAAATATACATCGCATTCCAGCTTCACCTAAGGATTATAAACCAGACTGTGCTTGTAATACTCACAGCAAAGTCAAGGGTGCATGTACGAGGGTAGCCGGGAAGACCAGGGCTGAAGCGCCACACCGTCTCCAAGTGATTGAAAAGTTTTCCATCAGAGCAAGATGCCTGAAGATGCAAAAAAGCAATGGAGTTAAAAACAACTTTCAGCTCATAAACACAAGTATTATGAAGTATTGGTCTGCCATCAATCCATAAATAGATCCACTTAAGAAAATAAAGTGCTGTACATACCTTGACCAAATGCGGGCGAACTGTAGTAACGAGCGAGGTGTAGTTTTCTACCACAGGAGGGAAGCCCACACTCAGCTTGGCCTTGCAAAATCCAGAGCGGCGGAATACAACCTCCGAGCGTTTGCACCAGGGCACGAACAGCAGGTAGTCTTCTACTTTGGCCACAACCTCATACATTTCTTGCATTGAGTACCTGTGTGCCACAGAAAAGACAGTTAGCCAAAACAATACAATGGTGTCTCGTGTGCAAATGACATTAACAACAAATTGCTTAGTTTCTGTTTTGGGAGTAGACTTCTTAGGGGGTTAGGATCTTTCTATGGAAGCAGGTAGTCATTCAGCAGACACTTTAACTCAAAGTGACTTACAGTATACTGTATACATAGGAGTAATCCAGGGTTAAGTGCTCAAGGGCACAAGAGTGACAGCTCATAAACTTTCTGATTACCAGCCCTAAGCTTTAGTCATTATGCCACAACACTGACTCTGCATTTATAATCTGAGGAGTACAATGACCTTTTTTATTAATCTAACTTTGGAGTCATGTCAGCTCCTAACCTCACTGGATGCACAGCACTCTATATCAGTTTGGGATTGACTCACTGCTGGACGTCAATGCATGATGGCATCAAGACAGAAGAAAGGTCAAACACTGTTTGTTTACCGTCAGATGTGTTTACACAGGGTCAAACAGAGGTAAACACGGACATATCTTAAGTTTCAAGGTCTCATTTTTGAGCATTTTAAGACCTTCACTTTAGAGATAACATAAGATAAAACATTTATAGAAATGACTCAAGTCCCTCACTGCCTGCTTGTTAGCCACAATCCATCAAATATAATCTTTTTGAAAATGTCCTTACTATATAGGTGCTCAGTTCTGTTCCTGGATATGCAAGTTGTCATTCAGTAAACACTGACGGTAATTTTTACATGGACTTTCCCCTTAAGTAACGTAGGGTTCAGTCAACAAGGGCACAACGGGGATGGAGTTTACTCTTTACAACCTTCTGCTTACCAGCACTGTGCCTCTGGAGATCCACCTTCATGTAGGATCAATTTCCAACCTAGACTCATCTTAAACAACATGACTCCCGACCACCTATAATCCACTCACTGACCGCCTCATGTGTAGCACACACAAACATGGCCATCATAGTCCAAAAACCATTTGGATTAACTGGCGTCTATATAATTCTTGGCAGTCTGGGCTCATCATTCACCTGGGGCCTGTTTCATAAAACAAGTTTACCAAATAAGCCAGATTTATTTCAGTTAGTCTGATGTATTGTCAATTGATTTGGTTCAAAATAAGTCAGAATAATGAAAATAAGCCTGGCTTATTTGGTAAACTTGTTTTGTGAAACAGGCCCCTGAAAATGAAGGAATGTTTACAAGGACGCTACAACAAGACTTTTGAGCAAGAACTAATCACTGGATTTGACTAAATCTCTAAATAATAACAATATGAGTTTTGCTTGAAGCACTAAATGTTAAGGATACAAAGGGAAGTCAAGACTAGTTGCAATCCTGCTATTGAAGATCTTTCCTGCATCAGAATATGCACTTTTCTCTGACACAGTATGCAAAAAAAAAACCTGGATAACATACTGCATGTTCTCAGAGTCTGAAATGTGAAGAGGACATTTTACATATGGCCAAGGAAACTACCAAATTTTATAAATAAATGAACCATTAAACTTTTAAATAAATGTAAAAAAATAAACAAATATAGTTCATTAAAAGGGGGGAGAACTGTGAGCTAGGTGGTGCAATTCAAGTGGTTGTTTAACAACACCCAAGTGATTCGTTTTGGCTGTTGTTAGTATGTCATAGGTCAAATGAGCTTGTCCAGGAATGCATTTATGCTACACACCTGCATAACTATAGAACATACTTCACAGAGACTAGACAAGTTCATCAAATTCAGTATGTGCACACGCACTGTATTAGTGGTGGAAATAATTTCTGCAGGACAGCTGATCTGGACTGAGCCCTCTGCTCTAAAATGTCAGGCTTCAAAAGCGGTTCCCAAGTAACTTGTGTGACGTGTGTAACCGGTACAGATTTGCAGGGACACTGGGGCTAAAGTAATCATGGGCCTCAATAAAAATTAAAAATAGGAACAGATCATGGACCATATCCAACTTGGTTGGGAACATACCCAATAATACGTCTTTCAGAGTACTCCTTTCTCTTGTTAAAGGACTCAGAGAGGTTGAAGAAGCTCCTGGCTGGAGCCACCACAGCACGACCTGAC
Organism: Acrossocheilus fasciatus; assembly: GCA_036784905.1. NCBI lineage: Eukaryota > Metazoa > Chordata > Actinopteri > Cypriniformes > Cyprinidae > Acrossocheilus > Acrossocheilus fasciatus. The sequence continues at coordinate 24,135,424 of CM071946.1, read as the reverse complement.
ACAGCCCTGAAGAGGGGCGGCGCCCGGGTCATCAGTATTCCACATGAAGACAGATATCTGTTGACAAAACAGGGTGAAAGTATGTCATTAAGCAACAGCATAGACGCTGAATGAAACTGTGTGTACTTGTAATGATTTAGGCCCTATTTGTTTGTTGGATGGACGATAGCTTAAGATAGCTGACGTCTCCTATGAGTCAGATAAGAGCAGAGAGAACCCGTGAACCACACAGATAGCTGTGTGCAATTGACAAGATTAGGACTCTTAATCAAGACAAAGCCTTTTATCCAGAAGATGAGTGAAAATGTACTCTTTGGCCTTAATCTAATCACAAATATTTAGAGCAATCACTCAACTATTTTGAGACAGTTCAGTGAGACTTTCATTGAATAAACACACTCACTGAACTGCAAGTTATCATGACTTTCAGTGATATTTGTCTCAACTTGAAGCAAGTTTAGTGTAATTTAGTTTATGTTGGTGAAACATAAAGCAGTATCTTAATGACTGGTTGCTCATGTGTTATAAGAAACTGTAAAATCCAAATGTATATAAAACGGTATACTATAAGAAACAGTACAATATGCACATCCTCTACTAAACTTGAGGTATCCCTAACATACAACTGAACAATTGTTAATAAATGATATTATAATTCTTATTAGAAACTCAACTGAGGATTCAAGTCAGCTAACAATGGCTGTCAACAACAGCTGAGTTAACAGTTAACCTAAACTCTAAAATGCAAACAGCATGTGATAGCAAGTATGTGTTGCCTAGACGTGGTTGCATGGAATTTACATAGAATACTTTATATGACACCTTTGTGCAAATTGTATTTGCAAGTTAGTGTGTAAAAATGTAGGATTTAAGGGGTTTCTGTAAGGGTTTTCTGTATTGTCTTCTTTGTTATGCACTGGCTAATTGAATTTACAAAGGCTCTGAATGACAAGCTTTTGAAATGCTAAAGAGGAGCTTAAAAAAAGCCAACTGTGATGCAACCGGCCATACAAATTAGACCACACAAGCAATCCACAATACCAGCTGTTGTGCATTGGGACGTGTACTTCTTCATTTACACAGTTCATCATTAACTACAAAACTTTATGAAGCAGTGCATTCATGTGGAAGGACCGGGGTTAAAGGAAACATAGGATAGGCATCCCATGACATGTTCACCTGCCCTCCATTTGTCAAGACACAAATCATATGGAGAGCATAATCACTGACCACCACAACCAAGTCAAGGGCAGTAGTAACACCCCATCCTGTTAAAATGTGTCCGGTGCATGTCGGATCAATCACACACACACATATCTGAAACTCAAGGGGATGAGGCCTTGCTCTATAAATGGCACAATATCTCCTCAATGGAAAGTGTGGCAGCCAAATTCATTCATGTCGGCACAAGAGCTGCCAAGAATGGCGTAACTGTAACAGCCGACGTTGAGAGAACAGTCACCATCAGACACTTGTCATGGCCTTATGCCAAGAAGTTATAGCATTTGGCTGCCAAGCACTCGGTTGGGGTACACCACGTCCCTAGCCACAGGTGACAAACGTCACAGCTCGGCTTGTGACGTCACATATGCTGCAGACTCCTGTAAATGCATACCTGCAAAGGTGTTTGGAAAGAATTGCTAATGAAATCATTTGTACTATACACACTATATGTGACCCTGGACCACAAAACCAGTCTTAAGTGTCAATTTTTCGAAACTGAGATTTACACATTATCTAAAAGCTGAATAAATAAGCTTTCCATTGATTTGTGGTTCGTTAGGATAGGACAATATGTGGCCGTGATACAATTATTTGAAAATCTGGAATCTGAGGGTGTAAAAAAATCTAAACATTGAGAAAAATTGCCTTTAAAGATGTCCAAATGAAGTTCTTAGCAATGCATATTACTAATCAAAAATGAAGTTTTTATATATTTACAGTAAGAAATTTACAAAATATCCTCACGGAACATGATCTTTACTTAATATTCTAATGATTTTTCGCATAAAAGAAAAAAAATCGATCATTTTGACCCATACAATGCATTTCTGTCTATTGCTACAAATATTCCCTGGTTTTGTTGTCCAGGGTCACATATGTGTACATGTTGGTGCCAAGATTTTATTTTGCATTTCCCTGACAAAAATCATTTGATTGCATTTAATCTGCAACTATATTAATTAAATGATTAATTCTGAATAAACACCAGCTGTATGCAATGGGGGGACCAGCTTTTCAAAAAAACACTCCTACCATTTTGTTATTTCCCCTTAAAAAGCATTTGGTTGCATCGGAGTTTAAAGCGACTTTAAATAAATAAATAACATAAATCCGAACAAACACCAGCTATACACAGCTGATGAAAGTTATTCAAAAAGTAAGAAAAGCCTTTAACAGATACACCTGGTCAATTACATAATATCTTAACCTTGCCACTGCCACTTATTAGGCTATCTGGCAACCAGTTATGTGACCCCCCCTCCCACCCCCTCCTAAAGTTAGTTTTTTTTAAACATTTATTTGAGCACATAAGTTTTAATACAACGCTGGACGATAAATAAAGGCTTTAATGACACAAAGTAGTCATGTCGGCCTTAAATTCGCTCCAGCTGTGAGAGCGAAACTAACCGTCCAACTAACGAAAGCAGCTCGCGAGTTTCTTCACTTAATCACTTCGATCTTCACATGAGCGCACATACACAGTGCGAAACATTAAACCGTCGTTAATTACCTCACTCCATTCCTGCCCGGTGTTTCTCGACTGGCTGTGGACGGTAAATTTCTGATACACTCCGCCACCGCTCTTCTCAAACACCGGGAGCCTCTCGCCATCTTCACTTCTCCTCTCTTTCGCCTCCCTCCGTCGAGAACTCTTTTCCCGTCTCGAAGACCAGCCTTCTCGGAGACCCGCCCCTGTATCGCATTGGCTGAGTTTGTTTTCCTTGGCCTCTGATTGGTTCCTTCTTCCGTCCGTCATGCAGTTAGCCTACTGACGTAAGTGTTTTAATTGTGAAGAGGGTTTGCGTGCGCAGAATTGTCACGGGATGCGAGATTGGGTTGCCCGGGCTGCGCGACCTACAGTGCATAGTTAGTAAAGGTTACAGCTAAATTTGTTTGAGGACACAATGTAAAAGCATTAATAAGATTGAAAAATATAAAATACGTTGAAAAAAATTGGTTTGGAGGAAATACCCTATTTAGTTTTAAATGCATATGTCTGCCCCCCTTATATATCATGTTGTGAAAAAAAATAAATAATAAAATTAAAAAAAAAGAGTTATGTTTTTCTTCAGGTCTAACAACAACATTACTTAACAACACTACTCAGTAAATGCTGATTGTTGGCATTTGTTCTTTTATTCAGTTTTTCAAAAGTATTGCATTCCAATTACTCCACAGTTTAATGTGGTAATGAATGCCATTATTTATGTAGCATAGACTGTAAAAAAAATATGTAGCCATAATGTGTTTAAAAACTGTAGTTGCCTATCTGCTTCATTTAATTCCTGTAAACACATCTGTTTGAAAAAAATAAAGAGTATATGCTTTTATCTAATCCTTCTGTGAAGAATAGCTCTTTTAGAAAGCGATAGAAAGGAGGAGACATTCCGTGAAAGTAAGTGTGGTCTTTGCCACATAAATATCCAATTATTTTAATTAATGAATTAAGTTAACCTGTATCTTGAAGTCTCTAATAAAGATCAACGCACAAAGACATCCAGTCTACCATAGCTCCGCTTGTCAAGCAGAGCGAGGGTATATACTACAAAGTGTTGACATTTGCCAGCTGCGACGCCTAGTCTTAGTTTGTGCTCTGCGCATGCGCATTGTTTGTGCCGCAGGGAATGCGCCTGCGCGTTCTCTTGAGCGCAGCGGAGTCGGATGTGCAGTCAAAGGCCTTCCGGTACTGAGGCTCACACAACAGCAGGAAAATGGCGCAGATCGCCAAAACACATGACGGTAAATTCATTTTTCGAAGATTGTTGAAGATTTTATTGATTTTTGTCGTCTATGTCTACATTGCAGTTGGGGTGTTTGTTCTTTTCCAGTCCTAAAATGTGGAATTGGCGAGTAAAAACAGAATTAGGTCAGATTGAGGTGGTGAATAGAATATGGCGTCTGATCGTTGAATCAAACCTGGCCGTGGCGCACATGAGAAATATTAACAAATATTCTATCCGGAGATTCGTCTTGTGGTTTATAGCAGAGTTAGTTGTTGCATTCATTGCAGAAATACGTATTAGTCTATAGACAGTTTATCTGTTTTATTGCATAGAGTTTGAATGTTAAAAATACGCTGGTTGAACGATTATGTATGGAAACCAAAATGGCGTTGCAAACATGCAATCAAACACAGACCAGATCTTTACCTGCATAGGTTTGTTTATCTTTATACGAATTCCAATCGAGTGGTGGCTTCTGTTTTTCTGTAGAATTATGAAATGTTCATTGTCTGTTTGTTTACCGTGCTTATGTAAACTTATTTATGAATAATTGTTCCGGTTCTCGCCCATCTAAGGAAGTGTTTGTATTGTGCGTGTTTACGTACTTTTTTTTTATTAGTGGATCATGCTATGCATTTAAAATTGTTTTCTAGAGCATGACTACGTGTAACTGCTGTGTGTGTGTGTGTGTGTGTGTGTAATTTATGAGGCGTACGTTTGAATGAATTGTTCACCAATTTATAGGTATTTTGGTGTTCTGATCAGATTTTTTTTTTTTTTTAGACATTGAGGCTCAGATCCTGGAAATCCAGGGGATGAAAGCTGCCCTGGTGGAGGGAGCTGAGCAGGGGGTTGGGCTTGATTCCACTGGATATTATGACCAGGAAATCTACGGAGGCAGTGACAGCCGCTTTGCTGGATATGTGACATCAATTGCTGCTAACGAGCAGGAAGAAGTAAGTGATAGCATAATACTCTAAATTAGGGATGCAGTGATTACCATTTTTATTTTATTTTTTTCAGAACCGATCCGATACAGAAAATTGAGTATCTGCTGATCCAATCTGATACAGTGCAGTCAAAAAAAAAATTAGTTATGCTTTTGTGTGTTAAACACAATTTACTACATATAGACAACCTAATTTGAATGAAAAATAACCAAAAAAACCCAAAAAGAATGTAATCATAATCTGACAAAAATACTATTATAAATTAGGTTAGTGAATAATTCAGCAGCAAAAGATACTCTAGAAAAATCACGGATGCACAATTTTATAAAATCTATTGAAGCATTTTAATTTACAAATAAAAGCGAATAAGTGTAGGACTAAATCTGGTGAAATGTTACACGTTGCTCTTTGTATTGTTGTAAAATACATTTATGAAAAGACCAGTAAATACTTTTATATATAAACATTTACTATAAAATTAAAAGACATTTCTTTTAAATTTATAGCGTAGTAATGAAGGCAGCAACACATGATAGGACCGAACAAGAAAGACTATTAATAATCTTTCATTGCGCATAAAAGTATTATAACAAGAAAAGCTCCAATACAGAGCGGCACAAAGCGTTTATGCGCATCCTGTGCATAGAATGATGCGTTTGAAGCGACACGGAGTCACAGCACGCTGCTCCACATAGAGAAGTTCAAAGCACAACAAATATTGATGCGTAGTTTATTAAATCTGTGCGACTAGTTTGAGCCTTTTCTTTTAACAGTTTTAAACCTCAGTTACTGTGTGCTCTTGAAGAGTTTCATCATTTTGACTAGTAACGCAACACGCCATTTGAACGCTGAATAGAGGATGAAAGACAGCCGCAGTGGAAAGAAGAGTTTGTGAACTTTAATTTAATTACTTAAATATTCATCTGTACCTCACATTGAACTATGGAACGGCTTCAGAACACTTGAAATATAGTGCACGAAAACTTCATAAAGCACCATAAAGTTATTAGTATAATATGCGCGATGTTGGATTTGGATCAGTCTCGTCTGACCGATACCCGATCCGGCAGAAAATGCAGAGTATCAGATCGGTGCATCCCTACTCTAAATAGTTTTAGAAGGGCCCATGTCAGCATGTGTAAGTACTTTGAAGGAGTTTCTGAACCTAACAATTTTTATTTCAGGATGATGATGAAGATTCGTCCACAAGTCTGCTTGGACAGAAGAAACCTGGATATCATGCACCAGTTGCAATACTCAATTCCATTCCTCAGTCAGATGAGCAGGTAATTAACAGAAATTCCATCTTCAAATTCCAAACTTTTTTTAATGAAGCTACAATTTGTGTTTTCCAAATGCATTTGTTGAAGGATATAAATGATAACATTCTTTTTTGCCCATCCTGCAGTATGATCCCTTTGCTGAACACAGACCACAGAAGATTTCAGACCGTGAGGACGAGTACAAGAAACGCAGACAAAAGATGATCATCTCCCCAGAGCGTCACGACCCATTTGCTGATGGTAAATTTTACACCACTATTTTCCTCTCAGTTTATTTGATCTGTCCATGCCGATCAGTATTTACTCTTCTCATGAAGTTCCGGTCCAGACCAGTTTTGTTTTTGGTTAACCCTTCGAACACCACCCAACAACTTGCTCCCTGGATTTGACTGACCTGTAAGACATAAATCTTTTAATGGGATGTGCTGAGAACCAGTTATTTTTGATTCAGAGATTTAAAAGAGTTGGGCAGCAAAGGTTTTGGGAGACAGTTGTTTGGGTGGTGTCATTTGTCCCATCAGGACATAGGTTGCAGGTAGGTGTGTTGTTCGAAGGGTTAATGTACGTTTTTGTGTGAAACACTCAATACAATAGTCAGACACCTCAAATAGACACTTGAGTTTAATAATGCCAGAGGCTGCAGTGCACTTTGTTGTGCAGTTACTGTCAATTTTCCTTTCACTTTTCTCTTGTTCCATAATATACTCTATTTATTTGCCCAATGGCATGTTGGCTAGACACCCATGATGTGTCAAAGTTAATGTTTCCAAAAAGAGTGGAACTCTAAATAATCTTGAGCCACTTCTGGACATACTTTACAATTTACTGTGCATATCGGTTGTAGTCTGTTACAAAACCTAGTGAAGCCAAATTGATGATCCAATAAAATGTTTTCCAACCATTTTAGTTTCTTTAAACCTATGGCCTGTGGGTGCTCATATTGGTACAAATTAGCAAGGAGTTTAGGAACTTCAGAACATGTTGCAACAGGCTGCACACACTCAAACTGCACCAGATGGGGTCAGGTTATGGGAGGGAATTGATTCTGGATCAGGCAAAACATCTTGCATGTAGTCCCAGACAGAGGAAGCTTTACAAAACTGTTGTGTAAATATATTTCTATTTTATTATCATAAAATAGAGATATATCTATTGAAGAATCTGTGTACCAAGATTCCACAGGCCCATACTAACTGTCCTTAATTTCTCTCCTACAGCAGTACTGCTATGCCAGTCCTGTCTGCACTCTCTTAAGGGTGCAGCAACTCGTCCTGTGTAGGTTATGGTCAACAAAAAGCAGCGTGTTTAACAGATAAATCAAGACCGTAGTTGGTAGTTTTGCTCTGATGTGAGGCCAGAGGGTCTTTCAGGGGAATCCACCATGGTTTCACGAAACGATTTTTCTTTTAAGTTATATATTGTTTTTAAAGCCTCATCAAGGACAATTTTCTCTTTTCAACTTCATGTCCTCCCTTCTCATTTGAACTTTTCATACCAATCCATTGTAGAGATATATATTTTTTAATGAAATTAGATGCATAAGTATGCACAAGTGTGCGTTTTTCCTTAATTTGTTTGATTTAAATTTTTTTTTTTTTTAAAGATTTTATTAGAATTCCCCAAAGTGTTCAGTGTCTCTGGCTGCAACACGTATAGTACAATAAATTATAGTACAATTTTGCAAAGTCGTTTTTTTTTCTCTTTTTTTTTTTTTTTTTTTTTTTAAATGAGTTACAAGAGCAGAACAGGTGGTATGCTATTGTGTGTGTGAGTTCAAACCCTTTTCCAAAGTGTTACTAATGGTAAAGAGAAATTTTCTAGGCTTCTTTTCTGCCGGTTGAAGTCTGACTGCAGAGGGACCCTTGGCACTGAAAGTGTACGTATTCTGGAGAGCGCAGCCCAGGACCCTGCATCAGTGATGGCTATATCCTCTCCTTATCTCCTCTTAAAAGCAACAGAAACCTCTTTGTACCTGCCTGTTCTTAATGTATGACTGTATACTAAGAGTGCTTAGCTTTTATTGTCTAGGGTTGTTTTGTGTTATGAGAGGACAGTAATTTAAACATTTAAGGCCATCTATTCAGGGACAGTTGACTGTAGTGCTTTGTGTGTGAAAATGCTGGTTTTGAGACTTACTTGGCTGACCGTCTCGCATTTTGTTGGTGCTCTTTCGCATAGGGGGCAAAACGCCGGATCCCAAGATGCAGGTCAGGACGTACATGGATGTTATGAAGGAGCAGCATCTGTCCAAAGAAGAGGTAAATAACATTGGTTTTTAGTGAAACTGTAAGATGTTGGCTTTCTTTTTTTCTTTTAAAAAAAAAAAAAAAAAAAAAAAGGTAAATTAAGATGTTCTTGTCTGACCAAAGCATTCAATGTGTTTTCTCCAGAGAGAGATCAGGCTGCAGATGGTAGAGAAAGCCAAATCTGGAGAGCTGAAAGCAGTGAACGGCTCTGCTGCATCTCAGGCTGCTGGGGCCAAACGCAAACGACGCTGGGACCAGACAGCTGACCAAACCCCCAGCAATTCCACACCCAGAAAAGTGTCTAGCTGGGACCAGGCAGATGGAGGTTCCGATGTGAGTCAATTTTCTTTAACAGCTTTAGGGCTGCAACTAATGATTATTTTTTTTCAATTAATTTGAAAAAATAAGGCCGTATATAATATTGCTAATCCTGTTCTTCTCTTTACCCAGACACCAGGACACACACCTTCCAACAGTCGCTGGGATGAGACACCTGGCCGTCCCAAAGGTAGCGAGACCCCAGGAGCTACTCCGAGCACCCGTATGTGGGAACCCACACCAAGCCATACCCCAGCTGGAGCTGCCACGCCAGGTCGAGACACCCCTGGCCATGCCACTCCTGGCCACGGAGGGGCCACTTCCAGTGTGCGCAAGAACCGCTGGGATGAGACGCCAAAGACAGAGAGAGGTCTTATATTTTATCCAGTTTGTGGTGCAGTCACTAAAAGTAGATATTTAATGCACATTTGATTTTAAAGAATTTTATTTTGTGCGTTTCAGAGACACCTGGTCATGGTAGTGGCTGGGCAGAGACTCCACGTACAGACAGAGGAGATGAGTCAGTGGGTGAGACGCCCACCCCAGGTGCTAGCAAGAGGAAGTCAAGATGGGATGAAACACCAGCCAGTCAGATGGGCTCTTCAACTCCTCTGCTCACCCCTGGAAAAACCCCTCTGGGCACACCTGCTATGAATATGGCCACCCCCACTCCAGGTACTGGACCGGTAGTGTTGGTTGTTTTTATTGTAGTTAAAAGTGGTGATGTTTTTTGGGTGATTAGTAGAAGTTGCTGTAAAGTTTTCAATGTTTGCAGGTCACCTGATGAGCATGACTCCAGAACAGCTGCAGGCTTGGCGCTGGGAGCGAGAGATTGACGAGAGGAATCGCCCATTGACTGATGAGGAACTTGATGCCATGTTTCCAGAAGGATACAAAGTACATAACTTTATTTTCTACAGAATACCATTACTTTCTGTCAGAGAATTAATTTGATATTTTGCTGTTGCTAATGGTTTTTCATCTGCCCTTTTCCCTAGGTCCTGCCGCCACCAGCAGGCTATGTACCCATCCGCACCCCAGCTCGTAAGTTAGCTGCCACCCCCACCCCCATCGGAGGCATGACTGGCTTCCACATGCAAACAGAGGACAGATCTATGAAACAAGTCAGCGATCAGCCCTCTGGAAACCTGCCCTTCCTCAAGCCAGATGACATACAGTACTTTGATAAACTGCTGGTAAGTCCCATGTACACCAGGAATCCCAGGGTTGTGGAAAACCTCGGATTATCTGGATGCTTTTTAAAAATAAATTTTAGTCTTTTAAAACATTACTAGAATGATTTATGTAGTAGTAGTATAATAATAATAATAATAATAATAATAATAATTAGAGGTGTGGCCCATTCAGTTTACCATACAGTTGAGAACTATGTCACTATGGTTTTCTGTATTCAAGATATGATCTTTTAATATACAGGTGCTCTCAGTGGTTCAGAGGTCTGACTCACTCAGTTTATTATATGTTGCTAGGATGGCCTTAATGATTTCTAGGGCATGGCTAGATTGCCAGGGTGATATTTAAAGAATGCTTGGCAGTCTTGAGTTGAAAGAGCCCACCCCCATGTCTCTACAATGTTCTGATCCAGAGATATCCTTCTCGTTTCATTTCATTCATGGATCTGTGACAAACGGTGGAGGAAATTTGTACAGAGATAATAATAGTGATGCTTTAGTAGTAACTTAAGTAGTATTATCTACAAATGTAACTAACAAATTTTTTTCACTATTATACAGGTATGTTTTTAATTTGACCGATCATTCAATCTCTGTTTGCAGGTCGAAGTTGACGAGTCCACCCTCAGTCCAGAAGAACAGAAGGAGCGGAAGATCATGAAGCTACTCTTAAAGATCAAGAATGGAACCCCTCCCATGAGAAAGGTTAGTATCCTCTCTCACACTTAATGGACTGTAATACAATCTTGCAAGGATGAACTCTTTAACTAGCTCTCTCCTTTCAGGCTGCTCTTCGTCAAATCACAGACAAAGCCAGAGAGTTTGGTGCAGGACCCCTCTTTAACCAGATCCTGCCATTGCTGATGTCTCCTACACTGGAGGACCAGGAGCGTCATCTCTTGGTGAAAGTCATTGATCGTATCCTATACAAACTTGATGACTTGGTTCGACCATATGTCCACAAGGTGAGTCTGCATTGCATGCTAGCATTAATTTTAATACTTGGGTGGAAAAACGTATTAACCTTTCATGTGTCTTTTCTGACGTTCCTGTTTGTTCTTACAGATTCTTGTGGTGATTGAGCCCTTGCTGATTGATGAAGATTACTATGCTAGAGTAGAGGGTAGAGAGATCATCTCCAACTTGGCAAAGGTAAGATGGTTGTCTATAAATAGTAAATGTTATCTTTGGTCGAGAACAGCATGCCAGCAGTTGTTTAATTAAATCAAATGTGCATTTCTTCATTAACAGGCTGCTGGTCTGGCCACTATGATCTCCACCATGAGGCCTGATATTGACAACATGGACGAGTATGTGAGAAACACGACAGCTCGTGCTTTCGCCGTTGTAGCGTCTGCCCTGGGCATTCCATCTCTCCTGCCTTTCCTCAAGGCTGTTTGCAAGAGCAAGAAATCCTGGCAGGCTCGTCACACGGGTATCAAGATCGTACAGCAGATCGCTATTCTCATGGGCTGTGCTATCCTGCCTCATCTCCGCAGTTTAGTGGAGATTATCGAGCATGGTTAGTATGGCATTGTGGTCTCTATCTTTCTATATGTGGGTGTACCAAAAGTCTTTTACATTGTCTCCTATATAGGACGGTCTCAAACTGTTGTATTTTTCCCTCAGGACTCGTGGATGAGCAGCAGAAAGTGCGTACTATTAGTGCTCTGGCTATCGCTGCCCTGGCTGAAGCTGCTACACCATACGGTATTGAGTCCTTTGATTCTGTGCTAAAACCTCTTTGGAAAGGTATCAGGCAACACAGAGGCAAGGTGAGCGCGTGTTTGGTCAATGGAATATTGAAGTTTTATTTGTGCTGTTTGCTTTCAGACTGACTTTTTGGGCTGCAACCCAAAGATTGTCAGATTTTTAGTAAACACATTTTAACACTATTTTTGTGTTGTCTTAGGGTCTTGCTGCCTTCTTGAAAGCCATTGGATACTTGATTCCTCTTATGGATGCTGAATATGCCAACTATTACACCAGAGAAGTGATGCTTATCCTTATTCGAGAGTTCCAGTCACCTGATGAGGAAATGAAGAAGATTGTCCTCAAGGTGCATTAAAAAAACTCTTCACAAGAATTAAAAATTTAGTCTTTCTAAAACAATTCAGGCTAAACTTTTTTTTTTTTTTCTCTTGTGCATTTCAGGTGGTGAAGCAGTGTTGTGGCACAGATGGTGTGGAAGCCAATTACATTAAAACAGAGATTTTGCCTCCCTTCTTCAAACATTTCTGGCAGCACCGAATGGCGTTGGATAGGCGCAACTACAGACAGGTACGTGAGCTCATCACATAATTAGAAGTAACATTAACCATGAGTAATATGCATTTAATCTCATTTGTCTTTTTACTTGTGTAACAGTTAGTGGACACTACAGTAGAGCTGGCCAATAAGGTCGGGGCAGCTGAGATTATTTCCCGTATCGTGGATGACTTGAAGGATGAAGCTGAGCAGTACAGAAAAATGGTCATGGAGACCATTGAGAAAATCATGGGCAACCTTGGTGCCGCTGACATCGATCACAAATTGGAGGAGCAGCTTATTGATGGAATCCTGTACGCCTTCCAGGAGCAGACCACTGAAGTGAGTTATGGACTTTGCTGCATATAAAATATCCTGCTGCTGTTTATATGATCATCTTGCATCATAATCTTGTCTCTATCTCCAGGACTCTGTGATGCTTAATGGCTTCGGTACGGTGGTAAATGCTTTGGGTAAGAGAGTTAAACCGTACTTGCCTCAGATCTGCGGTACAGTGCTGTGGCGTCTCAACAACAAATCCGCCAAAGTCCGTCAACAGGCTGCTGACCTGATTTCTCGCACAGCGGTGGTCATGAAGACATGCCAAGAGGTGAGGGGCGCATTATGTACATTTATGGACTGGCTAAACAAAAATACAGATACTGCTTACTAATATATATCTTGCTCTTATATTTCCTTGTAGGAAAAGCTGATGGGCCATTTGGGTGTGGTGTTGTACGAGTATCTGGGAGAAGAATACCCAGAAGTGCTTGGTAGCATTCTTGGAGCCCTTAAAGCTATTGTCAATGTTATTGGTGAGTGTTGGTCAAAGTGCTTCATTACTTTTGTTTGCTATTGCCTCTAAGCCCTAACTCAAGTTTTTTCCCGATTGCCATTTATTTTGGATTCTCATTTGCAAAAATCACTTGTGCATCACAAATTATTTCTACTACTTGCTTGCTTTTATATTTAAGTGTGTAAATGTCCCGTTGGCAGGTATGCACAAGATGACACCACCTATCAAAGACTTGCTTCCACGTTTGACTCCAATCTTGAAGAACAGACATGAAAAAGTGCAGGAGAACTGCATTGATCTAGTGGGCAGAATCGCTGACAGGTCAGTTATACAGTTCCCTGTGGAATTTGAGCTATTAACATTTGAAATATTTTGATAATGCCTCCTTAAACACATCATCGTGTCGTTTGCAGGGGTGCGGAGTATGTGTCTGCCAGGGAATGGATGCGCATCTGTTTTGAATTGCTAGAGTTGTTGAAAGCCCACAAGAAGGCTATCCGCAGAGCTACTGTCAATACTTTCGGCTACATCGCCAAGGCCATTGGGTAAAACACAATTCTTCTCAGCATTACAGAATGTGTCAGAGGTTTGAAAATGTAGATTTTTAATTTCTGTTGTTAAATCTCTAGTCCTCACGATGTGCTGGCCACGCTGCTCAACAATCTGAAGGTGCAGGAGCGTCAGAACCGTGTGTGCACAACGGTAGCCATCGCTATCGTGGCTGAGACGTGTTCGCCGTTCACCGTGCTTCCTGCTTTGATGAACGAGTACCGTGTTCCTGAGCTTAACGTTCAGAACGGTGTCCTAAAGTCTCTGTCCTTCCTGTTCGAGTACATTGGTGAAATGGGCAAAGATTATATCTATGCCGTCACACCTTTGTTGGAGGATGCTCTGATGGACAGGTAAGCTGGGAAAAGAATTACTGCTTTTCACAATAGAGTTACCACTTAAAACATGCAGATTGTTGTATAACAATGCCTCTGTAACCTCCTGTATTTGCTCTCTATTGCAGGGATCTTGTACACAGGCAGACAGCCAGTGCTGTGGTGCAGCATATGTCTCTGGGAGTGTATGGCTTTGGCTGTGAAGATTCTCTCAATCATTTGCTCAACTATGTTTGGCCAAATGTCTTTGAAACTTCTCCTCATGTCATCCAAGCTGTCATGGGGGCCCTTGAGGGTCTGCGGGTGGCAATTGGACCCTGCCGCATGCTGCAGTATTGCTTGCAGGTACATTTTACTCTTCCAGCATAGAAGCTGCACACTTTATAAAATGTTTTTTCATTTACTTGTAAAGATCTAAAGGCCCAATGTTTGTTTTTTTGTTTTTGTTTTTGTTTTTTTCCTCCCTCAATAGGGTTTGTTCCATCCTGCTCGCAAAGTGCGTGATGTTTACTGGAAGATCTACAACTCCATCTACATCGGCTCCCAGGATGCACTGATCGCACATTACCCTCTTGTCTACAATGATGAGAAGAACTCATACGTTCGTTTTGAGCTGGAGTACTTCCTGTGAATATAACTACCCTTACATGTGCACTCTCTCTTTTCTCCTATATCTGTGTCTAATTCATGGTTTATAGGACTTGGTCCATTTTTTATGTTCTCTGGTAGGTTACAACCAGTGCCACAAATTCTGTGGTCTAAAATTTATTTCTTATTAAAGAACAGAAAAATGTTGAAAAAAAGAATCTGTTAAACGTGACGCTTTTAGGTCTTCGGATTAGACTTTTCTGTTTTTACAGCGTGGCACCATGCACAGTGACAGTAAAGATAGTAGCAGAGTTTCTGAGGAATGTGGTTTATCTTCAGTAATTCTTTTAACTAGAGACTTGTGTCCTGATCTGTCAAGCCCACTCTCTCGCTCAGTCACACATCTGTTCTTATTATAATGTTGCTTAGTTTGGCTGAATAAACATTTGTGTATTAAAAGTCATTGGTCTCCTCTGCCATTTGTTTTGTTTGGTATGACCAAAAATAGTCCTGATTTTATTCTATCTACACTTTCAGTATTAAAATCTTCTCAAATGTTGTCTGAAATAAAAAAAATAAATCAAGCTTCAAAATTTGCTAAATTGACTGGAAAGTTGAAAATCAAATCAGATTGGGCTGCTGTGTGAACTAAGACCTTTTAATCCAGGAATATTTCTACAGTACAATGCCATGTTAAACCTAAGGAAGGATCTTGGGTTGCATGCATTCATTATATGAGATTTTGTTTCCTTATTGCCCACATTCTGCTTAGACACAACAAAAATGATGTAAAGGGAAGATTGTCATTTGTGATTTTTGCACAAACATGAGGGTCCTGAAGTTTCTCAGTCTGAAACAATGTGAGACCATACTTCAGAGATTTTCAGACATAATTCATAATTTTTACATCCTCCCTTTCAGATAATATCTGTTCTTTTCCGTGTAGTCAATAGGCTGCTTTGTGGACTGCAGTGCTTGTGCTGATCATGTCTGAACATATTCTCTTGAATATTTGTCAGTGGTCCTTGGCTGTTAAATTTAAATAAAATACTTATTTGGATCAAGAGCTAAAGCCTTTTGCCTAGAAAACTACATTTTTTTTAACTGTGTCCTGGAATGTGTTTGAACTGACATGAACCTCTGTTTTCATTAAATATTAAAATGTGTTTGTACTTTATAGTATATTCTCTTGTGTAAACAGTACATATGCAACAGCTACTTCCCGGGGTCTCCTTTTGACCCATCAGCCCAAACTCTCATGTCTTTTTAAATATAGCTTCTGTATCAATCAGACACACACAGGGTCTGTTAGATGATGTCATCCAGCAAAGGACAAACAAACACACGGATATTTGCTTCCAGGGACATTGTGGGCAAGTTCCTGTTTTCCATTTCTTTAAGAATTAGTACTGTCATTTATTAACTGCACAGACAATGAAACAAATATAGAACTGCAGCAAATAAACAAAAATTAAAGTTTTAAAGTGTAAATCTTATTTTTTTTTTTTTTTTTTTACCAAATTTAACTTTAACAAATAACTTTGACAATTATAAACTGTACAGTGCTTCCTGACCTTAACACTTATTTTATTTTATCTGGTTTTAATCCTTGACAGTAAATCGAATTTCAAATGAATCGAATCTTACTGAATTGCATTTTTTTTTTTTATCCAAAAATTAGTATGTGTTCGAGTATTGTGTTAGGACATTGCTGGGCAGTATACAGCTAATACAGTGTAATATACATTCTCTCTTTACCTTTGAACAAGCTACAAACAGAATAATTCTTGACATTGTTATACCTAATGAATTATTTAAATTGTAAAATAAATCTATATATACTCTGAAAGATGTGATATCTGTGTTCTATGAGTAATCAGAGGATTAGCGTACTGAATCATTTTAGTGAATCAGAATCAGTTAGCTCCGACAGTTCGGTTCACAAAACGATTCACGTATTGGAGTCATCGGTCACTATGACCGAGTCATTAAACAGAACAGATTCATTACAATGATTCATTCGTGAGTCAGACTAGCGAGGGCATCAGTGAGGCGATGATGATGGCTCTTCGGAAGAACTGACAATCCTGTGCATCAGATACAGAAGGGGAAACGAAATTACGAATCCTACTATGGTGATGCAATAGTTCATGAATATTAATTAGGTTGCGATGACGTTCCTTCCTAATTTCCTCGTAGCATCCAGCCACACATCCTAATTTATATTCATGAAACAGTAGTTAATTCATAAATCCGCAGTAGGACTCGTTCATTGGTCATCACAACAGCGCCCACTCTGACAGCATCTACCTTTCAGCCAATCTGTTGAAAAGTTGGGTACCATATTAATATTCATAAACCACCCCTTCGCCATAGTAGGATCACGAAATTAGCGAGGGGGGAAGCATACAAACAACGCTGACTTCCTGTATTTTCTTATAACGAATGAATACATTACGCAGAACATAAGCGAGAGGGATATAATATCTGAAATCGGTATCGCTGTGGATGCCACTGCTGTAAATGCGGATTGTTTACAGCAGCCCTCGCATCCTTTCCTCCCTCCCCTTTTCCTCTTTTCCGGAGCGCCGGAGCGCTGGTGGCGAGGCAGCGGCTACAGCAGCTCCCACCGACCGAAGATAGCGCCTGCAGAGCCGGCCACGGCCGTCACATCACCCCGGGCCCCTGGAGGGTGCGATCCAGAGCAAAGCAGGAAGCAAGCTTTTGATGCCACATCATTGTGCACCATCATTCTTCCGTGAAGAAAAGCGCACAGCCACTTCTGGATTTTATTAATCTTCACCTCCAGGTCTTTTCAGGAGTTTGGATGTGCAGTTTCACATGATATGGCTGTTCTTAAACTAGTCGACCAGGTAATTGCATACGTTTTTTTTTAAACGCATGTTTTTGTCTGCAAAATTATCAGTTTATTTTAAGGATGGCATGCTGCTTGGATGAATCTGAGGGATTTGCACACGATTAAATGTCATTTTCAGTGAATGCACAAAATGCATAATGTAATACTCCATATATGGTTGCAGCCGAAACTGCATGATGTAGGCTATGTGCAGCATATGTACCGCATATTAAAAATTCATGATAGCACATACAAGTGTGTTTTATATGCTCGTGCCTGTTTCTGCTGTCACGCATTTTGCTTAAACGACATCATAGATCTTGGAAGATTCTTGTTTTCTTGAAAGTCAGAAACAGCTACTTGTGCAATTTGTGCAAGTCGTGAATCTGATTCTACTTCGCAAATGATTTATGAGTAGGTGTTTTTCAGTGTATGATTAATAATATAATGTTTTACCAACACCAGTGTAAGAATGTCTTTTATATTTAAGTGAGATAAAGTAGAGTAAGAAAGTGAGAGTTGTTCTATTTTATTGCATAATTTGTGTAAGGAAAATGATCTGCTTTCATTTACAGAGAACAAACTTCCTGCTCTCTGTTGGAGTGTGCATGATGCTGATGTTGATGATATGGCTCCTAAATCTAATCTGCACACCATTAAAAGCTTTGAGAAGAAAACATCTCAAATTCATATCATTATAAGCACACCTAGTCAAATTTCTGTTTTAACTGACTAGTATAAGTTGCATACCAACATAAGGTTGAGCTCCACCCAGTTAAAACTCAGATAGTCAAGTTCCTTTTCTCACAAACATCACTGTTGTTCACTTACTTGAAACTTTAGTTGTGACTTCAACAATAATTTAGTTTCACACTAAGCTTTTGTGTTTGCCATGTACTAGAATTACTAGTTAGTAAAAGATTTAATTCATTGTAATCTGATTTTCATTGGTGATATTTTGAATGTTACTAGTATTCTTCACAAACTTGAAATTATATCTTTTGATACTAGTCACCTCCACTAATAATTTGTTTTTCGTGTAACATTTGGTAGGCACACAGTGAGAGTGTTTAGTTAGTTTCATTGGAGTAGACTTGTATTTCCCTAATGGTCATGTGATGCACTCATATCTAGACACTATTGCAAATGTTCTAGGAAGTCCTTGCAACAAGTAACTCGATGTCTATCAGGGCCAGGGGCCTCATGAACGGCATGTCAGGGTCAAGAAGATATTTCAGCTGTGAGACTGTAGAGATTAAAAAGTCTGTACTAAATCTTTACACACTACATGGTTGAAGCAATGTTTCTTATTCAAACAAGTGCAGCCATTGACAACTTCATGTTGTTGATTGCCACAGAAAATGCCAACTCGTCCCTAAATTTGTAATAACAAACAACAAATGTGTGTACAGTAATGCATTTGCAAAAAGGGCAAGAGATTCCAGAGGGCTCATATCTTTGATAGAGCTTTTTAATAAATTTATTCATAGAAAATGTGTGTATACAAATGCATTTAACATATAAATCATGTCTGCTCCAAAATGTTGTTAATTGCAGTAATTTTATATATTTAGTTTTTCCTCATAATTTATTCTGTGTCCTAATATTTTTCTAAAATAATTTTTTTTATGGGAAAAAGTTAATCTTAGATACGCTGATAAACTTAAATATTTAACTGAAATATTTTTAACAATTTGTTTTAGTATAATAATGAAATAAAGGCCAATTATTTAATTTTAGAAAGGAAACTATTAATTTATTTTGCCGTTTTAATAATATTAAATGGTTTATTTTCCTTACACAGTAAAAATGTATTTTTTAGGCATAAAAATATGCAGCTGCCTTCAGTGGCATCCCACACAAGGGGATCATCTCATTTGAGCGTCCTTAGCATCAGAAAGTTTGTACCATTGATAAATATCAATCTTTAGTGCTGGGACTACTGTTCTAAGTGGATGCACTTTGTGCTTTAGGTATACCGAAATAATTTATTGAAATGAGTGGATTTTTCTCTGTCATGACGGGAGCTGAAAGATTGTATGGTACTTTAAGACATATTTAAATTTTACATTAATTCATTTAGCAGACACTTTTATCCAAAGCAGCCTACAAATGAGGAACATCACAAGCATATACTGTTATAAACTCTTGTGACAATATACACAGTTTGTATTTTAACGTTTATCCTGAAGCAGTCTCTTGCCACTTAGACTTCCATTTAAAAGTGCATTAATGTAAACGAATGTCTTGTTTGTTTTTACAGACCAAGTCGAAATGATTTTTTATGTGTTATTTAACACCATGCCCCAAAAACTTTCACTTGCATTAATCCGAGGACATTTATTTTGTAGAAGTTAATATGTGACACTAAGTGTTCCGAGTGCAGTAATGTTTACGGTCATTTTGGTGTTGTGTACAGTTTGATTTCCATACTTTGCCCCGAAGAGGAAAGGAACAGGAAGTTGTTGAATCTCAACATTCCCCTCTCATGCTTTTTCGTAGTCTCAGAGGGTTACATGACACAAGTTCAGAACACACGAGAGGGAGGAAATAGAGGATAGTGTGTTTACGGCTTACACATCAGTCATCGTAAGACTTTAGATACTTATGCACTTCATGACAGTGTTAGTTTTTTACACTTTTCATATTTTATTTTTACCCCTCAGAAAACAAAGTTTAGATTCTTTCAATTTAGATTTTACCCAGAAGAGTGTTTTAGGGCTTTCTGTGTTACTGAAGACATACATCTTCTTCACCAAACTCAACATAACCCCTGAAACAGATGATTTGCAGAATGTAAATCGTGTAAAGTTGCCATGCAATGGCAACAGAACTTTTCTTCAATACTGTGTTTTTAAAAAAAAAAAAGTTTTGGTTCTATCCATTGGTTGTTGTTTGGATGGAAGCAGATCTGAATGTGAATTTGCAGTCAATTGTAAGAAAGGGGATGTTTGAGTGGACTAAATGTTTGGAGAAGTCTGTAGCTTCACCAGAAGGTCAAGTCTTGATTATATTTTACAAGGTTAAAAAAATAAAACCAATGCATGGGCAAATTTCCATTTCATGCTGTCTTTAAACATCAGGGGAAAAATGCTGTCACAAGGAACTAGATTTCAGTTTCGCAGTTAATTTATTGTGCGACATCAGCAGTTCCTCATTTTAGACCCATGATTCTTAAGGAGTCAGTCTGCTTTGTTTTGAAGAAGAGCCTGCAGTGCTCCAGTTGTCAAAAGTGAAGAAACCCCAGCCCTCATTGGCTAAGAAGGAAGTTTGGCTCACTTCTATTGGCCGTAGTGATAGACAAGGGGACGGGGAGGTGGGGGAAGGAGGTCGTGTAGCCTAATGCATGTCAACAATGGCTTCAGTGTTTGAGAGTTTGGCTTTGGCATGGAGCGGCGCTGGGAGGTCGGGGAATGTCCTCATTTGTGATGAGCTGCGTCCAGATCCCTGCTTGTGCCAGCGCTCAGCAATCTCGTCCCCAGGCTTTGCGGTGCCATAACACAGACAGCACTGTTGTCACCAGCTGTTGTGTTCTCTTTCCAGTGAGAGAAGAGCTGTGTGGCTGTGTATGCGATCAAAACAGAGACAATATCTCATAGTCGAGAGAATTCAACATTGTATCCTCATTGATTCAGTGTTCTCATAAAAGAGCTGAACTAGGATGGCCCAGTGGCCCAGTCCCAGTGTGAGAGTGTTTAGGGCCAGTTCTGTTATTTTACATTCCTGTTCTTGTGCATGTGATTTGTATTTGCCTTGCAAATGTAAACATTTGGTTTTCTTTTCATTTATTGAATGTTGTTGTTGTTGCGAATTCTGCTGATTTAAATACGTCACCAAGAGAAGGATTCCTGGGGCTTCACTGGTGAATTAATTATTGGTGAATTTTTTTTTTTTAACATGATATCCCCTAAGAAAGTATAATAGCCTAGAATGTGCTCAGGAAATGTTTCACATTGGACTTGTTTCTTCTCAAATGTCTAATTTCTAGTGGAAGCACTTGAGATTATTGGAACAAGCAGGAGACTTGAGCGAAAGTTGCCATTTGCTCTCCATTTAATTTCATTGCTGTACAATTGAGATAGTAAAGAGGTCTCATTTAAGATATGATATTATATGATATGGTGAGTTGCATGAAAAGAAAAACTCATGAGATTGTTCAGCCATTGGTTCTTTTAGAGAGCTGAGTAACTTGAAATGACTAACAAAAGTGAATGATGGCTTGTGGCGAATTGGCACAGCAGAGATAGTTTTTTATGGATGATGAAATGAGTTTGAAGTGAGTGGGTGTGAGATGGCCTGTTTCTGCAGCTGAAAATAGAGCAGATCTCAACAACACATCTCCTGTTGTCTCTACACAGAGAGTTTGTTTGTATGTGTGCATATTAAAGAGATAGTCTTAGCGAAAGAAGCTATTCTTAGAAACATATTTTGAAATGTCAGAAAAATGTATTCATATTTTTCATAAAACGTGAACTTTTCTTCACAAAAAAGCCATAATGTGACTCTATTACAGCTATAAATTCATATGGAGTTTACAAAGTATGCTGATATACCAATAAGATTCATCCCTGTCTTTGCAATTTCTGTCCTTACTGTTGAACCCTGTGTGTTCATTTGCATGATGGCCTGCCTACATGTGTTCTGTTGTATAGCGGAAGTGAAAATGCTTTCCACGCTTCCTCTCTGTCGCTTCTGAGAAGGTGAAAAAGAGCAACAGGAAGTAAGATGTGGGGGTTATTGCAGATAGAGACACTGGAAGTTTAGATGCAGCCATGTTTGGCTCAAACCACCTCTGTGTTGTTATGCTTCTCTAATCCCACGCATGTGTCGGATTATCATGGTTTTCAATGCGCTGCCATATAAATATACGAAGCTTGGCACTTGAATTTCAGAAAATAGCTGGCAAAATACAGTTTATAAATTTATTTGGCATTAGTTAAGACTTTAGCTGCATAAACAAGGACTGAAGATGATAATTACATAGAGGAAACATGACTTTAATGACCACAGTGTGTGGTGCAAACTGCAAAGCTTCCTTGGGGCTCTTTGGGCCTCGATTTGGCCTCCCTGTAATGACGCCATTTCATGGAAATGGTGAAGGCTGTGTGGTTTTGCAGCCTAGTTGTCTGGTTGTCTGATTTGTGCTGAGAAACTGATTCAAGAACTGATCATTTGAATGACAAAATTATTCCAAAGATATAAAACATAAAGTTTATGTAATCAGCACAACAGTAATCTAGGTTCTTGTAGCTCTGTGTACTTTCTGATGAAAATGTGGTACTTGATTTTGCATAATTTGCCACCACAGTGCTATGGTGGTTGCCAGGACATTGTTGTATGGTTGCAAAAGTGTTCTATGTGGTTTTTAGTGTGCGGTTGCTAGGGTGTTAATCGGTGGTTTCTTTGGGTGTTCTGGGTGGGTGCTAGCATTTGGGATTTGTTCAAATCTGTTACCCTAAAGGTGCAGTCCCATTAGAGAAAGAAAGTTCCGTTATCTGTAGTTTAGCAATGTATGAAGCACAGCCCACACAGAAGTGACTTTACCAACCTGAACTTGTTGCAAATTCTGCTCGGGTAAATCTTTTGCTCCCGATTGCAAGAATTTCTATAGAAATGACTGGATTTTGTCCATAAAGTTACGGTATGTAGTTTTGTGTGTTTTTGCAACTTTGGAGCCCCCTACAGTTAAGTGAATGGATTTCACTGTAGCTGTACATTAGCATTTGTTGCTACTGTAAAGCAATCCACCCTTTTCGCATAATTTCGTACCTGCTCACTAAATTTACATAACTCCCAGAACAGACGTTTGAGGAAGAGTGTGGGAAAGAAACAGAAGCCATTCACCTTATTAGAAGGATTAACTTTATTATTCCTCAATACCATGTTTAAATAATCTCTTGTTTTTCACAGCCACCCCTTGTCCAAGCCATCTTTAATGGAGACCCCGATGAGATTCGTGTGCTCATATGTAAATCAGAAGATGTCAATGCACTGGTATGGAACAGTTTCTTTTATTCTTCTACTCACACGACTATATCTCATCTCTTTGTTTCTTGCAGCACAATAGTCGAGGAATCCCATGGACAACAGCCAGAGATTTATATACATTTGTCTCAGTAAAGGCAACAGGACACAAAACAGTTTTCAGGGCCATTCTTCTTCCAGAATATTTATTTATTCTACTTGTCTCACTGTGTCCGCCCTAATGGCTCCAGCAAGAATTAGCTTGCTGTCCGAATGTTTTATATAGAGCCACTGGTCAGAGTCATGATTTCAGGCTGCATGTGCAAACAGGTTCAGACAATGGACACGTTGAGATGTCACCACCGCAAGTGTGTGAGCACATTAGTACACACTGACATCTCCATCAGTTATTGTAAAGAGCCACTCAATGCTCCTTTGTTGTGGATCGCTGGCAATGACGGGCAATCAGCATATTGCATTCAGACCATGTCTATGACCAATTCTCTGCAAAAACTTTGCAGCCCACAATGGGACTTTAGACTTTAGTTATGGTGTTTAAAAATAATGGAATGTACTGTAAAGACCACATTAAATGGTTTGACAGACACAATTGCCTTTCTAGTGTTGATGTAGCCTATTTCCTATTGAAACAGGAAGTTGGGGTGACACATATCAAAGGGCTTTTTTTAAATTAGCCAATAGCCTTTCGTTTATGCCACAGCTGTCAAAATATGATACGAATTAATACTTTTATTCATTAAGGATGCATTAAAATGATCAAATGTTACAGAAGAGACATTTTTAATTTCAAATAAATGCAGCTCTTTTAAACTTTCATCAAAGTATCCTTTGAAAAAAATGTACTGTATCACGGTTTCCACAAAAAAAAATTAAGCATCACAGGTAACACTTTATTTTAGTGTTTCTTAACTAGTTGCTTATTAGCATGCATATTACTAGAATATTAGCCATTTATTAGGTCTAATTAAGCACATATTAATGCCTTATTCTACATGACCTTATTCTACATCCCTAATCCTACCCGATACCTAAACTTAACAACTTCCTTACTAACTATTAATAAGCAGCAAATTAGGAATTTATTGAGGGAAAAGTCGTAGTTAATAGTGAATAACTGTTCCCTATTCTAAAATCTAAAATTTTTCAACATCGCTTATATTAAGAAATGTTTCTTGAGCATCAAATCAGCATGTTAGAATGATTTCTGAAGGATCATGTGATACTGAAGACACTGAAGAGGTGGCTGCTGAAAATTCAGCTTTTGCATCAAAGGAATAAATTGCATTTTGAATGTGTATCATCTCTGCTTGCCAACTTTTAAGAGTATACTAGCATATAGATGGGTTGAAAGACATGGGTTCTAATAGACGTGATTTGATTTGATTTTTAACAGTCTTTCCATCCTCTCTGTCCATGTGTCTGACTCTCCAGCTGTCTTTTTTCATTCTCTCTCAGGATGCTGATAAGCGAGCTCCCCTTCATGCAGCAGCCTTCCTCGGAGATGCTGAGATCACAGAGCTCCTCATTGTGTCAGGTAGAGCTGCTCTCTTTCTCTCTCCCTCCACTCACTTCCATAGTACCTTTACAGCATCTCATAGAAAATAAATGCATGTTCAAAACCCAGTCCATTAAAGGTATAATTAAACCAAAAAGAAATATTCTGTTATCATTTATGCATGTCATTCCAAATCCATGTGTTTTTTTTTTTATTTGTCATGGAATGTAAAGGATGGTTTTAGTACATGTTGACAGAATTTTCATTTTTGGATGGACTACCCCTTTACAAATACAGCATATAGAGCCCTAAATTGATTAAGGTTATTATTTTTTGACATTTCTTCGTAGGTGCACGGGTCAATGCCAAAGACAACATGTGGTTGACTCCACTCCACAGGGCAGTGGCATCACGTAGCGAGGTAGGATTAGTTGTTAAACACGCACTCACTTTTGAATAAGACAGATGTGTAATGTTGTCACACAGCAGGATGCCTTTAAAACAATGCTAATCATATGCAGCAGCTCCTGTGTGATTATAATAGGATACAACACTGGATCCTGTTTGGTCAATCGTATCCCAGCTGGCCTGAAGTACACAATATAGTTTGTTGTTTTGCTTTGTACACATCTAGGAGGCCGTTCGCGTGTTGATCCGTCATTCTGCCGATGTTAACGCACGGGATAAGAACTGGCAGACTCCGCTGCATGTCGCTGCCGCCAACAAGGCCCTGCGCTGTGCTGAGGTCATCATCCCGCTCCTGAGCAGCGTCAACGTTTCAGATCGCGGGGGACGCACCGCCCTGCACCATGCTGCCCTTAATGGGCACACAGAGGTACTGCAAGTTGAAACCAAAAAATTTTGCTTGGCAAATAACAATGCCATAGAGCCCCACACATGAAATGCGGGAAATATATATGTTTATATTTATATTTATATTTATAAATATTACGGCCGCAATTTAAAAAAAAATACTACTATTTATTAATGCGTTTCGTTAAATCATAAATTAAAGCCACAAATTAAATGAATTCTCTCGTTTTAGTAAATTGTTGCCATGTTTTACTAATTTGCCTCTTCGTTTTAGTAAATTGTGGGCACGTTGTCCTAATTCATTCTCTGGTTTTGATTTAATGAAAACAAGGGAACAAATTATTTAAAAAAAAAAGCCACAATTTACTAAAATGAGGGAACAGATTCATTATTTGTGGGAATTAATTTTTCATTTGTGCTCATGATTTAAATAAAACAGAGGGAGAGTAGTAAATTGGGTCATAGTTGAACTAAAATGAGGGGGAAAATGAATAAAATAAGGGAACAAATTCTTGATTCTTTAGAGTAAACTATTAAGTCGTGGCTACAATATTTTTTTCAATATTGTTTGCAATATTTTTGCCTCCATGTCATGTGCAGGGCTCCAATCATATTTTATTTCACTGCAGTTTAGTGCAATAAGTGTTGCAAATTTAAAGACAGAGACGGTGATGAATTTATATACAAATTCACATGCCTACTGATACAGACTTAATTTTGCTGCATTGCATTGTCAACATAGCTTGAAATTTGCAGAATGCTGAATGGTTTCGAAAGCCATTATATAAACTGTGACACAAATATGATGAAGCACACAATAAGAGCTTCAGGAGACCTATAATTACTGACGCATTATTGACTCATGCCTATTGAGAAGAATACAAGCATTCTCTCATTCATTTCTCCATCTCTTTCTTATCACTGTTATTCACTTTCCACTTTCTCTCTTCAGATGGTTAGCCTTCTCCTGGCCAAGGGTGCCAATATCAATGCCTTTGACAAGAAAGACTGCCGTGCACTGCACTGGGCGGCATATATGGGTGAGGGAACAATCCTATAAAAGCTGTGGCCATATGTCTTTTCCAGTGAAACACAAAAGAATTTGTTCACCCTGCTTCCATTTCAATACGAAAAAATAGTTACTGGGGGCTGCCAAGCTCCAAAAAGGACATAAATCACCACTCAAGTATTCTATACTAATTTGGATGTACAATATGTTTAGTCTGCTTATATTTTGTAGTTGTTATTTTGACGATGTGCAAGTTGACATCATCAAGTATGGCACTCACTTTGCAAAAACACACCCTGAGAGTAAGAGAGATATTTAGTGTTTTGTTACTGAACGAATCTGTGTTTTTTTAAACGAATCATCTGAGTGCATAACCCATTCATAAAGACAGTCATATGCTTCATTTTTAAATGAATCAACCATTTTGAATGAATCATCTTTTTTTTTTGAACAAATCATTTGAATATCTGATATCTAAATGCCAAATCAGATGCTATCTCTGCAGTGCAAAACATTTGATTGGTAAAAGCCTATAGTATCTTATTATTCTAATTAAATTTGTTGATTAAATATAAGAATTTGACATGAAAGATGATGCATAAATTTAATAAGGTTTGAAATAAATGGCTCCTATAAAGATGCAAATGCTCCTGGAAATAATTTCCATCACTTCTGCACAGAATATGAAAATCTTTGGGAGTCAGTTGTCCACAGCAAATTACCAGCAAAATTATTTAATTTAGATATCAATATTTGGTAATATCGTACACTTTTAAGTGCAATATTCCAAGTCTTCTAAAGACATTTGCACTTTCGTGTTTTTTTTTTTTCCTCATTCAAAAATATCATATGGCTTCAGAAGATTTATTCTAAGACTTATGTTAAGTCATATGGAATAGTTCTATGGAGCTTTTATGGTGCTTGAAAGACAGTGGACACTTTCTAACTTTGTTTTATAGACAAGAGTTCTGGAAAACAGCGCCTATAGTGTTGAAATGAGAAATGAGTCATATGGGTTTGAAAAGACATGAGGGAGAGTAACTAATAACAGAATTTTCCTTTTGAGGTGAACTATTTGTGTTTATGTGTTCATGAGCTTCTCTCTATACTTCTGCAGGTCACTTAGATGTAGTGTGTTTACTGGTGAGTCAAGGGGCCGAGATCAGCTGCAAGGACAAGAGAGGATACACACCTCTACACGCTGCTGCATCCAATGGTCAGATCGCTGTGGTCAAACACCTGCTCAGTCTGGCCGTAGAGGTACCTAGGATGCAAATAGATGCATATAGAGAAGGGAGCATAGGGAAAAACATCTAGTTTGAGCTTGCTATTATATCATATGCTTTACTCATAGATAGATGAAGCCAATGCCTTTGGGAACACAGCGCTGCATGTGGCCTGCTTTAATGGACAAGATGCAGTAGTCAGTGAGCTGATCGACTACGGTGCTAATGTCAGTCAGCCGAATAACAAGGGCTTCACACCTCTGCACTTTGCTGCTGCGTCCACTCACGGTGCCCTGTGTCTGGAGTTCCTGGTCAACAGCGGAGCTGACGTCAACGTCCAGGTATGTCCATCTAGGACAAAACAGTGCAAATGCTGTGTGCTTTATGCTACTAAACATTTCCTGATGTTTCCTCAGAGTCGTGATGGGAAAAGCCCTCTTCATCTGACCGCAGTTCATGGACGATTCACACGCTCCCAGACGCTCATCCAAAACGGTAAAGCTGTTTTTAGACTGCTTAAAGCCTGCTGTTAGCCTGTGACTGATTTGCATGTACATTGAGAGTACAAGTGTGTGTTTCTGATACAGGTGGAGAGATTGACTGTGTTGATAAGGATGGAAACACTCCGCTGCATGTCGCTGCTCGATACGGCCATGAGCTTTTAATAAACACTCTAATCACAAGTGGAGCTGACTGCACCAGGTTTGATTCTTTATTAAAAATCTTGGTAGATCATAATTTCTTGTTGTTTCTGACATGCTCTTTCTTTCTCTGCAGAAGAGGAGTACATGGCATGTTTCCTTTGCATCTGGCTGCTCTGAATGCTCATGCCGACTGCTGCCGGAAGCTTCTCTCCTCAGGTACAGACTGCACCACCGAATCACAGTTGCACTACCTTAATATAACATTGAAGAACTAGTGGAGACCATTTTTGGTGAAATTCAAAAACATGATGACATAGCGCTCATGTAAAATACGCGAGATTGAATATGTCTCTGGATGTTTCATGATCTCATTGCTTTTACTTCTCATTATTTCCACTTCTTTCTATAGTACCTCATCAATAAAATTGTCAATTCTTGCTTAATCAAAGTATAAATGAGGAAAAGTATTAATTAAATACAAAAAACTTTTGAATTGTAGTGTGTTTAAATTATTTTCTGACCTCCAGAGATGTGTCCTCAGGGTGTTTGTTGGAAAATATTAGATTTAATTTCTTTGACCACAAATCACACCAGGTGTGGGATACTTTGAGCTCTCATTGCTCTCAAGTCCATTTCCCTTAGAAAGCTTTCACATCCACACTGGGTAATTTGACATGACATGTTGTGTAAATCAACAGTTCCTGACCTTACTGATTCTCTTGTGTCTAAACGGGAGAAAATCCCTGCAGTCATGTTCCATCATCTAGTGAAAAACCTTCCCAGAAATCTGGAAGTTGTTACAATAACAAAAGAAAAACAAACTCTATTGATACCCATGGTTTTGAAATGAAATATTCAGTAAGCACTTGGTATGATCCACATTGGTTGTTCTCTACGTTGATATGAGGAAGGGACAAAGTAGCGAACAATGAGATACCTCTCAAGCTGATGTGACTCAGACAACCTATCTCTTCATAAATGACTATTTCATAAATTGCTGTTTATCTTGATGGCATACTTTGCCACTCTTCCTTCTGTAATTAGGTTAACTTTTAGTTATAGATATTTTGTCTCTGAATTGATGGGCATGAATTTTCCTAATGTCTCTTTGCTTAGGTCTGGCATGCCCTTATATCTGTGTGCTTTCTTAACTCTTAACTCCTGATTGTTGGTTTGTTGTGTTAGAATATAGATGCTATGTCTGTACTTTTGAATTGTTCTTCTTGGTTGCACACATTTGTGTTTTCACCTTTGTTAGAACGATGTATGTTTGTCTTGTCTATCCTATGTGCACTGTCTTTGTTTATCCTGAACTAACATCCTTTCTCTCTGTCTCTCTTTCTCTCACACTGTCTCTTTTTTGGACTCCTTTCCCCCCGTGTCATTCTTTCCCCTCCTGCGGTCTGATACTGTGGCTGTCTGCGTTTGGGTGTGGGGGCACTTTCCTCTTCCATGCACTGCATCTTTCCTCCCCATACTTCCATTCCTCTACAGGACGGAGGTATAGCATAATGTGCCCTCTCAGTAATGACTCGGTCCTGTCTGCAGGCTTCCAAATCGATACGCCAGACAACCTGGGGAGGACGTGTCTGCATGCCGCAGCTGCAGGCGGGTGAGTCAGTCTGTCTTGCAGATCTGGATTTTGCTTGTTGGATGGCATGAAAAATATGTGCTGGTGTTTGCTTACTTTTAAAAAATCTATTTCAGAATTGCAAAAAATCTCCTATAAAAGCAAACAAAAAATACTTAGCTTAGCTGAAATCACACTTAAAAACAGTACATTTCATGTGTGCATACACACTGTAGAGATATGGATGCAGAGTTAATACCAATGTAATATCAGCTGAATGGCGGGACGTCTTTTTCTATAGCCGCCATATTCAGTATTGCGATTTTTCCACAAGTGGTCTGTCTGTCTACAAGATTCTGTTTCTGATTGGACCTTTTGTAACTGCTGTTATATCATGTGATATGTGATACAAAATTTAAGTCAGTAAGCTATACATACCCAAATATAATACACATTTATGTATGAATTGGTGCTGTCAAAGGATTAATGGCAAATGATTCATCGCGATTCATCGCATCCAAAATAAAAGTTTTTGTTTACATAATATATGCGTGTGTACTGTGTATATTTATTATGTGTGTATACATACATATACATATATATATATATATATATATATATATATATATATATATATATATATATATATATATATATATATATATATATATATATATATATATATATATATATATATATATATATATATATACATATATATATAATACACTCACATACAGCATATATTTTGGAAATATTTACATGCATATACATTTATATATTTATATTTTATATTATATATAAATATATAAACATAACATGTTTTTCTTAAATATATATATAAGCATGTGTTTGTATTTATATATACATAATAATTTTACAAAGCACACATATTATGTAAACATAAACTTTTATTTTGGATGCGATTAATCGCGATTAATCGTTTTAAAGCACTAGTATGAATACAACACAAAAACTAATGGCTGCCTAATGACTACCTTATCCATTGTTCAGACAAATACCGGTATTGTCAGATCTGTTGTCTGTCTGCATACCAGCTCATGGCAAGTTATTTTTTTGTCTCTCAATCTCTCTGTCAGTAATGTGGAATGTGTGAAGCTATTACTCAGCAGTGGAGCCGATCATAACCGCAGGGACAAACATGGAAGGTGAGTTTTTGGTAAATGCAAGACATGTACATCAGAATAATTCTCTAAAACTTCTGCATAGACAGTATACATATCTGTGCTATTCAGTGCATTCAGGAGCAGTGAGTGAATTTGTCTAAAATCACAAATTTTCTCTTTTTTTTTGACATGTTACCAACAGTCAAAGTCAAAATAATGTTTTAATTGTTAAGCTTTTTAAAATGCTGGCTTAATGGAAAACTTGATCATCATTTTTCCATATAGAAACATTTCAACCACATATATTCAGATTTCAATTTATGAATATAAATAATATTCATTGTCATATATATTATAAATTTCATTATGTCTCTATAAAAATTAAATACATTTTCATGAAAACTTGTATTTTGTGCTAAATTTAACTGAAATCTCAAGTTTTAGACATTTTCTCAGTTGTTTTAGAATCACAGAGTTGTCATCACTGCACACATTAAATGAAGCAATTCCTACTGTACTAATTTATTTGTACTCTGAAACTGAAAGCTTCTTAAATTTTGTCAAATTCTTTACCCCCCTCTCTCTTTTGTTGTGGTTGTTGATAGGACCCCTCTCCACTATGCAGCAGCTAGTCGACACTTTCAGTGCCTGGAGACTTTGGTGTCCTGCGGTACCTGCATTAATGCCACTGACCATTGGGGGCGCTCTGCTGTGCACTACGCTGCTGCTTCTGACCTGGACAGGAGGTATACAACATTTACACTAGGGCTGTCCCCTAATAGTTGATGAGAAGAGGCTTGGTCGACTAAAATTTTATTAGTTGCTTAGTCGCAGAAAAAAAATCCACAGGAAGTGGCGAAGTCATGCAGTCTGTGACAGACAGATCATTAACGTTAACGCGGTCACTTGCTCTTAAAATACTCCGTCATTTTTGGTCATATAGATAAGAGTAATACATCCTTTGAATCCATAAAGACTCTCTGTTTATTTGTGTGCAACATAACAACAAAATATTGCACTTTTGCAAACTAATGAAAGCAAACAGGATGCGCTTTCTGCCATCTCAGTCTCTGTGAACTTGAGCGCGTCAAAAAAAAAAAAACTAACTGAAATTCTGGGTATACTTGCCTTACAAACATGAAAAGTATATATATAGAGAGCGAAATGTCTACTTTCAAATGATCAATTCAAATGAAAAACAAATGTTCTCCGATTATGTAATCCGTATGAAACATGGATACAGGCACATCACTACTGCGGAGAGGAAGATTCATTATCGCTCATTTCATCTCTTAAGCCAAAACACAAAGAAAGCACTAGTTTATTAATAAATTATTATAATGTTAATGCAGCCTTCTTACTGTTTTTGTGCTGTGGCAAGCTTTATGTGTGCGCTTGAGCACTTATTAGGCTATATAGGCAATTACAAGCTCATTATTATGATTTAAATAGTTTATTAATAAACGTGTGATTAGTCAACTAATCACTTAAAATGAACGACTACTAGTGGACCAGAAAAATCTTTAGTTGAGGGCAGCCCTAATTTACACAAACAGCCATTCCTCCTCCATTCTTTATAAAGTTTTACGATTCAATACAAAAGTGGATTTGTCCCTCTGTTTGCAAAAATAAACATAACATCGTTTAATAGACTAACAGACTTATATTGGACCAGGACATTACAAGGAGTTTCATTGGAAAACTGCAGCTCATAAGGAGCTAGTTGTGGCCAAACAACATGTAATTGACCGTTGTAAATGCATGTCTAACGCAATTAAGTGATATAGACACAGG
Organism: Acrossocheilus fasciatus; assembly: GCA_036784905.1. NCBI lineage: Eukaryota > Metazoa > Chordata > Actinopteri > Cypriniformes > Cyprinidae > Acrossocheilus > Acrossocheilus fasciatus. The sequence goes on along the minus strand of CM071946.1, from coordinate 24,102,452 downwards.
CAGCTGTAGTCCTACAGCAGGTGAAATCGAGTGCAGTGCCAGTCCCCATCTCCAGAGACTGCTAGCAGCTACATTAACACATATATCTGTTACCATGGCAACCACAGGCTATTTTTAAGTCTTCTGTCATTGGGGTAGTTTATGTGCAAAGACAGGGGGTTGATGTCAACTTGATATGGCATACGGAAGCACCTTTGTGCTTCGTTTAATTAGATTAGCTGCCAGAATTCACCAGCAGAGAGAATTTTGTGAACGAGTAATGAGATGGTAAATGCAATTTTTTTTTTTATTTTTTTTTTTTATAACAAGATACCACAGACTTATTACATAATACATATATTATTAATAAACTGTTGATTTATATAAATATTTACTCATGTATTATTATTATTTACAAAATATTGTTTTTATTAATTGTTAAGAGCTATTGTTGAGTAAGAAGCCTCTGCTTATAAGATTGTGAGGTCTGTGTGATTTCTCTGCAGGCGGCGTGTGGTCCTGGAACCAGAGAGTGACGGAGTTCAAGCTGAGAGGGAGAAGGAGGCAGCTCTGTGAGTTCTCTGGAGTTGAAGAGCAGAATGGCCCATGTCTGCTCAGCCTCAATTCTGTGTCCCCCTCCTTGTCTCACCGTCACTCGTGCTATTTACATGTGTGCTGCTCTGATGCCAAAACATTGGGTGTTTGTGTCTGCGTGCGTCTGTAACCTCATCATTTCATGTCTGGAACAACCAAAGTGTATTTTTCCTCTCTCCACTTCCACAGTAGTGCATATACATAATTTTTAGTGCTGCCAAACGATTAATCGCATCCAAAATAAGTTTTTGTTTACATAATATATGTGTGTACTTTGTATATTTATTATGTATATATAAATATACACACATACAGTATATATATTGAAAATATGTACATTTATTTACATGTATTTATTTATATTTATATAATTTATATGATATAAATATATTTAATATGTAAACATAACATATTTTTCTGAAATATATACATACATGTGAGGGTATTTATATATATATATATATATATATACACACAGTACATACACATATACAGTGTCGTGAATTTTTTTTTGCCCCTTCCTGTTTTTTACATTTTTTGCATATTTGTCACACTTAAAAGATTCAGATCATCAAACAAATTTTACATTTACATTTAATCATTTAGCAGATGCTTTTATCCAAAGCGACGTACAAATGAGAACAATAGAAGCAATCAGACCATCGAGAGTGCAGCAGTATACAAGTGCCATGACAAGTCTCAGTTAGTCTAGCACTACATTAGTTTTAGTTTTTTTTTTTTTTCTTTTTTTTTTTAATAAATAGAATAGGAAAGTGTTAATATTAGTTGGTCAGGTGCTGGTGAAAAAGATGTGTCTTTTAGATGATTTTTGAAAATGGTTAAAGACTCAGTTGTTCGAATTGAGATTGGGAGGTCATTCCACCAGCTGGGCACAGTCCAGGAAAAGGTCCACGAGAGAGATTTTGTACCTCTTTAGGATGGCACCACAAGGTGTCATTCACTTCCAGATCGCAAGCTTCTGGAGGGTGCATAAGTTTGAACTAGTGAGTTTAGATACACTGGTGCAGTGCTAGTTGTTGTCTTGTAGGCAAACATCAGTACCTTGAATTTGATGTGAGAGGCTATTGGTTACCAGTGTAACCTGATGAAGAGAGGGGTAACGTGAGCTTATTTTGGTTCATTAAAGACCACTCTGGCTGCTGCATTCTGGATCAGTTGCAGAGGCTTGATAGTACTAACGGGAAGGCCTGCCAAGAGAGCATTACAATAGTCCAGTCTGGACAGAACAAGTTGTGCGGCTTGCTCTGACAGGACGGGTCTAATCTTCCTAATTTTTTATAAGGCAAATCTGCAGGACCGAGCCGTTGAGGCAGTATGGTCTGTGAAGCTTAACTGATCATGGGTCACATCTCCAAGGTTCCTGGCTGTCCTGGAAGGAGTTATGGTTGATGAACCCAGCTGTATAGAGAAGTTGTGGTGAAGTGATGGGTTGGCTGAGACCACGAGTAGCTCTGTCTTAGCAAGGTTGAGCTGAAGGTGATGGTCCTTCATCCAGCTAGAAATCTCACTCAGACAGGCTGCAATGGTAGCAGCTACCGTCGGATCATCTGGTTGGAATGAGAAGTAGAGTTGAGTGTCATCAGTATAGCAGGGATGAGAAAAGCCATGCTTCTGAATGACCGATCCTAATGATGACATGTAGATGGAGAAGAGAAGTGGTCCAAGCACTGAGCCTTGAGGAACTCCAGTAGCAAGAAGTTGTGACTTCGAAACCTCACCCCTCCAAGACACCCTGAAGGACCTATCTGAGAGGTAAGACTCGAACCACAGGAGCACGGTTCCTGAGATGCCCATCTTTCTGAGGGTGGACAGGAGGATCTGGTGGTTAACTGTGTCAAATGCAGCAGACAGGTCCAGCAAGATGAGTACAGAGGATTTGGAAGCCGCTCTTGCCAGTCTCAGGGGCTCTGTAACCGAGAGTAGGGCAGTCTCAGAAGAGTGGCCGCTTCTGAAGCCAGATTGGTTGTTGTCCAGAAGATTGTTCTGTGCAAGAAACAATGAGAGTTAGTTGAACACAACTCGCTCAAGTGTCTTTGCAATGAATGGAAGAAGGGATCTGTAGTTTTCTAAAAGTGCTAGATTTAGAGAGGGTTTTTTAAGCAGTGGGGTTACCCGAGCCTGCTTAAATGCTGTGGGAAATGTACCAGTGTGAAGAGGTGTTGATGAAGCGCAGGTCGCTTACTCACATTACAGGTAAATAAATTTTAATATTACACAAAGATAATGCAAGTAAATACAAAATGCAGTTTTTAAATGATGATTTCATTTATTAAGGGAAAAAAGCTGTCCAAACCTGCCTGGCCCTACGTGAAAAATTAATTGCCCCCTCCTGTTAAATCAAATGAAAGAACTGTGATTAACCACATTATTTTAGAAAGCTGAGTAAAATTTCACTAGCCAAACCCAGGCCTGATTACTGCCAGACCTGTTGAATCAAGAAATCACTTAAATCCAACCTGTCTGACAAAGTAAAGCATGTTTAAAGAGCAACGCATTCTGCTGCGATCTAAAGAAATTCAGGAACAGATGAGAAACAAAATAGTTGACATGTATCAGGCTGGAAAGTGTTATAAAGCCATGTCTAAGGCTTTGGGACTCCAGTAAACCACGGTCAGAGCCATTACCCACAAATGGAGAAAACTTGGAACAGTGGTGAACCTTCCCAGGAGTGGCTGACCTACCAAAATTACTCCAAGAGCACAAAGACGACTCATCCAGGAGGTCATAAAAGAACCCAGAACAACTTCTAAAGAACTGCTGGCCTCATTCACCTCAATTAAGGTCAGTGTTCATGATTCAACAATAAGAAAGAGACTGGGCAAAAACGGCATCCATGGGAGAGTTCCAAGGCAAAAGCCATTGCTGACCAAAAAGAACACAAAGGCTCATCTCACGTTTGCCAAAAAATATCTTGATTATCCCCAAGACTTTTGGGCAAATATTCTGTGGACTGATGCGACAAAAGTTGAACTTCTTGGAAGGTGTAAGTCCCGTTACACCTTGATTGCAGTGGTTGCTGCAAAGGGTGGCACAATCAGTTATTAGATTTAGGGGGCAATTACTTTTTCACGTAGTGCCAGGCAGGTTTGGACAGCATTTTTCCCTTACTAAATGAAATCATCATTTAAAAACTGCATGTTGTATTTACTCGGGTTATCTTTGTGTAATTTTAAAATTTGTTTAATGATCTGAATCTTTTAAGTGACAAATATGCAAAAAAAAAAAAAAAAAAAACCCAGACACTTTTTCACACCACTGTATTATGTAAACAATTTTTTTTGTACTTTGGATTCAATTAATCACGATTAATCATTTGACAGCACTAAATTTACATGATTTTCTTTGCACTTCTTATGGTTTCATTTTTTATTGTATGTGTGTTTCAATATTATTTATATTTGTGTGCGCAGGTGTCTTGAGTTCCTGTTGCAGAATGGTGCTGCCCCATCACTCAAAGATAAACAAGGCTACAATGCTGTTCATTATGCCGCAGCGTACGGCCACAGACACTGTCTGAAATTGGTGAGGACACAAATATGTCCAGTGAGTGCCTCAGGGCACTTCCTCCACCTTCACTCTACTGTCACAACTATATTAGATTTAAATATGCAAACTAACATGCAAATTAATTTAGTCCAGTTTGTGGTTTCATTCATGTGTCGTAAAATGATATGCTTGCTAAAGCCTCCAGTCTGTTGAACCTATTGTATGCCGCCTGCTGGTGCAATGCATATGTTAATAGTGCAAGAATGAATGTGTTTCAGTTTAATTCAGAATACCTTTTGATTGAGTTTAATGAGAACAGCTGTAATTCAGATGAATCTGATTTCAGCTTTTGGACAGAGATGAGAACCAACAAGATGAGATGGAGAACAGCCAAACCAGAAGCCCTTTGCATCTGGCTGTGAGTTCAAATTTACACCTTTTACCACACCCTAACAGCCACATAACAACATACTAAAAACAAGTTATAACACCTTATCAATAGAATATGTGACTCTGGAGCACAAAACCAGTCGCAAGGCACACAGGTATATTTGTAGCAATAGTCAACAATACACTGAATGGGTCAAAATTATCGATTTTTCTTTTATGCCAAAAAATCATTAGGATATTAAGTAAAGATCATGTTCCATGAAGGCATTTTGTAAATTTCCTACCGTAAATATATCAAAACTTAATTTTTGATTAGTAATATGCATTGCTAAGAACTTCATGTGGACAATTTTAAAGGAGATTTTCTCAATATTTTAATTTTTTTACACCCTCAGATTCTTATTTATTCAGCTTTCAGACGACGTATAAATCTCAGTTTCAAAAAGTTTACCCTTATGACTGGTTTTATAGTTAGCCTTAGCATCCTGAAGCCAACTTTTCCATAGGAAAGCAGCTTGCATGTTTTTTTGAAACTCTCACAAGGTTTAATTACTACAGACAGGCCCTAACCTCAATGATATATGCGATACGACAGTTGGTCTATATATTTTTGTTTCCAGGCGTACCATGGTCATGCACAGGCTCTAGAAGTGCTCTTGGAGGGTCACTGCGAGGTGGATCAGGGGGATGAGGTGGGTCGGACTCCACTAGCGCTTGCTGCCCTCAGGGGCCACACTGACTGCGCTCTCACGCTTCTGAACCATGGGGCCTCGCCGAGAAGCAAAGATACTATCAGAGGACGTACACCGATCCACCTTGCAGGTATTACACCTCTGTGTGATGGAAATTACACAGCTGTGCATTTTTCATGCAGTATTTAATACACTCTGTTTGTTTCCAGTAATGAATGGTCATACATCGTGTGTGCGCCTCCTGCTGGAAGACTCTGATAATGCAGATCTGGTAGATACAGCGGACTCTCAGGGACAGTGAGTAATTCATTTAATTACTTTTTTAATACATTTTCTTTCTTTATAATGCCACAAGGATTTTGAGGTGGAATGAGTGTGTCATGTCTTTTTACTTCTCAACAGTTTTGGTGCTGCAAATTATGGGTTGTGTAGCTTGGCAAGCTGAAATAATTAACTGTAGTCAAATAAAACTTAAAAAAATAATAATAATTTGCCTAAAACTGTTACCCATAAAAAATTGCTGACTACATTTAACTGTTTTTGAATTACTATGCAACTAATGAATTTTAAAATGTATATAAATTTGTATGCCATAATCAAACGTGAACACACGTCATATGAATACTAATAATAAAATAAATCAACTCCCTAATTTGTATAATATGAATTTTTCCCAAGCTACAAGAAAAAAAATCAGTCAATAATATTCCCATAAGTCCATGGGTACATTTAAGTAACAGCTGATTGAAATTAACCATGTAAACACAATTTAGGAGATTCTTGCACTTGAGAGTGCATTAATGGTTATTTGTTCTATGTGTGTTTGTGTTTGCAGGACCCCGTTAATGCTGGCAGTAATTGGGGGTCATGTGGATGCTGTGTCTCTTCTATTGGAGCGTGAGGCCAGCGTGGACTTGGCTGATCGTCAGGGTCTGACTGCTCTGCACCTGGGAGTGAGTTTTCTGATCTTGTCAAGTGTATTCAAGTGCAAGATGTACAAGGACTTTTTTATTTTTTTAAAGCTCTCTCTTTCTCTCTCTCTCAGCTCTTGTGTGGACAGGAGGAATGTGTTCAGTCCCTGTTGGAGCTAGAGGCATCCGTGCTGCTGGGAGACTCCAGGGGTCGGACAGCCATCCACCTGGCTGCGGCGAGGGGTCACGCGTCCTGGTTGAGCGAATTGCTCAATATTGCATGTTCTGAACCCCCGATACCTCCATTACGAGACAACCAGGGATACACACCCTTACACTGGGCCTGTTACTATGGTTGGTTTTAACAGTCTCCATTATGAGTTTAAAAAGATGCTTTTGTTTATCAATAAACTGAATGTAGCTTGTGTGTATGTCTCACAGGCCAAGAGGGTTGTGTGGAGGTCCTACTCGAACAAAGAGATTTTCGTCACTTTGATGGGAACCCTTTCACCCCGCTGCATTGTGCTGTGTATGTCTGCTGTGAGATTGTTTTCTGTCTTTTTTGCACTTTTTTTCTTTTCTTTCAACTTGTCTTTCTCTGAATCCTCTGTCCTGCAGGGTCAATGACCATGAGACCTGTGTCAACCTTTTATTTGAAGCCATGGGATCAAAGATTGTAACTTGCAAAGACTCCAAGGGCAGGTTAGTTTGGTATATGTGAAGAGAGAAAACAGTATTAGATGGAATAGAATAGAATAGAATAGATTCGTATTTACAGTGTTTCCCAAATTTGAAAAAAAGAGAAACCACATTTTTTAACTTTGTGAATTGCATTAAATAACAAAAAAAGGCAAATTTTTTGAAAATCTGTTAAAAATTAAGATTTCTGTTTGTCAAACTAAGACACATTTGAGAACTTGAGAGGAACTAACTTTAAAATACACCTTGACCCCAGTTGTTTAAAGTCATTGCTAATTTGGCTAGGAAAAGTTAGGATAGTCCTGACAATTGAAATGTTTCTAATCAGTTATGTTTATGTATCATTAGCATTGTTTTCTGAGCTATCAGTGAAACAATTTATTAAAAAATTGCTGTCCCTATTTATCAGGACACCTCTCCATGCAGCTGCATTTGCTGGCCACATAGACTGTGTTCAGCTGCTACTTGCCCATAATGCATCTTTGGATGAGGTTGACCAATCAGGGTGCAGTGCCCTGATTATGGCAGCGGAGAAAGGAAGAGTCGAAGTTGTAGGTTTGTATGCCCCTGTTCATTTGTATAAGTATGAAAATGGGCTCAACTGAATGCACTTATGCAAAATGTGGCATGTGTTTTAAACAGAAGCTCTACTTACTAGTGCCAATGTGAACCTCAATCTGACTGACCAGAAGGGTAATACAGCTCTCCATCTAGCCTGCAGTAATGTAAGTATAGCCCATTGCATGCCATGGCCATCAGTCTCTATAATTTCAGTTTCAGCAGTGGGGCAGTGATCTTTAATAATCATTTTTATAATTTGTTATAATCAAAATTTGTCGTTTTGTCAAAATGCCACTAACTGGCGGCAATAGCCTTGTGGGTAGCACACTGACATATAGCGTTGTTGTGCTTCGGGCATCCCGAGTTTGAGTCCTGGCTTGTGGACCTTTCCAGATCCCCCAGAAATTATATATTCACATCAGTGACATATAATTCACTAAATCAAAGGTTTTCATTATATCTACTCACTCCAAAATCATATTTTATAGTTTTTTTATTATAATAATTTGGCCTTTTCAAAAATAGAAAAATTCCCACTTCAGTAGTGCAGACACCTATGTGTGACTGTAGTCATGGGGTTTTACTTGAGGTCTCCTAAAGATGATTTTCCTGTTCTTTCCGCTTGTTCTCTATCCAGGGAATGGAGGAATGTGCGTTGCTCATTCTTGGAAAACTTCCAGACTCTGCCCTCGTTGCTACAAATGCAGCACTGCAAACGTGAGTTCCCCTCCACATTACAGTATAGTACATATTATATTTACATTTATGCATTTGGTAGATGCTTTTATCCAAAGCAACATGCATTGCATTGCATTTAAGGAATACTTTTTCTCAGTTCATGCATTCCCTGGGATTCGAACCCATGCCCTTGACTTTGCTAGGGCCATGCTCTTATACATTATTTAAGAAGCAATTGATGCTCACTTGTTTCTCGTTCGCTTCCTCAGACCTCTTCATTTGGCTGCTCGCAGCGGGATGAAGCAGACAGTGCAAGAGCTGCTCTCTCGTGGGGCCAGTGTTCAAGTACTAGATGAGAATGGTGCGTCTTCCTGAAACTGAAATCTCAGCTTATTTGGTTTACGCATATATTGTCAGTGTGTGTGCATCTCTCTATCTATCTGCCAAAAGCAGTGGCCGTGTTTCATAGCTTTGATGATGTCATGTGTGTCCCCTTTTGCCCCCTGACCATGTGTTTGGCTGCCTATCTAGCGGGGCACTAATGGAATGCCGCTTTCGTCCATCGCCTCTCCACCATTGTCCCTTCGTTCCACTGCTCCATCCCTCCTTTTACCTCTTTCTGCTTTCCTGTCCCCTTTCCTGTCTCTCTTGCTCTTTGGCTGTCTTTCCCCGCAGGTCTCACCCCTGCTCTGGCTTGCGCTCCCAGCAGGGAAGTGGCTGACTGCCTGGCTCTCATTCTGGCTACCATGATGCCTTTCTGCTCCCCTTGCAGCTCTGGAGCTCCTTCGCCAGGCGCCTTGCTGAAATCTCTGCCCCGTCAGGCCAAGAGCCCCCAAGGCCCCCGCAGTCCAAGGGACCCCTCCGGTCCCTCCAGCGAGGGCACGACCACCGAAAACGACTCGGACTCAGAGACATTTTGACCCCGGCTCCTTCTAGATGCGCCGGTCATAGTTTTCAAAGCACATATTGTCATGAACCTTACAGAAGTTGTACAGATTTTTGATTATGGAGCACAGCCTCTGTAACAAGAGATTATGACATAAAGCACACATGGTACGCTTTTGTTCTGCCACACTTGTTTGCACAGGAGATTTTTTCGAAAGCCTTTTTAATCACTTTAACACAGGTTGATTATTGATGGATTGACAAATGTTGACTGACTTCTCACACTTGAAGGATGATGATGTAAAGTGCAGAGTAGTGTGTCTTAATCTGTGGACTTTTGAAAGCACAAACCCTGTGGAAGCACAAGGTGAGGTCACCCTCATTTCACCCATGTTGTCACTGTGGGACCAATCAGGAAACAAGAAATCACATTTTTGGAACAACAGGGGAATTGGCGCCACTGTTATCAAACTAACTTGATATTTATTTCTAATTGAAGGCTGGAATACACCACACAACTTTTTCCCAGATTTTTGCCCTGATTCACAGTCTGGAAGAGTCGATGCAGTTGCAGTCAGAGCCGTATTGCAGATTTGAGTAGTCAGATTTCACATATTTGTTATGCATCTCCTACGTTTCTGTGTAAGTTTGTTGTGTTCAAAATGACTTGAAAGTCTAATGGTGTGTGATTTGAAAGTCTAATAATGTGTAATTATCAGCCATTTCAAAATCTTTTCAGATTTGAAAAGTTGTGTAGTGTATTTCAGTCTGAAGACTAGTTAGACTGAAAGTCTAAAGTCATGAAATCCAGTGTAATGTGACGAAAAATCCAATGCAAGTTCTCCATTTCTGGATCGTACACCAGTTGTTGTGAATAGAAGGCTCTTAAGATTTATATTGCAAAAAGAGCATTTTTATTCCACTAAGAAAACAAAATTTCTAGGCCTTGATGGTCTAAACTTACGTCTGACGCTTTTGGAGAGTGACACTTTGCCACTCGCTTCCTTCTCAGACATAGAGACAGTGTTCAAATAATACTTCTATTCAGGTTGAATTTTAGATTCTAGTGAGAGGGCATAGCATGTTATGTGAACCAGGATGTTCTTAAGCCTGTACCGATATTTATTAACATTTAGATAATAATGGTACTACAGTTGTATGCACTTATGTATTGGAGTAAATGGGTGTTTCAAGGAATAGTTCACCTGTAGATTATAATTCTGCCACCGTTTACTCATGTCGTTGTTTTTGTGGAACACAAAAGTAAAATTATTAAAGAATCTTAATGTGGCTCTTTCCATACACCAATACTAAGTCTGTCAAGCTCCAGAAATGACAAATAAATACCTCCAAAAGAGCTACGTACTATATTCCAAGTCTTCTGAAATCATATAAAAGCTTTGTATTAGAAAGAGGCTAAATTTAAAGCTGTAATCCACTGATAATACTTCCCTTCAGTGAGCTGTTGGTTCTGGATCATTGTTAGTGAAATGAGCAGAACTGCTAACAAATCAACCAATTCATCAAAAAGAACCAATTCAAAAGAATGATTTGTTCACTAATTGGACTGATCAAGTGAGTCTTGTTCTGGTCCCAGCAGCCAACAGCTCACTGAAGTTTATCAGTGAATAATGACTTCAATTTTAGTCTTCCTCGCACAAAACTATTATATTGCTTCAAAAGACTTCTCCTTTTGTGTCCCATGAACAGAAAAAAACAGCATAGGGGTTTGAAGTAAGATGAGAGCAAGTAAATAATGACAGAGTTGTGAGTTTGGGGTGAACTATTCATTTTGAAATGAATCTAGGACTATAATTAAAGTTCCCGGTCTTCTTTTTTCTTTCCTTCTGAAATTCTTTTAATAATTTGCACTGGTTGAATATCATTTTTTTTAACAGATTTCTAAACATGCATGAGTGTTTCTTTGCTTTCAATTTTGATTCTTTGATTTTTACTTCAAAATATAAAGAGCTTTCAGTGAAGATGGTGTTTTAATATCTTTCCAAAAACAATTCAGAATGAAAATGTAAACCACCATTTGTCTGTTTGCCTTTGTCCACAATGTGCCAGTTTCTCCACCGTGTCCAGTGCCTTGTTCTGCATTTTCAGAGTTAGATTACATCAGTATATGTTTGTATGTATGTATTGGAGTGTAATGAAAGTCTGAAGATGTGAAGATAAGTCTGGGTCACACCTACCAATCATAAGCCAATGTTTTTTTTTTTTTTTTTTTTTTTACCAAGTCCTGATGTTTGTGCCTATGAGTGTGTGATTTACAATAGAAAACAGTCTTTGTACATATCAGCTCATGGACATTATCATCACCAGAGCAAGAATTGCACACAGCTGTCTTATAACCGAAGCACATGGTTGATTTTCTTTTCATAGATTAGATGGATTGTGAGTGAAAGGATTCAGAAGAATGAGTCAAACAGTATTATAATAGAAAGAAAAAAAAAAGCTTTGAAATGTGTGACAATCTAGATTTTGGTTTCCTCCTTCATTCCAATGTTGAAGGTTCTTTGTCAGCTCGAGTTTCTTTTATAAAAATTGTATGACTATTATATAAAATGTTTTAACAGAGTTTTGTGTAGTCTGTTTTCTTATTTGAAAATCCATTTATTACAAAAATGAAAAGCACAGGCCTGTTTTCCACCTGACTTTATCAAAAGTTGTATGTTAAATGTAATTTTAATCATGTCATTTTAGAAAGTTGATTTAATTTAGTGAATGGACTCTCACGTATTGATACTGTAGGTGTACAAAAAAAAAAAAAAAAAAGACAGAAAAAAATGTAAACAGCTAGCCTGCATTTTTTGAATTTTTTTTTTTAAGGAATTTACCTTTTTAACTTTTAATAAATTGAATTAAAGTCACCCGTCTTTCTGGGTCCAAATGTTTTTAATATATTCTTAGGATATTTTATTTTTGCCGACAAACAAAACAAACGAGAACGAAATTTGACATAGGGTTTGTGTAGCTTAAAGGGCAAATATATAAATATTTAAAATAATATTTAAAGTATCGCAATGCAGCAAATGACTACCAATCATAGGTCGATATGCTAATATGGCGAAAGCGTTGTCCCAGTTTCAAAGCGACTATCATTTGCAAATATGTATTTATGTACATAAAACATATCAAATTTCATCTTAGAAGATGAAGATGAGGAGTGAACAAAAAGAGTGTCTTCAGGAAGAGGACCCTTGGCTCACGTTCTGGCGTAAACACGTGGAAGTTGGTCTAGGTGAGTTTGAAGAAGAGTCCTAAATAAAATACACCAATTCTCTTTAGAAAAAAATTACACATTTAGGGTTAGGGCTTAAATTTGACCTTTAACTACTCACTACCTCCCTGATTTTTTACCTGCTCAGTCTAACATCTGTGTCCCACAATTTCAAATTGATATACCAACTATATTTTAATACTCTTTTAGAAGAACTATTAGAAAGCTTATACGATTTACTGACCTATGCGCTGACCAAAATATGTTATGCCCAGGGGCGTAGTTTGTGGGGGGGATGGGGGGGAGGTAACCCCCCCAATAACCAAAACTAGCAAGTACAACCCCCCCAATATTTATAGCATGGTTAATGGAAACTTAGAATCAGGCCATTTATTAATTATTTGAATCGCGCCTTCGGCGCTTTTATAAGCGCTAACTTCACGTAAGAACCGAACGGAGCGCTTATCAGCACAACATGACTGAAGCGCGGTTCTTTTAATTGTGCACGAGCGGCGCGCCGAATCACCCTATACTCTGTGCGCGCTCGAGAAGTGGGAGAAGATTTGCGCGAGCCATTCCTATCGCGAAGCTGATATTAAAATATGTGATCTATTTGAATTCTATTGAGAAACTGCCACTTTAAAATGCTATGGAGAAAATCGAACATTATCTAAAAAAAGGCACAAACTAAAAAGACTGATGAAAAAAAGGAGAAAACATAATCTTGCACCAGCACTAACATAATATTAAAATATTTTTAAACTACTCGTGACCACCTTTACTATAATTTATCACGTTTTACTGTAGGCTTATTTATTGTGGTAAATTTTGTCTAACTTGTAGAATTTATAATAGATCATCTGTTAAGGGAATAGATTTTTCCCTAAAGATTTATATTACAACTGTGGCATGTTGTAGCTATTGTTTCTAAAGACTGTTGTTTCTCATAACAAATACAATATAGATTAATAAAAAAGTCATTATTGGCCTGGTAATGATTAATAGGCTAGCCTTATTATAACAGATGCTACAGTTAAGAACTATGGTACTTTTTCATGAGAGCAAGTACAAGTCGAGAGCCAATGGGTTCTAATGATGAGTGATGGAAAAACCTGCCTTCAGATATTCCAGTGATGGCATAGATTAAATCATTAAGAGCCTCGTGAACTGTTAAGGAGTAACAAATAAACAATATGAATATAAGAAAATGTTAAGGTAGATTGACTTCCCACGGCGTGTTGAATTAGAACATTCTGTCAAACTATAGCCTAAGTGTCTAAATAATATAAAATACATTATATATCCTATATAAACAAGTAATTGTTAACTAGCCTATTACTTTATTGCAGTTACGTTATCAACCAACTTTGCATGTGTGGTGGTGGATATCACAAAACACCATTTTACAAAAATAAACATTTAAGCAAACAAACAAACAAATAAATAAACCTTAAGAGGGGGCATGACCCGGGGGTCCACTTCAACCCCCCCCAATGTTCAAACCAAAACTACGCCCTTGGTTATGCCACAGTCTTACTTCAAATTAATGATCATATTAATTAATCTAAATGGTGGGAAAAATCATGGTTAACTATTCGTGAAAAGTGCTAAAAAGTTGTGTTCGTTTGTTGTAAGCTGTTGTTGTTGTTGTTAGCCAGTTGCGATTAACGCTTCCAAATTGTCACGATTTGTTGTTTATTAGGTATATCTCTCTTTTTCAAGTGTATATATATTTCATTTTTACAATAGGGACCGTTACCATGAGTGTGAGTTGTAGTTATTCAGTCATGTTTTGCTAAAATCTGTGATTTCAACTCCCATAATGACTATCCATGAGTGGAAAAAGAAGTATGCATTTTCACAAAAGCCCATGAAGAACAGGCCTTGACTATATATGTACTTAGTATTCGTTTTGTGTTTTGCAACTAGGTAGAGGTCCTAAATTTAAATATCGTAAAACTGACACTTTTACCAGTATTAATGATCTTTAATTACATATCTCTGTACATTTATAAACTTTTACATCATCCACAGTTAATAGGTTACAAACAAACACTACTGCATGACAGGGTTCTAAAAGTTCAGTGGATATTCTGGAAATGGGTCAGTTTTGGTCAATTTGTGCACAAAACATCGAAAAACACCCAGCTTCAGACAGCACTGCAGATAATGGAGGGTTCCCTATAGTGGGTCTTCCATTAAATCACTGCAAAGTACATGAGAGAGCAGCATATCCCTTTCAAGCTGTGATGTTCCCTTGTTGTCCATCAGCAGTTGAGACCAAGACCTGTCCAGTGATCAGGGACCATGAGGAAATATTTGTCCATGGCCTCACAGAAACGTGATCGATACAGCTCTGGGGACACCACCGTGGGCATTTTACCTGTCAGGAAGAAAAGATGATGAGACATGGGTTTAAACAAGAGGTAAGAGTTTCAGCTTCTGAGAATATCATAGCTATGAATGTTTTAGGAAGGTATAACTGTACCTTGACCTCCAAGAATCCCAGTAGATTTGACCACCATCTCCAGCTTTTTATCCCATGTGAAAGTCCGGATATAATCTTCAAATATACAAGAGTTTCAACAATCACTGTAAGAAAAGTCCAATATGGATTTTAAAATAACAGATAAGATTTTCTCACCTATGATGCCCACAACTAGTTCATCCGTGGCATCGTCACGGCCCACCAGCAGGGAATAATCAATGATGAGGTGGCTGGACAGGAAGTGGGCGTCACTGAGGATGGCGGCACGCAGAATGGCCTTGCAGTGTGAGCGAATATAAAGGGGATTGTCATGCACCAGTTTCAGGAGGTTCTCATCCAGAAGCACCACCTCACAGCTCTCCTTTCCGTGATCCGTCTTCACATTCCTGTTTCTCAGGGATCCCTTCAGGTCAAACATCTGCACAAACACAGGAAACAGGATCACGTAACAGAATGTGAAAATAAAAATTCCCAAACTGAACAGTATTTCTGAAACACCAACTTCAAGAAATGTACCTGTGCCATCTTTCGCCCATAGAAGAGGTTTTCCATCACCAACAGGTCCAGTTTCTTTTCTGTGTTGTTCTGGGAGTTCTTGTAGCCGATACGGTACACTCCCAGAATCTTAGCAAGTGCCGTGGGGCGCTGTTAAACAGATACAAGAACAGTTTATAGAGAAAAACCTGACATATCCTGAAACAGGCCAAAAATTCTGCTTCAGAGTATGTATGCATTTCCTTACTTTTTGCTGAACTGCTCCTGTGATATAAGTAAAGTAGTGGGGTGCAAAGTCTAAGAAGGACTGGACCTCTAATCTGGGCATCTGTTTCAGAATAAACCGATCATCTGAAGAGAAACAGCATGTTTAGCAAAATACATCCAACAACCTAGAAGTCTTCACTTAATAAAACAACTACTATCTTAATGAAAAAAAAAAAAAAATTTGTAAAGGATCTTGCATGGTCGTACCTTCAGTGGCATAGAAAACGGCACCGGACTTCCCGCCACGAGCTTGCCAGTTGACACAGTGGGAGAGCGATCGCACAAAATCATCCTCCGAGCTCTCCATAATCTCTTCCCGCATTTTATGGAACTCTTCCGCGTAGTAGATTCGGCAGTAGAACTTGGCATTTGCGTCTGAGAACTCTGCATTGTAAGTATGATTTTCAGATTTATTATTTACGTTCTTCTTTATATATATATATATATATATATATATATATATATATATATATATATACCTATTTTTATTATTAAATAGCTAATTTAGTTCTAAAATATATTTGAAAACTTGACAGTGGTTAGTTTGTAACCCACAATTACTTGATGTCAGAGGGTCAATAATATTCACCTAAATATAATCAATGTTTCATTCTGCTATTTGAGGCTGATACTTACGAAGCTCGATGTGTGGGTTTCCTGTCTGCTTCTTCTGTTTGTCTCCACTTTCAGGCTCCTCTGCAAAAGATATCCCATAAACATTTAGTTTCATAAGAAATTCCATATCAGAACAAATTATAAATGCTATTTGTAAGTGGCTGGTATAGTGTGGTCAGGTTTACTGAGTGGGTCAGCATCAACGCTACTGCGGCTCAGCTGTGATGTGCTGCCGTCACTAGGTTTGGCTGGGCTGTTCTTTGCTCTGTTCTCTCCAGAACTATTATATGGCAGAAAAGAGGAAATCAGCTTGCTGTTTTACCAATCTACACAGAGACAATATGGCCGATGAGGGAAATGAGTGCTTGATGTACCTAATGGCTTGAGATATGTCATCACCTCCCGTCTTTACTGTTGTCTTTGTAAGCTCTTCAAGGGCAGTTTTATACTCTTTACAGCTGAATGGTGGAAATTATAAAAGTGTCTTTTTAAATTGCTGAGAAGTTTGATTAATATGCAGAAATCAGTTCTTTCAAACTGTCCGCTTAAATGAACTGGTGCATAAGACTGATTTACTGAATCTAATTTGCAAAAATTGATATTTCGTTGAAATGATGGTTCTTCTGATTCAACAACAACACTATAAATAAACATATATATAAAAAAATGAATACTAAAATAAGCCTTTTAAGCCATTTCAGAATAAATACATAAATACCAAAATTTCCAGATCTAATTTTTTGTTATACATGTACAAAAAGTTGTACCTGAGTGCAAAGGCAATGATGGAGCTGGGCTCCCTCTCACACACGGCTATAGGAACTCTCTCGTGCTCATACATCAAATAGTGCTTGTCTGGGTCGCTAACATACAAAAAAGAAAAAAGACCTTTATCAGATTGAGAAAGAAAATCATTAGTTTGCTTTTTAGTATCCATAATATCATAACAGCCTTACAAAGGGAAAGGGATGGGATTGTAGCTATTGCCGGGTAACAGGTTGGCAAGGATGGTTTTCATGGTGGACTTTTCCTTTACTTGACTGTCATTGGAACCAAGTAAGTGTCCATCAAACATGTCTAAACGGTAAAAGAAGTAGAGAGATTAAGAGAGAGTAAGTCAGGTGGGATGATTATGTGTGATTTCAAACACAAGGAAGTGTCTAAAGTAAGTTTACCGTCTGGGATGCTGACAGAGTCCTGATCAGGAAAAGATGGTCCGCTCGTGATGATGTCTGAAGCTTGTTCAGCTGGAGACGGTAACTGTAGTAATGATGAAGATCCTGAACTTGATGGAAACGTGTTGAGATGACGGTCCTCTGTGAGAAAAGTCTGTGAGGCGACTGTGTGCAACAATCAAGAGCAACTTTTTCAAGATGAATAAAGGGCCAATAAACTCACCTTTCTCTCCATTTGGGACCACAGGGGATGGGTTACGAGGAGAGGAATCCAAAGCACTAGTCTATTAAACAAAAGTCAAATAAAAATGATCAAAAGTATGTAGTAGATGCTTTTATTTAAAGTCCAGAAGGTGGCTTACTTGAACAAACTACTTGGTGATTTGCTAAATAAATGACTGACCTTGCTCTCATCTGATGCAGCTTGTCTGTGTCTGCCAGGGCTGGGAGGAACAGATAAGCGTTTCCTGCCTTTTTCTTGCTGGAACAAGTCCTGAAGTCTGGAGATAAAAGAAAAGTTCTAATATTCTGATGGCAGATGTTTAGCTTCATTCTCTATGGCTCTATGAATACAGTCCTCACCTGTTGTTCCAGGACTGTAGGGTCTCACACAAACCCTGCTTTTTGACCACCACTGACTCCAGAACAGCCTGTTGTTGTTGTGGCGAGTCCATCGCGCCGGTCTGCATACGCACTTGTAGCTTCTCTATCCAGCTGCGAAGCTCTGATTCCTCCATCTAAGAACAAAAAATATTCAATTAAAGTAGCTGGACATTGGTCGATACTCTGAATGAAATTTATTTACACAAATAAGAAACCCACATCTTTTTGTGCAAACATGTCCTCCATTTTTTCTTCCCTGGTCTTGCTGAAGGTGTCAGTTTTTAGAGAGGTGAGACGGTCATCTATGGCCAGGTACACTTGAGCCACCCTACAAACGATGGAGAATGAATTAATTTAGCTGTTATCTGGAGGAGGTTTATGAGGCTGGGTAAGAGACGTCCAGAAGGGAATCTTACTTCTGGGAGAAGTCTTTGAGGTCCTGCTGCAAGTTGGCTTTAGAGGGACCCTGGTTCTTAATGATGATTTTTTGAGGAGGCAGACAGATCTCAAATAGCCTCACTGGGATGTAGCTGCAGATGACAGAAGAGCATAAACCCATTTGGATTAAAAGTTTATAAAAATGTACTAAGGTACTCATATTCTGTATATTTGAATATAAAGGGATCTATGTTGTGAAGATGCACACCTGAATGAAGCCACCATCTGGTTGTAGGAGAAGTACTGGTGATAATCTTTATGGATGGAGTGGCCACAAGGCTCTGCATTGGCCCGGCGGGTGTACTGGTGACCATAGAATCGGAGCTCTAGATACTTGGCGAAGGACATGGACCAGGAGTCATTAGACAAAGGGACTACAGGAGTCACCTGAAACAAAACAGTAATAATTCACATCAATCATACTAAAGCACAATATACTCTACATTAGTTCCTCCCTGTGTTACCTGTTTACAGATACGGCACCAAGAGTAGTTGAGGATTGTGTGCTGATATCCGGGTACAGGCGAGTCCAGCTCTTTCAGAACAATCTGGACACAGCCGTTACCGTGGACAAAGCGCCGGATGTGGTGAACCATGGGGGTCTCACAATACATGCTGGGGCACTGGTAAGAGGGTCTGAATCACACCCATATAAAACAACAAATATGACAAATTTAAATAAAGGTGTGTGTTAAAGAGCAAATACATTTTTTGCAGTACTATTGGAACTGCTATCAGTAACCATGAAATTTCACTTGAATCGACTACTGAAATTTTGGTACTAGGACAAACATAAGAAACAAAAATAGATGACTGGTTTAATATATTACCTAAAACAATATCTCTCCAGAAATACGCCAAGAGTCAAGTCATTCTTTCCATAAAACTCCATTGTTACAATCCTGTAAACACATAGCAGATACAATAAAAACCTAGACCTTCCTGTTTGCATATTGAGAATATATTCAGTAACATGCTTCGTCATACATCGTTAATACATCTTAAATTAGTAAGACAATGCAAGTGTGCTGAGTTTACCATGGACTGACGCAGGGGTTTGGGGCATTATTAGACTGTGCTGATGAGCTGCTGAACAGCACACAGAGCCTCTGATGGTTGACAGGATTTAAACAGTCCAACTGAAACATAAAAACAATTAATTGTAGTAAAAAGTCTTTTTAATTACTATTTTAAAACAAATATGTTTTTCTGCAGTTTACAGGCAATATTTTGGTTAGCCTCTAATGAGTAGCAGCTAAATGTTAGCTAAATTTCCAGCTCTGTTATTTGCAACCCATGTTTAATGCAAACAAATATAATAAATAAATAAAATCAATAACACAAATCAAGGTTCAGCATTTAATTTTTTGAAAAAATGTTGTTGAGACTAAGACTATGACTTTTTATTAAGATTAAGCACTCTATCTCACTGACTAAAAGTTTTTTTTTTTTTTTTTAAAGGGTTTCAGGGCCTATTGTGCAACCTAATCACTAAAAGTGGCTCACTATTCAGAATGTGGAATAAAGTAACAGAATAAACATACTAGCAGACAAGAAACCCTCACCTTATTAGCCCAGGTCATTTCGTTCAGTCCTGCCCCTTTATCTTCTTCACTGTCTGACTTTATTGGCGCCTTTGTGGGCAGGGTTTCACGAAATTGCATTCCTTCTCTTTGCCGAATGCGCCCCCCCTGGGCACGATAGTCAGCCAGCATGCGTGCCAGCTCCTGACTGCTGCCTAGAAGCTCTATTATACGAGCACCTGTGAGTTTGTGACAGGGCAAAATCTGGATGGTCCGTTGGTGCGACACAGTACCGTTGGTCAGGCTGCCAGAACTTGGGCCAGACTCTTTCAGCAGCTGCCTCTTGCGGCGTCCGTCCAGCTCTTTCGAGTCCTTATTCAAGAGAGGTGAGAGGTAAACCTGTTCTGGGAAATAATCCCGGCTAGGACAACGCAGTCCAGCAGCCGTGAGCAGGTACGGCTCTCGAAAGGTAATAAAGGGTGAAATGCAGAGGATAATGTCTTTTAGCTCCTGTTTAAACAAAGCTGAGATGGATTTGAGGCGGTCATCTGAAGAAGCTACATGTTCTGTCACAAACAGGCCTGTGTCATCCTGTAAGGGATCCCTAAAGAGCCGGGTTGGTGGAAGGGAGGTCTCAGAGCTTGTGCTGTCCTGATGGACCAGAGTCTCCTCCATATCTTTGTTCTTCTCGTACTCACCTGGTGCTTTAATTACTTCCTGTGACATCTCTTTTAAGTCGGAAATAAGGAAAGGTGGTGACACCGGCTGGGTAAGGCTGGAAGTGATGGATGAAAGGGGTGTGGAGGTCTTTATAATCTCTTCCTCTCCTCCAGAGAAGGAAGCAACTGAACCATTTTTATTTATTCTGGGGCTTTCTCCATCTTTATGAGAAGATTCTGAGATGGAAGGCTGTCTACTGTGGGCTTTGATAATCTCCTGAAGCCCTGGCTCAAAGTCTCCGTCTGGAAGAAGCGTGAGGTTGTCATCCCCCAGTGTAGAACCATCATCTTCCTCTTCCTCCAAAGTGGTGCTTTCCAGGAGACATGGGAAAGAGGAACTCTCAGCCAGGCTAGGAGGCATAGCAAACTCATCCATGAGGAAAGAGATCTCCAGCTGTGAGTGGTACGCCACACACACCATAAAAATGATGATCTCTTTCACCCGTGCCAGCTCATACTCTGAAGCACCACGGAGCTTGATAGTGCAGCCCAGCTGAGGAGGACACCCATCAAAAAACATAAGGGACTTCATTTCATCTGGAAACAAAAAGGATCAAGTGAATCTTACAAATCTTTTTAAAATTACCAGTAAAAACAAGTGACAAAAGAATATGCCAAATTTGTTAAGGATTGCACTGAACAATTCCATTAAATTATTTTTAACAATTAACATTCAGTTTAGAGCATTAGATGATGACAAAAGTAATCTAAAAGAAAAATTAGCATGCAGAGTTAAATATCCAATATCAACAAATACTGAAAAATGAATAACCGATATAATATTGACTAATTGCATCTCTAAAAATAGCAACTTTTTATCAAAATGAAAAGAGAGTTAAACCTGACATGCATCAGAAATAAAGACTCACTATTTGGCAGCTGGAAGGAATGCAGGTAAAACTTGTGGCAGGTACCCAGCCGAGGTTTTGTAAGAAGCTGATCCATTGAAATGACTAAATCTCCCTGAGTCATTCGACTCACACGGTCCAGGACTTGCTGTGTTGATTAGAGAGAGATATTAACAGAAACATTCACATTCTGATTATGGCGTTATCAGTGGGCCGCTATGTGTGGAATACATTTTTGAAGAGAGTAATATTAATAAGGTACTAACAGGTTTGACATTAATCACAAGGCTGATGCCATGTTCCAGTAGCATGTCCTGAGCGATACGGGACACAGTCTTCTCCACCAGAACCAGGTTTGGTCGGACGTCAGCGATCCTCTGAACATAGTTCTTCAGAAACTCATGCTCCTGGAAAGCACAAATTGCAAATGAAATGATTTCTCAGATTCTTGTATCTTTAGCGTATTCTCTGAAGATAATTTGCAAATCACATTTACAGAGATCATGTAGGGGGTAGTGGCCGTTACCTGTAACACAATTGGGTCAATGCAAGTGAACTTGGTCTCTTCTCTGTATAGATACTCAATGGAGCATTTGAGGAGAAGGATCTTGGGGTTTTTGATGTAAGGGTTCATCTGTTG
Source organism: Acrossocheilus fasciatus (assembly GCA_036784905.1). Lineage (NCBI taxonomy): Eukaryota > Metazoa > Chordata > Actinopteri > Cypriniformes > Cyprinidae > Acrossocheilus > Acrossocheilus fasciatus. The sequence goes on along the minus strand of CM071946.1, from coordinate 24,080,519 downwards.
AGAAAGTCCCGGCACTGTTAGCACAAATAATACATGACCTTCTGTGGCATAATGTTCAATCAATACAAACCTTTTTGTGTGCAATATTCTTTGTGCAAACAAAACCATTCACTACAGCAGAGTCAAACTTCTTTCCTCCTGGAATCTATGAAAAAGCAAATATTAGACATTTGTCTGGTAGTACTAGATTCATCGATTTTGCGTCCATTTGTGTTCCTCACCTTCTTGATGTGGACAAACTGACGGATGTCCATGTCATCATCACAGCTGCGCACATCCGGTCGCACCGTCTGCACAACCTGCCTCACCACAGGCACAATAATGTCACGCCAGGAGAGAGACAGTGATTCGCTGTACAGCAGCTGCTGCAGCAGCGCCATCATGTGGCTGTGATTAGCAGACCTGAAGAGGAAGCATTAATCATGATGTGTACTTCCAAAAGTCCCTAAACTCATTAAACATGTGATTTATATGTGACGCTCGTGTGACCATAAAGTAGACACTGAACTATATTTATAGTATTTTAATGATACCATGTCATTATTACATTGTTTGACCACACTTTCTTTTTAAAGTATTTTGCTCCTAATTGCACATTAATAGAAGTAACCAACCTAAAAATGACATCTTATGCTTTAAAAACAGCAATCCTCTGATATCTTACAGTAAACGCTCCATCGCTTTCTTTTCCCCGTTCTCTTCCCGCAGCTGGTCCAGAGAGCTGTGATGCCAGCCGAGAGGTGTGAAGAGCATCTCTTTAGCTTTCTCCTCAACTCTCCGGTTAAACAGAGACTCTACAGAGGAAATACCCATTAGCATTGGTGAGACAATAGGTCATGCACACCATACCATTTTTTAAATGAATTGTTATTTTTACTTACCAAGGACACATTAAATTGACAAAAAGTACATATGCATGTATGCATTTAGCAGACACTTTTATCCAAAGCGACTTACAAAAGAGAAACAAAGTAAAAACATTTATAATAACAAATGACTAATCTACTTAATGCTGTTCTTCAAACTCTCTGTTCATTGAAAAATCCTTCACTTGCAGCAATGACTGCTTTGCAGAACTACCTAAGCAGTCAGTTTATGAAAATAATTAGAATGAAGTTTCATCCCATGCTTTCTGTTGCACTTCCCATAGGGGTTATTTGCTTGTAGGGAATTTCTGACAGACCTTATGATCAACTGGTTTCCACAACAGATCAAATTTTGATTTATCTATTCATAATTCTCTTTTATAATGGTTCTTTTGACCATTCTGTTCTTTTGCTTTTACTCACCAGTTTTAGATTTATTTGAAATTTCAAATTAAACTTTAAGCTTCAACTTTCAAAACCATGCATGTCTTAATGATTCCGAACTTTTGAATGGAAGTATTGTAACAAACTACAATAAAGGATGCGAGAAACAATTACCTTTAATGAAGGCATCACTGATAGATATATGCTGACCTCCATCTTCAGAAAGCAGCACTTCCACTGACGTAGAGAGAGAGAGTGCATGTGAGACAGAACAGCCAGGTGTAGACATCAGAGTACACTGATTTATATAAAAAATAAATATTAATTAGAGTAAATGCTGCTATAAAACCATGCAACAGTCTGGTACATGACAGTGAATTAGCTTCAACAGTAATTTTGAGGAAGTGGAAGTCAGTGTTACTGCTTTGCAACTGTGAGGCACGCATGACGTAGCAGCAAGCCATGCTTGTGAGGTAGTATGACAAACTGGAAATGTATTAATATGAAATGTTGCACTGGGAAGGGAAACCATGTGAGGTTGGGAAGGAAAAAATAATTCATGCTGGACTATATTCCATAGTTAGGGCTGTTACTTCAATTGTTAATTATAGTTTGGAGGGTCGGACTAGTATTGAATGGTGAGTCTGAGATCAGCAAGACATTGGTTCTGTTCCAAACAGTAGTGAGCTGTCTACCTACAGCAGGTAAGATTTACAGACATCAACACCATGCCCTGATGCAAAGCCTGCTACAAATATAAAGCAGTAAAGTTAGGCTGTCTCATAAGATGCCTCATTTTAGCTTCAGTCTAAGACAGTGGCACATGTATTCTTCAAGCATAAAGCAATCCCAGAATGCATATCCCAGATTTTTTTTTTTTTAATCAGAGTTAGAATTTGTTTAAAAACAATTCAAATAAATAATAAATAATAACTAAATAATAATAATAAATACAATTAAGTTTCTGCTTATTAAAGAGGTTATGTTATACTTTTTTAATTATTTTATGTATTTTTTGCCCCCTATTGGGCAATTAAACAGTTCATAACTTAAATTTTAAATCAAGACTTTTTTGCACATTTTAAACCTACTCTTTGACCCTGAATATTAAATTGCTGCACCTCTAATAAGTCATCGTTGAGGTTTCTTTGCAGTTAACTAGGTACCTGTCTATGTAGAGTGACGCAGCTCACTAGGGTTTGGAACAGAGCCAGTGAGTTAGTGCTGCTTTTGAAGCAGACTGAGGCAAACCAGGATGGCCAATGGGCCTCTCCGCCTCTCCTCACTTGGTGCATGGATGTCGGTTTCTGGGGTGAAGGGGTCATGGGGCTCCATACTTTTTTGCTCGGCTTGGTAAGGAGGCACATGTGGGTACTTGGCCTGCTTCTTGATGTGGAAATTGACATTGTCCTGCTCCACGTTTATGTTGATGGAGGCGGCTGAGTCACTGTCCACTGCAGAGTGGAAACTGCTGACGGACGTTCTTTTGCTGGGGCTGGCCGAATCTGAAAAATTGTGAGAGGGGGCCAGCAAGTTGGTGAGGCAAAGACATACTGACTGCTATAGGGTGCTAACATTCTTGAGATACTTACTCGGTGTAACATAATCATTGTCATCAGCTAGCTGCTCAGTGTCACTGTCGTCAAACTTGATGTCTTTAAACCATGAAGGTTCAGAGTGTCCCTCCAAGGAATTCACACTCTCGCTGTCTGGAGAAGGGGTTTCTGAGAACTCTGTGCTCTGAAATTCAAACACACACAATAGTAATGTGATGACTAAAGGATGATAAAATCAAAACCAGTTTGGTTTTGTATAGTTCTCTTCACAATACTCAAGCCAAGTCAGAATCATTATTTTTTTTCCACTTCTTTTACCAACATCAGTCCTGTAACTACCAAAAATTAATTCATTTTCAGCATTTTAACCCTTTAAAACCCAGTTAATGCTTAGTAAATGATAAGAAGATTTTTTTCTGGATTATTACAGTCAGATTATTACAAACAAACACACACACACACACACACACACACACACACACACACACACACACACACACACACACTTCTCAGTACATACATACAAACCACACTGACATCCATACCAATACATCCACACAATTATAATCAAATTACTGTATTTCAATTCAATTGGCCTTTTATCATTGCTTTAATGGGTTTCAATGGGAACAATTTTGTTCTCAAGGTCTTAAGTCTTAACTATTTTTTGAAAATGTTGCAATGTTAGAAAAAATGCTATGGAAGTCAGTGACGATTGTCAACTGTTTGTTTACCAACATTTGAAAAACAGGTTTGGAAAAACGTGAGGGAGAGTAAATGATGACAGATTTTTTTTTTTTTTTTTTTTGGGGTGAATATCCCAAACACAGCCAAAATGAAAAGAAAAAAAAAAATGAAAAAGACAAAAAAATGTCCCAAAAAATGCACAAGAGTTAAACAACTGTCCAAATATAAACCTGCCACAGAATACTTCTTCTCACCTGGAGGGGGCGATATAGGGCATACTCATCACGGAAGATTTGATCATGATGAGTGACACAGTCAAGCCAGCGGCCATCTACCAAAGCCTGTCCAATAGCTATGGCCTGAGCTCTGTGTCGGAAGAACCAAGAGGAAATAAAACAATTTAATAGCATACAATTAAGCATCTGACCATGCTTGAAGTTGTAATGAACCGGGAATACATCTGTCAAAACCAGTTTTATTGGTTCTTACCTAGTTGAAATAGTGCCATTTCGTAAGAGCCAGTTGACCAGCTCTTTACCCACAATGCAGTTGGGGTAAGTGCGCAGCCAGTACCGATGGTCCTGGAACTCCATTCCTGTACTGTTGTGGCAAATTTTCTTCCATAGATCTTTAAGTTGAGAAGAATCCTACAAGATAACCAGCTGTTACAATAACAACTCGAAAGAGAAGTAAAGTTGAGGAGGAACCTGTAAAAGACAGTTGTTACCAGAAGGATCTTTCTCTCCTCTTCACTGTGGTCAATCTTGGATTGGGCCCGGCTGCTCTGTGGGCTAACTGAACTCTCGTAAGCAGGAGCCATGGATGAGCCGGAACGGTCCAAGGACAGGTTGGTCACACTAGCTGACCTTAACGCATTAAATAATATATTGTATTTATAGTCTATAAAAATAAGTGTTGAAATGAACAAAAATATCTTTGACTAAAATAAACAATAAACACCTTTTTCTGGCTGGTGACTTGCCCATATCCTCCTGGACTGCTGTAAGTCTGGAACTGAGACCACTGTTCTGAGATTCCTGATGACTAGAGTAATCACACATATACACACAAATAAACCTCAGCAACAGCTTAACCATTTCCCTGTGAAATACTACATAAATAAATGACACTCAAGCTATGCATGAAACAGAGTCACACTTAAGAGCAGCAGCATGTCTTCACTAGGAGTTCATGCAAAACAAAAGTAACACTAAAACTCACTTCTTCCTCATCCCAATGGAATTTTTTCTATGCATGGAGAGAGAAAGGAGAAAAGATGAGCATTGAGACAGACTCACAACACAAGAGCAGAAGGAGCCAGCTGATTGAATATCGGCGAGCAGAGGGAATTAAAGTTCATTTGCATTACAGTAATCCTGTGACTGTTTTATGTAATTTGGTATGTCAAGGGGGAAATTCCATCCTGAATGCAAAAACAAATTGGAATGATTTACTGTCGGATTAAAAAGCTTGGTGCAATAATAATTCATAAATGAGTAAACACACTGACTACAGTACAATAAAAACATACACGACATGGAGGTGTGACTACAACATATGAAAAAACAATATAGGTGTCCACCCTGTCTAAGTATTGTCTGCCAGTCCACGACGCTAGCAAGGTGAATCCCAAGAAAACATGTCCAGATCATATTTTACTCCAAAAATAAAAAAAGAAATTGCAGGTTACATTTTATTTTAAGCTGCCCTTGTTACAGTGTAATTATACATTTAAGTACTGAGTAATATTTATTAACTACATGTACTTACTATATAGTTAGGGTTGGGATTAGGGTTTGTTTTAGGGTTACTTGCATGTAATTTTGCATAATTAATTGTTATTATAATAGTAAGTACAAGTAAGGTGTAACAAGGACACCTTAAAATAAAGTGTTACCAAATTACATTTTGCATAAAGAAAATTGAACTTTTTAGGATAGTGAGTTTTTGTTTTGTAACATTACTTTCATGCGTTAAGCATTAAAAAGTTTTCGTTAATTTTTGCAATTCCAATTGTTTTTAAAAATGTATGATTTTTTAGGGTGAAATATAACCCCAAAAATCTTTATGAGAGGATTCATGAGATTTACCCAGCAACACACTTTACTCCATTTAAAACAATTTTAACAGCAAACTATTTTAATGGATATAAACATCAAAGAAATAACATCTAAACTGTACACTTTTCCTTGTGCATCCCATGTTATTTGTTAACTACAAATTTTGTTTCTATGCTTTAGATGAGGAACAGAAGAAAAAGCCTAAATCCTCAGGCAGCTACTTGACTAGATGGAAATGTAAGGGCCAATCCTCAAGTGAAAGATAAACAGCGAGAGCAATGATCATGGTAAGAAAGCAGAGTTTAAACAGAGCAGAGAAACACCAGAGGGATAAGGTAAAGTGAGCAGAAACAATGGAATAGATAGTGATATGTCTTATGCCCCTCCCCTTTTCTGATTCTCTCGGTGTTTCACCTTTGCCAAGCCAGGTCCTCTTCCAGGAAGATGTTCCGGCTGGCTTTGCGGCCCCCCACAGGTGTGCGTGGTTCGGTGGGCTCCAGAACACACACAGAGCAGGGCGAGTCTGACAGGGCGCTGAGATCTTCTCCGATGGAGCTCGAGTCAGCTGAGTGAGCGTAGCTCAATGCTATCTTACGACAGTATGTACAAGCCCGTAAATCACCTGCAGTATGGGGGAAAAAAGCCAAAAGAGACCAGATTAGAAAAGTTGGACAACCAAGATCCCTAGCAGAGAGCAGTTTGAACTAGTGTACCCTAAAAAGGGGTCCAAAACCAACCTGAATATAAGAATAACCAAAGTAACAGTTTCTCAGATAATGTAGTCTAACTGAACGTCACAATCAGAATAGTTCAGATTTTACAGCATAAAATATCTGCAAAATTAATACTGAAGAAAAATGTTGCTTTTTAGGTAGGTACCGATTCCTCCTAAAAGGTCAAAGTGCACACACATAAATTCTTACCTTTTTCAAAATCAAACCAGTTAGTCCACAAAGTTCAAAAGTCACTCTACAACCCAATTAAATCATAATGCAAAAATGTCAAACCACCGCAAACACACGCAGCATGCTAGAGGTAGTCTTACTCTTTAATCTGAAATAGCTGCTCATCTTCTTGTCGAAAGCCTCTTCAAAGAGGCTATGTCCACAAACCAGCGGTCAGAATGAGACCCTCGCTCCCCACAGTGAACACCACAACAACACTCACCCGTATAGCCCATGAACTTGCCAGGAATTTCCTGGTTGCAGCATCGGCTGCAGAAGATTTGACCGCAGAGTCGACAATGGTGACGGCGTCGAAAGGTTGTGAATTTCTCGTTGCAGTCATAGCACTCCTTACACTGGCTGTCCGGCATCCAGTACTGTTTCAGATCACTGTCCTGGAACATAGAAACATGATTAATATCTGTTACAATCCACTGCAGCCCACCACTTTTGTACTCTGTGGTGTATTGTGGAGAATGTGGGTAGGCTCTTTTGTCTATAAGCTTAGGGTCATCTGTATAAACATGCAAAAAAAAATACAGATACAGCTAGTTCACTGGAAATCAATACCTGACTTTTCCCTTCCATGATCTCCTTGAGTCTCTTGAGGGCTGTGCGTAGCTGGACAGCTGTTCGGGGATCGTGGCTGCCCAGAGGAGCTTCTGATTTCCGTCGACCCTCTATAAATGCAAAGAAACAAAAAAGCCCCAGTCAAATACAAAACAACATGCTAAACTTACTCTAAAGTACAATATACAGGTGAAAATGCATGACACACAAGCTCATTCAAAATCAAAGCCTGCAGTCAAATATCCACTAGCAGTCTTTATCCTGTCAATGACTGCTTATGTCAGCCGCCATAGGTCAGCGAGGATTTTCAGGAAATTTTGTGGGATTATGATTCTCATGAGTAGACTATGAATGAATAAAGCATGTGAAATTACTAAGACCAACAACTAAAGCTCATAACCAAAATGTTCAGCTCAAACCGTTGATGCATTCTTTCACATGCAACAAATGTGATTCATTTAAAACTATATGCTGCAAAATTCATTTTCTTAATCAGTATTTCTGTACGTCTTTCCAGTAAGCATATCTAAACATCCTTAAAACAAAATAAATATAACTGAGTGTAAGATTCATGTTTTCAGAGAAACAAGTTTACCTCAACAAATTTGCCAGTTGTTTGGTTGGGGATGTTTAAAATAAGACAAAGCTATTTGGCAGTGTGTTAAGAAAAAATAACCTACTGTAATTAAAGATATATTCTCTGAAAACAAATCTTAGTATATTTGTTTCTCAAGAAATTGTATATTGTTATTTAAAGATTTTTATTTCTAAAACAAAATACTGATAAAGAATTTGTTTTTTTTTTGCAGTATACACACAAAATTCAACTTGGTGTTGATGAATTGAAGCAGATTTTAGGTCTATATGAAACTGACTTCATACATATGAAATAGAATTAAGAATAATAAAGAATTCTCACCTTCCCAGTCCACTGTGAACAAAAAGGAACATACAACAACTTTAGCCTAAATGATTTCTGCATATGCAGTATTTTATCGTAAAACTCAATCAGCACTCACAAGATATTCAGCTTCTAGTCATCTTGAAATTTCCAAATAAAGAGTGATGGTTCACAATACTTGAATTATAGTCATAACTCCAGAATGTAGTTTTCCAGGTTTACAGCCAAACAAAAACTGTTTCTTGGATTTACTGAACCGTTGCCTGTATTTTCAGTAATAGTAAATGTCCAGTGGCCCTCCTGAGAGTGGTATGGATCTTATGAGGGCAGAGTCTAGCCTTCAAATCACTGTTATCTTCAATGATAAACCCTGTGAGAACCACGCTGCAGTGACTAGTCAAAGAGACCACTTACAGGATTGGTCTTTCTAACTCTAGCAAGAGCATGTTTTGAGGAATACAGAACAATCTAATGATTTTAGCATTCTCTTCTATAGAAGAACAGATACAATGTAAAAAAAAAAGAGTAAAAACCTTGACAATAACTGTGGACAGCTGAAAAAAGACAATTCTATATGCAGTCTTGTGTTTTTGTACCTGAAGCAGTGGATGTTCTTCTGAGAAGTTCGGAATGTTTCCTGTGGGGTTCGGAGCCATGTATGGAATGGGAGGGACTTGCCCAGTTGCGCCGTGGCCCCTGCGGTGATGATGAAGCCGACTGACTTTTCTCAGTCACTGAAGGAGGCCGTCCTTCCTCTGAACAATTAAAACCAACAGAAAAGCTCTGTCTCCGTCAAAAGGTCTAACATTTCAAATTTTGTGCTGATTGGCTGATTTAAAGAAAGAATTTGCATTGTGTTGACATTTCTTCTTTTAATCTTCTTTTCCTGAAATAATTTTTTCCCCAATTATTATTATTTTTTTCTATACTTGTATTTCCGTACAAAATCTAGACTTACCAAGTTTAGCAAGCTTTTTTGCTGGTGCAATGTTTGCACCTGTTTTTTCTAAAAGGAATGAAAGGGAGAGATTAGAGAGTTGATCACTATTAAAAAATGTACTTAAAATGAATTTAAATTTTTATGGATTATCATACTGATTAACTGTAAATGAATACATCAAGGATAATTTTCAAATTCAAAGAATTTGAATTCCTGACATTTCTCTGTTAGTATGTCAGAGTATTTCTTCAGCTCCAATGACCAGATCAAATATATTACCAAAACAAAATCATCAACACAAATGCAAATGTTGAACTTTTATCATAATTAGAGCACATGCAGTAGGAGTTTCACTTCTCTAGAGTGTTCTTAGGGCACATAATTTCCTCACAGTAAGCCGTTTACTCCTTAATGTAAAGTGAACTATTACTTTAATAGATATCATCTATTCCTTTTAGCCCTATGAACAGTTCTGAGTAAAACTCCTATGCGCTAAGTGGACAGGATGCACCTAAATATTATTTCTTAAAGCTTTATTACTTATTATAATTTCATATTAATGGGTCCACTTTCACTCTTGTACAGCAGCGCTTCCAGCAGGAATGTTCTGTTGATATTATACACAGGGACAAAAAAAAAAAAAAAAAAACTATGAGAGTTAAAAAAAAAAAAAACACACATGAAAGCTTGCAGAATGGGCACTGTGTTCTTGGTACATTTTGAGCAAAATCACATGACTGTTTGTTTCCTTCCACTGACTGTTCAATACAATTCCTACCACTGGATTTCTGGAGTTTTCAGTAAAGCACATTCTCTAAAACTAGAATGGGTAACACTTTATATTAGGTGGCCTTAACTACTATATACTTGCATCAAAAAATAAGTACAATGTACTTATTGTGGTCATATTGTATTGCAAAACACTTTTACTGCTATTGAGGTAGGATATGGGTAAGGTTAGGGACAGGTTTGGTGATTATGAGTAGGTTTAAGGGTGGGTTAAGGTGTAAGGGATGGGTCAACAGTGTAATTATAAATGTAATTACAGAAATTAATTACAGATGTAACTACATATAGGTACTTTTAAAAATATAAGTACAATGTAAAACCATGTATGTACACAATAAGTGCATTGTACCAAATGATTAATTTAAATGTAAGTACACAGTAGTTAAGGTCACCTAATATAAAGTGGGACCCTAGAATGGCTACTTCATGTAACCCTTGTACTTTTATTCCAGAAATCAAATTATTAAAATACTACAAATTTTTATGCTTTAAATGTGCAACCAAACAGTCAATCAAGAATACAAAGTACTATGCATCCAATTTCCAAATAAGTGCTATCGACCCATCAAAAAGGACTACATTCACATAATTTCATAAAGCAGTTTAATGGAGGATGATATCCATGAATCGTTGTTTGATGAACCTTTGAAACCAAATTCATTATATACAAAAAAGGAAATCCAGGTGCAGATGTTGATTACAACACAATGGCGTGAAAAAAATCTGTTTCACCTTTGCTGAAGCGGAACAGACTGACGAAGGAGCTGTAGGCAGAGCGCAGGGGCGGCTCATCCTGTTCGGGGGTCAGGGGTTTGAAGTGCGTTAGATGGGAGGGACTGGTGGGAGAGAGTGGCGGCTCGGAGCTCCAGTCCATCGCAGAGGACGAGGACGAAGCCTTGTCTTCAGCAGCCATGTCACTGCCCCTGAGGGACAATCCAAACCAGACTCAATCCAATCCATTTCCAAATACAATAATATATGTTTGATTATATGTGTATACTAAATAAACATTGGTTTGGTACCGTAAGAGTCTAATACCACTGGATACTATTGAGTCAGTAACTCTAGGCTAAAGCACTGAAGTTAATGCAGAAGTCAGTCATGTGAGCTATATAATGTGAACCTAGCTACAAAATACTACAAACAAAGACGTAATCATCATCAGACTACAAAAAAAAAAAAAAAAAAAAAAAAAAAAAAAAAAAAAAAGATCACAAGGCAGACTGTAAAAGAGAAGTTGCCTTTATAACAAAAGAACTTCTGGCCAATGTGATATCAGTTCAAATTTGGTATTTAAAAAAAATGTATAAGTGATAACCAATCACTAACATTACAGCATTTATTATCTCTTATCCACTCATTTCAGAAACATGATCGGCACTTGACTAACTAGCTGTAAGTGGCCAAGCGATATGGATAGAGGAATGGCACAAAAAGGCCGGAAAATGAAAACAACACAAATGTCATGTGATTCCTAGAGAACGGTACTATGGCGAAGGCCTGCTCTTGAATAATAACTATTTTATACTGACGTTACCGGTAAGAGCGTCCAATCAACTAACATACTTAATATTCCTGAGCCAAACCTTTGTCTCCGTAGGCTTCGTTAACATGCCAACCTCTGCCTTTCACCCAATCAGGTAAAGCCTATTCGTGAACCCGCCTAATACATTCAGGAACAAAGCCTTCGCCGTAGTAGGACACGTAAACTCGCATTATGCGGGCGGTTTATTATATTTATTTTAATCGCATACACGTTCAGCTACTTTTACTACTGTTAACCATGCATGTGCGTTATTATTACAAACACGGTAGAAAAGAGCTCCGCTGTGTTATTGTTTTAGCGAATTCATTACAGATCATGTGTGAAGTGGATGAGACACAACATTGATAATTTTAACGTAACGTTATTGCAAAATGCTCATAAGCGAATATATTAACACATAATAGAACGCAACAGAACAGATAAAAACAGATACATACTGAGCTATGTCACATTTAAGCAGTGATGCTGCTGTAGACTGTTGTTATCTGAAAGTATCTCATCCATTTAATCTGTTAGGCTTATCATTTAGACACATTCAGTTTTGCTTGTGGTTATCTAATAATATATATTTATCTCATAAGTTAGTTTTCGACAACAATGTCAAATTTCCTGTTTCATCTATTAAAGGCCCCAGGTAAAGTTAGCAAAGCTAGCTGTCTGATAAACTAATACCAACATACATGTATCATCACAGCATAACATAAATGTTAGACGTACCTGTGCCGCCTCTTTTACACCATGTCTATGTTCGTTGTTTAGAGATGTCATTAATCTTTAATTCATTTAACCGAAAGACATTTTCAGTTAATTCCACCCTTGTGATGTTCGGTGACTTGATCAGACCTGCTAAGTCGATCACAGAGAGTTCGAGCAGTGTTATGATCAGCGCTTCTCGTGAACTCCAAGTCAGGCATAGCTAATCGATCTTTTTTTTTTTTTAAATTAAAAAAAAAAAACAGTGCACGTGGCATTTTAAAATACCGTACTCATTATAATATTTTAGACATTTAATTAAGCTTCTAATCTACAGTTCAAGAATCCACAAACCACCTTCATATAAGCACACAGAATGTGTAGATACAGTGTCAAAATTTAATGTTTCATTTGTTTATTTAGAAAAGTCATATAGTCATATCTGGTCATATGTCAGACATCATTGGTTTAATGCTTGTATTTAGATTTAAATTTGTACAGGGGATGTGTATACGAGGTTAATAATAAATACGAAATTACAATACAACACGAAATTTAGAATAAAACACATAAAACAGCCAATAAGAAATAAAAGAAAAACAGTACCAAAAAAAAAAAACAGTAGCAAAAAGATTAAATTAGTTGTACATGCTCAGAACATTGACTGTAAAGTGACCCCTAGCGGTTATGATTCACCATTGAATCGTTATGAATTTAACCACAGCAGTGGCATCACTTAGGCAAATTCACCGAGAATATTTCTAGTCTTCCATATTTTGCATGAATTAGGCTTCATCTTCTGATGTAACTTTGTGTTCAGATTTTGTCTTCTCATCACATTCCTTTCTCTCATCCCTCATGTTAGTAGACAGTTCATGCTCGTTTCTTGCAGTTTTCTTGTTCTCTACCTTCTCATGTCTCTCTGCTGAAATTGGTGGCAAGGAGGATCCCTTTAATAACACATAATATGAAAAAAACTCAAGTCAAGAGTATGCATAATGTATAAGTATGCAGGAATACAGTATGTATAAATAAGTACAAGCATAGGCAAAAAATTATCAAATAAATATTACGTTTGCTTACGTGAGTATAACCGGACAATATCTGCTCTACTGTACATTTTAGTAATGATTTGCTCACGTGTGCTGCGTACAGACGCGGATATCTCCCGATGGTGTCCCTGAGCTCAAGGTTCCTGAGCCACTGCTCGTGCCACACCTGAGCGCTGTAACGCGGCCTGCAGGTGGACAAACTCTGAAGGATACGCTGATTCTCTTTAGTGATGCGAAGCAGCTCCTGCTGTCTTTTTTCTGAGCCAAGACTGAAACAGAAACCGTAAAGTGCGATGTAAATGTTTAAACATCATAGAAGTTATTGAATATTGAATATTATATTGTTGTATATATTATACCTTTTCTTTACATAGTCATTTCTACAGTCAACTCCCCCGCTGGTCTGCATTATATGGGACATTTTGTCGAGAAGCATGTGATTTTCTCTTTTGATTCTCGAAACCCGTTCTTCTTCAAGCTGGTTATGATAGACGAGAGAATGATTTTTCAAATTTGTTTACTAAAGATTAAGGAGCTTTCCATTTTTGACAGTTAAACGGTGGAAATGTCGACATCTGGTGGTAGTTCAGCGTTCCTACCTGTCGTTTCTTCAGTTTGACAAGAAGATGGTTATAGGTTTTCGGTGGAGTTGTGTTGATAGTTGGTTTTGCGGATTTTACCTTGACATATTATGCATATGATAACAGTTTATGCTGTACTTTTTAATATAACGAAAACCCTACCAAATAATTGTATAACATTTTACAAAGGAGCACTTCATGGTAAGCATGGTAACAACATGAAACACCAGGAAACCTCAGATAATACCACTGAATAATCCCAAACATATTTCTATTGTACTGTCCTAAACCAGCCACTTGCCATTTTACCTTGTTCTTGTGCATCTCATAGCAGTTTTTGTCCCATCTGTATTGCAGATATTTATTAACACAGGGCAAAACCGGTTGGTAAGCTTGATGTTGCATTACTTTGCTTCGCTATAGCCTGAATCCACCTGCACCAGAATCCACAATGAACAGATATGGGAGTTCAGTTTGAGTTTTGAGCCAGTCATGTGGTTGTTGCCATGGCAGCCATTCAGAAAGAAAGTGCAGCTTTGCTGGTCTGCATTTATGAAATGATACTCTCAGAGACAGCCACAGTGAATGGGACCCATTCATTCAGTTTGATGAACATTTCTTTTCCTAAATGCTTCTGCCTGCCTCTTGCCTGATATCAAAACTTTCCTAAGAAGTTAAAGCCAGCAGCTCCATTGAGAGGGCACCTTCACCCATTTAAAGGCTGGCCTATATAGTGTCCTTGTCCGATATGAATATTCTGCGTCCTGCAGGGCTCTGTTGTTTTAGCAGAGCAGCATGCGTGGAAAAGCTGGAAACCGTCTAATATACTTTGTGATCCCAACAGAATTTAAGCAACCTTTTAATATTGTGTAATCTTTTAAGAGGTGGTGCAGATCTCATATGCAAGTATAGGCTAATGTTATGTGATTTTTTTGTTTTGTTTTTTATCTCAAGGACAGTGAGAGTGGAGATTGTCCCAGCTTCCACTCCCTTTGTCATTTGACATTCATCTGAAGATGTGGGTGAATGGAAGTAGATTATTTCTGGTCACAATCATAGTATATTTTATTACACACACACACACACACACACACACACACACACACACACACATACACACACACACACACACACACACACACACACACACACACACACACACACACACACACACAAATATATGCGCCTTTCTTACACTCAAAGTGCTACAACATGGTAAAAACATAACAATGAAATAGTCAAAATAATGATAATTATAACTTAAAGACCTCACTAAAAAGATACTTTTTAAGTAATCTCTTAAAACAATCAAGAGATGGAGCATTCCTAATCAAAGAAGGCAGTGAGTTCAACAGCCTTGGAGCAGTACAAGAAAAGGACCTCCCTCCCATAGTTTTAAGTTTATAATGGGGTTGAAAAAGCGTAAGAGAGTCAGCAGAGTGGAAGGACCGAGCAGGTGTGGATGGTATAACCAAGTTACAATGTTACAAATATATTCTGGTGCCAGCCCATGTACTGCTTTATAAATTTAGACAAGAACTTTAAAATCAATACACGATTGTACTGGAAGCCAGTGTAGTTGAAAAAGTACAGGGGTAATGTGTTCATTTGATGACATGTAGGTCAATACACAAGCTGCAGAGTTATGTATATGCTGCAGCCTCTTGATTAAATTTGCTGGTAGACCTGCAAAAAGTGAATTGCAATAATCAAGCCTAGATGTTATAAAGGCGTGAATAAGCCTCTCAGCATCAGGCATAGAGAGAAAGGGTCTTATGCGTGCAATGCTCCACAGATGATAAAAAGCAAATGTTGTAATATTTCTAAAATGAGTATTAAAACTCAACTGTGCATCAAAAGTAACACCCAAGCTCCACACCTGCTCAGAAGGGGTGCTCAGGCTGTCATCCACTGTCAGTTTGACTGTATTACATTTATTAACAGAAGCTGGAGTGCCCATGAATAAAATCTCAGTTTTAGAATAGTTTAATTTAAGAAAGTGCTGTCTCATCCAAGCCTTTATTTCCAATAAACAAGCAGATAAAGTTTCAAGTGTGAGTGTAACATCAGGTTGAGTACTAATATAAATCTGGGTATCATCTGCATAGCAGTAATAGTCCATACCATACTTCCGAATAATCTGTCTAAGAGGCAGCATATAAATACTAAAAAGAATAGGACCCAACACTGATCCCCGAGGGACACCCTGTCATAATGGGACAGTCTGTGATCTATTTGCACCAGAATAGACAAATTGGGTACGTTCTGAGAGATATAATTGAAACCACTTTATATGATTTTTATGTCATTTTTGTCATATCCATTTAACTAACAAAAATAAATTCTGTAGTGACTTCATCTCCAAGAAGTTACATAATTTCCCTTTGAAAATAACTGCATCTGTAAGTAGATTAGTTCATGTATTAGTAGTCATTAAGCATTAGTGAATTTGAATTTCATGAATTCTGTATTTATTTATTTTTTGTTGGATTAGCTGGTTTGTTTACCTTATAGTTGTACAGTTGTTTAAAGAGCAAGGATATTAGCCATTGCTTAGAGAGGTTAATATGATGCCTTTATAGTAGTAGAGTTTAAAACCTGACAACAGTTGCTTAGTTACTTGCCTCTGTTGTATCGGCGTGGTTCATGTAAACATAACCTCTGCTGAACTGTACTCTTTTTGTCACTTAAAGCAGCAGTGATTGTTCATATAATGATTAAGGAAGTGCAAATAATTCTTTTGACTTTTGATTTAGATATCAGTGAGTCATCTCTTGGCCTTTTCTTCAGAAATGTCATATTTGTGCAGGTTTATGAACTGTTACAATATTGAGAGTGATTAACATATACAGGATTTGATGGTCTAAAGAATGCAACATCACTTGCGTTTGAACAGGAATCTAGATGCTTGAGGAAAAATTTAAATGGGTTTTAATGCTGTAAAGTTTCATAGACTTATTTGTGTGTTTGATATTACAGCATTTTTGTTTGATATCAAATTCACTGTTCAAACATTAGTTATCTGATATGCACAGGGCTACTTTAACTGTCACACTTCTTTGTGAAAATTAATGCCTGGCAGAGTTGCCTCAATACATGTTAGGCTGGTTTTTTACTGTATGACAACTTCCTTTAGTATTAGTCACTCATTCTCCACTGAGGACGGAGTTTATTGCCTTGAAAATGGCTTCATGATTTAATCACAGGCAATAAAATGTTACGTGTCTAATTTGTAGCTTAGGTGAGTAATGATGCTGTCCAGACTGCTGTGAGCAGGATTACAAGACGGTGAAACTCTCAGGAGACAGTCAGACTTCTGATAGTTTGACTTTTATTTATTTATTTTTTAAAAGGAAGAGTTGATTCAGTGCCAAAAATTCATACATATGTGATGCTCTAAGATGATACCTTGTGTGTATGATTGATCAGATGGTAACAAACAGACTTACTTTGTAATAAGTTTGATCAAGATTTTGGTAAATATGAAAAAAAAAAAAGGTGAAATTAGCAAGCTTTTCTTGAGGATTCTGTATTGAAAAAAAAAGAATGACTGACTGACTGACTGAATGAATGAATGAATGAATGTCCTGCCTGTCTCCTTGAGCTGAAAACATGGCTTACAAATAACTTCTTACATCTCAATAATGATAAAACACAGGTTGTTCTGTACGGATCAAATGACAAAACTGACTTGAGCACTATCGGTTTGGGCTCTCTTACCCCGTAAAGTCCACGATGCTAAAAATCTGGGTTTTATACTTGACTGCGAACTAAAGTTAAATAAGCAAATAAATGCCACTGTGAGCTCTGGCTTCTACCATCTTCATAGATTAGTGAAGGTTAAAGCAGGAAGAGTTTTGACACTGTCGTACATGCTTTCATATCCTCATGACTCGATTATTGTAACTCGCTTTATTATGGCTTGCCAGTCTCATCTACATATACATCGACTTCAGTTGGTTCAAAATGCGGCTGCCCGCTTGCTCACGGGCATTGCTCATCATTTGCTTTTACGCTCGCTGCACTGGTTACCGCTGCAGTACTGTATTGAGTTTAAAATTTATCTTTTTGTGTACAAGGCTGTAAATTGTCTTGCTCCTCAATATCTTTCAGAGTTGCTTACTGTCCACAATCCTGTCAGATCAATGAAATCTCAGACTACACATATGTTGTGGGTTCCCAGAACAAGACTAAAATGCAGGGGAGCATTCTCTGTTGCTGGTCCCAAATTATGGAAAACTCTGTCTCTATCTATCAGAACTGCTTCTACAGTGTCTGAATTTAAATGTCTATTAAAAACTAATCTTTTCTCTCGTGCTTTTAACGATAGGTGATTGGGTGTTTTAAGGTTATATGGATTTTACTATTATATTTAAGCCTATGTAATACTAATTGCAGCGATTAGGTCTGTGTATTTTTTAAATGTTGTAATTAAGTTTTTGTTTTATGTACAGCACTTTGGTCAACTAAAGTTGTTTTAAATGTGCTTAATAAATAAATTGAACATTGAAATAAATAAATAAATAAATAAATAAATAAATAAATAAATAAATAAATAAATAAATAAATAAATAAATAAATAAATAAATAAATAAATAAATAAATAAATCTCAAATGAGTTCTTGTCAGTTTCTCAGTTGCTTCTCTCAGAAAGCAGTGAGACTGAAAGACTTTTGCTTAAGTCTCAACATTTTCTCCTGACAAATAGACTTTAGCAGTCTCATGATTCAGAAGATGTCAATAATATCTCAATTGTCCTCAGATTTGCCAAGATATCAAAATCATCAGTCAAAAGCCAGAGATTTCAGTTTCCAAGACCAAATTATCTGAGCCATGTGATCCACATTATTTATCTCTCTACTCTTACTATATGTCAGCAATTGACTTATTTGTGTCTATTTTAGTTTCTTATAGGGACTTTCAGAAGGAAAATCTGAAACAAAGTTAAGTTAATGCTTAAAAGATTTATGACTGAGAGCTTCTTTAAATCTCCAGAGCTATGACAGAGCAACATTTCAGGAATTGGATTTGCTCTGGGATGGTGTATGGCCTTTTTTAGCATAGGGTTGTTAAACTGTTAGACTTAAAAGCAAGCTTTCTCTGCATTCTGTCATTATCATTATGTTCCGATGTAATATTAATGATCAAGAACGTATTATGCTTGCCATAATTATAAACTCCTAATTTGTGCCTGTTGTAGGATGAGTCAGATTATAGGATGAATCATCTTCTCTGATGATGTGACCTGGAAAGGTTGCATTTTTCTTTCTGCTTGACATACATAAGTTGCTTTCCTTCCTTATCAGTGTCTTGAGAATCTGTATGCAAAGGGACCGAAAGCCTGAAAAAGTCTCAACGGTGGCGATGTTCCAGTAAATTAGCTCCAGGGAAACTCAGAAGGGAGCGGGCAAAGCCAGGCATCATTAGCAGAAAGCGTGTTTGGTAAGCTCCTTTCCCCACAGATGATGCCCATGTGCAAAAATTCCCTCTTGCGCAATTGGACCTGTTGGTGTCTAATTATCAAGAGTGGTGTATGATCTATTCCTAGCCTTCTGCGAACTTCAAGAAGCAAATGAACATCGATTGTAGGAACATACGCCATTAATGATGGCCAATGTAGACGTTTGTTCAGTGCTGTGAAACAGAAAATTGTCCTGTACTGTTACACTAAACACTGCCAGCACTGAAGAGACATATACATGAATGCTAGAAGGATTTATCCAGTAATTATTTCCACTCCTGCCAACATATGTGAGGAGGAAAAGCAGTCAATGCTCATTATTTGATTTTTAATGCCTAATTTTGTATTAATATTGTCGTCTGTTTTCTTCTAATGTCATGGAAGCTGGAAGCGTGGCACACTCTCAAGACATTTCAACTGGCAACGTTGCCTGATACAAATACCCATTGTTCCCTGTTGTTTTGCAGGGGAGCACTGGTCTCTACTGAGAATGAAGAGCCAGACGTGCTCCTTTAGGAGCCTGTGAGATCTGTGTTTTTCTCTCACTGTGATGGAAAGTGATCAAGGCAACGGGTCCCAGGAGAGGTAACGTCTAGTGATGGTCACATCCTCGACAGGATCACTCGCTGCTGAGGAGACATGTTTAGGATGTGTGCTCTTATTAAAAGTGTAACTGAAAACTGTGTTGTCTGATGCCCAGTATTTCTGGGTGTTTGAGCCAATAGAGCCTGTGCCAGCTGTTTACATATGCATATCAATAATGCAGCAGAGGACACCATGAATAATAACTTAATTTTGATTTTTTTTTAAATTTGGAAATTTTTTCTAGATCTCTAGAGCAAGCATCTAAAAAAAAAAAAAACTGCTAACCTTAAGTATTAAACTTTGGCATCTCATGTTCTTGGAACAAACATACTTTTTTGTAACTGTTTTATTTTATTTTGTTTTAATTTGTTAGTAGAGACCATTTATTTATCTATGTATGTATGTATTTAAGTTATGGATTTTCATTTATGGTGAACACATTTAGAGTGAAGTGACATGTTATTGCTTGTATGACAAATTTTTGTAAAAATTGAAAAAGCATTATGCGAAACAACTAATGAGCAATTGTTTCCAAGGTACGGTGTTAATTGAATAGGCGTTGTACAAAATATTATACAAAACAATACATGTTCAATACTGAACAACTCAGAATTGAGCATTTTAGATAGCCATGTAATTTTATTTTAGTACTTCAATAACCCAAAATGATGTAAGGATATTGCATGTTGCATACAGAGACATCAAATGATTGTGTGTGTGTTTTCGAAATCATAGATGGTCTTTTTGAACTCCGATTTATTTATATGAACAGTATTTTACTGTTTTTACTAAATATATGCATCATAGTAAATACTGTGTACATACTGCGAACATCAGCCAACTGTATCCATGTTGAGTGATGGAACATGTTGCTCCTTTCAGTTTGAGCTGGTTAGGACCCTCCCCGAGAGATGAATATCATGGAGCATGAGCAGTTCTTATTTAGAACAGCATCTTTAAAGTACTGCTGTGGGGAAATATCCATGGGCTTAGTCAAAGAACTGCATATGTCAAGTCATCTGATGGAAGGGTAAAAAGTGCATCAGCAGCGCAGGGACGGTGAGGACGATGGACAAATATGCCCACCATATCCATTGCGGCTTAATCACTACTCTGCTTTTAAAGCATCTCTGACAGTAAAAGGTCTAACTTGCCTCAGGCTCTACCAAGGGACAGTTTTTTTTTTTAACGTTTTATGTTTCACTTGCATTACGCTCTCACTCTTGGGTACTTTTGGATAAATTGCATATTTCTATAATCCCACAATATTTCATCCTTCCTGCTACACAGCCTCAATTTCCAGTTGATCTGGGCCAAATGTATTGCCAAACAAACAGGAATAAGCATTCGAATGGATTGACAAATTCAATCAAGGTTCTGTGTTTGACAGAAGACAGTTTGTGGATCTGATAGTAAAATGCTTCACTATATGAAACACTATGCAAAGAACTGGTCCAGGTAGAGACTTTTAACACGCATAATAGTGACACAAATTGAAATTAATGTAGAATCAAACCCAAAGACTGTAAAAGCAGGCTTATGCCAGCACTGATGCCTTGTGTCATTCTGATAAAACATCTCTAAGTGACTGTTTGAAGAGGTGCTGTTTCATATGTGTGTGGGATTTGGCAGGTTCAGTACTCTTGCCCTGTTAGTCATACTGTGGGGGCACTTGCACTTTATTTGCTTTTATGAAAATGAACAAAATACTCTAAGATCTTATTTTCACCTAGTACCAAGGTGATTTTGTAAACATGGTCAACAAACTTTTTGTTTTATTCTCAGAGATGGCTGGGTCAGCTTTTTCATTATTTGTATGAAAATGCTTTTACATGCACAGTCACGTACTGGATTTATTTATTTATTTTTCGCAGGGAAGGTCAGGCCCGATATGTGCGGTCACCCAGGGTCCCAACATACCCAACATTCATTCAAGTGAATTGTACTGTGGTGTCATCCAGTGGCTAGTCATTAGTAAATATGGAAAGGACAGACTGGAGGGTTGTGCACACATGAACAGGCAGAGAGGATGTTTAGACACTGTGCTCATCAAATAAGAGTCATATTAAAGCTTCATTTGCTGCCCATGAGCCTTTTCCATTAAAGGGAAAAGTTTTGATATAAGCTGTGGGAGTTAAAATAAAAAAAATAAATAAAAATTATATCCCTTACATAACTCATAATGATATGGGGTTATGAGTTATGTAAGGGATAAAATGCAGTCAAATGGTCATTATCATAAAATTGATGATGTGATCAGGATCTTAAAGGGATTTCTTTATGATAAAGAACAGCTGACTGTACATTATGCCTTTTATTACATGGCTGCTTGGCAAATAAATAAAAAATGGCTTCATTCATTTGAGTTGAAATTGTTTAATTATATGAGTAAAAAAGAGTCAGATGCAGAGTGAGACCACAATATGTCCAGATTAACCAATCAGAATAAAGTATTCCAGAGTAATATATTTTTACACTTCCATTTATGTAAAGATTTTGCACGTTGCAGGTCTTTAAGCTAAGTTTATTTTTATTTTTAATGTTTAAATTATTGATGCAAAGGTAAAATGCACCAATAACAACACATCTTAATCTTCCAGCATGAGCAATTTACTGCATAATTAAAAAGAAGTATAATAATGAAGCCTGACAAAATTGTCAGAGGATCTTCCCTAGGGTGCAATGATGTTTTACATTACATGAAACAGATCAATACTAGGTCTGGCATGAGAGCAGAGAAGAAAACCTCGGTACTGCATTACCGCTTAAACAGACAGTCTCTGCAGACACTTATCTGCAAAATCAGGGCAAAAAGTAGTCTTTCTAAAGTGTTGTTACCAAACTCCTTGTGCCACAATGATTACAAGCATGGTTCAAACAGTGACAGAGCAATAGTGTTCAAATTTGATGCACTTTGCCCATCTTTTAAAGATTTACAACAATGGGTTGTTGCTTTAATCAGGGAAGTGGCCTTTGCTTCGGTGACTCATAGATTTGGGTTTTGTGATCATCTTGTAGTGGGAATGATTGGGTTGTGTCAGACTTTCTGTGGGGAATTTAGTCAGGAAACATTGAGCCTCAAAGGGGCCCACCTCCCTGAAGACCTAGACATCACAGAAGAGTGGCAAGTCTCGGGCTGAACAAAAGTAGGTCGTTAAAGTAGATTAATGCAGTAAATCAAAGTGTGGAGCATCCTGTTAATTGAACACTGCTCTTTTGTTTTGTTCTAGGAAAACAATTATGCGAAAGACCCCATTATCAAAATTACAAGGAATCTGTTATTTAAGCAGGTTATGATACAACATAGTTGTAGAAGATTCATTTTTATTATGTGCAAATTTATTTTCCTTATAATGTTACTTTGTTGGTAAAGAGGCACATTTAAGTAGGCCTACATTGTGTTGTTGCAACGCCTACATTAATCATCAATAGAAGGTTTATGTTAAATTATTAATAATTGGCTAGATTGGAATAGATTTTTGGTGCATACACTCTAAACATGTTCTTTATAAGAATCAATGGTTCCATAAAGTACCTTTAACATCCACAAAACATTTCCATTGCACAAAAGGTTATTCTATGGAAAATGTTCTTCAGATTATTAAAATGTTCTTCACACTATTAGAAAAAGTAGTTCAACGAAAACCAGCTTTTAGGACCTTTATTTTTTAAAGAGCTTAGGTGTTGCGTGATGCACAGCGTGCACAGTTTTCTTCCTTCTAGAACATTTCTACGTTCTACACATTTCTACAAGTAGGCGACTTAATCGAAAACATAATAGTGCTTTATCCAAATAAATATCCATTGACTGGAAACGAATGAAACGTAAAATTCCGCGAGTGAAACACTTTTGAGCAGTGACTCAAACAAACAGGTCTTTTGAAACAAGCCGTTCAAAGGAACCGATTTCATTCACGAAACATTTGTAAATAATGTTGAGAGTAAAACTGTAAGGTCTTTTTTTCGTTTTCGATTTATTAAGCAGATTTGAACGTGGGGAAATGTATCTGGCGAAACAAACACAAAGGTTTTCAATTATGGTGGAATCATACTGTTAGGCTACTCAATGTTTTATACTAAAATACACGTACCACAACACCTTAATTTATCAAATGTAATCGAGAACATACTGATGATAGACAAATATTTACTGCTGCAAGTGCAGTAGAATGAAGCGTAAAAATACTTTTTGAGCGATGATTCAAACGAACCGCTACACCGAAACGAGTCGTTCAAAAGAACCGATTCGCTAAAATGCATCGGATTTCCCAACGCTACTCTATGCCGAAATGCCGAAAGCGTCAGTGATATGCCAGAGCCCAAACCACGTGTTTTACGTAATGGAAAGGCAATATTTCAATTCAACCCCTCCTCCTTCTTGTCTATATCCAACACAGATCCAAGGCAAAGAGGAATACGTGCGAGATACTTTTCGGGAGGCAACGGGATCAGTAATGCACAGGTGAAACATCAAGCCGCACTCCAACCGCATCCTCAGCATCAGCATGAGTGCAGTGCTTTCACATTGATGAAAGCTCATGGATATTACTGACCAGCAGCAGCAGCAGCAACAGCAACAGCAGAAGCAGCAGCAGCAACAGCAGCAGCAGCAGCAGGTTTTAGGAAGACTTCCCTGAGAAACACTGAGCTGATGCTGGAAATGTGCGCTTTGCTCGGAGGTATCGCTGCTTTTAAATGGGATGCATCCCCTCCAGGCTTCTGATGCCGTGCACATCCATCCACCCTTCATTTGAGTGATGAACTAACAGGGAACGCAAAGATCCGCCGTGTCTTTCACGTTAGTTTATAACGGGCTGCACGTTCCCCCTCTGCAGCACATGCAATTTATAGAGTATCTATTTTTATGACCGACCAACCTTTATTACTAAGAAGAATACCTTTGTTTTGCCAGGTCTAAAGAGAATATTTTACCTCTTGCATGAAGACGCTTGGATAGTAACACATATTTTTCTATGATACTACTGGAAAACTGAGCATCCCATTGTGTTCTTATTATTATGCAACCGCAGGGATCTGTTCTTTATCAGGGTGTCTAAGCTGTTGGATCGCTCCTCGCCCAAATCAATGTGGTTTCTTTGGAACATTTTCAGCAAAGGAACGCATATGCTGCAGTGTCTTTGTGGCAAGAGTCTTAAGAAGAACAAGAACCCAAGTGGTAAGAGCCATTGCGTCTTCTGCCCCTCTCTGTGTTCTGATCTGCAGTCAAATTTGTGCAGCAAGTCAGTGAATGCAGGCAAGCTGAGGATAACTTGAGCTCTAGTGGTGAGACCAATCACAGATATTACAGCCGAAGGCTTTAACATTCAACTTTTTTCAACTAAATCCCACAGGTATGTAGTGTTAAGACAGGTCGAACAGTCTTACTCGGGCCGTATGTGTGTGAAACAGGCTTTTGGGTTCATTTTAGGGATGCTGCAGCATCCTTCTCAGTCCTGCATCACTTAAAGTGATGCTGCTCTGGCTTTCGTGTGCAGCATTTGTTCTTATGTGATTATGTGCAGTGCAAAGACCTCATGTCATTTGTCTCTTTCTCTTCGTTAGGAGATCATTAGCTTGCAGTTTATTCCAGTCAAAACATACGCACAGCTGTATGTTTCTCAACAAGATGGATACAGTTCAGTTTGTTCGACACACATTCCCCAAAAACAAATCACAACAAGGCGGTCTGCAGGGCACACTTGCGCAGTTTTAATTTAACAAAGCTGTTGACAAATACGGACACAAAGGAAAACTGTGCAGAGCGTGAGGGGACGGGTGGGAGTCCTAAGTTGATGTTGACACCTTCTTTCCTAGACGTTGACACTGCAGCGTAGTAGATCATAGCAGTTTTCCCATGCTGACATAACACATTTTTCCATTGTAGTTTAATGGATGCTCTGTCATTCTTGACACTGTAATTGCTTTTATTATAGTACTATAGCACATCATTGTATATTCCAAAAGCATTGATGTGCAGTGACAACGTTTGATAAGTTTGATCTACCAACTTTTGAGAACAATTTTTTGGCTTTTTGATATAAAAGTCCTAAATGATGTGCGAAATATCACACGTTAATTGATTCGATTAAATCCTGCAGATATTTTAATGGTTACACAGATAAGTAAAGAGCTCATTTATCAGGCAAATCTCTATTCAACTGAAAGCTGTTACTGTAAAATACAGTTTAGGACCAAAGTTTAATCACATCTAGCAGTGATTGTCTCTCTCTAGCAGTAATGTCCAGGGTGACGTGTTCGTAGTGAAATGAAACCATCATTTTCTTTACTCTGTCAGTGATTAGAAGTAGCAAAGCGTGAGGTTTTTGATTAGTTTACCATGGCTATTACGGTCTTAGCTGCATAACATTAATGAAGAGAGCAGAGTGCGGCCGGGGCCTGCTGGTTATAGTCTACGGCACACAGACTGTATTTTTAGAAACACAACATGCAGCAGGGGCCGCATGAAGTGTAATCACTGTAGTTTAGTTGTGTTGTATTCAACATCTCAGTCATATCATTTAGCACCTTCTTATATGCAACGTTCCCTTGATGATCCTGGTTCTTTTTTTAGGGAGAAGTCACAGGCAACGATTTTCCAGAGTTTTAAAGAGAGGTTTCAATGGCTGCCTTCTGTTCCAGCAGATGGCACTTTCTGATAGCCTTGTGTTGGCTAATGTTTTCCTGGCAGGGACAAAGTCTTGCACTTGGCAATGTGGATTGCAATGAAGGTTTGTGTTTGCTGATGCTGTAGGACTGAGGTAAACACAGGTTGGTTCTCAACCTGCTGGAATCTGTGCGGCGTTACAGAACTTTCTCCCTCGGGATGCAAGTGAAGGGCTGCATATAACCTTTCATTCATGAATGCCTGTAATGGCTGCAGTTTAGTTTGTAGTTTATGAGTGTATAAGACTCATAGGATTCGCTTTCACATAGACAATCTGTTCTCAGATGGCATTTATTTATAGAATAGTTTGTCATAACGCTGTTAGATCATTCTCCTGTGCAGAATTGGCAGACTGGATCCTGTTGTGAGTTCTGGTGGTGAAAAAATATTAAATGAGAGAGCTTGTAGACACACACACACACACACACACACACACACACACACACACACACACACACACACACACACACACACACACACACACACACACACACACACACACACACACACACACACAAACTTTTTTCCTGCATGTTTCTGCATCACAACTTGTAGAGAAGCAAAGAAACATACACACATTCAGTTCAGACTGTATACCAACTACTGAGACTTTTAAAGGAACAGTTCACCCAGAAAATGAAAAATGAAAAAAAAAAAAAAAAGTTTATTTATTTTTTTATTTTTTTGAATTTATCATACACCCTTAAGTCAATCCAAGAATCAAGACTGTTTGAGTTATCTTTAGTTTATGCATGAACAGCTTGCAGCAAAATTGCACCAAAACACTTGTGCGTGTGTGTGTGTGTGTGTGGAAATAATGTGACATCCAGTTGCTGAATTAAACAGTATGATGCATTAGTCCATTTATCTGGCTGTTCCTCTAGTTTGTAACTCTGTTTATTGTGGGATGGATGTATTATGTCTCATTGTGTGGACTCTCACTGACTATCAGTACAATCTGAGATAGTGGTCCAGTCTTGCTGTAAGCCATCCTTCGTTTTTTTGTTCTTTTGATCAAAGCTTCCACAAACCCTCCTTAAAAGCCCAAATTGTCTGCTACCTACTAATCCACTGTGGTCAAAACAGCGGCAGTAATAACTCATAATGGAAATTTCATGTTTGTCAGGGCCGTTTCTTTCTCCATTTAAAATTAAAAAATGTGGCTCATAGAGGAAACACAAGAATAACATTATAAACACCATCTTTGTCACATATACAATGAGTGAATATTTTGCTTTAAGGTAAACAGTTAGCTTATTTTGTGCTTTATAGGCCTTAAGGCATGGAATGGGGAGAGAAAAAAAGTATTTTTGGAGGTTCTTACCTGTGCATAATTTGCATTTATGATGTTAGGGTGTTGTGGGTGATTGCCTGAGCATGACTAAGTAGTTGCTAAGATGCTCTGAGTGATTTTTAGTTTGTCGCTATGTGGTTACTACTGCAGAGTAGAGGGTGATTGCTTAGGTATTGCTACAATAGTCTCAATAGTCCATGCTCATGTTTCTGTAATTGCTTGTTCCAAAGATATGACTTGGGCCCGTCCTTTAATTCATACATGATGTGATGGAAGCTGAAGTCTTCAGTGTCACATTAAAAATCATTCTTATGCTGATTTGGTGCACAAGAAACATTACTTATTCATGTCAATGTTGAAAACAGTTGTGCTGCATAATAGCTTTGTGGAAGCTACTTTTTTGAAACCCTTTGAGTAATACAAAGTTCGAAAGAACAGAATTTATTTTAAATGGAGATCTTTTTGTAACATTATGGATATCTTTACTGTCACTTTTGATCAATTTAATGCATCCTTGCTGAATAAAAGTATTATTTTGTAAAAAAAGGAAAAAAAAACTTACTGACCCAAAATGCTTGAACAGTCGTGTATGATTTATAATATCTAATAATGCTTAACACTGTTTATTAATCAAGTGTTATGCAACAAGTTTTCAGGTAAAAGTAATTTCTTTATACATACTTAAAGTGAAAGTACTGAACATATTTTATGCATAATAAACTGTACATGGAGTGGGTTTTTGGACCAATAAGATTTAACAGTGGGTTGGGCTGTACAGCTCAGTGCTGCAGAAGTAGAAACCAGGTAACTGTACTTTTGCTCGTTGCCTTTATGGCTAGTTTAGACTCAGATTTACATGCAAGGGATCACTTGTAGATGTATTGTATTGTGTCTGTTTGGACGCAACACCGTATAAACATGATTACCTTGATAGTCCACTTACCTTGTTTCAACCACTGTGCTTATTGTCGTAACTCTGTCTGAGCATTTAGAATTTTTTTGACTGTGTGTAGTTTGAACGGCTAAGAAATGTGCTAATACCTTGAGTTGCTATTTCCATGTCAGCTCGAATCTTGAGTCACATCCTACAAATACTGGCTAGAGAGCACTTTATACTTTTCTGTACATCCAACTAAATTACAAGCAAAATCAAATCTAGGCTTCTGCTGTAATCGATACTCTTTCACTTTGGCTGCCAATCTGACCCTCATCCATATAACTATCCTTTTCATAGTGATGTCCAGTGCAGGTAAAGGTGCCCTTGAATGTCTAGATGCTCTGCAGTGCTGCCATTAGTGCACTTTAAAAATTACAATCCCGTTTACAAAACTTAGCTTGTGCTGCCTTATCTGCCAAGGCCTCGGATTTTTCTTTTAACATATGACACCCTGTTATAACATGCTCCTAAATGTTCACGAAATAGATATTTCACTGCAATGTGCTGCAGTGAATCTCTGAAGAGCAGTTCAAAGAATTGTAATTGTATAGTATTTTGTGAATGTTAGTACTTGTTTTTTAGCTTCCTAATTATTTCCTTTGTGATTCCCTCTCAACAGACTAACTATACCTCTTGCCTGTTGTGTTAATCGGGGACTCTTGACTAGGTTAAAGGGGGTGTCACTGACGAGTGACTAGAGGGCTTTAGTGGAATGGATGCTGTCAAATGGCCTGTTCGGGGTATTTACACTGACAGTGATTTACAGCAACAAAGTGACCAGACGTCATTCATTTTCAGTGACAGATTTGAGGCGACATATGTGACCATTGGCAAGGCACCAAAGTTGAGCAGAATTCAACTTTATGCAAATGCACAGCAATTCAACATGTCAGCTAGCGATGTGACTGGGCAATATGCAACAGTTGGATACTGCAGTTGTGGTGGAATACTCATTAGCAACAAACAATACAACAACTTGCCAACAATGCTTCTAATCTAACAGCATTTTTAGTAGTGTGACAGTAACTCAAAACTTTGTCTGTGTATTGTAGATGTTTTTTTTCTTACTAGCGTGACAAAGTACTGTATTGCTTTATTTGTTACACTGTATTGTATACAAGTGAGCTTAGGAAATAATCAGAAACAATCTTGAATGTTCTGTCTCAAGTGTTGTTGTGAAGTCTGATTCATTTTAGTGAATTGTTGTGTTCATTTCAACTAAGTGGGGGGAGAAAAACCTTTCTGAGTCACCAGTTTTTAGTAGAAACATAAAGGAAACTTGAGCAATTAATGGTAGGCACTGCTTTAAAACTTGAGCTTTCCAAGCTATTCATAATATAAAGTAGTTTCCTCTAAATTTAGATCAATGCAGTGGAATATGATGTCAGACAGCTACAATACTTTAGTTGGGGAAAAATGAAATCTTGAAAAGTGTTTGCTAAGATAATGTTTTAGAAAAGACTTTGTTTAGCCATGTGATCTTTGTATAAGCCCTTTATATTATCTGTGGCAGATTACTTTTTTGTCAGCATTAGAGTAAATCCAGCTACAAGTAAATCATCTCTCTATTTGGGTGCAAATTTTGTAAATTATACCCTGAACTTTACAAGTTCATTTATGTAGACAAAATACTGTACAAGAGGTGATTCTTGAAATAAGAGGATGTTTTTTTTTTATCCCGTAGTATGATTTTATTTTATTTTTTAATGAACAGTCATTCTAATAGCTTTAAGGTTAAATGTCATATTGCATGTAATGCAGATGAAAACAAGGTTGTGAGGCAAGGTAGCATGCACTTTATAAAAGTCCTAGATCACGTAAAATTGTTTTAAGGAGTTTTTGTCTGCTGTAAATCTTTTTTTTCAGACAGACGTTTCGTCAGCTGAATAATTTTTATGTTGTTAAACAACAGTACAATCCATTGATCACACTTTTCATTCCTATCACAATTTATATGGCGCTACCCTGACTAAGGTCTATTGTGTCTCTTTAATTACTTTCTCCGTTTTTTAAGAGGCCGGGAATATTCAATTTGCCAATATCTCACTATTTTGGGGTGGTCTCTTACATTTTAGCTTTTAAGAACCAGAGTTTGCCAGAGTTTGAGAATTTAAACAGTTAACTGTTAAGTTTAATAGTTAACTGGCTGCTAGCTTACTTCTTGTGTTAGCAAGTCCAAGTTTTGCCGAAAACTCTCATTATCATCACACTCCATGTGGAAAAATCCACACCACCACACATTAAAGAGAAAGTCATGATCTTATCATGTGATGAAGAAGATTCATTTTTCAAGGTTTCAAGTAGTCAATTGCCTCTAAATGAAAAGAATCACCCAGGAAACATTGCAGACAGTGAGTATGTCATAATTGGTAAAACACAGCTGGGTTTCTTCTCATAGTGGCACAATGAATCCTGTTCTCACTGCTCATCACTCTCCCAAACTACTGGCCCTTAAACTGTTTCTTTCTCTGTTGTTCATAGCCATGTCAGCATGTTTTTCTATTAGTAAACTAGTGGTTTCTGCTATTTCAAATGTTTCCTTTTCTTTTAGTCATAGCCTTGTCAGCATCACCTCTTTGTTAGTGAATGTCTTTCCTGCGCACTTTGCACTAAGGGGTAAAAAAGATCTTGCTGGGTTGTAATATCTGAATAATGCTGAAGTATATTTGCTTCATGCAATTCTCATGTTTGTGCAGAAAACATTGTTGCTGTTGGAGTAATATTTGAAATCTACTATATTGCAAAACGTACTAATTAGAAAAGAGCTGAAAAAATTATTATACAGTGTCTTTTTTTGTCACGACGACAACAGCAGTTTTAATTCCATTGTGTCAATGTAATGAAATGTTAGCGGTGGTTGTTGTACGACTAAAAGTCCTACTTTTTGAGCTATTTTGCTCAAATAGCCCACAGTTGTCTGATGTAACTGATTGCTGCATTTGCAGCATGCTGCAGGGTTAAAGAGTTGTTCTTAGTCTCCAAAAGTGCTTCTTCCACTCAAAGCTGTGTTTGCCGATAATATTCATGGCCTGTGTCATGTTTCTCTCTGGCCCCATTAATGGAATAAACTTTACATATAGAGCAGTCCAATTAAAACAAGGACGGACCATGGCCCCTCTGCAACACATTAGACGCAGTGGACATTTACATAAAGCTGCCATCAAGTTGCTCCTGTGGCTCCATGCTGCAGCGCCACATGGCACAGCAAAGCAGGCAGAGTTTGATTGCTCTTGGCCGGCTGCCCTGGAAGGTGGCATTAGCCTTGATACCCTCAGAGGACAAAGCAAGTGTTCTCTGTACTTGCATCCATCAGTGTTCAAGGGTTAAACAACAGTCTGGATTAGTATGTGTGCCATTATCATAAGTGCAACATGTGGCATCATAACATCGTACTTTCATGTGGATTCAAATACCTCTCTCTCTTAGTTTATAAGAAATCTTCTGATTTTAATAATATTTTTGCACGAAAAGAATAATGTTTCCTATGAAATAATTATTCAGGAGAAAGCTTCACACGAATTACCAGTGACTTTATTAAGACCTAAAACATAATCTAACTGTTTAATTTTTTTATTATTACTTTATGGCATAATAAATTTTGCAAATGCATTACAAATAGCTCTCGAGTTAATTGGTGTTAAAACATTAATTTATTACAGTATTTACTTTACATTTAGTAAGGCTGTAATTTAGATTACATTCATGTTTATGCTTTAGTTCCAAGTATCGTTAAGGTTTCCAGAAGACATAAATCTGTGTTGTACTTTTATTGAATGCATTCAATTTGCTGTTACTTATTAGTTGTAATATTTCCCCTTTAACTATTGAGCTATCAAATTTATTTCATCAGGAGGTATTGCTCTGGAGTCATATTTAACAATATCATTTCAAGGATAAATGATCTGTGAAAGTCGTGCCTTTATTCTGTCTGTTGAGATTCTGTGATGCATTCATACCACATGCAGCAGGAATAAATCATGGTCATTGCATGCACATACAGTACAACCATATATCGCAACTGTAAGAAAGGTGTGCTCAAGCTTTTTTTTTTATGTTGTCAAAAATGATCCCCACTGATTAAAGTGGATCGTTCTCATATGGCTTGTAACAGCACGTTTCAGACTGCCTCAATAAATCATGTGGCAATTTAGAGGGTCCCAGGTTCCCAGTACTAGTGTTTCTGCAGCCTTCCATGTCCTGGGCTACTGTAGTGGGATTGGGAATTATGCAGTTGAACTTGTCTCTGTTTTACCCACGACACATCTCAGCACTATTTCAGCTCTGGAGTCCAGGTCACATGACTGAGCATGAGCTCCAGTCATTATCCGGTACAGTGCTCTGATTTTTGTGCACACCAAGCTTCTTCATGCTCCAGGACATGGATTCATATAAAGCGATAGGCTTTCGCTCAGAGTAACACAGATCACACTTTATGATAGAGAATCAAATTAAAATGAATGATACGAACAAGAAATGTTTTTGTCACACAATGATTCTGTGATTGTGACCGCATTTGTGCTCAGAGATTCTGCAGTAAGCAGGGTTGTGTACCATTCAGAACTGAATTGAGAATGCCTTTTAAATACTATTTTCATACAATTTGAACTGAGGAAGCACACAAAATGGAGAATTGTAATTATAATTTAAAGAAATAGAATAAAAAAATGATTTAATTTTTGGTATAAATTACCTGTAAACCTTTTATCAAATTGGGTATTTCCAGAAATATTAGATGATGTATTTTATATATTGTTGTATACTATATCATTTGTTTCATTCTTTTTCTGAAATTTTATGGATCATGAAAAAAAAAATAAATAAAAAATGCACAATCTATTGGTACCATATTAGTTACTGGCCAATATTACGCATTTTTAAAGTATGGATATTTCATTCTGTATACCTGTGTCCTCTATTTTTATATTTAGATGACCTTTCCTGTCATGTAACTTGCATTAATGTTAACACTAATAATTTAATAACACTGTTAAATGTAATCATTTAAATGAACATCCATTTTTCAATCATAATGTACAACCCGAATTCTGGAAATGTTGGGACATTTTTTTATTAATTATTTTTTATATAAAATGAAAACTAAAAGACTACGAAGCTATGCTGTTGTAATAGCTGCAGTATGTGGTTTTGCATTGTCCTGCTGAAATATACAAGGCCTTCCCTGAAATCGTCTGGAGGGGAGCATATGTTGCTCTAAAACCTTTATATACCTTTCATAGTGCCTTCCAAAACATGCACGACAGTGGTTTCTGGAAGTATTCCTGGGCCCATTTAGTAATGTCAATGACAGAATCATGCCGATGAGTGATCCAGTATCGTCTGAGGGCCCGAAGACCATGGGCATCCAACAAAGGTCTCCGGCCTTGTCCCTTACGCACAGAAATTTCTCCAGTTTCTCTGAAACTTTTGATGATGTTATGAACTGTAGATGATGAGATTTGCAAAGCCTTTATAATTTGACATTGAGGAACATTGTTTTTAATGTATTCCACAATCTTTTTACGCACTCTTTCACAGATATGAGAGCCTCTGCCCATCTTTACTTCTGAGAGACTCTGCCTCTCTAAGACATCCCTTTTATGTTACAGACCTGATGTCAATTAACTTAATTAGTTGCTAGATGTTCTCCCAGCTAAATATTTTCAAAATGTCTTGCTTTTTCAGCCCTTTGTTGCCCCCATGCCAACTTTTTTGAGACCTGTTGCAGGCATCAAATTTGAAATGAGCTCATTTAGTGGATAAAAGTGTAAAATTTCTCAGTTTAAATATTTATGTTCTCTATGTTCTATTGTGAATAAAATATTGGCTCATTTGATTTGAAAATCTTTTAGTTTTCA
Organism: Acrossocheilus fasciatus; assembly: GCA_036784905.1. Lineage (NCBI taxonomy): Eukaryota > Metazoa > Chordata > Actinopteri > Cypriniformes > Cyprinidae > Acrossocheilus > Acrossocheilus fasciatus. The sequence goes on along the minus strand of CM071946.1, from coordinate 24,046,154 downwards.
TTTTATTCAAATTTTTAAAAACGTCCCAACATTTCCGGAAATTCGGGTTGTACATTATAATGTTGTTATGCCTTATTTCTTTTATAATATTTAAAATAACTGATTTTAGTTTTTAATTTATTATTTTTTATTTACATAAAATAATAGAATTTTAGCATCAGTAATAACTTGAAAATAATTAATCAGTCAGAATTTCATTGTCTGTGCATCCGTAGTATATTTCCCAGTATGGTATAATTTAAATATGCCTATATTTATTTGTCTAAAAGTATTTGTAAACAATGTGGTGGACAGTGTCAAGGTATATGTCTAAAAAAAAAAAAAAAAAAATAGGACCTATTTAGAGAAAAATGTTTTTTATATATCAGGAAACAAATGGGCATAATTAATCAAAATTAATCATGCAATTATTTAAGTGTTGTTGCAAACCTTGTGTTTAACTAACAAATATTCCTTTTTTGCGTTGAATTTTTCTTATTTTCAGTTCAGTAAATTACTCTGTCATTCCAATTCTAATTCATATTCAGTGTCCTATGGGGTTAAAAGGGAGCTATTTCATAAATTCTGAAATTTACCCATATCTTATACATATCTGTTTAATAATCAAAAATGGAAATACTAACCCATTAATTTCATGTGTCAAGTAAGAAAATTTTCAAATAACATATTCAGTAAGCATATGAGAGATTGATCTGTCTACACAAATGCTAAACTGCCTGTACAGTTTCATTAACCTGACCAGAGCCTATCAGATGCCCCAAGCATTAGATTTTATTTATTTATTTTTGGCTATGTCCTCAAGCTTAATGGTTTGGTACATAATTTTCTTTGAAATGTAATTTGTGGTAATCACATTGACTGAATAGGTCCTGTATATTTGTTACATCAGGCTTGTGTCTATTCAGGCCACATAGCTTAGTCCACATAATGGAGTAATTTAGTAGCACATGGAGCTTGCACTTACATAACCTTTTTGAAAATAGTACCTTTTATATTCTGATATAATTGAGCAAAGTTGAGCTAGTAGTGGTGATGTAAACGGTCATGTGTGAGATTGACATTTTTTTTTTCCCCTCTACCAACATTCTAATAAGCTGGAAAACCCCTAAATTGGCACAGCGTAGACCTATACAACAGCTGTGCTACGCTAACAGAAAAATATCCGAAGATTGTATGATTTTTGTGTGTGAAAGACCTTATTTTTCCTTTTGTTGAAATGGTTGCTGCACCCTGTTGAAATCAAACAACTCCTCTGCACCAGCCAGATCTTTTCATCTGTCAGAACTGCTTACAGACTTTCCTCCTTCTCGGCAACCCGTCTGGGTTTCCTTATGTAGTCATCAATGCGAATCACCCGCGAGAAGCTTGATAGTGACTCCTAACCATACGCCACTTCTCTTGTGATACAGTCAGCATTGATTTTGGAGTGACCCTCCCCCCACACTACATGCATTTGGCGATTTGCTTTCATTCTTAGGCCAGGCACTCAAACGCAGATGTGAATGTTTGAAAAACTGCCCAAAATGTTGCCGTGGCATGACAGTGGTTGACCTAAAAAAGAGAAAACTGACTGTAGAAGACAGTTTACGCTAATGCCTGCTGTGGTGTCTTGCCCCTTGTGGTGAGAATGCAGCTCATGCTTGTGTTGGAAAGCCTGCATTACATTTCAGAATGCAACATTGTGCAGAATCACATATTTATGTAAGCGGTACAATTTGCGACAAGTATTTTAGACATTAAAGTCTGTGACGGCTCATACCATAATGATTCCTACCAACTCCAAGAGCATGGATAGTGGATCATATATACGTGATGAGATATATCTCAATTTCAAAGCCAGACATTGTTGTTTTCATGGATTTCAGGTTAATGTTGGAGTGAGTGCGCTGAAAGAGTGTTTTCTCTGAAAGAGAATTTTTCTTCTTTCTACCCATAAAAATAGGAGCTTGAAATGATGCAATCTCGTTATACCATGTATTATTTTACAATTGTTTTCTTTTGCTGTTTTTTTGGATCCAGATTGCAAAGAGCTCTTTGATATCTCCAGTGGGATGCAGTATTCTTTCCCCTCTGCTTGTTTTACAAAGGCAGTTAGCAAAGTTAATGTTTATTTAGCTGACACTTTTAGCACTTAATACAGGTTCAGATCTTCAGGTGCAACCTGAGGTTTAGAGTCTTCGTTTTTCAGACACAATAGTGATAGGCTCTCAATTTTTCAGTTACTATCCCAGATGTGTACATAGCACCCCATGTGTTACATGTGTTCTTGTGGGCTGTACTTAGTACTGGGTTATGAAGGATGCAGCAGACTACCGTGACCTGACATACTTTTTTTTTTTCAGGGACTGCAATCCAGGTACCAGTTTTGGCTTTTTAAAACACAGAAAGTGTTCTTGGTTACACTATAGCTTTGGATATATAGCCAGGCTTAATGTTTCTCCATCACTGGATGATCATTTGATAACTAACTTAATGCCATAATCAATAGAAAATTAAATTCCACTTAATAGCTCAACAATTGTGTCAGTGAATAAGACACAGACTTTTGTGTTGAAATAGCCTACTGCGTGCAAAAGTCGCATTAGTGTATCAGGATTTCACCGCAGTGTGTCAAAGCATGTGTGCCAAAGCATGTGTGCCAACTTATAGGCAAAGGGTATTTTTTTTGTCTTTGTAGCATCAGTTTATTCGTTTCTGGTTGTCAAACTGAATGTTATTTAATGTATATTAGCTCTAACCTAGCCTGTAAATAGCACTAGCTTTGCTTGTGCTAGCTGTCAGGCTTACCATGCGGGTGACTGTATTGCTGTTTGGATTGCAAACAGTATGAATAACCTGTGAAAGCGAACAGTTGTCTCTCAGCTTGACTGTATGTGTGAGAGTAGAAGATCTCTCTCTCTCTCTCTCTCTCTCTCTCTCTCCTTCTCTTTTTCCAGCAGTCTACTCAGGGATCTGAGCTACTGGAGGTTGTGCTGTGTAATTTTTGCTGCAGTGCAGCTGACAGTATTGTAACACCGCCTCTCGCAGAATATGTCTGCCTTTTTGCAGCACTGCCTCTAAGCTGTGGAGCAACTCCAAACTGCTTTGTTTAAGAAAAATTGCATTAGTCTTCAAGTTTCGTGTTCATCCATCATCATTGACATCCCCTGTGCTTTGTAGCCTTACGTTTACACTTAGATAGCTTTGTCAACATTTTATGCTGACCTTTAGGAAGTTATTATTTCCAGCATCATTGGCTCCTAAACTTATTCCCGCAATTAATTTTGCGGTGTTGAGTTAACTCTTACTATAGTAAATTCACTTTTCTTACGGTAATTGGTAATGATACCATTGCGTATGGTGTCACAGCACAGCTAATTGTAGGTTTATAGATAATTACTATTATTTAGAGGACTGTTAGTGTTTACTCATCTGCCCTAGGGCTAATTGAATACTTTCGCTAATAATGATGCTTTCAAACAGAGAGGGGACCATAGAGAGGAGGAGGAGACTTCCGGAGAGAATGAGAGATAGTTGGAAAATGATTGAAGGTGACATTGAGCTTTGAAAGAACAGAAGAAAATTAAGAAGTTAACTTGAATGTTTTTCCTGGTCAAAAGGCAAAAGACCATAAAAATTGTAGATACAATGGCAATTTGCATGCAACAGGGTCTTAAAAAATAGTGTCTAATTGGTTATGATGGGTCTAAATAATAATAATTTTGTTTTAACTTCTAAAAGCATTAGCAATTTTGAAATTGTCTTGCAATCTTATTTGGTTTGGGTTGGTCATCATAAAAATCAACTTTTATCAAATATAAACCAGAAGTAAATAACAATAAAAAATACCTTTTTTTATTTGAATTATTTATACACTTAAACCTTTTTAATTTAAATGAAATAATTTGAAAATATTACTCTTCTTACGTTGTCAAATTAATTCTTTCCTAATTATGAACAAAATATAGAAATATCACCACCCCCTACTGTTTTTAGATACAGGTGAAGCTGATCAAATATACAAAACAATGTATAATAATCAGTTATATAATACAGTGTTTTTCAAAGTGTGGACATATTTTAAATCAGGATTTTGTGATTAAAATCATCTTGTGATGTTGCACCATCAATGCCCTTTCTGTCAGTGTTTTGACAACAAATGTGTATCGTGGTTATCAGCGATATTCCTGTAAAGATGCAGACCCCTTTGGCGCATTGGGAGTGAGAATGGCTTGAATAAAACTGTACTCAGAAGGTACAAGCTCACCTTGTCAATAAGAGATGCACTGGACCCATGAAGGCCTCTGTCTGAACCCTGTAACTTTTTTGTTGAAACAGAGTTTTGTTGTAACTACAACGTTTAGGGACTGTATATATATTTATATTTTTTTTTTTGTACAGCTTTTCGCAGCGCTGAACAAGCGTTATGTTTCCATGGTGAGACTGCTATTACTGGAAATTGGCAACGTGGTCTGTTCTGACCTGTAAGAACAATATCAGGCACAACATAATATCTAAGTGATAGAGATGTACTGTACTGGTAACACTTGACATTTCTCAAAAGGTTATCATTATTCAACAGCATATCAGTGTTTCTAGTGGGCCACCAGTGCCACAGAGCAACTGCTTACCCCTGAAGAGACCATAAGAGCATGGTTAGCATTCACAAGCTCACTGCTGGCTGTTCAGCCCCGATGATGAAGGTTGGTTGATGTTGAGAGGGCTGGAAAATGGAAACCTCAGGGTTGATAGAGATTTTTGAGAAACGCATACGCACTGCTATCAAACTTGATGTGCAGGGTAAGTGCAACCTGGTGTGCCTGCTGTTTTGTGTTGTTACTGACAGCTCTGTTCCGTCTTTTAATGCCCCTTGTGTTACAAGTCGTAATGTAATTTAGACTAGTCAAAACTCCAATTAGATGTCTGTAATGCAATTTGACTAGTAATGGTTCACATTGATGATATCTATAATGCAATTTTGATGCCAATTCCAGGTCAACAGATGCATAATTCAATTTTGACTAGTAAAAATCCCAGGCTCACATATCTAGAGTTCAACCTTGACCAGTCATATGTCTACTTATGAGTTCCATTGGTTACTTTTAGATATATTTCTTATACATGTTTTTTTTAAAGCAAATGTTTTGATTAAACATTGTAATTAAAGAGCTCTACAGTTACATTTTTATTCAAATCAAAATGTTTGCAACTAATTTTTACTAGTAAAATTATAATTATGACTAACCAAATTGCATTTTATAAATTTAAACTTTTGTTTTATTTTACTAAATTGTTTATTCTGTTAATTTAACCGGTTAAAATTATATTAAATATTATATATAAAAAAAAATATATATTATATATTATATATAATATATATTATATATACATATTATAAAATAAAATAAATAAAATAGATTTTTTTATGAATTGGTTTTCTTAGTAGTTGAACGTAAACTAGGTAAACGATTTAAGGGAATGAACAAACAAATTTATAATCAAATGGGCAACAGCCTTCAATATACTGTAAAAGTGATTTAGAGAAGCTGCTCTAGAGAATTGCTGTAAGTCAGAGAAGCAGTGTATGTCTGCCGAATATCACACACACCACAGCAGATATGCTGATCAAGCACGATTAAAATTTCAGAATCCGCAAACAAAATCTGCCATTCCTTCCCCTCTTTCTCTTTCTCGCTCACTCACTAGGGCGTGCAAAGACATGAGTGATTTGAGCAGAACTCTCTTCATTTTCCTCTTCCTCTCTCTGCATGGTTGTAAATAAACAGTGAATCAAAGTGTAAATCATGTGCAGTCACATAAAAATATCGGGGAAGACAGACATCAGTAGCTAGTGCCAGACAGACAAAACTAATCGCTGCATTGCAGATAATAAAAGTGGAAGGTCAAATTTTTATCTTATCATTACTTTTTTTTTTTTTTGAATGATAAGTCTTTTTTTTATTATTTCCTTTGTAGGGGAAATGATATGATTATGCATTCACTGCGTCTGGCATCCCCTCACATCCTCCTTACCTGTCTGGAGGGTGAGATGAGTGAGTCTCATTAGAGGAGCTGCTGAGAGAAGGGCAGACCCTGGTGCTGCAGGGTTGCAGGGCTGCCAGCTCTCTGGACACACATTCTGGTCTCACTGTTACTCAGACTGATTCAGTCATTGGCAATTTTGCTGCTCTTTAAAGCCCTAATATCCTCTTAGCAAAGTTCTTCTTTGTTTAGGGAAACAGAAGTGTGTAATAGTAGTACTGATTGCAAATGTTGACAAAACATTAACGTTGCAATTCTAAAAATGTGTGCAGAATTTAGCGGAAAGTCTGCGTTGACAAGCTGATTAAACCACAGAAATAATTTTCATCACACCCAATTTTCTCTGATTTCACTTGAAATATATTGGGTTCCAGAGTCCTGCATGGGTCCTGTTTGGTAAATCCGCACCTGTAGTACTTGAAAGAAAACCCGACCAGCACTTATTTAATTCCATACCATTGTGGTTATTATCTTACATGTTGCAATCACAGACAAAGAGGTGACTTAATTTTAATAATAGTATTTACAACTGCAATACACATAATACAGATCTGTTCTGACACATTCGAGTTTTTTGGTGCCGTCCACTGCTATGTTTATCACTACGTCAGTCATCGGATAGGGAGCGAGTCGCAGAATGATATTTTAGTGGATTTGCTCTGCATTTAAATGCATTTGTCTCTCCTGAAATTCTGCAATGTCTATGTGGCCGTTAGTCAACTTTTATTCAGATTGAGAATATATCAATATAATTGCAATGTTGCAAATCACATTGTCTTCAGACTACAGAGCATGAACACTAATAAGCACGGGGCTGTTTGAAAACAGCTGCCTATCAGCGATACTGAACTGAGTTGAAATAGTCATGGCTATTGGATCCGCATTCCGCCCGTGCCTATTGATTCCCTGATCTGCACCCGCACAGCAAATGCTGTCATGCTGTCGCTCTGCAGTCTGTTTCATAGTTTTGTTCACACACTCACTCAAGCTCCACAAATAACCCTCTTTATCCACACGCATACATGTAGATGCTTAACCTAACTCTTGATTGCCGTAGGAATGTTTTGATAATCAGGTGCCACTCAACAGACTCAAACCACACTCGCATGGCACTTTGATAGCCATTCCAGAGGTCTGGGTCACAGAGTATTGTAGTTATTCATTGCTCTTCACACAACGTTTTGGATTCAGTAAAAATTTAATATAGAGCATCAGTCAAATGGACTTTTTTAATGATACTTATATTGTGCTGTTTGTCATTCTGGAGCAGACTGGCTGACTAAAATGTTTAAGCTCCAGCCCCAAGTCTAACGTTAAAATCTGACTGGTTGATGTGAATGTTGTTTCTGAAACTAACAAAGCATGTTGATGCAAAAAAAAAATAAATCTTCTTTGCTAAATTATGTCCATGATTTTATTTCACATCTCAGTCAGTACATCACATTAACATCAAACGAGGAAGCATTCCTCTCTCTCTGGACTACAAGAGCCCATGAGGACAGCCTTTGAGGGCTTTTGGATGTATTCCATGCAAGAGGAGCCGCATGACTTGCTCATTAGTAGCGAGTCTTTCTCCACACTACCTTATTAAAGTCAAAATTTACCCTGTTTATTTTCTTAATGCACATTCCTAGTCTTATTTTGAATTATTCATTGGTGCTTTTGATTCAAAGAAAAAAAAATGCTTGTAATTTTTAATCAAAATGTAATAACTTGGTCTTCCATTGAAATTACTTCTGATTTCAGCTCATGTCACTTAAGCTGTATGAGGAAAAGTTAACCAAACTCCAGCTATTTAGCTACTGTTTTAACAAACTTAGCATTTGGTCTGGCTCCATTGTGGTATGTAACACCCGCTTTTCGTCATCCAGTCATTCAGTCATTTGTTGTTAATATACAGTATCACATCGCATTGTATCCAATTTAATTTACACATCAGTTATATCTGCTTGGTACTTTTGGTTACGCAGGTTGTCAGTGACATTTCAAACTCTAATCATACACTAAATGATGCTTTATGGTTTAGGGTACCATGTTGTCCTTTAACATTGTCCTTACAATTGGAAATAAGGATTTGTTTAACTATTGGTAGGAGAATGTTTACGCGCATTGTCCCCAAGGTTATGGCACACATTGAAAGGGACGTCAGATGTCAGATTGGCACCTCTCTGCGTAACGCTCGTTCAACAAACATAAGATAGGTCGTCACTACACCTCCTCCATCTATCTTGGTCGTGATGTGTGAAAAGCCTCATAATAATGGCCATCTAAATATAGTTGGCTCTTTCAAAGGTGGCATAGCAACAGAGTTGGGATCCGTTGACTAAAGAAACTGAACTTCAGAACTGCCTTTTGAAATCAGTTTGAATAGAGTGATCTTGACTCACCGTCTTTGTCTTGTTTAGATGTTATATATTGAGGAGTTATGTAAAAAGCTGAGAAAGAATGGATGCGTGTTTGTTTCTATGAAGATGCTTGGTATGTTGATAAAAGAAGACTTTGATAGGTGTCCAATATAAAAATATAGGTGTCAGTATAAAATACACAGTTACCATTAAACTCAAGAAAATGCAGTAATCTGCTCTCTCTCCTACTTTAGAAAGTTCATATTACTTTGCGTTTCTTGTCTTAGATCTTCACTGTATTTTCCACTCATCCCAAGTCACAACTGCTGTTTCTCACAGAGGAATCTGTGCACAATTATTTACAACATTACAAGTTTTTGTAATGTTTCACCTTTGCTGTCTCATCAGGAACGTTATTCAGGGTATTATTTTAAATCAAATAGCAGCAGTTAATGAGATGTCACACTGGCCTCATGAGGGGGTCTGCTTCTCTGGCAGGTGAAGGCGTTGTGTGGTACAACTAAAAATATTTTGAACTTTCTCAAGGGCTCTTGTCTTCTGTTAAAGGTTGGAGCTTTAAAACGGAGTAATTATCATCTTTGACATCCTCTCGCACAGGCATTTAACCTGTTGCACTGACTGGCTTTCCCACAGGGGAACTGATGTAGAAATTGTTTTAATGTCTTCCATGAGTGGGCAAAGCAGCTGCTACATGATTCATCATTCTTTTTAGGAAAGGCAAGAAAAAGGCAAAGAGGAGGATACTGAGGATTGCATGGGAAAGATCAGTTTGGAACACAGATTGATGAGATGGTCTATTTGCTGGTGCTGTGAGTTTGTTAAAATACTAGTGGACAGTTGTTAAAGAGACTCACTATTTGGCTTGGAAATCAGGACTTGATTCCTTTTTTTAAAAAATGTTTTTCTGTTTTCTGTTTTTTTTAATGTGTTAATGTTTTTCATGACTTTGAGTAAAAGTATTGGCTCTTCCAAAGCCAGCGTTGTCCAATTCATGAAATAATGTCTCTGACTCCAATATTTGATTCAATCCAAAAGAAAAAAAAAAGGTACTAAGAATCATCACCTATAGCATATGGGTTTCAAACTATTTTGTATTCAGTAGATGATGACACAATTGACATTTTGGGTTAACCATCCCTTTACACATGCAACACATCTGTCACATTCTGTATATCAAAGTGTTGTGTATCAGATGGAGGAAGGAGAGGGTGAGGCAGACAGAGCGACATGTTATGTCAAGTGATGGGTCAATGTTTGAAAGAGAAAGAGGCCTCTAACAGATAAAAGAATGGCATGAAAAAGAGACGGAGGGGGGTTTTGTTCAAAGTTCCAGATCAATGAACCAGGCTGCAAAATTTTTCCTACTAATGTCTTTCATAGCTCAGAGGACTGGTAGCTCTAAATGTGCAAAAGTGGAAAATGTCAATGATATATCCATGAAGAAATTCCAGTAAAAAAGCCTGACTTAACCAAAGTCTCTTATGCAATATTCACATAGCCTTGGGTAACGTGAAAGTAAGGAACCATTCATTTGTGAAATGACTGTAGAGGCTAATAAATTACCTCTATAAGTTATCCACTATTATTACTGTAATTCACTGATTTAATTTATACAAAGGAAGCCAGCTGGTCTCATGAGACTGTGGGCAGTGCTCAAAGTTGCCGCATCCATTATTCCCCTCTGGAGATTCAAAAGTGATCGTTTTACCCAACGCAGCAGCATTTCCTATAGAAGGCTCAAGTAAGGAGTCTGGAAGTAATTAAGTTACCAGTCATTGTTGGGTTGACTAAGCAGATGCTGAAACAGCAGCTCCCAATGCACCAAGATTTCCCACCAAAAAGTGGAATCGCATTTCTTTAACTTTACATAGCATGCAGTTTTTGAAAGTTTAGGTTGCGGGATTCATTAATTATTAGTGGTGCTTGCTAAGGCAAACTGTCCATACATGTTTATCATATTTAGGATGGTTAGCATGACCTCAGAATGAGGAAAGTTGTGCTGTTTGTTTTCAAAGTGCTTGGACAACAAAACAACAAAAATATAATATACTGAACCGACATGGTTCACAGCTGTTAATGCACAATCACCTTTTTAGATCAACTAGCTGTAATACTGTGTAAGATTTCCATTCGAACTGAACGCATATATCTAGTCTATCACTGCCATTTCAAAAATTGACATTTCATTCACTGACACACTTCTCTCGGGCACATTTTAAGCTATTTTTTTTTCTTGACTTTTTTTGGACACATTAGCATCCTCTTGGGGTCCCCGGACCCCAGTTTGAAAACCCCTTGTCAAAAGGACACTCTTTTTAGCTTGCATTGTTTGTCTGCTGATTTACACCTACAGATCAGCAAAGACACTTTTCAGGCAAATGAAGTGAAACCTAAGCTAAGCACTCCACAAGAGGATAGTGATTCATTTATACAGATTGTATGTATTTATTGAATGTGTCGATTTTTTTTAACACTTCTATTTACATGTGGTAGCTGGTAAAGCCCACAAGCACACAAAGCACTATTCACTGTGGTGTAATGTTCCTGTATCAAATGTCAGTGTGTTTACAGAGGACTGCTCTACTGGCTTTAAAAGAGGGGGAAATCTGTTTGTGGCTAGCTGTGCTTCCTCTCAATCTATCGGCCTGTATCCTTTTTCCCTGCGAGGGCAACATCTCAACATTGGACCTGCCCGGAAAGGCAGGTGTCAGGAGAACCCGATCCCCTCGGGGAGTATAGACCTGTGATTCTGCGTGCCAGTGTCTTGTTGAATCCCTTAAGATGACCTCCCTTTGTCCTTCAGCAGTTCTGAGTGGATAGAAAGTTGAGAGAATGAGACAAGAAGGAAAAAAACTCTTATCTCTCAGAAACCGAATCCTTTGATGACACTGACGAATGGATGTTAGGGGTATGCATGGATCTCTGGCGAAGAGGAAGCGAAAGTTTGGAGTAAAGGATGGACAAGTCAGACAGCATTATAGAATGAGCTTGAAGTCTTTTCTATTCTGGGTTTAATACAAGTCAAGCTCGACTGACAGCTTTTTTCATACAATGTGTATTACCACAAAAATTAATTTTAGAAATCAGTTACAGAGGTTACAGTGCCAGTTTTTGGATGATTTTACAGCTGAATGTAAAGTTTATAATTTTATAAAAGCCCTTACATAGATTCTTTAGTATAAAGCTGTAATGTTTTTATCTGTTTTGGCATTATGTTGCCAACGCATTGACATTGTAAAATTGGGTATAGCTTTAAACAGAAAAGGTGTACATTTTTTCATACTAAAATTATGTTAATATACATATTCCTTACATCTTGTGATTGGTTTGTGATTTTTTCCATGCTATAGTAATGTTAACATACTGTATATTTGATTAATATAATGTTTTTTCATGCTAATCAACATTATACAACAATTACTGTTTATTGAGTTTAACTTTCATGAACCAGATACATTCATTTAAATGCACAGCATGGCCATGAAAAACTTGACTTGACTTGAAAAAAAAACTTGACTTACATTATAATAGTATACTGTGTGTGTGTGTGTGTGTGTGTGTGTGTGTGTGTGTGTGTGTGTATATATATGACGTGACCGCTTTGAATTCTATAACTATGACCAGATTATTATTCAGTGAATCTGTTGAACAATCTGAGAGACTCAGATTTGTGTAATTTGCAATATGGGACTGCTATTAGAATGCTGTTTGTGTATGAACACTGTCTAATTATAGAGAGACTCTAGCGTGTCCTTGAAGTACATGTCTGCTGAGGTGGCTGTAGTTTGCTGCAGTGGTGACTTAAGGGAAGATCAGGGGTCAGTTTTGTTGTTGGATTCTCTGATTCACGCAGCCTCTTATTTGATTACCCTCTTAAGTCAGGCAGGAGCATTGATGGTGCAAACAGGTAAGGGTAACAGACAAGGACATGTACCTGAAAGCTAAATAACTGCTTTTGAATTTTTTGAAATTACATAAATAGTTTTTTAAATATATGATCTACAGCTTAATTTTAGATCAAGTTAGACTAGTTATTTGAGTAAGTTGTAAGTGTATGCTAAAGAAAAACTGGTGTAAGATATTCTTAGAAACCGTTTTCACTGCAAATAACTAAGAAACATACACACACACACACACACACACTGTATTTTCTTGTAAAATGTACTTCTATAGTCTGTTTTTTAGTGTACTCAATTTATCGCTGTCCTTTGAAAAAAAAAATCCATGTTAGAAAATGTCAGATTCAAGAGAAAGAGAACACAATCACCCAAAGGTCTATTGATACCTCAGACTGAGACCTCTGTTGATCCAACAGCTGTTAAAAAAGTGATGAAAACTTATCAACAATGAAGTCTCCAGTAAGCACACATATATCACAGAGATTTCCCATCTAGAAAATGTTTGTGTGTGTGTGTGTACAACCATCTGAAAACATCTTTAAGTATACGTTTTTATACATTTTAATTCATAAACATCACAAAAACATATGCTGACTGTCAGTCTAACAGCTTCCTGCACATTCTGTAAACACCAAATAGATGTCTCTACTATTACGAGATATATGTTAAAGCTTATAATAAAGCAAACCCATAACAAAAATTGTTATGTCTGGTGTGCACACAAGCATGATTTATCCAAGGTCACATATGTCTGTAAAGAGAACTGATGTCATCACATCCAGAGTTAATGGGGTCACATCATTGTAATGATGGGATTGGTATACTCAGCAGTACTCATTTCAGTGAGTCAGTCACTTCCTGGTTCAGGCACATGTGTATGTACGTGTCGGTAGAGCGGGGACTGTTTTATTGTGCCTTAACTGCATTATGAATCCATAAATGTCATATCCCCCCAGCAGTACGGTCTGTGCTGGTTATTGAGGACTAGGTTCTTCCTTCTTTCATATCCGAGATTTTCATGGCCTGGAGATGTGCTCCTACTGTATGGATATATATCGATATAGCTAGAGAGATGGTTCTTAAAACTGTAAATGTTTTTTATAATACAAGATATAAAAGATATAAATGGATCAGAGTGTGTGAGTTATCAGTGTTGTGTGTTAACTAAACATAGTTATGCTACTAACTTAACTGCATCTTTTCAGTAACGTGCCAGCCTGATTTCTTCAATGACACGTTAGTGTATAAGATTTTAGTTTTTTTGGTCATGTTGTGACCTATTCATTAAATAATTCATCAAAAAATTCTGAAAAATATATATATGAATCATAGTTTTCACAAAAATATGAATATATTTTGAATTGATATTGAAGTCTTTCTAGTAAAAAAAGTGACAAGTCATGGCTTAATTTATAGTTAAATATAGTATTTGAAACTGTCGCAAATGTATTTAAATCTTCTATTAGAGAAGTAAGGCTCTAATTTAAATGATTATATATATTGTAAGGGAAACAGGTCAATTTAGCTCAAAGGGAATCATTTATGAGTTTAAAGGGAATTTGAACAGGTTCACTGTTTCACGGCTGATCACTGAGTCGGCTGAAGATGCAGAGTTGTGGCTGGTAGAAGTTTTGAGGCGGTCACAGACTTGAGTTGAACTCGGAGACAAGGCGATTGATGAGAGATTGATGGTGTCCTGGGTTTTTAAACTCGGCTTTTGGACACATCCCAACATGGTGTCTTGACCAATTAGATATTGTCTTAGCTCGGGGTGTTGCTCTGTTTCTCCTCCCACTACATAAATCAATTATCTGGTCAGTCACATTGTCTGAACTTTCCAGTTCTTTGCAGAGTATAATTTTGGACATGATTTCTATAACCAGAATATGATACATTTGACAAAGAATTAATTGGAAGAAATCTTTCAAGCATGATTTTTCAAACTCATACATACCAAACATGAACATGAACCCTTAAGCTATTCAATAGTTATTAAAAAGATATACACAATGAGTGATTAGGACATGATAGTCAAATGTGTGGGTTACATACATAATATGGAGTTATGCATAGAAATCATCAAGTCTCATAAGTCATAAGTTAACTCATAAGTCTTTTAAGATGATTTTAGGTGCATCTACACAATTTCTGTGCCATTCTGTGGACGTGAGAATGTGTTCTAAGGAACACAGTCTGGTCTTTGTCTTGGGTGGGGGAACCCACCCAACGAAGTCTCTACTAATGATTTGACCATCAATCTTGGTTACTTGCCCCAAATTTGACAATCTACTTCCTGACTTGGAATTGTCAGTAAGTCTTCTTTGTGTCAATGTTGTAAGCTGCTCAAAGCTGCTAGTTGGTGGACTTGCTTCAGACTCGTGGCACCAGGATCTGGACAGATTTATGACATTGTCTTGTGGCCCTGGGCCTCTTTGTGGAATTTGGCTCTTTGGGTTGTTCAACACCAATCTGATCGAATCTTAATTTGCCTGATTCGCTCTCTGATATCCTACAATATATATATATATATATATATATATATATATATATATTAGGCGTGTCAACGCATGCGATTAATCCAAAAATTTTAGCGTGTTAATATTTTTTTAACGCAAATTAATCGTTTGATAAGGTTTGACCCCAACTTCTTCCCATCATCGCAGCGTGGAAGGTTATCTATCATTGTGTGATGAGGGTACAGCGAACCAGTGTTGTCAGGGTAACGGCACAAGCGGGCTATTTTGAAAATACATTTGCGGGAAAGAAATTACAGAGCCGTGGGTTGCGGTTTTTTGGGCTACTTTTATAATGTACCGTGGCTGCCCAAAGTAGACAAATAAAAATTGAAATAGATCCTTTTACTAATGTGTATTATACTTGGAATGTATCCCTGGCAACTTAAGAACGGAGAGGCGGTTGTAACATCACAAACAACGTGAGTTTCAGCCAGAGCAGCAGAAATAAACATGACAAGAGCCACTATAGATTATATAAGATA
Organism: Acrossocheilus fasciatus; assembly: GCA_036784905.1. Classification (NCBI taxonomy): domain Eukaryota; kingdom Metazoa; phylum Chordata; class Actinopteri; order Cypriniformes; family Cyprinidae; genus Acrossocheilus; species Acrossocheilus fasciatus. The sequence goes on along the minus strand of CM071946.1, from coordinate 24,030,870 downwards.
ATAAACACACGATTACGATAGATATGGGTTGTATGTGATTTTCTTGAGGAAATGTGTACATCTGAAATGCTAATTTGTGCAGTGATATAAAAGGCTATAAATAGCATATTTTAACAACAGTAAACGACCAAATTCCGCATGTGATCGCAAAAGGAAATTATTACAAACACTCGATGGTGGTTTGAAGTGAGTTCTGAGTAAAAGTGTACTATTAATCTCATAAATTGTCTTATGAAGCATGATGCTAATGTTAGCTCTAATGCACCTGCAGAACAGGTCCAATTCTTCTTCCAGAGTTAATAAGTTGAGTTTTACCGTTTTTGAATCCATTCAGCCGATCTCCGGGTCTGGCGAGAGCACTTTTAGCATAGCTTAGCATAGATCATTGAATCCAATTAGACCAGTAGCATCGCGTTCAAAAACGATCAAAGAGTTTCGATATTTGTCCTATTTAAAACTTGACTCTTCTGTAGTTATATCGTGTACTAAGATCGGCGGAAAATGAAAAGTTGCGATTTTCTAGGCTGATATGATTAGGAACTACTCTCATTCCGGCGTAATAATCAAGGAACTTTGCTGCCGTAACATGGCCGCAGCAGGCGCAGTGATATTACGCAGCGCCTGAAAGTAGTCCCCGGTAGCTGAAAGTAGTCCCCGGTAGCTGGGGACTATAAAAGGCTATAAATAGCATATTTTAACAACAGTAAACAACCAAATTCCGCATGTGATCGCAAAAGGAAATTATTACAAACACTCGATGGTGGCTTGAAGTGAGTTCTGAGTAAAAGTGTACTATTAATCTCATAAATTGTCTTATGAAGCATGATGCTAATGTTAGCTCTAATGCACCTGCAGAACAGGTCCAATTCTTCTTCATAATGCATTTTGTCATAATACTTCACGTAAGGTTGCAAGAAATGTTTTGTTATATTTATTTAGAAATACTTTTGTTAATAGCTGGGTAAATGTATAACGTTACTGGGATTGAAGCAATGTAGCTTGGTAAATGATTTATTGCCAGTATAAAGGCTGATAATGGCTGAATAAAAACAAAAGAATAATGCTAAAATAATAATAAGGATTATGTCTCATACCTGGCGGAAGTGTGAAAGGTTCTGTTTCCTTAAAGGAACACTCCACTTTTTTTGGAAATAGGCTCATTCTCCAACTCCCCCAGAGTTAATAAGTTGAGTTTTACCGTTTTTGAATCCATTCAGCCGATCTCCGGGTCTGGCGAGAGCACTTTTAGCATAGCTTAGCATAGATCATTGAATCCAATTAGACCAGTAGCATCGCGTTCAAAAACGATCAAAGAGTTTCGATATTTGTCCTATTTAAAACTTGACTCTTCTGTAGTTATATCGTGTACTAAGATCGGCGGAAAATGAAAAGTTGCGATTTTCTAGGCTGATATGATTAGGAACTACTCTCATTCCGGCGTAATAATCAAGGAACTTTGCTGCCGTAACATGGCCGCAGCAGGCGCAGTGATATTACGCAGCGCCTGAAAGTAGTCCCCGGTAGCTGAAAGTAGTCCCCGGTAGCTGGGGACTATAAAAGGCTATAAATAGCATATTTTAACAACAGTAAACAACCAAATTCCGCATGTGATCGCAAAAGGAAATTATTACAAACACTCGATGGTGGCTTGAAGTGAGTTCTGAGTAAAAGTGTACTATTAATCTCATAAATTGTCTTATGAAGCATGATGCTAATGTTAGCTCTAATGCACCTGCAGAACAGGTCCAATTCTTCTTCATAATGCATTTTGTCATAATACTTCACGTAAGGTTGCAAGAAATGTTTTGTTATATTTATTTAGAAATACTTTTGTTAATAGCTGGGTAAATGTATAACGTTACTGGGATTGAAGCAATGTAGCTTGGTAAATGATTTATTGCCAGTATAAAGGCTGATAATGGCTGAATAAAAACAAAAGAATAATGCTAAAATAATAATAAGGATTATGTCTCATACCTGGCGGAAGTGTGAAAGGTTCTGTTTCCTTAAAGGAACACTCCACTTTTTTTGGAAATAGGCTCATTCTCCAACTCCCCCAGAGTTAATAAGTTGAGTTTTACCGTTTTTGAATCCATTCAGCCGATCTCCGGGTCTGGCGAGAGCACTTTTAGCATAGCTTAGCATAGATCATTGAATCCAATTAGACCAGTAGCATCGCGTTCAAAAACGATCAAAGAGTTTCGATATTTGTCCTATTTAAAACTTGACTCTTCTGTAGTTATATCGTGTACTAAGATCGGCGGAAAATGAAAAGTTGCGATTTTCTAGGCTGATATGATTAGGAACTACTCTCATTCCGGCGTAATAATCAAGGAACTTTGCTGCCGTAACATGGCCGCAGCAGGCGCAGTGATATTACGCAGCGCCTGAAAGTAGTCCCCGGTAGCTGAAAGTAGTCCCCTGTAGCTGGGGACTATAAAAGGCTATAAATAGCATATTTTAACAACAGTAAACGGCATGCCATGTTACGGCAGCAAAGTTCCTTGATTATTACGCCGGAATGAGAGTATAGTTCCTAATCATATCAGCCTAGAAAATCGCAACTTTTCATTTTCCGCCGATCTTAGTACACGAAATAACTACAGAAGAGTCAAGTTTTAAATAGGACAAATATCGAAACTGTTTGATCGTTTTAGAACGCGATGCTACTGGTCTAATTGGATTCAATGATCTATGCTAAGCTATGCTAAAAGTGCTCTCGCCAGATCCGGAGATTGGCTGAATGGATTCAAAAACGGTAAAACTCAACTTATTAACTCTGGGGGAGTTGGAGAATGAGCCTATTTCCCAAAAAAGTGGAGTGTTCCTTTAAACTAGTTTGTCATGCATTTCTTTTTCAACACATAAATCCTAGTATTTGAAATTTGTGATTAATCATGATTAATCACAGTCCATGACTGTGATTAACGCGATTAAATTTTTTAATCGATTGACAGCACTAATATACTGTATATATATATATATATATATATATATATATATATATATATATATATATATGTATGTGTATGTATATGTATGTTAAAGATATTGCCCAAATGCAGTTAACTGTTTTTTGTTAGTATAACAATTTTAAATTATGAGTACCTTGTGGCTTGGAAAGTTTTGAAGTTGCTTTCCTTCATTCATCATGAAAACTTAAGTAAACTAGGTCCCATTCCTGAAAATGCTTAGTTGAACTTGAAAATATGAAAACTCATGTGTCATCTAATGTAAACCACTTCTAATATAAAATGTCCTGATGAAGGTCAACCATTATATTAATATGTTTCAGTTGAAATTAATTCATGTTTTCCCAAAGAGGAGAGGGATTTCTGTTTTTCATCTGAAATGCAGCAGCTGCATGAGAAATAATTATACATTACCTTCTCCAGACACAAATCTGTGAATTTTAAACAGGACAGGCAGGACTGCATTAAATGAGTTTTTTTTTCTTCCTAAAAGAAGTCTATAAAAAGACCAATTTTGGCTGCAACATTAACAATTCATTGACTGTTGTTTAAAAAATAGTATTTGTGAAATATTCATGATAGATTTGTTTTAGCACAAATCATATTACTTATTCATACATTGGATGTCATGGAAATTCATCACTGGCCTTTTCAATTTGCTTAGAAATGCCTCGAAATGCTCTTAACCAGCATTCTTTAGAGTTTTGGCTGCAGTGTAGCGCTGCATCCCACGTTCAGGGTTTGGCTTCCTGGTTGGATCAAGTGAATGCTCATGTAAGCAGTCTTTTAGCCAGGAACACTGCATTTGTTTTAAGGGTTATTTTCGATTACTCTTAGACTTGGGTTGTTTTTGGTGCCAACAACTCTTCTTTATTGTTTATTCATTCATTTGCATTGTAATGCAGAACTATGCAGTGCTGGCCTCAAGGGGCTTTACAGTTTGACCAGGGCTTGACAGAGACATTACGAATTGTTGTTAATCTGTTGTGATATAAAGTACATCCACATTATATATTCATAAAACCTGCTTTCTTCAGCTTCCTTTAACCTAGGCAAGCAGTGTTTGATGTTAATTATTAAAAAATCGTAGTGACATGTTAATGGAAATTAATTTAATCTGTATACATAAATTAAATATTATAATTGATTATATTTATTACAAGGCAAAAAAAAAAAAAAAAAATGCATTGCCTTAAAAAGCATTCCTAATATTGTGTAATTTGGTTTATTCTAACACAATAAATAACATGCACAGTAAATATGAATGATGTTATTGCAAATGAAAGCAATAACCAGTTTCGGTTATCCTTGGGAAAAGCAAAGTAGCAGCACAGCGGAGAACATGTCTTTCTGCTTGATGCCAACTGGCTCCAAACGTTATCCAAATAAACATTAGGACTAACAGTACTATTAGCTCCTGCGTGCATCCAAATGGATTATCTCCCTGGTTCATCTCTCTGCTGTAGCCCATGGGTAGCGCTTGGCGTGGTGTTTCTGTGTGGCCTCTGTAGAAATGCTGACTTGCTGGAAATGTCTGGCTGTGATGGATGGTTCCTTGAGATCTGTGTGAAGGCCATATCCCTGAGAGAACAGCTTCATACTCCACCTTTGCCATGCTCTACAGGCGGCCTTGCTGGTGTCGATCGCCACTGGCTCACAGCTGAGCGCCCCACTCTCCACAGCATGCGGTTAATTGGCTCTTTAATTGTCTTCAACCTGGCAAGTCCAGGCATGATGTACGTACACGCTGGCGACATAGAACTGTTTTTTTTTAACCTCAATCAAATCTTTCAAAGAGGTCAGAAATTCGGTTGAATATTGAGCATGATATGAATTGTTGCAAGAATTTATTGAATTTTGTTACCTAGAGTTAGGCATAGTTCACCCAAAAGTTCTTCTGTGAAACACAAAGGGAGTAATTTAAGAATATAAATGTCTGTGTAGCCTTTTTTGAATTGATGAATTGATTTTTTAGCGAATAACAACTTAAACTGTTCTTAACACTAAGCTGTCATAAGCTATTAAAAGTCTTGAAATATTGCATACAAGATGCATGGAATTTATTTATTTATTGTGTTTTTTTTTGTTTGTTTGTTTTTTAGCATGGCAGTATAAATTACCATCTCCTTTTGTTGTATGAAAAGAAAACATGGACATTCTATAAATTCTGCAAACAGAAAAAGACAAGAGGATGAGGAAATGATAGCTGTTCATTTTTGAGTGAACTCTCCCTTTAATAGAAGAATAGCGTTTGAGCAAAGAGGCGATTTTCTTTTTTTTTTTTGTCTGTAAGTTTTTATTGTCTATAAATAGCTGGTCAGCATGTGTTTTTATTGCACTACATGAAAGCTCACTGCAACTGATATATGGAATCAAGTATTACTCTGGGAGGTTTTACAATGTGGTGTGAAGGCTGACTTGAAAATATCATTAAAATTCTCATTTGAAATTTGAATTAAATTGAAATCAAGCCAAATTTATTTTGAAGTCACCTAGGCCAAAAGCAATAAGTCAAACTGTTTATAATAAGAAGGCTCTCAAATTCTAATGGTTTAAATGTATATATTCAGGACCATATAGTGGCATACTCAGAGAAACATGCTCTCTAAGTATATGCCAGTGATTGTCTGGTCTTTTAAATACCAGCCTGTGAACAGCCAGTTCATTGCAGGTACAATTCAGAAGTGAATGGTTCTTTAATTAGTAAGGCTGTTCAGGTCCGTCTCTGTGCTTGTGGGATAGAACTTGTTGAGTCGTTTTGTTATATAATCTACACATTAAGTAATAGCTCTTCCATTAAATAGAGTGATGTAGAGAGACTGTATCACCCACCCGACTCTGTTCAGCTGCCTAATAACATTTATCTCAGTTGAGAGTAGGAGGAGCCTTTGAATACTCAGCTGATGTCAGAACAATGGTGAATGGGGCATTGGAGCGGAACGTCAAAAGGCTGATCAATAGCATTCAGCTTTTTGTTAAGTTGCTCAATCATTTCATACTCAACCATGAGGAAACTGAATAGACATTTCCAATAGATTTGGCTGTTTTTAGAAAAGAAAGTATAACCAAAATTGTTTGTGTTACTGTGATGAAAGAGTTCTGTAAGTTATTATCAAGTAACTGTTGAGTAAAGAGAGTGTGAGTGCAATAACAGCAACTGACTGTGTGTTGGGAAACTCAATTGAAGCAGGTGTTGGTTCGCTTTCATCGCGTGACGGCCGGAACGGTGACCAGCGCTGTCCCCACCTTTGTGTAACGAAGTCTGCTCGGGTCAGATTGGCGCAGGAAGTGTGGAAGGACGTCAGCAGAATTTGACCCAGATAGCTTTCCTCCACTTTGAGTGCTCCACACATCAAACCAATTTATCCCCCTCCTGTTAGTGTCAGAGCGTATTAGCACTGACTGCGTGACTGTGAGTCTGCCTGATGCGGTTCAGTAACCTACAGGGTCACGCGCTTATCTGAGAGAATATGACTGGGAGTTTGTCCCTACATAGGGTGTGAACACAGCGTCACCCAGCCATAATGATACCTAATGGCTTCTCCGCAAACCAAACCAAAAAAAAGCCCCTCAAAAACCCTTAAGCAAAACTCTCAAGATGCAGAAAGCTGGCGATTGCATAATATGTTGAGGGCCAGCACTCATCAGGTGTGAAATATTGCTGCCTTCAAGTCCTCCTGAGAAGTTCCTAATTACTCATTCAGAAATTGTAATTATGTAGTGATGTGATTTAAGGTGATTGTGGTCTAAATAAAATGGATGTGTTGGGCAGTATCATTTCTTTTATATAAATTTCACTTCAAGGACCGGAAATGCAAATAATATGTACTACTTGTAATTGACGTTTATATATGTTATCATTATCTTGCAGCCACAGAAAATGATAACTGAGCAGATTAATCTTTCTTTCTTTCTTTAAATTGATCAAAAGTGACAGAAAATAATTTCATTATGTAACAGAAGATTTCTATTTGAAATAAATGCAGTTCTTCTAACGGTCTATTCATCAAAGAATCCTGAAAAAAATATATATTGTAGTTTTCACAAAAATATTAAGCAGCCCAACTGTTTTTGTCGTTGATAAAAGATAGAAATGTTTCCAAATCAGCATATCGGAATGATCTCTGAAGGAGCATGTGACACTGAAGACTAGAGTAATGATGCTGAAATTCGGAAAGAATAAATTACATTTGAAAAAATAAATATAAAACAGATATTTTAAATTGTAATAATGTTTTATGTATTACTGTATTTTTGCTTATATAAATGCAGCCTTGGTGAGCATAAGAGATATCTTTCATGCAGAAACATTGCACCAAACTTTTTAATGATAGTGTAATATCAAACATCAAATCTCCCCAGATAAGCATTAGCACATTTAGAGTACCTTGCACAATGCAGTGCTCCATACTGCTGTTTGTTTTACAGTATTGGCCATGAGAAAGACACAGAGTTAAAGAAAACAGTGTTTACTCTAACCAGGCAACTTGTTTGTGTAGGATAAACAGAGAGTGAAGAGGCGGCGCTGCTCACAGTTCACCAGTGCACAGCAGCTACTATCATTCAGTATTCAGTGAACAAAAGGGAGAGGATGAAGAGAGTAGACAGGAGCAGAGAGGAGGTATCAGTGTAGGTACACTACCTACACTAGTGCACTACCTACACCACCCACACTTTGCATCAGTGTTGTGGACTTTGGTGTCCTGTAATTTAGATGCACTATTCCTTTTTTATATTTTTTCATTTTTGTGAATCGTGAAATCGGTTAGATCTATTTGATGACTATTATCTAACTTAATCTAGCATTAAAAGTACCTTTAAATGGTGTTTTCAACAGTGTATCCAACAGTTAAAAGCAAACAAAAATTTCATTTATTTATTTTTTTTGACATGTTGAACTGAAAAAAAAGTGATGATTGATGGCTTAATTCAGTTAAATATAGTATTTGTTACCCTGTTATCCATTCTGGTGTAGTATTTTATTATTATTATTATTATTATTATTATTAATATTATTATTAATATTAATTATTTATTTATTATGCACACAATTTTAAAGAATGTTTCTTTTCTGTGATGGTGTATTATGTGGTAACAGTATGTATAGATAATTTCACGTGTGTGTGTGTGTGTGTCTGTGTGTGTATATATGTATATATATATATATATATATATATATATAATATATTATTATATTATATCAGAAAATAAAATAAAAGAATAAAATATTTGTTTATTTATTTATTTTTAATAATTACTTGAATATCAATTTAATGTGCTGTATAAAAATTTACTTTGTTTTTCTTACATTTTAATTGTTGGATACATTTGAAAACCTCAAGAACTCTGAAGTGGGTTCAGGCTAAAAAACATTTTAAGGTAATGATTTTTAATGATTATTAATTATTTATTATTTATATATATTTTTCTCTGTTTGCATTTTATACGTTTTATTTCTTTTTTGTTTTTGTGTTTAATGTTCAATATTAATTGATTTAAACTGTAATTTAAACTGTATTTACACACCAGATTTGCCACATGGGTAATAAATCCACACATATAATTTTTATTGGAATTAATTAGGTTGACAATAAATATTTTCCGAAGGTTAATTAGCTCCCTTCACTGAACGTTTCAATGATTTTTATTTTAAGTGTCCTATTTTGAATGCTATTTGTGGAAAGCGTCTGTAAATAATACGTTACCTTCGCTACTGCTCTGGTTCCTGACAGAGATCTGCTCATTTTAACTAGACCAGAGAGACCGCACAGGTGACGTCAGCCCTGCAGAGAGAGGAAGTCATAGTCCAGTACACAGATCGCTGTTACATGCTCTCACACACGTTTACACAGCACATTAACATTTTCTTACTGTCACCTTGTAGGCTTTAATGAGGCTGTAAGCGTATATCAGTGTCTGCACATAACATGCAGGTGTGTGTGCGTATGGCTGATATTATAACAGTCATGGTGTTGAGCACCAGTGTCCTGCGGGCACCTGCTCTGGGTGGGATGTTTCTCCGCGCCAAATGGAAACTCTAAGAATAGGCATGTCACCTGATGGGGGCTGATAACACACTATTGATGACTCCATGGTGCTGAGTGAGACTTGAGGGTGCCGAGTCCCGGGTGTGAATCACCCCGCTGTCTGCTGTTAACACCCTCACATAACCCCTACTAAATGCTGGCCTTACATAGACACACGCTTTTAAATCAGACATCATATTTCTCTAATTTTGTTTGTGCTTATCTTTTATTGTTGGAACGCTGTAATCAGATGCTCTTTTATCCCACCGTTTTGTGGTTCATCTGTTATGAAAAAGGAGTTCATCTCCTAAATATTGTTAATCCAATCCAAGCCCCATTTGCCGGACATAATCCAGAGCCATTAGATGAAACAAGAGTGTATTATTGTGACCTGGACTGACTGTACTACACACACCTGCCCATCTCGGCTCTATTCAAGCCAATGTGTTTTGTTTAAATAATGTTATGTGTGTTTGTAGGTGTCAGTAAAAGTATATAGATATAATAGAATGTAATAAAATAAGATACAATACAGTTTCTCTTTAAAAGATAATGTTTTACATCATTATTGTCTAAAGTTACATGCTACAAATGGAAATCTGCTTATTACAGTCGGCTTTCTGAGGCAGATTTTCCACATATACCACATAATTTAGTGTGTAGATGATGCAGTGCTTGCTTTTTTTTTAACATTCGTTTGCTCTATAGACGGGGTGTTGCGTAGTGCATAGAACTGTGTGACTATGTTGTGAAGCCTTGGAAAATTTTTCGATTGTATTTGGCGCTAAATTGGATAAATAGAAGGTTGTGGTTCATGCTGTGTCTTTACTGGACAGTTACACTGTTGTCGGAACAAAACTAGATGGGCTTCATTATAATCAACAGAGCTGTCTGGTGTTGATGTGCTCCACATTTACTCCAGCCACATTATTTTCCCCATCCGTCTGAAATAAAGTGGTTTTTATCTACGACAAATCCTGAGTTGATTGCTGTGAAGGTTGGAATATATTTAAATAACCTGAAATGAATATATTTTTTGTCCCTGAAGGGAAATTTGTCTTGGATCTGTGGCGCTGTACACAGAGATAAAACACGATTGCTCTCTTTTAAATCATTATATAAACTTCTGTTCGTAACACCAAAGCCAGCTCATGATGTTTCTGGTCTCTGGCCTACTTATTTAAATCATCTTTGTTTTTAACCATATCTTTCCCAAGTAAGCCATTTCCTGTGACTGTGCAAGACTTCTAATTCATTAGCAGCAATAGGCTGATAACTGCTGATAACTAGAAGAATAGAAAGTAAAACGTAAAACCAGGGCTCGAATTGAGGGGGGATGCGGGGGGATGGCACCCTCCTGGTCGAAAAAAAATGACAAAAAGCATCCCCTCTGTAAAACCACCATCCCCCTTACCAACCCCTTTGAATCATTAATTTTGTGTATTACGTAAAACTTATCATGCACATGAAATGTTAAAATTCTCTACTTATGATCATTTATGAACTAAATAACTTGGCACTGTAACAAGCTGCGCACATACAGAAGCAATTTCGTAATTTTTTCGCGCCACTTTTGAAGTTCTTTAAAAAGAGGACAGCAGAAGGTATGAATTTTTTCCTTGATTAGAGTTTAAAGACATTCTCCTGACATAATGTATGTGTGACTGTAGGAGAGCGGATATTACCTAACTTTGAGAGGGAAAAAAAACACGTCTTGAGTGTGCAAAAGCATTCACTGCGCGATGAAGCCCATTAGAAAACAGTTAGAATGACCTTATAATTCCAGCAATGAAACAAAAATAATATGTATGAGTTTTTACGTTTTTATATTCATTGCACAAGCAATGCACTTTTCTGTTTATCAGCACGAGGCCACAAGCACAAATGTGCTATTAGCTTTATACGACAGTGCATAGCACCACCGTGTTTCATTCCATTAACGAATCAGTTTTTGAACGAATCCAGTGAGCCAGTGATTCAACAGTCCATTCAGATGGTCTCACTTGTTTCGTTTCTATTGAATTAGCCGTTTTTAACAAATAGATTGATATGAATGGTTGACTTACTGAACAATCTGTCATGGATAAATAAATATGACAATAAAACCGCCAGCTGCCACCTACTGGCGGTTTTATTGTCATATTTATTTATCCATGACAGACCTCAATCAGCCAAAGTGCCAGCACAAAAACACATTGAGCAAAATATTGTTTAATTATTAATATTGACCAGAATTCCTCTATTTCAGGCCCCGGGAGGAAGAAAAAAGGTATAAATAATAGTTAATTTAATAAGGCAATTTTTTTATTAAATAGAAACCGTTTTAAAAATGAGACCAATTTTGGCTTTTAGTAAAACTATTTGCACCACAAAACAGTGAATGTTTACGGTAATGAATTAACAAATAAAAAATACCATTCTGCAATACCAAATCACCTTAACAGACTGTTTTTGTACATATAAAATAACTGAAAGTGTTTGACCATGAAAGGCTTGCACATTCAAGTAAAAAATGTCTGTGCGCTTATATTAAAATTAAGGTGAATACACAATTGTTCTAATACTTACTGTACGTACATTACGTGTCAACTCACTGACTGATTGAATTCAAAAAGATGTAGTTTTGCATATTCTTAGTCGCAGTTACGATATCAGTTGCTTCCAGTGTAGTCACAGTGTTACTCGGTATTAAAAAAATACAACCCAGACAACAGAGTCTCTCAGAAGTAAAGATGGGCAGAGGCTCTCCAATCTGTGAAAGAGTTCGTAAAAAAGATTGTGGAATTCTTTAAAAACAACATTCCTCAATGTCGAATTGCAAAGGCTTTGCAAATCTCATCATCTACAGTGCATAACATCATCAAAAGATTCAGAGAAACTGGAGAAATCTCTGTGCGTAAGGGACAGGGCCGAATAACTTTGTTAGATGCCCGTGGTCTTCGAGCCCTCAGATGACACTGCATCACTCATCGGCATGATTCTGTCAGTGACGTTACTAAATGGGCCCAGGAATACTTCCAGAAACCACTGTTGGTAAACACAATCCACTGTGCCATCTGCAGATGGCAACTAAAGCTCTATCATGCAAAAAGGAAGCCATTTGTGAACATGGTCCAGAAGCGCCGTCATGTGCTGTGAGCCAAGGCTCATTTAAAATGGACTGTTTCAAAGTGGAAAAGTGTTCTATGGTCAGACGAGTCCAAATTTGACATTCTTGTTGGAAATCACAGACATGTATTTCATCAGGACAATGCAAAACCACATACTGCAGCTATTACAACAGCATGGCTTCATAGTAGAAGAGTTCAGGTGCTGAATTGGCCTGCCTGCAGTCCAGATCTTTCACCTGTAGAGAACATTTGGCGCATCATTAAACGAAAAACACGTCAAAGACGACTACGAACTCTTCAGCAGCTGGAAATCTATCAGGCAAGAATGGGACCATATTCCAACACCAAAACTCTAGAAACTCATAACCTTGATGCCCAGACATCTTCAAACTGTTTTGAAAAGAAGAGGAGATGCTACACCATGGTAAACATGCCCCCGTCCCAACTATTTTGAGACCTATAGCAGGCATCTAATTTGAAATGAAAAAGCTCATTTTGTGTGTAAAATTGTAAAATTTCTCAGTTTAAACATTTAATGTTATCTATGTTCTATTGTGAATAAAATATTGGCTCATGTGATTTGAAAGTCTTTTAGTTTTCATTCTATTCAAATTTAAATAACGTTCCAACATTTCTGGAATTCAGGTTGTAATAAAATACATATGTAATTTTATTTTATAAAACATTATTTTTATTATTTACTATATTTATTATTTAAATTAAAAAAGCTGCGTAATCTGATTGTGTAATATGCATTACTTGATTTTTGTCCCCGGTAATGATATTTGTTAATTCATGAGCACTGGCATGCTGGCCAACCTATGGAAACCACAGTTCTGGATGAATGTTAAGATCTGTGCAGAATCCAATTATGAATGTCATTATCGTAGCACCTCAGCTTCCATCTCGTCTCCCGATAATAGCCATCTTTAACAGCAACAAATGCATGTGTCAGCAAAGGACCCAGCAGCCACTGCCCCAAGACACGTTCTGTATGGATTTACAGTCAGCACTAAGAGTACAACGTGAAATTCTAATCCCTCCTGTTTGTTATTTTATGACCATTGTTATACCTTTGTTTATAAGAGTAATGGAGTTGTTCAGCAGGACATTTTCTGCCAGTCTGTGTGTTCCAAAGATAAGGTGAAAAAACAATGGAATTTCTGGGGGAAAAAATGTGTTTGTCAGATGTTTTACAGTAGCAGAAGCTACATGTCGGTTAATTGCAGTCTGATGCTGTTTTCACTTTCAGCTCGCTAATGATAAGTGACTGCAAGGGAATTACAAACCTCATATTACTGACTTCATGACTTATTCATGACTCTCCAACATGACAATTCCAAGTGATGCATGCTTAGTTTAGTCAGTATGCATAGGGACAGAAGTATTTTAAATTCCTTGCGAGAATGTGTGTTTGTTTTTAGAGTGAGGTGCGTGCATTTTTCGCTTCTGGAGTTTTTGATAATTCTGTTTTTTGGAGTAGCACTTAACCTTGCCCCTGTGTTTGAAGTCTCCAAGTATTTTATGGTGAAACGCAGCACTTCCATTGCAATGAAATGATGAACGGGGACTAATATCAAATAATACTGAATTATTCAGCATTAGGGTTGGGAATCAAGAATATTTTCCATTAAGAAAAATACTGCAAATGAAAAATGGTCATACTCATGATGAGTGTTCAGTTCTTCGGCGCCTGTATTGTTCAAGAACCCCGTCCTGCAATGCTCTAGCTAACAGTGTTTCCTGCACAAATGTTTAGCCGCTATTTAATTTACAGCAGCACAGCAAAAGAAATTACAAGTTATCATATGCAGACCAGCAGCGTGATTGTGAGTGTGACATTGATTTTATGCTTCAGTTCAATAAACAGTAAGTTTATACTGATTGCAACATTTAGACCAAGTGATCAAGTGGGCATGAAGACTGAACTTTTTATTAACTGATGGGACACACTAACAGCATAGTGTTGTAAAATACAAGAAAGTTTTTTCAGTTTTCATTTTGATTTTCTGCTTTGCATTTAAAAATAAACTTCTGAATGTCTAGTACTCACTATGTAAGTGTTTAGTTGTGCTGTTTCTAATTAACTGAAAAAAGTAGTTTCTAACATTTTGCAAAATACACATTCTATTCTCTGCACAATATAATGTGCAACACTTTACATTTTACTCATAAATTATATGTAATATCTAATTTAACTTGCACTACAAAGATTTCCTTTGGCATCTCGTGATTTTAGGGTACGGGAGTTGATGAACTTGATAAATGATGGGTTCCTTAGCCTCAAATACAGCTCCGAAGCAGCATTTGAAATGGTGTGGATATAGTGTACATTAAGGACACTGAGCTTTGGCATTTTTCAGACCTGGGACATTCCTGCACACTTATTTCTTGTCACATTTATGCACTCTCGAGTGGCAAAGAATATAAGTGTAGGTATTGGGATAGGCCTGCAGGAGTGGTGTTTTGTTTCTGAATGAATCAAAATTTTGGAATGAATAAGTTGAGTGAATGATTCATTGACTCTCTCATGAAGACATTGGCTGAATTTGAAAAAGCGAATACTGTTCTTAGTACATCTGACATATCTTTAGATGGCATAATAGCGAAAGTGGCATGGTAGCATGCTATTCCGAATTCAGCCAGACTAGTTGTGTTCCTAATTATAAATAAGTTTTGAACGAACTGGTTGAATGATTGATTCGATGACTCATTTACAGTCACTTCTGAATGAATCTGTGTTTTTGAACCAATCATTTGAATAAATAGCACAATGACTTACTCCTAAAGACATTCACTTGTTGCCACCTACTGGTAACTTTTTCTCTTGGTCTCTCAGCCAGTCAATTTGAAGGTTAGGAACTTACTGTTGTATTATGATATTTGTGTATAGCAATTGCATCATGGGGGTTTAGTACATATCAATGCACAGTAAATTAATTGATTAATTGATTAATTGTCAGTCAGGGCTTTCAGTAAGCAACTGTAAACTACATGTACACATCTAACACATCTCTGTTACAGCTAATGCAGCCATATGCATATAATACACATATTATGCCGCATACAGGCTCTCTACAACAATGACGACTGATCAACAATTTCAACAGTAGGCTAAATTAGGGTGGGTTAAATGCAGAGTAAATTTCCCTACATGGTCAGTAAAAGTAATCCGCCATGCACATTCACGTCACTCTAATGATGACCCAAAGCAGCAAAACTGTACAAACGCTGGACATCCACACACTGCACCACAGTATTATCAACGCACCACGTACAATGTGCATGATACAATACTCATCAAACAATGAAGCACTCACCTGTCACTTAATAAATAAAGTCCATGGGTCTGCAATTCCATGTCCCTTTACTCGTATTAAAAAGTAAACACAGCCAACAAAATAACTGTTAGCCACTCATAGCACTCATAGTTGCAATCATTGAAATGGTGCATAAAAACTTTGCTGGACTTTGTTAGCGAATTCAGTTTGGATGTTAGTCTTCCTTTCTCAGTTATTTTCTTTTGTCTGCATTTTCTTTTTGTTGAGTTTAACTTTCGTTCCTTGGAAATCCCTGACTGAAGGGGCGGTCTCACGCTGGGGGTAGCACTGGGCACGTAGCTAGACCCAGAGGGTGGGCTGTCATTGAACGTCAAAATTTTATTGGCTGATGATTCTGTCACTAATGCTCGTAACAAATCAGATGTGACGTCTTTCAACAAAAGGGTAGCACTATCTGTAGTGCTGGCCTCAGACTTTTAAAAAAAATAAAATAATGTAGGATATTCCAGTAATCATAAGCAATTTTGTGGACATTACACAAATGAAAATGATACCTAAATAATCAATAAAAACATTTTTCACACAATTTAATTTTTTATAGGGCCAGCAGAGAAGGCCCTGCTTCCCCTGACGGCCCACCTCTGGTTACACCCTCACTAAACTGTATATGTTCATGTTCATGTTTATCTATGTGGACCTGAATGGTAATACTTGTTGCTTATTAGCATGCATATCGCTAGCGTATTGGCTGTTTATTAGTACTTATAAAGCACATATTCTGCATGGCCATATTATACATCCCTAATCCTACCCAATACCTAAACTTAATAACTACCTTACAACTATTAATAAACAGCCAATTAGGAGTTTATTGAGGCGAAAGTCATAGTTAATGGTTTGTTAATGGTGAGAATTAAACCTTAAAATAAAGTGTGACTGCTTGAATTTAGCAGATTAGTACTACATCTAAAGTGAATTTAGCAGGGCTGTTTTTAACATGCTTTGGCCTTTAGTCAACTTTATGGTCATGTCTGTTTTGCTGTGAGTTGCCCACACCCTGAAAATGTCCCAATGGAGAATATTCTGCTGTTCTTGCTGTGCCACACAGTGACTCATGTACAGTGAGTCAATGATGGGATAAGTAGACTCTTTATGTTATTTTGGGCTATTGAGAGAGAACAGGAACAAAATAACAGGTTGGGCTTGAACATACATCACCTGTACCTACATTAACTGCAGATCCACAGCTCCACAGGACTCTGTTTTAATACCATCCTTCTCACTTTTTCCTCTCTCATCAACACTTACTTAAATAATTTTGCACATTCTGAAAATACACTAAAAGTGCTACATTCTCATTTTTTCACTTTCAAGTTCATCGTCTGAATAATTTGCAATTTAATGACTAAAGCAGAGTAATGGTGCAGGTGTGCTTTCTCTTTTGCTTCCATAACTGTGTGTATGTGTGTTATGTTCCCAAAAGGTGTGATGAAATCCTCACGGGATGTGCACACCATGCATAACACCCTCCCCACAGGAGCGATTGACAGCTGCCCCATCCTTTCCTGCCTCGTTGCCCTCCTCTTTAGGCCACGTGTACAGGAAGTACTGCATCTCTCTAAATTACCCATGAACACATTTACTTGCGTCGTCAGACACACATTAGACACAGATGAACAGATGGTCGTTGTGAACAAACATTTAAGTGCGTGATTTATTTTTAACGCTTGTTGGAAGTGCTGAGCTCAAGAAAAAGGGGTGGTTCTGGGCACGTGTCTCCTCACCTCTGAGCTTTAGTTAAAGGTCTGTTTCCACAGTGAGGATGACACTGAATCTCCTGTGGGGTGCATTGAGGAACAGAGATGTTTTGTGTGGGAGTGCTGTAGACATTCATTGTTTTTTGTTTGCACTTCATTCCCTGTTAACCCCAGGTGTAACGAGTGTAAATTGTAACACTTTTCTTACAGTTAGAACAGTTAAAGACAGATCCTTCAAGACGGGGGGAAAAAACCCATATTAAATACGACACTTGAGATGTGGAGCAGTTATAGCTCACTGAGAACCTGTGCTGAATATTTATGAATGTTTAGACATTTTCTGTGATGTCTGACACATGGAGCATTTCTAAAATGTTTTTCTCTCAAAGTTTTGTACAGCATTCAGCATTGGCTGTGGTAAATGAGGCCTTATTGCAGCATAGATCTCTGTGAATTACATGTGCAGTCATTCTGTGCAATTCAAATGAGTTGTTGTAATTTCTGACCACAAATGGAATTGCAGTATTAGTATTAATTCAAGACACTAATAGTCCCACCCCAAACACATGTCATTGGTTGAACAAATGTTGCTGTGTCATGCAACTAAAATAAACAGAGCAATGTTGAGAGTGCCACAGAACCACAGTGTTTACAGTATTTGGGACATCAACCTATATATGGTTAATGGTGTATAATTGTGTCTGCACATTAAGCTAGAATAGAAGAAAAAAATGTCAAAAGAAAAAAATACAAACAGCAGCTTTGAGTCATCTACCTAATTTAAATAATGAATATTAATGAGTACATATGAATGGCCAAAATGGATTCTAATTTCCTTTGATTTGTTTGTTGCAGCAGCAGCTATTTTGTAGTTTTATGAGAGGTTTCAGGTGCTTAAATCTTTAATGACTTTGTTATTATACACTATGCTTGTTTATCATTTTAATTTAATTAATTAATTTATATATCAGCATATGGTGTGGTGTAAGTTTGTGGTACATTCAACTGAATGTAGAATGCTTTTCAAATTCCAATTGAATTTAGGTATCAAACAGGATGCAGAGTTTTAACTTGAAATGTTTCATCATCATTTTTGTATAAAATGAATAGTGTACAGCAAGAGAATGTGCCTGCAGTAACAATTATCATTCCTCCATCCCTCCATAAGAACGGGCAAGTGAAGTCAGATTATGCTGCTGAGTCAGACTCACATATGTGACTCAAGAAAATGCCTATAGGCCTGCTTTTTCTAGCATTGACTCACTGAATCTTTAGTGTGACATCCCAACATGCAGTAGGGACATGGAAAGCACATCCACTGTGCATCTGTGCACACGTATGCTCCTGTGTAATGTGGCACTGTGACACAAGTGCCACATGGTGACTGTGATTTTGCCAAGTAGGACATATTCCAGGATCAGCATCTTTTGTTGGTCCTAGAACAACATTCCCATCAAACAGAATCCTAACCCTATCGCTAACCTGTACCTGAACATTTAAGTAGTGTTAAATCAGAAGAATGGCCCAACCAGGCCCTGGTTTAAAGAAATATGATTCCAACACCAAGAATGTTTTTGCCCTACTTGGCAAAAATCATGAGTTGTGTTCTGATTTGCAGGGTCCTTGCACAGTGTTGACTGCTCCCTACATACTTAGCAGGGGATATCTGATAAGTGCATCTCAAAATTTGTTAATTTGGAGTCTATCATACAACACTTGAGTTGCTCAGATTGGTGTTGAGTAAGATAGCATCCATATGCTTTTGTAAATAGAAAGGGGGTCTTAAGCTCCCTCATTTCAGCTAAAAGCCTTGCGTTCCTCAACAGACTTGGGAACTTATGTTCCGTGCAGCTAGAGGAAGATCCACTTCAAGTTGATTGCTGGCTTCCTTCTGAGTCATGCCCTGGTCTCTCTGTCTCCATCTACCCTTCTCTCCAAAAAGTTTTCAGAAGAGTTCAGTACTAATTACTGTGGTACTGTATCAAAAGACGTGTAATTAGGTTTAGTGTTTTATCGCCAGCCACCGCAAAACCCGCCACTCCATGGCGGAACTCGGCGTCCGGTTGTGATTTACATTCGCTGCGTGTTTAGAAAGTAATCCTGACAAATGTGGAGATCTTAATCACTCTGTACTTTGCCCATTCACTTTCAAGCCTAGCAATCATGTGAATGAGCTGCATTACTAAGCATCATACCGCTTTAAGAGGGCATAAAAACCGGAGGTAATTTGCTCTCATACGTACCTGCAGAAGTGCACTTCGGAGTGCAGGAAGTGCAGGGAACCATGTGACTGCTGCTCTGTAAATGAGGGGATGTTCATCGCCTAATGGAGGCTGTGTATGATCTTTATGCCACCTTTTACGCGCTGTACTTCTCTCAAATAGCATATTACACCGTAATGCACGACAGTGACTCTGTGTGAAGTGTGTACTATTTTCCGAATGATTGAATCACTCAGCAGACTCTCATAGATCAGATCATTTCAGTGCTTTCCATAGAATCATTTGTACTCTGCCACACTGCGTGCAAACATTTTTTACATAAAGCTTGTGCTGGATTGGTATGTTGTATGGGTTATGTGGATCTCGCATTTTGTTAAATGGCAAAAGGACTAGCACCATTATGTTTAATTAAACAGTGGTGCCATTTTAACACTTATCAGATGTTTGCATGAATAGTTGTTTAGAAAATAGGGATGCACCTATGTTACTGATACATTGAGCAAAGAATTGCTTTCATGTCAAAGCCAATAGCTGACAAATGCCTATTAAATTCCATGTTTGTAAAATTTGTTTCATAAATTAAAAATAAAATATTAAAAACTGAAATCAGTTGTTTTAAATGAATTTAGGCATCACAGTATTATATTGTACAGAATAAAAAAAACAGGGCTGTCGATTAAATTAATCGCGATTAATCACATCCGAAAAATGTGTGTACTATGTATCTTGTATATATAAATACACGCACATACGTGTAATTATATTTCAGAAATATATGTAATATATACTTATATTTATATATCATTTAATCATATTTAAAAACAAACTTTTGTTTTGGATGCGATTAATCGATTTGACAGCCCTAAAAAATTATTTCCATTTAGACATTTGCAAAGGTTTAAACAGTGTATAAAATGTAAAAATGAACATGCACAATTTTTCAATATTAGCCAATATATATATATATATATATATATATATATATATATCCAATAGACCACTACACAAAATATCTGTAACCAATATGCTACTAATATATTGTTCAACCTTAACATAAAACATGAAAAGTCATGGAAAATGTGTATAGAATAGTCACAATTTCTCTGTCTGAAAGTAATGCTGAGCATTTATTCCCGGAAGTTGTGAAAAGTCAGCCAATCAGATTAGAGCTTTCCAAATCGAGAACTTGCATTCCAGTTTTGTGAGCAATATGCATCAGATGGTCAGTGAGCGGATTGTGGGCGTCTGAGGCTGAGACTACTGTAGGCCGCAGCTGGTGCTGCTTGTATCGCTTGCCAAATCACCTTAGTGCTTTTAGACCCATGTTAAACATTTGGTGGTTAGGCGGTGGCTGTACAGCGTTTGACGAGACAGACCCCATCTGATTTCCTGAACCCATCGATTGCAAGCAGCGCTACTGAACTTAATCAGTCCTGGTGCCAGTTCAGTGCAGTCAGCATGACCCAGCCCACACCACCCCCACATCTCTGACTTCTTATCAGTCCAGACTGCACCAAAGAGCGCTCTCCCACTGGAGATGTCTCCAAATGACCAAACAGAGCAAACACTGTGTATGTGTGTGCATAAGCTACTGTAGTAGTGATGTCCAAGTCTAATGATGTGCTTGGTTATAGCACTTATTGCCTTGGATTTTATAGAAAGAAATGTCAGTGAAATTACATTTATAAAAAACTTTTGTCACTTTTAATGCCTGTCTGTTTGTCCATCCATCCATCCATCCATCCATCCATCCATCCATCCATCCATCCAGCCGTCCATCCAAAGTAGTAAGAAAATAAATGCATTTGTGTGCACAGTTTCTGTTTCTCCTGTGCTGTTTCTGTCTGTTGTAAGAACTACATGTGGAGAACTTGGCCTGTAGTCTCTTTGGCTCTGAAAAATAATGAAGTCCATAAATCTTGTCATTTGCCAGTGACAGAATGTGCGTACAGTAATTCTGTGACCACGCTGTGTAACGTCGAGAGACAGGGCCTAGTTCTATGGACCATCCTCTAAATAGCAGCGTTGTATGAAGGTATATGGGCTGATTTTGCTGGCATTATCCTTTTGTTCTGCCCTAGTATGAGGCAACTTCTTTTCCAATGTGTTTGAAATATTTAACCCACTTTTCAGCACCCAGCAAGAAGGGCATAATGTAGATGGATGTTAGGAGAACTCTGCATCTCTGCAGGTGTTTGTACTTATTGGAGCTGTCCATGGTGCTGAATTTTAGCAGACAATAATAAAATGTGCTTCCCCTATGTGTTCTCATTAGTGATATTCATAAATAAAGTTTCTAGCACACATGCATTGTTTTTATGTTTGAATAGACACTGACACAGCATCTAAAGCAATTTGTCTACCATTTTTAAGACATATAAATGTTTTTAAATCATTTGTTGAGGTTCATAGAATAGTGAACTCATGCAATTCATAGGTTGATTTTACTGTATTATAAAACGAGATTAATTATATGTGTTGAGCATGCTTTTTATTGTTTCACTTTCTACCCAAATTTTGCCAGTGTCCATCCAACTGTAAAAAAAACTAAAACAAGTATGAATACCTAAGTATAGTAATGAGATCACCCTAATTTCCCCAACAGGAGTTAGTGTGAGTCCCACAGTTAAAAACCGTAGCTCTCCTGATTTATAGCTGAAATAAAGAGACGCCCCACTGGTCTGTTCTCAGTAGTCTGACCTGCTTGGCAATGCCACGGCTCAACATCCCTGGCCACAGCTAATCCCCGTGAGTCTTGCAGTACTCCTGAGGTCAGGCTCTTCCGGCAACTCCTCTCAGCTTTCTCAGTCGGTCTCAGTGGCTTCTGTCTGTCATCAGCTCTCTAAAGCCCAGAGCTGCTTCATACAAGTGGGGGGAGGGAATGACGGGACAGAGAGTGTGCGATATGAGAGTAAGCGGTATGACCAAAATCTTATATCACAGTATGAGTAATTTTGTATACAGTGATAGTATATAATATATACATTAGAAATAAAGTCACATTTTCATTTCTTTAATATCGCTGATGTCACTGTAAAGGAAGTGTAGTAAGCTATAATGATATAATATAATATACTATTTCAAAATCTATATAAAATCAGTCTGTCTTCACAGTTTCTTGTATTTGCTAGAAATTCATATATATACATATGAATCATCTGAACGTTATATCATTGTGATATGCATGACTGCACTCCCAGAATCCAGCCTTTAGTTGTACGCTTGACCCTATGCCATGTTAGTGGCACAGCCTATGGGCCATTACAGTCTAAAAGAACCATTGTTTGAATGTTTTCTTTTCTCTTCTCAGTTCTTTACCTCTGGTTTAGCATATGTGACCCTGGACCACAAAACCAGTCATAAGTGTCAATTTCTCAAAATTATGTAATAAATAAGATTTCCATTGATGTATGGTTTGTTAGGATCGGACAATATTTGGCTGAGATGCAACTATTTGAAAATCTGGAATCTGAGGGTGCAAAAAAATCAAAATACTGAGAAAATCACCTTTAAAGTTGTCCAAATGAAGTTCTTAGCAATGCATATTACTGATCACAAATTAAGTTTTGATATGTTTATGGTAGGAAATTCACTAAATATCTTCATGGAACATGATCTTTACTTAATATCCTAATGATTTTTGGCATAAAATAAAAATGGATAATTTTGACCCATACAATGTATTTTTGGCTATTGCTACAAATATACTCCAGTGACTTAAGTGGTCCAGGGTCACATATATACACTAGTTATCACAATTAAAAATGAGTCAGACTGTAAATGGTAAGTTCCCTTACTATATGGTTCTAATGGGATAATTCTGTATTTTACGGTAATTTTACAGTAAAATGCTGTTAAATGTAGAATTTTTAGAAGTTAAAAAAAAAACAAATGATTTTCTAATTTATGATGAAAATTTAGAAACTGACACTCCCAGAATTCTCTGTTAAAGCTCATATTTGATGGTTTTTCATTGGAAATATTTCTTATCAGTTACATGCAGTAGGATTTTATGTTACATTTATTGTTAAATTAATGTTTATTGCATTATTTTAATGTTGTGTGTTACCATGATGGTGTTTTATGTTTGTGTGTATGATACCGAGCACCTGTTATATACTATATTAGTATTTTCCTCAGCTTATGTGTGTGTGTGTGTGTGTGTGTGTGGACTGTATGCATGTATGTATGTATAAAATGCAGCTGTACATTACCATATTTTAATTTAAATTATGGTGTGATGAACAGAATTTTTTGTTAACTGTTGTAATAAATATTATAATGTGCAAGCATCTGCATAGAGACTCGAATGAACTAGAGAATCATTTTAAATCAGTTCATTCTGAATGAACTGATTCAATAAAATAACGCATTATTTCCCAATGCTTCACATGACAGAAAGTGGACATTTGACACCTTATAGCATGACCTCAATTCACTCACCTACTTTAGTGTCTTGTCACACTGCTCAAAGTAGGTAGATCTGGAAAATGTACTCTAGCTCAGCTGTTTCCAAACACATTCCCACTAATTACAAATATAGTAGTAGTAAATAGTACAATTAGTAGAGTAGCAGCACTACTTTTAGTTAATGACTCCCCAACTCACAGCAATGGAGAAACTCAGCAGGGCCTTATACATTTAACAGCATCTCTGCTTCATAAATAATGGCAACTGTTGATGCTTTTACCAGCCTGATGATCAAAGCCACTCACTTTGGCGTTCTTTAGTGAGCTAAGATGCTGAGAGTTGTTTTTTATAAAGTACAGTCCTGGATGTAGGGGAGGTGATGTGACAGGTGCATGCTGGGAGTTATAGGATGGCTTCATGTGGGTTCCAGCAGGTCAGTAGGTTATGTGCTACCCATAGCAACACTTAGCCTGCTGCCCACATGCATTCCAGCTAAGCGTGCCACCCACTTCAGAAGCTGCGGGTGCAGGTGGAGGCTTGATGGTCCCTTGAGAACCCACTAGGAGGTTAAACGAGGTGACATCTCTTTCTCTCTCTCTCTCCTCAACTGTAGTTCTCTCCATCTCCACCGCTCTGAAACCCTGAGCTCAGCTTATGATTTAATGCCCTATTCACTCCCCACTCCTTCCCCTTAGAACTCTGCCCCGCTAGTGCGCTAAATCAGCATCTGGCGCCACATATCAGGCGGACGTTTTTTTCTTCTTCTGCAGAACAGGTCCCTGTGGCGAAGCCGTTGTTTTGCAGGATAACCTGCTTGCTAGCTGAGCTTCGCTGGAGTACGCATAGCTAAAGACGTAAGACCGCGAGTGCCATACATCAGCCGCGCACAGATAAAAGAGGCAGGTCTCTTAACGACAGCCTCCTGAGGGTTGCGGCGTGCGGAGAGAGCTGTCGTTAAGCAGATGGGCCGAGACCTGGAAGTGAACACCGCTCAGAATGCTCCCCTCATCTCCTTACAATATCTTCAAAGGCCCCTGGGGTTTAATAGAGCAGTTGTTGAATAATTGAGGAAGCTCAATAAAGCCTAAGTTAATTTATTGTTTTTTTTTTTCTTATTTTTTCTTCCTGTGGCGGACGTCTCTTAACCTCCTGCCGTCCGTCCCATCTTTGGCTCGAGGTGCGGAGATGTATTGATTTGTTCACGGATGCTGAGTTCTGTTATATTTCAATATGAATTACGATGAATGAAGCGGCACGGAGAAGAGTGCTTATGAATCATTTTCCTTCTCTGAATTCAGCTCGTCTACTGCAGCCCGACCGGGATTATATCATACCTTATATCATGTGCTTTGTTCCATTGTGCCCTTTTTTCCCCCACCACTCCAGAGAAAAATCTGAGTCATTTGCAGCCACTGTTTGAGTTGATAAATGAATGTCCAGGTGCCAGACGGTTACAGGTTAGGTAGCGGGATTGACCTTAACTGTCGCCATGCATACAGCTCATTCTTGCAAATCATATTATATTTTTGTGTGGCCCACCAGCAAGCATACACACATACACATACACCAGTCCACACCTTTAAAGGAATATTACAGTTTTAACATCTTAATAGTTCAGGCATTTACTCACTCTCATGTTGTTCCGAAACTATGACTTCTGGTCATTTCTTCAGAGCACAAAAGCAGATATTTTGAAGATGGTTTTTGTCCATAGAGTGAAAGTCAGTGGATTTCAAATAACATTATTCACTGTATGGACAAAAAACAAAACAATAATAGATTTGTCATGCATGTTTGCAATGATTTGAGGGTGAGTAAGTTTTGACAGAATTTTCCCTTTAAACTGTACTGATGGCATCTTTTGGCATAGAAAATCATTTTAACTTGTCAATTAGTTTGAAAAAATAAAGGAAAACGTGTACAGTAATGTACTTCAATGCAAGTGTATGGGGAAAATGCAGTTTTCATATAATTTTGCCTCGTTGAGGTCAAGTAAACAAACTAAGGCAGGGGTTTTCAAACTTTTTTTTTTATTATTGCCAAGGACCTCACAATATGTGTTCCTTGTGAGAGACCCTGTCCTAAAATGTACAGGCACTTATATATTTTCTTATATAAACACCTAATTTACTGTGTGAGAAAAACGGTAAACATTATATTATCAAATCAAAATGTTGTAAATTTAAAGAATTTGCTAAAATCAAAATTAAATAATTTGCTTTTTCATAATAATTACATCAAAATAATGTATTATCAAATGGCAAATGTGAACATCCATTGTAAGTGCATTACTTACATATACTGTACCATACTGTATTTGTTTTGATTTTATAAACTGAGACACAATTGACAGCATGCCACTTAACAATTTAATTTTTTTTTATATATATAAATGTCTCTGACTGTTCCTCATTAGGCTGTAACTTTTGGCTTGGGTCTAGGGATTGGTGCGGGGTATTTAATGTGTTTTGCTCATTATGGCAGGACAATCAGATCCTTACTGATTCCCATATCACAGGTAGACATCCACTGAAACAGCATGACAAAGGCCTGACATATTTTTTATTTTTATTTTTTAAGTTCACTTCCAATAACTGTGGAATGGTGCCAGGGTTATGGAGCCAGTGTAAAAAAAAATGAGTGTAAACTATTCAATGAGTGCATGGATGAAAGGGTGATGTGCAACTGCAAATTAAGTTACAGCTAGTTTTTTTAGACTAAAAAATAATTATTTCTCGAACAAACCTAATTATGTGGTGGTCATGAATTTAGTATAGTCTTTTGCTACTGTTATTGTGAAATACAGAGCTATTACATGGCAGTCAAGTGCTGATTGTTGATTAAAGAGTGTCTTGCTCAGAATGTTAGTAAGCACATTTCACATAAGACAAAAAAAAAGAAAAGAAACCTGAAATATTCTAAATATTTTAAAAATAAAATCTATTTTTTAACAACTTTATATTTACATTATACATGTGTGACTATTTCTCAGAATTCTTGTTTTATTTCTCATACTTGCAAATTTAGCTTACCATTTTTAACTTTTTTTTTTGTTATGATAAAATTATGATTTTATTATCACAATTTATGACTTTTTTCATATAATTGTTGTTTTTCCCCTGCAGTTTCTGCTTTATTTATCTTAATTGTAGGTTCATGTGTTTACCACAAAAAGTAAAAGCTTTTGTAGTCTTTGGAATTTAATTATTATCAAAGCTCAACTGTGCCATTTTTCAACATCATCTTTCTCCAGGGACTTTGCGTAATCGGCCCCTGTGGTAATTCCTGCTGTATTTAAACCTCATCCATCTTATACAGTCCCAAAACACACTGAGACCACCCTGGATCAGATCCTGTTTCTATAGGGTAAAGTAGATTGCCTTTAATTGGTTGCTTGAGTACATTTACATTAATTCATTTATTGGAAGCCTTTTATCCAGAGTGACAAATGAGTAACTCAGAGGTCTAGTGCATATCACAAAAATGGAAATGAAGCTAGTGATAGCTCTCATTATGTCTTTGTAATTTGTGTCATAGGATTTACTTGCAGTGTCTATGTCAAAGAGCAGTCGCCTCCCTTTACATCAGTGCAAGCCTGTCCCTTCAGTTGCTAAGATAAATTTTCTTGATCTTGCATGAGTTCTTAGCTGTCATGGAATTATTTTTGGTATGCCCATAAAATCTGATACACACTGGGGTTGTCACTGTATTATTATCAGGGCACCAATGTATTTCGCGTGGACCAGATGTGTTACCTCCCACAAGGACATGTTAGAGCAGACGACCTTTGATCAGCTATTTGGTATAAACTACATCAGACCGATGGATCAATAACTGCTCTCTTCTGCTAAATCTCATTTGTCTATGGGGATTGTACACATTCACTAGCTGGTGAACATTCAGACTACTATTATGTGCTTTTTGTGGATGTTTTGTGAGAGAGCAGGCAAAGCACCTTGAAACAAATGTTAAAAAGATACTATACATTAAAGCTAGTTGAAAAAACAAAAACAAAACAAAAACAGGATCTCTACTAAGAGAAAGGGTTTAAAACTATATTTTGTTTGGTGCAATTTGTTTCTTACTAAAATTATTAATAGTAAAACTAAATTTGAAAAAGTTCTAGATTTTTCAATTAATTTAAGAAAGAGTGATAAAACAAAACTTTCATATCAGTATGACAACAATTGACATGACATTATGCCAATATAAAATAGCCATAATTTAATTACATAGGTTTGCAATAAACAACAGGCTTGTTTTCAGCAGATTATCTAGAAAAGATATATTCTCAGTTTTTAAACTACTGTTTAAAATGTTTTTGGTAAAATAAAATAAAAAATTGGGTAAGATAAAATAAAATAAATAAACTACTAATTTTATTCAGCAAAGATGAATTAAATGCAATGATGCCTTAAATGTTAAGACATTTATAATGTTATTATAATATTTATATTTAAAATAAATGGGTTAATTAAGCAGGACAACTGTTTTCAACATTGATAATAATAAGAAAAGTTTCTTGTGCACCAAATCGTCATATTAGAATGATTTCTGAAGTATCATGTGACTCTAAAGACTGGAGTAATAATGCTGAAAAATCAGCTTTGCCATCACAGGAATGAATGAATGAATAGAAAACCGTTATTTTAAATTGTAATATTTCACAGCATTAATGTTTTTATTGAATTTTGGGCAAATAAATGCTGTTTGTTGAGGATAGACATGAGACATCTTTCAAAAACAGTATTTGCTATACACACTGGGCCGCATCAATCGGATGGCACACCTTCTTTTTTTTTTTTTTTGCAATGGCTTTTTGCCATCAGGATAGAGGAGAACCAACAGGACAGTACAGGTAGAGAGAGAGAGAGAGAGAGAGAGAGGAAACCAAACTAGTCCTGTCTCTTACCTCTTGAATGAGAACAGACTAATATTTAGACAGCATTCAGTACAAGCTATCCTTCTTGACAGCTCTGTTGCTGGACCCAGTGTAACACTTCGGTGAGTTACTTTAATTGAATGTGCGCTTTAAGATTGATCCATCCACTCTCTTATATCACTCTCCGGCTTATTTAGATCCTTATTGGCAGAAACCATCAGTGGATCTGATGCAGTCATTCATTTAGCTGTGTAAACTGTGCCAGAATGCTAAAACTACAGAAACAGGAGCGTTCCGCACAGATGCTTTTGTACAGTACAGCGCTAATACTACACCCCAAAACAGGACACAGAAAAAGGTGGTGGACAGATGGCTTCCTTGATTGCGTTTTCTTTGATCTATTACAACATCGCAGGATTCTTTAAGGTATTTAATCATCTGGTGGTGGGTTGGTGCAATCCGTCCTGATTGAGTAATGCTAGTAGAAATATTGCAGCTAGATCCTCCCCAGTGGCTGAACCTGGGCATTTATTCAAAGGAGGTCAAGCCCACAGGACACAGGTTTATATTATAGCAGTCTAAGTGGGATGGAGGTTTAAAAGGCCTCGTCCTCAAGCCATATTGCTGATTCGGTCATGAAAAGATTAAACATTCATGAGTAAAAACTTACAGGGGACATTTTCGCTGCTGCTGCGAACTGTCGGTAGCCCATCATAAAGACCTCCCACCAAACATACACATGCATTCACGCCTTCTCTTTTACACCAGCTCTGCTTGGCAGCTTTCTGCATGAGGAAGTGTTAAATTGGCTGCGTTATTATTTTTTTTCCGACCTCTTCAGAGCAGGCATAGTAGATGGAGACGGTCATAAATAGTGGGGTTCTAGGAATAGCAGTCTGAAGTTTATAGCATTTGACCTTTACTGATGCATTATGGGTAAACAGTGAGTGTGTGCTTGCAGGCATCTAGAGTGCAGACGCCCCACTGGATGCCGACGTTAGCAGGAAGATTATTTGTGTGTGCCGTGTGCATGGTGTATGTGCGTTTGAGCGTGTTGACGCAGTATGGGTGCACATGTGGAGCGATGTGGCCATAAAACATCAACGTGAGCCTTTAGGGAGCTTCGCAGGCTGTTACCTAACAACGGTGGTCTCCCACTGCATCATGACTTTCACCTTTATCTTTTGAAAGGATGAGAGAGAAAGAGAGAAGAGGGAGAGAGTGGGTGGAGGAGAGTCGGGCAGAGGGAACGTGTCGAGAATTGGTAAACTGGGGAATCCCAGATCTGTTGGCGTCTGTCGCTCACACTTCCATCTGATCGCTCTGGAGCTGTTGTAGACTTGAGAGCCGCTTTCAGCCAAACCCCACCCCTCCATTCAGAACTCTTAAACCACAACCACTACACCAACCGGATTTGTTGTACACGCACAAGTCTTCGCTAAGCAGTTACAAGCAGGGATTGGAATCATAAGGATTTTTATGCTTTTATTCTGATTTCTTTTAATGATTCCGGTTACTTATCGGTTTCATTAACAATTCTTTTAGTACTTTTAGTACTTTTAAGAAATCATTTTTAAAAACAAAAATGCACCTCCACTGCAGAATTATTATAATGATAAAAATATTTAAAACAGTCGTGCTTACACAATTTTCTTTTAGGTAACGCTTTATTTTATGGTGCTATGGTACTATTATAATAACAATAAATTATGCAAAATTACATGCAAGTAACCCAAACCCTAACTATATAGTAAGTACATGTAATTAATATAACTCATAATTTAAATGTATAATTACACTGTAACAAGAAAATGTTTAAAATAAAGTGTAACCTTTTTCATATATATATATATATATATATATATATATATATATATATTTTTTTTTTTTCTTTTTTTTTTCTTTTTAGAGATAGCAGTCCATTCCATTAATTAGCCTCAAGGGGGTAAATCAAAATTCTGTCATCATTTATTCACACTAATATCATTCCAAACCTTGAAAAGTCTCTCTTCGCTTCGCTTCTCTTCTCTTCTCTCCTTTTTAATTAAGTAATGTTCTTAAAACATATTCTTACTGTACTGTAAATGATGATAGAATTTACATTTTTTACAGTTTTATATTACACAACAATATTTAGAGTTGCAGTTTATTTGTGTAGAATAAGTACATGTTAACAATCTTTCTGTCATTCTTCAATCATTCTATATCTGTAATTATGGTGTAACCTGTTGAGGTGGAGAAAATCGAAATAAAATGAGGAAAAAACAATATTAAACAAAATTGTATTGACATTTAATTAATTAATATTAATAACTGTTTTATTATTATTAATTATTAAAAATATATATTAATATGAATGATTCTTAGTCATTTGGAATTAGTCTATTGTTGTTGCACTATACTATTCATTTAAAGAACATTATTCTGGAGCTGAACATTGGAAGCAATGTATTTTAGTATGGTATTTTGTCTGTATTAGCTGAACAATACACATGCGGGAACCATTAACGAAACCGATAGTCATTGCTAAGGTGTTCCGTGTCTATGACTGACCACAGCAAATGGATGCTACCCTGCTTTTTTCGGCACTCATTTGCAGACATTTCTCAATTTTTTTACCCCTTGCTTCGCTCTCTGCTGTCAATCCTACAATCCCCTGCACAAGCCTGCCACCCATGAAGAATGAATTGGAAACACCCGCTCACCTCTGCTTACTATGCGTCAGTGGACACGTACGGTTAGGGGTTTGTTCAAATCCCTAACCCCAAATATGAGCAATAAAAATAGTGATACTGAAAAAGATCATGCCACCATTGTACCATCCCACTTTTAAATTTATGTGATAAAGATACTTCCTTTGTCTTGTCGTCCCTGGAAACAGTGCCTTATATGGGCTATCGGGTATTAAGTGATTTATGGAACATTTTTAAAAATGATTTGTGTGAAAAGAGACGTCCACTGAAAAGCATTGGATGTCAGCTGATGGGTTTGTGTTGTAAATCACAGCCTGGTGGGCATCGTGTACTTGTGGCTAAAGAGGAAAGCCAATGGATCTTTACTCAAGATAGATGAGTGGAAGCAATCTCATTTAAGCCTGTCAATAAGACTTGCTTTCGCTGGAATTGACCACATGTCAAAGAGACCTGGACAGAGGAGGCGGGGAAAGAAAGGGAGAGGACAAAACCCGCCTTTTTTCCCCCTCTAGCTTGGGGCTATATATAGCTAGTGCTAAAAGGTCACATACCTGGTGGAGTAGACAACACGAGCGCTGCTACATTTGTCTTTCTTTGTTTCTTTCTTTCTCTCTCTTTCTGCTGTCTCCTATGAAATGGATGTGTCCTGTCATGCTCCATTACCACTCTTTCTCCATCCTGAAAGATGTCCTCCAATCTCTAAATTGAACTTTTAAGATGTCTGCTCTTGTCATTTATATTAACCCTGTAGCTTGTAGCTCTTCAGGATAGAGAACAATAGATCCTCACAGTCAAGATAGCTTAGCTCTGTTTTTTAAAAGCTACCTTCCAAGAAGCCTCCTAAATGACTTATTCGGAACGTTCTACGGTGTAGCAACACCAAACAAATAACTGTTTGCATGGAAGATGCGACTCTCGCCTGATTTAAATAGTTTGGTGATAGCATGTTGCTAGGCTAACACTGTTCATTTATTTACATAATAAAAAGTATAAACTATTTGTAAAATCACATCTAAGCAAGATAGAACTCAACAATTAAACCATTTTAAAGTGTAAAGTGTACTTGATTGAGTTAAAACCTAATACTTCAATATAAAAGTATAATCCAGCATTTTCTGGCACACAATGAATCTTGGGATAGTCTGGGCCACGAAGGATCTATCTGTTGTGTTCTTTATTGCTCAGGAATTGAAGGACGCATTTCACTTTCGAACTGGAACAGCCTTTGTTGTACCGCTGTGACACATTCAATCTTCGAATGTAGCCTTTTGAAGGATGCAGCATTTGAATCGGGACACAGCTTAAGAGTCATTAAATGCATAGAATTGCCCAGGCTTTTATATGAGTAAATGTGTGGTCACATTTACTATTGTTTGCTGATTTTTTTTGCAGGCAAAATCCAGTCGTTTCACTAGATTGGGATCACGAATTTTGGAAAAGATTTCCAAATACAGGATTCGCAACAGGTTCACGTTTGTCGTGCAAATTTGCTGCATTGACCAACAGAAAGCTGCTTGGTTTGAAAATGGCTTCTTTTTGAACTGTGCATCATACATCGTACCTCATACATCCCTACATTATTGACAATAGGCAATAGACTTTTTTTCCCCAGGAATTTTCATCTAAATTTTGGTAATGACTTTAAGTTTTCTGTTTTGTTCTCTATTATGTAATATTTGACTTACTGGAACCTAAATTAGTTGAAATGTGTTATATTGAAATAATCTTACTTGCCTTTCATTTATATTGATTGGCAATTTTATTACTAATGAAGTAACTGTTAGTATTGTTATTAAGCTTTGATATGGGTGTATGTTCTTAGCCTATTTTTCCTTTCCATAGTTGAACCTTTTGTCATTAATTCACTTTCTTGTCATTTAAATCCCGTTAGGAAATTTTTGCAGAAATTCAAAGCTTGAAGTGGGCCATGGTTCCTAATGTTTCTGAAGGAACAGACCAAAAGAAAATATATATATATATATATAAAAAACAGTTTGATTTTGTGTAAACATGAATGAGATTTGAAAGCTGCAGCAGAGAGGAAAGCTTTTCCAACAAATGACTTGAATTTTGGTCTTTTCCTCACACAAAATCATTGTGATTTTAATTTTAAACTCCAAAAGAATCTTTAATCACCTAAAGCAGTCAAAACTGCTTTGCATGACTAGGTGACCTTGTCAATTTTGGGATGATCAGGGGACATCATGCGTGAGATGGTGAGAGGAAGATGAATTCATAAACCTATTAACTACATGATTAGAAGGCGGATTAAACATGCAGCGGCTATAGTTGGATCAATTAAAAACGCTGATGTATTTAATGAACGACAAGGTTAACAGATAGTTCTCTTTGAATTCCCAACTTGCAGTGGGATCAAGCTGTCCTTCTCACCTTCATATCAAATAAAGCTTTTCATTCTCTCACTGTCCGTGTGACAATGTTGCACAGTATATATGTAGTCATTTGGGCCGTGACACACACACACACACACACACACACACACACACACACACACACACACACACACACACACACACACACACACACACACACACACACACACACACACACAACAAACAAACAAACATGCACTTGCACTCACATCGGATCGCGTTTGGCTTCAGGCTGTAATCCATGCTGTGTGGTTCAGAGCAGTGAGCACCTACGGAGAGCCGTCTGTATTACGTAACTTTTGGAAGTGAAATTATACACTCCCTAATGACATGCACCAAAAGATCTTCTTGCTGATGATGTCATAGTAGGGTGAGGAAAGGACAATAGATCAATCTGCATTTCACCGCACGCAGCTCTGTTGGCCAGGACACAGCGCCGTTACCTAATGGTTCTGAATGTGAGAAATGGCGCCAGCAGCAGTTCACAGGAAGCATGTCATCCAGCTCCATACCAGATGTTTCCTGTTCCTGAAAGTGCCAGAGTGTGTTGCATCTGATGGCATTTAATATGCATGAATACCTGACCTGATGTCTCTTTTGTTTGTTTGCAATGAGCATGTGTGTTTAAACTGTGGGTAAATGTCTTTCAGAGGTCAGTGCTGTGTTTTACGTGCTATGATTAAATCAGCGAGGAACTGTTTGCAGTCTCTGCAGTGATCTTTTTCCCCCCATTCGACTTAAATCTTGAAGTAGCCCCATCTGACCACTTGAGGGCATCTTTGCTGTCTTAAATGTGTACATAAAGGCCTGGCAGGATTTTTTTTTCTCTATCTGCTTTGTTTGCCTTTGTTGTTCATTAGTATGCTCATTTTCAGGCAAATAATTTATTTGCAACATATCTGTTAGATCAATACCTGAGACTTAGAAACTGCTGAGGTACAGAAAGAGCATTTCTAGACAAGTTGACAAACTGCTAAAGCTATGACGGCCTCATCATGGAGTCTATGTTAAGAGGCTAAAATTGTGTTTGGGATATTATGGTGACTGTTGTCACTTGTATTGTATTCGTGATTCAGCTAAAAGAGTCATTGCAGTGTGACATAACGGATAATGGCTGTCATGAGGGATTGTTTATCCACATTTTGCAGTTTGTGTCTGATTTCTCACTGATATCACTGAGCTGGTCTCTGCTGCGCTCTTGACCTCCCTCTTGTGGTTTTATAACAGCATAGCATAAAACAAACATTCATCACCACCAAAAACAAACATTTTCAAGCATTTACTGTTCACATCTGAGTGCTGCTACTTTAAAAGCTATTGCATTTTTTTCTGTTTCCAATTTTCCATCAAGGACTTTTCAACTAAATGTGTTTTCTATCATACCTTTTCCATATTGCTTTACAAATGTTAGTATCTGCTATTCCTATATGAAACTCAATAAGTGGAATTAAGCACTTTGCGATTTAGTTGATCTAACTGTAATAACTATAGATATTTATAGACCCTTTCTATAATTTGTTATCATTGCTCATGAATTGGTATTGTGTTTTAGATTTTTTTTAGACTTTGTATTCCAGTATTATGGCATACAGATTTAAATTCATTCTGCAACACACTTCAAGGGACAGCTCATACAAAAATGTATTATTTGCTTATTGTTCTGTTTACCCAAACCTGTATGATTTACCCTTTATGGAACATAAAAGGTGAACATTTGAAGATTTTGGCTGTGCTTTTCAATATATCGCAAGTGAATGAGTACCAGGCTCTAAAATGACTTCTGAAGCTGTATGATGACTTTTTGAGAGCAATAGATCAAAATTTAAGTCATTATTCACTTAAAATTTAGATAGGAGTGCACTTGGTTTGTGCATGAGAGCTCATGAGGAAAAAAAAAATCAATGATGCCTGATTTGTGAAGGGAATGTTCATAGAAATGTTTATTCTTTCGCAAATCAGAATGATTTGTTCACAAATCAGACTGGTCTGACTCCTCTTGAATCTTTTGTATGATTTCAGAAGACTTGGAATAGGTCATATGGATCACTTTTATGGTGCTTTAAGCTGGAAAAGTGCAACAATTTACTTAAAGCCTTTATGTATAATGCATTATAAAGGGTATAATGAATTGTTAAGTGTTATAATGTATTAACTGTGGTTGCAGTTATTCAGAAAATTGTACAATGCATAATAATGTGCATTAAAAGGCATAATTAATGTACCAAAACAACTTTTCTAATGCATTATACATAAAAGCTTTAAGTAAAGTGTTACCGTGCATTCTATTCCATTCATCATATATGGAAAGAGCACATAGCAAAAGCGCAGTTCACAGAATTTCTCCTTTTGTATTCTATAGAAGGAAAGTTATGTGGGGTTACAGGAACATAAAGGTGAGTAAAAGATGAACATTTTCATTTTTGGTTGAGCTTTCATTTTAATATACAGTACATAACCTGTTGCAATGTCTCTTCCCTAACAAGTCCACTGCTGATTCAAAGAAAAAAAAAAGTTGAGAGGTTTAAGCTTTACTTATTTTATGTAATGTCAAATATTTTATTGAACTGTATTGTAATTATTTGAATTTTTGTTTTCCTAGTCATGAGTATCAAATAAACAATCCTTTCATAGCTATTCTCTCTTTCTCTCTGAGGATTATGGGATATGGATCTGAGAGCTGCTTCAGATATCCAGTGTTGCACTGTGTCTGTTCCGGGAATGACATTTAAATGTGTGTTTTCCTTCAAGGGAGAATCTGTTTGCTGTAAATATGTCAGAGAGAGTTTATCACGGGTGCATAATGGCTGGTTTGTGTTTGCTCTGGTTGTACACACACTGTAAACAAGCAGTGTGTTGAGCAGAGTGTGGTGGGTTTATCGCACGCTTTCTGGAGACGCTAACTGTGGAAGTGTTTACGGTGTACGTATCTTAGTTCACACCTGTGCTACTATCACTAACAGTATTATGTGCACTTCTGCCTGCTGTAGGCCAGACACTAGACAGCTAATCTGTTTTCCTGGCTGATGAGAAGGGTCCATGGCTGGTCTTTGTCTCTGTGTTCTCTGCAGCTGACCTTCCCTTGGTTTTTAGCAGCTGGTCAGCAGTTTTTCAAGGCTCTGCAGGACTTAAGGTTCCTCTGCAGGGAGGCAGAAGCATTGAATCTCCTTACTTGTTTGAGGTCAAGATAAATGAGTGTATTTTATAAATGGTGTAGCGTGAATACTATAGGATTATGAAACATTAGCATGGGCTCTGTGGAGCAGGATTAAGGAAGTGTCAGTGATCAACATGTGCCATATAGCTTTTCTGTCTTATGTCACTAACTTGCTTATGTTAAATCACTTATATTTATTAATTCATAAATAAATAAATATAAAGGGGTTCAATCAGGGGTCCCTGAAGGTTCTGCAGGGACCTATGGAAAAGAGATATAAAGAGATATGAAAACTTTCGGTAGCACTTGACAAAAAGTAATTAATGCATTATTAGAACTCACAATGTGCAATATATATTTTTACAGAATTTATTCATATTTGTTAATGTTAAGTAATAAAAATTTAATTGTTCATTGTTTGTTCATGTTCACAAACATTTGTTAGCAAATGTTGATATAACATCAGTTAAGAGTAATAAATGCTGTAGAGGTATTGTTCATTGTTCATTCAGGTTAACTAATGTTAACAAGTTAAAACTTTTTGAAACGTGCTACAGAATTTTATTAACTATTTTTTAGTGGAATTTTGAAAGTGTTACTGATTAAATCTAGTTTTTAATATTTGGGGTCTCTAGGTTTGCTGAGAGAGTTGGCGTCTCTGGATTTATATATGTTTATATATTCTGTAATATTTTTTTTCATACTTATGTTGTTCCAAAACCATATGACTTTATTTTGTGGAATGCAAAAGGAGAAATGTTCTCTTTCTGACACAAAAAATATTGCTTTAATATTAATCTGATTCACAGCCTGCGCAAGGTTTTTGTTGACATAGTTTAAGATTTCTCATTTTTAGAAATTCCAGATCAGTTTTCAAGGAAAATGATAAGTGGGCAACAAAGGTACAGTTCCTATTGATCTGTGGTTTTGCTCATTTTAAATGAGTATCACTTAGGTATAAAATTACAACACAGTGATTTAATTGAGGCGGTATTAATTTTTAAGCAGGTTCCAGGTCAGTTCAAAAGATTTCAGCTCTGATAAGGCCTGTGTGTGTACGTGCTTTGAGTCACTTCTGTGCTTCTCTGCATAGCGACAAACTGACAAAAGGAACAAGGCCCATATAAGGCTGTTCATGAGAGATTCATAAACCTTCCTCAGAAGAATATTGACTCAACTGCCACGTGTTTCTAACACATTATAATCTGCCCCTGTCATTCAAAATGGAAATCACTATAACAAATGTATGTTGTCAGTGTGTGCATTCATTATGCATTCCATTTAAGCCAAGGGAACAGATCCTAAAATCATCCATCATGAAGCGAACAAACTCAAGTGAGGAAAAAGCCCCTGCACTATATTAAGTTGACCAACAGGGATTTTCCATGTAACTGCTGAAACAGGCAGTCCAGAGAAAAAGGTTCAGATTAGGTATGGGCATTAGACTAAGCAGCTTGCTTGGTATTAGCATTCAATGGATGTACCTAATAGAAATCCCATTTATCTCATGAATTGTAGGGAGCAGTGATGTGTCTCTCTCCCTCCAGCTTATTCTGTCGCTGTCTCTCTTTCTCAAGTTTACAGATTTGCCATTTTAAATAATGTGTGTGTGTGTGTGTGGGGGTGGGGGTGGGGGGGGGGGGGGTTGTGTGGGTGTCCCAAAGTTTTTTGTTAGGATTTTAGGTGGGTGTGTTCTTACTTGATGTTATTTGGTTCAGGCCAGTGCAGGAAACAGGCCACAGCATGTGGTGTGTGGGAGCAAATACACTGAGGACGATATAGTGAAGGGACGTTTCCTGTGTGCCAACTTCAGGACATTCTCACTTTCTCACAGCCTTTCTGTGAGAAAGTGAGAGTCTGTCATCTTGTTTGAATAGCTCACGTGGTACTGCAGACTATAGGTAGGCTGCATTTTACCCTTTGGCTTCAGTTTGAGATGAGAGCATTTGCCGTTTATCAGAGAGAATGATGGGGAAATAGTGGTTCAACATAATATGACAGTTAATGTCAGTCAGTGTTTCCTGAACCACTTTTCAGCGGATGAGTCACTCCTCCACCACTGAAGCTTCAGTGCAAGTACAGTGAAATAATGGTAAAACAAACACAACATACTGTGCAATTGGACTCTTTTTGTGATTTAAAAACATACAGCACGATCAGTTTAGTCTATTCAAAAAACAAATAACTGTTACGATCCA
Organism: Acrossocheilus fasciatus; assembly: GCA_036784905.1. Lineage (NCBI taxonomy): Eukaryota > Metazoa > Chordata > Actinopteri > Cypriniformes > Cyprinidae > Acrossocheilus > Acrossocheilus fasciatus. Next base: position 23,991,772 of record CM071946.1, on the reverse strand, counting down.
TTTTTAATTAAAAACATACAGCGTGAGCAATGTAAATGACTCTTATGATCTGGGTGAAATGTTGTCCAATTCATGAACAAATGACTCTTATGATCCAGTTCTTTTTATGAATCAAAAACAAACTATGTGATCAGTGTAGGCTTATTCATGAGCAACTGTTTCTTATGAGCTGGGTCTTTTAAAGAGCAGTTAAGAAACAGTATAAAACCTTAATAATCATTCAGAGCTGATTAATCAACATCTGACTCACTTATTATCATTATATTCGGTGCTGTCTGTATCATTTATTATTTATATGCATATAATTAGCAGCTCCCTGATGCAAAAACAGTGCTGTGTATGAAACACTGATCTCAGATAAGGTGACTGCAGTCGAACAGTTTAGTAGCATGCAGTGAATGGGCATTGGACCCCGATGTTCCCTAAAACTGAGATGAGCGCATTTTAGATAGCATGAAGGTCTTTATAATAGTGCTTCAACTTCAACTGAACTGAACATAATTATCATTCCAGGGGTTTCTCAAGGCTATACGCTTTTGGCCCATTTTGTGTGCTCGGAGGTCCCTTGGGTTTCCACGGGGAGATTACTTTGCAGAGTCCTTCCCTCCACTCTCTCACAGACCAGAAAAAAAGAGGGCTTTCCAGGCTGAGAATCAACTCATTTAAATTCACAGTGTCTGCCCAGGCTTTCTCGGATGAGCTTTTTTTTTTGCTCCACTGCTGACAAGACACTTTTGAATGTTGCATACTTAAAACCAGATCAAAGGACAGGCAGAGATGTGAGCAGAATTTTTAACTGTTGTTCAGGGAGTAGCTCTGTCTATATCCATCTCTTTGGAGCTCATCTCGGCATTTCCCATCCCCTGGTGGGAGTAATGGCGTGTGATGTGTTGTGTTCTTCTCTGTCATTTAGACTAAACTCTCTTACAGTGTTATAAGAAATTCACTCTGCTAACACTGTTCAGGGGTCAGTGATGAGCCAAAACTGAAGCGGTGTACATCACTGAGCACTTCTCTTTTCAGTATAATATGGAACACATGTCTATAAACCAATGATGTTTTCAGTGCAAAAAAGCCCCCACAATTTTAGTAATGTCATGAAACCTTTTACCATTCTCAGAATTCCCCACTTCTTTCCGGTCAGTGAAAAATCACAACTGAAAATTACTTGAGGAAATCACAATGCCACTTTACACATCCGAAGGTGTCAGGGTTTTCACCTAAGACAGAATTCCCAGTGTTCACACATACTGAGGCCGGTACCATGTGCCAGTAATAAAAAAGCTAGACTTGTACATTTTCTGAGTAAGTACATTTTCTTGGCTCTGCAAAACTCTTGGTCTTCTGGGTCATTGCCAGGGCTGTAGCAAAATCCCTAACCATATGAGCACCAATATTTATTAAATTAATAAATAATAATATGTAATATAAAATGTTATGTGTGTGCAGAAAAAAATACATTATTTTATATATTTTGTTTTTTGGCCCATGATAAAATGCCTGTAGTTTGAAGAATATGTGTGGTTGTTTACAGGGAAGCATCCTTGCTCATTTTACTACATTAGGATACATTTGACATTCTCACCTCTGTAATGAGATCTGTTGTTGATATTTAAATGTCAGGCTTAATGGCAAAACCCTCAAGCTCAAACAGACTTGTATTGATTTGCTAGATCCCTTTGTTCTCATCTCATTAATCTGCAATTTGATTTAACACAGGTGCTCATCTTACATTGGCTTTTAGCTTGATTTAGAGACTTGTCACTTTTATCTGTTTTTCATAACACAGAATAACACTGGCTTGCACATACAGGCTATGCAAATCAGTTTCTGAATTTAACTTAAAGTGAGAGAATTAGGTTTGATGTATTCTTTGCAATACACCCAGATTAGATTTATTTATTTTTAGAGCTTATTTTGCATACAATTTTATTGACAAATATGCACAGATAAAAAATGTGGAAACGGTATGCAGAAAATAAATGTTTAAAAAGTAGTATAAAACTTTGTTAACACATGATTTCGCTTTGTTGTGTGTTTAATTTTGCAGGTCATATCCAATTAGTATCTTGGAAAGAAAATATGGTTATTTTGTGTTTTTAATGCTTTGTGCAAACATGTCTTCACTTCTTGCAGTCTTATTAAATAATGACCCAAGAATAAATATATTAAAATCATGATATTGCTTCTGGTTTGTTAATCACATCGGAAGTGGAAGGTGAAGTTGTTGAGAGTTGTGTGAAGTGTCCTCTGCTTGTGTATTAGGTCATTCAGTACAAACAGAACATTTTCAAACTGTGCACAGTAAACATATTGCATACAAAATAGTATGAGAAATATAGTAATGTCATTCAGGAAATACATATGTTTTTTTAGACAAAATATCACCAGAATTACAATAATATTGCTTTAGCGTTATGAGACTCAGAATTTCTGTCTATAATTGTTTCTTTATTTGTAGCAGGAGAAAAAATCTATCAGGAAAATGAAAGCATGAGATTGTTTTCTTCAAATGTCTCTCTTTTGATGTCTTATCCAAAAATTCCCTCGATATGAGAGAGAAAGTTACTCTCTGCCATTTAAGCAGAAAACTCATTTCTCATTTTCCTTTTAATCCTGTGATTTGTTCTAGTCTGCTTTATTAGCTAAAGCCATTACAGTATGGCATGGTGAGATTTCTCTGCAAAACACTACATTCACAACCACATTCAACGTCTTCCTCAGTGTCTTCGGCTTCTCTGAATGGTGACATTTCACCAAGCCGATTAAACCCCGATGTCAACACTAACCAAAAATCATTACTATCTCCTCTATTAAATTAAGCTCTCTCGCCCACCCCAACAGTGTGAAACAATTTGATTTAAACAAAGCGCTAAATCTCCTGTTTTCCTCTCATCTCAGTGCGTATGACGTTAAGTCCAATTTACAACTGCTGTCATCACGACAGCTAATAAAAGCCAGACGGCCCTAAAGCCTTCCATAGTGATACAAACAATCAACTTGTTTATTTGGTGTCTCTGTCTGCTGTGACATTTCTTGAAGTAAGATGTAGTTCTCCTTTTCTCATCGCTCTACTGGGCTTTGGTGATTCCCTGCCAATGCAATCTCATTCATCTCTTTCCCTTTGATATGTGGACAGCTTCAGAGAACTGCATTTGTATAAAACAGAAGTTGCAGTCATCTCATGTTTTTTTAAAGACTAGCTCTCCGTTCTCTTTGATTTTGCATGTATTGTATCGTATGGCATTTACTAGAATGACCATGTTTCATTCATCTTGTCAGCTAATGTTCATAAAAGACCAGGTGGAGGACAGCGTGGGAGGCTGGAGTTGGCTCACATTTATGTAGCAGTTAATTAGTTCTACATCAAAAGTGCTTCTACTGAATTACACATCTGTTCTCTTATGATCTTTGAGCTGTGCTGTTCGCATGGGCGCCTCCACATTAAACTCTAGGTAAACTTGAGCAAAACAGTTCATCTCAGCTCATCATCATTATTAAAAGTTCAAAGTGGAGCACTGTGTTGTAAAAAAAAAATTCTCTGAAACCTCAGAGGAGATCGCCTCAGCTGGCTGAACAGCAATTGTTTGGGGCAGATCTTACTAATAATGTTATCTGTGAGTATAGACCCTATAAATGGGGCCGTGTCATTGACAGCCAGGCAGGGAAATGCGCTGTTACCTTTGCTGAAGCTGCAATGGGTTTGCTATGGAGTCTCATACGTTCAGAAGGAGAAAACATGTGGGTATGTGCACACTCATATATTCAAGACAATGCCGTTGTGTGTGTGTGTGTTTTAAGAAATATAGTAATCACTTGTGTGTGCAAGTCGATTTGGTCTATCTCTTTGTCATGGGTTTTTGCTGTGTAGTCCATTTGCCATCTGAATGCTACCTTTTATTTTCTTAAGTAAATTCTTCTGAAGCGTAAAGTTTCATGCCATACACTGAAGATGAAAATTGGAAAGGGAAAGGGAAAATAACCAATTTTGTATTCATTTGAGTACTGAGACTCAGCAGTTAGGAACTCAATATACGCCACAGGCATGTTCTTTCTGTCTTTTTTATTTTTTGGTAGTTTGTACCGCAGACTCGTTCATTACTGATTTATTAATATTTTTTTTCTTATCCTCTTGTTCTCTTTCTGTAAACAAAGTCATGTTGTCAGACTGTAATGCCTCTGTTTAAGCTGTAATATTTTACTGCTCGTAATTTTCTTTTGCCTTTACTGGCAACTTGAATTAATACGGCATTAACAAACATTATTGCAGACTATATAGTGTTTCACAACTATAATGCACATTCAGAAAGTCCTTTTGATTCATAGGCTACATGTTTGAATATAGAATGTGAATGAAGTACAGATGTCTTGATCTTAATGGCTTATGCATGAAAGCTAGTGATCTGTCTGTGCTATTGAAAATAAATGGAGTCATAGTTAAGCTGACAGTGTCCGCTGCTGGCGGCTGCGCAAACTGCAGTGGCTGCTTCACCAGCAATGATGCAGACAGCTTAACCTCTCATTATTTTAGCAGTCTGGTATATCAGTGGTCATATGATTTATTCGGGTATGCTAATAATGTCATTTCTTCTATTTTAATACAAAATGTCTTTTGTGAAACTCTATGCATGCAGTGTGTAGGCTACATTATTAGATTTAATTGCATGTTCCATATATTTTCGTATTTTCTCTTTAATCTGCTCAAGCCTGTGTCTGGTCTGAAAATGCCACTCCAGAGTTGCATCGCCAGTCTATTTGGGTGGAAGGGGTTGAAAAACAGCAGGGGGATGAAAGACTGAATATTTCATTGCAGCGACAAACAGCAGATGGCCCTCTTGAGTTTTTCTCTTTTTTTAATTCCTCCTCTGTGATTGTGTTTCTCTGGTGATATTAATCTAAATGAGAAAATACTCTGTGTTATTGGGGCATGATATTAAATTGGCACCCCAGCCCTTATCGCAACACTCATTACCATATGATTAAAGAAACAGGCGACAGATAAATGTAGGCCTATAGCAAAAACAGGCACTCATCCATACAATGCGTTACATAGGTGTGTTTGCCTAAAACAATGAGGATTTCAGTAGCACCTTAAAGGTGTGATGTAGGCCTGCTTCATTTTGTACTCGTGAGGCTTGTCGGTGGGGTTGTGTGAAATTAATTTCTTAGAGATTCGCATAAACACGTGTCTCATAAAGAGTGTACTTGATTATTGTTAACACACACAAAATAAGTGAAAAATACGTATTTTCTGAGTCTCAATTCTGTTATTTGTATTCAGAATGATTATAAATATTGGCATCTAAATGTATTTATAATTAAAAAACAAAAAACAAATCTGGCGACCAGCTTCTGTAAACACTAGGCTATTGGACAAATTCTATTAGATAAATCATATTTTGAAATATCTAAATGTTGTCATCGGCACGTTTGAATCTTATCAGCACAGAAAATACAAATATATATGGACACAAGGGTGGGTTATTCTAGTCTTTGAAACGATGGCAAAGGAGGAGTTTGTCGTTAAGACTTGTTGATGATCTGTGAGGCTGAGGCGGGAAGCGCGTGGTCGTTAAGACTTGTTGATGCCGTTGATCTATGAGGCTGAGGCGGGAAGCGCGTGCGCCTCTCGCTTCAAACGGCTGGAGACGCTAAATGAGCTCGAGGCGAGCTGGAGGATGAAGAGGAGCATTTCTTGAATACGTTTTCTTTGCTGGCTAACGTTAGCACTTATGCTGCACATTTGTGTACTCCCGCTTCGGGGAAAGACTTTTTTATTTGAGTTTATTTATTTGTTCGTTCCTGTCACACCGGGTAGACGCCATCCCCACCGGAGCCGCTCGGTGTTGCTTACATTTCTCTCTCAGAAGACATGCTGCTTTAGAAAAGGAAAAAACGCACATCGTTATTGAAAAACCACGCGACCTAGAACATGAGACTGAGTGGGGAGTGATCGTCTGAGGAGATCCCTTATCAACAATAAACACCTTCGTTCAAACTTACCTCAACTCACCGTCGTTACGCCGTCGGTTATTCTCAAGATGAGTGGACGTTTGAACGGAACCTGCGTGGATATCTGCTAAACTTGGTAAATATGTGAGACATATGAATATGTGTAGTCGCAGGGCTCCACCTGGGAGACGAAGGTGGTCGCGTTTCTCCGCTTGACAGCTCAGAACGAAAAACGCTTTGTTTGCTCAGACTCCGGGAGTGGAGGTCGCTGCCCAGGGTGCTGAATTTCACCAGGACCGGGTCAGAGATAAACGAAGGAAAGTGACGGATCAGAGAGACTCTCAGGCGTGCCGTGAATATATTTTCACGTTCTGTATTTTGGAGGAGCCGGGCAACTCATGTGATAATCATTTTCCGAAAGCGTTGTGAAATCAGGAATGAAAAGTAACCTGCGAACCGCCTGACTTCGAAATGAAAATCGGACAACATGTGAAATACGGACAGTTGAGTAACACTTCACCTTTGTATTCATTATGCTAATTCAGTGTCTTATTTCGCCCGTCGTGATGTGTGGATATCTTTGATCATCATCCGTGCATTTCAGACGGCAGAGCACAGAAACAGTCGCAAAAATGGGACAATAATTGAGACAGATCGGGCGGTTTGTTGTTGTTGTCTGTGCTTTGTGTGTAAGGAGTTCAACAGCCCTGTTTTTGAGACATGGCAGCGGCGATTGCCAGCGGTTTGATCCGCCAGAAGAGACAGGCACGGGAGCAGCATATAGACCGACCATCCACCAACAGAAGGAGAAAAAGCCCCAATAAGAATAAAGGGCTTTGCAACGGGAACCTGGTCGACATCTTCTCCAAAGTGCGAATCTTCGGCCTCAGGAAACGCAGACTACGACGACAAGGTGTGGGAAGTTCCGTACATAAGAAGTCTATGCTATGTCTTGAGATAATATACGCCCACATTTCATTTTCACATTCAGCTCTGACAACAAGGGACTCACGGCATGGAACTGCTGTTTATCTTGACGAGAATAGCTGATAGGGTTTGTATAGACTTGTGTTGTGTCTTGACAGATTTCTTTGACAGACTGGTTTTATTTCCATCAGTCTGCAAATCTGTCTCTTTATTTATTTATTTATTTTATTTTTTTAACGCAAATTGTTAAATATGTAGTAAGACCAGTCAGTAATGAGACCACGTATTCATCTTAAATCTATGTACGTCATACTTTCAAAATAATTCTCAAAACAATTCTCCTCCGTTTTTGAAGGCCACATATATCAGAGCTGGATATTGTTTTGATTCAAACTAGATGTATATGCATTGTTTGAAATATTCTGAGATTTGGCAGCCTCTTTATCTTTGCTATACCCTTGGGAGGTGTTGATGTTGAATTATTGGCACGTTTCATGAATGCAAGTAAAGCAGCAGGTGCCCAACGTGTTGCAGGAAAAAAAAGAAAAAAGAAAATGCTATCACATCATCAGTAAACAACATCCAGTGACAGCTTATCTTAATAGAAATGCCAAATATTCAGTTTAGGTAAGATTAAAATAAAAATCTTAGTCTTTCTGTCACCTCAACGGTAATGGAGATCTGTTCAGATGAAAAATGAAATTATGATGGGACTTAAAAATGTATTATTCTAAATATAAGTATTTCTAGTACAACAATAATTAATTTTGCTTTCATATTTCACATTTATATAACAATTTTAAATTTTATAGTGTGCTAGGTAGGTTTTTAGAATATCAGAAAATCATAAGACGACAAACAATCAATCACCTTTTTTCATGGGGACAAACAATCTTATAAATTGACAGTCACCTCAGGACAATCATATAGTTAATATGTTAATGTATAATCACAAGTATTATATACAAATTTTTTTGAATCAGAAAATATATGCGTGTTGTGTGTGCATTTTTGGACTGTAAGCAGAAATTATTGTTTAAAAAAAAATAAAAAAACATTGTAGGCCAGCAGCTTATCCAATTGATGAGCTACAGTCTGATAAAACTATAATAGAGGTGGCGATTTGGAATACTGTATATCATGATACCTGTCAGAGATGTCCAGAGGGGAATCTTGCACAAATAAGTAGTGAGTAAAAGATGTAGCTGTTGCCAGGAGAAACTGAGAGTGATGAATTAGCCCTGCAACGTCTCAGCTAACGTGCACCTGTGACGGCCATCTTATTACAGATGGCGAACAGCTCATGGCCTCCCCTCACACTCCTAGTGTTAACTTTTTTGGAAAACAGCTTGTTATAAGGCTTGTAAGTCAAGCTTACCCACATTGTCACTATTTATAATTACACACGGTGAACTGAAAATATTAAGTTGTCTTTAAGTATTTGCTGTTTAAGATGACTACCGGTGCTCACGGCTGATTGGACGGCCTCTTTTGAGTCCTGTTGCCTGTTGCGTTGTTGCCTGAGTTACTTTTGACAGAGCACCCCCTGGGATTTACCTCATTAATTTCCCATTGCAGCTAGATTTACAAAATCTTCAGTGAGCATTTTCACAGCCTTGAGGGCTCACCAGGGGCTCTGTGAAGCTGAGCGTTAGCCTGCCCACCCTCATAGGTTCTTTCACATGTGTGTGCTCAGGAGAAATAATGGTTAGTTTAGTGGTGGTAATTTAGTAGTGGTCACAGGAAGGACACTTTGAGCATAGCCTTCGAGCATAGACTCCCATCATGCAAGGCAGTGAGATGCTACATTCGTCTCCATTTTAACTCTGACTTTTAGGTCGTGACATGCAGACAATAGGAATATTCCCCTGAGTATGGAAAAGCATGTACAGACCATGAACTGAGACATTTGCCTTGTGGCAGTGTAGTAAAAGGAATCAGAGAAGACAGTAGTTAAAAAAAAAAAAAAAAAAAAAAACTTGCTCAAGTGTATTTTCAGTTTGTCAAATCTCTGGCAAAATGAGCAATGATGATGATAATAATGGTGCTAGTTTGGACCTCAAGCCTGTGTTTTATAATTTGCCCAGCACACCATCCAAAAACATTAAACAAGGGTCAGTCCTTATATACTGTTTAATACTGATTTATTTGACTTTCTAGACTCTCAGGCAGAATGCTATTATTGACAAGTCATTGGCGTGACCAGATCGTTACAGAGATTTGTGTCATATTGCATTGATTCAAAATGATCACGCTGATTAGAGTTCTGTAAATGTGTAAATAATACTAGTGGTAGACCCAAGTAAACTCGCTTTACTTTTTTTTTTGTCATGATTGTGTCTTCAGAGACAAATTTTAGGGCTCATTCTTGGCTCATAGGGCAAAATTAAATGAAGGATATAGTAACAGCAGATGATAATATATGTGTGTGTCAGAGAACATGAATGTCTTAATATTTTCAAGCAAAGATTTTTCTACACAAGGTCTTGCTTTGGTTTGTAAGGTACAGTAACATTTCAATTTAAGATGTCAAAATGGACAGAGACTGTTAACTTTAAATGCCCAGTTAATGCTGTCAGCTGTGACCAAAGTCTTTGCTAAAATGTACATTATACAATCTGACAGTTGTTGATGCACAGTCTGTTTTAGCTTTTATCTCACTGGGGTGATATTGTACAATCTGGCAAACAACAGTTGTAAAACTGCAAATGACTTTAGGCTGGGATATAGGTATCTCAGAATAAAGGTTGAATAAGGTTCCCTATAGATCAGATATCGAAATTGATGACAGATGGTATGCTTATTCTAGTTGATTTAGATGCTGGGCGCATATTCCATTTTGAGCCGTCCATGTCTGAATGGCACAATTCTAATAAAAGGAGGAGGTTGAGTTGTTTGTTAATGTCCATGACCTCAGAAAAAAAATCTGAAAAACATTTCCAGACATGAAAGGTCTCCATCAAGCCGGTAAAAACAAGTGCATCTTTCATTTATTTAAAATCTCTTTGTTCAAAACAGAGAGGTTATCTGTTTGATTGCATCTCAGAGTGCTGCCATGTAGCAATTTTTACCCTTTTTACTCCACAGGACATTTTATGTCCTGTGGCCATGAAAAAATAAACATTGTTGTGAAGTGATTGCTTACTAAAATGCCCTGCTGCAAACTCAATTTATAAATTTAGTAGGTGGAAGGTTCTTATATAGTAAAACGTATAAGTCTTACCTTGTATTCAAATCTCGCTAAAAGCATGTAGCGAGCCAGGTAGGGTGCAGAAATCATTTAGCCATCTTTATCAATTAAGTGTAACAAAATTAGATTGTTTTGCTGTATTTATTGTCATTTTGTGCTTCTGCATTTATCCACTGTGAAAGTTCAGTGCTCTAATGCTTATTATCCGGATAAGTGATAAATATGACAGAGATTCTTCCCGGCAAGACATGGTTCAACACGCTGTTTGGACGTTACGTTTTGCGTCCAATTAGAATGCTCAGTGGAATGGAAGACCACCAGTGGAGACTAGCTTTTAATCTCTCTCTATGCTAAGTCTCATTAAAAAGTCTGATGAATCTTGCATACACTCAATTAGTTCTGACTGAAAGTGCATAGCGCCTCCTTTAGTCTTGAGTGTAAGGTGGTGCTTGTTCTTGACTGTGTAAATTACTGAGCTTGATGTCAATTCGCCTATAATGACTAAATTACTTTTCGGTTTTGCATGTTTGACTTCCGCCACGTTCCACCACGTAGTGATATACGAAGTGATATTCAGTGTTAATTTACATAGGTGAGAGTTATAGTGTGTGTGTCTACATGCATATATTTATATTTATGTATATATATATATATATATATATATATATATATGCTATATAAGGTGTGTGTGTGTCTGTGTGTGTCTTTATATATATATATATATATATATATATATATATATATATATATATATATATATATATATATACAGTTATGGCCAAAAATATCTGCACCCTTGCAAGTCAGAAAATGCAACCCTCTCAGAAAATTGTTGCAGTTACAAATGTTTTGGTACTCACATGTTTATTTTTTTTTGTTTGCATTGGAACAACACAAAAAAACAGAGAAGAAAAGTCAAATCTGATACAATTCCACACATAACCCCAAAAATGCACTGGACAAAATTATTGGCACCCTTAATTTAATATTTGATAGCACCCCCTCGCTTCCAGTTTCTTACACCTCTCTACTGGAATTTTAGACCACTCTTCTTTTGCAAACTGCTCCAGGTCATTCAGATTTGAAGGATGCCTTCTCCCAACTGCTGTTTTGAGATCTCTCCACAGGTGTTCTATGGGATTCAGATCTGGACTCATTGCTGGCCATTTCAGAACTCTCCAGCACTATGTTTGTAACCATTTCGGAGTGCTTTTTGAAGTGTGTTTCGGGTCATTGTCCTGCTGGAAGACCCATGACCTCTGGTGGTGACGCAGCTTTCTGACACTGGCCACTACGTTGCACCCCCACAATTCTTTGGTAATCATCATATTTCATGATACTGTTCACACAGTCAAGGCATCCAGTGCCAGAAGCAGCAAAGCAACCCCAAAACATCTTTAAACCTCCACCATGTTTGACTGTAGGGACTGTGTTCTTTTCTTTGAAGGCCTCATTTATTTTTCTGTAAACAGTGCCATGATGTCCTTTACCAAAAAGCTCTACTTTTGTCTCATCTGTCCACAGTACGTTCTCCCAGAAGGATTGTGGTTTTGTCACATAAGTTTTGGCAAACTCCAGTCTTGCTTTTTTATTCCTTTGTGTCAGCAGTGGTGTCCTCCTGGGTCTCCTACCATAGCGTCCCTTTTCATTCAGATGGCGACGGATAATGCGAGCTAACACTGTTGTACCCTGTGTCTGCAGATCAGCTTGAATTTGTTTGGAAGTTAATCGGGGTTCTTTATCCAACATTCGAACAATCCTTTGTTGTAATTTTTCATTAATTTTGCTCTTCCATCCAGGTTAGCTACAGTGCCATGGGCTGTAAACCTCTTGATGATATTGCGCACAGTGGATGCAGGAACATTAAGATCTCTGGAGATGGACTTGTAGCATTGTGATTGTCCATGTTTTTCCACAATTTTTTCTCTCAAATCCACAGACAACACTTTACACTTCTTTCTTTTCTCCATGCTCAGTGTGACACACATCACAAACGTTGAGTCAACTTTTCTCCATTTTAACTAGTTGCAAATGTGATTACTATATTTCCCACATCTGTTACTTGCCCCAGGTGTGTCTAAATACAAATTACAGAAGCATCACATGCTTGAAAAGCAATTATTTCTTACAATTTTGACAAGGTGCCAATAATTTTGGCCAGTTCATTTTTGAGTTCTGTGTGAAATTTTATCAAGTTTGACTTTTCTTCTCTGTTTTTTGTGTTGTTACAGTGAAAACAAAAACAATAAGCATGTGAATATCAAAACATTTGCAATTGGAACAATTTTCTGAGAGAAGTGTTGCATTTTCTGACAGAATTGCAAGGGTACCGATATTTTTAGCCATGACTGTGTGTGTGTGTGTGTGTGTGTGTGTGTGTGTGTGTGTGTATATATATATATATATATAATAAAATAAGATAAAATATAAAAAATATATAAAAAATGCATGTCCCTGTTACACTTAATATTTACACTAAGTGCAAATAGCAATAGATTCTGTTTACAGCTAGATTTTCTGCTATTTATACTACTTATTGAAAACAGGCAATTATCTACACCTCACTATTGTAGTACATTATAAAACAGTATGCAGTAATAACATGTTGAGTGTAAATTAGAATTTTAATTCCAATTATTAAATGGATGTCACCTTATTGGGACAATAAATCCCTCCCTACACCTACCATAACCCTACCCGATACTTTAAGTTCAACTTTTAGATTATTTCCTTAATTATTATTGAAAATACATGCCTTTCCGACGTGATGTCTGATTTGAAAAGGTTGGGGGAAAAGTTGCAAAATGCAGATTCGAACCCGGGTCGATTGCGTCAAACACGACTTTAACACATATTTCACCATCTGTGCCACTGGAGCTATTATGCGACGTCTGTCTTTTGTAATGTTTTGTAATCACACGTTGGTGGGGAGAGTTAGTGTAAATAGCAGCGGCCAATAGGGCTATATGCACTTGTATATAGACACTCCGTATTCTATTTGTGAACTGATGCTCAGCTGTTTTTTAAAATAGTCAACTTATTTTCGGGTCATCGTCATAAAAGCCCTGTCACAAAATTGTCACAGGCAGGAAGATGGGTCTTTAATCATTTCATCAAGCTGAATGACTGACAAAGTGATCAAGTTTTCAAGCCATTTCATGTTTCATTTTGACATGGCACAAAGCAGTGATATCTAAGGGGGAGAGTTTCTCACTTCATAATTAGTCAATAATGCCATCATTTTCCTCATTCAGACCGAGAGCTCGCGTGAAAACAAGAGGCGGGATTTATCGCATGAACCAATCACATCCAATCATAACTGATCATATCCAATTATAGCGCGATGGAGGCATTGCCTCCTCTCACGTGATTTTCCCCCATTCATCTCAATGAGCCTCCAGAAATGTCACGGCACGCTTTAGGGTCTCTGTTGTAAGTCTATGTACCGAAGGGAGGCGACCCTCCGCTGTAACTTTACCTGCGGGTGTCATTGTTGGACAGTGTTATTTTATGAAAACGAGTGACTTTTTGACTTTCAATGTCATATTTAGTCATATTTGCGCTGTTTTATTTTTGTAATATCGATTATTTTCTCATCCAGTTTTGAGGAGAGGAGACACTGCCTCCCTTGCCTCCTCGGAGGGAACGCCCCTGATATATATGTATATATATATATATATATATATATATACACACACACACACACACACACACACACACACACACTCTCACACACACACCTTATTTTTTGCGATATCGTTCTCATAAAAAACAATCAATTTTTGTAGAAGAGAGTATGAATTTCATAAAACCAGTAGTTCCCATATGTAATGTAATAGTCGCGCTTTCTCAGTCTTTCCTGTGACTGTGAACATTATGAGTGTGCTTACGAAAGCTGGAAAAGCCCTTCTCCTGTTCCTGAAAGTCTATAGTGGGTCAATCACATGTGGTTAAGTCTGCAGCTGGTGCTGTGTGCAGTGAGACATGCACCCCCCCCCCCCCCCCCCCCATCCGTGTCTGTCTGATGATTGCTACCTCAACCCGTCTGTCTCCTTCTGTCTCTCTCTTCACCACACACAAAAAACCATGCACCTGCAGCTAACTTTTTATCAGGATGAATGTTAAGAGCATCCATCATCTTTAAAAAATGTATTTATAGAATTTTCAGATGTCACAATGCCTGATTCTTTACACTCAGTTTGTCAAAGCAGTTGGTAAAGTTACTATAATATAAGATAAGATATAAGCGATAGTCCATCAAAAAATGAAAATTCTGTCAACATTTTCTCACCGTCATGTCGTTTTAAATCTGAATTAATTTCTTTCTTCTGTTGATCACAAAAAAGGTATTTTGAAGAATGACAAATAACATTGAAGCCCATTGACTTCCATTGCATGTACAAAAAAAATAAAAATAAAAAATAAAAATCATGGTAATTTCATGGAAAGAGGCAGTGAGAGATGTATGTTCAACTTCTGTATGTTACGTTAATGCACTTAATTGATTTTCTGGATGCCTTTTATTTATATTGATTTTTGCTTTTTCTAGATAAAAAGTTTCAAAACTCATCCTGAACAATTTGTGCTGCAATTATACTTAAAATTGGATGGCTTGTTGAAGAGACTTGTACTGTTACTTTTCTATGATTTTTCTCTGGTAGACAATGAAGCAGTTGAAAAAAAGTCCAATAATAGACTTACATTAAAAGAGGGAACTAAGCCATATCGAGAGACCAGAATGTCATAGACACTCGGAAGGATGGCTCTTTTGACTTGGTCCAGCAACCAGCCATATCACCCTAGCAAAGCCCTAGCACCACTCAAAACACCCAATCTGTTACGTAGCAACATGCAAAACAACACAGAGCATCTTAGCAACAGATAACACCTTGGGAACCACCTGGAACACCTTAAGGCTAGTTCACACTACAGGATTTTAAACCCAATTTAATCCCGATTTGCAAGTTATTGAGCTCGCTGACAGGTCGGACTGTAATCGGGGGAAAATCAGCGGGTGATCGGTGCTCCGCAATCTTTATGTGTGAACTACACAACGATGCATCAAAGATGCTCGCTGACTCGTCGCCGACACCTCGCCAACGCCAAACAAATATCTAGCATGCCAAATATCTGGACTGGTCGGCCGACTCGAAATCACGTGGTGTCAGGTGGCGTGACGAGCTACAGCCAATGAAAGAGCAAGGCATACCGTTCCAATTGACCGTTCGCAAAACCCGCCCACCCTAGTTACTATTGCCATGAACGACAAACAATGCAGCTCTCACACTACACACATGTTCTCAAGCAGTGAAAAATACATCGCAGATGTCAGAGAAAACTGACAACACACCGACAGAGAAGACAGGATCTCAGGACTCAGCTTTTAAATTGAGTTATTTTTAAAGAAATTCAAACAATAAATACTATTTTGAGGCTTTTCAATGTGTCGTGACAGATCACTATTGCCTCAGTTCAAACACGTGAACCGATTGTCTTTTCATATTTACTTAATGCACGAAATTAACATGAATAAACATCAGAAAGTGTTTTATTTCAACCGCGAAACACACCATTTTTCAAATTGAAGTCCACCGAAGTTAATCTGCTCTTCTGTCTGATTTGTGGTTAAGGGATACAGCTGCGGCTACTGGGCATGCACATTTACATATTTTCCGAGCCAACAATATAACTTGAAACCTATAAAAATGATTTTAAAAAGCACATGGTACATGGCTGTCTTTTTGCAGTAAAGGACCTGTCATAGTTTAATGAGTGGGAAGATGACATGAAGCGGCGCGGTTAACCTGCATTGAAAACAGATGAGCACACATGTGCATGTAAAGCTCCCATTCGGGGCGAAGTTCATGGGATTTTGTCCACAGAATGATAAGAGTACACGTTTAAACATTATTTTATTAATTCTCACTCAGTATTTTAACTTAAGCGCTGCATACAGCACCGGACATGACAGATTTTCTGGTATGCAAAACAAGTAGACATTAAAGGAATACCATAGCTTATTGCCGTTACCATAGCAGCCTACAGCAGCACAAGCTTAACCCTCCGCATATATTTATATTTAGTTATATTGAAAAAGTTTCAATTCAGTCAATCTTTTATACCCCGTTTTAACATGTATTTCTATGAAGACTGGCTGCAGTGGCTGCACATAATATAGCCTTCTGATTGGTCAGATCGCATGTCAATCAAGCTCTTTGCGAACGGTCAATTCTCACGTGTTTTCATGACAAAACGTGGTTTAGGGACCGAATCAAGTCATTGGGTGACAGAGTTGTTGTCAGCTCGTGTAGTGTGTAACCCCTGGTTGCGATCATTTACACAGAGTCAGGTAGTGTGAACATCACAACGACTTAAAGACAGACAATCATGTCATGTAGTCTGAACAGCATAACGATCTGCCGACGTGTAAAGTCGTGTAGTGTGAACTAGGCTTCAGCAGCAGCGAAGCAACATGCTAAAAAAGACTCCAAAGACTCTTACAACCACATGTAGCAAAATCATGGCATCTTATGGTGGTGAGTTTTGCATGGGCAAGCACCGACATACATTTTCTTCAGAAAATGTACAAATCTAATTTTCCTTACATCCTCTAAATATTGCATGCGCACATTTGGGGATGCATATGGAATTGTAGCTCATGCCCATCTTTTTGATTGTTCTTTGTGGTGTTTTTTTTTCTGTAAGTAAATGCTTGGGAGCTCTTTGCTATCTTTAAGCGTCTCAGGATGCTGTCTCAGCAGTATCACTGTGTAGGTGGAGGCAGATATCATAAAGCACCACTGTGATTAGCATTCTTTGTATCTCTCTTTCCCTTTAAACTCGCCCTCTCCTTCCTTCTTTTGTTCTTTTCTCTCACCCTGTCATTCGTTTTCTCTCTCCACCTTTGATGTGCCAGATTCTTCAGCTCTGCCCTGGCGTAACACAGGCAAATCCAGGGCAGCAGGCCAACGGTAAACAGCAGCATTGTACCTATATCAATTTGACAAGGCAGTTATTTGTTTACCAGCCTGTAGTTAAGCACAGCAAGGCTGGTTAAGTGTATCACAGGAGACCCTTATAGCCAAATGAGGCTACGGCATTTATGCTGTAAGAAATCCTCCTGTTTTTCCTTCCTGTCTCTTGAAATTGGTGTCACTCGCATCTATTTATGTGATTACCCCCGAGCAGTGTTTGCTAAAGCACAATCCAGCCTCCCCAGAGTTAAACAACCAACGGTAGTATGTTTTGTTGTTGTTGTTTCACACTATTGCTTTACAATTTACCCTGAGTACATTTACAATCTTAAAGGGGTATTTTCCCCAAAAATCCCTCACATCGTTCCAAACTTTTATGACTTTCTTTCTTTGTGAAACAAAAATTTAGCTGATGTCTGCATATTCAAACTTGGTACATTGGGATTTATTTGAATACAATTATTGATGTCAAACCTGGAGCAAGGCGTCGTCTTCCTGTCTAATGCTTCAGAAGACTTGGAACGAGATCATTTGGTGTGAATGCTTGGTGCTGCTTTTGAATGCTCTTCCACCACATGTCTACTGTATTTAGATGAGTTCCAGATGAGTTTTTGAATTACCACTGTCTAGTATGCACAAATCTGATGTTCCATTAGTGATACAGAACTTCTGAGCAAATACATCTTGAAAAACAGTGTAGCTATGCGTGTATGAACTCTGAAGTAAAGGACAGTGTTTTGATTGAACATTCTTTGGTTTGTTATTTCCTTTAGATTTCCACTCTCAGATGAAAAAAAAAACTATCTGTTTCTCTTATTGTTCTAAGCAAGAAGTCAAAAGAAACACAAGAGTTGACAACATTTCCTTTATCTTAATTTTACTGCAGTATGTACGACATTATAAAATCCAGTTGAATTCTGTCCAAAAACAGACCTGTGACAATTTGTGCACACAAAATTTGTAATCATCAAACCATCCCCTTCTGTTTAGTAATCAGATTACAGTGCTACTCAAACTGTTCATGTGAAGACTGAGATCACTTGTCTGGTTACCTCACTGATTTGTTAAGCTCCCTGTTGATATCAATTTTAATTATTTTTGTATCATCTACTGTACCGCTTTACAGTTATGTCATCACACTGATGTAACAATATGCTTTATATTATTATTAATATTATTATTATCCTTTCTGGATTTGTTTTTGTATGGAATTTGACACCACATGGTCAAGAAACATCTTTATCAGGCCTGGCTAAAGAGGGCGCTTTGGAGTCTATTTCATATTAAAGTCACTGCATAGCACTTTCTTGTTCTATGGAACATAAAAGAAGATATTTTGTCTGTACTGTGGAAGTCGATGGAGCTGTTACTTGGTTCACAGTGTTCTTCAGAATATCTTCTTTTGTGTTCTGTAGAAGTAAGAAATGCATACAGGATTGGAATGACATGAGGGTGAATAATGATGATGTGCCTTTGTAATATCTACAGACTGTAGTTCATCTATAAGAAGTGCTTATTTGAGTGTTTTCTGTCTTTCTCCACAGATCCCCAGCTCAAGGGTATAGTGACCAGGTTATATTGCAGGCAGGGATACTACTTGCAGATGAACCCAGATGGATCTCTTGATGGGACTAAGGATGACAGTAGTAATTCTTGTGAGTTCCCTCTAATTTCATAATCATTGCACATAATAAATAATCAAAACATGAACATGTTTCAAAAGGCATGACTCCTGCTTGATAATTCTGGTGTGCAAAATGCTACAGCTACACTCAAAAGGTAAAGTGTGCTCAAATGCATATCATTACTTCTACTACACACACTTTTAAAGTCCCTGTTACTGATTCATTTTCTGTAGTTATCACTGTTGCTGATATGGCAGTAGGCTGGTCCTTGGGGAGATGTGTGTGTGCATGTGAGGTGATAACTCAGGAGGCAGTGGTGTATTATTAGCCTCTACTGGGCCTGCTTTTCAAATGCTTCAGGCCAGCTGCTTAATTTGATTTTAATATGTAGCTGTACTGACAGAGTGACACACAGGGCTCTCTGTCAGTCACACACTCTGAGAGAAGATGACACTTGACATTTGTGACACTAAGAAACACACTTACACAAATGCAGAAAACAACTGTAAAGTTGGCTTTTTTTTTTTTTTTTTAAATTTACATACACTGAATTTTTGCTAATGTAATCAAAGTTTCCCTAAAGTAATCAAACAACAGCATTAACTAGATTTTCCTTTCCAAAAGGAAGCTGAAGTGCTGGCAAGGCACACATTTTAGCTAATTTATATTGGCTATTTATAGAAACTATAAGTTGCAAACCCAAATATAGCTAAAAAAAAATTTTTTTCATATTGGTAAAATTATAGTTAAAATCAGTTATTTATATTAATTATATACAATTATTATGTTGCAAACCCAAATGTAGATAATCCAAAAAGAATCTGGACAGTTTTGAATTAAATTTTATAAATTGGAAAACAAAATGTCAAAGCAAGTGTTAAGTGCAAACAATAATTTGAGAGCAACATCTTTGTCTAACATCAACAGTATTATTTGATCATTTGATTTTGTGTGAAAATGCTTGTGTTATTTAAAAAATACATTTGCTTTGATTTTTTAGGTAAAATATAGTTATTAATGTTGGAAATTTATATAAATTCTGTTAGTTACAAACCAGTATAAATAGAGAGATGGAGATGGAGATGGAGAAGCGAAGAAAAAGAATGAAAGGGCATGAAATGGCATTCAATATCATGGATGCAAAGTCCATTTTGTGCCCTTGTAAGAATCTGTTCCAGTGTGCCGGTGGAGCACTTCCAGAAACTCACTTTGATGTAACCATCCCACTCATATTTTGCCACACCAGAGTCTTCCAGACCAGGGCTTTTCTGAAATCATTTTCATTCAAGCACCCCGGGAGCTCTGCCAATTACCAGTGAGTTGAAGTGAGTTCATTACACTGTAGGTTTAAATCACCCCTTTGGATGCGCTTAGTGTCACCAACTAGGCTGTTACTCCCCTCCAGTCCAAACAATGGCCGTTACCTAACAAGACCGAAGAACTGCTCCAACAACAAAAGATCCATTAAATCTGCCACGCACTACTACTGCCTCCAATCGCTAGCCTTCTATGCTCCTGCTTGTAGCGCCAGGCTTCTGTTGCTGCCCACTGGGCATAAGAACAATTATTCTACATAATATGAGGCCTCCATTCAATTTCTGTGTATCAGTTTTTATGCTCCACACTAT
This sequence comes from Acrossocheilus fasciatus, assembly GCA_036784905.1. Lineage (NCBI taxonomy): Eukaryota > Metazoa > Chordata > Actinopteri > Cypriniformes > Cyprinidae > Acrossocheilus > Acrossocheilus fasciatus. The sequence continues at coordinate 23,971,476 of CM071946.1, read as the reverse complement.
CCCTGTTTATGCACTCTGTGGAGTGCGGCCCATGTTCAGTTTATGGGTTGAGATTTGAAGCCCATTGTTTATCATTCTAATTCCATTTTGGTGATGTTAGCTATTATTATTGGGGTTAGAGGTTTGTTCTACATCCTAATCACTTTTAGAACTGCATAGCAACATACAAAAACAACCACATATTCAAATTTTCTTCAAAAATATTTACTTTTTTTTTTTTTTTTTTAATTTTCAAATTTAACAGTAATTCCTCAATTCTTATTTTAGATATAATTTGTTGAATTTTAAATTGATGGAAAAGTTTGTTAACCCCTGTATTGTCTTCACAGCGTTGTTCAACCTCATCCCTGTGGGCCTTCGGGTCGTTGCTATTCAGTCTGTGAAGACGGGCTTGTACATCGCCATGAATGGAGAAGGCCATCTGTACACATCAGTGAGTACACAGTTGTATACTTCGGATAACAATTCTAACAATTCCAACAATTCTCTGTTTCAGAACCTAGTGAATTACTGTCTACATAAGCAGCATCCTTCTAAAGCAGTGTCCTGTACCTGTAATGACTGATTGATTGTTTATGGGAGAATTGATACACAACTGATTCTAATATAGTTTGACATTACCATATTGCTACACTATAGATACTATTATTTAATAGCCATAAAAATACATAGTACACACAAATATTGGGTAAAACACTCCATTGTTATTAGATTTAAGTATAGATGTCTTATAAGGAAGCTCACTTGGTTCTGAAACGGGTTTTGACTGGATTTTAAATCTACCATAGTTTAACTTCATGATTTTGTGATCTTGGACACATACAAAATCTGCAATCTGCCCACTCTCGCTCTCAATATCAGTCAGTGGTTCACTCTCAGATGTCGGCATGGCCATCTCATTTACAATGACACATCAGCTCAGGCTCAAAGCTGATACCCTCTGCTTTATAACCATTGAGCTCAAACTCATCTGAAGATAAATTCTCACTGCAGGTAAAAGATGAGTCATTGTGACCACCACAAATTTTTGGGCAGAACATCTTGCGATCTGTTATTTAATTCTGTAAAAACTGATATTGCACTAATACACAGAAGTCGTATCTGTCCAGACAGTTATACGGGTAGCTGAGAGAAGTTATGCAGAAATGTCTTTGCATGCCAGAAATCATTATGGAGCTATAATACATAATAGAGCATGTCTCTGTTATGGTTTTAGTTTTAAATGCAAACCACAATTATGCACACCCACATGTGCATTAGTGGTTTTATAAAGACCTGTTGCTCAATGTATCATGCTACATTAAATTCTTCATGTTTACCATCAAACACTACATTTAGCCTACAGTGCAGTGTATCCACCTTGACCAGATGGTCACTAATTACTGGCATCCATGGCAATCAGTGAGGTGTTACCTTTTCTCTCTGGTGCTGGTCATTATTGACAGAGCACTGCACAGTACAAATTCATCTTTTCCATGAACATTTGATTGAATCCTGTTGATATGCAATCCATATCTCCAAAAATATTGGACATTTTTATTGTAGCACTTCTTACAGTATGTTGTTTGTTTTCCTAATTTAAAAGTCATTTGGGACAAAAGCATGTACTGATTTTATAAATGTTAATTTAAAAGTAATCATGTAAATTTGATAGTCAATACATACGGATAACTTTGCATACAGAGAAAGGGAGATGCGAGACAATCCCCAAAAGTATTTTGACAGCTTCGAACATTTAGGACACACTTGAAATTAATAAATTCAACTGAAGTAGATGAAATGTAAAACCAAGTGTGATCCCCAAAAATGTGATGTTACACCTTTTCTCTGAACTAACTGTTTTTTAGACTTTTAACCAGTTGGTTCAAAAAAAAAAAAAAAAAAAAAAATGCAACTACTGTTTCTTAATTTGAACGTTTTTGGTGATTTTTTTTTCTTTGCTTGAAAACTGTGTTTGCGTTACGATAAATTACACTTGCTTTGATATATGTATTTTATATTGTTGTCATATATTTTGGAGAGTGTCTAAAGTGCCTCTGTATATGCCTCATACATGTTTCCAATTATACAGGTATTTTTAGTGCTAGACATTGGTTTTAAAATAATGGTTATATGGACTAGACATGTTGATATGCAGAAGCTGTTCTTCCCTGGTAACAAGCTAAAACTTCCAATATTCAGCCACAGCTGACCCAGCATATTTCACTGGGGAGTCTTATACAATGACAATCTTTCTCGGTCCTAATGGGCTTACTAATCAACTCCATGGATGCGCCCACACACTCTCTCAGCTTTCTATCGCTGCTTCTTTTCTGCTCTCTCTGTTCCTGTGTGAATGACTCAGGTAATGGCAGAGAAAGCTCCACTCCTTTTTCTCTGTCTGCTCTCTGAGGTTTGTACATTCATTTGTCATTATTCCTCATTTCTATGAGAATGTGCAGTTATTACCTGACCCTCCATCCATTAGAGGCCATTTTTCATTAATGAATAAAATAAGCGCACTTATCCTGTAGATGCCCTCAGATTTTTATTAAAAATGACATTTAATTCTAGCACTACGGCAAACATGAGTTTAACCATTTTGAAGAGCTTCATAGAGTTTATAGTTTTTGCTAAATTAAATTAATAAAAAATAATCAATGGAATTAATAGTATTTGCAGCATTTTGGGATAGACCGCTAGGCAGGAAAATAGACCAGAATGAGATTTATTATTATTCTTAGAACACTAAAACCGGTCTGCTGTGGCTGAAATGAGTTTTGTGTCCATTTCTGTCATTCCAACATTTTATTGTATCACAGATTAATGACATTTTTATACTGTACGATCAATCGTTACTCATTTTCCTTCATCAGTCAAACACAAATGAAGGCACGCTGACGGCCCACTTTGATTAGTTGATCTCTATTCTCTCTTAGAGGCAGGCTGAGAGAATACGATAGTCCCATTGAATAGATCAGAATTCCATTAAGAAGCTCTAGCACTGCATCCTGGTCTTTTGTCTGTCAGGCCTATTTTTTGTACAGCGCGGGAGTACAAGTGACCCGATAGTATCGAAACATCCTGGAGTCTCGGCACAATGGACTCATGCCTGGGAAGAAAAGAAATACTTCAATAATCTTTCATTTTTCAATCCCTCTCTTTTGTTCAAAGGGCTCAAACTCTGCTTTCCTCTCTGCCGTTGACGTTCATAGGCTGATTCATCCTTTGGAATAATAATCAAGCTTCTTTTCTGGGTGGCTGCAGGTGTGACAGTTGTGCAGTTATATAAATACAAAACAGCATTGTTCTGAAAAGCAAACATACTTGTCTGCTTAAGTGAATGAGAAATTTGCATGTAACTTTTAAAACAATTGGCAAAGAACATTTGCAAAAAAAGAAGAAAAACAAGAATTGCATATTTATTCATTTGAGTTGCTGTATGAAATTATATGGCCGAGTGATTTGGCTTTTCGTGGTTCTGTGGCTCTCTTCAAAGCTGTTTGTTCTCCTCTATGGTTTGAAGAGGTCTATAGCTTTATCGCCCTGCCACACTTGTTAGAGCTACCTTTCATGAGTGTTAGATTGACTCTTCACATCAGTAGGCTGGCCCCTGTAGGCTTACATCCCTTTGGTGCTTGTGTAGCTTGAACTATTGCTACCAGAGATTGCTTACAAAGCTCAGTTCACTATAGAGTCAATTTGATTTGTTAAGTATTTGATTTATTATCTGAATACTTATTGTATGATGCAGCCACAGTGCAATGCAGTAATGAATAAATCTTATTATGGATCTTTTTGGTATATTTCTAATGATAGAGATTTTAGGCCTATGAATTAACGTAATCACATCTGTCATATCTTGAAATAATGACAATATTTCCGCTCACTTGATGTTTTCTACAGTACTTGTAATCTCATTCAATGTTGGCGGTGTATAATAGTGGGCTATAAAAACATTCAAATCTTTCCATGTTTCCTGCTATGAGTTTGCTGGCTGCCAGGATTTCTTGTAGGGTAAACATATATGTTGGTTAAAGATAAGAACTTGTCTTCTTACCGCATATTTCTGAACAGTAATCTCATATCTAACCAGAGGTTTCACATAACCTGTCCAGTCAGAGATAAGCACCATCCAATCCCTGTCTTCCCGCTGACGATTGTGAGATTATCAGCACTGTTAAAACTAATAAAATACTGTCACAATTTTTAGACATATTTATTCCTGTAGTAAGGGGCACGTCTCTCCAATGGGCCAGAAAACTCAGACCAAAAAACAACCTGAGGATATAAGCTGTAACAGACAAGATACGAGTGAGTTCATGCCATGGCATTTCTCAGTGACGGCAGATGGCTCAGTCTGATTATATTCACAAGTGTTTATTATTTTCACCCTCGTGTCTAAATCTTCCTACACATTTTTTGTTTGTTTGTTTTGTTTGAACAAGCAACCCAAATCACAGGGCATAATATTTTATGATGAAATGTCTTATTAAATGGAATATGCAAAAAAGCTTTAGCTTTTATTATTTGTATTAAATTTGCATCTTGAATGCGAATCGTGATGAGAACCTGTTGTTGTTTTTTTAAATAAGCTTCACCAACCTGTGTTACATGAGGGAGAAACCAGGGACTTGTGAGAAACCATCTTCATGCATTAATGAACAATAAGGTCAAAGCTACAAGCTGGCTTGGAAAATAGAATCAGGGGACAAGTCGTCTATAAATAGGTCTTTTTTCATTCTGTTAAGATGAATAATACCACAATTACTATTATGTCTTTTTCTATTATTGTCATTTGGCCTATATATAGTAGGTGTTGCACGATACACCGGTACTACGGTAGTATCGCGATACTAAAGCTTAAAAATACCTGTGGTGCCATTGCATTTTTTAAATGGTAGTATCGTCCATACGGTACCGTAAGATATGTTGTATGCACAGCGGGAACACTGTTTAAAACGTTCATTTGAACATGCATGCTAGCAGAAACATTTCAAGTTGATTGCTAAATGTCTTTCTGCTGTGCTGTGCTCTGTGTAGTATAGTCTGAGTACACGCGTTATATGGTATTGAGTGCTTCCCGATGCTTCAGTTCAGTTTGCAATGAGAAGCTGCACTTGCAGGTCGTTGTTCGTGCTGCAGTTTATCAGAAGAAGGGGTCATTTTAAAAAAACAGCAGCTCAAGCATCACTTATTCAACATCATAATATCTTACAAGAAAGTATTCACGCAGTTTTGTTCATTTGACCACTTCTAGAACAGGTGTAATAGTTCGTCTTCTTTGCGATCACGAATGCAAATCCATTCATCAGCATAGCGGCTTGGCACTTGGTTCTTATCAATCATTATATATGTATTTTTATTCATTTATAATGTTATGTTTTAATATACATGCTGCTAACTCGGAAATTTCAAGATATGTGAGCGAAAAATGCTCCTGACAGTTCGGCAATATGACACGAGCAAGAGTGCTATTTTTGTTCAGTTTCTGTGTTCGAATCCAAATCCGCGTTGGCTTGGGCGAATCACTGATTCACTAAGCCATTCATAAAAACAGTCATTTGATTCACTCCTGAAGGACTCAGCTGTTTTGAAAGAATCGTTTGAATGACTCAGTGATTCAATCACGAACGTCTGCCACCTGCTGGCTGTTTTTAAGTTTCCCATCTAAAAAGTAGGCATATTACATAATTTTCCAACATATTTCTATATTCAGAATTTAGTATTTAAAACATTAATCTCATAACATTATTTATGCAATTATAAATACAGTCTAAATGTATAAATGCCACATCTAAATTAGGGATGTGCATTAGCGATCAAGTACTCGATTGCTCGGCCGTGACAGCGATGATCGATCATGAAAATGATGATCGTGTGAGAAAAAAAAAAAATTCTGATTGGTTATAGCAGCACTTTGGGCTGCACCCTGAGCTCTGATTGTTTAGCTTGCAACAGCATGGGGTTCAAAGTATAGACGTGAGAAGAGAGAGAAGCTTGGCTTTGAAGTCAACGTATGTCTGGGTTAGCTACATACACATCTGATTATTCTAAAAGGATTGCGTTGGGATGTTAACATGCATTTACATGCAGCTGAATGCGCTGTATATTACCAGTATTTAGTTTCATGCTCAAATGCAATGCCCGATATTGACTGAGTTATTTGAGACGGTCATATTGCTTTTAGATGTTTCTTTTAAAAAAAATACCGATCCTATAATAATGCAACTGTGATGGTTTTACTTCGTATGGCTTCGAAAACATGCAGGCAATTTTAGGAATCACGTGATAATGTAGATGAAAATATAACACAAATCTGCCATAAACATTAATGACATAAGTATTATAATGAGAACTTTATAGGATGTGAAATCTTTAGTAAATCCGTCCTTACCGGTGTTTCAGCGTGCTGTTTACAGCGCATCACGGTGGGAGAACTCTCTCTCTCTCGCTATAGCGCGTAACTTAAAGTTCACTGGCATATGCATCCTTTTTTGTAGATACAAGTTGTAATGTTATGTTTATGTTATGTATCTAAGTTATCTCATTAATATCAAAGGAAGCGTCATAGAACGGGTTTCAGTTTATTGGCATAAAGTCAGCTTCACCTCAGGCAGCTATTCTTTTTTAGATGCTTCTTTTTTAATAACATTGCTGCATCATAATCATAATCTAACATCTAATCATGTGTTCATGTTTTCATAGACATGTTTTCATGTCATATTTTCATAACAGCCTTCAGATATTTTTATTATCTCCATTACGGCCATGCCCCGCTCCCCGCACATGCCCTGCCCTCGATTACTCGATTAATTGTTTTTTAAACCTATCGATGATTGAAATAAGAAATTGCCAAAAATGCCCATCCCTAATTTAAATGTCACTTCATGCAGCTTCTGTGCAGTGCTAAGATGAGTTTTGTTTAGATAATTTAATGGATAACAATAGCCAGTCATTCATTCACATTAATTAAGTATTCAGAGAATAATATTGTCTGTTTTCACTTACATCTATTTATTTATTAAATTTTGATTCATTTTGTAGAATTGAATTTTAAATGAACACAGTACTGCATGGTATCGTGATACTACTTGGTATCATGATACTTCAGCTGGTATAGTATCGTAAGACATTTTTATGGTATCATGACAACCCTAATATATAGTTATTACTACGCCCATGTCCATTGTGCAGGCAATTAAATTTTGAATAGACCGTCACTAAGCATAAGCACTTTTGCAACACATAGCCCAAGGGTCAACGACAAGATGTCTGTGCATCTTTTTTACTGGGATTGGTATAGAGAGCAGGCTAGTTCAGGGGCGCCGGAAGTGGGGGTGCTGAGGGTGCTGCAGCACCCCCTGTTTTTTTCTGTGGGCAACTGTTTAATTGTTGGGAATATTTAAAATAAAAAAAATAAAAAAAATGGGAGTATCTAATTAAGTGCAAATAGCCATGTTGTTGGCAGAGGCTATTTACCTAACTCCACCCACAAACGTATGATTGGAATAGTCAAATTTGCAAAAGCCGGTCCTCAATTGTCCGATTCAGTGGCGCAGCTGGTAAAGCGCGTTCTACCGTTCTTTTGACACGATCGATCGGGGTTCGAATCTGCCTTTTGGCGAACTTTTTTTCTCCCTTTTTAAATTTCAAATCACATCAGAAAAGCATTTATTTTTTTATAAAAATGAAGGAAATAATCAAAAAGGGATAGGGTAGGTGTAGGGAGAGCTTTTGTCCCAATAAGGTGGCATCCATTTAATAATTTGAAATAAAATTTAAAAATTACACTCAATAAGTTATTGCATACTATTTTATAATGTATTACAATGCAGAGGTGCAGATAAGTGCCACTATTTGCAATAAGTAATGTTTTTCTCTAATAATGTTTTTCGCCACAATTAATCATACCCTTTTATTCAATATTTGCAATAATTAGCAGAATCCTGCTATTTTAACATAGAATAAATAGAATCTAAGGAATATCACTAAAGAATACTGCTATTTTCACTTAGTGTAAATAGACTCTATCGCAATAATCCCCCCCCCCCCCCCCACCCCCGCGTACAGCACCCCCAACCTAAAACATCTTCGTGCGCCCCTGGGCTAGTTCACCTATATGAACCAATGCAGTCATTTAAAGGCGGATGGAGGTTTGGTAGGAAGGTGCCTTGTGAAAGCCCAGTCGCAGAGTTAATGGAGCCCAACCATTGAGATGGTGCTTGGCGCACTGATAAAGTTTCCCTCTGCCAGCTTGTACAGCAGAGAGAGGTCTTATTTGGAGATACATAGGCAAAACAAGGTCAGGTGACTAATGGAGGCGAAAGCAATTTCACTGTCAGACAACATCTAAATGGAATCCTTTGCTTGCTCCCCGACAGTGGCATTACTGCCGTGCCAGTTTCGTCTCTTTTAGGCTGTCCATATCTTCAGGCAAGTTTGGCCACGTTTTCAATTTACATTAATTTCTGTCATCTGTTTTCAGCCATGTAATGACTTTATGAGCTTTGGAACACAAGCTGTGAACACAAAGGGGCTTTATGGACTGAAGCATACGGTCGTTTGTGCAATATTTAATATTCTCTGTTCATAAGGTGCTTTGGTTCTTCTTGAGTTTTGCAATGTTGGCCTGACACATCCCATAGGGAAAAAATGGCATAAATGTACCTATAAGATGCTCCCCTTTGGGGTTGGCAAGATTTATTTATTTTTTTGAAAGATGGCTTTTATTCTTTGCCGAGGGTACATTTATTTGATCAAAAATACAGTAGAAACCGTAATATTGTGAAATTTATTACAATTTGAAATGACTGTTTTCTATTTTAATATATTTCAAAATGTAATTTATTCCTGCAATGGTAAAACTGAATTTTCCGCAGCTTTTACTCTTCGGTGTCACATGATCCTTCACAAATCATGATTTGGTGCTCAAGAGAAATATCTTACTATCAATTTTAAAAACAGGCATAATGCTTAAAAGGGATAGTTCCCTCAAAAATGAAAATTCTGTCATCATTTCCTCACCATAATTTTTTTTTTCCCAGAACCATATGAATTCATTTGTTCTGCTGAACAGTGAAGATATTTTGAAGAATGTAGGGCCAGTTGCTGGTCCCCATTGACTTCCATCATATCTTTTCTCCACAACTGTGGTAACACACATTCTTCAAAATTTCTTCTTTTGTGGAACATTTTTGTGGAAACTGTGATAAATAGTTACTTTAAAAGAACAGCATTATTTAAAATAATCTTTTGTAATATTATAAATGTATTAGCTGTGACTTTTGATCAATTTAACATCTCTTAACTGAATAAAAGTCTTAATTTATTTTATTTTATTATTAACCCCAGACTTTTGAACAGTAATATGTGTTTTCAAGAGAAAGATGTTCTGTAAAGCTTTTTTAGCTGCTGTAGGGGGAGTTTAGCTTTCTCTTTATACTGCTAGAAAGCATGTAGGGCCAGATTTACTAAACTGGGCAAATTAGCCTCAGAGTGCAATTCCATAAAAGCACCAATGGGAGGGGAAAATTCTGCGGGTGATTTACTAACAATGCGCACATTAAAGACAATAGATGCAGCTAGATTATTTCCATAATGTCCAGCGCAATCTACCTAGAGCAGCGCAAATTACAGCCTGCTTTAAGACATGCTTTTTTTGGCCGTTAAATGATGGGACAAATACCAGTAATTTGACGAGTGCAAACGTTAGTAAATTGTGTTGCATGATTCATTTTAATGCTCTCCTCCCATAAATTTTGCGTGTAAAAGGAAAACACCTACAAATGCATATTCATTATGGTCAGGCATAAAAATAACTAATTCTATGCTAATTCTTCACGGCATGTCTTTAGTAAATCCTGACAGCACTATTTTAATGCCAAAAGACGGTTTGCACTGGCGCAAACTGTTGGTAATTCTGGCGTTTAGAATGGAGAACGATCAACATCACTTGTTATTTGGTCAGAACAACTGGTCTTGTATTTATTGACATGATAGTTATGTAAGTTTGTTCGTTCACATATCCATAAAGATTTGAGCTGTCCGCTCAATTGAATCTCCAGTTTTTCTTTGTGGAAGGGCCATACAATCATAATGGAGGCTGGTAACTCAACATTGATCCTCAAATGAAAGGGTGGTGGTTGTGTCAGGTAAAATCACTTTGTAAAATCTGCCTATGTCTTCATAAAAAAGAATGCTGCAAAAAAGAGACGGCCTACTTTTGGAACCGTGCGTTATGTGTAACTGACAGATAATCTGAGCTCAACAGAGTGGAAAGAACGCAGTATCGATTAGAGAGCAGGAGACAGTCTGAGAGGTGGAGGATCTTCTTGATGGCACAGGAGGAAAAGCTTTGGGTATGTCGGTGGCATATTGTTGTGAGCAGTCAGGCTTCACTTAAGACATTGTCTACAGAACCCCTTGTGGCTTATGCATTCATGGAAAACATTTTCTGTTTTACTGACCAAGGTTGTTTTAGTAGGTGTAGATATTTAGTCAGGTTAGATGATGAATAGAAAGATTGTATTGTATAGAGCTGTCATTGTGGGAAGGAAGACTGCTAAGTGAAGTCTCTAGTATAAATAGAATAAGTGCTATCTATTTTATCAATAATTGTTGAAATGACGAAGTACATCTGCAGCTAAACAACTGATAACCTCCCTTAAAAATAAAGTCAGGTATTTTCAAAATTATTGTTAACCTCCCAATGAATTTTTATGATCTTTATAATGAGACTATAGACTGTTTCAACGGCAACAACATAAACAAATGCTACTGCGCATACGCGCTTTTGTTGCCCTAACTTAACTTCCGGTAGACATCCAAATACAATCAGTAACAACAGCTAAGTCCCTCTAGAGTAGATTATGTTTTGATAAAAAGCAAAATATGTTTGCTGCGTAAATCGCTGGGCTGTACGTTACACAAAGCAGCGCTGAGCTTACAAACGTGGCTTTATCAGGCATATAACATGCAAGATGAAATGAAAATGACATCCAACATTTTCTAAAGACAGTGTTCCTTCAGAAATACAGTGATATAAAAACACCTGTGCCTCGTTTTGATTTTTAAACGTGCGTTACGTGCTCATGTTTATTCAATGAAGCCTTTTGGAAAATTGGTCAGTTTTGATATCGTGGCGGGTCGTCACAAATAAATACATGTATGTGAAACACATCCCACAGCACAACAACATGAGCCCAACTTCATTACTCATCACTTTAACTTTAACTGTGTTTGTAGCCAGCGCCACTAACAAGACCGATAAACAAACACAGACCGGAAGTTAACTTAGGTCCAGGCGCGTACGCCTGATGAAACCGTCTATAGCCGCTTTTCCACCGAAATTACTTGGAACAATTTGTACAAGGAACTTATTAACCCCCAGAGATGTTGCTTTCTGCATTTCCATCGCGGTCTAAAGTATCGAGAAGTTTAGGCAAATAGCCTGGTGACATAGGTCTGCGCATGTTTCTCAATACCAAGTATGAAAATTTCGGACTTGCATCCTCGGTAGTTCGGACTTCGAACTCCCGGGGACGGGACGACGCTAGTCCAGTAATTCTGCAAACAGCAGCGTACTTGATAACATCAGTCAGTTCACCTTGGCTACTGCAATTTTCCTCACTGTATTTACAATAAGATGAAATAAGATATCATTTATTTAAAGTCCGTGTAAAGAGAATTCTGAGAATTGTTTCTAAACACATTACAAATGTTAGAAATGTATTGCTGAAACACATTACAAAGACTTTGTAGTACTGAATTGTGGAGTTAAACCGTTAAACAGTTTTTCACCAATTCTGTGTTCAGGATTTATTGGGTGGGGCTAAAACGGTGGCTCGATGACACAATGGAGCCACTGAGCGTGGCCCCGCCCCTAACACTATAATAACTATGTTGAGAGGTCAAGTTCTTAGTTCATCTTTTTGAATGTCTATGATGTTAGATATACAGATTCTAGGCAGGGACGGCTCTAGGGTGGATACCCAGGTCTTAGCCCAGAGACATCAATATGTGGAAGAATACATACAATTTAAAAACATGGAGCATTCACAATTCGCATCTAAAAACGCATGGAAACGCGAGCTGTACCGCTTTCTCTTCTTTCAAAGCGCACTGGAGCTTGCGCTCTCCAGTAACCACCATCTCGTGGTGTTTGCTGTTGCTAAGCAACCATGAGCCACGCTTGCCTTGAAGACCATATTGAAGACCAGACGAGAAGGTTTTAACTCACTGCAGCGCTGATGCGAGTTGAGTGCGCTTGCCGTGCGTCTACAATTAAATAACGAACTTACATGCTCAAACATGTATGGCTGTATAAATCCAATTAAGCTACTAGAGGTAGCATCAGTAGCATCCATTCAGGTTGTAGCGGTATTTGACATTTGAGAGAGACAGCCGCTTTCCCGCAAGTGGGCATGGTTTCAATGCCGACAGCGGACACGCCCCCATCGTTTGAGAGCAGAGAGTCCTGCTTATTTTTCCAAGATTTTGTTAACTTATTTTAGTTACTTGGCGGGTTTTTTTATCATTCAAATTTGGCTGGGTGGTTAGTAACACATTTTTCTATTGTGTGACAAACTCAGAACACATATTTTAATATCACTTTACATGGACTTTAAACATATTAATGGCCACAGAAATGTAGTTCAGGGAACGTAATTACATTAAAATGAAACAAAATATTAAAGGGGTCATATGATGAGGTTTCAAGTTCAACATACACGCAATGCAAGAAGGCGTAACTTTTATTCTCGCTGTAGTATTGTTGTTGCCGATAGTGCTGTGTTCGATACATCGATACGATGATGTATCGTCAGAGAGATTTGACGATATGAGTATCGATACAGCTAGCCCTGTATCGATATTGTGGCACGTGTGCTGCAGTGACTGCGCTTAATTTGAATACAAGAACATCGTTTAAAAATGAGTAGAAAAGTGCAAGGTTTCTAAAAAATAATGAATAGAGCATAATATATAGGCTACAACTAGGTTTTATCTGGACGCAGAGGAACACAACTGGGTTGCCTGATATAAAGAGATATAATCCCCGAAACAGCCTCCCACTTGCGCAATACAGAAATATCTGCTTAATATGATCAGGGGTGCACATAAGTGGTCCGCAGGTCCGCATGCGCGACCAAAATTAAAAATGCGCTGTGTAAATAAGTTCTGACAGCGCATTTGCGTACCGACATGGTTGACAGCTGTTAATGCACAATTACCATTTTAGATCGACAAACTGTACTGTATATGATTTCTATTCAAACTGAAAGCATAATCTAGGCTACCCGCTGCCGTTTTCAAGGCAAAACTGTTTGTGACATTTCATTCACTGACGTAATTCCATCAGCAGCGCTAAACCGGGAAGCGCATAATACTTACTTGCTGGCAACCCACCAAAACAAAAGCTCGCTGATTTTACGTTTGAAAATGATGAACATAAAAATAAAAATAATGACAATAATAAAAATAATAATAAAAATAATAACATTTTATTTTTAAGTGTACTATAAAATAATTGCATTTCTATTTAATACTGCCTTTTTATTTTAAAATAAAATAGTATCATCACACTTGAAAAATTATAGTTATATTTTATGGGCCACACTACATACCATGGGCCGTGTAAGGACCAAGCCAAATCTCCAGGTTCTGATATGAGAACCAGGCTGAAAAACCTATGTGCAGCCCTGAATATGATACTTATCCTTGTCAACCTGGCAATCATGTGCACACATTCTCTCCACTGTGGATAAACGTGCTTGCTTTCTGAAAACACCGGTTAGCTTGCAGTTCAGCGATTTCCATTTCAGTACTCTATTATCAGAAAAGTGTAATTTATCAATTGTTCATTTATGAGACAGAGAGAGAGAGAAAGAGGGGGAGAGAGAGGCTGTTTATGCATGTATGAATTAGGGGTGTCCCCGACTAAGGATTTTCATAGTCGAATTGGAATTTTCGAATCATGCCAATAGTCAACTGATAGTCAAATCATATATTTGGGGGCGGGGCAAAATATACTACCAAGAGTCAAGTCAGACATTCAACAGCCATAAATACACAGGGAAAATGTGTAACGGACGCCTTGCAGATAAAAACGGGGTAAATAATGTTTTATGTTTTGATTAAAAGATAGTTAACATTAAACGTCAGCGAAACCCTTAAGAATTCACAACATTTTTTTTACAATAGTGCTCTCATTATAACTTTATGTATATGATCGTAGTTATAACGTTCTGCATTTCTGTTTTGAGCTGCGTGTGCTGAAGATGACCAGTAGAATGAAGCAGATGATAGCAGGTTTTTAATCAATGGGATTTAACTCATTTATCTCACATAGAATACACTTCGTTATTTATATAGCGTAACGTTAATATTACGACTTGTAGGCTATCTGCACAAAATGCCCCGAATGCACATGAAGGCGTCTGCATGGCTCTGAATGAACTCCTTTTGTGGACGCGTTCTTCACGCAATAACATGCAGAATCACTACAGCTAAACACTACAAAATCACAGTGTTTTATTATAATAGTGTTCTCATTATAATGCTATGTATATGACAGTGCCAGTCATAGTTATTAATATTCTGCAGTTGTCCTGCTTGCACCGCGCACTGAAGAGATAATCACCGTATATAGTACTACAATGAAGCGCTTTACTGTAGCGTAACTCAACCACATGCATCTTATACGAGATAAATAATATATACATGATATAAATAAACTGACTGAAACATTTTGAAATCACTTGTTGTACCCTAACTGTTACCTGATCAAAAAAAAAAAATGAAGTCTTCCACTCTGCTAGTGTCAATTTGAATCTTGTTAAAGATTTAAATCCCTGGCGCCAAGATGCTCCTCTGTCGGTGACGGATTAGAAAGCGAAACTTTGATCTATAGGGGAAGTTGGATTTATTCAGCACATTAAAATATTTATTTAAAGCTTCTTTCTTTTAAGATTCTTATTTACAGCATTATCATAATAGGGTGTATATTAACTTATTGGGAGAAAACCGGTAGTTCGATGTGAAATCAGACATTGAGCACCCCCATATAGCCAAAATGGCATGATCATAACACCCTGTGAATATTCGAATGTTGGATTGGTAGTTGAATCAGGCTCCTCGAATCGAAGCATTGAATCGTCGACTATTCGGGGACACCCCTAGTATGTATTTTGCCGCGTTTCTCTATTAACAAATTTATTTAATTAATTTGTTTCTGAATGTGTGTGCGGCCACAGCGTGATCTGTTTGAGTGACTGAGCGTGTGTGCGTTAGATACAGTGAAGACAGCGCAATAGTTTAGAGCTCTTCTAATTTTTATTTTTATTTTTTAAACGTAGAGAGTGTGCATCATTTGTATCATTTGTGCAATGATAACCTACCAACAATGTAAAGATGATTTTTTTTAATATATTAGAGTACATTACAATATAAATTTATTAGAACGAGTTTATGGGCATAAAAACAAGATGCAAACAATAATAATTTTGTACCTGGTGGGGAGTGCCCAATGTAAACACGAAACATATGCCATTATCTGCTGTGGGACAGTTATGAAGGCCCTTCGTAATGCAGAGGTCAACTACCTGCTCTGCCTATAGTTAGAAATGACCCTATAGTATGCAGTGTTTAATAAACAGCTGGTTTTACTAAATTCTGCTGAGGTGAAATTCAGTGCAGTCCTGTATCTTGATACGTATTGTATCGTGGCCTCTGTATTGTGATACGTATTGTATCGTGACTTTGCTGGTGATACACAGCCCTAGTTGCTGACTCCATGTCATGGAGATGCTGTGTGTTTTGTTGTGAAAGTGAAAGTACTTTGTTTGGCCTTCCAAATGAAGTACACAACTAGAAATCAGTGGTTAAGTTATATTTACAACACTGTTCCAGAACAGTACAACGCAAATATTCAAGTGTGTGCAGCGCATTTTACAGAAGACTATTTCCTGAGAGAGTAGCCTACAATGTGAACATTATGAATGGCTGTGAACAGCAATTCCAACTTTGCAAGGACAGTCTGGTGCTTCTGACTCACAGCGTGTAAGTACGTTTCGATATTTAAAGAATTTGCTACTGACTATTCAAACATGTCTTCTAGCTGGCCAATCAGAGAACACCTCGCTTCTCAGAACGATGAGCTTTGTAAAAATCGGCGCGTTTCAGAAAGGCGGAGCATAGAGGAGCAACAATAATGTACAGTATGTGGAAAATAATGTTTTTTGAACCTCAAATCGTGTAAACGCATTGCATTACAACAAATACACAAAATAATGTTCTTTTTAGCAACATCATATGACCCCTTTAAACCTCTTTTCATTTTCATTTTAACATATTAATAGATTTATAGAATAATAGAATAAAGACCAAAGATTACTTGTTAGATTTACCCAAAACGAATTACATCTTATGTTTAACAACTACAGAGACATCAGAGCCAGTGGCAAATGCCTGGTTGAGGCTGCTGTCATTGGGATACATGAGCACTGAGCGGTGTGCCCACTGATCGCGTGGAGCTCACGTTTCCCAAATCGGCGAAGCACATTTTCAAATAGTCGCTGTCTTTATAAATAAACAGCAGATTTGAGATTTAAACAACTACATTCCCGCCTGAAATCCTTTTAAAACTACATTTCATTACACGATAACAGTAATATTTTTTAAAAAAAATGTGCGAATATGGTGGTTGAAATACAATGCTGCATGAGTGCAACCAATGAGCGTGTTCAGCGCCCATGTCCCATCCCCAAAAGTTCTGGACCTTTGGAAGAAGTACTACCTTGCAAGCAGGGACTTTCTGAGGAGCAAATTTTTACCCAGAACTTTATTTAGATCCTGGTTCCTGTGGCGGAAACACACTGAGTACGGGCCCAAAGTCTTTAGTTCCTGGGTGGGAACAGGGCTTAAGATAAAGACACAAAGCATAACTGTGTAAAACAGTTTGTAGTTTATCACGCTGAGGACAAGACTTGGCTGTGAGCTGGTAGTGTGTTGACAGATTTCGAGGAAGCTATTGCTGAATGCCCACATTGTTCACACCAATAAAAGGACACTCCCTATGACTCCATGGATGAATCAGTTTCTTTTTTTCTTCTTTTTTTTCAGAGCCAGTAAAATCAAATTTATTTTCCAAAGTAATTCAAATGAGAATTTTTGACCATTCAACATGAATATCATTAATACAACTGCATTTCAAGCATTCTCATTTATTTCCTCTTTGTATGCACATGAAACGCCCCTCTCTGCTGATTGGTCAACCAAACATTACAACATAAGGTAACACTTTATTTTGATGGTCCCTTTTGAACATTCTGTTGACACTAAGTAATGTTGCAACTACATGTCAACAAACTCTCATTAGAATATTAGTAGACCGTCTGCTTCATATCTACTAACTCCTTATTGTGTTGGTCTCCGAACAGATATTCTACTGACTATAAGTAACTTTGCAAGAACGTGTCAACTTAATCAAACCCTAACCCTACCAGTCAACTAATACACTACTAACACTCTAATGAGAGTTAGGAGAAATGTAGGTGCAACATTACTTATAGTTAATAGAGTGTGTTAAAGGGACCATCAAAATAAAGTGAAACCCAACATAATAATAGTCCTTAAAAACATAATAAGAGTCCTCTGCTTCTATGGATTCTATGTGTTTATTGCTACTACATTTGATCTCTTTCTCTTCATCAAATCAAACAGCCAGAATAACAAATGGCTTGACACAAACCATATGGAGGCAGAGCCTAATCAGAGCTTTCTTTTGTGTAGGCATAAATTCTGCAACCTACCCATGAAATATTAGTTTATCTCATAAATACTATTAATTTACTTTGCACCTGCATTCACAACTACCTACTAGCCTACATCTTTGGCACACCGCCTGATTTATTATAGCAAACCACCTATTAAAATCTGTGTGGAAAGCTGTGTGATGCACTGCAGCACGGGGAAATTGTATTGTAGACAAGTGCTGCAGTGTAACTAAACTAAAGTCACAGAACCGATGTGCAACTGATTCTCAGTAGGCGCGGAGTGGTGTTCCTAAATGAATCAGAGTCTTTGAAAGGCCATTATTATAGACAACAATTCAGTTACCAATTATTATAGATAGCCACTTGATTTTATTCCTAAATGAGTGAATGAAGCATTTTAACAAATAGATTGAATAAAAGGCTCCTTTATTAACACAACGAAATACCGCCACCTAGTGGCAATATTACTTTCATAATTCAAGTATCATTTCATTTTGTTCATATTTCTGATTCTATTTTATTTGATGTTAGAATTTAACATTAAAGATGACATACAAAAGCTAAAAGTAAAAAAAAAAAACAACAACCTGAAAATCAATTTCCCCTAATGGGAAAGTTAATTACTTACACTGCTGACACTGGCTTATTGTTCGAAGTGTTATTTCAGGGTTTGGATATGTTCTTATAATGAGTTCATCTTCAAATCATGACGTAAAATCCACATTTCACTAAAGTCAATCACTGAAACAAGCACTCTGAGAAACAAATAGTCCCATGCCAGTGGGATAACAACATATGATTTCCTAAATTGTTATCCAACTATTATTATGTTTTGTTTTTTTAAGGACTATTATTATGTTGTGCTGTTTGGGTCCGTGTATCATCTGATCACTCATTTTTTTATTTAATATTGATAGTAGAAAAATGAGAAAACGGCGCCTATTTTCGTTTTTTCGTTTGTTCAGAGAAGCGCAAAAACAAGATTTTGGCTCGATTCTCATTTTTTGGTTCACGGGTAGAAAACGGATAAACGACTTCAAAATTCGTTTTCCCCTTATGGGCGGTCATGAGACGCCCCTTTCTGACGATCGGTCAACCAAATCTGAACCCGTGCCTTCATCAGTCTTTCCTCTGTTCCATTCAAGAAAATAATAGTCCTCTGCTGCTATATCAGTATACCGATTCTTAAACTGTACTGGGCAGGTCCTAGATCGGGCTTTCTTCTGTGCAAACTAAGCGTTTTACAGAAATATTTATTTCAGAAATTTTAATCAGCACCAAGCCTGTTTTATTTAGCTGTGCAGAGTTAAATCAGTTTGAAGCTGCAGAGTGGATGAGAAGCACAGATAAGAAAAGATAGAAAAAAACCAAAAACAAAGACACCAACAGGTTTTGCTGTATTGGAAAAGATTATATAATCACACCTTCATTCCACACAGAACCCCAATATAGAACAACAGGCTATTTAGGCTATTTATGCTATATATCTATATGTACTCTTGGTTGGCTTGAAAGGGGTGTTTGGTTAGGCTAGCTCATTTATTGAATGAGAAGTTTGTTATCCTTCAGTGACTTGTGTTCTAAATAGCTACTGAACGTAAACAATTTGTTATAAATGCCATTCCAAAAAGTTTTATAAATCTATTCATAAACCTATACAAAACTTTTGTTTACAAGCCAGATGGATCATGTGAACTCTCATCACTTCTCTTTAATGGTAACGACCTGAAAGCTTCCCAACAAACGTATTCGTTCTTGGTTGTCTATAGACTGGGCTTGCTTCTGTGTAGATATAAATTCTATTCTTTGCATCAGCTGGGCATGGCTGGGTATGATATGACAGCTGTTATACCCTACCCTGCTTAATTGTTTGTTTAATTAAGTAAATAATTACTTAATTCATTTCAAAATAAATATTTTAAACACTAATACGAAAAGGAAAGAATACAATTGGGTATAATAGGCCTATAACGTTCACGCAAGAAACTGTCATTATGACTGACAACCGGAGAACAGAGATATTAAAATACATACTCTCCTGAGTTTTATAATGTAGTCTTGTATTTTATTAAAATTGATTAGAATTTGTATCTCAAAATATGCGCTCGTGCGCGGCGCGAGCTGCTGCCCACTCGCACATAGGAATGTGAGATTTTAAGAAAAGTAAAAACTTGCCATTTTGGTTGTTTCTCACCAAACCCATATGATATACCCTCAGAACGCTTGGAATATACACCACAAGTTATTTTACGACAGATTTGCATCCGCTTCAAAAAGAAAAGAAAAAAAAGAGAGCATTCTCTTGCCATTAAATGGGCAAGTGCGCGCGGGATATTGTGTGTGTGTGTGTGTGTGTTTCGAAAAAAGAAGGTAGCTATAGCCTTTAGAACAGGTGAGTTGCCCACTGTAAAAAAAAAAAAAAAAGTTGAGCGAACTTAAAAAAACATTTTTTACCAGGTTCAGCAGATTTTTGAGTTTGCTCAACTTGTTTTTGTGGGAAATTCTCAAATTTTCGTTGTATAAACTTAAAACAATAAGTTGAGAAAACTCAAAAATCTGCTGAAGTTTGTTGCCTTAAAATTTTAAGTTGGCTCAACTTTTTTTTTTTTTACAGTGTAATTCAATCAGTAAGCAGACACACGGGACTACAGTCAAGCACAGACCAGTATTGCAGTGCACAGGAAATATGCAGCAGTCATTTTAAAGCAGTTTATTTAATTAATATTGAGTATTAATTTATGTTCACTTGTATTGTTTTCCCCCTCAACAGGGGAAATAACTAAATACTCTATCATTTCTTTTTTGAGTACAATCAAAATAACTACAAAATGTAATTCCTTTGAAAAATAAAGAAAACAACAGCATGCAACACTTTTGGCACGTCTTGGTCTCCCTGAACATCTTTCTGTCGCACGCCACCACATGAACCAATCCACAGTGATACTTAATGCGCCTACTTTTAAAAGTCTACATTTAGATTATTTGGCCTTAAATGCATCATATAAGTCACTTTGGGAAAAAAATCACTGTATGTATCATGATAAAAAAAAAAAGTGACTTTACAGTCTGAAAAATATGGTAGGCTATAGCAAATTATTTCGCGGATCACTTTAAGAACCGCTGGTCTACGCAGAAAAAAACCTTGTCTAGAGACTGCCTCGGCACGACTTGTGTCGAGCTATTAATTAGTCTGCTTGTTTGATGAGAAAAAGAGGAAATGTAGTTGCAATAAAAAGGTTATAAATCCGTACACAGCAGCGGAGGACTACTATTCTGCAGCGCGGAACTGCAGAAGTACTGATGAAGGCACGGTTGATCTTTGGCTGACCAATCAGCAGAAAGGGGCGTTTAATTCCCCCCCACATGTAGACATCGAATATTTAAGCTGTTTATTCATTTTTCTATACCTGAACGAAAAACGAAAAATTAAGCTGAATTCTCGTTTTCTCCTTTTTTGGAACAAATGAAAAAACGAAAATAGGCGCCATTTTCTTGTTTTTCTACTATCAATATTAAATCAAAAAACGAATGATCAGATGATACACGGACCATGTACATTGCGTTCATTCGTTTTTTTATTTAAAATTGAAAACAGAAACATAAAAAAAAAAAATGGAAAAAAAAACAAGAAATTGCCTTGATTTTCCGTTTTTACACTCAGGGGTAGAGAATGGATAAACCGCTTGAATGTTCGATTTCCACGTGCGGGTGGAAATGAAAATCCCCTTTTCATTGATTGGTCAAGCAATGATTAAATGGTGCCGTCATCATGTCATCTTCAGTTTTGTGCAACAGAATAAGAGTCCTCCGCTGTTAAAGCATTTATTGCAACTCCTGCGTTCATCTCCCTCTCATCAAACAACCAGACTAAGAAATGGCTTGACACAAACCATACTGGGGCAACGCCTAGACGGGGCTCACTTCTGTGTAGGCATAGATTCTATATGGCGAATATTAGATGCTAATTGCAGAAATATGTGTGTACCTCGGATCTGCAGCCACATTACCCTTTTAGTCTATTTCTTTGGCGCACCGCACGTTTTATTTTGCTGTCCAGTTATTAAAATCTGTGTGGCAAAGCTGCGTGACATTTACATTATAGTGAAATGCAGACCAGTATCGATTTTAGTGTGACTATAAAGCTATCTTACTGTTTTTATTATTATTTTGAGTTTTTTTCATCGAGAAGTTTATATGATACTGTCATTATCCGACGGCATGTTACACATGTATATAATACATGCTATTTTTATATAAAAGGGCATTTTTCTAACTTTATAAAATATGTCTGTCACCTTTAATATTAAATTCCTGAATTTAGTCAATATTACCAATTAAATCAGTACCAGCCAAAGCCATCTTTGCACTGTGGCACAGAAGCTGCATCTTAAGTTGAATTTAGATGGGAGTAAATGTATTAACACAGCAATTGCATTATGGAATGAGATTAATGTTTTAAATAAAAACATTTTGAATAGCCTACAGAAATATGAAATGAGTGACAAAATGAAACAATTGGATACTTGAAGTATGAAGGTTACATTGCCAGTAGGTGGCGGCAAGTCATTGTGTTGATGAATGAGTCATAGAGTTATTAATTCAACCAATTCATTCAAAATGCAGATTTGTTCAGAAGCAAAGCAAATGGGTCATTGAACCACTCACTCAAACGATTCATTCAAAGACTCGAATTCATTCAAGAATGAAACGCCTGTGTTTTAAGTCAAATAAAACACGCTGTGTTGTGTCTAAAATTAAATCAATTTATACTCATTGTTAATGAAACTGTACTGTCTAAAATAAAAGTTAGGACTGCTGTGTATTCACACTAAAATCAATACTCTGCACTTTACTATAATGTAAATGCATTCGCCCCGTGTTGTCCAGTGCGTCATGCAGCCTTGCCACACAGATTTTGATAACTGGACAGCTAAATAAAATGTGCAGTGCACCAAAGAAATAGACTAAAAGGGTAATGTGGCTGCAGATCCGAGGTACATACATATTTCTGCATTAGCACCTAATACTTGCCATATAGAATCTATGCCTACACAGAAGTAAACCCTGTCCATTTGTTAGTCTGGTTGTTTGATGAGAGAGAGAGACGAAATGCAGGAGTTGCAATAAGTGCTTTAACAGTGGAGGACTCTTATTATTTTGAACAGAACTGAAGACGACATGATGATGGCACCGTTTCATTTTTGCTTGACCAATCAGTGAAAAGGGTGTTTAATTCCCTCCCACATGTGGAAATCGAACATTCAAGCTGTTTATCCATTTTCTACCCCTAAATGTAAAAAGGAAAATTAAGGAAAATTCTTGTCGTTTCATGATTTTGATGAAACAAAAAATGAAAATGGTGCCGTATTGTCATGTTTCTGTTTTCAATATTAAATCAAAAAACGAGTGAACGCAACGTACATGGACCTACCCTGATTCATTGGGGAACAGCTTGAAAAGCCTATAGTATTTGTTAGACAAGTGCACACTGTAAACCATAAATATGTGCATTCAGTTTGTTACAACTGTTTCATTAGCTGATTTGCATTGACCTAATTACTGATACCATTAATCACTGTGGTTACAGTTTAAATTTCCATAAGGTGTTTCCAGTTGTTTTCAACAGATTCTACTTTGCCCAGCTTCCCACTGACTTACTGTCAACATGCATACACTAGATGCCATTAACTATTTGGGGTATACCGTGCAATGGAAAAATCAAGCTGTGAGAAAAAATAAAATACGGGATTCATTACAAAGCTGATTCTAATGAAAGCCTTATGCATTCATGCTAGATATCATGCAATTTGGTCAAAACAGAAATATTGAAATTGTTTTGACATGCATTGCAATTGGAATAGCAATATGATAAACATTTATCATGTCTTATTGCTGCTGCTC
Organism: Acrossocheilus fasciatus; assembly: GCA_036784905.1. NCBI lineage: Eukaryota > Metazoa > Chordata > Actinopteri > Cypriniformes > Cyprinidae > Acrossocheilus > Acrossocheilus fasciatus. The sequence continues at coordinate 23,947,822 of CM071946.1, read as the reverse complement.
AGCATGAGCCCCACACTGCCGATTTACTCTGATAGAAGCAGCGAAAGCACACTATATTGTAAACTGCAGCATTCTGTGGTTTAGTAATTGTGTTAGACATCATGATTTCATTTTTAATTATATAATTTGTGCATTCTAAATGTATAGTGTACCAAAGTCTAGTAGTCTGGTGGTTTCCAAGCATTTAGACCCCAGTTTAGTTTCTCATTGTCATGTAGGTGCCACTTTCAGAAGTATCATGCTCGTAACGAAGAGATGTCATGTCCACAAAACAGTGTGTCATCCCTCAATATATGAGAATGTAATTATGGTAGTACTGTTTCTCAGTTCTTTGTAGTTTCAACAAAATTGACTGCTTTCCAAAAATTCAAGCCTGTAACATAAGTGGATTTCCCAATCTAAAATAGCACTTTTTCGTGTTACATTTCACGTTTTCGATGATAATGGCACGTCTGTACCGTAAATTGCTATTTGATTATATGTCTCTAAAATAACTCATATTGTGCCTTGTGGGTGCTATGTAAGCATTTCATAAGCAGAAACTATTTCTGTAACGTGTACTTTATGAGCAAATTACATAAAAGGTAATTAAGGTTTCCATGCATACTGAACTCACAAGGCACGACAGCTTAACATGCATGGTAGACATTTGTAGTGGTAATGCATAATACGACCTAAAGCATGCAAGTCTTTTCTGCTGCTCCACATTGAATGATACTTTTCCTTGATGTATGTTCATTATATTATGTTACTGGGTCCTCCATGAATCTTCTTTACACATGATAAATTGAGTTCATGGGACACAAGAGCCAGTACCCACAACATAAGCTTCCTATAGTGACCATTGTTTCTGCTTATACTTTCCATATATTATTCAATAATGCAAGCCAAGGCCATAAAACATGTTCACTTGTGAAAAGACTTATGACCCTTGAAGAAATAGTTCCTTTCATTTGTCTTTCTAATGGTGGTATATGTCAAAGCATAGTGCAGCCTGTTGCTTTCTGAAGATGAAATGTGCAAACGAGCCCACGGAATGATAAAAGAGGAGCTCCAATGGCAAAACTGACCAGGACATTAAGTGAAAAGATGTAATTAGTTGTGTCTTAGCAGAACAGCCTGATAACACTGATTTGCGTATAGTCTTAGCAACTGTCAGAGTGGACTTGGAGGACCTGTAATTAGCTTAGCATCTTATTTATTTTCAGAGAAGATTTGATGGTGATCGTGGGTGGTGTGTACTGTGGATTGAATCCCAGCCTTGTCCACCCTCAGTTTTACAGGCGTGCTTTGGATGAATGTTTCATAAAGCATCACAAACTCTTGCCTTTGCTTTATGCTGTGGTAGATAGCAATGTTAGAGCCATCAAGCTGGCAACTCTACAGACAAACACATTCAGCGATTAACAGAGTTTGAAACTGTAGCTTGCCAAGCTCCAAGCTACTCAAATAGCATCAGCCTCAGGCTACCCTTTTGAAAAAGTAGCTAGCAACAGTACAATCTGCTAACAAAACTTCATTGAAGCTTTTCAGGGGGAAGTGTTTTGTTAATTGTGTAATTTTCAGATTATATGTTGCATATTTTGAATATAGTGCAAAGGTTTGAGGGTCTGTAAGATTTTGTAATATTTTTGAAATATTCTGTTATGCTCGCCATTGCAGTAAATTTACAGTAAAAATACAGTAAAACCGGTAGGCTTATATTGTGAAATAGTACTACAATTTAAAGTAACTTTTTATTTGAATATATTAAAATGTTATGGCAAAGCTAACCAGGGCCTCTGTTCATTCCAGACATTAAGAACTAAATTTTGTTTATCAGCATCCGCATATTTTGTCTTTCTTCAATTACGTTCTGCTCTCAAAGCGTATGGAGTTCCTTGGGCATCTCCAATTTCCTCTCATCCTATGCAGGATTGGATTGCACCATCTTCTGGTCGGCCATCTGTTTCCTTAATATATAATAAAATTATTGATTGCATTACAAAACCTCTTTCTATTAAATCTATTTGGAATCGGGACCTTAATTTATCTGTCGACTGGGAGGGAGTGTGGTCTAACCTCAGCTTAACATCTAAAAACTTGGCTCATCATCTTATTCACTTCAAAGTCACTCATAGAGCATATATAACTCCTTACAAAAGATTCAAAATGAAACTACAACCAAATTTTAACTGCCATATATGTAATACTACATCATCAGGTACTTTTCTTCATATGTTTTGGGAATGTCCTGTTGTCATTAATCTATGGACACATGTAAACCTGGTTTTATCCTCCTTACTACAAATTGATTGCATTGCTAACCCAAGTTTGTGTCTTCTTAATGATGATTCTGGCCTCTGTATAAGCTTAATACAAAAGAGAATGTTGTTTGCTGGTTTTTCAGCTGCGAAGAAGACAATAATACAGAACTAGTTTACACCGCACATGTGTGGAAAAACATGTACAACAGCACAAATTAATGGGGCCAAGCCTTCTACTATTGATGCTTGGCAGTGTTTTTTCTTTAACATACTCGATTATATAAAGGAATGACTTGTTTTTTTTTTCCTCCCTCCCTCTCTCTTTCTCCTTTTTGACTGAACTTTTCAAGTGTTGATTGTTTGTATGTCTGTTGTTTTGTTTTGTTTGTTTTGAATGGATGTTGTGATGTTATGTATAAAAATGAATAAAAAGTTAATAACAAAAAAAAAAAATAAAAAAAAATATTATGGCAAAGCTGAATTTACTCCAGTCTCCAGTGTCACATGTTCTGTAACATTAAAAACTGTCAAATTTGATCAATTTAATGCATCCTTGTTGAATAAGGCTGTTTATTTTAAAAAGATCTTACTGACCCAAACATTAAGGTAAACATTAATATCTGAATTTAGTGCAGAAATGAATAAAAATGTATAAATATCACAAATAAATAAATACTACAACAACATAATATGTAGATGTTAGAAACAGTAAAAAAACAACAACAGTATTTGACTAGATTTTTATGTTTTTTTTATGTTTTTCTAAAAAAATATGAGTGTGTTGCTAGCATTGTAATATACTGGCCCACTCTGAAGTTTCAGATTACAGTTTCAGTTACAGTAAGGTTTCCTAAGGTTTCCTGAGGTTTCACCTTCAGTGTGAGTCTATAGGATTTTTCCAGTGGTTTTATTGTCTGTTTTATTGATTGCTTAGAAGAACAATAATAAGTATGAGCAATATTGATGTGTGCCTAACTAACTTCTAACTAAATGTTGTTACAAAAAAAAGCGACTTCACTGAACACTATACAGGGATGGCTCAAATGTATTGGTAAATCGTTTAACCAGTTGCACCAATTCGCTGAAATGAATCTGATTTCCCAGCAGTACTTGAAAAAGGGAGGACATTCTAGTGAAGCGTGTTTGATTTTTCCATCAGCTTTCTTGGTTGTAAGGCTGTCATACAATCTCACTTCAGACCTTGAATAACCACCTCTCTACAGATGTCCCCGTCAATGTTCCTTCATCCTTTTATCTGCCTGCTCCTTTTTTCCTCTGTTCACACTTGTCTGCAGAACAAAGTGCAACATATTTTTATTGCACAGTGTTTCTGGGCAGCTTGTGAAAGTGTAATGAGCACCATTGCAAGCTCAATAAGCTGTTTCCATGCCAGCCCCTCAGGCCACAAGAGTACAGACAGCTTCCCACAGATCTGTTCTATAAGTCTGTCGTCGCACCGGGCCGTCTCAGAGATGAAGCTGTGCTCAGAGAATGTAAAGAACACAGCACTCCTTCACCCCTCACAGCAAACGGTACGCTCATACAGACCCTAGAGCTTTAGAGTGTCTTCTATTTCCTCTCAAAATGAAAGAAACATTTTATAAAGCGCTATACAGAAATCAATAGGGAAAGCTTGTACCGTTTCACATCATTCAGATTCATTTTACCTCACAAACCATGCCAAGGCAGTAAATGTTCCAATATTGTCTTCTGTTTCTTGATGTCACAACTTCACGTTGTCTTTATTTGTTCATGTTGTGAATTCATGTTAGCAATTTTAGTTATTGTTGGATGAAACTAAACCAAGGGGTTTAAGAGCCATAAAGCAAAAGAACTTCCCACTCCATGTGTTTCTGAGATGCAATGACACAATTCATCAAAGGAACTGGTCTCTTTTCCAACACTGTAGGGATGTACCAGCTATCAAGTTGTGGATTACCATAGAAAATAATTTGAATTCCTCTCTCATTGGTTTTTAAATATAAACAAAAATCACATTTACAATAATGCACTTGCAGAAAGCAAGGAAAAGCATTTAATTTCTAAATTGTCCTGTGCTAGGCTAATGCACATTTGGTTATGCTTTACCAACATAAAGAATTTAAAGGGTCTTATTTTCTAAGCACTCAGCCCATTTCAGGTTTCGTCCACATGTGTTGCAGAATGACAGGAATTGGTTATAGCTTTGCACAGATAAGGTTAGTAAGCAATTTTATCATGCACACATATAATGTTTAAGTCTTGAGGCTATACTTTCAAAATTTGAATGTTTATTTAATAATATAGACCTCCATTGTAAATGCATTTGTGTAAAATGATTTATCTGCTTGTTTTTATAAATTGATGACTTGCATTGATTTCCAACCTTACTTTAAATATTCAGGTCATAATTTCATATAAGGCTGGATGATTAATCAAAAAGAAATCAAAACCTCTAACTGACGTGATTTTCCCATTTTGTTTTTTTTTCGCATGACAATAGCCTATTTAAAATGTATTTTGTTTGCAAGAGATGCTGGTTATTTTCTACTTTTGACATGGCAATATTCATTTATATTGTTTGTGAAAAGTGGAAGTTATTTTCTTTTTTTTTTTTTTTTAGGAAACTTGCTTTTTACAATAAAACTGAAATGTGACTTTTTTTTTTACAAGACGTCTTCATTTCAATCAAGCTTTGATTTCAGTTGTTTGAAATATTCAACAAATAACCATAAATTGTTGCTTTCCTTCAATTATTTTAACATCAAAAATATGCACTCTTTCATTGGAAAAATATATCCCACCTTTAATAGTTGAGTATATTTACATTAAAAAACTTCAATGAATTATGAGGGGGAAAAAATCAATCAAATGAAAAAATAAAATAATCATTAAATAATCGTAATCCAGGTAAAGTGTTCAATTAATCGAGGTTTTGATTATCGGTCATATTGCCCATCCCTATTTCATACTAATGCTTATTTAAGAACTTTGACAGGGGTAGGTCATAAATAAATACACACAAAAGAAAAAAAAAAAAAAAAAAACAAGTGTAAACAACAGCTGCTGTTGTAGCAGGATGAGGTGCACAGAGGGTGAAATGGCAGGGCACTGAGGTAGTGATTTAAAAAGACAAGGTCACGTTTTCATTGGAGCGCCCATATAATAGCAGATGACAGCTTAATCTCACTACATTTAAAGAGGTTATTACTAGCTAATGTAAAACATCCACTCCATTCCATCAGAAGCATTACTACATGATCACAGATCTCAGACAAATGTTTCGTCTAGCATTTTATAAGCATGTGCACATCTGTCACAATAACTGTTTTGTTTATGCAATAGCATTAAATGCACTGCATCCTTGCATTTTCACTTTATTCAGTTATCCAGAGTGACGTACGAATCCTACAATATTTGCTAGCTTAGTTGCAGAAACAAAGTTTCTTCTTAAAATCAAAACCAGTTTGCCTTTTTAATCTGAGTTATGGTCTATATATGTCGCAGCTATAACCGTGGATTGGAGTGTCTGAACGTGTTTCTAAGCTCTCAGCGCAAGCTGTGGCATTTCTGTATGCACCCGCTACGAGATGAAAAGCGAGATACGACATCTCCAGTTGTTTCTCAGAAGATATCTCTGAGGCCCAGATGGTTTCGTTCGGTAACGCTCTGCACAGCACAGACGCTCAACCCACACGCTACCTTTAACAGCGTGCCTCATCCCCGCTGCCAGACGGGGAGATATTTTCAACCGTTCGGGATCCCTCCACAGTCTTGTTTTATAAACATACACGAACACCCACTCCCCTTCCCACATACACGTCTGTTCTGACAGCTCTGGCAGCTTCACTCTTCTGGGCTTTAGATGGTTTGTGTGTGTGCGATGGGGGGTGGCAACTCTCAGTTCTCTATAAACACAGATAGACCCCCAACATAATCACTTCTCTCTTCTACCATACAGTACATTTGGACTGCGCTGCCTGGCTTATATCTGCTCAAAATTGGCTCCACAGGATCTACAAGACTGTTGAACAGATGAGTGTAGGGATGAAAGACCACAGGCTTGCTTGGAGAGAGCAAAGATCCAACCTTAGGCCTCCCTTTTAAAGTACTCCTCCATCAACTTGTATTCCTGAGCAGGATCTATTTTGGGTGCTAGTATTGAAATATCCTTGGCCTTTGTGGTACATTGCATGCCAAACATTGTGTGGACAACATTGGTGTCATTTTGTGGCAGTGTTACTTGGCAGAATGCACAGAGTTGCTTCTCATTTTAATGGGCATCCTATTAAAAAGATCACGCTGTAATAAACTCCGCAAACAAGCGTGTCAGTAAACAAAGTCCAAATGCTCTGCCGGGAGTCGTAACTTCTGCATGTCACCCGACGTTGATGACCGTAGATCTCAATTACAGCATGTTCATAAAGGGCCTTTTTATAATGTGTAATGATGCTGCTGTTGTGCACAGCGAGCCCCTCCTTTAGCAGACGTCTCCTATTTCATTTAATGGGTTACATCATTAATCTAAGTACCTGAAACATCTGGGGATGCAGCTTGTCACTAGGAGCACATGGGAAATTTAAGTCTGTCAGTGGTTGAGATGTGCCCTACCCTCATAGATAGGAATAATAAAAAAAAAGATTGGACAGGACAGCAATTCACTGCTCTGACGGACACTTTATTTTTATTGTTTTAAATATAATACTGACTAAATCTAATAATTAGACACTAGTAGTAAATGTTTCACCTTGATTTGTCTCTAAAATCATTTTGTAGGGTAAAACCCATTGCTGCTAATCTCATAGCTTTCTGTCAGGGCACTATGTCTGATTAATTTAAACAGTTGCATTGGATTTCATTAATGTAGGCTACGGGATAGTTTAGGATTAAATGATATTCCAGTGATGATACAGAGGCAAGGAATAAAGCCCTATTTAAGGTTAATGCATGCTTATAATTACTTTGATTCACGTGAGTATAATCTGTCTTTCAGCGATGGACAAAGAACGTCATTGTATGTTGTATGTATGCTGCATTTATCTCTTTTAATGTAAAGCCCCAACAAACACCCCAGACATCTATCAATTTTATGCAAGTGCTGAAGAAATAATTTTTGCATGTACACCATGTACTGCACCATAGGACACTCTAAATTATTTTTAAATTATTTTATTTTTGTTCGTCTTTTTTCTTTATCTTTTTTTTTGACTATCAGCCATTTCGCATGTCCCCATTCATCATCATTGTAATTGAAGGGGTTGCATAGAATTTAAAAAAATGAATGAAAAGGATATATAAATTTTTATTTTATTAATATAGTTTTTATATATTTGCTCGATTGTATAATTTAAAGCAATAGCTGATCTCCATTTTATCTCAGTGCTGTCTAGAAGCAATCGAGATATTAAAGAAATATCATTTTTCCATATTAAGGGATATCTTTATTAAAGGCATAGCTCATCCAAAAATTAACACAAAAGATTATATTTTGAGGATTGTTTCTGAACTGTTTTTGTCCATAAAATTAATGTTCATAAACTAAACTAAACAATGGATGCCATTGGCTTTTATTGTATGGAGACATTTTTCAAAATATCTTTTGAAAAATGTTTGAAAAGGCACGAGAGTGAATATATGAAAACAGGATTGATTTTTAGGTGAACTATTCCTTTAGTTTTCCCCTTATCACAATTGTACTGTAAAGACAGTACAGCAAAAGAATATCTGTCATGTTTATACTGTACCATGACTTCAGTACATTTACATTTTACATTTACAAGTTTTCCTCGGGGCTTCAGCGATGTCATCCCAATGGGGCTTCTTTAACTGCCTGAAAACGGTATTCCCATGCTTGTGGAGATGGATGGTTTAAATATGCCCCGTGGTGCAGTTCATATTCCTCTGTGTAGAGGGTTTGACAGATCTCTGTGAGCAACGCTCTGGACCAGTGAAAGGCAAAGTCTGCCTCCCTGGGTGCATGTAAGAGCCCAATTTGAAACAACAAAGAAAAACGATATCTCCTGTTGGAGTCTCCGACTGGAGATCAGCCATATCATTCAGACTCCATCTGTGTTATCTGGGGACAACAAAAGGTTTCAACAGATATGTTATATTGTGGAATAAAGCTTAATCTTTTTTTAATCAAGATGTGCTATTTGTCTCTGCATTAGGGATGAGTGGAAAAAGTGTTCTCTATTTCCTGAGCATTAGTGACGTGACATACGTGACATACAGCCAAGTATGGTGACCCATACTCAGAATTTGTGCTCTGCATTTAACCCATCCAAAGTGCACACACACAGCAGTGAACACACACACACCGTGAACACACACCCGGAGCAGTGGGCAGCCATTTATGCTGCGGCGCCCGGGGAGCAGTTGGGGGTTCGGTGCCTTGCTCAAGGGCACCTCAGTCGTGGTATTGAGGTGGAGAGAGAGCTGTACTTTCACTCCCCCCACCTTCAATTCCTGCCGGCCCGAGACTCGAACTCGCAACCTTTGGATTACGAGTCCGACTCTCTAACCATTAGGCCACGACTTCCCATTAGAGTGGGAAATCTTCATATCCTTCCTGCATTTTTGGCTATGTGAAATGAAATGCAGGTTTTCAAAGAGTACGGTCCAGCAAATGTCATCCTAGATTTTCATCCGTGATAAAGCACATATCTTCAACCAGACTGCTCATACCGAATCCGCCAAACAGGCATATCGAGGGATTAGAGGAAACAGCAAATACTTCATTGAATATTCTGGCTAACAGTTCAATACAGATATTGGATGGAAGAGAGGAAATAATAATTTACACTTTTGCTCACACACACACACATGCACAAATGCACACATTCTCCCACACTGACACAAGCTGTGAATGTGAGGTGGAAGGTGACTCACTATGCTTGCTGGCAGACAGGAATCCCTGCTGGAGGAAAATCCTGTCTGAGAGGGAGACACATGTATGCATACATAAGTTCAGACCAACCCTATTATATTTTTAGCTTGAGTCCACAACCCAACAGAATTTTTCAGATGTTTAAAAATGTGAAATGGACTTTTGCCTGTTTGCTGCCTTTGACGTCACAGCTCATGGAACTGCAGCATAGTCTCTAGTCCAATCCAAACAACAGCCACTAAGATGCTGACAGACAGATATCTACAGGTATTACAGACCTTCTTGAGTCACATATTTATTCTTAAAGTAAGTGGCAGTACAAAGCTCAAGATCAGTCATATTGGTTGTTTAGCAGGATAAATAAGCCGCAATGTTTTTGATGATTTTCAATATTTAATGTTGGTTATGTTGAATAATGGTTTCATGAGTGATTTGGTTATGCAGTTTTAAAGGTGTTCTAAGTGGTTTTAAGCATCTTATTAGGTGGTAAACTTCCTTCAGTGTAAGTCTATGGATTTTTTTGGATCTATTTTCTTAGGAAAGATATAGTACACTTCTCGAACATCAAGCTGTACAATTTGAGGTATTATTCATGTCCACATAATAAGTGATGCAGGACAAGTTGGCCACTGAATAATACTTGGGGATTCCTCAAGCTGACAAAATGCCGTTGTTTACCACACAGATATTTGATGCATTTTTCAAATCAATCCCATGATGCAGCTGAAGGCCTAAAGGCAAAATCCATGTTTCTCTCTTAAGGCATTGGACTGTGTGTCATCTACATCTCTGTCAGGCTGACAGCTAGGGAATTGTGCGCCGTGTGACTGCCACAGCCCCGAGTCCTGCCTTCCTGCAGTCTGTCAGCTTGTTAGAGAGACCTCACATCTCCTGGCTAGTCAATAATGACTGCTGGATTACTCCTTTAAGACCAGACTGGCCTCAATTTAAAGATCAACAGCTCTTTGGTGGCCAGCGCTGGCTCACAGGAAGTGTACCCATTGAGATCTCCCTCAAGGTCGAGCACTGTGTGGAGTTCTTAGGCTGACTTGTGGCTGGGTCATTCACAGAAAACTGTGCCATTTGTGCAAAAAAATTTCAGGATCTTTTTTTACATTTTTTTATTTATGTCATTTGAAAAGGTTACTGAACTTAGGGAAATAATATTTTCTCACCTCAGAATGTAACAGCCATAGATATTGAGGTACCACCACAGGGCAATGTGTTTTCCCCAGTAATAAGTTTAGTGGCCAGAACATAAGGTTTTATTTATTTATTTTTATGATTATGATGTTTTTGTACTACCATTTAAGTTCAAGGTTAATACATTTTTTAAAAATGTTTTTGAAAGAATGTCTTATGCTCACCAAGTCTACGTTCACACTTGCCATCTTTTTTGAAGCTGCCAGCGTCTGTTTTACATTATAATCCTATGGAGTAAACCGTGTTTTCAAAAAAGTCCTGAGCGCTGAAATTTTTTTAACTTTTCTGAAAAGAACAGCCTACGTCAAGTGCCTTTTTGACAGCTGACCAATGACAAGCAAGTGGCGAGTCGTTTCCATAACAAAAAAACAACAACAAGAAAAAAGGAGATAGATCGTACTAGTTTCGGAGCACAAAGAGTTGTATAATATTACCACAAAACTCTATCTAATCTAAAATATGCCACAAACCGTGCATCATCCAACCGGAACTCCTGGACCAAATTGTTGTAAGCACCACACTGTTTCCTTCCCTGTATAATGTTGCGCACCCACAAACATGGTTGTGAATCAACGTTACCCTCCATGTTAACTTAAAAAGACAACGCAATAGCCAACCTTTTACTCTTTCTCAACATTTCTGCAGCACACAGCGCTACGCTACTGTTGCAGCTGTTGTTATAGCAACAAAATACGCCCCGCGGCTGCTATTTGTAACCAAAAAGCTGCCAGCTTTTTATTTTACTAAAAAGTGCTCTTATCAAGAGAACGCCAAGTGTGAACACGCCCTAAGGCTGCAATTTGATGAAAACAAAAAATCTAATTTAAAACACCTGTCTTCTATTTTAACATATTTCAAAATGTAATTTAATCTTGTGATCGCAAAGATGAATTTTACAGCAGCCATTACTCTGGTCTTCAGTGTCACATGATCCTTGAGAAATACAGTAATAAGCTGATTTGGTTCTCAAGAAACAGAATAACTTATTATCACAGTTATTAACTTATTAAAACGGTTGTGCTGTGTGGTAGTTTTGTAGAAAAAAATATTATTGCTTTTTTTTAAAGAACAGCATTTATTTAAAATAGTTTTTTAAACAGTTTACATTAAATGTTTTTACTGTCAGTTCTGATTTATTGAATGCCCAATAGCAGGCCAATATAAGTAAACAAATTGTAATACTGATGAAGACTGTAAGAGAATCTGTTTGAACTGTTATCAGTAGGTGGAAATTGAGCATGTTGTCCAAAAAAAAAAAACATTTTTGAAAATAGAGACAAATGAAAACGAGTTTATCAAATAATGTGACCAAGTTTAGTATCCTGTTAAATTTGTCAGTAGTAAGTCACAGGGACACACATATTACTCAAATGGCGCTGTTTTCAGAGAATGACCCTGCTACAGTAAGGGCGTACTTCTCAGCCCTCAGTAGCAGCTTGTGCCAGTATGAACTGGACCACAACCAGCCATTCAATCCTAGTGTCTCTCTGTCCTGAGAGCTTTATGCATGATGTATCACTCAGACAAGAGCAGCATAAATACTGCAGACACTGAGACATCCTCAACAGGGAAATAATTAGTTTTTACCAATACTGTAGTTGATTTTGGATTCATGATCCTCTCATCTGGTTTGCATAGAAATGAGGCTTGATTCAAGATTTAGAACCTACAGTATTAACAGAATTTGCTGTGGGGCTTCACATGATTTTTTTTTTTTCTCCCCAGTTTCTGAGTAAACACACAAGAGAGCTGAAGCAGGGACACTTAAAGTGCACTCAGAATCTAGGGACATTGCCTTTCATAGAGCTGGTGTTAAAAATCTACCACACAGCCGAAAGGTCACTCTCTTCAGGGAGGCTGAACGGAGAGTTTTAAGTGCTTGTGGTTAGACTGCTCTTCAAAAGGCAATGGGCTCTTAGCTATTCACCATCGAAAAAAATCACTCCATAATCAACAAAGAGATGAAGGACAGAGAGGAAGGATTAATAGTAGCACTTAAAAAAATACGTGTTTGAATTGGTAATCTATGGCATGTTCGGCACTGTAAGTCACTGGATGACTGACAACAAGTATCATTGTAGCATTTCGTACACTTCCCCAGGCTTGATATCATGCCAAAGAGCTGGCAAAAGTAGAATAATATGCAAATATGAATATTATTGAGGCAGAAATTAATGGTGTGAATTCACACGTCTGCCACCGAAGAGAGTGAACCGTAACACACAAAGCGCTGTGCTTGAAGCTCCACCCTCATTTCAAATTTTAACAGGGACAAGCAAGTTTATCCGATATGCCTCTTTTTGTTTGCGCTGCATTTTAGATGGATTACATGAGCACAAAACCGTCCAAAAGCCTCTCGCGGCCCTACCCTATCATTCCTCGTGTTGAGTGAAAAGACACCCATGTCACATGTTGCCAAGAAGCTCATCAGAGCCTGCCGATACAATACATATTTATGGGCCATCCATATTTAACAGCATCCATTCTGTTGTTTGGTTGGTTGAGGAAATTCAGTGAAGCTCATATTATGTGGCTCTCTTTTGATGTTTCAACATGAGCAGAGATGTGAGAGAAGCTCAGTCTTTTCAAGATTAATAGACTTGATTCAAACGTTAATATTAAACAATTTTCAATTTTTCCCTGTTCATGAGAAACGGTTTGGCAGGCTAGCACGAGGGAGCCGGCCTGACACGTTTTTACACGTCTCGCAAAGCTTTCTCGGGCTCTGTCTCCCCCTGTCTATTTTTTTGTATTCCTTAACCTTTCTTTTCTCTCACTTCTGTCTCTTCACTCCTTCGCTCTCCCTCTCTTTCCCCCATCCCCCGTGTGTCTCCGTCTGCTCTCGGAGAGGGATGGGCTGATTATCTGTGTCTGAAGTAAACTGCCCTTTCTGGCACTGGCCAAGGTCAATTACGGCCACACATTCAAAGCAGAATGAAAGTAAGGGGTGAATCGCAGGTGCAGTAGATCGATTTCCTTCCGAGCTGCTTTTTCTATCCCTTTTCATCTCATTTTCTTCAGCTTAACTTCTTCAGTCATTTCATCAGTTTTTAGATGCATATTTGGAGAATTTTTGAAGCATTTGTTTACATTCGTAGGAGATTGGTTTTTCCACGATAGCCTGGTGAAATGCCAGAGGAGCTATATTAAAATTTTTACTTACAGTCCTCTAATTATTTCATATTAATTAACTTCTCAACATGCTCCTACTGAGACCATCAAACCTTCCCATGTTGCATTGTTTCACACAGTGACTCTTGAAACACGAACAAAAGACCCAATGTATATGCATATTCTAATACTAAAAATACTGATGTCTCTCTTCGACAAAATAAAAAGGAAAGAGGAGAAAAAAACTTAATTGCTAGGCAGGAGCCTTTCAAGCGTTACCATGGCTACACGATAGAAAGGTATGTGCTGTTTTAATAGCAGGCTGTGAAAAGGAAGAGCTGTCAAGAAAAGAGCATCAGGCAGAAGGCGGTTAAAAGCATGGATTGCCTCGTCCTCATAGTGTTTGCTGCCAGAGATCAAAGTTGGACAGTGTGTCACATATCACCTGTCTAATTTGTTGACTAGGATGCAAAATTAAATAAAGCTTTCATTGTATTGACCGCCGGCTCTCTTTGTGCCGACCCATGGGAGACGTTTGCAGTCAGCAATCAAGTTTAGCAAGCAAAGGAGGCTTAGCCTGCTCAAAAATGGATTCTAAATAGACGTAAAGCTAAAACGGTTGCTTTAATAAAAATTTTTTTCGTGTAATTCATATATATATATATATATAATAAAATAATTTCTTTTTATATTGATATTTTTATATTTATTTATGTATTTATTTATATGTATTTATATTTAGATTATATTTTATATAATTTCTAGCATAGGTGAGAATAAACATGTGGAATCTGCTCTTCTAATATGTAAATTGACCAATCAGAATGGATATGCTAATTATGGAATGTTGTTTGTTTCCAGCAAAAATGCAGCTGAAATATGCCTCCTTCCATATAAATAACCGATCATTATCAGCAGTAACCTTTCAAACCAATTAGCTGTCAGTATCACTTTAGTGCATCTAAATTCTGCTTGTGATTAACACAACAGGTGGAGTGAGACAAAAACAAGAATTAAACAACAGGTTTTGAGAGACTTAAGATTTATCTGAATTGGAGTCTGCATTACTGAAGGATGTCAAAATAACCAAATGACTGCACATCTCTGTGATTGTCTGTTTAATTATTAGAACATTTTTAATAGAAAGAAAATCATTAATTAAATTTGACTCATTAGTGGTTTATTGTTGTGTTTCTTCCTGCAAGAGAATAATTTAGTGGTTTTTGTTGTAGGCAGTGTGCATCCCTCTCTATTTATTTATTTACTTACTTTAGTCAGTCAATTTAGTGTAGTTTTATCATACTCAAGACTTCTGAGTATCATCAAAGAAGGCCAGGCTTTGTTTTAAGACACGTCTTTGTGAATTAGGGTCTTTGTATGTTCTCTACATCACAGTAATCAATTTCAAAAGAAAAGCTGCAAAGTTGCTAAGATGAAAGAAATTCTGAAACTCATCTTCAAAATCATTAGTACAAACAAACATTTTTTTTCTTAGTTTGAGTCATTAAGTTGAATCATTAAGAAGTGACTAATTCTGTCTGTGGTCTTGATGATTCCTCTCATATTAAAACACACTTTACAACACCAAATGCATTTTTTTTTTTTTTTTTTTAAACGTTTAGAAATTAGCTTAGTTTTGACAGAATTAATTAAATGTTTATATTGTTATGAATTTGAAGAAGGTGTGTAAGTTTATTTTAAGAAAGTGTAAATTTGTCAACGATACTGATATATTTATTGAACAATCTTTAACATTATATGAGGAAATTGAAAACCTTTAAGACCAAAAAGACATTTGGATCCCTTTGAAAAGTTACATTAGCAGGAATAAGACTAAAGTGGCACATGAGTTTGCTGTAGTTGTCAGATGTGATTTAAAACATTTTGTAGTGTCCACTGTTGCTGACTAATTTAACTCAGCTTAGCTCTTTTGTGTAATAATAACGGCTTATAAACTGACTCAACAGTTGAACTTTCACCTTTCTATGCTGTTTCAGCATTCTGTGCTGAAAATCACCAGTTGGTATGATCTGGTTTGTTTTAAGGCCCTTGGTTAGCATGCAGTCAATGAAGTCAGTTGTTAGTGTTTAATCAAGGGTGCAAGAGAGCCCTCCAAAACACATCCGAGTTCAACTCCCTTACATAATGCAATTTCATCCCATTTATTCTGCCATTGCATCTGACTAACATGCCACTTAGTTCCTGTCTTCACTCCTTTTCTAACCAAGTACCTTGTCTGAGGTTGACAAGAAAAGATTTAACAGAGAAATAATAGGCAGGAAGGAGTTCTGTGGAAATGCTTTTCTCGCAGCTGAAGATAAAACAATAGGGCTCCAATTTTGCACAATTTAGCATCTTTGTAGTAATATTTGTCCAACTATTGCTGGTTCTTAATATCTTTTTAAAAAGAGACTGGGAGAAAGTGGGTTCAATTTTTATTAATATATATTATAGGGGTTTATTTTTTTTGAGTAACTGACCTTTTAAAATATAGGAGATATTAAATATCATATTCATCAGTATTATTTAGAAAGTATTTAGGAAGTGCTTTGCTATAAAATCTGTCTCATTTGTCATTTAGAAGATACTTTTAGAACAGACACATATTTATAGGTTTAGGACTTGCAGTCTTACTCAGATGTGGAATCTTTAATGTGTAGTTTAATTATAGGTGTTAATGGAAATTGTAGATTTATAAATGATAGTTTTGGTGCTATTTACCAATAGAGAGAAGTGCTCCTAGGATTATTGAAGTGGTGGAGTTATTGAATTGACAGCAAGCCTGGAAGCTTTAATCAATGCAGTAATTCGCAGGGTAATGCAACATACACACAGTGTTTACAGATGACACCAAATAATGGGTCATACAGAGGAGATGAATGGCTTTCACTGGCTAAATTAAGTCATTTTGAAGAAGACCGTATACTGCAATATTTAAAAATCCTTAAATTAGTCAGAATGAAGTATATATAATATATTAGTGCTGTCAATCGATTAAAAAAATTAATCGCGTTAATCACAGATTAATCATGATTAATCACAAATTTAAAATACTAGAATTTACCTGTGAATGTGTTAAAATAAAGAAATGCATGACAAACTAGTTTAAGGAAACAGAACCTTTCACACTTCCGCCAGGTATGGGACATAATCCTTATTATTCTTTTAGCATTAGTCTTTTGTTTTTATTCAGCCATTATCAGCCTTTATACTGGCAAAAAATCGTTTACCAAGACACATCGCTTCAATCTCAGTATACATTTACCCAACTATTATCAAAAGTATTTCTAAATAAATAAAACAAAACATTTTCTTGCAACCTTACGTGAAGTATTATGACAAAATGCATTATGAAGAAGAATTGGACCTGTTCTGCAGGTGCATTAGAGCTAATATTAGCATCATGCTTCATAAGACAATTTATGAGATTAATAGTACACTTTTACTCAGAACTCACTTCAAACCACCATCGAGTGTTTGTAACAACGTCCTTTTACGATCACATGCGGAATTTGCTCGTTTACTGTTGTTAAAATATGCTATTTATAGCCTTTTATATCGCTGCACAAATGAACATTTCAGATGTAGGCTACACATTCATCTCAAGAAAATCACAAATATCCTATCGTAATCATGTGTTTATTATCTTATATAATCTACAGTGGCTGTTGTCATGTTTATTTCTGCTGCTCTGGCTGAAACTCACGTTGTTTGATGTTACAACCGCCTCTCCGTTCTTAAGTTGCCAGGGATATATTCCAAGTATAATACACATTAGTAAAAGGATCTATTTTCATCTATATACACCTTG
Source organism: Acrossocheilus fasciatus (assembly GCA_036784905.1). Taxonomy (NCBI): domain Eukaryota; kingdom Metazoa; phylum Chordata; class Actinopteri; order Cypriniformes; family Cyprinidae; genus Acrossocheilus; species Acrossocheilus fasciatus. The sequence continues at coordinate 23,930,583 of CM071946.1, read as the reverse complement.
GGCGGCCGTGGTACATTATAAAAGTAGCCCAAAACCCAAAGCCGCAACCCACGGCTCTGTAATTTTTCCCGCGACTGTATTTTCAAAATAGCCCACTTGCCGCTACCCTGGCAACACTGGTTCACTGCACCCTCATCACACAATGATAGATAACCTTCCGCGCTGCAATGAAGGGAAGAAGGATCAAACGATTAATTTGTGTTAAAAAAATATTAATGCGTTAAAATTTTTAGATTAATTGCATACGTTATTTATATATATATATATATATATATATATATATATATATATATATATATATATATATTGTGACGAGTCGGTTGCCCTCCCCCTTATTGTCATCACCACCCCGTCCCTTATTCGCCGCCCTTCACCAGGCTCCTGACGGGAGTGGGTGTGAGAGAGGAGGGGCGTGGAAACAGCGAGGGCTGGCGGCGTGTGATGAGGCACAGCTGAACTGAATGAAGCATCATCACCGCCGCTGTTTAAATGCCAAGCGTGCGCGCCTCTCCTCGAAAGGCCGGTCTCTTCCCCCGTGCATGCACGCTGGTGTCCTCGTGGGTCCAGGAAGGGAGTGTAGAGGGACTTCCGCGCCACCGGAGACGTGAGCTGCCGAACCCACGGTCCGGACGAAAGCCGCACCCGTGGACGGTCGTCAGGCCAGGATGCTGGGCCGTACAAGTCCCGCCGGACTCCGCGGAAGAGGCGCCGCTAGAAAGAAGCCGCCACCCCTCGCACCCCGGACCCGAGCGGGAGCACGTGCGGTCGCCAGACTCCGCCCCTTACCTGGACCCTCCCTTCCAGAACACTGCCCTCCTTCACAAGCCCCGCAGCACGATGAGGACACCAGACCCCCTGTTTCTTTTGGACACTTTTTCCCCCTTGGACACTTTATTTTATTGTTTTTGTTTAATAAAAGCCTCTCCGAGGCCCGACGCCACACCCACTGTGTCTGTCGTTGGCTCCTCCCGTCACTATATATATATATATATATATATATATATATATATATACAGTACACCCCTCACATTTTTGTAAATATTTTATTATATCTTTTCATGTGACAACACTGAAGATATGACACTTTGCTACAATGTAAAGTAGTGAGTGTACAGCTTGTATGACAGTGTAAATTTGCTGTCTCCTAAAAATAACTCAACACACAACCATTAATTTTCCAAACTGCTGGCCACAAAAGAGTACATCCCTAAGTGAAAATGTCCAAATTGGGCCCAATGTGTCAATATTTTGTGTGGCCACCATTATTTTCCAGCACTGCCTTAACCCTTTTGGGCATGGAGTTCACCAGAGCTTCAGAGGTTGCCACTGGAGTCCTCTTCCACTCCTCCATGACGACATCACCTTGCACTCCTCCACCTTCCGTTTGAGGATGCCCCACAGATGCTCAATAGGGTCTAGGTCTGGAGACATGCTTGACCAGTCCATCACCTTTACCCTCAGCTTCTTTAGCAAGGCAGTGGTCGTCTTGGAGGTGTGTTTGGGGTTGTTATCATGTTGGAATACTGCCCTGCGGCCCAGTCTCCGAAGGGAGGGGATCATGCTCTGCTTCAGTATGTCACAGTACATGTTGGCATTCATGCTTCCCTCGATGAACTGCCGGCAGCACTCATGCATCCCCAGACCATGACACTCCCACCTCCATGCTTGACTGTAGGCAAGACACACTTGTCTTTGTACTCCTCACCTGGTTGCCGCCACACACGCATGGCACCATCTGAACCAAATAAGTTTATCTTGGTCTCATCAGACCACAGGACATGGTTCCAGTAATCCATGTCCTTAGTCTGCTTGTCTTCAGCAAACTGTTTGCGGGCTTTCTTGTGCATCATCTTTAGAATAGGCTTCCTTCCAGGACGACAGCCATGCAGACCAATTTGATGCAGTGTGCGGGGTATGGTCTGAGCACTGAGAGGCTGACCCCCCACCCCTTCAACCTCTGCAGCAATGCTGGCAGCACTCATACGTCTATTTCCCAAACACAACCTCTAGATATGACGCTGAGCATGTGCACTCAACTTCTTTGGTCGACCATGGCGAGGCCTGTTCTGAGTGGAACCTGTCCTGTTAAAATGCTATATGGTCTTGGCCACTGCGCTGCAGCTCAGTTTCACGGGGTCTTGGCAATCTTATAGCCTACGCCATCTTTATGTAGAGCAACAATTCTTTTTTTTTTTTCAGATCCTCAGAGAGTTCTTTGCCTTTAGGTGCCATGTTGAACTTCCAGTGACCAGTATGAGAAAGTGAGAGTGATAACACCAAATTTAACACACCTGCTCCCCATTCACCCCTGAGACTTTGTAACACTAATGAGTCACATGACACCGGGGAGAGAAAATGGTTAATTGGGCCCAATTTGGACATTTTCACTTAGGGGTGTACTCACTTTTGTGGCCAACGGTTTAGACATTAATGGCTGTGTGTTGAGTTATTTTGAGGGGGCAGCAAATTTACACTGTTATACAAGCTGTACACTCACTACTTTACATTGTAGCAAAGTGTCATTTCTTCAGTGTTGTCACATGAAAAGATATAATAAAATATTTACCAAAATGTGAGGGGTGTACTCACTTCTGTGAGACACTGTATATATATATATACACTGAATAAAATTATAAACGCAACACTTTTGTTTTTGCTCCCATTTTTCATGAGCTGAACTCAAAGATCTAAGACTTTTTCTATGCACACAAAAGGCCTGTTTCTCTCAAATATTGTTCAAAATACTGTCTAAATCTGTGTTAGTGAGCACTTCTCCTTTGCCGAGATACTCCATCCACCTCACAGGTGTGGCATATCAAGAAGCTGATTAGACAGCATGATTATTGCACAAGTGTACCTTAGGCTGGCCACAATAAAAGGCCACTCTAAAATGTGCAGTTTTACTGTATTGGAGGGGTCCGAAAACCAGTCAATATCTGGTGTGACCACCATTTGCCTCACGCAGTGCAACACATCTCCTTCGCATATAGTTGATCAGGTTGTTGATTTTGGCCTGTGGAATGTTGGTCCACTCCTCTTCAATGGCTGTGCGAAGTTGCTGGATATTGGCAGGAACTGGAACACGCTGTCGTATACGCCGATCCAGTGCATCCCAAACATGCTCAATGGGTGACATGTCCGGTGAGTATGCTGGCCATGCAAGAACTGGGATGTTTTCAGCTTCCAGAAATTGTGTACAGATCCTTGCAACATGGGGCCGTGCATTATCATGCTGCAACATGAGGTGATGGTTGTGGATGAATGGCACAACAATGGGCCTCAGGATCTCGTCACGGTATCTCTGTGCATTCAAAATGCCATCAATAAAATGCACCTGTGTTCGTTGTCCATAACATACGCCTGCCCATACCATAACCCCACCGCCACCATGGGCCACTCAATCCACAACGTTGACATCAGCAAACCGCTCACCCACACGACGCCATACACGCTGTCTGCCATCTGCCCTGTACAGTGAAGATCGGGATTCATCCGTGAAGAGAACACCTCTCCAAAGTGCCAGACACCATCGAATGTGAGCATTTGCCCACTCAAGTCGGTTATGACGACGAGCATGCAGATGAGCTTCCCTGAGACGGTTTCTGACAGTTTGTGCAGAAATTCTTTGGTTATGCAAACCGATTGTTGCAGCAGCTGTCCAGGTGGCTGGTCTCAGGTCCTGGGATGGTGTGGTTACACGTGGTCTGCAGTTGTGAGGCCGGTTGGATGTACTGCCAAATTCTCTGAAACGCCTTTGGAGACGGCTTATGGTAGAGAAATGAACATTCAATTCACGGGCAACAGCTCCGGTGGACATTTTAGAGTGGCCAGCCTAAGGCACACCTGTGCAATAATCATGCTGTCTATAATCAGCTTCTTGATATGCCACACCTGTGAGGTGGATGGATTATCTCGGCAAAGGAGAAGTGCTCACTAACACAGATTTAGACAGATTTGTGAACAATATTTGAGAGCAATAGGCCTTTTGTGTGCATAGAAAAAGTCTTAGATATTTGAGTTCAGCTCATGAAAAATGGTAGCCTGACTACGTCAGACTTTGTACTTCCGCTCAATTTCATTTCGCTTCTGTGCTCAGTCTGATATAGCAGACCATCTCTCAGTTTATCTCCGGCTCCGCAGCAGCCGGGCCAATCAACGAACAGAGGGCGGGCTGAGAGCCGTGACGTAGACGCTAAGCGCCGAATTTAACACTGTAGTTTAGGTTTAGTTTAGTTTAGGGAAATCAAAAACTACAGCAGACATGGAGCCACGGGATGCTATTCGCTCTGTTGTGGAGAATATTCCCAGCATTTGCCAACTGAAGCCCGAACAAGAAGAGTGTTTGGTTCACATTTTGAATGGAGGTGATGTTGTGGCCCTACTCCCGACAGGTTTTGGGAAAAGTTTAATTTATCAACTGTTACCGATCGTCAACGAGAAAATGGGGAGGCCAAAGTCCGGCAAGCGATAATTGTGATTGTGTGTGTGTGATGTGATTACTTCACATAATCTGCAAAATTCGTTCACAGCCATCTTCACTCCGGTATTTTGCTCGATGGTTTTGTTTTCGCCGCATATCTGTGTTTTCAGCGGAAGTTCGAGGCGGCTTAGCCGGCGAATAACATGCGTCATAACACACCATTATGTGATTGGCTTACGGGTACACCAATGATTTTAAACTTCAGACAAGCGCCTGCCCACGAGAAAGAAAACGCTTGTCAATTATCCCCTTCCAGACTCTGTCTAAAAAGCAAAGCGAAATAGCAGATTTTGGTATTACCAGGCTGGTAATACCAAAAGTGTAGTGTTTATAATTTTTTTCAGTGTATATATATATATATATATATATATATATATATACAACCCGAAATCCAGAAATGTTGGGACGTTTTTTACATTTGAATAAAATGAAAACTAAAAGACTTTCAAATCACATGAGCCAATATTTTATTCACAATAGAACATAGAGAACATAAATGTTTAAACAGAGAAATTGTACACTTTTATCCACTAAATGAGCTTATTTCAAATTCGATGTCTGCTGTAGGTCTCAAACAATTTGGCACGGGGGCAACAAAGGGCTGAAAAAGTAAGAAATTTTGAAAAGTTTCAGCTGGGAGAACATCTAGCAACTAATTAAGTTAATTGACCTCAGGTCTGTAACATGATTAGCTATAAAAGGGATGTCTTCAGTTCACACTGCACGATTTTAACCCGATTTTTCACTCGCCGACAGGTTTTGATAAATCGCCAATAAATGCCCTATATCGGAAGCAAATCGGAGCTAGTTCACGCGAGTGACAATCGCGCAGTGTGAATTATCAAAGACGCGATATGAGGGAATCGCCGACACGTCGCCGACATCCGCAAAATATTTGGCATGCTAAATATCTGGAGCTGTCGGCGATTCACAATCCTGCTGTGTGCAATGATTTCTGACTGAAAACTACATCGCGATGACCTTCAGCCAATGAGAGACAAAGATACAGGGCAGAGGGAAGTTCAGTGAGGAGTTATGGACCATATCAGTATTTTAATATGTACAATTATATCATACAGAAACAAGCACAAACCCTTGACCAGCCGCAACATCAGCTTAACAGTTACTGCAAAATTATTATTTACCACTCTTTGCAGAACACAATCCCTGTTCCCTGCATCTCCCTCCTGCATAATCTGTTTTTTTTTTGTAGCTGGAAATCAGCGCACAGACAATTTGCGGGCTATATTTTTTTAATTCTTCCAGTCTCGCTCGAGAATAACGGTCTGACGCACACAGGTTCTCGCGTTATTTCCTTATCACTTCTCGCGTGGGTTTTGTTGTGAAACGTAGTTTGCGGATCAGACAGAGTTGTCGGCGATTCTTCCTATTGTGAAATCGTGCAATGTGAAAGCCCCTGTCGCCGATCCATCGTGCAATGTGAACACAGCAGTGACTGAATGCTACCCTAGATAGTCACACAGTGTGAAAACAACAGCGATCCGATGAGTTTGAAAATCGTGCAGTTTGAACTCGGCATTAGAGAGGCAGAGTCTCTCAGAAGTAAAGATGGGCAGAGGCTCTCCAATCTGTGAAAGAGTGTGTAAAAAGATTGTGGAATACTTTAAAAACAATGTTCCTCAACGTCAAATGGCAAAGGCTTTGCAATATCATCATCTACAGTGCATAACCTCATCAAAAGAATCAGAGAAACTGGAGAAATCTCTGTGCATAAGGGACAAGGCTGAAGACCTTTTTTGGATGCCCATGGTTTTCGGGCCTTCAAACAACACTGCATCACTCATCGGCATGATTTTGTCATTAACATTACTAAATGGGCCCAGGAATACTTCCAGAAACCACTGTCAGTAAACACAGTCTGCTGTGCCATCTGCAGATGCCAACTAAAGCTCTATCATGCAAAAAGGAAGCCATATGTGAACATGGTCCAGAAGTGTCATCGTGTCCTGTGGGCCAAGGCTCATTTAAAATGTACTGTGTCAAAGTGGAGAAGTGTTCTATGGTCAGACAACTCCAAATTTGACATTCTTGTTGGAAATCATGGACGCTGTGTCCTCTGGGCTAAAGAGGAGGGAGACCCTCCAGTGTGTTACCTGCATTCAGTTCAAAAGCCAGCATCTCTGATGGTATGGGGGTGCATAAGTGCATACGGTATGGGCAGCTTGCATGTTTTGCAAGGCACTATGAATGCTGAAATGTATATAAAGGTTTTAGAGCAACATATGCTCCCCTCCAGACGACGTCTATTTCAGGGAAGGCCTTGTGTATTTCATCAGGACAATGCAAAACCACATAGTGCAGCTATTACAACAGCATGGCTTCGTAGTAGAAGAGTTCAGGTGCTGACTTGGCCTGCCTGCAGTCCAGATCTTTCACCTGTAGAGAACATTTGGTGCATCATTAAACGAAAAATACGTCAAAGACGACCACGAACTCTTCAGCAGCTGGAAACCTATATCAGGCAAGAACACCAAAACTCCAGAAACTCATAACCTCGATGCCCAGACGTCTTCAAACTGTTTTGAAAAGAAGAGGAGATGCTACACCATGGTAAACATGCCCCCATCCCAACTATTTTGAGACCTGTAGCAGGCATCAAATTTGAAATGAGCTCATTTTGTCCATAAAATTGTAAAAATTTCTCAGTTTAAACATTTGTTATGTTACCTATGTTCTATTGTGATTAAAATATTGGCTCATGTGATTTGAAATTCTTTTAATTTTCATTTTATTCAAATTTAAAAAAAAACGCCCCAACATTTCCGGAATTCGGGTTGTGTGTGTATATATATATACAGTATATATATATATATATATTAGGGGCAGGACGATACATGTATTCGTACCGAACCGTCACGGTACGGACATCTCGGTTCGGTGCATGAGGCCTTACAACGAAAACAGACAATTCACCCCCAATACAGAAGGGGGCGCCCACAGTAATGCAACGCTGTTTGATAACCGCCAGCAGAAGAACAGCAAATGCTGAGTTGCGCACTTGAATACAAAGCCCCCTAGACAGTGACCATGTGCTGATTCTGAACGCATCTCTCACTGAGAAGGGAGTATACTTTAAAGGCTTGTGCACTCAACTGTTTGCGAAATGGAGCTTTATGCTTTATTATGTAAATAATAGGCTTTGTACTTCAGTCGCGTTCCAACGGTGACACAGAGGAGGGCGTGCTGATGTTTAGTTCATTTTTGATAAAATACCAACTGTGCTGTCAAGTTAGCAATGCTGGAACTGATGTGTTTTGTGTGTGTGTGCGCACTCCGGCGCGATCACTTCAACTGTTTCCCTATATCAGCAGAATCAACTTTAAACACTTATTGTCTTATTAATAATGCATCACTGTATAAAGGTCTGCTTTTATTTGTGTACACTCACAATGAAAACAAAAAAAGAAAACAAATAGGATGTCGCTTTCTGCAATTTGAGTTTCCTTTCTCTGAACAAATTAAGCTTGTCACAAAAATGAACTGAAACTCAGCATATATAGGCTGTTACGTGTCACACTGTTTTTTCCCCCTTGTTTATCTGTAAACTAAATCAAATATATTTCAAGAATTTATTCCTTGTATGTATATATATATATATATATATGTAGGCTACTGTAGATTTTATATATATAACATAATGTAATAATATTTAGTATTCACATCTAGGTGGAAAAAATAGTAATTTGTACTACTGTCTGTTCAAAATAAATGAAAGAAACCGAGATAGTAGTTTTTTTGTTTTGTTTCCTGTTGTACCGAAATTGTATCGAACCGTGACCCCCGAACTGAGGTACATACCGAACCGTGACATCTGTGTACCGTGCTACCCCTAATATATATATATATATGCTGCACAATGTGTAGCTAATACAGTTTGCTACTGTACATAGTGAGTCTGTTTTTAGCAAATCATTAAAAGTTATAATGGCTTTTTAAATTATTTTAGTGATAATGCAATGCGACGTTCAGCGTAAGTCTCAGCATAAATGAAACAGAACCACACCACTGAATATAACCACTTGAATTACCTTCATTCTTTAAGATCTCAGTTTCACAACTCCAAGTGACAGCTGTGCCATTTTTATTTTAATCGATTGATTAATCTGATGGAGTCTTATGTTCTGGATAAGGAAGTGTGAGATGTTTAGGAAAATATGGGACATTTTAATCAGATTTACGGCTTTAGTTTCCATAGAGAGAAAACCATGTTCCTTTGAACTTCTCATTTTGAGAAATTAATTTTAGATTTAATATTTACAGATAATGTTTACTGCTCCTGCTAGATTCACAGTCTGGCATGATCCCAGACTTTTCAAATGAACTGCAAAATGAAATTTCGTGGAGCCAAATGAAGTGTGGGAGTACAGTATGCCCACAATTTGCTCCGAGTTACTTTTTAGGTGTGGAATCAGATGTACTGAAAAGATGGTGAAGAAGAGTTTGGAATGCCCTTGCCAAAGTGTGAATTGCGCAATTGGATATGGATATTTGAAGAAAATAATAGACTTAGCATGGCTGAGCTTGGCACCTGGAGTGAGGGTGAAAGTAGAGATTAATTTGTCATGAGCGAATATCACATTTTGTCTTGGGGCCAATTATTTTGTCTGTATGCTCATTCAGGTATCAGCAGACAGACCTGCAGTGTCTGCCTGCAGATTAGACCTCAGGCGTATCACCATGCATACAGAGTAATAGGAAAATGTACAGGAATTTGAATGTTATTTTAAGAAGTCTCTGTGTTCTGTTACCAAGTTTGCTCTTTCTGTTCTGTTAATTAAACGTACCAAAACTCCAAATACCAATGTACTGTCTGTCCAACTGTATAAACATATAAATGATAAATGTTATTCAGAGTGGACACCATATTTAGTGAATGAATGGAAACAAAGCTGTGAGGGACAGAAGTGCAATCTGTTCAATATGTCGTATAGCTCTTCTGATTGATAGAAAATGTCCGTCATTGCCAAATTAAATATGGAGTTTAATCTGACTTGAAACTGTTATAAATCAATGTTTCCCAATCCTGAAGTTTCAAATGCTCAGGGGTTTGTGATGGAACGGGAGGGGGGCTGTAAGATGCAATAGAATGCATGAAAATGCTAAATTGCTACATTATTAATATTATTTAAAATAATAAATAAATGATTAATGGGTATTTTTTATTGTATAGGTCTGTTAGGTCAAACAGATAAAGTAGTTATTTTAGTTATTTGTGAAATTCTTGTGAAATGTTTATTGAACCCCTTTTTTTGAACCCTAAATCCCACACAGAATTTCCCACAGCTCTTGTGTGACGCCATCCTCTTGTGTCTCCCTTTCTTACAGGAACTGTTTACGCCGGAATGCAAGTTTAAAGAGTCCGTGTTTGAAAACTACTATGTGATCTACTCATCCATGCTGTATAGGCAGCAGGAGTCGGGGAGAGCATGGTTCCTTGGCTTAAATAAAGATGGCCAGGCCATGAAGGGAAACCGGGTGAAGAAAACTAAACCAGCTGCTCACTTCCTGCCCAAGCCATTAGAAGGTAAAGCATGCTCTGAAAGCCTCAAGAGAATGGTTAACATCCAGGTCACTGTGACACTGGCAGAATGGTAATGAAGTGCACAAGTCCCTGAGAGATATGCTTTTGCTTGATGCCATTTTACAGTTTTTCTCAAATGGTTTACACATTTTTTTTCAAACTAAGGTCGAGGTTTTCAAAACAAGGAACACTTTTCCAAAACAGGTTGTACATTTTCATCGCGTTAATACAAATGACAACATACAGCATTTTTATCGAAAACCCACACACAAAAAATCTCCAGTCCAAGGTTCATGTTTTCAAAGCGTTTAATACAAACAACTACAGAGATGGAGGAGGTAGAAGAAGATAAGAGAGGACAGGAAGAAGAAATAAAGATGAGAGAGTAAGAGTGGAGGAGGAAGACAGATGATGGGAGAGGAATAGGAGAGGATGTAGGATGAGGAGAGGAGGAGGACATTGAAAGAGTTGAGGAAAGAGCAAGAGGAAGTGATGTAAGAGGAGGTGAGAAGAGAGGAAGGGGACAACAGTCTCAATTGAGACGAGAGACAGTCTAATTGACACTGAATCATAGTTTCTTGATAGAGGCCAGACAGAGTTCAGCATAATGTGAGCAGATCTACATTGACTCCAACCAAGAAAAGAGGGAGGAATTTCATTGGTCAATGATGACCCAACATCACCATGTGTGCTGTGCTCTCATGGGGCTGTACAACATCCGTGCCAGGTGTGAATTGAACATCTTCACCATTCCTTCCTTAGATGCAGAGCTTGAGTTGATGTGGATGAAAAAAAATCTTAATCTTAAAAAATGCATGGAAAGAACGACATTATGCAAATAAGCAGAATATGTTATGCAATCAATAGAAAACAGAATAGTTTTTATATGATTTGCTTTGCTAAATGGGTTACCTGAAAATAATGCATTATGCAGTTTTGCTTAATTAAATAAGTCTAATTGTTTTGAAAGCATTGACCTTAGAAATGTGTCAAATCAGTTGAGAAACACTGTGATGAGCAAAATAGTAATAAGGGTTGTTGGCTATGCTCTGGGTAAAATCCTGGGTAAAAATCCTCATATTTTTCAAATACTGTATGATTTTGGAACATAACAGGATGTCCAGACTGCTCTTTTCCATTACAGTGAATCCAAAAATAAACATAAAAGTAGCATACAATATAATGTGTGCTATATTACAAGTCTTCTGATTTTATGCAACAACTTTGAAATGAACAAATCAAAATTCATTATTCCTTGATATGCCCTCTTTTGTTTGTTTGTAGAGTTAAAATATTAAAATGCATGCTAGAAGAGCATCTGTACAGAGCTAGCATGGGTCACAGGAACTGACAAATTTCAGATTTAGGGAAAATGATGATCATCATGAGGGTGTAAAATTACCATTTTATCTTGACAATGAGCTCTTCACCAAGGGTTCGAACAGAAACATTTGGCCTTATATTCCTGTTATCTGAATACATAATGATTTACAACTCAATAAACATTATTTCACTGCACCACATATTCAAGACCCACCTTCGTACCATAATGATGGACAACCTGTCCTTTCAAATATTTCTTACAGCTCCTTTATGGCCACAGTGTAAAATGTGTCTGGCTAGCGTGAGATTGATGCTTTATGTACGGTTTGAGGTGTAATTTGCAATGATGTGTGGCCCGTTTCTGTCTGTGCAATGCTTTATTGCCGTGTACAGATGCCCACATTTTAGACCGGTCTCATCCTGTTGTGTGTTCATTATTTTCTCGACTAATACCGCAACACCAGCCAGCAACCCGTAATGTAGTGGCACTGCTAAGAATACAGTAAGTCTGAACTGACGTGAAGCAGTGAACCTAGTCAAATGCATCCCGAGAGATCAGACCATCTTTCCATCACAACTAAGGAAAGGATGCAGCCCTGCTCACAGCTTGCCCGCACTTTGACAAACTTGCACATGTCCTGTCAGAGTTTCTCTAATGAATGTTGTCTTTTTAGTAGGTTTCAGGTTTGGAAATGAGAATGAGTTTGGAGAAACTTTTCTAGATGTAATTATACACAGATTTCAGTCAAGCCCCAAAAATCATTTCCAATAAGAGAGAGATGGGGCGGCTGCAGTTACCTGGCTGACTCTTGCCTTCTCTGATGTCTTTTGCAGTCGCTATGTACCGAGAGCCATCATTGCATGACGTGGGGGAGACAGTGCCCAAACCTGCCGTGCCTCCCAGTAAAAGCACAGAGCCGGCCGTCATGAACGGAGGCAAACCTGTCAGCAAGGAAGCCAAGCCCACCACATAGCCAGATCCCATCTCGGCCATGCTCAACCCCGGAGAGCCGTGCTCCTTTTGTCAGACTCTCCATGTTTGTGGATCAGATCCAGGCATCCTCTGCTCTCTCCTCCCCATTCCCTCCACCCCTCCTTCACTCCTCTGACTGTTCCGATCTAATTCGACGACGGACTGGCTCCGGAAGAGTGGTCAGCTGTGCACGTAGGAGGATGCGACTGGATAAACCAGCTAAACTTTCACCATGGAATGCCCTAACTGATATGGAATGCCTTTTGACATACAATAAAGCTGATGTTTTTTCTGTAATCGAGACAATCCACGAGAATGAAATTGTGTACCACAGGCGCTTGCGTGGCGGTTCTTTTGCCTGCTAACATTCACCCGTTATAACCCTTTTCTTGAATCCTGTCGCAGCAGCAGAGACAGTTCATTTCAGATCTATTTTCTATATACACAGTAACACCAGCTACGCTCTGGGGTAATACTGTAAAGATATACGTACATGGACTGGAATCCACAACTTGTTTTTTTTTTTTGTTTTTTTTTTAAATCAAGTACGCTCCTGTGTCTCCTCCTTTTTAGGTGTCCCCCAGTCTCTGAAGCTCGAAGTTCCAAATCTTTCCCTTTTGTCAGTTACTTCTGAAATTTGTTGTCGGGGCAGTGTGTGAATGCGTTATGGTGTGCAGTCATTCAAAGACAACGATGGATTTCCACAAAGTCCCTTCACAATGTTTATGGTCAAGAGACGTCAGTCTTTCAAGGGGATGGAGCCTCCTAAAGAATCCAACTCATTATCCAAGGTTCAGCGCTCATGTCTTCTCATTCTTGTAATGTCTAGAAAGGGACACAAGTATACTTAGACAGCAAATGCCAGCGAGTGCATTAGTCACGCCCGCAGCAGTCCAACACAAGGAGCTGGCATGTGCTGGGGAAGGTGTATAGAGTACATATCACTATCTAGTACGGTGCAAATCGGTTTCAACCCCAGTAACTAGGTGAATTTCCACTTTTCTTTGCTCTTAATTTAGAGCGTGGGCTCTAGGAATATCTATAGGCCTTGTAGGCCTCTGGTCAAGGCCCCTCTTTGACATGCTGACTCCTCTGAACTGTGGGCTAGTTCTGGCGAGCACATTAAATGTGACGAGAGCGGCAGCCGTAGAGAAATACAGTCTACTTCAGGCCTGGGCGGTTAAATGGCTCAATGTAAGTAGGCACCATTACTATTGGCTGCACTCCCATTTTGTTCAGCAAAGGCATGGCCAAGGTTAGTATTACGTTCTGTTCTTGCAACGCTGACGCAGTGCAAGAAATGGCTTCTATAACAATGTTTTCACTGTATACAAATAAAACAAAAATCTTAAAAAAAAAAAAAAAAGTAATAGATTTTTAACTACCAGATATTAGGATTCTGAAATGAGAGGGGATTTCCTAGCTCAGCATGCAGAGTCCAGTACTGCTCATCATGTGCCTGTGATGACCTCTAACCCAGCATGCAAAAACATGTACCCAGTCTGTGCTGGGTTAAAGGTGCCTCATGCCCCAGACACACACACACACACACACACACAAACACAGATTCAGTAGCAACTTGATCCACAAACACACAAAAGTTGATTGTTACCAAAGTCCGTACACATGAGAATCCAGCCGAACAATTTCAATAACTCGGAGGATGGCAGTCCTCTTCGGTTTTTGTCCTCACTGTGACTAGGGTTCATCACGAAGAACAATTGTTTCGACTTTTTAATAGTCTCGATTCAAACTTGAAGAGATTCCAAATGATGTCCTTCACTTCGATTGTTCATTTAGTACAAGACCGGGGTACCTATTACTAATCACCTGCATGCGTTTTCTTAAGGACCAAAGTATGGGACAGCTAGAAATGTCTAAAGCTAGTTTGAGGCGTAGGGCTACACTGAATGGGCATGATTATATAAGGCTCTCTCATACTCTGGATTGAGACCATTGCACTTTGCGTTTGAAATCGTCATCTACTCACATCTACTTAGGATTTTAATGATTAGCCAATTATCAGCCGAGTTGACATGAAGCCTGTCTTGCTTTAACAGTTTTCATAGTTTGAATGATGAATACCGTTTAGAATGTTATGAAGTAGACCGAGGCTATGCTGCTAAATACAAATATATTCTACACTTCATTTGAAGACCTATATTTTCATTTATTGGGATTTTGAGCTAGTTTCATATTAGGAGATGTTCAAGCACATTAGACTTAAATATTTGTCTGTACAAAGCCGAATTTAATGCTAGAATGAGATTGCAGTACTATACAGGAAAAGTAGCTTCATATTTGAAATCAGTTCGAGGCTGGTGTCCCACTTCCACACGAAACAAATCACTCACTCCAATGAGCTCTACATGCTGGGCTACAGCTGCCCTGCAGACCAGTGAACTGGTTTTACGAAGGTTGAATTTATTTTTGTAAGTGACTGGTGAGTACGTGTGCATTTGTTAGTACGTTTGTTTGTTTTTTCCTCTTTCAAACGTCTGTGTTCGTTTCGTTCCATTCAAGTTGTGCGTGACGTCGTTAAATCGTAATGAGGAGCAATCGCTGAACAATTGATCATTTCTGTGTTTTCTCCGTATTTCTGATTTTCAATGGTGAAGGAAGGTCTCCATTGTCTGTTGATTGGTTTTGAATATTGATTTGACAGTTACTTCATCTGTTGCATGGGAAGAGGGTGGCATATATGAACTGCATGTCGTAGGCTATGTGTATCATGGACTGTTGGTATGTTCTGCTAATTTTACATACATATATGCAAAGAGTTTGTCTGCACTGTACAGTTTGTGTTTGTTGTATACACAGATACAACATATTGAATAAAATATTTATATAAAGGTGTACTGAAATCTCTCTAACCAATCTGATGCGATATTTGTGCGATATATACATATATTAACATGTAATAGGGTGACCAAGGAGTTTTTTATCCTAGTTTTATTTATTTATTACCTTGGTCAATATAATTTACCTTCAACATGGGCACCTTTTTTTTTTAACAATTTCATTAACAAAAAACAAAACAAAAAACAAAACAAGAAATAACAAGAATGACTAGAAATAATTCGAGATATGTTTAAAGAAGAGCTTTCTCATTCTCATGACATCTCAGAGCATGGTAAATTTATTGGCATCAGGCTGTATACAACTTTTGTCACATGGAACTTACCATACATAAAATGGGATCATAAAAACATTGCACACAAGCAGAGCTCTGAAAAACAGCAACCTGAAAAGTAATAAAACACTCTTGTTTGTTGGCCATTTGCATGGATCCTCTCCTTTTAGTGCTTATGTGTCAGTCAATAGTCTATGTAAGCATTATTATACACAATTTTCAAATATATATATAGTTAAATGAAAAACTATAGAGGATTATAGATGTCGTCTCCCACAGCTGTTTTATGTGCATATAATGGAATTTAAACCACATTACTTTAAGAAAATTTGAATGCCGTTATATTGCACAGATCTCTAAAATCAATTTTCCCTTGTTCGCTGTTGGTGCAGCCGCCCTTTTCTTGTCTTGATTGACAACAGAAACAGTCTTTAAGTGTCTACCAGGGGTTAATACTCCTCTCCAACCCAGATTTCACAGGCGTTTCCTGTCCAGCCATCCCAGCAGTCACAATTTCCGCAGTTGCACACGCCGTTCCCTGGAACAGAAGTTGAGAGGAGAGACAGAACTGAGAAACCCAGATCATCACTCTCCAAGTCTCGACATGCTTTCTCTCTTCACACCCCCTTGGCAGAATGTGCAAAGGGAAACCAAGTACAAATACAAGTTTTGGAGCCACTTTCTCTGGGGTCCTGTCTATTCAGTTCAAATTCAGTCCATGTAGTGGCACTAGTATGATTACATAGTGTTACTGCTCTTTTTATTCAGCTTTTGTAAATGTAATTTGATGTACACAAAATTATTATCTGTGATGCTTAATGAGTCAATTTAAATGTATCACTCTGGCTAACGATTTAGTATATATCTCAACTGTTTGCAATTAGAATCAAAATCAATCAATCATTTTCCATTACAAAAAGTACTGGCCTACTGGACAAAAGTCAATAGCCGTCTTCTAAAATCTAGTGAGTAGACAGCATTTCAATGTGAATAAATATCCCAATAAATTTTTTATTAAATTCTGAAAAGTGTAAATAAAAATGTTTAATCTAAAAAAAAAAAAAAAAAAAAAAAAACTATTTTATCCAACATTTGTGTGCAGCGTATGCAAGGGGTGCCCAGTGTCCCTTAGGGCAAGAGGTTTAAAATTTGAGATTAATTGACTAATTGATTGATTGATTGATTTTGGGCTGTCAATTTTAAGTGATAAACAGCTTTGGAACTATACTTAGTGTGAAAAATATATTTATAATAATAGAATTAATATAAATTTATATTAACCTTTATTTTTTAATGTGCTGGGCTACGATTAATCGCATCCAAAATAATAGTTTTTGTTCATATAATATATGTGTGAACTTATTATGTATATATAAAGACAAACATACAGTATATATTTTGAAAATATTTACATGTAATTTATATTCATATAATATATATATATATATATATATATATAAACAAAATATTTTCATTAAATATATATATGCGTGTGTGTATTTATATACAGTCATGGCCAAAAATATCGGCACCCTTGTAAAAAAATTTATCAAAGAAGGCTGTGAAAATTAATCTGTATTGTTAATCCTTTTGATCTTTTATTTTAAAAATTCACAAAAATCTAACCTTCATTGGATAATAAGAATTTAAAATGGGGGGAAAAATCGTTATGAAATAAATGTTTTTCTCAAATACACGTTAGACACAATTATTGGCACCCCTAGAAATTCTTATGAGAAAAATATCTCTGATGTATATTCCCATTCATATTCACAATTTTGAGTACTCCAGGGTGATTATGAACATGAAATTATTCAGCCATGGCTTCCTGTTTCACAGAAATATAAATAGGAGGGAAAACAAAGCCCAAATTCCCTTAATCACCCATCACAATGAGAAAAACCAAATAATATATTTCTGATGTGCAGCAAAAGATAATTGAGCTTCACAAATTAGTGAAGTGGCTTTAAGAAAAGAGCTAGGGCAGTGAAAATTCCCATTTCCACCATCAGGGCAATAATTAAGAATTTCCAATCAACATAAAATGTTACAAAACTGCCTGGAAGAGGATGTGTGTCTATATCAGTGGTTTCCAATCCTGGTCCTGGGGACCCACTGCTCTGCACATTTTATATGTCTCCCTTATTTAACACACCTGATTCATATCATCAGCTCATTAAGAGGGAAATCCATGAACTGAACTGAGTGTTTCAGATAAGAGAAACATACAAAATGTGCAGAGCAGTGGGTCCCCAGGACCAGGATTGAAAACCACTGGTCTATACCGTCCTAATGCATGGTGAGAAGGAGAGTTTGAGTGGCTAAAGACTCTCCAAGGACCACAGCAGGGGCCTCATTTATAAAGCGTGTGTACGCACAGATTTGATCTTAGAGTGTGCGTATGCTTAAATTCACGCCAACGCTCATATTTATAAAAACGGTCTTTGACGTGGAAATGTGCTTAGCGTCATGTCAGGGTCCGAGCAGACATACGCACTTTTTATTGTCGGAGTAATGCAGATTTTTTCAAATGTAAGCTGTTCTTGCAGGTCGCTGTTCTAAATTATGATGATTGGTGATATTTTATATGTTAATGATATTAATTAGGAGTCGTTTACAAGGCAGAGAGCTGAAACCATTCAATTGCGCGCAAGTTCAAGATAATTTGCAATTCATAGATTTCACATCTGAAAGAGGCGCGTACGCTTGTTTTCTGTTCGTACGTTCATTCTATGAACCACACGTACGCATTTCTGAGAAATGATCGTAAGATCAAATTTAGGACGGTTTCTGCGCAACATTTTATAAAGGAGGCCCCTGGAGAATTGCAGAACATAGTTGAGTCTTGGGGTCAGAAAACCTTTAAAAAAAATTGTCAAACAGCACCTAGATCACCACATGTTGTTTGGGAGGGTTTCAAGAAAAATTCTCCTGGCTCATCCAAAAACAATCTCCAGCATATTCAGTTATCAGACACGACTGGAACTTCAAATGGGACTGGCTTCTGTGGTCAGATGAAACTAAAAAAATGAACTTTTTAGCAGCAAACACTCATATACTGCTGTATTTTTGATGTTTTGGGCCTATATTTCTGCTGGAGGTCCTGGACATATTGTTTAGACGCATGGCATCATGGATTCTATCAAGTACCAACAGATAAAAACATCAATAAGTGACTGACTCTGTTAGAAATCTTATAATGGGCCATGGTTGGATCTTCCAACTGTACAATAATCCAAACACAAAACTCAAAAACAACACAAAAATGGGTCACTGAGCACAAAATCAAGCTTTTGCTGGCCATTCCAGTCCTCTGACCTGAACCCTATAGAAAATGAGTGGTGAACTGAAGAGAAGAAGCACCAACATGGAGCTGGGAATCTGAAGGGTCTGGAGTGATTCTGGATGAAGGAATGGTCTCTGATCTCTTGTCAGGTGTTCTCTAGCCTCATCAGGCATTATAGGAGAACATTTAGAGCTGTTAAACTGGCAAATGGAGGTTTCAAAAAGTACTGAATAAAAGGTTGCCGTAAATTGTGGCCAATGTGTATTAGAGAAAAACATTTATTTCATAATGATATTTCCCCCCATTTTAAATTCATATTATCCAATTAAAGGTTAGATTTTTGTGATTTTTTAAAATAAAAGATCAAAAGGATTAACAATGCAGATAAATTTTCACAGCCTTCTTTGATCATATTTACCAAGGGTGCCGATTTTTTTGGCCATGACTGTGCATAATATATATACACAATATATACACACACATATATTATGTACACAATAAATTTTATTTTGGATTTATTAATTGTTGCCCAGCACTATTTATAATTTAATATAAAATATTTCAAAGAAAGTTTCTAATGTAAATAGTGTGAAAAAAACTCATATTGCTTCTTTTCCAAATAACAGTTTATTTACTTGTTTTGGCTCAAAACAGTAGTTTTATTTTATAAACCATTTTATTATATCATGCTCTTTCTCACATAGTATAAATGGGTCTACATGGAAATATACAGCTGCCATTTGGCAGTCCTTGGGATCAAAATGTTTGAAAACCCTTGCATTAGATTATTATCGAATGAAACACATTATCTTTGAAACATGCTAATGTAAAAGTCTAATGCATGTAGTGTATGGCAAAGAACTCCATATTGATGTATACAGAGTGTCTAACATTTTCTACAGCCATGTAAAAGGAGGGAATTTATAATAGGGTACATATAGTTACATAGGTTCGGTCAATGAAGTGGGCTGCCACTTGTCAATCAGCGGAGGTGAGGTTGTTTACATACGCTGTTAGAAGAATGTATGCTGAATGTGACAGCAGCTTTCGCTCAGAAGAGCCGTATATTGTATCAATGCCCAAAACAGTTGGAATTCGCATCTGCTGTGCATGAAATTAAGCCTTGGCTTTCCCTAATACATTGAATTTTCCGCAGCGCTCATCAATTGCGGGTGTAATGAGAATATCTTACTGAAGAAGCCATGAAAATTATTATTTAGAAACTGGCAGGCACATTTTTGCATGATTATAATTATAAAGGCTGAGTGCATTACTGTTACCCAAGGTAAGGGGAAGAATTGGCTGATTGTATGCTTTTGCATTTCATCTATAGAGAAAAGGCTTTTTCTGAGCAACATGAGAAAATAGTTTTAATAATCCTTATGAATATGGAAATGATGACATATGCCCTAATCGTTAATATGCTAATGAGTGACATTTAACAGACACATTTATGCATTCCTTTTATCAATTGTGTTTTTTCGGCTTGTTTTGTAGTGAATTTTGCATCTCTGCACCAGGAACTTTATACTTGGTTAAATGACATGGCAACCGATAATGAAGTCATTAGACCAATACGTTTCTGAGCAGCTGTCCAAGCCTTCTCAAGCCCTTGAGCTATCGTGATAATAAATATTTATTGTGCTTTTTATTAACACTGACTAGTCAACTCTTCAAGGCTTTTAAGGAAAACCTCGACTCTCTCCAGAGCTTCTTTCCCATTGAAAAGCAGGACGAGAAGAACACAGCAGGAGTCCACTGATTGGACGGCTCAGCCTAAGAGTCGTACAGAGCTGTCTAATCAAACGGCAGCCACATCAGAGAACCTCAATATCCGTCACAAAGAGATCTGTCAGTGCACGAGTGGGTGTTTGGAGGAGCGCTGCTGCATTTGAACACATACCTGTGCAAACCAGCCCGTCATGTTTGTCGCACTCCCTGTCGTCGCACTCGCAGAATTCCCCTGAAATGTACCACTCCTGTGGGGAGCAGATACAGCGACCACAGTGACAAGAGCCTGCAAGAACAAATTTGCTTTCAGTCACATAACCATTGGAGATCCATTAGTCTTCCCTTATTCTCCTGTGCTATTTCACGTGATTATAAAACACTTAAAGCTGTGATACGGTTCCTAATTGGAATTTAAATAGGGTAAATTGTTTTTCTAAATGTGTGAAACAGCAGTTGTTTACAAGGTCCAATTTCATGTTCCTACTGAGTCAGGAATAGACCAATATACAAGCTAGGCCAGTCGATTGGCCGATATTTGGCCACTTGGAAATAATATGCATTGGTTGATGACATAGGTGCACCATTAATAAAATTCTGGCTGATGCCAATAAGTCACTGATTATTTTCTTGTTTTGGATCACTACAGATAAATTACAGATACACTTGTGTAAAAAAAAAATATTAAATGTATGTATGTGGAAATTTACTGTGCATTTAAAATAATAATTCACTCAAAAATAAAAAATGCTGAACATTTGCTCACCCTCGGGTTGTCTGAGATGAAATGTGGAGAAACATTACATTACTTGCTCACCAATGGATCCTCTGCAGTGAATGGATGCAATCAGAATGAGAGTCCAAACAGCTGATAAAAACATCACAATAATCCACAACATGACTCCAGTCCATCAATTAATATCTTGTGAAGTAAAAAGCTGCATGTTCATTTTTAACTTTAAATCATCATCAGAATACCATAACTCTACATTCAGTGAAAGTCCAAAATTCTACCAAAATATTTTTTTAACACCACTTTGGACTGTTTTTGCTTTGATGGATTTATTACAAACACACAGCTTTTCACTTCACAAGATGCTAATTGGACTGGAGTTGAGTGGATTATTGTGATACTTTTATCAGCTGTTTGGACTCTCTTTCTGACGGCACCCATTCACTGCAGAGGAACCATTGGTGAGCAAGTGATGTAGTGCTAAATTTCTCCAAATCTGTTCTGATGAAGAAACAAATTTATATGCATATTGCATGGCCTGATGGTGAGTAAAGTTTCCACAAATTTTCAATTTTTGGTTAACTATTCCTTTAAAGTATTATTAATAAAGGTTGCAGTTTTTCCAAGAAAGTTACTCTGTTGACATTACATGTGCATAGTAACTTATCTATAATCCTTCCTAAAACAAAAAAAAAGCAGTTTAGTATCACATAATTTAAATCACCAGTATTGCTGGATAAGTTTTACTGGTCAAGTATCTCCCCCTTTGAGTAAATGTTTTGTAAAATAAATAAGTGCTAATTGGATTTCATCATTTGTATAAGCAAGCACTGCATTAGCTGTTTTCAAATTTTACTAACCAATCTGTAAAGAGTTTCCCCAAAGCATCATAATTCTCAGTAGATGGCAGAGACTAGGGCTGGGCAAATAAAACATGAAAAAAAAATCGATTTTTCGATTAATCGTTTTTTTTTTTTTTTGATGTCGTTAAATGATGTCGATTCGATATCCATTCTCAAAAGGCGCGAATCGACCTTTTCCGGTCTTTATTTCAGCAAACATTTAAAACAAGATCTGATGAATGTGAATCTTATCATCAGTCTTCTCCACTAGAGGTCACCGTCTTATTTACCTTCCGCGATGTTACAAAAGAAAACCTGTCATTCATTCAGTGCTTATCATGGCGGCGATAGTATTGACAAGAACAACATATATTGCGTGATATGCAGTGCTCAAGTAAAATTCTATAGTAATACTGCAAATCTGTGGAAGCATTTGATATCACGCATAAGGCGCCTTGATTTCCGCAATGAATGAATGAATGAATGGCAGATGGCGCGACGCCCTGTTTTGTTTACTAAAGCGCGGACGACGCTCGCGGTGTTTTAAGCCTCTGCCATCTCAGTATTTGACGATAAAACACAA
Organism: Acrossocheilus fasciatus; assembly: GCA_036784905.1. Taxonomy (NCBI): domain Eukaryota; kingdom Metazoa; phylum Chordata; class Actinopteri; order Cypriniformes; family Cyprinidae; genus Acrossocheilus; species Acrossocheilus fasciatus. The sequence goes on along the minus strand of CM071946.1, from coordinate 23,907,960 downwards.
GAATGTAATCTCCGGCTGCTCTGAGAGTCACTTCATTAGCATTGTACCGTTTAATTTGAGAAAACTACCGTCATATCACATACACAGCAGCTGCAAGTTCATCATGGCTACCCGTCAAAAAAAAAAGTTTATTTTAACATGCAGAAACTGTCAGAAATATTACTATTTAGCAGTCCTAAGACTCAGTGTAACAACAACGTTACTACTACTACTACTACTAAATATTAACAAATCTTTTTTTTTTTTTTAAAAGGAATAATCACATTTGTTTTCTTTTTAATTTTAACTAAACCTCTGTTGTGCAGCACTTTGTTTGCCAACAAATAAAGGGGTTTAATTTTCATTTTATTAGGATAAATAATCCTTCATCTGATTACCAGAAAAATTAAGAAGAACATTTACTGAGTAGTTAAGAACTATTATTGTTTTAAAAAAGAATGTGGACCCTATACAAAAAAACAAAAACAAAAAAAACAGGTTTAAAATTCATGCCTGTAGCTCTTAATTTTTTATTATTTCACCATTTGTAACCTGATTTTTACTGTTCATTTTTTTAGAAATATCAATAGCATTTGTATTAAAACTATATTCACTGAATGTAATCAAAAAATTGAGAATCAAATCAAGAGCATGCGAATCAAAATCGAATCTAATCGGGACATCTGAATCGATACCCAGCCCTAGTAGAGACCATTGGCGCCAATGATTTCTACAATGTCTTTAGGCTTACGATGCTTTGCAGAAAATATCGGTCTCCAGATGTTAGTCAACATGACTCTGCAAAACAAGTCTTATGAGCTGGGATTTCCATATTACATATAGGATCCAGGAAATTGCATAATATGGGGCACCGGTCTGTCATTAACAGCTGTGCTGTACCTTACAAACACGATACAGTGAAAGTTACAAAGCTTTCAAAGAACATTCTTTATAAGTCAGTCTTATCAATCAAAGTGTAGGCAGCCCATCAGACAGTACATCCCTTGTCATTTCCCACAGTATTATTCTCCTGGGAGCTACAACAAGCAACCCACATATTCACCTACCCATGAATCTTTACTGTGAAAAAAATCCATTTAATTCTTCCAGTGTTTCAGTCTTAATAATGTTGACGTTGTTATGACAAGCAGAACAACTCTCCTGCTGATTTCCAAGCATTAATTTGAGAAAATTATTGAGTAGACCATGTGAAACCAGATCTTAGAGGAATTTCTTATTTTCACCAGCCAGGCAACAAAAACAAACAGTGTTCCGTCATCGGCGCAGACAAACCCTATAAAGCATATTAGTGTGTCACTTTACATGCCCAGAGAAAGGAGATGAATACTCAGAGGACTATGTGTCAAGTAGAAATTGGCTAGGCTTTATCGTTTCTTCCAGGATGCTGACAGGTCGTATACAAATAGTGAAGCTGGCCTCTTATTAAAGCCTAAAACCTAAAGCTTCATTTTCTGTGTTGTGTGTTTTCGAGAGCAGGTGTACAGGTTGGAAGAGCAAATTATATGTTGAGGTTTCTGTCAGACAGTCAGCAAACATGTTTTACAGTTTCTGCTTGACTTTAGAAAAAAGCTATAATAGTCTGTATATCTTTACCTTTAATAGAACAAATAGGCTGGAATATGGCGTGTATTCATTTTACACAGATTTTTGTTTTGTTTTTCCTTCAAAATCCTTTCAATTTAGCACATATATTCCACTTTAAAATGACATTAACAAACATTTTCATCAGTAATCTCTTTTGGTTTCATTAACACAAGCTACTGGAACATGATGCAAGCAGAACATCCAACCACTATGCCACAGCTCCTATGGAGATGCAAATTTGATTGACCAATCCCATTCCGTCTCCCTCTCCAATAATTTCTGTCTCTAACAACTAAATGTGGCATAAACCCTCCCCAAAGAACAGGATTGATTGGTGCAAATAGTTGTTCAGTTATGTTTGCTATCCACCTCATTAAAGGAGCATATGTGGGAATTCGATTTAATAGCTCAGTTCGTTCCACACCAAACAAATGAGGGAACCCACTTTCATTTTTAAGAGATGACTGACAATTATGTTACATCTTAAGGTGCCGCTCGAAGCGTCGTCCCTCCTACCTTTTCCAGAGCATATGACGCCGTCGGCCGTCTCGCATAGGCTCTTGCTCTGCTCGTCCGTCATGTCACAGCTGCGGGGGAACTGGCAGTGCTTCCCAAACCATCCATCACTGCAGATACAGCGGCCACACGAGCAGAAGCCGTGGCCTGGGGGAGACACATAGCACACATACAAGCGCGCGCACACACAATCACTTTCTCTCCTTACCAAAGAAAACCACTATTTATATCTGCCAAAACAAAGCAATGGGCTGACTGATCCAGGCAAATATAATTGGTTCAAACAGACAGGGATTCGTTTACTGACTGGCTAATGGTGTTGCGGTATATGGTTCTTATCACTTATGGACCCCGTGGGATGAACCATTCTATAGCCTCTCCGATCGTGTTGGATGAGTCAGCATCTGACTGTATAAATTGCTCAGTCAAATCCTTTATTCCTGCTATCATAGTAGTATAGTCAGGGTTTTCAACGATTACCAGCAAGTTACACCATTATGCCAGTAGGTGGCGACAAGGGACTGTCTTAAAGAATGAGTCATTCCATCATTGTTCATAACACTGATTAATTCTGAAACAAAAGGCGTGAGTCATTGCATCATTCCCTTGATTTTTTCAAAACCACTGATTCATTCAGGAACAAAACGAGTGAGTCATTGACTCATTCACTGAACTGATTTGTTCAAAACCACTGATTCATTCAGAAACACAACTACTGTGTTGCTCGAAGACAGAGTGCTTTGACTTTATTTGGATATTAGTTGGCAAAGAAAGACGACAGTTTGTAAGCAATTTAAATATTGTCTCCAAAAGTTGCACTTTAATTCTATTAATATGGTGTTTCTTGTTAAACTGTAAAACCGTATGACACTTGCAGTTGTCTTAGGATTAGCATTCAGAACAACAGTGCTTGTGTTCGAAAGGAATTGGTTAAATATACTTCCCAAAATGGTTTATTACATGCAAAACTGTAGCAAGTATGTAGGTGACGGCAGTAAAAAACTTGTGACCACGTTTTTCCAAAAAAAAGCTTTGCAATACGACAAAAGGTTTTATTTTTTTAACGTGTTGCATTGCTATTCCAAATAATAAGAAGCATTTGGATGCAACTCCGTCATCATTTGAGTAGTGAGGTTTGTTACCACTGCTTGAAATGGGTTGAAAAGCTGTAGTGTGCGAGTATGTTTTTGGCCTTTGAGTTTATATAAAATGGTCCTTTTGAATGTCCTCGTCACTTCTGGTCACTTATTTGACATTCAAAGGTATTTACAAGAGCACCACTTTGGCAGATCTGTGCATGGGCGTTATTTCATGTAGGCTGTAACGAAACGAAATGTTCCCTGAAGCTGAATGGTGTTTTTCTCTTAATCTTTAAAGAGCAGTTGGTGACTCACTGTGAGATGCACACTGAGCTATAGAAGAGCTCCTCCTCCAAACAACTCCTTTCTGGAACAGTGCTTGGTAAAGAAAAAAACAAGGAATTCCCCTAGACTACATCTGGCTGGGCAGAAATATGTTCTAGATATTAAAACCAAACAAAAGTATGTGCCTCAAAATAAAAATATAGACAATAATATAAACAGTCTATTTAGTGCTCAGTATGTTTTCTGAATATCTAAAGCACTTATAGATACATAGCAGGTATTTTTTTTATATAAAATATCTATATATACTGTAAATAACATACTAAAAGTCACTGTTAAGTAGAAGAATAAATAAAACAGTTCATTAGTTTATTTTCCACAACTGAGAGAAAACATATTTGTTGTGGGCCAAATCACAGTGGAGATTCATTTGAGAAATTTGCTTGTACCGATATTGAGTTCTTACAAAACACTTATTTAGGAGGTTATGAAATGCCAAAGTGATTAAATATACAGAACAGGCACTGTAGTGGCTATTTCACATAAATATGTACTTTTGCCCCAGGCTGGGAAGTCATTTTCATGCATCCCTTTATTTCTGGATGATGTTTAATCAAAACAAACCATCTCCCATTTATTTTTTAACAACACAGTTTGTTGTACCATCAATATTCGATAAAAAGAAAACTATTTTTTTGGTCATTACACAGTTTTCATTAAGGGAGGGAGGGAGGGGTGTGTGTGCTTGTATTCCCATTGCACCTTATAATAACTGCATGGAAAAAAACCATTTGTTTTTTATTTGGCTCTTTGTCTTCGTCTTTCTCATTCGTTTATTTTGTGGGTGTAGGTATACAGGCTTGAAGTTTGATGCACTCTTGGTAGAGCTACATGCTTGACTGCTTCAATCAGCCAGCCTATGAGAGCATTTAATTGCTTTGGTGAGTGGCACCCCAGTCCTTTCAATTAAAGCGCACCTGCGATTCCCCATTATCCCGCCCGTAAATGCAATTCGAGTGTGGGCATGTTCGAAATCACGGCGTTTCTCACACCTATCTTTGGAAGGATATTTTCCAAAGAATGTAGCCTAGTCTTAAACTCTCGGGCAAGTGCCTCTTAAAACGATAGAAATCCAATCTGAAATATTGATGATCCTGCATTTCAGTAAAACACTTTCATGTTAATACAGCTGAAATGGCTTCTCAAGGGCTAAAGATCCCATGATAGGCATATCTGAAGGCTGCCCTTTATTTGAACACCAATTCAGTCCTGCAGGACCATCTATGCAATTAGCTGAGATGAACATTTCATCAGCGTGTGTGACGGCTGTCTCTCTCTGAGCTGAGAGCTGAAGGCACGTCGTGTTTCCACATTTCTCCTCCGTTAGCAGGCTCTCATCTGTCTGTGTGACTCGGGCAGTCACAGCAGACGAGCCCTATACATATTTAAACATCTCCTAGGGCTGGTCCACACAAGGGCAGTGGGCCGAGCTGTGGAGGCTGGTCGCTTAGTGACACAACACAATAAGCAATCAGAAAGCAGCAGCATTAAATTTGTATCCCCACCAAAGAGGAAAAATGTTGTTCTTTAGATGCTGGCGTGCACCACGGGTGAAATGCTTGCGCTCATCTATCACCACATTTTCACAGGGGCTTCCTCGAATGGCATTGCTATACAGTAGAGAATTGTAGTTGTAAAGGTTTTTATTGGTGACAGATATACATTATAGATATTTTTCATTGATAGTGAAATTAATAAGCTAAAACTGATCTTTTTAGCCAGTTATTTGTAACAGCATATTTTTTCAAGTTAAATATAGTGTCCTGATGCTTTCTGTTCCATTTTGGAGACACTCACTAGTTTGTAACTCAAATACGCTTGTTGTATTAAACAAATTGACGCCATTCGAATGAAAATTGACAACTACAGTATTTGATGATTTTATATTAATATTATTCTATTATTATTATTATTATTTCAGGAGATTTACAACATCAAATTACATCCAAGTATATTAAGTATATAAAAATGAAAACTCCACACACAAGATACAAATTAGAAATATATTAGGTCAAGCAATTAAATTTTTTATTCTGATTAATTACATGACGTGCCATTCCTGCATACGGCTGAGTGGCGGAAGTGTGGAGAAGAAATTGAAAGCAATAATCTTCTTGACCTTGGAGTGAAAGTCATACAGCAACAGATCTATGTGGCCTCACGGACATTGTTGTCGGGACAAGCACTCTTGACACAGTCGTATACATGCAAAGAAACAGACATGCCCAGGTATGACCTGAAAACCCCAGCAGGAGAGCTTGAAAATCATCTTGTATAGTATAGCTTTCTAGTCACTGGTGGAATGACTAGAATTTGTAAAGTCTGTTTCTATGTCAACAAATTCTAGGAATACACAAGTGATAATTATTTTCAGTGCCAATATTCCTGTGGTGTCTTCATCTCAAAGTACAGTACATACTGTGATCTACATGATTCAATCTGCTATTCAAGGGCAAATAGACTTAGAAAATGTCAATTAAAATGATATTACTAAAGTGGTGTGGATTTGGCTTCTACAAAAACTTTGCCAAGTCAGCTGTCTGTGCTTAAATGCTTCAAACAAGACTGCAAACTTTTTAGAGAAGTAGGATCGACTTTAAAATATTAATTAATCATTTTGGCAGGCTTGTAGAAGAGGTATTTTCTCCAAGGAGTGCCTCTTTATTCAAATGAGAAAATAATTAACAGAACAGCTATAAAGCAAAACAAATATTCTGAAATATGAGATTGAATAATATATAATTCAAAATTATAAGAAAAGTTATGGTTGCACTTTATTTTACAGCACGTGTACATTTACTTACAGTGTACTAACAGTGTAAGAAAACCTAAGAAAGTACTGGTAATATAAGGTAACTACATGGGGTAGGTTCAAGGTTATTATCTTTACTGTAATTACTATAATAAGTACATAGTATGTACATGAGGAACAGGACTGTAAAATAAAGTGCTACCAAAGTTACAATGTCCAAGAGCAACACCAGGGGATAAAGTTTCAGAGATAGATTTGCCATCCTTCATCTCATTGCTTTCTCATGGAGATCCTAAAGTGTGCAAAATACATGTGACAAGTCATGTGAGTGAAGGCAGTGCCTCCATAGCACTATATGATTGGCTGTTTACACTGTCAGTGTTCACCTGTGATATATGCAACCGTTTTGCAAATTGGCCTGAATAGGTCAAACTGATGGAAGTTTGAGGATGGCTAACAACTCACCCTCACATCTAAATTCTAATATACACTAACATGACTTGTGAAGGAGCAGTTTTTTGACAAACACTTGTCTCTGTTAAATAAAAAGTGCACATCTTTGCCTGTATGGAAACAATGTGCATGATCTGAGCACAGCCATGAACTACGGCAGGGTAGATGCTGATTCTCTATTAATTACCTACTTGCCCTTGGCAAAACTGTATATATTACATGATTAGTTCTCTAGTGTTTAATATCAATATCCCTAAAGTCATATTGTATAAGTGTATTTTACATTCAATCATAATATGTAAAAATACAGACCTAATATGTCAATGTTCTCATGTTGACTGAATGATACATTGTACAGTTAGCTGGAGTCTCTGTGGATTAATATTTAAACCAACAAGCTTGTACATGATCATTATACATAAAAAAAAAAAAACTCCAAGAAGCAAGAGCTTTCCTGGAAGCTCCCTATGTAGTGTAAAAATAAGCAATTTAGACCCACCACACACACGCATATATATATATATATATATATATATATATATATATATATATATATAAGATCAACTAGAGGCAAAAAAGAAAATTAGCTTCTCTTCTTTTTTCAAGAGTGATTACATTCTGAGCAAATTATGTACAAAAAATATTTTACATCTAACTTAATATCCAGATTTCCAAGATCTAAAGTATCCCATTTTATCATAATTGTAAATTATTATATTATATTGGAAAAAATAAGATTTTTTAAAAAGAGTACTTTATTCAACAAGAGCATATTAAATTAATCAAAAGTAAAAGTAAAGACTTGTTACAAAATAATTAATACTTCATTAAATGCTGTTGTTTTGAACTTTCTATTTGTATCATGGTTTCGAAAATATTAGGCAGCATAACTGTTTTCAACACTGATAATAATAAATGCTTGAGCACCAAATCAACATATTTGAATAATTTCAGAAAAAATCACATGACTTTGAAGACTGGAGTAATGGCTGCTGAAAATTCAGCAGATGTAATAATATTTCACAGTATTGCTGTTTTTACTGTATTTTTAGCAAATAAATGCAGTCTTGATGAGCATTACATCGCTCTGGCCCATAGACCAGCAGCATCTAGAGATGGTCAGACCATGGCACCATTAATGCTTATCTTATCCTGCTGTGTGTGTTTGTGTGTATTACCTCCACAGATCTCTCCGTTCAGGTCCTCACACTGCCTGTCGTCACACTCACAGTTCTTCCCGTGTACGCGTTTATCTCCGGGTGGATGGCATGTGCACTGACCGCACAAACACTGCCCTGAAACACACAAATACTCTGTGACTGGCAAGAAAACCAAACATAACAGTGAAACCCAAAGCAATTTAATATGTGGCTATTTTTGCTATTTTCTTATCAAGATCTTGTATGAAGGTAGTTCACCTTGAATTTGGCTTATCAAGGTCAACCGGAAAGCTCATTGCACTGAAAAGCACCGAGTGCCTCGGTCTATGCTTATCATAAAGCACATTAGTCTGCTAAAGTAGCACTGTCGTTGTTTGACATTGACAGCCGTTACAACTCCAGCTCCGTGCAGGCGAGGAGAACAACAAAGCAACGCCCTGTCTGACAACCCCTCAGCCTGCCAAGCAGATAAAAGCTGCGTGCTGCCGTTGCCACGGTAACTGGTGATGTCATAACACTTTTCCTTTATCGATTAGTGTGAGTGACGTCATGTAGCCCTTCCCTTAGCCTTGCATGGCTACATTTAACTGCTAAGCATGCAAGAGAGAAGTGCTCAAAACACGTAAAGAAAAACATTTTATGACAAACCACCTGTCTTTTCTGTCTGATTCCATTCATTTTCACACCTCTAATAGCGTTATCCATCACCGGTACCAAATTATACAGAACTGTCAGCGACAAGTGGAGCTCAATGAGTTAAAATGTACAAGTTATCATACCGATAAACTAAACTACTGAGCATAAATCGATTCTGCACATTATTCAGTGCCTTTATACAGACAGTACAAAACGCATGATGCACTAGACAGCCAAAGTGTATCTTTTCCATATGCTTTCACAGTGGCTAGTTGCATTATGTGTGTATAAATGAAGAAAGCAGCGCTGGCAGCTTCAGTGTGATTAATGGCTCCCTCGCTGATCATGTACTGCTCTTTGGTCCGAATCGAAACAATTAATTCCTTCACAATATTTGAGAGACAGCCATCCGGTAAGTTCAATTCTCTAGGGAGCCGTGCTTGTGCAGGTGCCAAGACAAAAGCCCCTTTCCTCTAAATTGTTAAACATCATAATGGCTCAGCATCATCAATTTCCAATAATATGACCCTTAATTCATCTCTAAGAGTTACGTTATTATAAATTTATGATCGTGGTGCTTAAAACCTGTGATGGGTATTTAGAGTAAACGCTGTAGAGGGAGGTATTCCAGCTGTTCTGTGTTAGATCGGGATTTCTATCACATTATTGTCACAGTTATGGAGTTTTCTTGAGACATTGGCTATGTTACGATTCACAGATTTATACTACAGTACATAATAAAATTACATGCATTTGTGTGCATTTCTGCATTGGAACACCTGGCAAAAAAATACGCATACACAGTTCTTAAAACAACTATTTTTTCCCTTCTTAGTATTAAGTAGCCTACTTTTTAATAATTTCAGGAAGCTTTTTCTATAAAGAACACTAAAGAAAAGATTCCATGGATGTTTAAGGTTTTTCATGGAACCATTGATTCTAATAAAGAATATTTATTTTTAAGAGTGTACTTACGAAATCCACCTTTGGAATGTTTATTTTCAATGTAGGACACACTTATTCTAATCTCTTATACTATTTAGGACAAATGCGAATTGGGGCACAGCCATTTTGAAGTTATTCTTTGGCATGTCTGGAATGACTGAATGCCAAGACCGTATCACTCTTGTGCCACAAACTTGACAAGGACAATCAGGCTTGTAAAGACACCAGTGTTTAGCTGCACAAACCATTGCCAGCTCTGACATTAAATGACAAGCGTGCCGGAGTCGTGCTGAGTGTATCCTGATGTGTCCTGTGAAGCATGAACCTGCCAAATACAGAGGTTCATGCAAATGAGACTTCTGGGGTGCTAAAAGGGGTGAGGAGGTTTCTCACTGTCTGCCTTTTAAAGTGCAATTAAGAAATGTCAAGAGCCACAAAGAACCAGAGGTGGACCATTTCACAGTAGGGTTTAAGATGCAAATGCATGTAGGTTTGTATATATGAATATAAAATTACCTTAACTGTACACAGCAGTAAGAATAGAATCATTCAACACCAGATAATATGATATAATATAATAGAAAAGAATAGAATAGAATCATTTGCACAATTCATTCAAAAACACTGATTCAAAAATTACATGATCCAAATTGTAGTCACTACGTACAGCTTTACACATTTTAAGAAGCATTAATATTTTATTTGCTTCTAATGCACTTCTTCCCGTCATTCGCTGGTACTGAATATAGAGGAATCTGGGGAGAAGTACTAGCTTTACCACTTTTTCTTTTGAGATATTGTGCTTCTGTCAGACAATCTTGAAACATAGCATTTGGAAGCCTTTCAATCAGCACAGGAAATGAAAGGTCAGGGAGGACAGAATGAGTTGTGTTAAGATGTGGCATTTGAAGGCATCACGAGTCCACTTTTCAGGTGCTTCTCTCTAGCAGCTATAGGGACCATAACAAAGACAGCACTGTGCATGTTTATGTTCATAAATATAAAGAGTAATTCACTAATATGACATATTTGTTTTGAAAATTTCATATTTCTATAGCATATTGGTACATTTGTATATAATTTTATTCATTTACTTTATACTTAATCATTCAGCACACAATTCAACAGCATATATATATACATAATAATTGGCCACATTCAGAAAGTACATTGCCTCTCAGTGCAGAACACCACTTGGTCCTTGTGCACCAGAGAAGGCCACCATTATCAAACTCGGAGGAAGTGATTGCAATCAGCCCTAATTCTGCTGATTTGCTTTAAAAGATCGCTCATCACGCCAAGCAGTTCCTACAACACACTGGATATCAGTCAACATCTGCGTGGCAAATTAGGCCTCTTTTCCCTCTCCTGTAAGACGGCTGGGAGTGTTGAATGATTGCTGCTGTGCATGTTTAATCAAGATGCATTCTTTGTATACGGCGCTGCGCAGTAATCTATAGAGTGCATTAGTGAGCTAATGAATAGTGTAAAAACTAACACTCAGTAGCTTCCGTCAGTGCAATCACTCATTTGTTGCTTCTCAAATGGAGGGATATACAACCATGTAGTAAACATATTTTGGATATCCTATCATAGCACGTGAAATGGTAACATTAAATGTCAAATGATGGACGTGTGTTAAGATCATATGCAATGAAATTGCTGACAAGTTTACAAAAGAAACAATTTATCTACGGGAGAAACACTCTCAGAACAGGTGTTTCCTAGAGGATATTCCAGGCTTAAGAGAATGTGAAATCTTCCAGATTTTCACTTTTCGCCGTCTCAGCTGGCTCTTTGTTTCCTCTCAAAACCATTTAGGAGCTCTTCTACTGAATCCTGCTTTCTCTCTGTCCATTTGCTACGAGTTTTCACGAGTCACTGGCAATGATGACCATTCTTAACTAGGAAAAATGAGCACATAAGTAAAAGGAGCGTGGCTAACACACAAAATCAAGATATCTATTTTTAGTCAGATGCTTCATGAATCTCAAGCAACTGCCATGTGGCATGGGAATCCCTCATATGGGGTTTCTCCGTGGAACTGTGTAAATGTTGGATTGATTCAGCCAGGTTGACAGTCCTTAATTGTGGGAGTGAAATTCAGAACGGAGGAAACCTGGATAATTACCTGCTGTCAGGATAATGGATGCAGCGAGCAGACCTATAGCACCAATCATGGGTGAAATTCTATGTAAACAGATGTATAAATCATCATTTGCTGGCCACGTCTCATAGCACATGCTCACAGTATGGAGGAACAGTGAATCTATGGATTATTGATGCTGAACTGTAAAGCCACAGGGTTCCATTCAAACTGCATTCGGGGAAAGCTTTAAGACCTAGTGTGTACACATAAGGACAAGGAGATCTATAATAACTGGAGAAAGCTAGCTGTTAGCACTCCCATTCATCTCAATGGAAGTTGAGATCCTGCACCAAGCTTGGCTGGTGCAGGACCCTCTGAAAGTACAAAGTTTGAACTTTTTGAGCCAATCACCTGAGCTGTAAATACCATGTAACTAATGACACTGGAGCTGCAGGAGCTTCATGCATTTTGTTTTTATAAAAACTTTAATATAGGTAAGTTTCGTTAAAATAAGCAATATTTTGAACAAAAAAACAACAACAACTATGTCTAGATCAAAACATAGATTCTGAAAAGAGTCGGTCACTTCCACCAACACCCCCAAAGCTTGCACAGTCCTATACCACTTCCTGGATCATCATTTCATTCTGTAACGTTAGGTAGTTTCGATTTATATAATGATTAATGTTTGATGATCGCATTATGATCGCACTGTGGAGAATCAACAACTGGCAGATGATCTGAATGAGTTCTACTGCAGATTTGAAAAAACACCCCACACCCGCTCTGAACACCTCTCCACACAACCATTAACACCACCAGCAACCTCCCTCTCCCCAACACCTGCAGTTCAGATCAGCGAAGACGAGGTGCGCCAGGTCTTCCGGAAGAAGAAAAGGAAAAAAGCACCAGGCCCAGATTGTGTTACACCAGTCTGTCTGAAGTCCTGTGCTGACCAGCTGGTCCCCATCTTCACACAGATCTTCAATAGATCACTGGAGCTGTGCGAAGTCCCTTCATTGCTTCAAACGCTCCACCATCATCCCCATCCCGAAGAAATCCAAAATTACAGGACTAAATGACTATAGGCCCATGGCTCTAACGTATGTGGTCATGAAGTCTTTTGAAAAACTGGTGCTGGCCCACCTGAAGGACATTACTGGACCCTTACTGGATCCTCTTCAGTTTGCCTACAGAGCAAACAGGTCTGTGGACGATGCAGTCAACATGGGACTGCATTATGTTCTGCAACATCTAGACAGACCAGGGACTTATGTGAGGATCCTGTTTGTGGACTTCAGCTCAGCTTTTAACAAGATCATTCCAAACCTCCTCCTGCCCAAACTAACTCAGCTCTCCGTGCCCACCTCCGTCTGTCAGTGGATCACCAGCTTCCTGACAGACAGGCAGCAGCTAGTAAGGCTGGGAAAATACACATCCAACAGCCATACTATCAGCACTTATTGGCTTCATTCAGGATGGTGACGAGTCTGCTTACAGACAGGAGGTTAAGGAGATGGCTGTCTGGTGCAGTCTTAACAACCTGGAGCTCAACACGCTCAAAACAGAGGAGATGATCGTGGTTCAACCTGCCACAGGAGCTGCTGAAACAGTTTTACTCCGCCATCATTGAATCCGTCCTCTGCACTTCAATAACTGTCTGGTTCAGCTCAGCTACCAGATCTGACCTCAGAAGACTACAGAGGATAGTCCGGACTGCTGAGCTAATCATTGGTACAACCCTCCCCACTCTCCAACAATTGTACTCATCCAGAGTGAGCAAAAGGGCTGGCAAAATCACTCTGGATCCCTCACATCCAGCACACTCCCTCTTTGAACTGCTGCCGTCTGGTCGACGTTACAGAGCTCTGAGCACCAGAATAGCCAGGCACAGAAACAGTTTCTTCCTTCAGGCAATCCATCTCATGAACACCTGACAATAATTGTGGAACACACACTATTTATAAACTTATTTATCTAACACACATACTTAGTCTACATTTCAGTTTGCACATAATATAACTGTACATACAACTGTCTATTGTTATATACCTGTACATACAATTGTCAATTTGTATATTTTTATTCCTATATTTTTCTATTTTTTAATTCTTCATTTTTTTATCTGTGTTTTTTGTTCTGTCACTGTCATTCTGTTGCACTGTGGAAGCTTCTGTCACGAAAACAAATTCCTCGTATGTGTAAACATACCTGGCAATAAAGCTCATTCTGATTCTGATTCTGATTCTGATTCTGATTATTTTACATATGCATCTGCTTACAGATGCAATCTCTTTTCTGCTTCTTCTTCGCTGTGTTTTGATACAGATGTTCAGTACTTTTTCAGAAGATGCATAGTAGCGCCTCCTGTTGTACACCAGTGAAAACATGGAAAGTCAGAAAATTGCGTCAATGGCAGGGATTGAGTTAATTAAGAAAAAAGAAACAGGCACTGGTGAAACAGCTACTATATTATAAAGAAAAATAAGTGACTTCATTTTTATGTATAATATTATAATACTTGATTATTAATCATTAAAATAATAATTATTATTAAATAATAAATAAACAATGGGTTATTTAATCAGAATACATGGTTGTACTTGTACACCTTGTCATAAAATTGTGGAACACTTCAGTCAGTCAGTGCTGCAATGAATTAATTAAATAAACCGGCTTCCTTCCAGGAATTCTTTCATTTTTATTTATTTATTTATTTTTTTATTTCCTGCCAATTAATTATTTAGCTTGGACACAATTTAACCCACCATTTGGTTAAAGCAGATTTTAGATGCTTTAAAGGTACAGCTGAAGGAATTAAAGCTAATAATTCATTTTAGTGACTTAGTTACAATTTAATAATTTCTTTTTAATTAAAGGCACTTACATCCTACTCTCTATGTTCCTCCAAAGACCAGAACAAACAGTTTTCACAGTGCTAAGATCCAAGCCATACATCCCTATGTGGATTTAGCTTTTTATACACATGGTATTGAAAAAAAAAAAAATAATACAATGCATCTGGTTCACTATAATATTTGTTTCTAAGTTTCACCACAAGACTTGCTGCCAGATTCAGTGTTATTTCAGGTGTTACAGAAACATGCAGAGCTAAAGCCTTGAGGGATAAAACACAAAAGCTGCTACGTACCTCATTGTTCCAGCCCGCATGTTCACATTTGTGATTCTTAGGCATGCTGGATTAAATCAGTATTGACACTGTCTACAACAAAAATGGACTAGCGTTTAATATTTACTGTAGCATTGTAAAACAGATTTTGGATTGAATTATATGTAGGCTACACTTTTTCAACCCAGCCATTACAGCAAGAGTCATTTAATTTTTGACTTTTAAAATGAGACAAGTTATATTATCTGCTCTATGTCGCTGGAGTTTAAGAGAGTACGGGGGCGGAAGTCCTTTAAAAAAACAAGTGCACAGAACACGGGCTCCATTAAAGTTAAATTATCACCTCACTCAGTGAAACAAGACTATTATTATCGCTCTTCACTTTCTTATGCAGCGGGGGACTATGGAAATAGCATTGTTTTGGAACAATTGCACTAGTTCTGATTCATCTACAGTGACTTTTTTTTTCTTTCTAACAAGACTCATGCAGAGACAGGCCAGCACCCCTACCTGAAGCAAACTGCATGTTCATAATTACCCTTACAAAACATACCAGATCCTTATAAGACTGTAATTCAGACGATAATGACAATATGTTTAAAAAAAAACAAAAAAAATCATATTAAATGTGTTTGAATTGTTAGGCAGCTGCCAAATGCCACTCTTACTACAATTCATGTTACTACTATTAAACCTAAATTAATGTAGGTTCTTCAACTGTGACAGAATCAAACCACAAATGCCAAATTAGCCAGTTTTATTACAGTCACAATTACTGTAACTACAATATTTTGGTGGCCAGGTAACCTAACAATGTTTTGCATGTGGTAACATCTAAACTAGCAGCTAAAAATGTATATTTATTACAAATGATGAGTATGCCATAAAAGACATTTTAACGGCCAAACAAGGCAACAACTACTCATTTGTAGATTTTAAACTTGGGTTTACCATAGTAAATGTTTTGAAAATCAATAATCTGATTAAAACAAACAATCCATCCAAAGAAGGAGAAATCAATGATTCACACAGCTCTATCAAAATCCATTGTTTGTCGTGTGTATTCAGACATCATCCTGCATCTGTTTGGAGTATTTGTGTTGTTTCTGGGTTTAGCAGTAAACTACCACAGAGACATGTTTGGTCTCTTATAATTATTGAAACACTGTTTCGAATTAATCTGCAGGCTCAGAGAATGACGCAAACCGCAACAACCTTATTTATGTACCAACATGTGTTTCATTCAAACCAGTCTATTAAGATTGACGTGCCAAATGAGAGTTTTGCTAATTTTAGCATTGTTCTTTCCACTCAAGCTTTGCATCACACCATAGAGCGACTAATCGGGAGAGTCGAAAATTACACACTTCACCTTTAAGAGTCCTCTGGCCTACCACGCGACCCACAAATGCAACACCTTGGATCTGTGAAACGCTGCTGTTGGAATCCACTCTGGTGCAGATGAATAGACACTAGACTTAATTACCTCTGCCAAAGCAGGGCAGGCTGGAGGTTCCCCGACACTTCTTCTGACTGGCTTCCACAGACAGCGAGCAGGAGAGAGGATGATCGCATTTCTTTCCAACCCAACCTTCCTTGCAGTCGCACCTGCCACAGTTACACTGGCCATGACCTTCAAACAGACACATAGCAGGATTTAGAGTCCTTTAATGGATGAACGATCGACTGAAGCTCTGCCTGAAGCTGCCCTAGATAGAGAAAAAGATTATACATTGGTGGTGTGTGTGTGTGTGTGTGTGTGTGTGTGTGTGTGTGTGTGTCGGTTTATGGATTTGAAGTTAAAGGGCACCACTCACAGGTCTGGCTGACCGTGAATGTAAAAAATGTGTTGTCAAGCCGGTCCTCTGAGGCGGACATAAGATTGAAGCGCATATGGCCGCAGAGTTATTCCTCAGCATTAGAACCAGATGTTGAAATGTTTCTGAACCGCATCTGTTGTTCTTCAGCTCAGGATAATCCACGTGGCCTGTGTTTATGCAAGATCATGAAGAGAACGGATATCGAACTGTTCCACCCTGCCCTGTTTTCAGCAAATGTCTGTATTTTTACTGCTGGATTTTGGAATGTGAACCGTTTCCTTTTGAGGGGGTTTGATGGAGACAAAACTGACCATTTCAACCTGAGAAAAACACTGCCAGAGTGACAAGTGGGATACAAATTTATATATATAACATAAAGTGATGATAAGAATGAGATGTTTGACGGAAATGTTTCTACTTGTGCTTTACCTGAACAGAAATCATCCGAGTATCTGTCATACATGGCATGGCAGCTTCTCTCGTCACACTCGCAGGTCTCTCCGTGAATGTCGCCCCAGTCTCCTGAGGGATCCACATCATAGCAAGTGCACTCGCCACATACACATGTGCCTACAAAGACAGGGTGAAAGTATGGTAAAACTCCTGAAGGTCAAACTATATTCACATTCGGAATTGACAATCATATTAACAGGTGTGACTCTCAAATTGTCCTGTTTAAGTAACAGTTTAGAGGAGCTCAGAAATCTTAAACTATTGAAGTAAATATGAAAAATTTATCACAAATAACACAATGTTATTTAATACATGAGTACAGTTGTGAGACTTATTCATTCATAAAATCAACAGCTGCTTGGAATATTTCATTACACTTTTAAAAACCTTCAAACAATCCTTTCACAAGCCAGCATTGCTAATTAAAAATTATACTTACTGTACTGAATACCTCGGCAAGTTTTAAACAATTTAAAATGTTTCTATTTTATTATAATTTAAAATGTTATTTATTACTGTGATAGCAAAGCTGAATTTTCAGCAGCCATTGCTATTAATATTGTCATTGTCACATGAATAACGATCAATTAGAAATCACTCTAATATGCCGATTTGGTGCTCAGGTAACATTTATATTATTACCAAAAAATAGTTGTGTTGCTGTATTTATGTGGAAATAGGGATACATTATTTTCAGGACTCTTTGATGAAATAAAAAAACAGCATTTATTTGAAATACAAATATTTTGTAACATTATAAATGTCTTTACTGTCATTTTTTATCAGTTTAATAATAATAATAATAATAATAATAATAATAATAATAATAATAATAATAATAATAATAATAACAATAAAAACCTTACTAACCCCAAACTTGTTGAAATTCAGGAACCGGTATTCTTAGTTCTGATCATTTTTTAAAGTGAAGCTTCCTTACATTTATATTAATGACTTATTTAGGAAATACTACGTTTTAAGTTTTAAATTCAAAGGGTCCATGCCAGGTAAGGCCATTTTCCGATTGTTGGAATACGGGTTCAAACTGTTTTGCCTGTGTTAGGAGGATTAGGGCTGCACAGCACTATAATTGAAGTGATGCTGAAAAGGAAAGCCAAATTTCTCCTGGGGGCCAAATCCTCCAGAGCCCAGCTGACAATAAAGGGGCCATGCATGGCAAGGATTGATGAGGATGCTTACTCCAAGTTCTAGCTAATCTATTGCTGGGGCGACAGTCATGGCAACAGAGCTGCGGGAAACACCTCCACTCTGATGAATCCGAGCCAGACCAGTTGCAGCACAACTGGAAATCCTGTTTTCTCTTATCTGTGCTGTGAAAGCACACTGGGAAGCGAGCCAGCTGGCGTCCTGCAAGCAGGGGGCTAGACCACTGCCGCTGCCACCATTTGCAGTCCTGTCAAAGACCTGTCCTCTCGTGAATATAGACCTTACATTGCGCCTGGTCTGCATTATGCAACCTCCTGCGAATGCTTAAATAAACGGCATGAGCTGTATTATTACAGTTGTCCATGTAAGAGTATATTGTTGCTTAGTGTAAAACCCTTAGTCACAGAAAAGCAAATACAATGATACATGTAGTAGCCCACTCTTCAGTTACCTTATCAGTGACTTGCTTACACTTGGCTAAGACTCAGTGGGAGTCCATTGAGGGAAGGAAGAAACGATTAATGGAAGCCCAAGAGTGTTTTGGAAATGCTAATTATAAAATCATTACAGAACCATCTCTAAGTTTGGGTTCAGTAAGATTTTTTATATATATATATATATAATATTTATATATATATATATATATATATATTATATATATATATATATATATAAATGAATAATTTTATTTAGCATGGACACATTAAATTGATCAAACAGCAATCCTGAAATCCTGAAAAAATGTATAGGTTTCCACAAAATATTCAGCAGCACAACTGTGTTCTATATATATATATATATATATATATATATATATATATATATATATATATATATATATAATATAGGTGCATCTCAATAAATTAGAATGTCGTGGAAAAGTTAATTTCTTTCAGTAATTCAACTCAAATTGTGAAATTCATGTATTAAATAAATTCAGTGCGCACAGACTGAAGTAGTTTAAGTCTTTGCCTCTTTTAATTGTGATGATTTTGGCTCACATTTAACAAAAACCCACCAATTCATTATTTCAACAAATTAGAATACTTCATGAGCATAAACATTTTTAGTGAATTGTTGGCCTTCTGGAAAGTATGTTAATTTACTGTATATGTACTCAATACTTGGTAGGGGCTCCTTTTGCTTTAATTACTGCCTCAATTCGGTGTGGCATGGAGGTGATCAGTTTGTGGCACTGCTGAGGTGGTATGGAAGCCCAGGTTTCTTTGACAGTGGCGTTCAGCTAATCTGCATTTTTTGGTCTCTTGTTTCTCATTTTCCTCTTGACAGTACCCCATAGATTCTCTATGGGGTTCAGGTCTGGTGAGTTTGCTGGACAGTCAAGCACACCAACACCATGGTCATTTGACCAACTTTTGGTGCTTTTGGCAGTGTGGGCAGGTGCCAAATCCTGCTGGAAAATGAAATCACCATCTTTGAAGTGCTCCAAAATTTCTTGGTAAACGGGTGCAGTGACTTTGGTTTTCAAAAAACACAATGGACCAACACCAGCAGATGACATTACACCCCAAATCATTGCAGACTGTGGAAACTTAACACTGGACTTCAAACAACTTGGGCTATGAGCTTCTCCACCCTTCCTCCAGGCTCTAGGACCTTGGTTTTCAAATGAAACACAAAACTTGCTCTCATCTGAAAAGAGGACTTTGGACCACTGGGCAACAGTCCAGTTCTTCTTCTCCTTAGCTCAGGTAAGACGCGTCTGATGTTGTCTGTGGTTCAGGAGTGGCTTAACAAGAGGAATACGACAGCTGTAGCCAAATGCCTTGACACGTCTGTGTGTGGTGGCTCTTGATGCCTTGACCCCAGCCTCAGTCCATTCCTTGTGAAGTTCACCCAAATTCTTGAATCAATTTTGCTTGACAATCCTCATAAGGCTGTGGTTCTCTCGGTTGGTTGTGCATCTTTTTCTTCCACACTTTTTCCTTCCACTCAACTTTCTGTTAACATGCTTGGATACAGCACTCTGTGAACAGCCAGCTTCTTTGGCAATGAATGTGAAGGGTGAAGGGTGTCAGTCATTGTCTTCTAGACAACTGTCAGATCAGCAGTCTTCCCCATGATTGTGTAGCCTAGTGAACCAAACTGAGAGACCATTTTGAAGGCTCAGGAAACCTTTGCAGGTGTTTTGAGTTGATTAGCTGATTGGCATGTCACCGTATTCTAATTTGTTGAGGTAGTGAATTGGTGGGTTTTTGTTAAATGTGAGCCAAAATCATCACAATTAAAAGAACCAAAGACTTAAACTACTTCAGTCTGTATGCATTGAATTTGTTTAACACACGAGTTTCACAATTTGAGTTGAATTACTGAAATAAACAAACTTTTCCACGACATTCTAATTTATTGAGATGCACTTATATATATATATATATATATATATATATATATGTATGTGTGTGTGTGTGTGTGTGTGTGTGTATGTATGTGTCGCTAGAAGCTTATGGGGAAAACTTTTTTTCTCCAATAACCGAAGGCTTTACCATCACGCAATGAAACTGCACGGCCATTGGTTCGTGCAGTGAATTAAAAACGAACCAATGGCTCACCATCTGGCTATATAAGTGGGCATTGCACCATAGGATCTCAGATCAATTCTCCTTCAACGATGACGATCTTCTCTTCGCTGATCCACACTGTTGACACGCCTCGTTGCGGACAGAAGCTGACTCGCCTGCGCCTTCCTGCTGTTCTCGCCCACTCTTCGAGCCGCCTTCAGCATCCGGAGCAGATACCAGATCATCCCCTGCCACCATCCAGCAAGCTACAATAGCAAATTTCTCTCTAAAAGTGCAGCGGTGTTGTTGCAAATGCCGCACCATCATTGCAGCTCGTGCAGGACCGCACTGACGATGGCCATTCAGAGTGCGTTTCCTGTCTGGGTAAACCCCACACAGAAGCCGCTCAGCCTGAGATGGAATGTCCTGCCCTCCGGACTGTCCCTGGCTCCTCGCATTTTTTCGAAATGCATAGATCTGGCTCTTTCCCCTCGGAGACAGATGGGAATCCGTATTCTGAATTACCTCGATGACTGTCTCATCTTTGCCCAGTCAGAGGCTGAGCTGGTATCCCATAGATCCCTCCTCCTCAGCCACTTGGAGTGCCTAGGACTCAGGGTCAATTTTGCCTAGAGCTCACTGTCTCCCAGCCAACGAACCTCGTTCCTGGGAGCAGTTTTCAACTCAGCCCGCATGAGGGCAGTAGTCACACCAGAACGTGCACTGGCCATACAGCAGCTCATGGCTTCCTTCAAAGTTGGAGCCTCTCACCCTCTCAAAGCGTTTCAAAGGATACTAGGCTTCATGGCCTCCGCATCGCCGGTGCTACAGCTGAACCTGCTTCACATGAAACCCCTTTAGTACTGGCTGAAAACGCAAGTTCCGCCCCATGCATGGAGTCACGGACACATTCATGTCAGGGTGAGCCAGGCCTGCATGGCAGCTCTGGCCCCTTGGAAAGACCCCCAGTGGTTCAAAGCAGGGCGTGACCATGGGCATCATTTACAGAAAGAAGGTGGTCCCGACGGATGCTTCCAACACAGGTTGGGGAGCTCTGTGCGAGGGCAAACTCCTGGTCAGACACAGAAGGTCGGCAACACATCAACTGCCTTGAAATGACAGCAGTATGTCGAGCCCTTCAGACCTTCTTCCCAGACCTGAAGGTGCTAGTCCGCTAAGACAGCATGACAGTGGTATCTTATATAGATCACCAAGGCGGGCTCACCTCGGAACGCCTTTTTGAGATGGTAAAAGGCCTCTTGGAGTGGGCGCATCTCAATCTGTGGTCATTTAGGGCAGCATATGTGCCTGGCGTATTGAATCAAGGAGCAGACATGCTATCTCGGAGCAATGTCCCCTCAGAGGAGTAGATGCTCCACCCACAGACGGTTCAGAAAATCTGGGAGATCTATGGCAAGGCAGAGGTTGACCTCTTCGCCTTAAAAAACAACTCTCACTGCCCAATTTACTTTTCAAAGAGCAAGGATGCGTTGGCCCACGATTGGCCCAACCTCCTCCTGTATGCTTTTCCCCCAATTGTTCTAATCCCTCAGGTAATCAGACGATTCAGGGATCACAAACACAGAGTGCTCCTAGTGGCCCCGCTCTGGAGGAACCAGCTTTGGTTCTCGAAGCTGTCTCAGCTACTGACAGCAGCCCCGTGGCCCATTCCCCTGAGGCAGGACCTCCTTTTTCAGGCGAACAGGACAATCTGGCACCCCCAACCAGGAGTTAAACCTTCTCTGCCCTGTCAGGGCACTGAGAATTTACATCGAGCATTCCGCCCCGTTCAGGCAGTCAGAACAACTCTTTGTATGCTTTGGAGGCTGCACCAAAAGGGTCCCCGGTCACAAAGCAGAGAATTTCTCAATGGTGAGTTGATGCTATTGAGCTAGCATACGCTTCCCTGGGCCTGCATGCCCCATAGGAGTTAGAGCCCATTCCACTTGGGGCGTGGCCTCATTTTAGGCGTCTAGCAGTGTGTCCATGGCAGACATTTGTGCGGCGGCCGGCTGGGTCTCGCCGTCCACATTCGCAAGGTTCTATAACTTGGATGTTCTGGCCTTACAGGCTTGGATCCTAATTGCTTAAAGGGGCACGCACCCGCTTAGGGTGAATATATTCCTTGTGCACACCTGGCCCTTTCAGAAGTGCTGAGGGTGTACAGAATTATTTGGAACGATTATCAGAACCTGGGCTGACCTTGGTGAGTTCAGCCCTATTGCCTCCTGCGGGGCTCACCCTGCTTATACTTGGTCCCTTAAATTGCTCAAAGCCAGTTCATACCAGTCGTTCCTCTTTCATGGCATGGCATGATTGTATTGGTTCCCCATAAGCGTCTAACGATGCAGTACGAGTGTAGTATCGAAAGGGAATGTACTCGGTTACTAATGTAACCTCGGTTTCCTGAGATCTGGGAACGAGTACTGCGTTGCCGGCTGTGCCATGGCGCTGCACGACTCAGTGTCGTCGCTTCAGTTGAAATCGATCTGAGATCCTGTGGCGCAATGCCCGCTTATATAACCAGATGGCTACGCTGCCGGGCCATTGGCTCGTTTTTAATTCACTACACAAACCAATGGCCGTGCAGTTTCACTGTGTGATTGTAAAGGCTTCAGTCATAGGAGAAAAAGGAGTTTTCGCCATAAGCGTCTAGCGACACAGTACCCGTTCCCGTATCTCATATACGTTAGTAACCGAGTACATTTTTGTATTATTTATATAAAATCGTTATTATATCAATCAATTTTTTCCCCTTATAACACTGCTTTGCTAATGAACATCAGTTTTACATCTAACACTGTATGTCATTTTTGTCTCTACCTTTCAAAAAGGATTTCAGCCTGGAATAGCCTCTCAATACCTTGACCAGACTGAGAATGTCTTTCTCATCTAAGGGACCTACCAGCATAGTTTTCTTTTCAAACATTAGTTGTAGATATAAAGCTCTTTACTTACTGGCCTGTCTGCAACTGCCATTTGACCCCTTTTTCAGGCCTCCCTTTGGAATCTCATACTTGCCAGAATCACATTTAATTGACTCTGCCAACAAGAGTTTGCATGAGTCTGGTTTTAAAAGTAGCTTTTATTAGATGTTTTAAAACCTAAGCAATTTTGCTTCATTTATGCTTTTTTTCCCCCTCCAAAAGGTTATTAAATGTATAACTTTGCATGGTTGCATTTCAAAGTGAAGGGCAAGCTATTTCATGGATTGAGAGGTTGACTGACTAAAAGAGGCTGTCATTTCACACAATAGCAGAGATCCACTGAGACCTGCCATTCACAGTGCAGAACGTATAATTGAAGGGTATAAACAGAATATAAAATACAGAAAATGAGGCTGGATAGCTTAAAAGTGCCCAAAATAATGGATATCTTTCACCATGTGCACTGGAACTAACAAGTGCACTTTTCTGGAGCAACGGTAACTTAATTTCTGTTAAAGACAGAGGGCTTTCCCCTCAATGAGGATGATAAAAAAAAACATATGTTGTCAAATGTATGGATTAGCATGCCTACGGAAGGTCATAAGGGATTGTCTACTCTGTTGGAAAGTGTCACTGCTGGAAGATACTGTTGTTTTTAGAAAGCTTTTGATGCAGAAAACCAGCGTGGTTGCTTGTGATGAGTGGATACGGTTTGTGGGCAGATTACTTAACCACAGACAGTGGTTCAGATTTGAGGTTGAGTTTATGCTGTGTACCACTTCACCCTTTTGCTGTAATCAATTTCAGATAAGCTCCCTGGAGGTTCACCGGCAATATGAGAGCCAAAGCTTTTTTGGCAGCCTGATGTATCTTAATGGAGAATGCATTGTCCCACTCTCATTTGTGCTTGTCAGGTGAAATTACCTATGCTGTATACAGCTGATATGGGACAATTAGACTTATTTCGGTGCAGATTCTCTGTGGAAAACCCTGCAAATAAAATTCTAATTTGATGTAGATGCCCCTGCAGTAGCATTAAGGATAACATATGGGAATATATTATTAGTTAAGGTTAAAGGGTGATAAGAAATATTGATTACGTCAGAGAAAGCTACATGCTTGCACAAAGACAGACCTCTGTTGCTGCAAATCTTGCCATCTGGAGATGTGCATCTCCGCTTACTCTCCCATGGGCTGATGTCACACTGGAATTCACATTTATCTCCATGCCAACCAGCCGAGCAGTAACAGTTTCCACAGTAACACTTTCCATGGCCTGCAACCACGAACATAGGGAGAGGGAAGAGAGAAATTCAGTTTCAGAGTTTAGAGATTTAAAAAAAAAAAACATCATTGACCAAATGCAGGTATAGCAATGGCATTATGTGAATTAGGGTTTCATTTAATTGTAAAGGGTGTATTTTATATATATTAATGTTATTAAACACACTACATCATTAAAAACATTTTCACTTCATTTTTATCTTATTCATAAAAATTATTTTATAAAAAATAACACAAGATGGTAAGTCAAAATTTTTGAATTAACTTAATTTTTCTTACCCCCTTAACAAAATCAGTTAACAGTAGTATGATATTTTTCAATAGTTTAGCTCAGACTATATTAAAAATATATCAGACTTTTAAAAAATTCTGGATTTTACAAGTCATCTAATGTGCATGCATGCTTCTAATGCCTCGATATCGATGTGTGTAGCATTCATTGCTACAGCCACCATAGGCTTTCAGAAATAAAGGTACAAAATCTGTCACTGGGGTGGTACCTTTTCAAAAGGTACATTTTGTACCTTATTTACCTCTAAAAGATACATATTAGTACATTAAAGATACATATTGATAACTACTGAGTACATGTTAGGCTATCTAAAATGCACATATTAGTATCTTTTTTAAAGGGTACAACCCCAGTGACAGATTTTGTACCTTTTTTTCTGAGAGTATATTGAAAGTTTCAGCAAAAATCAGTAAGCAAAACAAAGCAGCTTTTATGCCGCTTCATTTTATATTTTCTAATCTAGACATATCAAATTTACAGATATGTGTCCAAATATTTCATGGGTCACTCAGGGCTGGTCACCCTGTAAGCATACCTCCACACACTTCTCCAGAGTCTTCATCCAAACACTCGCTGTCGTCACACTCGCAGTAGCGCCCGCTGATCAGGCCCTTCCCATCGGGATTGTGGCACATGCAGCTGCCGCAGTGACAGGTGCCTGTCGGCCAGACACATCAATGTCAAAACCCACAGATCTCACACTGTCACACTGCTCCACAGCACCGACTCACACAAACACACCCAACCTAAGGCTATATACACTGTAGAATGGCATGCCATTCAGAATTTGACGAAAAATTAACTGAGAATTCCTGAATTTGAAATGAGCCAGCAAACTGGATGAAGATGAGAATAAAATTCTAAGAATTTGTTTTTACATTTTAGTATGAATTACCTATAAACATGTTATCATAAACAACCCCCCCCCCCCCCCACGCGCCCAGAATTCTTACATTTATATATAAAATAAATATTGGACATTTTAATTACAGAAATGTATATTAATTTAAAAGAAATAAAATCTATTAATTTAAATTAAAATTTATTTAATATACAAAATTAATTACATATTCTAAATTTTATTTTATGGACCGTGGTAGAACACTGTAATTTTCTCAGTATAATAATAATAATAATAATAATAATAATAGCATCCTAAATAAAAGTTTGTGTTCACATAATATGTGTATATACATGTGTATATTTAAGAATATGTAATTTATTATATTTATATTTATATTTATATTTATATTTATATTTATATTTATATTTATATTTATATTTATATTTATATTTATATTTATATTTATATTTATGAAGAGTTCAGATAAAAAATCCTCAAAGTGCCATCTGAAATTTTCTTCTAAAATGAGCATTTATCTCAGGCTTTTATGTGTAGGTTCAGTAATTTCTTTTCATTGCCATTAAAGTGAACATAATAGGAGCCTGAGAACAAATGCTCATTTTAGAAGAAAATTTCAGATGGCACTTAGAGGCACTTACAGTACACACACAAACACACACACATATATATATATATATATATATATATATATATATATATATATATATATATATATATATATATGTGTGTGTGTGTGTGTGTGTGTGTGTGTGTGTGTGTGGGTGTGTATACACACACAAACAAACAAACACACACAAACAAACACACACACACACACACACACACACACACACACACACACACACACACACACACACACACACACACACACACACACACACACACGGTCAGAATTGTTGGTACCCTTGGTAAATATGATAAAAGAAGGCTGTGGAAATAAATCTGCATTGTTAATCCTTTTATTTAAAAATTGTACAAAAATCTAACCTTTCATTGGAGAATAAGAATTCAAATTGAAACCTCCATTTGCCAAAATAGGAGCTTTTTTAGCAGCAAACACTCAAGATGGGTTTGGTGAACACAGGGATAAAAAGTACCCCATGTTTACAATGAAATATACTGCTGTATCTTTGATGTTGTGGGCCTATATTTCTGCTGGAGGTCCTGGAAATCTTGTTTAGACACATGGAATCACTGATTCTATCAAGTACCAACAGATAAAAAAATCAATAAGTGACTGACTGTTAGAAATCTAATGTGCCATGTTTGGATCTTCAAACCGGACAATAATCCAAAAACAAACCTTAAAAACAACACAAAAATGGGTCACTGAGCACAAAATCAAGCTTCTGCTGGCCATTCCAGTCCTCTGACCTGAAGCCTATAGAAAATGAGTGGTGAACTGAAGAGAAGAAGCACCAACATGGAGCTGGGAATCTGAAGGATTTGGAGTGATTCTGGATGAAGGAATGGTCTCTGATCTCTTGTCAGATGTTCTCTAACTTCATCAGGCATTATAGGAGAAAACTAAATTTTTAGTTACATCTGACCATAGAAGCCAGTGCCATTTGAAGTTCCAGTCGTGTCTGATAACTGAATATGCTGGAGATTATTTTTTGTGAAAGCATTTTCTTTTCTTGATTTTTTTTCTTGAAGCCCTCCCAAACAGCATGTGGTGATGTAGGTGCTGTTTGAGAATTTTTTTAAGGTTTTCTGACCCTGAAACTCAACCTTTTTCTGCAATTCTCCAGCTGTGATCCATAGTGATCCTTGAAGAGTCTTTAGCCACTCAAACTCTCCTTCTCACCATGCATTAGGACGATATAGACACACGTCCTCTTCCAGGCAGTTTCGTAACATTTTATGTTGATTGGAAATTCTTAATTATTGCCCTGGAAATGGGAATTTTCACATCTCTAGCTCTTTTCTTAAAGCCACTTCACTAATTTGTGAAGCTCAATTATCTTTTGCTGCACATCAGAAATATATTCTTTGGTTTTTCTCATTGTGATGGATGATTAATTTGGAATTTGGCCTTTGTTTTGTTTTCCCTTCTATTTATATTTCTGTATAATTTAATGTTCACAATCACGCTGGTGTGCTCAAAATTGTGAATATGAATGGGAATATACTTCAGAGATATTTTACTAGGAATAAGAATTTCTAGGAGTACCAATAATTGTGTCCAACATGTATTTGAGAGAAAAAAAACACATTTATTTCATAATGATATTTCCCCCCATTTTAAATTCTTATTCTCCAATGAAAGCTTAGATTTTTGTGATTTAAAAAAAATAAAAGATCAAAAGGTTTAACAATGCACATTTATTTTCACAGCCTTCTTTGATCATATTTACCAAGGGTACCAACAATGCTGACCAAGTGTGTGTGTGTGTGTGTGTGTGTGTGTGTGTGTGTGTGTATATATACATATATATATATATATATATATATATATATATGAAGAGTTCAGATGCAAAAGCCTCTAAGTACGTCTGACTTTTTCTTTAAAATTAGCATTTCTTTCTGGCAACTACGTATAGGTTTCTATGTAAGTACTGGTACTTCTGAATGGGTTGAGACTGGGATTTAGCGAATTTGAAGTGAAAGTACTTGATGAAGATACACTAGGTGTGGAGAGCATTCACTCAGTATCATTATCTCATTTTTGACCAAGATGGCTTTTAGAGGATTTTGCTTTGGAACTCTTCACATATATATATAAATTCTTACATTCTGAATTTTGCCCAATCCTGATACACTGCATTTTCACATACACACATGCCCTAATGATACAGTAGAAAAATAGCAGGCATATCTGCAAGCAGCTGGGTCCCCTTTCTAACAACATACAGACACATCACCTAAAGTTAATGTTCAGGTCAGTGTAAGGGTTAAGTATAGGGTTGGGGGCAAGGTGTGAAATACAAGCAGGCTGTTATTTTCTAGGCCACCCAGAAAGAATGTTTGGACAACTGCATGCCACATATCCTGACCTTCAGTTCAATTATTTATAGGCCCCCATGCAGTACCAAATATTAAACATCTTACCTGCATTGGAGCAAACTACACCCTGGGCATTGCGGCAGAGCTCTTTACTGGTTTTACCAGAGAGTGAACATTCCACCTGGTACTGACAGGATTCCCCAAACCAGTTTTCATCACAGAAACACTTTCCACATTTGCACATCCCATGATCTGCATTGGACACACATACAGAATACAGTTAGTGATTGTTTTGAGTAACACGCGGTCATGATACAAACCCACACTGTTAAAGTAAACAGGTTGATAACAAATAATATTTTGTTGGAGGAGTCAAAGAGCTCACTATGAGATTGATTTTGTGATTAGTAACACATTTGGAAGGTGTTTGGAGAGGGGTGAAGGCCAGGGTGATGTGAAAGACATTAACACTCTCCATGTATGCATGTTTACCTAGGAAACCCTGACAGAGAGGAGGACGGGAGTTGTGTGTTTCACACGTGTGCTTTTCACAGCTAAAAGGTGTTGAAGATTCCTTATGGTTCATTTCCACACCATTGGTATCATACAATTGCACAACCCTACACACTAGATGTGCTACCTGATCAATGTAAAAGTATTTTGTTTTTACACTTGTTTTCGTTTTTAAGTCATTAAAATGAAAAATTCTCAAGTCAGACCGAATCACAGGCTCATGCCCAAACAGGTCGGGTTCGAGTTAATGCCCCTGAAGACACTTTGGTAACCCATTTGCTAAATGATGCACAAACTATAAAATTTCTCATTGTTAACAAAGCAAAATGAATAGGCTTATGAAGTGTTAAAAGGGAGAAGAGAACATTTCCCATATGTTTTGTTGCTGACGTTTGTGGCTGACTGTGTGTTCTATAGTATTTTGGCACAAAATCATATGCCATATGGAAACTAGCCAAATGAGGCAGATTGCTTGACATCCCCTTGAAAACCATGAAAAAAAAGTTTAAAAACAATGACCCAGTATGTTTTGTGCAGGTGTATTATAAAATAAAATAAAAATAATAAAGCTTTTGTTAGGGATATTTAATTCTACCACCTGCACTAAACTATTTCAGTTTAGTTCTAACCCTAATCAAACACACCTGCATGTAATAATATAGTAATTTTGGACGCCTTGATTAGTTGGTTCTGATGTGTTAAATTAGGCTTGGAACTAAACTCTCTGGGTCGTAGCCCTCCAGGAACAGAACTGAATGTGTTTGACTTAGGGTGAGTCATGAAGGTCTGTGCAACCGCAGTCAGGGTCAGTATGTTTCACTTGAATGCTTCTTACACCTCGGAACTTTTTTTGGACAGACAGAAATGGATTTAATACCATTTAATCAAAATCTTTCCTGCAATTTCACAGCTCCACCACTTATTTCTATAGACGATTGTGTGTAGCCTAATGACAATATAAGTGCAATATAAGGTAGAGTAGATTTATCCACAAAGCTCACTTATAAAGAAAATACAAGTAATTCTACTCATTATGAAATACCGTAAGAACATTTTTTCATTCATTTTCCACCACTTTCTCTTTTATCTTCCCTTTAATATGCATGCAACAGTACCAAAAGTGAGATTATTTTTCTATATCAGACCATTGTTGATTGCCTATCATTATTCTTGACTCCATGGATGAAAATAGATGTGCACAAAAAAAAAAAAAAAAACACCGGCAGACAAAATATGCTACAAATATATACTGTTATTGTAAATTCAGCTCCTTTAGCCACATCCTGAAGTGCCATCTTCAATCACTCCCTGCACTAATCCATCATGTAAATTTGATGTCGTCTTCAAGGGCTATCCATCAGTCCTTAACAATAGCCTTGTTCTGCTCCTGCACTCATTACCAGAGAGTCTTGGCTGCTTGTCACAAACATTCAGTGTTTTATAGCCAATCTGGAGGGAAAGGCAAGATTTATGCTAATACCAAATGGAGGATACATCTATCTTGTGCCCTATAGATTAAAAGCAAATTGGTATTGCAAATGTTAAGATATGAGCAATGCATTTTTGGACATCGGCTATGATGTGATCTTTTAAGAAGGCATTCCTCATATACATCAGGCAGGTTGTAAGCAGTGGGACAACAACTTCTTGTTCAATGTGACTGACACAATTTCAGACATTACTGATCATCAGAATAATGTTTTCAATGTGGTCTCAAGCTGATTTTTTTTTTTTTTCTTTTTAGAAGAACCTATTTGACTTTTAATGCATTTTAAAATGACTACTTTTAACATTGGGAATGCCAGTGACATTAAATAAAAGGACAAATGTCCTGTTTTCAAGTCAAGTCACTTTTATTTCCATAGCACTTTATACAGTGCAGATCGTTTCAAATCAGCTCTAATAAATGGGAAAAGAGCAGATCTCAGTTATGGAGACCATTCATATTCTGCTGTAAAGCAGCTCAAAAAAGATAATAGTTTCATTATTTAGCTCATGTGCATTCAGTGCTGTTTTAGTTCAGTTCAATAACCGTGTCAGGTACATCAGTTTCTAAACAAGTTCAATTCCACTAGAAGCAATTCTACAGAAAGCAGGAATGTCGGTATTCTAAAAACAAGAAAAAAGCAAAAGTTTCTTTTTTCAGTGCCATTTAATAAGTTCTTAACATTCATGGTCATGTTTCTCTTGAAAGTCGGTTGATGTCAGAGTTTGATTCTACATGCAGACACAATCACTTTGACGTATTAACTGCCACCTACCCATGTGTGGGAGGAAGCGTTTGGTCCTTGCTGTCCACTGTGTCCCTGCTTCTGTGCCACCAGGGGCATAATTTACCCCCTCCCAGCTGATGGGCCAAGACGGCCATATCCACCCTGAGCTGTATGACTCACTCTAAACAGCTGTGAACAGTATTAATAGACGGTGTGGCCTCATCAGATAAATTGTAGACGGCGAGCAGATTAATGAGTCATCAGATGCTAATAGCTGTTCCTATTGCAGACAGTGCTGTCCATGTTAAATACTGACAATATGGGGTGACCAGGAGTATGCATGACAATCTCTTATTATAATAATTTGCTTTGTGAAGCACTGAATCGCAGGCGATATTGTCTCTGAGCATCCAGCTCATTTCAGGATGCAAATATTTTTGGCGCAAGAATCTGTTTCAGTAGATATATCTACATTTAGGTTTTTTTTTTTTTTTTTTTTTTTTTTACCTTGAAGCAGCATTCACTTTGCTTCTTTTATATTAAGGGGCTTCAATGATCATTGAAAAATTGTTCATATTAACTCAATTGAGCTTAGATAGGCTCTTAACTAACCCATGCAAATGAAAATCAAATTGAAATCAGCGAGTGATAGTGCTTTAAAAGATCCCAATTACACCTATGATTGGAGTGTGAGTATAATAGCTTGTTCCGATTAACAGTGTACACAAAGATAAATACGCTAAATCATCCAAGAGAATATATATATATATATATATTTCTAAAAATAATATTAATTAAAGATTGCTACCCTGTTCTTTTGCTTTTGCCTTCTGTTTTCCATTTCAGTCAGCCGCTTTAAATCACTAAACAAAAGGAAACTGTAACAAATGAATGGCTCACGAGTATCTTGTGTTCCTACAATGCAAATAATTATGTTGTCATTAAACAAAAATTGTTGGACAATGTTTTAGAAGATAATACTATTTTAGTCTTTTTATTTCAAAATTTGACATTTATTCCAATGTGTTACTTGCTGTTGTAATTATTTGTGAAATTTGCTAGCAATTTCTGAGTGAAAGTGGATTCAACACCAATTATTTTTTAGTGTAAATGCAGCCTAATTATACATATCAAAAAAAGATAATACATAAATAAAACAGGGCTGCACCGTTGAAATTAATCTAACAAATTTTACACTGGATTGGGACAAACACAGTGCAATGAAAGAGAAAATTAATTAAGGAACAACCATAGAAACTGACAAGATTTTTTTTATGCATTACAAGAGAAGCAATCCACAGCAGACTCTTTGCTAATCAGCTTTCTATGAAGTTTGCACATGTTTTTATCCACACAAACCTTTAGTAAACCATGGTCTTTATGTGCTAGCTTGAACTTGAAAATATTTTTTCCCTCTTAGCCTGTTAAACAGCGGCTTCGAATAAAACAAGACAGTGAGGTAATTATTTCCCCTTGTTGTTTTCCTGCTTTGCGTTGTAGAGCGTGAAATGATTATGTGCTAGGTTGGGCTGGGTGTGAGGGAGACATCTGTCCTGGCTAATAATGCTGCATACCTACAGCAGACCTGCAGCGAAGAAGACAGGCCAAATCATGTAAAGAATGAGGGTCACTGTGTGTAATAAGTTTATAGACAATCTATGATTTATGATACTTGTCAGACCTGTGGTCCCAGCATTTTTAGCTGTAGCGCTCATATGGGAGATGTGCGTTCATGTCCGGCCCATGTCATGTTCATCTTTTCCCTATTTCCTCTCACCTGACATTGTGTTACTAATTGGACGAAAGCCCATAGAGGAAATTAAAGTGTCATTTTGGCTTCATCATTCATATTTGCAGTGAAATGACACAGTATTGTCCCCTGTTCGGACACAATTTCCTCTTCCACTGTATCCCCAAGCGCATATTGACCTCGAAGGCATGTGACCTTTTCACGTAATTTTGAAGAATGGATCAGACCTGCTGCCTGAGCTAGTACCCACACTATATGGTGACTTGCTAGATTGCGTATGTTGGTTCACCTGAACCATAAACTCCGCTGTTGAGCCCACTGTGTATCAAACTATAATTACACTTCACCAAAACATTTGAAAAAGTTCTATTGGTGTATACCATGCTGTGGAAACTTCTTTAGCACATTAGATAAAGGTTAAGAATGTAATTTGTATTTTTTGCTTTATTGTGTAAGTAGGAAATATCAGTTTTCCATTTCCAAACATTAATTTGGCAAATATATTGTAATAATCAAGAGATATTTGTGCATGAACAAGCAGTCCAGGTTGAGACAGTCTGGGATAGACACTGAGATTATTCTAAGCATCTTGGAGAAGTTCTCTCAGTTCTTCTATGGATTTAGGGGCTGTTCACACAGAATGCTTTTTTCCATTCCACTGCACTACATTTCCATTGTTTTTCTATCTAAACAAGCGTTAGATGGACGTCTTTGCATCTCAAGCAAGACACAGTGTTTTAAACACGTGGCACTCAAGTTAAAAGAAAGGTCATATGATATTCCTAGAAGTCATTTCCCCATTAGAATGTTTTTGGGAAGAACAGAAGTCCAACAACAAAAAGACTCAAGGCAGGGTTCCACTGGGACCTGGAAACATGGAATATCACTCTTCTGACATGCTCACTCAAGCGCATCAAAAAAAGCAAAGAATCTCAAGGGTATCATAAATCAAAGCCATCTTTACTGATGTATATAGAACAACTTTCTGTGGACATAAATGATTATAAATCTGTTCTTCACATATACCTCATTTTAGTTTGTTGAGAAGAACTGGAGAGAAGAGGTCTCTAGATGGCAACACTTGCTTGATAAAAAAGGACAATGCATCACACCACAGGAGCAAAAATGAAGGTCGCACCAAGTCTCTAAGAAAATTTCTATAGATGGAAAAGAGCTAGAGAGGAAAAAGTTAAGTCAGCACTGTGCCAAATCTTTCACGTGGCTCCTTGAAACCCCAATTAACTTGTTTTGGGAGAGGGAAAAATGACTGAAAAAAGTGGAAAGGAACTGCCACGTTGAGCTCTGTCCCCATAAAGTAGAAGAAAAAAAGCAAAACCAGGTCACATAAAAAGGGAAGAAAACCTGAAATTGTGCTCTGTTTTTCTCAGTCTGTACAAACAATTCAAATCCCATGGAAATGCTTCTACATTTGAATTTTTGTACTATTCGGAGACAACAAATGAAAAGGAAATATTCACATATGTTAATCAAATGTAACCTACTGAAACACTGGAGATGCGAGCAAACTAAAAGAAATCACTCACAGCTGGTGACCAGCTGTCAAGTAAAAACATTTTGTCGATATTATGTGCACCCTAAAGTGCTAGTTCGCAGTCTTATCGCTGGGTCAAGATATGCCGTCATGTCTATCTGTTTGTCAGTGAACAAAAACAGGTGTTTCAAAGCAAAATGATTTATGTAGTCTTCCTGAACAAATGCAACTCTCCAGAGACCAAGACAGGCTTTTCTTCTTAAGTCAGAAAATAAATGTCTCATTAAATGCTCCACTTATCATGCACATCTTGTAATGAGAAATGAGATTATTAAAAAAGGAAAGAAAGAAAAAAGGAAGGCCAAAAACTATGTGATACAATGTGTTTTTCAAAAGAGCAGGTTGTGGCTATGAAACTGGAGCACGTAAACAAGACCTTATATGCCCTGTATGCTGATTGAAATGACAAGACAGTGTTTTAAACTCAAAGCGATATTCAAACAATCCTGCTCAGCTTGCACATCCTGCCATTTTTGCGTAATGGTCACAAAAGATTGAACAGAAGACAAACACAAAGCACAGAAATTCTCACTGTATTTCTGGTGTACATTCCACCTGATGCTGTTCTAAAACTTCCATTACAGTGAAGTGAAGGGATGTGCAAAATAGCACAACATCAGAATCCTTTTACAAATCTAGTATATCCCAAACTGCCATGAACCAGCTCAGAAAACCAGCTTTCTAGTTAAAAGATGAGATGTTGGGTATTTTGACTGAGATGCGCAGTAAATAGCCTTGATTTTAGACAAGAAAAATTTTGGTCCATATGTGGCCTCCATTTTCAGAATACATAACCATGAGAGAAACCCTATTATCAGCTATGCTCCAAAGCTAATGAGCTCTTCACTGGTTCGCAACATGCCTCCAAAAAAATAAATCTTCACATATCTCCATTAGTGGTCCTCAACATCTCATGTCTACAGATCAGAACTGGAGGTGGTACGGAAATAGATGGGTGTTTTTGTTTGTCTGTCAGGTGGATTTCTATTTTCAAGTGTATAGAAATCAACATGTTATATAGAGAGAAAAAGCAGGAAAGTAAGCAAAACCCCCATTTATTTTCTTAATGGAAAAATGTATTTTTAGTTGCAATGTATAAACTTTTCAAGAGAGACCAATCATCAACTCTGAGGTTATTAGGTTATTAATTGATAATATCTGCAGAAGTTCAGTCCGAGTTCAACTTCCTTAAAAAAAATTAAAATAAAATATATATATATATATACACACACAGCTGTATATATTAGTGCTGTCAAATGATTAATCGAATCCAAAATAAAAGTTTTTGTTTACATGTGTGTGTACTGTGTATATTTATTATGTATATATAAATACACACACATACAGTATATATCTTGAAAATATTTACATGTATATACATTTATATGTTTATATTTTATATTATATACAAATATATTTAATATATAAACATAACATATTTTTCTTAAATATATACATGCATGTGTTTGTATTTATATATACATAATAAATATACACAGTATACACATATATTATGTAAAGAAAAACTTTTATTTTGGATGCAATTAATCGTTTGACAGCACTAATATATATGTGTATATATATATATATATATATATATATATATATATATATATATATATATATATATATATATGTATATGTATATTGTTGATTCGGTTCATGGTTTTGAATTCTTTATTGAAGAACTTATAAAAACATATACTGTCACAGTTGTTCTCTATGGAGTGTAAATATCTTACACTAGCACCACCATTGTGTCCTTAGAATTATAAGATGTTTCAAAGCCATCAGCAGGTCATGGA
Source organism: Acrossocheilus fasciatus (assembly GCA_036784905.1). Taxonomy (NCBI): domain Eukaryota; kingdom Metazoa; phylum Chordata; class Actinopteri; order Cypriniformes; family Cyprinidae; genus Acrossocheilus; species Acrossocheilus fasciatus. The sequence goes on along the minus strand of CM071946.1, from coordinate 23,871,165 downwards.
GCTGTTAGTTGAGGGTTTGTATGTCAGGTTATTCGGGAGACCCTGCTAATGGATTTCTGTGGACTCACAAATTTTGCACACACTCACCATCCAGTGGAAACTACTGAAATGACATTCAACACAGTAAAGGAACTATCGGTGAAAATGATCCTTTGAAGCAGTGTCTGCAAAGTCTTTTTAAAAAGGGGGTTGCTACAGAACAACATGGCACCCAAACAGGCTCCTTTGAAACTGCCTATGTTTGGCTGAAAAGTGGCGCTGTGAAATTCAAATGAGACCTTGTAGCTAATGACACAATATTGGATGGAACATCAAAGGCCTTGTGTGTCTTGCACACGTCTACAAAGCCTGTTTTTTTCCAGAAGACACCTGATATTGAAACATGACATTCACAAGTAAGTGAAGGACAAAGTGCTGTGTTGGGAGAGTGTGAGACCGGTCTTACCTCCACAGGTTTTCCCATCATATGTTGGACAGATCCAGTCATGGCACTCACAACGCGGTCCATAGAACGTTCCGGGTTCCGTGACCTGGCATATGCAAATCCCGCACTCACACTCACCTTTCCCACTACAGATCAAACCGTCGGGGGTCCGACAGCGCCTCAGTGATGATTCAGAGGAGAGCTTACACTCTCCACCCACCTGCCTGCAAGACACAAGAGTGTTCATTCACCCCGCGACCTTTGCCTTCCACATCAAACCTCTGTTCCTCCTCTGTAGGTGAACATATGCCAGATGGTAGATGGGTGGGTGGTGGTTTGCAATCCTCCCTTTCACCAGTAATGACAACCAGACTCCCTCTTGCTTTCTGGAGGAAATATTTTGTTTGGTTGCTGAGGATAGGCCATGCAATGGATCAGATTTTGGCAGATTTCCTGAACGTATCTCCTTGTACATTTTTGAGTTAATATTTAAAGATAACAAAAAGACCTGGTAGAAAAATAACACTATAATGCAGGTCATGTGGAAATCAGTACTTCGGTGGAAATGGAGTCATGACTCATAAGGTATGATTCTGTTAGTACTCAGTCCCATAGAGAACAGCAAACTCATGTCTAGACACTGTCCATAAAAATGCATCTGCTATAGAAGATCTGAATTTGGAAGCAATAAAAATAGTCTTAAGTTTCTGTACATTGAGGACAATAATATAATATATAATATAATCAAAGAGTATATTGCAGTGTATGCTGGTAAAGGGTCTAAAAAGAAAATGCTGTCAAACTCAAGAACAAGAATTTCATTACAAACCTACTGAAAACAAACGGTGGACTGTATTCCACTGTTTATTATTTTCCCACCCGAGTTCCCCTGTGAAAAATGTTTCATTTGGTAGCGTTCTTACATACCACTCCTGCTTCTCGTCTCTGCAGTTGGCCTTTCTCACATTACAGGGTAATAAAAATACACTTTTTTTTGTAAAGCAAACTCTGTTCAGGGGCTTGGTATGGTTGCACTTACATGGAACAAGTCTGTAAGCCACAACAGCATATTCACTCTGATTCAGTCTCTGTCTCTGATTATGTGCAATGCAGCGAGAGCATACATAAACATGCATTGTGGTACACATTAGGGTGAATGTGCACCTGCTATGTATAAACCACTTAAGTAATTTGTCAAAATTACAGTCACGCAACTGTGGACCTTAGCCAAAACCATAGGAAGAGATCAAAAAGGTGCATATGTTTCTGATTTTAAGGAAATACTGTATGTTCTGTGTGGTAAAAACTGGTTAAAGGGGCACTAAGTAAAACAAATAAAACATTGCTGGCACCTTCCAATTCCTGTAAAGAATGGAAAAAGAAAGAATAGTAAAAAGCTTAAGATAGAAATCTACAAACCTTGGACTAACTCTGTAGCTGTGACTACACAACAGAAACTTTCCCGTCTGTAAAAATCCAGTCTGTCAGCAAAATGCGGCTGCACAGTGGAAAAGTCAAACTGATTGAAAAACAAGACAGCTAAACTCACCTTAGCGACTGCTGTAAACTTCCTTGAACGGCAGAGAGCAAAATTAGAAGCAAAGAAACTAAGACGGAGTTCACCAAAGTCTCTGCATGCATGTTTAGATCCCCACCAGAAACCTGAAGTGAAGTGCCTTCAGGAATTTCCACTTTCCAAAACAGAGGGAGAACGGGCTGGCCAAATCCAGCTTGAACGCTTCAGAGGCCAACAGCGCTCTCCATATGAATGCCTTTGATTAGTTGTTGTTACTCTCGGTGCAAAGGCAGGAGTAAGACATAAAGTGCCAAAAAAGAAAACTTTATAACCGTAATTCAAAAAAAAAAAAAAAAGTTCATAAAGATAATTGAAGATTTTAGTTTCTGTATCTCTGCAGTGCTGTCTTTTTAAAAGGGGATTTGCTAATACAATCATGATAAAAACAAAACATAAAATATAAAAAGGAGTCAACTGGTTACGAAACAAATAAACTCTTTCAAAACTGTTTTAATGAGCTTTAATTATGATTTCAATTAAAACAGATGTTTTATCATTATGATATTTTCTTTTCCAACACAGTAATAATTAGCAACTTTAAATGAAGATTCTGGAGGAATATATTAATATCAAGCTATATCCCCAGATTTATACGATCCATCTTGTTCTATAGCTGCAATCCATCTTCCATTACTAATTACTTTGAATAAAAACTTGCAGACACCTACCCAGCAATAGCCTATATCCTGACAAATGAACATACAGTATTGTTTTAAGCACAATCTGAAGAATCAAATAAAAGCATGTTATGATGGCTAGACCTTTTGATTAGGCAAACTTATTTATCCATTTAAAAAAAAAATCAATTTAACAAAGAACCCCAGAGCAAAGATAACCCAGGTTTGTTTCAATTCACAAAAGGACTCCAAAGACACATGGACACTTCCTGTTTGCAGTCTTGAGCATATAGTTTGTAAAAGTTCTTATAGGCTGTAGCCAAATACGTTTATCACGCCTCTACTAACAGCTCGGTTGCACTTTATTTTACAGTATGTGTACTTACATGTACTTACAGTGTACTTACACACGAAAGTACTGGTGATATAAAGTAACTGCATGCAGTCGGATTAGGTTTAGGGGAAAATTCAGGGTTAGTACCTAGTTATTACCTAGTTATTGTAATTACTACAATAAGTAGTATGTACATGAGGAACAGGACTGTAAAATAAAGTGCTACCAGCTCGATCTCGGTTAGTACACACACAGTTCGACAATTTAAGGAAAGATCCACATTTTACAAGCAAATTTAATAGACTAAAACAGAAAACTACAAAGAGGTGTGTGTGTTTTCACTTATTCACGAGCTGTCTCCATGTTGACTCAGCTCTATGATCTCTGGAAAATCCATAGGTACACTCATGAGGGAACTTTAAAAGCAACAGCTTGGTGAGCATTTAACACACAGCCCCTATATGGTTCAGGCGATGCTTTCATTCGATGTTATTTTGGTTTAAAACAACATTAAATGGTTGGTATATGGTTAATTAGGGGGACAACTGGTTAAATAGTTGCAATCCATGTTTACAGTTGTGGCGGTCAAATCGCTGACATGGTTATCACGGTTGTCAGTCATCGCCATTTCAGGACTGATTTATGTATTCCGTACACAAGCTCAAGGACGATAATTTAGTGGGTTCATTAACTCCACATTTAAATGCCGTTGCTAAAAATCAATTAGGCTACATTTAATGATAAAATTCTAAAATTGAAAACGCGTGACAACCTGCCCGAATAAAAATGTCTCGACCTGCCTCTGACATTTATGAAAAATAAATAGTAGGAGTTCAATTTGACGTCTGTCATTTCAGATTATGAGGAATGAGAATTAATATTATTTTTAAGATTAATTGTTGTTTTGCTGTTATATCATTATTACATTTGCTTGTTATTTTAATTGCAAAAAAGCTATAGCTAGTTTCTATAGCCTAATATAGCTCTTGTGACAACGAGCCCTGGTCTGTATCTATATTATTAATAACTGTTATTTATTATTTCCGATGGTAATTTATGATAATGTCGATGTGTTAAATTATAATCAATAGTTTTTCCTGGTATTTTTGTGTTCAAAGCTGATGTTTATTCAAGAATAGTGACTTACAATTCAATTTCAGATTTCAAATTTTTTCATTTCAGTGATATTTTATCAGCATTTAACATTCATTAAAATAATGAGAAACTTTTTTCTCTCAGTACTGATATGTTAGACATGTTAAGGCCTGCGGGATCTCATCCTGCGCGCTGTGCTGTAGCGGGTCACGCGCGTCCGGTGCGCATCTGTCGCGCGGCTGCTGTGCCTGAAGCTCGAGCTCAATACAACGTGTCATGGACTATACACCGCATTAACGGCGATACTTCAACAACCGGTAAGTCACAGAGCATTTTTCTTGTCGTTTCGACACGTGAGTTCGATTAGTGTCAGATAAGAGATGTATTTTGTTTTATTCGGCTTGTTTGCTCATCTACCAGGAAGTGTGTGCAACCGACTGCGCAGTCAAAAGGCCTTTGTTCAAAAATACAGCGCTGTAACTGATTGAAAACCTTTTCGGATAAACTTGTGACAAATGTAGACAGTAATGCACACAATGTCGTAATCGACATACCTTTATGTTTTATGTAATTTGTGTGTTTTCTCGTAAGAGGTTATTTAGCAAGAGCTATAGCAGCAGCAGCTCTGCTCTCATCTGTTGCCATGGTAACCGTGCAGCAGCAGGAGGAATCTCCCTGCATGATGCTCATGTATCATGGCTGATGTCACTGTGCTCCGGTGTGCCACGTAGCCTCAAGTATGCTGACATGATTTCGAGTCAGTTTATTTTGCCTTTACATGTGATATATTTTTGAAGACAAGTGGCTTTTGGCAGTGGTCTGTAAAAATGGTGGTCTTGTGTTGAATAGCTTTGTGTAAACAAGCAGGGTGTTTAATTGCATAATCGTACAGTGTTATTTGGATCAATCTAAGATTAATGATACTGATTTTTGAGGATCTGAAAATGTATAGGTGGTCGTTGGTTAAAACAGAACTGAGAAGCTGAACATGAAGAGACAGATAGAGAAAGAGAAATACTTTATTGATTTAATTTGAGGGAGTCCACACCAGGAATTAAGTTGCAACCAGTGTCATAAACAATATTTTCCCACTGAGATTACATGCTTTGCTAAAATAATGTACTATGATTTTACAGTCTCTGTGTTTGATTATAAACTGAATTGTCACAACATTTTTTTTTAAAATAACAAGCAGGTTTTTAGAGTTGTTCAGAAAATGTTTCATTTCATAATTACACACTTATTTTAGGACATTTCTTTTTCTCCATGAAAAGAGAAACGCTCTGGATGGATGGGTGGTGTGAGTAGGTCTACAAAAAAGTAATATGTAAAGTATATCAAATGTTACAAACAACAGATAAATTCACTACAGCACAAATTTTCAATACATTTATTTTTATTTTTTAATTAATTTTGCCCTCAGCTCTGGTTAATTTCTGACCCTGGTAATGGGTTTACAGCCTAGCATTTTGTTCAAAATCCATCATGAATGAAAAGTAATATTGTTTTGGTTATTAGTGCTGTACACATTAATGAAATGGATATAAATTTGATGCATTTTTGTGTATGGCATAACTTTATTAGTAGGAATTTACACATACACAGAGAATGTGTATATTTTATTCATTCTATATGTCTATTTTCTGTTGTCCTTGGATCAAATGAAAATATTAAGTTGGGATTTGATATCTAGTCTAATCAGTTGTGCTATACTGTATACTGCTTTATATTCTGTAGCAAATTTTAGAAACAAAAAAAAGTGTTTGGGGGCCATAATTATCATTCTCATAGCCTATAGCCAATCTAATCTAAAACACAAACCGCTTATGTAACAAGCGAGCCTAAAAACTCAGGACACCAGCCACCATTAAAGTGTTTAGTGATTGCATCCTGCCTTTAGGCAAATAGTCCTTTCTGTAAAAGTGAAACTAATTGTAGTCTTCTGCAACTTACTCCTACATTACTGCACTTACACCCTGCAATTTTGTTTTCAGTTGTCTTCAAACCTCTATCTATCAACATATGCTAACTGTAGCAATTACTTTGCAATTGCCTGTGACTACATAGAAGCTGTTCTGAGGAGACCACTATGTTCTTGACATAAATGTAAAAAACTTTTAAGATTCAACTTTCCATTGTAGACTTCAAATTGTATTAAATGTTTTTACTGGCAGACAGCAAACACTTTAAATGTGAATCTTAGCATTGTTCCGAACTGCCCTTCCAATGACCTTGATGTAGTGTAATTCATGTTACATCTGCCTTTGAAATGTTTACCAACTCCGGAAAAGCTCCTCGTCATGTTATACGATATTTGACGCATGAAGTTCCTGCCTGACCTTACTGGACATGACAGTTCTCTGGAGTGGATTTGTTCCTTTTGTGTTGATATCACATGTAAAGGTCAAGCTTTCAGCGGTTATGTGATGCAGCATTCATTGACGGGACTCCTTTATAAATAAGAATAAAAGGCTAATGATGTTCTTGCAGGATAGACCTCGACTCCACTGATCAGCCGTCTTTCGTATTGAATTCAGTTCCTCTCTATGCCGGGGATGAATGCACCAATGAGGAGCCTGACCGTGAGTAACCTGGTCCCACAATCCCATCCGTCCATGACTCCGCCACTCAGTGTTGCATATATGCCTTGTCTGATGTGGTGGACATTATTTGTCGATATAATTGTACCCGTTTGGTACACCATATGCCATGTTGACTAACTGTTGTGTGTTATTTACAGGGTATGCCTGATCGCATGTTATGTGCAGTGCTGGAACAATTTCAGCTTTACTTTTCCCGTTGGTATGTGCGCTTTGTTTCAGTGAGTGTGTGATATCCATGTTTTATTATTGTCCTCGGTAAGAATGGCTCTAGAGCCAATATTTTGCAGTCTCATTATCGGTCGCCTGTCGTTTGTGTTGCGCTGAAGATCCAGTGTGATCTTTGTAGAAGGTAAGTTGGTATTTCTATGTCAAGTCAACAGTCTGTGTTTTATGTACATCATATGCTTGATTGTGTTTAATGGTGGCTGTGCAACACTACAATACATACTGTCTGGTACCATTCAGAGCTGTCTTCATGTCGTACTGTACAGCCACAATGAACACATAGCTCAAATCTGTTTGCATGCTGTAGTTACTAGATGTTTCTTTGCTTAGGCACTTCCTCTGAGGTGTTTTTTTTTTTCATGCCACATAATTATAGTGATTAGCATTTAGCCTGTTATAAGCTATTTTGCTTTTTTCCCCAAACTAAATCTCTTTATTTTCTAATATTTTATTTTGTAATGTAAGTGCTTAGAGCACATATAGAGTTAGCATCTAATAAAGAATAAATCCAATGGCTACAAACAGAATTTGAGCTTTGGCTGATGAGTGGTTTAAGTTAGCATTTGTGGTCGATGTGTTTTTGTCTTCCAGATCCACTCTCTCTATAGCACAGCGAGCCCAAGCATGCTGAAGAGGAAGCAGAGCTCGCGGGTCGAGGCCCAGCCTATGACCGACTTTGGGCCAGATGAAACACTGACAGACAGTGCAGACATAGTTTGGATCAACAAACCAGTATGTGAACAAATCTCTAAAACCTTACCATGTGGCTCTTCTTCACTATAATTTGTGATGCACACATATTCCCAAAAAGAGATAATTAACAATTAAAACCTTGTCCGAACCAGGTGCTATTTCATAAAATAAGACACATTTTTATTCCATGTTATTATTATTATTATTATTGTTATTTTCTCCAAACCAGTCATATATTCACCTTATTTTCAGTGGGGAAGTAAGCTGTTTTCTTTGTATGTGCAAGACTTCTGATTCATTATTTGCTATAGGTAAATAACTAGAAGAATTATGAAGTGCAGTAAACAGTAATACTATGTGCACTATAAACCAATGTGTTGATGATCACATTAACATAATATGATAACAAATAATGGTTTGCAGTATCAACCAGCGTAAATGGCTGTTGTACAGCTAAAATAACTGAAAGAAGCTGATACGAGAAGCACATTCAAGTAAGAAATAGCACTCAGCATCCAGCACCCAGCATTCAAGACATTTTCATAGCGGCTTGGTTTAGCCCCACCCACATTAAAATCTCATTGGTCCAAAATCCTATTCTACATAACTCTAGACTATAATAAGTGTGTAGTTCAGTTAAATTATTTCACTTACACTATTATCATTCCAAACCTGTATTTTTGGTGTTTTGAATAATGTTCTCTCTTTTTCATTTAACAAAAGTATATGCACTGACCAGAAACTTTCAAGATTCAAAAAGGACAAAAAACTAGGCTATTATAAATGTAGACCATCTTGTGCGCTATGTTTCAAGTTTTTTGAAACCATACAATAGCTGTTTGTGAGAAACTGATTGACATTTATTAATTGAAAATCTTCTATTCATTGAAAATCTTCTACTGGATAGCAGAGACCAAAATTTCACTAAATAATTGTTTGGCATAAGAAAACTTATATAGCACACAAATCACAACAGACAGTGCACTCTCAGAAAAAAAGGTATGAAAGCTGTCACTGGGGCGATACCCTTTCAAAATATACTAATATGTACCATTAAGGTACGCAGATGTACACATTTATGTATGAATATTCACCCTTTAGGGTGTAAATAAGATACAAAAGTGTACATTTTGCAAGGGTACCACCCCATTGACAGCTTTTGTATCTTTATTTCTGTTTAGTTAGGAAAAGGTGCAAAATTGAAACCATGAGGATGTTCCACTCTCTAAACAGATCGTGTTCTTTGTCTCCAGTGGGTTCATTCTCTCCTCCGGGCCTGTGCCATAATCAGTGTCATTTCAGTGTGTATGAATACACCTAAGACCTTTGAGCACTACCCGCCATTGCAGTATGTCACCTTCGCCCTGGATACGCTGCTGATGTTCCTCTACACTGCAGAGATGATTGCCAAAATGCATATCAGGGGCATCATCAAGGTAACACACTCAATCAGCATCGTCATAATTTACAACAGAAAAAGGAAGAGGAAAAAAGACTGTGTCCTTTGGAAGTGAATAAAGTGGTCAGGTTGCTAAATAACGTATGGACAGTTTAATTGGCGAATCAAGGATAACAACCGCACAGAGAGACATTGAATAAGTTAATCATTTGCTTTCTGAACCTGCAAAGAGATGCCTGGAAATTTCTTTATCTTTCTTCTAGCATGGAAAGCAGTAAGGTTTATTTAGAAGATAGAGTCATTAATTTGTTCCTTTAGACCTGAGATCGTGTGAGGACAGGGTGATTAACCTTGCAGCAATTATATGTGAAGTTAACACATGCATTGTAATTTTATTGAAGGAGAGTAGCTCGCAGCATTATTATACTTGTGACCTCAACTCAGTTAATTAGGCCAGTATATTTGTTCTGTATTTCCATCTTTTGAGTGCATGTTATGATCTGTGCAATTCAGTGACATGTTGTTTTCTTTATCACTGTTAGCAGGTATATTTTTGCCATTAATTCTGGACTCAGAGACATGAGTAATGCAGTAGTCTAAGCATTGAATTAATGTAAAAAATTCATTATCTGTTGCGAATTAGGCCATCTATTTTAATTTTAAATTACGGATTCACCAGCATAAACAATATTTCATATTCAGTCTCTACCAGTTGCTGTTAATAGTCAGTCAGACCTTCACTTAGTTTTTAAGCTATCCATTTAATAAATCATGGTTTTTGGCCTACTAATCAGTGTGAGATCTGAGCACCATAGCTGATCAGAGGCTCTGAAATCCTAGGGGATTTCTGGGCAGATGTCTTGGGAGAACAAGTGCTTCAACCTCTGAAGTATCTGTCTCTCTATCTAAGAAAAGCCACCGGTGCATGAAGGCAATCTGCACTCAAGCAAACAAACCTGAGAACGTCACACCTCTGATGTCATTTCCTGTGCACCAGCTGCATGTGTGAATAGGTAGTTGACATAATAAACCCTGTGGTGTGACATGCAGCAATTCATTTAAAACAAATCTTTAATGACCTTACAGGTATTTAGAGGATATATGGAATATTTTTACTTAAAAAAAACTATAAATATGTGCACTACCATTCAACGGTTTGGGGTCTGTAAGATATTTTAATGTTTTAAGCTTTTTTATGCTCAGTAATATTTCAGTTTTTTCCTATTTTAATATATTTTTGTCACATGATCCTTCTGAAATCAGTCTAATATGCTGATTGAAAACAGTTGTGCAGCTTAATATTTTTTTTGTGGAAACTGTGATACATTTTTTCCCAGATTCTTTGATAAATAGAATGTTCAAAAGAAGAACATTCAAAAGAACATTTATTCGAAATAGTAATTAGTCACATTATAAATTTGAAATTAATTAGTCATATTATTTCTTTAACCAGAAATTTAAAATTTTAGCAGGACTATTTAAAATGAATTTGTGAAAGCTTAAAAGAAATGCTTACAAGAGACCTGTAACATGAATTAAAATATATGGGCATGAATATAAGGAGCTCCTAGCTCCTGTTTTTTGTTTGTCATTTAGTATTTATCTTATTATTCGTGTGCTTCACCATTAGATACATAGTTTGATAGTTCTCATTACATATATATTTTTGTACCAAGTTTAGGTCTTCTAGCGCACACTTGTTAGTCAGTGTCTGGCAGGATAAATACTCTGAAGTGCTCACACTTGTGTTTGCTGAATTTGGCTGGCTCTGTTGTTAACAGCTGCCACAATCTTTCATTAAACCGGCGGACCAGCTGCCACTCACCTGTGGACTTTCATTTACAGCCTGTATCTTATCACCTACCTCTGTTTCCAGGGAGAGAACTCCTATGTTAAAGACCGCTGGTGCATGTTTGATGGCTTTATGGTGGTCTTCCTCTGGGTCTCTCTTGTGCTTCAGGTAAGGAAATTATCTTCAGTGTTATTTCCCCAAGTAAATTGTTTCTTTCAAATTAAAAAGAACTGAGCTCCATAGGGAACTCCGCTCTTACACTTGTTCCTCTGAATGGTCTCAAGGTGTTTGAAATAGCAGAGATTGTGGACCAAATGTCACCCTGGGGAATGTTACGCATACCGAGGGCCCTCATTATGATCCGAGCCTTCCGAATCTACTTCCGATTTGAACTGCCGCGTACCCGCATAACCAACATTCTCAAGTAAGAGCCCCACGAGCCCAAAGAATGTGAGAAATGTCAGCTTGTTTCCATATCAGCCACTTAAAATTCACTTCCTCTCAGGCGGTCGGGGGAGCAGATTTGGAGTGTGTCCATATTTTTGCTCTTCTTCCTGCTCCTGTATGGAATCCTGGGGGTTCAGATGTTTGGAACCTTCAATCATCACTGCGTCACCAATGAAACGCAGAAAGGGTAAGCAAGTTTCAGCACTATTTTCATTAAACTATGGAGCCCGTTTTACAACAGAATATTAAAAAGGTTAAAAAATGTAATATTTAATAATTAAAAAGGTCATTTAACAAAAATTGAAATATATATATATATATATATAAAAAAAAGTAAAAAGGTAATTGTGACTTGATATCTCTCTCAGAATTGTAGGATAGAAATTCCTGGAGATTACACATTTTTATCTCATAATTTTGACAACTTTTTTTCATCTCTCAGTTCTGTTTTTTGTTTCCACCACAAAATAAAAATAAAAAAGATATTTACAACTTTTTTTATCTAAGAATTCTGACTTTTTTTCTGCGTTTATATCTCGCAATTCTGAGAATTGTCGGAATTTTTTTTTTCCGGAATTGTGAGACATAAACACATAATTGCAAGAAAAATAGCTGAATTGTGAGATAAAAAGTCATTTTATAATTACTTTTTGTTATTTTTTATCCCGTGGCAGAAACAAGCTTCCATATTAAATCCAATAAAATCAGCTCTCTTAAATTGAACTTAATAGCCCAAGAAGTCAAGAACTGCTCTTTGTGTGGGGAGTTTTATCACACTCCTTTTGGTTTATTATCCCTGGGATGAATCAGGGGATTTAACATTATGCTGCAGTTTTTCCTGGCATCAGCACGAGATAAGAAGTATGCGTCTGTTGCTGTACACCTCCCACACACATCTGTTCTTTGGAATATAAATCCCATCAGCAGCTGTAAACGTTATTAATAACAGATCATCATTTTCATCGTGTGATGTCACGGCCTCATAAACACTAAACAGTAAGAACAGCCACATTATATGATACATTTGTCTGAATTTCTCATTTCACATGGAGGTGCTTGATAAGCCAACAGAAATTCATGTCTAAAAATGAACAGTAAATCTTGCTGGAACACTTGCATGCTTCCCAACTTAAAGGCGTGATGAAAGCAGGGTTGAGCACAGTCTTAATGCAGTGTGTGTATAGAGCTGTGGAGGTGGTTCTCTTTTAAAACCCAGGCCTATTTAATATTCCCTTGCAAATGAGTGGCGTGTCAGAGCCGGCTCTAAAACAAAGAGTCTAAACCATCAGCAACAGAGGAGTGTGCTGAGCACTAATCACAATAATTAACGTTTCCTGTGTTGCTTGGGCGTCGAGCACATGCTCGCCTCTTTTCATCAGCCTGGCCTCAATCCTTTTATGTGCATGAGAGAAAAGAGCTCCTATATTGCAAGATATCTCACCCTAACCCTGTACTGGCATTCAACATATTATCATTCAAAACAGGTTAGCCACAGGTTAAAAATATTGCCCACCATATAATAAATGTGTATGGGCAGGATTTTCATGCATTACACAAATGGAAGTGTATTTCAGAAAAACTCATTGTTGATTATCTTGCAGAACTACAGTGTGTGTCCTTGGCACAGAGTAGCAGGGATTTGAATCAAACAGGGATTCAATGGAATAAATGTGCAAGGGAGTTTACCAGACTCGTGTCTGTTGGGGATACATTTTTAGATTTGATGTCATGACATTTTATTTTTCAGGTGCTTAAATATGGATGAGAACAGGATGCATGACCTTGCCAATCATAAACTGTCACCTTGTTCAGAAAATGTCCCACACATTTCTCTCAATTACAGACATAGGCTACAGCATGTTATGACAGGTGATCAATATGATACAATCTCTTTTTCTGTCTCTATGCCATTTAAGTGTACAATATTTACTAATAACACTTTTTTTATTTAAGTCATAAAAGAAATGTCCATTTTCAAATAAAATTAATAATTTATGGTGTTATTAATATCTTTTGAGTCGTGTTTATTATCAGTTTCTTCACAGGGTTGATCTCTTTGGCGGATTATTTATCACGGTATAATCAGAGCTATTTTGAATCACCGTTGTGTCTCTGATTGGCTTTTGTGATACTGCAATCAATGATCCCCACTCATTTCGGAGTCCTTAATAAACAATTTGAAAGTATGTCTGGCGAGCCAATTTGAAAGCATTAATTTTCATTAGAGACATCAAGTGCCTCCTGAAGTAACACCTGTGGCTGAAACTAAAGCTGTCTGTGTGTGTTAGAATAGGTATATTGTTACCATCTTACCAGAAATACCATGTAAGGTTATATTAATGTCATCAGAAAAATGCAGTTGTCATTTCTATTTAGAATGCTAAATACAGTTCTGTTTATATATTGTTCAGTTACCAAATAGAGCAGATATAACCTAAGCAACATATAAAAATGAAAATCTGAGAGAATGAAAGTAGCAGGAAAGAATACAATTTAATCCCTTGTAGCTTCAATACAAATGTTATCTGTCACTATAATAACAAACATTACTCTCAAGAACAGGATTGACTTTAGTAAAAAAAGGATTTTTTTTCTCTTTCCAGTCAAATATCTGAACACCCTTAAAACATTAACATTTATTAAAGATAGAGCTTAAATTGCGTGACACCAAGACTTGTTTTCAGACAATATATGTATTAAAGTTTATTTTTGTACCCTTTGGCAAATAGTATTTAATGAGTTTTATGTTTAAAACAAGAAAAAAAAATGTACTAATAAAGATAATTTAATTTAATAGATACTCTGTAAATGTTTTAACAAAATCTTGTTTTAGTAAATTCAAGACGCAAACATAGTGTGTGTGTGTGTGTGTGTGTGTGTGTGTGTGTGTGTGTGTGTGTAAACAAGAACAGAAAAAAACGATTTGAACAAAATTGCATTTCTGTTCTGAACTTGATTTCTTTTAATTGTCTAAAATGGGCAATCTACTGCATTAAATTATGTAGGGCAAATGTGAAGTCAAAAATACTTTTAGCTGTTGACAAACTGGATTCCCAGCATGCTTTGCATTTTGCATTGGACTTATGCTGCCTTCACGTGCAATCGGAAATTTCCCATTTCCCACTTATGAAGTCGTGATTACGAGCTTGTCGTATACATGTGCTTTAATGTCAGAAAGAATAAAATGTAGCATCCCATTGGTTGACAATCATATAAACATTCACCGCGCTATACATGCAGTTCGCTGACAATTCTGGAATTTCAGTCAAATACATGCTTATTTCACTGCTTATAAAACACACAATATGCTTTGCATGATCGTTCACATCTAGCCTATAAATACACTACTTTAGCGACAAGATTAAGGGATGTAGTTGTTGTGAGAACAGCATTGACAGCAGCAATGGTTGTTCCCTTCACCATGTTTATGACCCGCCCAACTCGAAAACTCGGGTATCAAAATTATTTCCGAATTTCCCAGTAGTAAATACGACTTGAGAGGCCGTTCACGTCCAATTTCCGATTAGGAAACTCGTATTTACGATAATTCTGATAGCACGTGAAAGCAGCATTAATGTGAAGAGTAAAAATGTCTTTTTTTTTTTTCAGTTTTAGAGCAGGGGTGTCAAACTCAATTCCTGGATGGCCACAGCCCTGCAGAGTTTAGTTCCAACCCTGCTCCAACACACAAACCATGTAGTTTTCAATTGAGCCTGAAGGACTTTATTAGTTGGATCAGGTGTGTTTAATTAGGGACGGAGATAAACTGTGCAGGGCTGTGGCCCTCCAGGAATTGAGTTTGACACCCCTGTTTTAGAGCAAGATGAGAAAAGGGGGAGACTTGTGCTGCCTTCATGTGCTATTGGAATTATCGTAAATACGAGTTTCCTAATCAGAAATTGGACGTGAACGGCCTCTCAAGTCGTGTTTACTACTGGGAAATTCGGAAATAATTTTGATACCCGAGTTTCCAAGTTGGGCGGGTCATAAACTTTAAATATGGTGGAGGGGACAACCATTGCTGCTGTCAATGCTGTTCTCACAGCATTCTCTTGTCTCTTGTTCTCTTGTCGCTAAAGTAGTGTATTTATAGGCTAGATATGAACAATCATGCGAAGCATATTGTGTGTTTTATAAGCAGTGAAATAAGCATGTATTTGGCAGAAATTCCAGACCTGTCAGCGAACTGCATGTATAGCGCGGTGAATGATTATATGATTGTCAACCAATGGGATGCTACATTTTATTCTTTCCGACATTAAAGCACATGAATACGACAATCTCGTAATCACGACTTCATAAGTGGGAAATAGGAAATTTCTGATAGCACGTGAAGGCAGCATTAATGTTGTTTAATGTTCTGGGTGTATTGATAAAAGTATTCATTCAAGTAATTGTCATTATATATAATATATAGTATTATATGTAATACTTTTTTAAATAGGTATTTAATAATTTATTTATATATACTCCTGTGTCCTGTACAGGGCAATTAGAATCACACCTGTTAGTAAATAGGGTTGTCAGTCCCAAATGCTGATTGTGTAAATGTTGCCAGAGAGGAGCAGGATAACACTGCTAGACTGTGAGAAAACACCAGATGGCCTGTTACAATATAATGGTTAATTTGATCAGATTTAACATTTGATGATGATTCTTTGAAAACACACTCTGGTCTTTTTCCAGTAATGTGACATGGAACAGCCTGGCGATCCCTGATACACACTGCTCTCCGAACGGGGAGGGTTATCAGTGTCCAATGGGGTTTAAGTGTGTGGATCTGGAAGACTTGGGACTCAGCAGACAGGAACTCGGATACAGTGGCTTCAATGAGCTTGGTGAGTCATTGTGATGCTTCACATTTGTCCATCTGCAATGATAAAATGATGTCTGTAATTTGGTTTATTTTCTGTGAATTTTTATTATTAGTTTTTCTTTATATCTCTCTAGTTTGCACCTGGAAATTTCTTCTGCTGTTGCTAAAAATCTAATATTGTGACTATAAATATGAATTATGAATATCATTGAATTTTTTCCTTAAAGCCAGATTGGACACCTCTGGCATACACTAAAAGCATATTCCCTGGCCTGTTAGGAAATTTGAATTCGCTTGGTTTAGTTTTAGTTGTCTGTGGAAAATTGTACCATCTCTGCCCTTTTGTAATTATTTACGGTGATTAAGAGCAATTATGTCCATTTTTGACTAAGTGTGATTAATTGTAGCATTGTTGGCTGAAGCATTTTCAGTTGATCTATGCATAGCGTGCAAGCAAACATAAACAGATAAATGCCCTCTGTCGCTGCATTTAGGAAATGTAATATTTTCAGCAAAGCTTATATTTCAAAGCATTGTGAAGGCAGCTTCACAAATAGACCAGTTTATTTAAGCACCTTGATCTGTACGAAGCAGCATGCCACATTTTTATCGCTCCCATTTGAGATAAATCCACTAGAAAGGTACACAAAGCTACTAATCTCCAAATAGCCATGAAGGGAGGCTTTTCCTTAAAAAAACAGTTGTGGCTTTGAAACGTTGACTTACAGAACATAGAGATCTGTGAAAGGGCCCTTCTTCGTTCTCTTTATAGAGTTCAGTACACAGATAAGTCATGTGTAAGTCAACCAGAACTGCTCCTGCATCAGTGATCTGTCGTCCATTCATCCGTGTTCACATTGCGGTTTGCAGCCTCAACAATGCCTTTTTTGGGCTTCTAAGATTCATGGATGCAGAAACATAAAGTATGATTGGGAAAAAGTCCAATGTCAGGGTTAATATTTTTTCTTTTTCTGCTGATCCAGTTGGACTGCCAACATTTTCACTGACCCCACCACAAAATTAAGTCCCATGTTTGTTTGTTTTTATGTTAATTATTCAACTGCAGCTATTTTATTTACATTAAATCTCACATTTGTGTTGGTTTTATTCGATTAAATTAATTTAAAACTGTATTAACTGAGTATTAGGAATATAGTCAAATCTTTTGGAACATCAGTGTTCAAGGATTGCTGAGCTATTGTCTTTTTTTCTTACAAAAAATTAAGTCTTAGTATTCTCTCTTAGGCCGTTCAGGATGAAATGGGAATAGAGTTTCTTTTTCCCTTTTGCTAGGCATCTCTGGACACAGTGATTTATCCCTAAGTGATTTTTAATGGAAGTCCTTAGTTTGCCAAGTGCATTTCCCTCTAATTCATCCAGGGAAAGACTCTGTTACTGTTTATACTGAAGTATGTGCTTTATCTAATGTGAATTACATATCGATTGAACACAGTTTTGAGACAAAGCCAACTGAATAGTTTACAGTACTTCATTAATATAGGTGCCTGTAAAGGATATTTTGTATGGTCGGTGAAGCTAACCTTTACAGGGCTCTGCCAGTGTCCTTGGCCCATTCTGCCCCTGGACCTGGTGGGAAATGGCAGGAAGCAGAACTGAGTGGCATGCTTCCTGCTGGCCTTTGGCAGCCATATCGCAGCACGGCATCATGGGTCACCGTGAGTGCAGAGATAACATCATTGAGGGCTTGGAACTAGAGAGAATCTCAAACACTGTTTGTAAAAGGGGTAAAAGTTGTGTAAGAACAGTGTTGTATACTAGTATCTATTAATATTTTGAATTAAATTTTAGTTGTGCAGTATATTTATATAATGTATATTTAAATTTTGGTTTTAGTGATTTTATTATGTGATAGTAACCATAATGATGGTCATCCCTATTCATTTTTTTAATGTATGGAAAAGATAATGAAATACTCAGCTAAACATCTCTTTTGTATGACACAGGGTTTGGGACAGTGTGAGGATGGCTAAATAACAGAATTAATACTGTAAATAGCAACAGACTATTCATTTAAGTTCCTTGAGGATTTGTCCTCGTTCCTCTCATCTTTTATGAAGAAATCACACTTGTATGATTAAAAAGACATAATACAACATAGCCATGAAAGCAATCTGTCCTTGATTGCATATAGTTCTTCATTTAGCCTAGTTCCTTTCATACACGGATACGTTTACACTCCAGCACAACATGGAATCAAAGATTAATTCAGAAGTGAGGATAACCATCTCATTCAGTTGTTTGGAGAGAGAACCACATAGCTGGGTAATAGGAAGCACCTGACAAGGACCACTAATGCCAAGACTGTGTTTATGTCTGAATTTTTGTGTCTCAGTGCCCAGTCAGACCACTCTGGGGGCACAAGAACATCTCAGACATGGGTTTCTCCCCCTCCTCTGTCCTCTTGCGTCCCCGTCTTGACCCTTCTTGTCATCTCCTCTTGCAGGCACCAGTATATTCACCGTATATGAGGCTGCGTCTCAGGAGGGATGGGTCTTCATCATGTATCGAGCCATCGACAGCTTCCCACGTTGGCGCTCGTATTTCTACTTCATCACGCTCATCTTCTTCCTTGCCTGGCTGGTCAAGGTGGAAAAATCCTTTTCTTATCACACCAGCGATCTGCAAAAACTTAGTCATAATCTGCCCATGGGTCCTTCTTCATTTCTAGATATAGAAAAGTGAGGGTTATTCTAGGAGTCTAATATATTGTGTTATATTATACTTTGGGTGTTAAAATGTTTTAATTTAGTGCAGTTATTGTGAGCATACATGACCAGTGAGAAGACTGGGGTTAGTAAGCTTAATAAAGGTTTTTGAAATACGTAACATTGGCTCACCAAAGATGCATTTATTTGATCAAAAATACAGTAAAAACAGAAATATTACCATATTGACCCGAATATAAGACGATGTTTTTTTCTTGGAACTACATCTGAAAAAACGCGGTCGTCTTATATTCGGGGTCTAGACTTTGACATGTCAGTAATACACCCACAACAATAGGTGGCGCCAAAAACGCATAAAACGAGTGTGCCATGAAATATGTAATGTGTGTGTTGTAAAGATAACGAGTAAAAACAAAAGAAAAAGAATAGCTTACAGCGGCACGAGTCGTGACTGTCATGTTAGTCTGATGGGACCAAACTTCCTCTGTAAGTGATTGTAAAACATAAGACAGTACCCAGATTTGAAGACTACAATAAGATTACACTTCTGCTGATAATAAAATGTTGGTAGGCTACTATGAGATGAATTGGCTAAATGTTATATAATTCAGATGGGCTACCTGTTATTTCAGTGTCATTGTTGGTACATTTGACCAGTATTTACCATACTTTCAAAACAAAAATTAAAATAGGAAAAATATGCAATTTGAAAATGTGTTTTACAGAGAAAAACAAAAACCAAAAAAACAAGATTTGGTTTTCAAAAAGCCTTTTTATAAAAGGTACATCTGGAAAAAAGGGGGTCGTCTTATAATCAGGGTCGTCTTATATTCGGGGCAAAATGGTATTACATTTTAAAATATCTGTTTTTATATTATTTTCATATATTTTAAAATATTTATTTCTATGATGGCAAAGCTGAATTTTCAGAAGTCATTAGCCTTCAGAGTCACTTGAGCCTTCATTATAATATGCAGATTTGAAACATTTCTTCTTATTATAAATATTTAGAACAGTTGTGCTGCTTTTTTGTGATACATGTCTCTTTTCAGGATTCTTTGATGTATAGAAAGTTTGTACATTTTATTTGTTTTAAATGTTTTTGCTATGACTTTTTATCAATGTAATAATCATCCTTGCTCAATAGGTATTAATTAAATAAAAAAAAACGACTTTTGAAAGGTAATGTGGACCTCAGAGGAGAAAAAAATATGACTTGACCCCATTTAGTTCATATTGTTAAGGAATGTACATGGTTCATGGTTCAATGCACGTTAAGCTCTGCTGGAAGAATCTATGGCTATCGATTACCATCAGGAAATCAGTTTCTAACAAACAGAATTAAATCTCATTAAATATTGAAGATGACAGTGTTACATATGATATATTACATGTATTTTTATCATTAACACAGATCTGTTTTCACACATTTCACTTATATGCCAGACAACAAGAACAAGCATTCAATAGTATCATCATTTCTGGGCATTCATTAACTTTTTGTGATTTCTTTTGCTTGTGTTCCCAGAACGTGTTTATCGCTGTGATTATAGAAACGTTTGCTGAGATTAGAGTGCAGTTCCAGCAGATGTGGGGATCCCGGAGCAGCACCACATCAACAGCTACTACACAGGTAAACTAAACACACTTGCGCACATGTGCACAAAAAGCAGCCTTTGGTCTATGACTCATTTCCCATGTTTGATAATCTCTTTGATCAATATGTATGGGCAGATGTAATTAAACCAACTAAAGCAAAAATATCAAAACCTTCAATATCAGCATTTATGACTATTAAGCACAGACCAATACACACCAACGCAGACATCTGAAGGAATTCTTCCCGTAATTCTCTGGAGGCTTTGAGTCTGGCTTCCCTGGCCTTCAGCAGGCAGGATACACCCGACAGCAAGCTGTTTTTTTAAATAAATTTGGCTGCTTGTCAGGTGGGGGCCCCGAACGGCACAGAGAGATCTGATTGGGCGGCTGGCAGACTCAGGGGTGAGTCATAGAGGAACGTTGCTGAAAGTGCAACAGACCGAAAGAGAGGAAAAGACAGAGTGTGTATATGTGTGTGTGTGTTTGAAGTTCTGTCATTCAGCCTAAATTTGATGTGACTGATCAACTGAAAGGATAGAGAGAATCAATTAACCCTAAATGCACTTGCTTTCCTGCCTGCAATCCTCTCCCGTGGGGAAACCTGTCCTGTTGATTTTATACAACCATCGCCTACCTAATGTTTGGTGAGAAATTCACACTAACCAAGCTAATGGTGCAAATGCACAGAAAATCTGGAGCGGGGGCGTGGTGTGAAAAGTTGTGTGTGTAATTGTGTGAACTGAGGCATAGTGTCTCCCTCACTGCGCCAGTCACAGTGCCAGAGCCAGTCCTGGAGCAGAGCCTTGGAGGTTGGCATGAGTGGAGCTGGCAACACTTTTGGCAGCACAGGAGTGACCTGACCACCATTATTCAAGTCTTATGGCTGTAGAAGTGCCCTCTGGGAAAAAGAAGGGCTATAGCACACAACATTTATTCCAGCACTGCTTTAATGGGGTGAATCTTGTGAAGAAATATCTGATGCATATGATCTCAAAATAAAACCAACAAAAAACAAATCATGAAGAAAACGAAAGGATCCCTGAATTTGTCAGGATTTGTAAATACTATATAATGAAATCCATAATTTCATATACATATGTATTTTATGTTTTTATTTTATTTATATTATATTATATTATATATATAAAAAAAAACAGTTTTATATACTCTGCCATTCAAAAGTTTATATATTGAGCCTCAAAAAGTCAGCAAGATTTTTTTGATGTTTTGTGAAAGATGCTTACCAAGGCTACATTTATTTATTTGATCAAGAATAGAGTAAAAAAATAATATTGTGAACTATGCATATTTTTGAGTTTGTTTTCTATTTTAATATATTTTAAAATTACAATTATTTCTGTGATGGCAAAGCTAAATTTTCAGCAGTGATTACTCCGGTCTTCAGTTTCACAGGTTCCATCAGAAATTACTCTAATATGCTGATTTGGTGCTAAAGAATATATATATATATATATATATATATATATATATATATATATATATATTTTTTTTTTTTTTTTTTTTTTTTTTTAACAACGTAAAAGTCTTTTTTTTTATCAAAATCAAATACACATAAGTACATACATAATAAATAATTATTAATAAAAATAAAAAGTGTCCGATATTAAAATTAGTGCGACACACTTTGCAAAAGGCGTGGGTGTTGTTTACATGGCTTCGAGACAAGAAATTTAATTTTTCCGTCCAGCTGTTGTTAAATTTACACAAATATTTTTCTTCTTCGCCGGAGCACCACCTGACTCTTCTCCTTCCATTTCTACCACTGATGATAGATTCAACTTCCCGCGTCTACTATTTACGTAGAAATCTACAGCGCAACTGGGTTGTAGGTTGCCAGGTTGAGGTCACAAATGGTTTGAAATTTGTGTATTGTGTCGTTTGTTTGAGGTGATGCGTTGAGTGACGCATTTCATACAAGATCTGGCAACGTTGGAATAAAATACGGATGTGATTATTCATATAACTAGATTTGGGCCATACAAATTACGGGAGTTTCCCAGGAAAAATAACAAAACAGGAGGGGGGCAGGAGATGGGTGTGAAATACGGGAAACTCCCAGGAAAAATTGGAGTGTTGACAGGTGTGGCGCATGGTGCATAAAAGTCACTATAATGCTCTGCTGATTCCATAGCTCCAACCTTCCACTGCCATTAAAATCAGCACAAAACTGTGTGGCTGGAGCTTCATGGAAGCAGCTGTATGTAAGCCTCACATCACCAAGTGCAATGCCAAGTGTCAGATGGAGTGATGTAAAGCACACCTCCACTGGACTCTGGAGCAGTGGAAACACTTTCTGTGGAGTGACGAACCACACTTCTTTGTTTGACAGTCTGGCGGGCGAGTCTGGGTTTGGCAGAGGCTAGGAGAATGTTATATATATATATATATGTGTGTGTATATATATAAAATATATTAGTAAAAAAAAGGAATAAGAAATTATAATGGCTATATGGCCACGAATTCTTAAACTGGAAAACAGTTCAATTGCAAATCTACAGTAAAGCTTTGCAAAAGCAATAAGACAAATCTCATTCTGAGGACACAAAGTTGAATTGTCTTCAGTAGCATACAGTTTTCCAAGCCCATTGCCATTTATGAAACTTTGAATCGATTCCTTATCTGTTATGTCTGCAGCGAAAACAGTATAATGTATTTTTTTGCTCTTGGTCTAGGTAAGGCTATTCTAAGGTGCTGACACTTCACAGGGAGAAATGTGTGAAAGTTAATTTGCACTGTCTTTGTCTACCCATTTCTGTATTAAAAAAAGAGTTTTGACAAAAATTTTACATTGGTACTGACATAACTTTTTACACTTACTGTATCTCTGGGTTAACATTAATTTAAAATGTCGGAAGTTTTAAAAAATGTTAACTGTTGTTCTATAGTAAAGAAGTTATATAATGTTTGTAGTCAATTTAGGACTTGCGTTTATTAGAGCAGGCTGCAATGTTATTGACCCCATGAATTTGCAAATACAGTAAGAGCAATAACCCAGGGTTTATAAATCTAAACTGTGAAATGTCGAACCCTGACTACCCAGGATTAAAAATGACTCTGAGTTGACAAATTCAAGTGTGAAAAGCCCAATAAGGCTCTTCGAATTT
Source organism: Acrossocheilus fasciatus (assembly GCA_036784905.1). Classification (NCBI taxonomy): domain Eukaryota; kingdom Metazoa; phylum Chordata; class Actinopteri; order Cypriniformes; family Cyprinidae; genus Acrossocheilus; species Acrossocheilus fasciatus. The sequence goes on along the minus strand of CM071946.1, from coordinate 23,847,733 downwards.
GCCCATAGAACTATAGACAGTGCTGTGACCTTGAAAACAAAATAGCCTTTCTGTGTCTTAATTTTAATTACGTTGAAATATCTTATTGAAGAAAAATCTCTTAGGGTACACAAAACCTTGGTTTATTGAGTGTTAGACAATACGACTTGGAATGATGCCTTTAATCTGAAAGAAGTAAAAAGAAAATAAGGTTCTCCTGGGGCCTGATGATACTCTTTGGCAAGATTTGCACCATCCCTTTTGTGACTGTCTTATAAAAAATAATATAATTCAATAAGGCCCCTTAAGAAGATTACCACATGAATGGCAAAGTTATAATTACAAGACTATGAGGGGAAACTTTTAAAATATCTATTTATGTAGGTAACCTTTTTAATCTGTCAGAGCTGAAGGGGCATTGTGAGCTTAATGACTGTCATTTCTCATGGGTTTAATTGGTTATCTATTCTTCTGAACTGATAAAAGACAGACATAAGTGGAACAGCAGCAGTGCACATTAGGAACAGCCATAAGCACACTTTCACTTCTGTGTGGAGGGGTGGAGATACGAACAATGGGAGGGGGGGCACAAAATGCAGTCTGAAGCTTGATGTATGTTAGGAAAACACATGGCAACATGTGGAACATAGACGTGCATGTCATGTAACTCATCCCACACCTTTTTTGCTGTAGCCATGAATAATGCATCAAATTATGTGGTTTGTTGAGGAGAGTTGGGCTATTAGTTTTCTAAACAATCAGTTTTATTTAGATTTTCACTTGGTGGACAATAACAAGGCGTCAAGTACAGAGCCGTCTGTCAGTTCTGGACTGTGTACATATGGATATGGGTAGCCTCTGTTGTTTGCCAGATTCAAGGTGCCTGCTGTAACATCCCTCCCTCCTCTAGTCCCTGCTGTCTCCGCTGCTGTCTCCTCGTATCTGTCATGGTGAAGTCATGGTGCATTTAGATTCTGAAATGTGAATAGATGCTCGGTGGATCATGAAGCCAATTTCTTGTGACCTTGCCTGTGTTTATAAAATGGTTATGAAGTTGGTGGAGAATTCCATTGAATATCATGTAATTGGCAGTTGTTTATAAGATTGTCAATTGTCCTTGATGCCAACAAGTCCCCCCCCCCAACTTATTTGTTATCAAATATTCATTTGTGTGTGTGTAGTAACTGACCAAAACGCCAATCATTCACAGTTGTTAACAATTTGCCCTCTCTTTCTCCTTTCTTTTCCTCTCTTTCCGTCTCTCCTCCTGGTGACAGATGTTTCACGAGGACGCGTCTGGAGGATGGCAGCTCGTGGCGGTGGACGTGAATAAACCACATGGCCGGGCGCCTGCTTGCCTCCAGGTACCAGACATGCGATTTAATAGCACTGACGCCCCCGACCGTCAGCACACCCTCAGTATTGCCTGACTGCCACATCTAATGCCACACTGCTGTGTGGGAGTGCAAGAAATGTGCTGCAGGCGGCCTGAATGCAATAGCCACATTTAGATTTCGCTCAGACTAGCTGGTATGATTTTGACAGAGTATGAATTGACTGTGGAATGAACACAGCAAAGTTTGCCTTGCCCCCTTTTGTGAGCCCAATTTAGCACATGCACAACACACAATCTTACATACCCACCTATTTGGATCATTCTTATGCTTAATATCTTTGCAGAATCATGATCATTTCTTGATGTTTTTTCCCTCGTATTTTACTTTTAATCAACATGAAATCAATACTGACCCCATTTACATTCCATTTACCATGTTCCTGGTCTTAGTCTGCATGATTTTCAATACATGGTATTGCAAATAAAAATAGATTTGCAAATTCCAAACTCAAATGGCTTATTATATTGAAATAATGTGCCAATGTCGTTTTTAAGCATTTTGACACTGATATTGCAAATAAATTATGAATTGGATTTGAATGGTCATAGAATAGAGTGGGCTTTTGATGGTTGATAATGCCATAATAACAGAAAGGACAGCATCTAGAGAGTCTAATGGCACTTAAACCAGCCCTGAATTTAGATCTGCCTACACACACACACAGAGAGAGAGAGAGAGAGAGAGAGAGAGAGAGATCATCAGTGAAAATAGGTACTCAGCAGAGTCACATAAAAGTTAATATTCAAAAATACAATTTAATGCATCACATTTGGGTTAAGATTCGACAGTATAATTCTGGTGAAAAGCTTGTGTTTTGTTCTAACATGTCTTTTCAACTGTAGAGCAGAGAGCATTTGAAAATATTCAGTGCAAGTAAAAAAGACCAAAGACTGGCATTTAATGACATTTCTGGGGCCAGGTTTCTGTGAGGTGAACCCATCAGGTAAAGGAAAGCTTTTGTATTTCCTCAGAGAGGGGCAAAGGTTACAGGGGGTTGGATGGGGTGAGCAAGAGAGAGAACACAGCGAGTGGGTGGAGGTGTAGTTCATCATAGACTTCAATCACAATGGCTTTCAGCACAATGCAATGGTCTGTGAACTATTATTGAAGAGTCATGCCACAAATGGCAGACAAATGAACACTAACCTGGGCAGAAATGAAAAGAAACTCATTTTTCCCCCTTTCTTCTTTTTTTTGAAATCATGTTGTAAAAAAATAAAAAAGGTTGGTCTGTGTTTATACATCCAAAAAACACATGGAATGATAACATAGTTAAAGAAAGCAAATATATACATATTGCCAGCACCTGTGACATGAAAAACACAGAATAGTTTAATTTTTGTACAAAAAGCCAAAAAGCCAATAAAAATAATAATTTCTGCAGCAGATATACTGTATGTCAGTTTCAGCTGTCAGTATGCATAATTAGTCATAATGTCATAATTCAGCAGTATAGACTAATGTTTGTATGTTTCTAGTGTTGGCAGGCTCTAGCTTGTTTTTTTCCCCCTCATATTTAAACTGGAAGCAATGGCTATTCTGTATTTGGTTGTTTCATTATATGGTTAAGGTTAATGAGGTCTGCTTGATCTCTTTTCCAAAGGCCACCTTGGAGTTAATTAGGCCTCTGCATTTTCTTATGTTATAATTGCACTACAGCTATTCTCATGGATTCTTTAAGTTCTTCAAGTGAAATATTTCTTGTCTCGAGTTTTGCACTTGTTCATAGTGAAAACGTTTTTTTTTTTTTTTAAATAAGTTTCAATTCAGACTCTAGATATTAATGTCTCAAACATAATACATGTTTCAGTGCAGTTTAAATCCTGACCTTTACAGTAGGGGATTTGCAATTTTACTTTAATAGCAGAAAGATCAGTTGAGTCTACATATTACTTTACAGATTTTTTTTTTTTCAGACTGTGACAATAGTCCTTTTTTTTTTGTTTTGTTATACTTGGAGATCAGAACATAGTAAATGTATGATAATGTGTTGTTGCATGTTGCTTGTAATGTTAATTTCTGGCTAAGACAAAAACTAATACAGAAGGGATGTATCTCTAGACATGGTATCATGTTGTGTCTAGTCAAAACAGTGTCTATTTGTCTTTTTAATGCTATACAATTGGTTATTGTGTTAGATATCAAATATTTAAAGAATCAGTTTTTTCATTAAATGGGTCAAAACAATTGAATCAAAATATCTTCTTACACAGAAAGAAAGAGTCAAAGAGGTTTGGAATAACATGAGAGTGAGCAAATGATAACAGATTTCACAGTAAAATGATATATTCTGATAGCCACATTAACATCTTGGACTAAACTTACAGTAGATTGAGTTTAACACAGATGGTTAGTCATTTAGAGTTACAATACAGTTCAATGAAGACCAGTTCCTTGATCATGCAGTATCTTTCCCACTCTGCAACTCTGTGATGAAATCTTCGGACTTCATGATTGATAACCCTTTTAATCAAAAGGTGCCGCCCATAGAGGAAACACCTTGGCTTCTGCAGTCACCCGTTACGCACCCACACTAAGGTTATTTATTTATATAGAGGAAACCCTCCATTACCCCACCTCTGACCTTGCAACACTCATTTCTCCCAAGGGACCTATTTCTCCCAGCCATAAGCATTCCTAATCAACAACCGCAGCCGTAATGCTCAGAACCCAGCCCGTCTGCATCCCTAACCCGGTCTTGAACAGTGGCTGGAGAATTCTGGAGGACAGTCAGCTTTAATTAAGCAGCAGGTCCCAGACAGAGCATGAATCACCTCACTGCAGTAATAACTTCGATAAGCAGTGGGATTTGAGCACTGCTGGTCTCCCATCAGCTATTTTTGTTCCTATTTTCTAATTAAACAATGGCGCAAAAGTGTCAGGGTATGCCTATGGAGTTCACAAAAAAAAATGCTTTTGTAACGCTCAGTTTGCTGATGACTTAAATACGTTGTGTTCTGTTGGATGCTTCATTGGTCTTTGCTGATAGTTGTTGACAGACAGATAAACTCTCAAACAGTTTTTCCCGCTTTTTAAGATTTTTTTTATTTTTATTTTTAAATAAGCTGCATCTACTTAATCTTTCTGTTCTTTGTTCTTCAATATTTAGGGCCAGTTTTACTAAACAGGGCAAATTAGCGTGAGGGTGCAATTCCAAAACAGCGCTGATGGGCATGGATATTTCTGCGGGTGATTTACTAACAATGCGCAAATTAAAGAACACAGATGCAGCATCTCATTTACATATCGACCAACGCAATATACCAAGTGGAGCTCAAATTACCGTAGTCGCAAATAAAGAATAAAGAAATAAAGAAGCCACTGTACATTGAAAAGAACCGGTGAAAAGAAGTTTTGACCCCTTGTTGATTGTTCCAAGTCGTCTTTTATTTCCTGAAGCAAATTAAAAATATCATGGCTTAGCAAACGATATGTTCGGATAATGTGTTCTTCTGGCATTCAAAATAAATTAATATGTGTGGAAAAAAATCCTCTCCCTTCGACCATGCGCTCTCTGTTCTCAGCGGTGCCTCCTCCTTTTCAAGCCATTTCAAGCGCAAAAATAGTTTAAGACATGCTTTGTTTGGGGCGTTAAATAATGGCGCAAATGCCAGTAATTTGACGAGTGCAAACGTTAGTAAAACACGTTGCGTGATTCATTTGAATACTCTCTTCCCAGAACTTTTGTGTCTGAAAGGGAAACTCCTAAAATGCATATTCAATAAGGTCAGGCACAAAAATAACTGCGCTAATTCGTCACTGTGCGTCTTTAGTAAAACCTGACAGTACAATTTTAATGCCAAAAGATGGTCTGCACTGGCACAAGCTGTTAGTAAAACTGGCCTCTAATTAGAGTACTTAATTAGAGTACTTAGAGCTGGACTTTTCCCTTTAAATTCAGTTTAGCTTAAAGGGACAGTTCACTCAAAAAAATAATTTCTGTTAAAATTTACTCATTTTCCATTGTTCAGAACCTGCATGATTTGTTTCTTCTTTAAAACACAAAAGGAGATGTTTAACAGAATGTTTATGCTGCTCGTTTTCATACCAAGAACATGTATGGTAAAAAACAGCACACAAGGCATTTTCACCAATTATATGCTATTTTTGTGTGTACAAGTTATTTTCCAAGCAGTGAAATTAAGGCAGCGGCTATTTTCACAAAGTGTAAATAGCGATAGAGGCTATTTACACTAAGTGCAAATAGCATATTTTCTTAGCGATAGATGTTATTTACACTAAGTGTAAATAGACACTCCGTGAAATTAAATGGGGACTAAAGCTTTCAAGCTTTATAAAGGTGAATTAACCAATTCTTTGTAAAGATAAAACAACCAAACAATCAAATAAACACGATTTGCTCATAAATTCATTGTAAATTTGTTTGCTACCTTTCTCCTGAACAGTTAAGCCTAGGGCGGATGTCAAGATTTCAGTGAATAACTAAAATTTAAATTCTAATGCTTTTATGCTTTAGCATTCTTTTTAAGCTTGAAAGCAACAGTCTCCATTTAATGGCATGTCAAAGAGCAATCAGCACATATTTCAAATTTTCTTATGTGTTCCACAGACACACACACACACAAAAAAAAATCATATGAATTTAGAATGACATGGGTGAGTAAAAGATAACGGTTTTGGGGGAGCTGTTCCTTTAAGAATGAGTAAATGTTTGGTCAAATGCCACTGACGTGCACTGAATGATAAAGAAATGTTCTTCCCTTTGAGTTGTTGCTGACTTTGATTCTGGCACAGAACTGATGAAGCATGACAGGCACCTTACTGTAAAGAACACTAATTGTGTGTCAGCTGACAGGTGTAAAGCCTGAAGTTTCAAACATACGAGGAGGAGCAGTAACAAGATGCTCTGAATGTCTTTTTGGAGGAAGATTTGGAGCATACAAATTGGGCTGAAATGTAATGAAATAGAGAGAGAGGTGCATCCCGCCCTCACAAAGGTTGCTATTTAATTGATTGCGACAGCTTTGCTAGGTATTCATGTGGCACCAGCAACATCAGAAGAAGTAGGCCACCACACCTTGAGTGCATTGACAGTGCTGTTTTTATGTTCTCCATACAAGAGGAATAGGCGTCACATCACAGACGATTCTTGAAGTAGACGATGGATGAATTGCATAAGCAAGCTCTCAAACCCTGCAATAAAACATGCCTTTCAGAAAGCAGGAACATTTTTTGGGTGAAGTCAAGGGCCCTGAAAAAATGGACTCACCTGTTAGTCCCCCTTCAGCCGAAACACCCTAGGGAAAACCAACATTGAGAAGCTGAAAATGTCAAACTGCTTTGTCATGTCCCGTATTAGTCATAGAGGCTGCTCGCTGAATTCTGAGCTGTGATCCCAGACCAGAGCAGCAGACAGACCAGACTGCCACTGTCCTTCTCTCATCTTTCTCCCTCGAGATATACCGTAAGACACTAGCTGCATTTCCTGGAGCTCTACAAGTCCTTTATGCATTAATAGTAATATATACACTACAATTTGGGCTGAGAACTTAAAAAAAATAACAGTAATAAATTCTTTTTGCATAGATACAAAATACTTTCATTTAAAATAAAACACATTATTTTGAACTTTCTATTCAAATAATCTGAAGAAAAAAAAAACGTATCACAGTTTCCACAAGAAGGTTAAGCAGCAAAACAATTTTCAACATTGATAATGATTTTAAAAAAATGTTTCTTGTACACCAAATCAGCATATTAGAATGATTTCTGAAGGATCATGTGACACTGATGACTATGAAAATTAGGGATGCACCGATATGAAAATTTTGGCCCATATCGATAATTCTATATAAATGAAAGCCGATAACTGATATGTTGAGAGTCAAAAAATTACAAAAATTACTTAAAAAATTACTGATTACAAAAAAAAGCGTCAACATTAAATGCCATTAAACACTTACAAATAAATAAAACACTGCTTAAATAATGCAAACAAGTCACTGGACAACATTACTTAACGTTACATGTAAAACAAAAAAAAAAAATCATGTGCCGTGGATAAATTACACGGAATAGCCTCCGCACGACAATTAACTCATTTTAATTAAACCATATTGTTGATGAATATAATAAGATAAAAATAAAAGTGGTGGTTATTATTATTATTAATATATCAATGATTTTGAAAAAGTATCTTAAATTAATACCACTGTTTCAAATAGCAGCATGCAGTTTTAGCTTTTAGCTTTTATTATAATAGTGTTCTCATTATGATATTATATGATAGTCCCAATCATTGTTATTAATGTTGTGCATTGCTGTTCGAGCCGCACTGGTAAACTGATGCGCTTTGCTGGCAGCTTATTTAACTCAAGGAAATGAATCATATATGAGATTAATCAGCTATTTATACAACATTAACATAATATTACAACTTATATATATAAAAAGACGCAAATGCACTCAAACTAAGTTATGTGCTAACCAGAATGTGTAACTTCTGTTGTGGATGCGCTCTCCCCGCAACAACACACTGAAACACGACAAATTAGACTAAAGAATTCACAACGTTTTATAATATGTTCTCATTATAATATATGATAGTTCCAATCATATAGGCCTAGTTATTAATGTTGTGTGCTGCTGTTTGAGCTGCATGTGCTGAGCTAAAGATGATCACAGCAGCGATCTATTAACGCTGTATTAACTTAAGCGAATTCTATAGGCTTATGAGGTAAATCAGATATATATGCATAAAATAAACACAATATTACAACCTACAATTGCACAAAAGGCTGCAAATGCACAAGCGAACTTAACTGTGCTAGTCATGAATGTGTAGATCTGTTGTGGATGTGCTCTTCCTGTAACAACGCGCTAAAACATGGGCGCACAAAGATTCCATTAATTATTTAACAGTAATGTTCTCATTATAATATGACAGACTTGCCCTGCACATGTTGCACTTCACTGTATTTTCCTTTTTGAAGTAATTCCAATAATATTTCAAGCAATTAAAAACCATCATGGCTAACAGTGTGCATCTGAGGTGCCTCTGCAGGAAATAATGCATTATTTATCGGCTTTAATATGTCGGCCAAATTTTCTTATCGGTTCGATAACGATAACAGAAAAATTAACATTTATCGGCCGATACCGATATGGTGGCCGATATATCGAGCATCTCTAGTGAAAATTCAGCTTTGCCATTACAGAAATACATTACATTTTATAATACTGCAGAATTTTTTTTTTAATAATATTTCACAATATTACTGTTAACTGTATTTGTGATCAAATAAATGCAGCCTTGGTGAGCAAATAGAGACATGGTTCAAAAACATTTAAAACATCTTACTGACCCCTCACAGTCAAAGAAGACTGCAAAGACTGAAAGTGAAGTAATACAGAGGGGATTTTTATGAGTAAATATTTAATTAAAAAATTGTGACAACTACAGAGCATATCATCTTTTGTGGACTTACTTGTTGGGCTTCAACTTGACTAGTTGTTGAGAAAACTATGCCATGTGGGGACTTACTAGTGTTCAAGTCATTTACTTTTTTAGATTACTTTACTGCAATCCAAACAGAGCCCTAGCAGGGTTAGGGATGGTTTAATTGCCAATTACAAAAACCGTTACATTCTATTTACAACATACACAAGTCTAAGGAACTGCAGTCGATATGTCTCTCTTGGCAGATGGACAGCCTCTGGACACAAAGAAGAAGAGAAAATCTGTTCTCAGATAATCTCTTCTTGTATGCCCTTTTTGCCATTGTCTTTCCAAAGGCAAGCTTTATTTTGAAGGTTGTATGTGGTGTGGGGCCGCATTGTTCCACATGTGGCTCAGTCTGGCTGTCAAACCCTGAGGGAGAATGACTCTTTTTATGTCTCTGCCTACGAAACCTGCCATAGAATCTCTGTCTTTCACCTCTCTACTTAATAAACCATTTTCTATTTACTTGCTTCTTGCTGTCTTTAGGTTTCAGCAAGTGACTAATGTTAAAAAAGTGGTCTGTAAGGAAGGCAGGACCTCCCCTAAATGCTTTAGCTGTATGTAAAGTAATAAAATAATATTCAATTTGACTTTTATTAGATAGATATATCAGTACAGACAAATTAAGCAAAAGCAAGAGCTTGATGCTGTTGTAGACTGGTTTACCTCCTTCTCTCTCTCTATTAAAGAGGAGTTTAATCGCTTTTATATAATTGTTATTGACTGTTTTGGCTGTTCCAAAAGATGTGGGATTCTTTCTGTTGGTCTTCCAAAAGGTCCTTCCTCTGTTCTCGTTTTCTCTCTCCTCTTCCTCTGTTTTTTCTGTTTTTTCTTTTTTTCTTTTTTTTTTCATTTCCTCTCTCTCCAGCTCGTTTGAGATTTTCCACCCACCCACAAGCTGTGTTCATGTATTTGGACAGTTGAGTGTACATGTTGCATTTTATCTGCATCTCTTTGGTGTGTCTTCTCATTGTTTTATAACACATAAATGCACCCAAGCTGTGAGCGCTTATACAAGTTAGACCATGCCATCCACTGTGTCAAGACACTGCAATGAACTAGATATTGGCCCTCTGTTATTGGTCATGTTAGGTAGTTCCTCTGTGCTGGTGAATTAGAGTTAAAGGTAGAGTGTGTATCTTTTGTGCCACTAGGGGCACCAAGCAGAATTGTTCAAATAGAAATATTGCTTCCAAACAGGTTTCCCAAACACTCCATCCTGTCCCCTGTCTGCCTGTATTCACATTATTTTGAAGCATTGCAAATTATGTAAAAGGGTCAGAAGTACCATATATTTAAAGTTCATTGCAGACTGTTTAAATGTATGCAAATATATAAGTTCTTTCAGAGTGTAATGAGACTATACACTTCATTACATCATGCGCAATGCTTTATGGGAGTGGGTGATCACTGTTGAGCTCCGTTCCCCAGATTCCTGTTTCCATGGCAACAATTACTTCTCTGGTTGGTGGATCTCCTTTAGAATTGTGGGTATTGTGTTTTACCTGGAATTCCACAATAATGATAGTAATAATAAAAATAATAATACTATTTATTTAAGTTGGCTTGTAAACAACCATCATTACAAAAAATCTTGAAAATTTTTTTTGTGACAGTTTTTCAAATTTAAACCATAGAAAGAACTGTGGGTATAAAACAGTTATGGACCCATCTGATAATACAAATGTCACTTGCTTTAAATTAATACAGCCTGCAGCTCAATGCATATTTCACTCACCTTAAGGGACAGCCGTGGCCTAATGGACAGAGAGTTAGACTTACAACCCTTGAGCAAGGGGTGGTGAATGTCCAGCACTCTCTCCATCCTCAATACCACGACTGAGGTGAGACCCTTGAGCAAGGTACCGAACCCCCAATTGCTCCCTGGGCACTGTAGCATAAATGGCTGCCCACTGCTCTGGGTGTGTGCTCTTGGTATGTGTGTTTGTTCACTATTCTCTGCTGCATTTACTCAGCTACTCACTCAAAGTATGGGTCACCATACGTGGCCACAGACACATCACATCCTTTCCTTTCCTTTTTAATACAAAATTTCATTTGCTTTTATACTTTCATTCACTGTTAGTGATAGGATGATATAGGAAAATATAACTGTGATGACAATAATAGAAATGTACTGTTATTAATAATAGCAAAATTGTTTCTAATAAAATCATGCTTGGCTAGTATAGTATAAATAAATATTAAAAAACACATTCGCATTTTGTCAGTAATTTATTTTCATACCACTCCTGTTTGCTTGCTTTTTTGCTACCTTTATGGCTTTAATATGTTGTATTTTGTACTAAGAAACCTATGATATCAGCTTCAGCGACAGCTGTTTATCTAGAATACTGGCTTCCAGACACATGACCCAAAAGATTATGTTTTTCCTTCCCTCACTGGAAGAAACTTGGCAGAGTCAGGAGTGAGAAGAAATGGGCTTCTGGAGCCTTTTAATGGCAATTAATAAGATATATCTTAAAATAAAAAGTAAAAAAAGAAATAAAATTACAGTGCTCCAAATGTCATGTGGCAGGAACATTTCTTTATAATGCTGCTTGAGTTTAATGTTGTTTTTCAAGTCAAATCAAATACCTCCATTATAATCTATCGAATGTTGCAGCTAACTTTTAGAAGAAAAAATACCTGCCACAGTCTCAAGTGGAGACAGATTTCATGGGCAGCAGACAGGTGGCTCAGTCTGGGCTTAAATTAAGTTGTCTTTCCTGACTCATGTTCCTGGGTCTGTAATGGGCTTGAGATAGGTTCATTTGGCCTGCTGAGGGCTCAGGCAGTGAGGGTCCATTTAGTTGGCTCAGTCCTTACAGTGATTAAAAGGTTCCATTATACAAGAGTGGAGAATCAAGTGGAAAATAATGTTCTTCCAGCAGCTACACTCAGTATGAAGAAGCAGCCTACTTGTTCATAAGGGAGAATATACATCTAGAGACTTTAAAAGCAAGAGGAGATGTACTGTACCACATACATTTAAAAAATAATTAAATAAATTGCTCAGTATGGCAGCTCTAGGAATAGAGGTTGTTCATTTCAGATGACTGAAATGTATGCACAGTTAAAATATATATGCACAGTTGGCAAAAAAAGTTGTCTGCACTGACGTGCCTCAAAAGGACTTTGTTAGCATGTCGCTAAACTAACGGCAGCACTGTGTCTGATCTTTTCTTTCTGCAGCAACTGATGCGATCTTCAGTTTTCCACATGTTTATCCTCAGTATGGTGGCCGTTGACGTGATTGTAGCTGCTAGCAATTACCACAGGGGCGAGGACCATAAACTCACCAATGATGAGTTCTACCTAGCTGAGGTAAGACCTCTCAAAATCGATTCTTAGAAACCTGTTGATTTTTTTTAAAACTTATTTTCAATGTGTGCAGCAATTTCACAAGTGCACAATGAGCTTTTGCTGAAACACAATGAATATTAACAAGTGTTAAATATGATATATTACTGATTTAATTTGAGATGAGAAGTACATCTGTTGTTTAAAGGTATAGTTCACCCAAAAATGAAAATTCTGTTATTAATTACTTACCTTCGTGTTGTTCCAAACCCGTAAGACCTTCGTTCTTCTTCAAAGGTCAAAAAGCTTTCAGATTTAATAAAAAATATCTTAATTTGTGTTCTGAAGATGAAAAAAAATTCTTACGGGTTTTGAACAACATGTAGGTGAGTAATTAATGACAGAATTGTCATTTTTGGGTGAACTAACCCTTTAAGTCAAAATTCAAGTTTATTATCATTCCGCTATATTTGGGATAGAAATAATGTGCCAAAAAATCTAAATTATTTGATCCCCTGCTGATTTTGTAAGTTTGCCCACTGACAAAGAAATGTTCAGTCTATAATTTTAATGGTAGGTTTATTTGAACAGTGAGAGACAGAATAACAACAAAGAAAAAAATCCAGAAAAATGGATTTCAAATAAGTTATAAATTGATTTGCATTTTAATGAGTGAAATAAGTATTTGACCCCTTCTCAAAACATGACAGTACTTGGTGGCAAAACCCTTGTTTGCAATCACAGAGGTCAGACGTTTCTTGTAGTTGGCCACCAGGTTTGCACACATCTCAGGAAGGACTTTGTCCCACTCTTTGCAGATCCTCTCCAAGTCATTAAGGTTTTGAGGATGACGTTTGGTAACTCGAACCTTCAGCTCCCTCCACAATTCTATGGGATTAAGGTCTGGAGACTAGCTAGGCCACTCCAGGACCTTAATGTGCTTCTTCTTGAGCCACTCCTTTGTTGCCTTGGCCGTGGGTGACAGTTGCAAACTATTTGAACTTTGTGTCAGTTCATCATAAAAAGAATGAGGGATTTACTCTCGGGGATTTGCCATGTCGCGCCTCATCCAGCATAGACAGCATCACTGATAATGGGTTCTAAAGTATTTTGTCGCGTCGCACTGCTCGCGTCAGGTGTGGACACGGTGACAGCCTCGCAGATGCACGTGAACACTGAATTCTCTTCACTATTTGTGCCTGAAATGACACACACATGGAAAACTGTCAAAATGCGTGTCTCTGCAGGTATCCTTGTAAACACAGTTGCTTATGGCTTAGGTGAAAGTAAACAATTGATAAAGAAAATGGATGTGTAACAGTATATTGGTTCACAGCAGTTTAATGTTCCTAAGCCTTTCTGTGTCATGAATGTTAATCAAACACATAGAGAAAAATCACTTTTGTAGCTTTAACACAGATTTATTAGATTTAATTTACACAGTGAAGACTATGCAGTGTTATTTTACATTTGATTATACAACCAGTATAGGCTACCTGAATACTGTTATACTTACCGGAAAAATATAAATCACTGTTTATTTAATTTATATCTTTGTTCTATTATATTTATCTGTTTGTAATTTGTTTATTTTTCTATACTGATTTACTCACCTACAAAATCACCCCAATCATTGATTATTTTTTCTAAAAAGAGCTTTTCAAGTCATCTGGTGTTTTTTTTTTTCATATCGCAATGTATATCGCAGAAATACAAAATATCACAATGTGAGTTTTTTCCAATATTGTGCAAGCCCTATTTTGATGCGGTGCAGTTGTCCTGTCCCCTTAGCAGAAAAACAACCCCAAAGCATAATGTTTCCACCTCCATGTTTGACGGTGGAGATGGTGTTCTTGGGGTCCTAGGCAGCATTCCTCCTCCTCCAAGCACGGCGAGTTGAGTTGATGCCAAAGAGCTCGATTTTGGTCTCATCTGACCACAACACTTTCACCCAGTTCTTCTCTGAATCAAACTTCAGATGGGTCTGTATATGTGCTTTCTTGAGCAGGGGGACCTGCAGGATTTCAGTCTTTCACGGCGTAGTGTGTTACCAATTGTTTTCTTGGTGACTATGGTCCCAGCTGCCTTGAGATCATTGACAAGATCCTCCTGTGTAGTTCTGTGCTGATTCCTCACCAGGGACGTGCACAGGGGGGTTGCTCAGGTTGCCCGGGCAACTGCCCATATACCCTTCTCGACTCACATTGCCCTTCCGAGGTGGAAAAAAATAAATAAAAAAATCGTACAATGGATGCAGAATTTCACGTAAGCCTAGATAAAAAAAAAAAAAAAAAAAAAACGCAAAGCCTCATTCACTTCCATATTCGGGAAAGTGAAAGTCAGTAGGGGAAGGGCAAACTCTGTTTACGTGGCTGCAGCGCTGCACGCGACCGGCACCTGAGCTGAGCCTGCATGAGCGGCACTAGGAGATTGTCGCGGTTGTCGGGTGAGACGACTTAACGTTGTCGGAAAGGTATAACCATGGGAATAACGGCGTTATAAATAAACGGCGTTATTTTTTTTCAGTAACGAGTAATCAAACGAATTACTGTTTCCTCTGTTACAACGCCGTTACCGTTACTGACAATAAAATGTGGCGTTACTATATTATATTGTTAGAATTTAATTTTTCAGTTCATCTGAATGGATGCACAGTGTAGCTGTATTTGACGTGCCGTAAACTCTAGTGTGAAGCACGACTCACCGTCGCTTTCTCTCACAGACACGCACGCAAAGAAAGATACAGAGCGAGAGAGTCTTTCATAACATGCAGAATCGACGCGCTACATATAAACGATATTCTGTGTTGTATTTTCCTGTCAAAATAACGGAGTTCCTTTGGAATTCTTCAGCTTTTAAGAACGGTTTCTCTGGTAGTGGGCGGAACTAATGAGCAAAAGACAATCTCATTGGCTGGCGCTCACCTATTATCGTTTTGATTTCAGCAAATCAATTCGAGCGAACGCAGACAACGTGGTTAATATTCATGAACCCAGCAGCTCATTAGTCCTTAGTGCGTTTTATATTGATGACAAATATGCATTCATACTTGGTTATTCTAATTACTAAAGTTCTATCATCATATAATATTATATTATAATGCTTGACTGACTGATACTAAGTGTCAGTAGATACATAGTGTAGGTTAATGTACAATGTTTCATAATAATAATTTATTCTTTTTAGTGTCCATTTCATTAATTTAACATATTTAATATTGGGGGCATCCAAACTTATTTGACATTTGAACATTTTTTAAAAAGTAACGCAATAATTACTTTCCCTGGTAATTAGTTACTTTTATAATGATGTAACTCAATTACTAACTCAGTTACTATTTATGAGAAGTAACTAGTAACTATAACTAATTACTTTTTTAAAGTAACTGGGTATAACAAACGGAAATTTTGCATGTTTAGTATGTAAATTTGGAGAAACCTATCAGTGACTTGATAGGGTATTGTTAGGGATATTGATGTAGGGATTTTCATGACTCAAGTCAGGATTTTCTATGTTATTATTAGTAGTAGTTAAGGTAGTAGTTAAGGTGATTTAGTGCTGTATTTCAGTGTTTTACTACTTTGTGTATATATATTTTAATAAAGACCCTGTTATTCTCAGTCCTTCATATAGCCTGTGAGTTTTTTTTTTTTTTTTTTTTTTTTTTTTGGGGGGGGGAGGTGTTGCCCTTTTTTTAGGTCAGAGCAACTGCCCCTCAAAATTCCTGTGCACGTCCCTGTTCCTCACCATTCTCATGATCATTGAAACTCCACGAGGTGAGATCTTTCATGAAGCCCTCCCTTTCAGAGAGTGCTCCTAATCTCAGGTTGTTACCTGTATAAAGCCCGGTACACACCAAGCCGACGGTTGGCCGTCGGGCAGTTTTTGTTCGTCGGCCGACTGTTTTCTCAGTGTGTTCTGCGCCGTCAGCTGAAGTTGGTCCTCGTCGGCTTTTTTTCGGCCGATTCGACATGTTGAATCGGCGTCAGAGCTCGTCCGTCAGTCGGGCCATTTGATCATTCTGATTGGCTGTTCAGCTGGCGAACCAGTGCGCGAGAAAGGCACAGAACGGACGTGCTATTTGGCCGTCGGGTGTCGAGCGTCGGCTTGGTGTGTCAGGGCAACTTTGAACCCAGACGCTGCCGACGTGAGCCGACACCGCAGTCTGCTTTCGTCACCACTAGTTTGTCGGCGTCGGCTTGGTGTGTACCGGGCTTAAAAGACACCTGGGAGCCAGAAATCTTGCTGATTGAGAGGGGATAAAATACTTATTTCACTCATTGAATTGCAAATCTATTTGTACATTTTTTTAAATGCATTTTTATGGATTTTTTTGTTGTTATTCTGTCTCTTGCTGTTCAAATAAACCTAACTTTTAAAATTATAGGCTGATCATTTCTTTGTCAGTGGGCAAGCTTACAAAATCAGCAGGGGATCAAATATTTTTCTCCCACTGTAGATGGACATATAATCATATAAAACAAGGAAATATATAAACCTATATATGGGTGATTCTTAGACTATGGACACTTATGTTCTTTGGTCATATTTTTAAAAATACATATAATTTTAGACAAATTCCTCTTTCTTTGTCAAACTAACAATAAAACCACCTTAAAAACTTTTTAATACCTTTCTATTGTGATTTTTTCATACTTATAGGTATCAAAATCACTGTTTTCTCCCTGTCGCACACCCAGACTTTTAAACTACAGTTTAAAAATATGACTTATCTGGTAACTATTAATGTACCTGAATTAAGCACTAGTAAAATAATTCAAATGCATTATAGTATTTAATGTGAGACCACTATCAATATTACTTTTTATACAAAATATAGCTGTCGCACATTATTGGTGTCATTTCCACCACAACACTGTAAAGTCCCTTTAACAAGTTTGTGTGAAAGATTGTTTAGGTGGTTTCTATGGAAATGTTCAGTGACATCAGAGCACATGTTGGACATGGAGAGAATTTAAATTTTCATCAACAACAAATGAAGAAAAATCAAGGTAAATATTGCTTGATCAGTTAATATATTTATTCTACATCATTTCCAAACATGCTGTACCTTCAAGGGTGTTTTTAAAAACCTAAAAATTTTAAGTTAAATAAGAGTATTTTACATTCTGTCACCGAATACTCAGGAGACACAAGGATGCGGGATGAAACAATAGGTTTATTGACGAAGGAGAATTTAGGTAAGCAATCCACATGGGAAACAAACAGTTAGCAGGTAAGACTGAGAGGATTAGCAGATCGAAGTAACGTTCTGTTCCTTCTTCCCGATGAACCACAGGGAATGACGGAGCGCTGGAGCACGGAGAGGCTATCCTAGCAGGAGCTTGCCGGTAAGCAAACATACAGGGAGTCAGGTAAGTCAGCAGTGAAGCTACAAGACCAGACAGTGACACAAAGGGTGAAAGCAGAGATAAAGGGAGCTTGATTGGCAGAGACAGGTGGAAGTGATTAGTAGGCAGGTGAGAGTGATGTGGTTAACGTGATGGGCGGTGTGGCTGAATCCCTGACAGTACCCCCTCCTCCACGGGGCGGCTCCTGATGCCCCACACAGTGACGAGGATGGCCAAGGCCTCTGGGCGCTGGGCGATCAGGGTGACTGTGATGGTACTCAGCCAACAGGGAAAGGTCCAGAACATCACCCCGAGCGACCCAGGATCTTTCCTCCGGGCCGTATCCCTCCCAGTCGATAAGGTACTCCAAGTGGCCGCCTTGTCGCTGGGAGTCCAGGACCTCTTGGAGCTGGTAGATGGTGGGTTCCCTGATGATTTTGGAAGGAGGAGGTACTTCGGATTCCATTGGACCTGAGGCAGAAGGAGAGAAGGGTTTGAGTAACAAGACATGGAAGGATGGATGAACACAATATTGGGCTGGAAGAGTCAACAGGTAAGTGACTTCATTGATCTGCCTCTGGATGGTAAAGGGACCTATATAGCGAGGACTCAGCTTCTTGCTAGGCAGGCGAAGACGTACGTCCTGAGTGGACAGCCATACCTTATCCCTGCTGAAGGTGGACATGAACTGAGTACCACACTCTCTCGCTCACTCGGAACCAGTGGTCCACAGCTGGAACTTCGGATGGTTCCTCTGTCCAGGGAAATGGGGGGGTTGGAAGCCGAGTATGCACTGGAAAGGTGTTAATCCAGTGGCGAGTTGATTCAGAGAGTTTTGCGCATACTTTGCCCAGGGTAGGAAGCGGTTCCAGCTGTGTTGGTTGTCGTGACAGTATGACTGCAGATACCTCCCGATTTCTTGAATCTTCTGCTCAGTCTGGCAGTTGGTTTGCGGGTGATAACCAGAGGAAAGGCTGATGGTAACGCCTAGGAACTTGAATAATTAATTCCAAACCCGGGTTATGAACTGGGGCCCACGATCAGAGACGATGTCCTCAGGGAGACCGAAGTTGCGGAAGACGTGATGGAATAAGGACTCTGTGGTCTCTAAGGAGGTGGGTATACCCTTGAGGGGAATTAGTTTACAGGCTTTGGAAAATCGATCTACTACCACTAGGATGCAGGTATAGTTGTCTGAGCTGGGGAGATCCGTGATAAAATCGACTCCGATGTGGGACCAGGGTCTACGGGGAATGGGGAGTGGAACCAGTTTTCCAGAGGGTAGGTGACTTGGTGATTTGGACATGGCACAGACTGAGCAGCGGTGGACATACTGGGAGACATCCTGGGCCATACTGGGCCACCCGTACTGAGCTTGGAGGAGTGAGAGAGTTCGCTGGCTGCCTGGATGTCCAGAGCCTGGTGAAGCATTAAGTGAGACCATAGGTCTTCCCTTCTGGGCCTCCCAGCGGAGCAGGTTCAGTAAGAGAGGCGATGCGGATCTGTTCGTCCAAATACCATTGAATGGGGCTGACTACGATGGTGAGGGAGTATCGGCTCAGGTGCTGTGGGACTGTCAGGCTGATGAAAGCGGGAGAGTGAGTCTGCTTTGACATTCTTATTACCAGGACGGTATGTGATGGTGAATTTGAACCGAGTGAAGTACAAAGCCCAACGGGCTTGGCGAGAATTGAGTCTTTTAGCATCCTGAATATATTCTAGATTTTTGTGATCTGTGATTACGGTGAATGGGTGTTGTGCTCCCTCCAGCCAGTGACGCCACTCTTCGAGTGCCAGTTTAATTCCCTGTTCCCAATGTCATAATTCTGCTCCTCTGGGGTAAGCTTCTTGGAGTAGAACGCACAAGGGTGGAGGAGGGGGAGGCTCTCTGTGGTACTGAGACAACACCGCTCCCACCCCAGTGGTGGAGGCATCCACCTCTACGATAAAAGAGAGTTGGGGTTCCGGGTGTTTGAGGATAGGAGCGGTGCAGAAGGCTCTCTTCAGCTTCCGGGGTCCAGGACAGAGACTTGGGCTGATGCTGAAGCAGGGACGTGATGGGGGCTGTCATGAGGCTGAAGTTGAAATTAACCGAATGAATCGTCGGTAGAAATTCCATATTGCTTTGTGAATTCCATATTGCACGAGCCCACAGCAACGCACAACCGGACAGGAGAGAGAGCAAGAGCAAAGACCTTAGCTCTTTCCGTGGTGAATTTCTGGGGCTGCATCTCAATGTATAGCGAGACCTGGAGCAGAAAACCGCTACATTCCACCGCCTCGCCCGAGTAAGCAGACGGCATGGCCATGGGACTGGCAGAAGCCGATGATGGGGTGGGGAGCGGGGTGAGGGAGGCTCGGAGAGCGCTGACGAGCTCGTCAAAAGCGTGCGCCGGATCGGAGCGATTGGGATCCATTCCGTTTGTGAGGTCTGGTCTTCTGTCACCGAATACTTAGGAGACACAAGGATGTGGAATGAAACAATAGGTTTATTGATGAAGGAGAATTCAGGTCAGCAATCCACATGGGAAACAAACAGTTAGCAGGTAAGACTGAGAGGCTTAGCAGATCGAAGTAATGTCCTGTTCCTTCTTCCCGATGAACCACAGGGAATGACAGAGCACTGGAGCACAGAGAGGCTATCCTAGCAGGAGCTTGCCGGTAAGCAAATACACAGGGAGTCAGGTAAGTCAGCAGTGAAGCTACAAGACCAGACAGTGACCAAGGGTGAAAGCAGAGATAAAGGGAGCTTAATTGGCAGATACAGGTTGAAGTGATTAGTAGGCAAGTGAGAGTGATCTGGTTAACGTGATGGGTGGTGTGGCTGAATCCATGACACATACATGAAATGCTAAGTATTAATTCAAAGCTAATCAGTGAAGCCATCTTCCATTTTTCACAAAAAACTACAGAAATGTCACTTCCACCACACTGCCCTCTGTGGTGGAAATGACATTTATGCTTACAAAGTACAATTGATATGTTTAATGACTTTGTGATTTGAGTTTAATGAGTGTGATGAGTTTAAGACTTCTAAAAAATATCTCTACTGTTTCTCTACATTCACGTTAATTCATTGTCATTTCCACAACACCCTGTCATTTCCAACACCAAAAAAAAAAAAATATTTAAAAAGTTCTCATCACACATTAAAAATGTATCCACAATTTATGAGATCATGCTCTACTTAATATAAAAATTAAAGTTATTTAAGTTATATTTATTTTCTAATAAGCTCTTACCCAAACCAATATTAAATTTCAGAGTGTGATAGGTGTACAGTTCAGCATTGGGTCAGTTAATTTATCTATAATTTATTTATTTAATAAATTATCTATATAATTTATTTACATTGACAAATGTATAATTATTGTACATTGTGGAAAAACTGATAAAACTAGTTACAAAAATGATCTTAGACAATTCTTGAGTGGCAAAAGTTATTCTATTTTTAAATATCAGCTGTATATTGAGATGTGGTGGAAATGACATTTGTTCATTGCAGGTTGGAAAAATGTAAAATATTAACAAACTAAGTTTGTCCTCTTACAGACTTTAAAACTAGACAAATTATTTAAACTTATGAGACTGTGTTACGTGACTTTTGAACCAATTTTTTTTATTCAACTTCACAAGGCTAAAAGTGCCCCTATAAATGTACATATTTACATATACCTATAAAACCAATGTAAACATATAACCTATAGGCTATAAAACTACACATAGCTTACTATACTTTAGATAAACTGCCATGCAGTTTATTTTATTTTATGTCCAATTTCTGTGGTAAATTGAACAGAGCTAGAAATATAGAGCAGAAAATTATATACAAAAATTACAACCTGAATTCCAGAACTGTTGGGATGTTTTTTAAATTTGAATAAAATGAAAACTAAAAGAATTTCAAATCACATGAGCCAATATTTTATTCACAATAGAACATAGATAACATAACAAATATTTAAACTGAGAAATTTTACAATTTTATGCACAAAATGAGCTAATTTCAAATTAGATGCCTGCTATAGGTCTCAAAATAGTTGGGACAGGGGCATGTTTACCATGGTGTAGCATCTCCTCTTCTTTTCAAAACAGTTTGAAGATGTCTGGGCATCAAGGTTATGAGTTTCTGGAGTTTTTGGTGTTGGAACTTCCAGCTGCTGAAGAGTTTGTGGTCATCGTTGACATATTTTTCGTTTAATGATGCACCAAATGTTCTCTATAGGTGAAAGATCTGGACTGCAGGCAGGCCAATTTAGAACCCGGACTCTTCTACTAGGAAGCCATGCTGTTGTAATAGCTGCAGTATGTGGTTTTGCATTGTCCTGATGAAATACACAAGGCCTTCCCTGAAATAGAAGTCGTCTGGAGGGGAGCATATGTTGCTCTAAAACCTTTATATACCTTTCAGCATTCATTTCCAAAACATGCAAGCCACCCATACCATATGCACTTATGCACCCCCATACCATCAGAGATGCTGGCTTTTGACCTGAATGCTGACAACATGCTGGAAAGTGTGTTTCACTATTGATAAGCCTTGGTTTACATCAAAGGTTTGCTCATTGCTGAGGCATCGTGATGCTGAATTTTGATCTGGTGACACTGAAACGTATATAAGGTGGCAAGGAATAACCTAAAAAGAGCAATCAGAGAGGCTAAAAGAGCTTATGGGGAAAAGCTGTCAAGTAATTTTACTGACACCAAGGACACAAGGTGCTTATGGCAGGGATTTCGAACCGCAACAGGCTACATGCCTACTGTACAGGTGACTGACAATGATCCCTCCCTACCAGATAACCTCAACACCTCTTTTTCAGGCACTGCCTCTCACCAACCAGACATTCCAGCTAACGGCAGACAGCGTGAAGAGGGTTTTTTCAAACATCAACCCCCCGGAAGGCTGCTGATCCAGATCATATTCCAGGTTGTGTGTTGAAGGAATGTTCAGAACAGTTGAAGGATGTCTTTACGGACATATTTAACATCTCTCTTAGCCAAGCCAGAGTGCCCATGAGTTTCAAAAGCGCCACTATAATACATTTGCCCAAGACACCAAATCCAGTCTCCATGAATGACTACCGTCCGGTAGCCTTGTCCCCGATAGCTATGAAATATTTCGAGCAGCTCATCATGAATCATATGAAGTCATGCCTCCCAACTAGTTTGGACCCATTACAACTTGCATGTAAAGCGAACCGGTCTACGAAGGATGCCCTATCCACTCTGCTCCACCTTACTTTGACACACTTGGAAAACAGGAACACTTATGCCAGAATCTTGTTAATTGATTTTAGCTCTGCATTCAATACAATCTTGTCACAACAGCTTATTGAAAAGTTGTTGTTGCTGGGTGTGGATCCTGGCATATGCAGATGCATTTTGGACTTTTTGACTGAGAGACGGCAGACAGTCTGAGCAGCACAACATCTAAGATGATTATAGTGAGCACAGGATCACACAAGTGTGTGCACTGTGGCCTTTACTGTTTACGTTGCATGACTGCTCTGCGAGTTTCGGTACGAATCATATCAAAGTTTGTGGACGACACCACAGTTGATGGCCTCATCACTAACAACGATGAGTCTGCATATAGACGGGAGGTGGCGCAGTTGACAGAGTGGTGTAAAATATACAACCTTTCCCTTAACACCAATAAGACCAAGGAGATGGTTGTCGATTTCAGGAAGACTGGTCATCGGCACCATCTCCCACTGACCATCAGTGGCTATGAGGTAGAGATCGTACACAGTGTCACGTTCCTGGGGGTCCATCTTACGGATGAGTTGACCTCCAGTGACAACACCAATGCTGTCATCAAGAAGGCCCAACAGCGACTTCACTCTCTCTGCAGACTGAGGAAAGTGGATCTTCCTATCCCAGCCATGATTATGTTCTACAAAAAATTATTGGTGTCTCATTGCCGTGTTTGCAGGACATCTACACTGAACGCTGCATGTGCAGAGCAAATGGCATTATAAAGGACTCTACTCATTTCTTTCATGGCATGTTCACACTCCTGCAGTCTGGTAAAAGATACAGAAGTATCAGATCAAGGACTTCTAGGCTGTTAAACAGTTTTTTCCCTACAGCTATCAGACTGCTTAATTTGAGAATGTGAACTGCACTAAAAAGACTGTACTTTTTAAATTCTATTTTTGTGAATTTTAGTTTATTTATTAGTATTCTTATTTATTAGATATTTGTATAATATCTTTTTTTGCACTGAATTACTGAGGTGTGGACATGTTTTATGTGAAGCATAAAAATGACAAATAAAGGAATCTGAATCTGGAAGTTCTCCCTCCTCTTTAGCCCGGAGGACACGACGTCCGTGATTTCCAACAAGAATGTCAAATTTGGACTCGTCTGACTATAGAACACTTTTCCATTTTGAAACAGTCCATTTTAAATGAGCCTTGGCCCACAGGACACAGGCTTCTGGACCATGTTCACATATGGCTTCCTTTTTGCATGATAGAGCTTTAGTTGGCATCTGCCGATCGCACGGCGGATTGTTTACCGACAGTGGTTTCTGGAAGTATTCCTGGGCCCATTTAGTAATGTCAATGACAGAATCATGCCGATGAGTGATGCAGTGTCATCTAAGGGCCCGAAGACCATGGGCATCCAATAAAGGTCTTCGGCCTTGTCCCTTACGCACAGAGATTTCTCCAGTTTCTCTCAATCTTTTAATGATGTTATTCACTGTAGATGATGAGATTTGCAAAGCCTTTACAATTTGACGTTGAGAAATGTTGTTTTTAAAATGTTCCACAATCTTTTTACGCACTCTTTCACAGATTGGAGAGCCTCTTCACATCTTTACTTCTGAGAGACTCTGCCTCTCTAAGACATCCCTTTCATAGCTAATCATGTTACAGACCTGATATCAATTAACTTAACTAGTTACTAGATGTTCTTCCAGCTGAATCATTTCAAAATTTCTTGCTTTTTCAGCCCTTTGTTGCCACTGTTTTCTTCAAACTGTTTTGAAAAGAAGAAGAGATGCTACACCATGGTAAACATGCCCCTGTCCCAACTATTTTGAGACCTGTATCAGGCATCAAATTTGAAATGAGCTCATTTAGTGGATAAAAGTGTAAAATTTCTCCGTTTAAACATTTGTTATGTTCTCTATGTTATACAATATTGGCTCATGTGATTTGAAAGTCTTTTAGTTTTCATTTTATTCAAATTTAAAAAATGTCCCAACATTTCCGGAATTCGGGTTGTACATTAATTTCTTATCATTTTTAATTAAGATTTTATCTGGGACACAGCATATATCTGATGCCTAAAATGGATGCCCCAGATGTTACTAGTCACACCCTGATCACTTTTCATGCTAGGTGCTACAAGTGCTGCATAATTTGAATCCCACTGTGAAAATCTTCACGTCTTTTACAGCTATTCAGTGTCAAGATGCTACTTGATAACAAACTTTTCTGGGATGGGTTTTCTGTGCTTTCTTTGTATTGGCAATGTTTATTAGTTTTAAAAGACACAATTTTGCACTGTTATCTTGAGTTATGAGATGGGCAGAAGAACCCTTATATTGTTATTGCACTCACACGCATCAGCAGATCAGATTTTGCTGAAAGCTCATATATACATATCCTCATCACTTTCTGTCACCTTAAAAACCCTGAGATTAAATCAACTGAGTGACAACGTGGGCGCAAACAGCTTGTGGGAAACACTCCATTTTAGCGAGCGCCACGTTGGTATGTGTGTGTATATGTGTCCTGTTTGCCACGCACTGCCTCTGCAATCAGTATGCAGGTGGCACAGTGGGAACAAAGACAGATAGAGGAGTGTGGCCACCCGCCCACTCCAAGCTGAAAGACAGAGATAAGGAGGAAGAGGCATCCCACATATTCACAGACCGATCCATCTCATCATTAATCCCCGCTGCTCTTTATTTGGATAAGACCAAATGGGGGAAAACTGGGGAAATACTACTTTTGTTTTCTGTGGTCTGTTGATATTCCCGTGCCTTAATGCATCTCACTAAGATTGCATTTATTTCCCATTACGTCCTTCCTATATACTGTATCTTATTCATGAAAAAGCAGAGTTATTTTGAGTGGAAATGGTTCTTCAGCCCTCTTTGTTTGAATGTGCATGTATTCACATACGTGTTCCCTTTGCAAAAACCAAAGGCTCTAAGGATACTTAAAAAGCAATTACTAAGAAATGGGCACACAAGGAACAGCTCTCCATTATCATGCTCCCTGCCTCTCATTGTCTCTTTCTGTCATTTTCAGGTCGCCTTCACTGTGCTGTTTGATTTGGAAGCCCTGCTGAAAATCTGGTGTTTGGGCTTCACTGGCTACATCAGTTCCTCTCTACACAAGTTTGAGTCTCTGCTTGTAGTGGGTACCACCCTGCACATCTACCCTGATCTCTACCACTCGCAGTTCACCTACTTCCAGGTTAGAGATTCAAAGATAATCTAGAACTAGTCATTACTGAAATTTATCGTACAACTACTCAAGCAAACCGGCAACATGTTCCAGAAATCAACTTACGGTGTGGTGTTGGAAGCTTGTGATTTGAGACCAATAAAAACATGCTACATTTTAGTAACATCTGATAGTAGAAACTTAGTTTAAGGTGATTTGATTTTATTTCTCATCCACATTGCCATCTGCCAACATGTTACCATGCAAATTTTTAGACAAAGGTATATACACCTGGTGCAATGCGGTGCCAGACGTGACGCAAGTGTTTTTTGCTAGTTTCAGCCCGGCGCAGTTATCATTTTCACATCCTGCGCCAGGTTGTTTAAATAGCAAATGCATCTGCGCCTATTTGTGCGCTCATGGGCGCGCTGGTCTGATAATGAGGTTTGTTCAGGCGCATTGTTTGCGCATTGCTATTTTGAGGCAACTGAAATAGACTACACCATTGACCAACTTAAACCTGGTCTAAAGTCAATGGCGCAGTAGTTTTTTTTTTTGTTATTTAAAGATCACGTTAGTAATATGCGCCTATAGGCGGGTCCACAACGCGCGTACACTCTGCTTATTACACACACAGGGACGTGCAGCAGCACACATACATGCCAAATATGAAAAATTAAAGATTATTGTTGTGTAGGCTACATAAATATAAAAATGCCTACATGTCATAATGGATAGTCATTGCATATATCGCAATCAGGCTACCTATTTGCTCGCCAGAGTATGTGAGCGGAGTGGAGCGTCAACAATTTCTCCTCTGCGCTTCAAGCATTTAATAATCTCTCCGCTCCAGCTCCACTCCGGGTTCACCATTTCCCACTCCCGCTCCACTCTTCGCTCACTGACATCAGAAACACCGCTTCGCTTCTAAAGTATTTCAGTATGTTTGAAATATCACAGTTCTGTTCATAACGGATATTAAAAAATAAAATAAATAAATAACAGGAGAGTTTCAAAATGGCTTATTGGAACACTAGTGTGCAACCTTTCTTCCTACCAGATGACAAGCTAATAACACAGTTGTCAGCATTAAAAGGTATAATTGCTGCTTTTTGCAGTGCACATTTTGTTTGTGATGAAAATAACAGTACATTTTTGTCAGTTATTTTACCTACGGATCGATGCATTACTTACAGATTTCTGCTCATTCAAAATCAGATACAGATGAAGTAGCACTGTAACATTACTTTTGTTTGAATGCATTATTGAGAGAGCGATTGTGTGTGAATAAGTGTTGTGGTACTTGTTTAAATCATGCTTTCAGCTGAAAATATTCAGTATCTAGAAGGAACAAACAAATTCCTTGAACTATAGTTTCCCGCTCATGTCCATTGCCGTCATCATAGCCTTCATATTCTTTCTGATATGAGTGATCCTTCTCTGTCAAGCTAGCTAAATATGTTTAACATGTGAATTCTTGCTAAATATGCAGTTATATTATGGGCCGTTGGCATGAATGTACTCGTGATGGAGGGAGCGGTGGTGGAGCGCTCTTGGAGCGAGTGAAAACCACGACACTCCGACTTTTAAAAAATCCACTCCTTGCTCCAGTCAAAATCACACCGCTCCACTCCACGCTCCGCTCACATACTCTGTTGCCTGCGCATTAGCAGCTCCGTTTCCTCTCTGGAGACGCGTTCGGTCTTTGCGCTTGAAAATTCCGCCGTGTAAATCTGCCATAGCACAAGCACAACAGGCTCTTAAAGGGAATGAGAAATGAGACTCTGATTGGTTTATTGCACATTATTCCCAAAACACACCCATTACTTATTAAAAGAATAGGGACAACCCTTCTAGACCATGCCCTGGGTGCGCCTACAGTTTTACCCATCGTTAAACTAGCAAAAGTGGATTCAGACATGCTCTAAGTGTACCTGTGCCATAGTTTCCAGACATTATTGATTCTGATTGGTGATGGTTTTGACAAATTACGTTATTTTTACTGAGGCCAGACGTGCAGCCACAGCATTTGTAAAAGGCTCCCTGCATGAGTGCAGCACCTGCTAGATTCTGAGATGCTAATCATGCACTAATGCAGGGTAATAACGCATACTGGTGGCCATGGCGGAGCTGTTTTCATACATCTCCAGGCAGCTGCAGGGAATGGGAATGGATGAAGCCCGCTCACGTTGACAAGCCTCATTAAGGACACAACCTGCACTCTCCCTCCAGTTTTCTCTTGGCAGGAGGGGCGGAGCTCCAGCCGTGAATATTCATACCCTCCCCTCATATCTAGGCTCATTATGAAGCTGCCATGAAAAAGACACATGATTCACCATGAGCAGTCACCATGTTAAATTTGATTTGTAAATAGCATTCTATATTTTTCCATCATTAGTGAAATGAGTCATTGTCACAAATAGCAATGTCTGACTTCAGACTCATATTCTAAAACTTTTTGAACATAATTACTTCTTTGCATTATTGAATGTTCTGTAATTGTTTTTTTTACAACTTTATTAACTTGTTCTACATTTAGGTGCTTGAAGATGTTTTTTTTGTTAGGTACATATTGTATCAGCAACACATAGCTGCAAAGTGTGTAACACGCTGAGGTCATAAGAATACATAAACCTTGCAGAATCTGCAAAATGTTCATTCACAAAAATAATTTAATAAGAAGTTTTTAAGACTGTTCTAGCTCCTTACTAAAAAGACCAGTCTTGTATTCATGGTTTTATTGTAAAGGTCAAACTAAGCTTTTGCTTTCCAGTTTGCCATATTCAATAGGTCTTACATTTATGTTTCTGGAGAGCCTAATTAGTACTCAATTTCCATTGGTTCCCAAGCTACGCAGTAAGAAAACTCTTGTACATTACACAAAGTGTCCCCAAGTAAAGTTCATTGTCTTCCTAGGAAGAATTTTTATTTATGTATTTGGAAGATGCTTTTAACTAAAGTAACATTCAGTGTATTTTAGATATATACCACATTTACACATGTTCATCAGCATGTGCATTCCCTATGAGTCAAACCCATAACTGTGGTCTGTGGCGAGTTGCAAAAATCAATATTATAACTAATGGTCAGCACCATTAGATGAGCATTATAGTTTTTAGACGAAACCCAAAAGAAGCACATTTGTCAATGTGTTTGTTGTGCAGAAAGACCTTCTGAGGATTTCTGAATGATTTTTCTAGGTTTAAAAGTAACGACAGCAGGAGGACTCTCAGGTCACATTCAGCTAGAAGCAAATGGATCAATATCCATTCTCTGCTCGTGATCAAAACTCAACTTAGATGCATCATTGCTCAAATTTGTTGTCACCTAGAGTAATTTAATAACTGCTTGAGCAACAATGCAATTTGTTGCCAAGTTACTCTGGGAAGAACCCGATATCAGTGTTTTCTCATCAAAGATCAATAAAACAAACACCAATATGCTCCATAGGCCTTCTTCTGGTGATAGTTTTCATGGTAATATTTATGTCAAACCTGTGTAATAAGATTGTTCTGTGGATGTATTGGTTGGTTGATGCTTTGACAAGTTGGTTTAAATTAAGAAAATTTAAATGTTCTTCCTTCTTACCTGCAGGTTTTGCGAGTGGTCCGTCTAATAAAGATTTCTCCGGCGTTGGAAGACTTTGTGTATAAGATTTTCGGTCCAGGAAAGAAACTCGGCAGTCTAGTGGTGTTCACTGCCAGTCTGCTCATAGTGATGTCTGCCATCAGTCTGCAGATGTTCTGCTTTGTGGAGGACTTGGATCGTTTCACCACATTTCCACGGGTAAATCTCCCTCTTTCTGGAGACACAGAAAGTAGTTGTAGATCAAAAGATGAAGTGTTAAAACAATTTGGTCTTGGAGGTGCAGATAAAGTTCTTGAAATCTGCGAATTACGATTGGAGATTTTGGTATCTTGATCATTTTTATTTGTGATTTAAATAGCTGAGATGTTAAAATACTGACAATCGTCACATCATAAAAACACTGATTAAATATAGAGAAGAACTCAGAAACCAGCATTGACCAAAATATCTCTAAATCTATTATACTTCTTAATTTGTCAGCAGATGTAAGACTCTCTTCCAAGTTTTTTGATACTATGTGCTCATGAGAGGGGTTCTCATTAGTGGTGTCTTTTTATCCTCCGTTATTAGTGGGACTCCACTGATCCCAATGCGTGCTGGGATTTGGAGGGGCTCACATAAACAGATGCCGCTCATTTCCAAGGCGGGTGGCACGATAACCATTGAAGATAATGATGTTTACCCAGCTCCCTTGTCAATAGACCTGTTGCAAAATTATCTTCATCTGCAGTCACTTAGAGACAGTGTGACTGTGACCAGGCTTGGGACCAGCTGGGTTTAGACCTTCATTTGACTTCCATGGAAAAAAGGCCATGAAAATGTAGTCTCATATCCCTGTATGTTGCTGAGACCTGGGGCACATTGTTTTTTCTTCTTCCTTATTTTTATTTGCATCCATTTCAGGGAATGTTCTGCCTTGATCTTATTTTTGTCGCTGCACTGTCGGTCAAAAATCCTTGAAATGTATATACATGAGAATATATTTAGGAAAAGTGACAAACGTAAAATTGTTACTCTGCCTTGTTAGGTTTCAAATTTCCATTTTGTTTTGATGACTGGAAAGGTCAGGAGTCAGGACAATTAGCGCCATCAAATTCATGAAAGCATACATCTGTTATGCCTATTAACTATTAAAGTTTTAGTTTAACTAGAAATTGTTTTTTCACCCTTGTGTTATTCCAACTGCGTATGACTTTCAAAATATCCAGATGAGGCACTGAGGGCTGTCAAGCTTGTAAAGGACTTTTGTTGTTTTCTCATAAAAGAATAAGGAAATACAGGCTGATAAAAAAATACAGACTGATAAAAAATACAGGCTGATGATTTCTTTCTTTCTTTCCTGCAGGCATTTATGTCCATGTTCCAGATTCTTACACAGGAGGGATGGGTGGATGTTATGGACCAAACTCTGGTGGCAGTGGGACAGATGTGGGCTCCAGTGGTGGCCATATACTTCATTCTCTACCACCTGTTTGCCACACTGGTAAATATAATTATTTGTGCTTTTTTTTTTGTAAGATAAACCAAAAGGACTTCTATAGAGTGATGACATATTTTTGTAGGCCAACTTGAAAGTTATTGCAAAAAATAAGCTCTGTAACCAACAAAAGTTTATAATTCCTACAAATTTTGTTCATCATCATAGTCTTTACAAATTAACACAACACAACTTTAACACAAATTTTGAAGCTGAAATACAATCGCCAGAAGTAAAAATCTCAATGTAGGCAAACTTCACCACAGTTGCATTTTATCAATGTCACCATTATTAGGCTTCCGACAAAGTTATAGTAGTTTGCAATTATAAACACAATGAGGCTATAAAAATGGACTAATGATCAGATTCATTTTCCTGTTCAGCGTGATGATTTTTAAGATCCTCGACAACCTGTAGTCCCTTCTAACCAACTCTAACTTTTGTTTGCAACCGTCTTTTTTAAAACAAGTTAAACGGTTAGTTCACCCAAAATGAAAACTAATCCATGTTTTACTTACCCTCAAGTAGGGGTGTGCGATAATATCGTAATTTTTTTAACAATGTGCAATTTTACATTAGCGAGTATTTTGCAAAAACCAAACAAAACACCCCTACAGAGAGCACACATTCATTACGTGAAGTCTAGACTAGAGCGCGTGCACATTTAGAGTGTTCTTTCACTGCATGATTCAGTCTATTAAAATGTATCAAGAATGATGACAAAATTCAAGATACGAGGGCAGAAAATGTGTAATATATATATATATATATATATATATATATATATATATATATATATATATATAAATAATTTCATATAGTTACAATCACACTGTAGTTACAATCACGCTGCATTTTACCAACAAAAAACATTCCAAACACAGCCACAGCACTGTTTTGCGTCTCTGGGCAACATGACGATGTTTAGTTCCTGAATGAATCAACTGTTTAAATGATTCGGTTCAGTCGCAATGACTCACTTGTTAACAGTGACTTGACAATCGACATACAGGCGATTTTAATTTCACATTCAAAGTATCTGTTCATTTTAAAACAATTTAAAATATCAGTATTTAATGTTTTATGTTTAAAATGTCAAAACATTATGCATTTTTAACTGCAGGTTAAAGCACTCCATGCCCTAAACAGTGTGTAAATACATCTAAATGCCACTTCAGATGCAACTTCTCTAAAGATTAATTTTGTTGATACTGGTTTCATTTGTTTGGTAACAGCCTAAATTTACATTTTACATTTACATTTAAACATTTGGCAGACGCTTTTATCCAAAGCGACGTACAATATGAGAACAATAGAAGCAGATAGACCATCGAGAGTGCAGCAGTATACAAGTGCCATGACGAGTTTCAGTTAGCACAGCACAGTACATATTGCTAGGTTTTTTTTTTTTTTTTTTTTAAATAAATAAATAGATGTAATAAATAATAAATGTCTTATTATTCTTATGTCTTATTAATAATAAATGTCTTATTATTCTAATTGACTGGTAGAATGCAACAATTTGACTCAAAAGATGCATACTTTTAGAAAAAAATGGCTTTATTAAAGGTAAAATTGCCCATAAAAGGTAAAAATCAATTTAAACTTATATGAAAAGATTAATTTCTATCACTGAACTGACCACACAGAATATGAAGAATATCAAAAACTGCAGCTGTCCATAGTAGTCAGATATCAGCACAATAACACAGTCGGCAAAATATCCTCTAATTATCGTTATCGAAAAAATCCCCAAAAATATTGAGATATCATTTTTTTTTTCAATATCACACACCCCTACCCTCAAGGCTTCCTAGGTGTATAGGACTTTCTTCTTTCAGATGAATTCAATCGAAGTTCCGCTATCTGTCGTATGCGCGTTCATGAGAGACTGTCTTTCCGGTGGATGATGTAAGACGCCCGCACAGCGCATGCGCGTGTGAGTCTCGCAAAAACCAACGTTTGTTTATATGATATTTTATTAATAAAGTTTGGGAGGAGCACATTCAGATAATTAACCTAATTAACACGAGAGGAGCACAATCAGTAATCAACCCAGTTAACAAGATAAGAGGTGTGTATATATCACCTCTGTTCCTTGACAGTTTTCCAGCATCCCTCCGCCACCCCTTCTCTGCACGTACAACTATTCCTGTCCTAACCTGTAGGGGGGTACTCAGGGTTCGGGCCAAAGTTCTGAGCTCAGAGCCCTCCCCTCGGACAGCACGCCAAATACGCATAAACTTTATTCTATTTATTATATGTAAGTGTGAACTCGTGAAAGAAGCAAAGGAAGCAAAGTTTCCTTACTTTACCAATGGAAAACCAGTCTCCTCTTGGCTTATATCAACAATTTTGAATATAACTCCGATTGGATTCATCTGAAAGAAGAAAGACATATACACCTAGGATGCCTCAAGGGTGAGTAAAACATGGACTAATTTTAATTTTTGGGTGAATTAACCCTTTAAGCTTTTAAAATCCACAAGGGGTTATTACTGATGTATTTTATGTTAAAGAATAAAACGGCAAAATATTTTGAGCTTGTGAAAACCCATTCAAAAAAACGCATTGACTACAGGACAATGGAACCGGAAGTTATAAAGTGCTAAATGTTATACAGCTATCCAAACATATACATTTGTGGTTAACCAGTGGGTTTTCGGTATTTCAAAATGTAATTCTGAAAAAAATTATAGGTGACATATCAACTCACAGTTGTTGCTCTGGCTCCTTTGGTGCAGGTGCGCAGATAGCTCGCGGTCGGCCCTCTTCTTCATGTGCTGTGGATAGTATTACTACATCCATACTTTATACTACATGATGAACTGAGTGTACAAAAGGATTATGTGTTCAGAGGGTCACGTCTTGTGGTACCTGTTGCGCTACGGCCGACGTTGGTTAAACCTATGGGAGCATGTGGTCGTAGCGTTTACATAAGATTTACTTAAAAAGATAGGTAGCAGTGTGTGATGGGACTTATCTGAATCCACCTCATCACCACCTCATCACATTAATTTTCATCAAGGTTTCCAATAAAGGACCCCAGTTCAATGTGTTGCACATGCTCTATGCGTTACCAATTTCAGGGACACGGCAGTAAAGCAAATGCATCTAAAATGAAGACAGCTTGCATTTGTGCCGCTGAGAACTAACCAGACTGTTAGAAAATGAATCATCCTTCATCCTCCCTTTCCTCTCTTGATCTTCTGGCTTACCTAGCCATCAAGAGAACATATTCAGAGATCCTGTAGCAGGTTGGATGTTAGTGAGAGCAGTATTCCAACCTGTAATGGACAGATTTGTGTGGTTTGAAGAGATGCAGCACTCTAGCTGATGTCTAAGGTACTCAGGTACTTAGTGAATGTGAATAAAGTGGATCAGTCTGTGTGTAGGACTTTCTGTAGTACAGCAGTTGAGTACTGCCTGCTAAAGTATATTTTCTTCTGGCAGTAATTGTTGTGAACAAGCTGGTGCTGCTGGTGAACAAGCCAAGTTGTTTTCAGGTAATCGTTCAGTTCCTGTGCAAGCGATACATGCAAAGCCTACACCTCCACCTGCATCTGGACGTCGTCGCCGTAGACCACCTTTAAAGCTACCTCCTGAAGCGCATGCATCAAAGCCTTCATCTACTGCATCTGCTTAGTTACCCTGTAAATGTTATCGTTGTGGATCTAAGAAACACCTCGGTGAATGATCGCAGTTGTCCTGCTGCATCGGCACAGTGTAATAACTGTCAAAAGATGGGACATTATTCGTGGGTGTGTTGTTCAGGACAAGCTTGCTCAGTGCGGGAAATTGACTTACCTGAGGTTCAGATCCTTTATATGCATGACTCACTAACTGAAAAAATTAGGTGCACTGCTGTCATTGTGATCGTTCTTCGTGGTTGAATCTGGATGTGCTTGGGATGAATCTTATTAATGGGCTACATCTTCGTTTTGAAGGCAATTCAGTTCTGCCAGCACGCACATCAGCTCCTGTATTGCGATTGTCTGCTTTGACACCTCTACCTGCTTTGGGATGCGCAAAAGGCTTTGTGCACTAGGTCAAAATTTCGTCAGCTGTGGCTCCTGTTCGCCAGAAACTCTGCTGCTTACCTTTGTCTGTTAAAGATGCAGTCATTGAGGAAACACGTCATCTTCTTGAGTTAGGCGTTATCGAGACGCCTCGCCATGGGTCCCCCCGATAGTAGTAATACAGCACTGGCGCCACCAGGGGGTGGCCAGGGGTGGCCGTGGCCACCCCTGGCCGACTCCTGGCCACCCCACTGGCCACCCCACTGACCAGTATAAATTTTAGTAGCATCAGTTATGCATTTCGTCCCTAATGCACAGCCAGGCAGGCAAGCCACTCTAGACCTTCGATCGCACACAGTAGCCAGCCCTCTCCCCCGCCCCTCCGTCCATGCCGCTGTTGCGCGCTCAGACAGTTTACTACAACAGTAGAATAAAATTCTGAAATTATGGTTTATAGTTTTGGTGTGCCACACCAAGATTTTAAGTGGCCCCATCTGGCCACCCCTATGAAAAATTTCTGGAGGCGCCACTGTAATACAGAAAAAGTCGGGTGCTATTCGTATGTGCGTGGACCTGCGAGAGCCCAACAAGGCTGTAGTTATGGATAGCTACCCACTACCACACATCAAAGAAATGTTGTCTTTGTTAAGAGGCGCAGCTCTCAGTGTTGGATCCGAGTCCAGTGTCGAATCCTAGTTTTTAATCAAGTGGGAGACGTTTATTAATGTCTTTTCATATTAATTTTATGTTGTTACTTTTTTCAAATTTTTATTTTATATTACACATGACATGGATTTGTCTGCACTCTGAAAAATTTCTGCGTCCAAAATATCCAAGTCCGAGTCCACCTGAGTCCATCCAAGTCCAAGTTCATTCACAATTGCAGTCCGAGTCCAATTCCAAGTCCCGAGTACAAGTACTACAACTCTGGCGACTGTATTTTCTACTATCGATTTGGAGAGTGCTTACCTTCAGTTGCCATTGCATGAGGAGAGTCGTGATCTGACTGCCTTCATTACACACAAAGGACTTTTCAGATTTTTCCATGTACCGTTTGGTCTTGCTTCAGCACTCTCCGCCTTTCAGAAAATATTGGCAACAGTTTTACAGGGAGTTCCAAATGTTGCCAATTACCTTGACGATATCATTCTTTGGGGACGTACACAAACAGAACCTGACCACACGCACAAAGCTGTCGTTCAGCGCTTACAGGATGCTGGGCTGAAGTTGAATCAATAGAAATGTCAATTCAACAAAACCAGTCTGCACTTCCTGGGACATACAATGAATGTGCAAGGAAATCAACCTGATAAGGATCACCTCTCAGCTATTCTTCATGCACCTTCTCCGGAAGATGCGACCCAACTCAGCTCGTTCATTGGGCTACTGTTGTGGTACAACAAATTCATTCACAGTAATTGAACCTCTACGAGCTTGCATCAGACAGGGCTCAGATTTCATCTGGTCGGAGGAGGCTCAGTAATGCTTCGATGCTGTAAAAAAGTTGCTTGTTCATGATATTCCTGCACTTTCATTGTTCAACCCAAATTTGCCTGCGGTAGTATCCACTGATGCCTCTAACTGTGGCCTGAGCGCTATTCTTGCTCAAGTTCATGAGAATCAGACGGAGCGCATTGTCGCTTTTGCATCCCAGACATTGTCACCTGCTTAAAGCAAGTACTCAACCATTGAGAAAGAAGCACTTGCGTGTGTCTGGGCTGTTTAAAAGTGACAAACTTACTTGTGGGGACGTAAATTCCTCCTGCGCACAGAACACCAGGTGTTAACTGTGCTCTTCTCATCCAAAGGTACTGATAGCGCTGGAATGCGCATTGCGCGCTGGGCATCCCGGTTACTGTGCTTCAATTATGATGTGATTTTTCCAGCCTGGGGTTCTGAATAACCCAGCTGACTGTTTTTCTCGCCTGCCATTGCCTGCTTCGGATGAAGACTGCTTGGATGCTGAACCTGAGTTTGTAGCCTTTCTGTCTCCTATGATGTCACCTCTGATGCCAGCTGAGGTTGCTTCGGGCTCCATGTGATGCGCTGAATTGAGTTCATTATGTGCGCAAATAGCTCGCGGTTGGCCCTCTTCTTCATGTGCTGTGGATAGTATTACTACGTCCATACTTTATACTAGATGACGAACTGAGTGTACAAAAGGATTATGTGTTCAGAGGGTCACGTTTTGTGGTAGATGTCGCGCTACGGCCCACATTGGTGAAGTTAGCTCACGAAGGTCACCGGGGAATTGTGCGCACCAAACAGCGCCTTTGTGAACTGTATTGGTGGCCAGGCATTGATTGTCTGGTTAAGGAGCACATCCAGGCCTGTCAATTGTGTCTGTTCTCTGACAAAACTGCTAGCACCTCGGCTGCGCTGCTGCAGCTGGTGCCTTTTCCATCTGTACCATGGGAGAAGATAGCTATTGATGTGGTGGGCCCATTTGACACTGCTGTGTGGGATTGTCGTTATGCACTAACATTGATTTACTATCATAGTAAGTGGCCCATCACTACTCACAATGTTATCACCTTCTTGGCATCTGTGTTTAGTAGATACGGCAATCCACGGACTATCATGTCTGATAACGGGTCCCAATTCACGTGAGTGGAATTTTCTACATTCCTGAGAGAGAGAGACATTCGACACACACGTACTTCTTTGTACCATCCTGCCGCGAATGGGGCTGTTGAGCACTTCCATTGTGTGCTGAAAAGCTGTATTCAGTCTGCTGTTCTGGAAGCGAAGCCATGGAAATCTACAGTCACAGAATTTCTCCAGGTGTATGGTGCTACATATCCTTTTGAGTTGCTTCATGGCAGAAAGATGTGAATGCGTCTTAATGTTCTTTCTCCTCTCACCACATGCCAGGATGCGCCTGTGCTTCTTCGGCGAGAAAATGAAAGCATACACTGGCTCCAGACATGTAGCTCGCACTCCTGATTTTAAAGTGGGGGATTGGGTGCGTGTGCTCATTCCAACTCATGTTCCGAAAGTGTATCCAAAGTTCTCCAACCCTCGTCAAATTGTGTGTAATCTGGGTGCGTGTATTGCCTGTTATCTGACGGAAAAAACTGGCATGCTTCTCATTTGGCTCGATCTGTTGCACCTGTTTCGGAGGGTACCTGCATGGATCCTTTGGACTTGTCGGTTCAGGTTCTTCCTTCTCCCTCTCCTCCAGCTCCTCAAGCATCTGAAGTTCTTCAAAGGGCTTCTGCCCGTGTTAGACGACCTCTTCGTTGGCTGGATGACTATGTTACTTAATCAACTTTGCATTGCGTGACTATGAAGGATGAGTAATTCATTAAGTCACCTTTTGGTTAGATTTTTTTTTTTTTTTTATGTGAAGGCCACCTTCCTAAAAAAAAAAAGGAAAAAAAAACTGACTTTCGTTAAGCATTATACTTGTTCTTTGGTCTGATTGATGTAAGTAATTATGTCATGTAACAAAGGGGATGCTTTGCTAGTTTTGTAACTTGTTATTTAGTTTCCTCTTTGTTCGTAAATATTTGTTAGACAGTTGTTTTAAGTGATGGGGGAATATGTTGTGTTCTTTTGTTCATATTGGCCAATAGGTGGCTGTGATAGTTTGTACTAGGGGTAAGTTGAGTACAAAGAAGTAAGGGAGTGTAATCGTTCCCTCTGTTCTGCATGCGCTGTACCGTTATGATGTTGAAGTTTGTAAATTAAAGAATTCTTTATTTGGATACACCTCTTCATTTCTACTAACTAAGGTCATAACAGTAATTATAAAGACTTCAAGGAGGAAATCCTGGTTTGTTTTGTGACTATATGACTGCTTGTAGCCTGAAAAACTTGTGTTGTGTATTGAGTGGACATGGATACATTCCTGTGCTGCCTCCTAGCCATGAACAGAAACAAAAGAAACAACACTTGCTTAGGAAATATAGCAGTAAATTGTTTCTGGAAACATTCTAACACGCATGCATTTTCTAGTCATCACACCTGACATAAAACACTTCCTTCATCCATATTTTCTAATCTTTGGGGCATTTCACAGCCACATCACGGCCCCTGTCACTCCCCATTACAGATATTATTTTGTTTGTTTGTTTGTTTGTTTATTTGACAAAAAAGTAGTGAATACACTCAATTCGTCAAGGATAACACAATAAAGTTTAAAATAAAACTTGTTTCCATTGTGGTCCTTGATGTAAAGCACAAGCAAACATTTACCCATTGGTGTCTTGTTGTTTTACCAACCATTGACATAAAATCTCCACAGTGCAATACACATACAAGCATACTGCAAAGATAATTAAATATTTGCACATGACGTCTTTAGATATAGATTTATGTTAACCATTTCTTGGCAATATCCTCAGTTGAGAACAAAATGTACTATGGATGTAATTGCACTATGGTTGTAATGATTTTTTTTCTTTTCTTTTCATTTATTTGACTTTTGACAAGTTTGAGCGAGTGAGGAGCAGCCGTTTAAATTTGACATTTGAATGAGAGCTCACACTAATGACAGAACAGACCGAGCATGTAATCAAGACACGGCTGAATCATTTATTAATTTCCTGTCACAAAAAAAAAAAGAAAGAAAATATGATGAAGAGAAACGACACAATGCCTAATGCATTTGAAGACAGCTTTAGACACTTCACATATAAGGAGAAGTGTCATTAAATATCAAAGCAGTGATGACATCTAAGACACAGTCAGCTGTGATTGATTCACTACATTTTTGTTGTTGTTGTCCTGAGCATAAATCTATCTTTTGTTTGCTGTGTTTATGGTGAAACATTTTTGTTTTTGTTTGGCTCTGACATGGCCACCATAGCATATTATTTTTCAAACGCTATTTTTATTGTTGGATCATAACTACATCTTGGACAGAACTCATGTTTGCATGACAGATTCTGTCAGCATCACCCCATGAGCACAATACACCTACTGACAATGTATGGCAGATTTTCTTGAGGCCACATCACAGTGTTTATGTTTTAGAGACCTGTTAATGTTCAGTTAAGATATGTGACTAATGAAAGAATTGCCTTAAACATCTTCAAATGGCTTGTTTGTTTTGTCTAAATAGTCCTCTAAATACATATAAGTGTGTATTGGCAAATTGTAATGAAAGCTAAATTCGATATGTTCTTGTCTTTTAGATCCTTCTGAGTCTTTTTGTGGCTGTGATTTTGGACAATCTTGAGTTGGATGAAGACTTGAAGAAGTTAAAACAGGTAAGACATCGTTCTATTAATTTTGCTTATATTATACACCACTGTTTGAAAGCTTGTGGTTGGTAAATGTTTTTTATGCTCACCAAGGATGCATTTATTTGATCATAAATACAGTGTAATAAAACAAATATTACATTTATACAAAATAATTGTTTTCTACTTTAATGTGTTTTAAAATACAGTTTATTCTTTTAACGTCAAAGCTGAATTTTACTCCGGCCTTCATTGTCACATTCTTCAGAAATAATATGCTGAATTGGGGCTCAAGTAACATTTCTTTTTATTATCAGTGTTGAAAATCACATTTATTTGAAATAGAAATCTTTTGTAACAATCCAAATTCTTGTACTGAACAAAACTGCACTGTCACTTTTGTTGAATAAAGG
Source organism: Acrossocheilus fasciatus (assembly GCA_036784905.1). Taxonomy (NCBI): domain Eukaryota; kingdom Metazoa; phylum Chordata; class Actinopteri; order Cypriniformes; family Cyprinidae; genus Acrossocheilus; species Acrossocheilus fasciatus. The sequence goes on along the minus strand of CM071946.1, from coordinate 23,807,147 downwards.
TTTTTTTTTTTTTTTTTTTTTTTTAAACAAATCACTGACACATTTGAATTGTAATGTATTAGTTATTGTATTTTGTAGTCTTTTTTGTAGTCTTGGTTGGTAACATTTTAAACATTTAAACCTATCCCCCTAGTTTCCTGGGGGAATGACTCTGGAACAGGACAATTAGCAAAGCTGAATTAATACAACTTGTTAAATCCCTCTATTCACTATCAGACCTACCCTAACTAATAAGATCTAGTTTAAAAGTAAATTAGGTTATAATACTTTCACAATGTGCTTTCTCAACTGTGGAATCACAGTCCAAAAACATTCCTCAACAAACATGATTATAGCCTTAAAAAGGTTTCATCTGTCTTCTCTGCATTTGAGGCAAATCAGCAAACAGGGTGAGTAGTGTTAATTAGTACAGTTCTCCATCTTGTTCTCTGTCTATTTTTACCTTTTTATGGGGCCGTGATGCGCAGGTAATGATGACTCATAGGATAATTAGCGTGAGAAAGCGTGACCCGTTTGGCAGGCGCACTTAGAAAAAACAAGGCACCTTCTTCATAGGATGCAAATGAACTTCTGCTGTGGCCAAATATCATAGGAAATGGCTTTTGAAAGCAATTAGAGGTCGGATGTCTCTATGGATAACAGCATGTCACCTCTCTCCTCGAGCACATCGGCAACATATTTCAGCAATTGTTGAAATTGTTGAGAGAGAGAAAGAGAGAGAGAGAGAGAAGCCAAAAGAAACCAGCAGCTCATCACAATTTGCATGATTACTTTTGCAATTTGTCATAACAATCTTGTGTGTTACGAGATATGCAAGGACAAGTTGTAAAAGTAATAGTGTAAATTGAAAGGGAAGGCCACTGGTTTCCTGTGATTTCTCTTGTTCTCTGTGCTTTTCTCACTTGGAGTAAATGGCATGGGCTGTGTGGTCCTTCAATCCACCAGGCTGTCAAGCTCCAGGCATCTTCACATGCCCAGATCGGTTATCCCTCAGACACAGCTGACTGATCCACAGTTCCACCTGTAAAATTGCCTATTTTATAGGTGCTTCAAGCACAGATGGGGGCAATCCAAAAATAGAATGCTGGATTGTGATTGCTCTCCAAGAATACAGGTGGCTTTTGTAAAGCGCAATTCAACGGCTGACCTTAATTGAAGCAAAACCAGTTCTAGCTGATGTGGAACAAATAACAACCGGACGTGTTTTTGTCCTTTTCCTCACAGTGGCTTTATGACAGCTCTTCTAGGTTGTTTTTTCTTTCCATAGGCTTTTCCGTTGCTGCCTCAGAACTTCTGTCACCTTGTAATAAAGCCATCAGTAACTGTCTCCTAAAATGTTTGGCCACCTGCTAGATTGAAGGATTTCTGAAAATGGAGCATTAATCAAGACACTATATTTAACCTTCAGACTCTTACAGCCTCAGAAATGACAGACATTTTTATTTTATTTTATTTTTTGGCAGGAAATTGTTTGTCTGTTTGATTAGGCTTAGCTTTGTGTCATTTTTAGCATGTCCTTTGCATACTGAAAATAGACACATTCATTCACCACTCATTTCCATTATACCATGAACAATAAACAATTAAGTCAAACAATTAACCTAAGGTCATGATGTGTTATCATGTTATAATGCATTATTCTCTTCAAAGCCTTATCCCTTTTAATAGCTCAAGCCAAACTTTACACACGCAATTATTTTTCTTTTTATCACATGTTGAATGTGTCTGAATCAATTCAACAGCATTGAAATGTTCAACTAAAGGTAGAACAGTGACTGTTGCACAACATATTCAGAAGCCATTTTTAATTATGTATATGAAACAGTATTTTGCGGTGTTTTCCATTTTTATATATGTATAATTCTGTTTATTACTATTAAATAATATTAAATAAAATAAATACTTATTTTTTTATGTACAATATATACAAATACAGTCACATTCAAACATTTTGGGTCAATAAGTTTTTTTAGAGAAGTAATACTTTTGTTCAGTAAGCATGCATTAATTAGATCACCAAATCAGCATATTAGAATGATGTCTTGAAGGATCTTGAAGCATAAATGCAAACTATTAAAATTAAATACTTTCACATATACAGTATATTTGTGTGTGGTGGGGGGTCCTGGTATTCTCTACATTATGAGGACCAAATGCCCCCATAGATAATAGTAATACCAGTATATTTTGACATTGTAGGGGCATTTTTTTTTTTTTTTACATCTATGGGATGTCACCATAAAACATGGAAGCCCAACGTGTGCGTGTGTGTGCATCTGTGTGTTTGTGTGTGCATGTGTACATATTATATTACAGAAAAATTGTATGTAAACTAAAGTCGATGTGAGGTTGTGGGCTTTCCAAATGTATGACTCAGCTAGTTTTTGGTCAGCATGTTTTTTTATTTATTTATTTTTTTTATCTTGTTTCATCAAGATATTCCATCTTCTTTCATGCTGTAAATGTCAGACATGACACATCTCTTGGGACAGTAACAGTATCTTGCTCTGATTGACAGTAAAGCCATGGACAGTTCTAGAGAATTCTAATCTAGAGAATGTATCAGCGGGGAGGTTTTAAGGGTGTTATTTTTTTTTTTTAATGGTTTATTTAGATTCCACAAATAGACCTGGGGTTTTCATTTCACTCTCACACCGCAGGATAGGGTAACTGTTGAAATGAGTCTGGCCCTGATCTATCCTCCCACACTGTGATATTTTTGCCAGGAACAAAAATAACAGAAAAAAAAATGTCTCATATACCTTTCTACTTTTACATTTTATATTCGTTTGTGAATGTGTTTAGAAAAATTACAAACTTGGCACTTCATGAGCCAAGAGAAAGGACTGTTACACTGTGTCCACAAGTTTCCTGTGAAGAAATTTGCTGTACAACAACCTTACACAATCCCTGCCAATCAGACCATATTTGATGTGTATTTACTAGGGCTGTCAAAGTTAATGCGTTAATAACACGATTAACGCAGTGCGCATTTTCTGTTTGACCCATGGCCTAGCCAGTAGTTGGAGAAATGGAGATACACAGTGTTCAAAGAAGCCCCCTTCAAAAAAGTCTTCAATCTTTAGGGTTTTCCCAAACCTTATTTAGTCTCTGAGACTCGCCGGTACTGCCGCTGAGGTCTTGCCTTCCTCACACCTCTTTCTCTCTCTCTGTGCGTCTGCTCTGTTCAGTGAGTGGCGGAGAGGAGCAGCACTTTCAGTTAAAACACATATTATGTTGCTTGATTATATGCAAGTATAGCCGAAATCACAGAAACAGCTATTGTCTTTATCTTATGTGTATTTGATTTCATCAGCCGACAGATTATCAGGATCACAGGGAACATAGGAGACCACAATGACATATAACAGTGCATGTGAAGACAGGGAAACACAGGGCTTATAAACAGGGAGAAAACAAGATAATTAATCACACAGCTGGAAACTAATCAGGGAAACTAAATCGGAATAGGAAAACCAAATATAGGCACGAGAAAAAGGGAAACACAACACATAGGGAAACAGGACTGACAGCTCCATGATGTTATTTGATACTGTGGTTCCTTAAGGTTCCATAAGAGTGATTCGAAACTCAGGATATGCTTGTAGTGTTGTTTGCTGGACTCATTTATTCAGAGCTTTGAATGGGCTATATCTGTATTCATTGATATTGACTATGATAACTGATCTTTTTGGCATACAGTAGCTGGCAGCTAAGAATGCGAATGTTCAAACCTAAAGTTTGAGTATCTATTATTAGACAACTGGCTCTGTAGAGACGGAGGACTGAAATGATGACTCATAACATGTTGGAACATCACAGAGATTCATTTTGGTAGCACTCCAGATGAGGACAGTCAGTGTTGCTGCTTCTGTGTACCCTTCAAGAGAACAAGACTGGTCGGTAAAAGCATGGATTTTAGGTGAAATTGGATTTAAAAAATGCATTTGAGAGGAACATTAGGTTCAGATAGCTGTCATATATTTTAAAAGTATATGACTAATTTAATTGAGCTCCTGAAAGTTGTTTGCTGTCTGCTTATTTTTTATTTTATTTCATTTTATTTTATTTTATTTTATTTAAGAAACTATTTTAGGCTGGTTTAATCTGTTTTTTTTTTTTGTTTTTTTTTTGTGTTTGTTTTTTGGCAGGGAAAGCTTAGAATTTGGCACAAATTGACCTCCTTTTCACATCACAAAAGTTCTCCAAGCAGAAAACAAAACCATTTTCATCCAATTTATTTTCACATGTGCATTAAGCCTTACTCATACAAGATTATTTTTAGATTTGCTCAGAATAGTTTCAACAAGGTTTGTCCTCTGTGCCATTGCAGGTGTTGAAAGAGAACACTCCAACAGTGATGGTATCTACCACACAACGAGGTTATCAATCTGATTTTCTCATGATAACATTCATCATCATTTGCTGATTGCAATACATGAGATTCATGAAAATGGCATGCATCTGTCAATACTGGCAGATGATTTGTCTTTATTTGAAGCACATTTCAAAGCTACAGACACAAATGGCTTGGTGTACACAAGTGGATTAACAGGCATTGATGGATAGACATGGGTTAGAGTTCTCACTTTATGGCCACAGAATTGCCGTTTTGACTCCACCCACAAGTCTCGACTCCAGGACAACTTTAGACACTCAGCAACAGCACAGGTCACAGATGCTCAGTTTTTTAGCAATAGCTATGCATCATATCCTCATCAGTAGTTTGCAACCAACAGGTACAGGAACAGGAAAGAGAGACTGTACTGTAAGCAGCCACCACCGGAATAAAGGACTGACTTCGGAAATTGTACGCACTCCTGTACAGAAGCCTCCTTTTTGTAAGCTTAGATTCAATTTGTCAGGCATCACGGCAGGCACCTGCATACGCACACAGAAAGGATCATTAGCAATTAAACCCGACAGGATAAGAGGAGGGAGAGCTAATGAATATCCAGTGTGTTCCACACGTTACAGATCAGCCAGTGATAAGAGGAAGTGTTTAATGAGCTTCCCTCTTCCCTCTGTCAGGACTTGTCCATACCTGTTCAGGCAACCCGGTCCTGTTAGCTCTCTGATTGAAATAATGCATTTATGCTGTGAAATTGCACTTACAATGTTTAATGAATTGTTCAGACAGCTTTGCATATAAGGTGACTTGAGATGATTGGAAAGGTTGCATTGAAGGTTTTCACTTTTTGACACCAATGACTCCTAAATATGACCATATACACAACCAACCATTCAAACATATCGCGTTCATAATCATAGACGAATCGCCTGCGATTATGAACACGGTTTTGCGTAGTTTGTCAGTGCAATATGGCTCTGTTTATTAAATGCCGCTCCATCTGAAAGCACATGATGGAGATTTACAACTAATCACAGAACCGGCTTTACTGACAAGATGCGCATGACACTCGCATGTGAATAATTGCACAGCCCTAATTTGGGGTCAGTAAGATTAATGTTTTTTTCAAAGATGCCCACCAAAGATGCATTTATTTGATCAAAAATACCGTAAAACAGTAATATTGTGAAATATTTTTACACTTAAAATGTTTTTTATTTTATCTTAATATACTTTCACATTTAAAATAAATTTAATGTATTACTCTGATGGCAAAGCTGAATTTTCAGCAGCAGTTGTTCCAGTTCTGTCACATGATCACAAATCATTCTAATATGCTGATTTGGTGTTCAAGAACATTTTTCTTTTTATTATCAATGTTGAAAATGGGTTTGCTGTTTAATATTTTTGTGGAAACCATGGTACAGTTTTTCTTCAGGATTCTTTGCTGAATGGAAAGAACATAAATAGATTTTTTTGTGACAGCGTATGACTCTTTACTGTAAGTTTTGATCAGTTTAATGTGAATGATCCTTGAATCATTAATCCACGGTTTGAACAAATTAGGTAAACCGATGACTCAATGGCCCATCAATAAAGAGGGTTTGAACAAATCGAATCAAATTGAATAATTGAATTGAAACCTATATTTACTATCGCCTACTGGCAGTTTTGATTTCTTATTTAGAGTATAATTTCATTAAAAATAATATTAATAACATATTTACATATGAATAAAAAAATCTGAAAATAAAATTAAAAAAACATATGAATAAAAAACTAATTGAAGGGATAGTTCACCTAAAAATTAAAAAAGAAAATCTATCTTGTAATGATTATTTGATGTTTTTCTCATTTAACACAGTAATGGTTTTAAATGATCTTTTGTGGGTGATTTCCGATGAAATTGATTGAAGATGAAGATTATGTATTTTCATCGGTTGACAGCCCTGGATAGATGTATTGATATTTGGTGAATTGCCAAGATTCAGAGGTGTTAAAGTGGCTAGTGGAATTTCATGTGTTGAAAGAACAGTCTAGCTGTCATGACCTGAATAAGCCGGTCTCCCTCTCTGACCGCTGTTTGTTACACATCACCTTTGTGCCATGTCTCCTGATGCAGTCTGTTCATTCGGCCGGTCATGAGTCGTTTCTCTCTCTGATGGCAGAGATTGATGGTTGTTAGCGGCTTGAGAAATCATTACTTTCCTCCGGTTAAATGGCAGTGAGAAGTGTCTAGAGCTGATAGGGGAAATGTTTATCTTTTTATTGACAGAAATCAAATGGAGGACTTTCCCTCAGGGAAGGAGGGGGAGGATCTGGCAGTGGGACCATGCTTGCTTGGTTGACTGAGGTCCCTTCAAGAGCTACAGACTTCACGCTTCAAATCAAAACCTTCTAGTGTGCCAAACTTTTATTTGTCAAATCTACAACAATATAGTATACAGCAGTACTCGTTGACAGTGCCTTATGACAGTGTGAGTGGTGCATGGCTCTTCAAATGTCACCATCACGATTTTTCCAAAACTCCTAACCCTAAGCATGAGCTGTAGTACAATACTGTAACAAGCAACACTAATTAGATACACTCACTATGAGTCATATTCCAGAGTAGCAGCATCTATTCATGAATACTTTTTCTACAAAGCAATGCTGCTGTTATCAGGAGGCAGCGTTCAGGTTGTGTTTAACAGTCTTGTTTAACAGAAGCTGTTCTGTAGCGGGTTGTATTGAATGTTTTCTTTGTCACATTAAAGAACTATCCAAAGATTGAACTTAAGAAAAGTTCACAGTGTCAACTATCGTATATGTGCTTGGTGTCAGATGTTCTTTTGGGTCTAACCATACTGCCATCTAGTGCCTACAGCTCCCACTCCATATGATACAAGTTCTCCAGGTAAATCTCACAAAGAATCGTATCAGTCAGATCACATTTCTTGCCAAAATTACATTTAGCATATTTTTAGGACTATTTAAGTTTTCTTTTGTTTGTTTGTTTTTGTCAAAGGTTTCTTAATTTCCATTAAACATATTCTTTTTTTAATGCACTCCTGCATGGATGTATAGATTTATTTTTTTCATTTATTGTGTTATTGTGTTTTTTTAACATTAAATTAAATTTAACAAATAATGGAATGACGTATGTTACTGTTTAATAATAATACTTAATGTATTAATAATATGCTTTAAATATTTAAATAATATATACAGATTTTTCATGAACTAAATCAGAATTGGCTTGTGTGGTTGTCTTTAATTGGCATGAAAATAATGTGATGAATTTTAATAGTCCTAAAAATAGACTCGGTATGACCTAGATAGATTCTTAACAGGTTTCTTCACCCTTCTAGCAGAAATGTTTTATCGTGTGACTGATGTTTTAGCCTGACTGTCTGGCTGTTTGGAGTCAATTTAAGTGTGTAAGAAAGAAACTCCAGAGTTCCAGTCCAGCCAAACTCAGTTTTGTGGTATACATCCAGGTTTAGTAACAGACAAAAAAGTCGGCTATGATGTTATTGCTGTGAATGAAACAAAGATAAAGAGAGTTGCTTCCAGCAGCTGAAGCATGCAATGTGTTCTTTTCACATGAGACAGTATCATCTCTGGTATTTTTTTGTTTCTTTTTAATTTTGTTTTCTGTTAATTTCCCATCTCTTGCAGTCATCTGCACAAAGCACATCTGGTCCTGCTCAGAAATTCCTAAAAAAAAATTGCAGTGGGGCTCAGATGTACAAACACACACACATTTGTATATTATCACACCCAGTCTAAAAAGTGTGGCATCAACAATTTGTCACACACGCACACAAACACACATGCTGGTCCCCTCTGGCTGCGGTAGACATGAAAGGACCCTCGCTAACAGGCCTGTCCATCAAATGTGGCTTCCAGTGCTCCATCCTCTGATCTAACAGTCACGCCCACACCCCCCCACCCTCGCTGCAGCACCTGATCCAGATGTCTGCTAACCCAGACACTGTGTGTGTGTTCCATCTTTCACCCAGACCCATTTTCATCCTTTCAGCAGCCCACTTGTTCATGATAGGTTTTCAACATGAAATCAAAATTCACTTATTTACTTTGACACTTTCCTGGTCTTATTATGCACAATTTATCAGTTTGCATTATTCCAAAGAAGAAAAAAATTATTTTTTCATTATCTTTCATCAAAATGTAATTACTTTGACATTCTCTTTCAGTTGATGTCACCTAGGTTGTGCAGACCAGATCATTTGATCATATTATTCCAACACACTTTCATGAAATTTCATGAGGGTTTTACAATTTTATGAGAATTTGTACAACCATATTTGTTTTTGTTCTGCTCATATCCAACTGAGTGTTAGATTTAGGTTAGACATTCAAAAAATACCTAGAAATCATATTGAAGGGGTGGTATATTGAAATTGGCAACTTGTAAAATATTTACAAATTCTTATGAGTTTGTGCTGCATATTGTGATTTATTTATGTTTCATGTAAATGCATTAACCTGATTGGTTTAGCATAATTACCAAAAATCTGAATAAGACAGCTGACACATGCTTGCATTAATCAAAATTCCTTGTTATGTACACTACAGTGTAATGCCATTAACAGTTATAACAATATATATAACAGGTACACACACACACACACACACACACACACACACACACACACACACACACACACACACACACACACACATATATATATATAATATATATATATATATATATGTGTGTGTGTGTGTGTGTGTGTGTGTGTGTGTGTGTTTGTGTGTTTGTGTGTGTGGCATGATAAAATTGAATATAAATAAATATTCATTACTTCCAGTAAAGAATAGCTGGATTGTCTGCATTTATTATTTGTAATAATATGCTGATTACCAGGTACTTGGGAATATTTCAGTTGCCGTACAACACATAAGAGCTTTTTGAGCAACATCAGACGTTTTGCCTTGCCATGCTGTGCCACTCTCGCCGTGCTAAGTATTCAGCCAGTCATCCTCTCAGGTGGCAAAGGTGTGCCTCTAAGAGGTCTGGGAGTTTATAGCCTATGCAGCACCATGCCTCATTAGATACTAAATGAGAAGGAGAGAATGACCCCTCTACCCCTGAGCTGCTTATGGAAGTTCACCAAGTCTGGTGCAGAGTAGAGCGGCACGCGTAATGTATGTTTATCAGGCATGCTAGAACTAAATCAGCAGCCTAACTGAAATGGAACCATAAAAGGTGACTGATTTGGAATGTTCTACTTAGGGGTAATATACACAGAATGCACTCTAATAGTCTGGAGCAGTGGTCTCCACTGCATTTTAAAACATTTATCTTCTTTTAACTAAAAAATACAGAATTTGTTTGCACATACCCATACATAGATGTTTACATATATAGTGCAGTCATCCTGAACTAGACCATGTGCTCATATTCATGTCATTCCATATAATAAATGTCAATGGGGTCCAGTGTTGTTTTTGGCCCCATTGACTTTCATTGTATGGACAAAAACAGTTTCATTCTTCAAAACATCTTCTTTTGTGTTCCACAGAAGAAAGTCATACGTGTTTGAAATTACATGAGATTGAATACATGATCACAGAATATTCAGTTTTATCTCTTTTATTGCTGCTGTATTCTTACCAGTTTCAGACTGTAGACTTTTGAGCCTGACATGTCAAATATTCTGATCCTTTTTAAAACCGATATGCGATCATGTCTACCAATGCTGGCTCTGAAGGTCACACTCACACACACACACCGTTAGACATTATTACCTGTGTTTACATTAGGTCTCCACTGTTTTATGGTGACCTAACTGGAGCATAAATGTGTCTAATGGCCTGTAGAGTAAATTTGTGGGATGGTGACACACAGATTTTCAGACCGACCAATCATTCATGACGCTGGGAGCACAGAGCACTATTATAGGCTCCTTTGTGAATGTGCCACAGACCACGCAGCAATTGGTCAATAACCCGGACCCTTGTCTAGTTGAAAGGTGGGGGACTTGGAGAATAGCCTAGTATGGTTCATCTGAGCCTGAAATTGGAAGAATGTGTGAATAGGAGTGAATGGATCACCCTAATGTGTCCCAAGGCCGACACATTCATTTCAGATGCATGGCTCCCACATCTGTGATTTATGGAAAATGCTACATATGATTCATCATTATGAAGAGCTATGGCCATATGCCATTTTTACAAAAAAAAAAAAAAAATTCATTGCACGCAGACTTTCCACAAGCCATCAGGGGGAAAAAACATACAGCTAGCTACAGGCAATCATGTAGAGATGCAAATCAGCATGATGCGTTGCATTGTATGCAATGTGAACACATATCATTTCGCCTATTTGATATTGATCTGTTTATTGATCAGGGTGGATTTCACTTTTTATCTGTGCTAACTGAATTTGGCTTTGCCTTCCTCTTCAGCACTCCATCACATGTAGGCCTACTCACCACATCTCGAAAATGGAAATGAAAATTCTGTCATCATTTACTCACCCTCACATCAATTCAAACCGGTATGGCTTTCTTTTTTCTGTGGAACACAAATGACATATTTTGAAAAAATAGTCTCACTGATCTTTCCATGCAAAGGGTTACAGTAGTATTTAGGGCTGGGGAAAAAATTGATCGATTCTCATTTTTACGGAGCGATATCGATTCTTAAATCCCAAGAATCAATTAGTCTAGTCTGTTTTCAGTTAATGGAAGGAACTTTGAAGGGCACTTCCCATCCAATGTATCGCAATAAGCATTGTGCTTTGGTACTTTTAATATGAAGCAAAGTCTCAGATTTCAAATTCTGTCAATTGTATTGCAGTATTTAAACAATAAATGCCGTTTTGGTGCTGTTTAATGTGGAGTGACAGATTGCTGTAGCGCCTCAAATAAACATGACTAAACATCCGAAGATAAGTTAAAAGAAAGAGTACAACTTTAAAATCCGTATCTTGTCTCATGTAATCGCTCAATCAGTGTTTCAGCCGCACAAAGATGTTAATATTATAACAGCTTGTAAACAATGTCACATAACGTCACATTCATCTCAGAAAAACATATTCGGTGATCATAAACGCATTAGTCAGATAAAATAAAAAATAAAGAAAAATAAACTGTTGAGAGGGGCATTTTGCCAAATATAGCCATCGTATAAAATATTCATTTACTGTTCTTCAATGTTTAATTTATGTTTGAATAAATCCATCAAGGTTTTATGACTGCCACCATTATGTTTATATTTCAAAAAAACTAATTGAAGTAGAAATATTATGTAGGCTAATTGTAACTTTATTATTTTAAAAACTTCATTAAGTGTAATTTTAAAGGTGCAGTAGGAGATCTCGGAAAATGCTAACTTTAGCCTGATAGCACTGAAAGCGAACGTCCCACCCTCCCTGCAATCGCCCGTCCAAAGCCACGCCCCCTGAACCCACATACGCTCAAAGAGCAGCCAGAGACAACATAAATTACTACAATAGGCTACATCAATGGTTTCCAATTACAGTCCTTGCGCCCTCCCCGCTCTGCACATTTCATATGTATATCTTATCACGTCCGACGGTTGTTCTATTTGACCGTAAGTCATAAGTGCCCTGCAAAGTGGACATCACCAGATATTCCGCCATGATTCCAGTTCAAAGCGAGCGTTTTATGTTCCATACAAAGGCCATTAAAGTGTGCCAGACCTGAATTTAAATTGTATTTATTTACAGAGGTATATTATGTCACACTTCACACTTCTCTTTTGTCTGTGTGAGGAGCAGCGCAAATCCGTGAGTGAATGTTCTGAAGTGAAATAAACAGATTTTCCCTGCTCATGGAGTTGGTAGCAATGAACACTGTGTAGGGAGCATGTCAATCGGAACACAGTTCATGCACGGAGCTCTCTTCTGACGAGCTGGTCATCTGAACCGAGTGTGTTAACTAAGCGAGACATGCAAAATATGCAGAGCGGGGGACGCGAGGACTGGAACTGGGTACAGCGCTGGGATACATCATGTGTCATTCACCCGTGAGAAAACTTTACAGCACAGTTAGTAAAAGTACTACAATACCAGGAAGGAAGATTGGGTTGTTGATGTTTGCCTGCCATTCTCGCTCTGTCTGCACAGCGCTGATGCCGTATCCTGTCTGCGCGAACAGGGTGCACAGAGGTATGCAAATACATACGTTGACAGGCAGGTAGGAAAGACAATTAAAAAGCTCGGACCGAGCGTTTTAATTGGACAAACATTTCTTGGTCCTACACCTTCCACAGAATATATAAATACAGATAAATACATTTAGACCACTTAACTTAATGATTGCTATCAGGATGTGAAGAGACTTTCAACCAGAATAACAAAAAATGTTTCTGAAGACAATCACCTATGGCACCTTTAACAAATCAGTCAATTTTAACCTTCAATATTATAGTAATGTAGTACCAACTGACTCTCATGTATATTTTACAGCATTAGTTGAGAGATTTTTTTTTTCCTTGAGAAAATTTGGCATGTACGCTACCTGATATATATCCAAAATAATCAATATTGAATCAAATCGAATCGCAAGCTTGTGAATGAGAATCGAATCGTGAAATTTGTCAAAACCCAACCTTAGTAACTTTTTTTTTCAATTAACATTTTAATTTTAGTTAACACTTGTGAAGCACTATGTGATTAACAGATTGCAAGTGAAGTTATGTATTCTTTTCACCATTATTAAAAGTCATACAGGTTTGGAAAAACATGAGGGTTAGTAAATACTGAAACAATCTTTATTTTTGGGTGAAATTTGCTTTAAAATATTGGTTACCTAAAAATGTCCTCAAATTTTGTCTTCAAATCCATTGTGATTAATTGTACAAACATTTGTTTTAGCTACCAGATTGGAATAAACAGGGGGGGCTGGTGTGTGGCGTTGCAAAGCTGGGAGGATTCTTCACGTTAGCTATTTATACTAGAGGGATGTAAATTGTGTTGGTATTAGTTAGGAGCGCATGTTCTCTCTGCAGTGCTCCGTGTTGTGTGTGTCTCTTTGTGAGAGCTAATCAGAGGTTGTTGCCAAGTAAAGCGCAGAGTTGAAGCCACCCCGCAGAGTGCAGAGCTATTGATTGGAGCCCTGGGGACCTGTAAGGTTTCAAACACACACACTCTTTTACAATAAAGTTGCCCTAAAACAAATGTAGACTTGTTTTTTTTTTTTTTTTTAATTGGAGACAGGGAAATCCATCTTTGCTTCAGTGCAGACTAGACTGGTTTTTATGTTTTCCAGCAAGAAGCACAACAAATGGTCGGTTTCCCTATGTATTTTTCTAACTTAAGTACTATTCTGTATCCAGCTTCTGCAATAAATGCAAGATTGCTGAGGGAACCCTCGTACACTGCTTTTGGGGGTGTTTAAGGTCCAACAGTTCTGGTCAGGTGTTTTCTTAGAATTGGAGAATATTTTCTCCTGCCATCTGCAGTTTAGGACCTAAGATCTGCCTACTGGGCCTAACACAGGACCACCTTCATGGCTTTATAGGTACTCTTGCAAATTTTGCAACACTGTTCTCGCAAGTAGTGCTGTCAAATGATTTAATCACGATTAATCGCATCCAAAATAAAAGTTTTTGTTTACATAATATATGTATGTGTACTGTGTATATTTATTATGTATACATAAATACACACATACAGTATATATATTTTAAATATTTCCATGTGTATACATTTATATATTCATATTCTTTTATTTTATATTAAATATAAATATATTTAATATATAAACATAACATTTTTCTTAAATATATGCATGCATGTGTTTGTAATTATATATACATAATAAAGATACACAGTAAACACACATATATTATGTAAACCAAAACCTTTATTTTGGAGTAATCGCGATTAACCGTTTGATAGCACTATGAATCGCAAGTGCATTTTGTTGCAATGGATAACAGCCATAACCCCTTCGGTGGCCCAGTGGATAAGTGTAGCTAAGGGACTTATCCTTAACGAAGCCTACTCCACAGCACTAAGAGATGAACCCTTTAAGTTTCATATGATCTGGGGCCCCTTTCTTAAAGGAACACTCCACTTTTTTTGGAAATAGGCTCATTCTCCAACTCCCTCAGAGTTAATAAGTTGAGTTTTACCGTTTTTGAATCCATTCAGCCGATCTCCGGGTCTGGCGATAGCACTTTTAGCATAGCTTAGCATAGATCATTGAATCCGATTAGACCAGTAGCATCGCGTTCAAAAATGACCAAAGAGTTTCGATAGTTTTCCTATTTAAAACTCGACTCTTCTGTAGTTATATCGTGTACTAAGACCGGCAGAAAATTAAAAGTTGCGATTTTCTATGCTGATATGATTAAGAACTATACTCTCATTCCGGCGTAATAATCAAGGAACTTTGCTGCCGTAACATGGCCGCAGCAGGCGCAGTGATATTACGCAGCGCCTGAAAGTAGTCCCCAGCTAGGTAACTAGTTATAATATAGCTGGGGACTACTTTCAGGCGCTGCGTAATATCACTGCGCCTGCCGCGGACATGTTACGGCAGCAAAGTTCCTTGATTATTACGCCAGAATGAGAATATAGTTCCTAGCCAAATCGGACTATAAAATCGCAACTTTTCATTTTCCGCCGGTCTTAGTACACGATATAACTACAGAAGAGTCGAGTTTTAAATAGGAAAACTATCGAAACTCTTTGATCATTTTTGAACACGATGCTACTGGTCTAATCGGATTCAATGATTTATGCTAAGCTATGCTAAAAGTGCTATCGCCAGATCCGGAGATCGGCTGAATGGATTCAAAAACGGTAAAACTCAACTTATTAACTCTGAGGGAGTTGGAGAATGAGCCTATTTCCAAAAAAAGTGGAGTGTTCCTTTAAACATCTAGGTGTGGAGGCGGAACATATGTTATCCCTGGGAATTAAAAATCTAGCGTGGAAGGGATTGAAGTGAAGTTGATTATTATCATTATTATAATAAATTATCCCTGTAATTTCTAAATAATGCAATTAAAAAAAGTACTATTCTGAATATTTGTTGTGAATGTTTTTGGTGTATAAACAATGGATTCCTGTTGACCTTTTCACAATGGCCATTGGCCACAAACATTGGTCCAGAATGATTTTATGCACTTTTTGGTTACATGTCACGTTTGGTTTGAGTAGGTGTTATACTCTCACCTCAATACACTGAAATTATAAAGATCAATGTTGAGCACATTTTCTCTTGGCTCAAGCATCCAACAGCATTGTTCTTACTTCAGACAGCCTCTCAGTAACATTAGCACAACCTCTCCACTGTAGTGCTTCACTTCCAGCAAAGAGCATGACCTGCTGTCTGTAACTCTGAAGCATGCGATGCATTACATAGGTCTGAATGTATGGGCAATTCGAGCGTTGAATGAGAAAAATCATGAGTCATAATACAATAATATGATGCAATGACATAATTTGCATTTCTATTTTTTGACGGTTCCTCTTGGTTACTCTTGCCAAATGCTTTTCATTTCCTGAAGGGTCCAGGTCAGCTGCTTATTTCCAGCGGTAAGCTATCATCAGAGAACCTCATTTTGGTGCTTCTTACTTCTAATCAGAAATGCATCATATATTTATCTACAGGCGTCCAGATGGACGCTTCCAGCCAAAGAATACTAATACTTTTTTAATATGTAATTAAATTAATTGTTCTCCGTTATTTTTGACAGAAAGTAATTTCTGAATACATATTTCAGCTTTGCTTTGCTTACCTAATACACATTATGTTGAATTATATTATATTGCAGCAGTGATAGATAGCGAACCAATAATTGTTTGCGAGAAAATAAAATACAACTAACCATATACTCATGTTTAGTAGGATAGCAAAATAAATAGGCTTATAAAGAACACTTCCCATATCCCATATCTTTTATTGTCTGATCTAACAATGGCATTTCTCTATATATCTATCTATGGTATTTTGACAAAAATGTATGACAATAGGTAGAAAGATGCCAACATTACATTGTCGAAACCATGAACAAATCTACACAACTTACTGTAAATGTATACTAAATTAAATATGGGTTCACTTGCAAGAAGGATAAACATGGTTTGTGCCAACCACTGTTTTGTGCCTAATAAATAAATAATACATTTAAATATTGGGTTGTACTGTTGGGTTTCCATTTGATGTCAGTGTACAATCTGGGTCCTGAAGCAAAACAAGTTGACAGCACAGTGTTGTAATGGACGGATAACTGCATTGAGACTGTGCGCTGCTGCCATCTTTGGACAGCCTAGTAGAACAGCATTCTGTTAAGATAACGTTTTGATTTTAAATCCTGCCAAACGAACATCTTGTTCTCAAAAAAAAAAAAAAAAAAAAAAAATTAAAGAATAATTTTAAATAATTAAATGTTTAAATAACATTAAGAATTAAATAAGAATGCAAGATTTAAATTATTTAGAAATTAGGGTTATTGTTTTAGTAAACCAAACTGTAATTACATGTTGTTTTTTAATCAGTAGGGAATCGAGTGGATTTCTTTTGATGTGCATTCATAAGCATGTTTAGAACATTTGAAACAATCTGTCATCTCAGTTTGATCTTATTCACTTTAATTTATGCATCTCTTCTGACAGGAGAATGAGAAGTGATCCTCTAGCGTGCTCCGGCCTAATCATCTGAGGCCTTTATGTTGCTTGATAGACATGAAGAAAGATAAAAGGTTATGGCACATAAAGTCAGTTAAGCCTCAGAGGGCCACATTAATTCAGAGCAGTGCACCATACAGGCTAACCCCTTCCTCTCTCACCAAAAGAAGTGAGGAACTGAATATAAAATACACCATCTTTGCATTCTACTTGAAAACCCACTGAGTTTTCAAAAGGGGCAGTCAGAAGTAGAAATGGACAACTTATGTCAATTTTGGACTGTCCACCAAATGTTTTGAAGGCTATGTGTGAAAACACAATGTGGCCCCATCAGAGTCTCTCAGTTGAGTCACAGAATGAGACATTTGTTTCAAGTGAGTCTTCTGGCTTCTCTCCACAGCTGAAACAGAGCGAAGCCAATGCTGATACGAAAGAGAAACTTCCTTTGCGATTACGGATCTTTGAGAAGTTCCCCAATCGACCACAGATGGTGAAAATCTCCAAGCTGCCATCAGACTTCACTGTGCCCAGAATCAGGTACTGTATGCACTGAATGATACCTCATGTCTTGTGAACTGTTAAAGAGAGAAAAAAAAAACTTACATTAAGGAGGCTTCCAAACCATATATATGAGACAGAGTGTCATTGGACTCTCTTGGTGGTGGCTTTAACTTATTTAGTCCTTTACACTGAATGCCTCCTAATTCATCCTCAAGAATCCTCTGAAAACATGAAGTCCCTTGTGTGTTTGCGTGTGAATGTTTGGTTATGCGTGTGCCGTGGGCGTGTGCCGCAGGGAGAGCTTCATGAAGCAGTTCATCGACCGACAGCAGCAGGACCCCAGCTGTCTGTTCCGTCGCCTTCCCTCAGCGTCATCTTCATCCTGCGACCATTCCAAGAGGTCTGCCATTGAGGATAATAAATACATAGATCAGAAGGTACCACACTCCATCACTCCCACGGTCTGCCCCCTCAATACACACAGAGACTGAACAATACGTTCATGAATGTTCTGAAAGGAACATATCTATTTCCCACGCAACAAGATTTAAATAACCAGCAGTTACATAACTACATTTTGTTGATTACATTGGGATGTTTTTGTTTGCTGATATCAAATTCAACTTTACCCATATAATAATAGCTGTTTGCAAATATATCCGTCTGAATTATACTGTGTATTGATCCGTGTCTCCCGTGTGCATCTTACTGTCTAAACTGCTTTTTCTTCCTAGCTTCGAAAGTCAGTATTTAGCATCCGGGCACGTAACCTCATGGAAAAGGAAACCACTATCAATAAAATTCTGCGGTGAGCTTGATCTGTCCTTCCAGCATTTTTTCAATAATTAAGCTTCATTTATTTACGTTCAATGACTGAGATTGATATTTTGCTTTTAGTATGCACATCCTAGCTAGGCTACAGATTTATTACCATATAGTCATCTAAAAAGCCAAAGCAAATACATTTTTCATAAGTGCAAACATTTTTATAATCATAATTTTTGAAATTTTTATTTTCAGATAACTGAATTCAGTGTGTTATTGAATGAGAATTTTAAAATGAATTTATATTAAGATATTGGTAACACTTTACAATAAGGTGTCATTTGTTAACATTAGTAAACAATGAACAAACAATGAACAATGCATTTATTACACTATTTATTAATCTTTGTTAATGTTAGTTAATGAAAAATACAGTTGTTCATTGTTTATTCATGTTAGTTCACAGTGCATTAACTAATGTTAACAAACACAAATTGTGATTTTAATAATGCATGAAATTAACATTAACTACGATTAATAAATGCTGTAGAAGTATTGTTCATTCTTAGTTCATGTTTACTAATGTTGTTAACTAATGTTAACTAATGAACCTTATTGTAAAGTGTTACCAAGATATTTGGTATCGCTTTACTCAAAGCCTTTATGTATAATGCATTATAAAAGTAGTTTTAATGCATTAGTTATGCTTCATATTGCACCTTATAATGCATTATATAATTTCATGAATAATTGTAACCACAGTTAAAACATTATAACACTTATCAATCCATTGTTACACATGCATTTTAAATTCAGTTATAATTATTTACAACAAGATATAATGTATTGCAATGCAAATTATGAATAATTATAATGCATTATACCCTTTAATAACCCTTTATAATGCATTATACATAAAGGCTTTAAGTAAAGTGTTACCAGATATTTGATGGGCCAGCAGGAATAGTAATAGAGCATTGCTTTGTTCTCTGGCCGCTTTGGGCAAAAACACATTAATTCCTATACAGGGTGAATATGTTTTGATTTCGATCCTCCATTTCCATGATTTCGACTCCATGTTTGTCTTCCAGCCAGCCTGGCAGCCAGGGCAGATAATGGCGTCATATCAGTATTACTGTTAGTGGGTCACCTGTGAGCATGAACGAACAAATTAATATTTAAAAATCTGGCAGCGATGAAGCCAAGTATTCCCACATTTTGCTTCAACCGCTCTCGTCTCAGTCGTTAACTTTCAGATCACGTCGATGCCGTCCCCACCTCCCTCGTGTTATATACACACACACTCATACACCTCACCTTGTCCACCCCTCCTCCTCCTGCTAAGCAGACAGACGGCACATCAGTAGCCATCCCACGTCTTCTGTGCCGTCTGGGGCATTCAGTCTGTCTGCATACACACATGCGCACACACACATCCCTCATCAGCCAGGCACTCATCACTCTGAGTGGCCATAAATAAGGGCGACGTGTTCTCTTGAAGCTGAAATTGTCATTAGCTGTGTTCTGGTACATGACTCTGCAATTAATGGACAATAGAAAGGCGGTGGTGAGCAGACGGCTTTTCAAAGCATACATAGATCAGCACTGATTTAGAGCATAAACAGCCAATGGGATCACAGCAGTGGAACAATCTCCCAATACCAATTATAGCAACAGCCTCACCAGTTACATTTCATCTCCAGACATAGCTTTGAAAGATTTGCCTTTAATAAACTGTCAGAAAGCACCACAAGGGGCTTCTTTACTATTTTTTCTTACAGATCTCTTGTTCTTTTAAATAGTGATGCATTTATTTATTTATTTTTGGTTTTATACAAAGACTTGTTCTTGACATGTTCAAGCAGATGTCACAAACACAATATATGGGTCATCTTCAAAAAACAATGTAGTTTGTGTGAGAAAAATGCAGGTAAATTACTACTGCTGGACATACAGTAAATTCAAACCTCAAACCCAAAGTAGCTTTTATATATATATATATATATATATATATATATATATATATATATATATATATATATATATATATATACGGAATTGTAATGTGATGAATGAGTAGAAATTTGATTTTCCAATTCCAATTTGATATTATTTAATTCAGTTCATTATGTGCACTGAACATTAAACTTTATAGCATGATTAAAATTTAAATGTAAAGAGTTAAATCAACCAAATATTGTGTCTAAATTCAGTATGATGTTAAATAAATCAGTATTAACTCATGGGAAAACACAAATGGGTCGCTTGCTGAGAATGTCCCACATGCATACAGAAAGTTACTTTGGTGTAAATGGAGTCAATCATCTAAGTTTTGTCATTTTTGGCAGAAGTGGAAGTGAAGCCTAGTAGATATGTAACCTCATATACCTATACTAAGTATGCCAAATTTTTCCTAGGAGATTAATTCCCTCCTACTGCTTCATCTTCACTTCACTGTTAGCCTGAATTTTTAGTGCACCACAGGTCACATTTGACCACTCTGAAAAAAGGATTAATTAGTTTCCTCTCCGTGGGCGCCCCTGTTCCTTAGAACTGTTTCCACCTGCACAACACAGTGTTAGCTAATAAGAACCATCTGCTGTGTCGGATGTACAACAGCGTACATGACAGACAATAGTGGCATAGCTTAAGGGCTGTTCACTGATGATCTTCACACAATCCTATACATTTACAGTATGTATAGTAAAACTTATTTGCATTTGTAGTACCCCCCCAAAATGAAAACCTTTAGCTTTTGTAATGTGAATTATTTCTAAGTGAAAAAATAGTGGAACTAATTTAGGATGAGATTTCAAAAAGAAGATAATTATTAGATTTTGATGAATAACCTGCTTGAATCATGCACAGTAAGACTAAGAAATTAAATAAAAGCCAGTTTGGATTTAATGTTGTCTTAATAATGGATGGGCAGAAAAAAAAAATTTCTTGACCTAGTTATGGTTTGTCTGTGTTATGTTTTTCAGAGCCTGCACTAGACAACGTATGCTGAGTGGTTCTTTTGAGGGTCAGCCAACAAAAGAGAGATCCATACTCAGTGTCCAGCACCACATCCGCCAAGAACGCCGGTTAGGAAAGCACATTAACATGCTTTCACATACTCATCTATTTCATTTATATAAGGATCAATGGATTGATGTATAATCATAAAATGCACTACATTATGCTAGTGTGTTAACCTGCTTTTTTTTGGCACAGGTCCCTCAGACATGGCTCTACCAGCCAGAGAATCAGTAGAGGGAAATCCCTGGAAACACTCACTCAGGATGTGTGTACACACACACACACACACACACACATGCACACGCACACACTCAGATATCACCGAGTAATAGCTGACAGCACTATCTGTGACTATCTGTGATCTCTGACATGCGTGTGAACTCTTCAGCACTCCAGCACGGTCCGCTACCGTAACGCCCAGCGGGAGGACAGTGAAATCAAGATGATACAAGAGAAAAAGGAGCAGGCTGAGATGAAACGGTATTTCTGACACTCCATACACTTGCCTTGGCATGCGGTCAGTCGAACAGATCTTATCCCCCCAAACAAAACATGCCATGTGGGAGTTATTACACCATATCTTTCTCTTCCACTGTATGCTGATGGTGGCATAGTGCCATCGGTGTATGACAACAAGACATATTGCAGGGAAGCAAAGCTTTTGTTTTAGGTCGGCTGTATTTATTTGCTGTGTTCAGAGGGCAAGGAGGGACTGTAAAAGAGAGATCAGATCACATTTTAGCTGATTTACAGATACAGTACACTAAAAGAACTAGTAAGGTCCCTTCTGTGCATCCTATATCTTTCTATCTTTTCCATACTTTATCCCAAAGCAGGACTAATAAAAGCAGTGTTTGCTGAATATGAGATTTCAAAATGATTTATTGTTAAGCCTATAATGTTTTTTTTTTCTCTAGAAAAGTCCAAGAGGAGGAACTCCGGGAAAACCATCCATACTTTGACAAACCACTCTTCATCGTTGGTAGAGAGCATCGCTTCCGAAACTTTTGCCGAATGATTGTGCGGGCCCGTTTCAATGCGTAAGACCAAAGCAAATACAAATCCACTGTAGTATATTATTAGTTACAGTAGCATTTTCATACGCCTCAATGAGATGACTAATCCCTTTGTACCATAATCACTGAAAAAATGCCATGTTGTTTCACAAACTGTTGTGTGTGTGTATGTGTTACATTTCTTTGCTGACACTGTGCTAATGGGCTTTTTATGAATAGGTCAAAAACGGATCCCAATACAGGCGCAGTGAACAGCACAAAATACCATCAATTATAGTAAGTCCGTAAATGTTTAGGGCCTTCACACCATGATAGCCTGGTAATATACACAATTCAATATATATAAAAAGGATTGCACTGACATCTTTCTTTTGTAATAAATCATCATTTAAAATGTATGTAATGTAAATTAAATTATAATATATTATTTAAATTGTAAAATAGTTGAGTACATTAGGTAACACTTTATTTCCTTGTTACACGTTACATTCACTTACTATTATAATAACAATAAATTATGCATAATTACATGCAAGTAACCCTAAGCCAAATCCTAATCCTAACCCTAACCATATAGTAAGTACATGTAGTTAATTAAAATGACTCAGTACTTATATAATTACACTGAAACAAGGACACCTTAAAATAAAGTGTAACTGTACATTAATTATGAAATAATGGAAAAATACAAAAAAATGAAGAATTTAGGGGAGAAATGAGCTTTATTGTCATGAAAATGTTAAAATAATGATATTTCTTATTTTTTCCTGCATATTTTCGTGGTTAAAATATGACCTGCATATGTTTTTCACATGATTCCCTCATTTATATGTCTGTTTTGATTCTAGAAAAGTAATATGAGAATGGGCTTTGGAAAGTTTTGATCTGTAAGACACGCCAGGGTGGGTTAGTGTGGGATTAGATGGAAACTTTTGGACTTCAGTATCCTAGCAGGATTTCACTAGTTTCAAAAGATCTGCAAAATTAAGACAAAGTTATGTAAGCTCAGACCGAAGAGTCGAAAGAATGCAGAGTAGGAACAGAGTAGCACATTTAACCTTGCATGTGTATGTGTCTGTGTGTGTTCTCCAGTGATTTGCTGGGATTGGTAACCTATCTGGACTGGGTGATGATCGTGGTCACCATCTGCTCTTGTATTTCCATGATGTTTGAGTCCCCTTTTACTAGGGTCATGCATGTCCCTACCCTGCAGGTATTCTAAACCCAACCAGTCACCATTCTATCCCACACACACATCCAACTAACTTTTTTACCCTGTAAATGTTCCTCATCGCTTTCCTGAAGGCTGGTCATCATGTCTCACTTTTGTTGCAGTCCAGCACTTTTGATTGCCACTCTTAACTAGTTTTGCCCTTTTGAGCACATTTGATCATGATCCCCACTGATTTAGACTACTTTGGAGTTCAAGTTAACTTGTTTTTAGGGTGCCTGTTTCAAAGATCTTGTACTTTACGAAGGCTGATTGACCAGCCACTCTTGAAAGTCTTCTGACTCTTTTTCTACACCACTGATTGAAACTCCACTTCAGACAGTCCAGGATGGCCTGATCTTTACCTGATAAGGATATTTTTAAGAGCACAGAGAAAGATTTTTATCCTGGTGTCAGTTTTTGTGTTATGACACTCCCAGTGTCAAAAGCTTCTCTAACTTACCAGAAGACAAGGAATTGTTATGACAAAGCTTGCAAACCTTTAGTTGTTTTTATAAAAAGCTGCTTTATGAAAAATTGAATTCTATTGTACACTAAACCACCCCTTTCCCTGCAGATCGGAGAATACGTGTTCGTCATCTTCATGAGCATTGAGCTGAACCTGAAGATCATGGCAGATGGTCTGTTCTTCACTCCCACTGCAGTCATCCGAGACTTCGGTGGCGTCATGGACATCTTCATCTACTTAGTAAAACTCCATTCTCAGCTCTCCTGTGAAAAACCCACTTTCCGACACATGTGAAAAGCAGCCTTCTAGCTGATTACTCACTTCTCTAATGAGGCTCTGAAGATTGCATTTTAATGACCCTAAACAGCGTTTTATTTAAATGACCCAGTCACGTCAATTTCATCCTGTTTACTCATTTTAGAAGAATTCTGCCTGTCTCACACAAACATTATTTGCATTTAATACAGCCTACACTTCCACTGCTGACTATTGCATGAGTAATACGTATTGCATTTATATTAATAAAGCAATATTAATATGCCATAGAAAAATAATCTGCAGTTAGTGATTTCACATTCAAGATCAGGATTAAATGAAGAGCCCTTTCTGCCCACTCTGTAGGTCAGTCTGATCTTTCTATGCTGGCTACCAAACAATGTGCCTCCTGAGTCTGGTGCCCAGCTCCTCATGATGCTACGCTGCCTGCGCCCACTGCGTATCTTTAAACTGGTGCCCCAAATGAGGAAGGTGGTTCGAGAGGTCCTCAAGGGTTTCAAAGAGATCTTCTTGGTGAGCGAACAAATCGGCCCACTTCCTGCCTGTAGTTGCTCAATAAAAGGAGAACAAAGATGGCTGTTATTTGTTAATTCTTCTAAAATATATATTTTTTGTACCTTTTTTTCCCCCTGGTTATGCTTTCTTACCCCTTTTTTTGCATTTATAATTTAATTTAAAATTATTTTTCAGTGTCTTTTTGCATCATTGTTTCAATAGATGATATTTTGGAATGAGGTTTGTGTTCTGAGTACATAAACTTTGATTTAAATTGTTTCGTGGTATGATCCCTTTAATTGAAAATCGAGAAGCTCTCTTCTTTGGAGTAGTGGAATGCAATGCATGAACTCAACAGTATTTGTCTAGGAGATTTCTTTATGGACCTTCTTTATTAAAGCTTTGCTCCCCTTGGGTACTTTTCTTTGAGCTTATTATAGGGTTACTGTATATGAGAGTAATGCACTGACCATATTTTGTGGGAAAGCCATTTTGCTGTAGACCGGATTATTGATTTCCCAAACAGGTCTCTATTCTTCTTCTGACACTAATGCTGGTGTTTGCAACCTTCGGGGTGCAACTCTTTGCTGGAAAACTTGCCAAATGTAATGATCCCCATATCTCCAATAAGGTACAATGTAATTCTTACAACTTTTCAAACTAAGTTCGGAGTGGATGATCTTCTGTACTTCACTAAAATTTTGTGCTTTGTGTACTTTTTCAGGAGGACTGCCATGGCATCTTTAGAATCAATGTGAGCATTTCAAAGAACCTGAATTTAAAGCTCAGGCCAGGCGAGAAGAAACCAGGATTCTGGGTGCCTAGAGTTTGGTATGAAATGGAAAAAGATTGTTCTCTATAGCTTTTTGTTGTTGTTTTTCAAATGTTCAAATTTAATGTACAATAATACAAAATAAAAATGTCTTTTTGGTATTTATTAGACTAAAATTTTAGAATTTGAAAGACATTAATTTTTACTTTTTTACAAATGAATAGAGTTTCATTTAAAAGCACAGAATAATTAATCGCAAACTGAACCTGTCACATCTTCAGTGAGGTCTTTTTGAGAAATCCCTGTAGTAACATCTCATCTGTGACAGCACAAACCAGTATGATAAATGCTCTCATCAGATAAACAGCAGCACATTTTCATCATCTTTCATATGTATTTTCCCCATAAGCAATACTCAGTGTTGCAGTGCAGTTGTACAGTTTGTCATGGGCACACAGCAGGGGCTGATATATCCTTCCCTCAGGCATAAACACAAACAACACAATCATACACCCACACACCAATGAGTCTGTTATTGCTCTGGAGATGTGTGGCAACACAATGGCAAATTATTTGTGAGACGTTAAATAATGAAGACCAGCAAAAGACACACATGGGTCCATAGTCGTTTTAGAGCAAGCAAGGTTTCTGCTAATGCTGAATAACAGAGAGAGAGAGAGAGAGAAAGGTTGTTGCTCTTTTATCTTTGAGCGCTTTGCGTGGTAACAGGAAAAGAGCTAGGCGTTTGATCCTCTTGGTATTGTGTTCGTGTTCAGCCCATAGAGCAGTGCGTCTCCAGT
The DNA here is from genome assembly GCA_036784905.1 of Acrossocheilus fasciatus. Classification (NCBI taxonomy): domain Eukaryota; kingdom Metazoa; phylum Chordata; class Actinopteri; order Cypriniformes; family Cyprinidae; genus Acrossocheilus; species Acrossocheilus fasciatus. The sequence continues at coordinate 23,780,855 of CM071946.1, read as the reverse complement.
CCGCTCACACACACACACAAGCGCGCGCAGGCAGACAGACAGACAGACAGACAGACAGACAGACAGACAGGCAGACAGACACCATAACATTTAATACAACAACCATAATAACAGCTGAAGGTTTTTTTATTTTTATTTCTTTTTTCCTCTTGTTTTTTTTTTAATTGTTTTTTAATGTTTTAAGAGCAGTGGTACTTTATCTTTAACTCAGAAGATGAGTTGACAAAATTATTTAAGAGTCACATTTTAAAAATGCTTGCTGAATGTTCTTGGTTTCGTGTCATTGCTTTAAATGTGATTTAACAATTAATGTCTGGTTCATATTTCAATAAAATTAAATAAAATAAAATTTTAGAGTCGTTAATATTTTTCCATTGTGATATTATTTTCATTACCATAACATACTATAATGAAAATCATTCTTTGCAAATAAATTGTATGCTTACAATTATACTTTACACATATACTTAAAATTTAAATATGTAATTATTTTTTTCTGCCTTACAGTAATAAGAATTTGATTTTTTTTTTTTTTTCAAAACAGAAAGTTATTGAGAATTTCGGGAGCACGGAGAAAGTAAACGTGCTCATGAAAATGTCACAATGGAAAATAAAAAAATAAAAGCATGCTTAATATTGTAAGATAGAATTTTATATTTTACTTTTGATTTAGGGGTGACATTTTTTCTTCCTAAGAATAGACACAAATAAAAATGTCAAATATCTCTTGAACTGCTCTTTTTAGGGCAAACCCTCGAAACTTCAATTTTGATAATGTGGGCAACGCCATGCTGGCTCTGTTTGAGGTGCTGTCACTGAAGGGCTGGGTGGAGGTGAGAGACGTCATCATACACAGAGTAGGACCGGTAAGTTACTTTTATTAAGACACTAAACTATGTACTGAACTGACTGATCATGACTGCACTGTTTAGGACATTTGATTGTCTCTTAAAACAGATTCATGGCATCTACATCCACGTCTTTGTGTTCTTGGGCTGTATGATCGGACTTACTCTCTTTGTTGGTGTTGTCATAGCCAACTTTAATGAAAATAAGGTATGGCAGTGTTCTTACTGTTATCTGATGAGTAACTACAGTAGGCTGTTGTTGGCTGATCCCTGATCAGGTGTGTTGGATGTCTGTTTTTTAGGGCACTGCTCTTTTGACCGTGGATCAGAGGAGATGGGAAGATTTGAAAAGTCGACTGAAGATTGCTCAGCCCCTCCACCTCCCCCCACGTCCAGGTAACGTCTCGGTTACGTATGTAACCCTCATTCCCAGAAGGAGATGACCGACGAATTGGGATCTCGCCAGAGCGACCAATCCACTTCGAGTGTAACTAAACAAGCCAATGGACATTGGCATGCGGATTCCGCATCTGGCTGCCACACCCCGCAGCGCTAAGAGGTAGCAGGTCCACCGCATTAATCCATGCTTTTTCTGAGGAGCTGAGCGGTGGTACAGCAACTGTGGTGATGGGACGTGATGTCTCCATTCCCTCCTTAAAGGAACGAGGGTTACATATGTAACCAAGACATTCCCTTTCAGTCGGTCACTACGAGTCTCATCGGTGACCAACGAATTGGGATCCCTACCAAAGCGCCACAGGATCTGCCCCCTCCAGTGCCCTGTGTAGGCTTCCTGGTCCTTCCTATAAGGCAGACGATAGGACCGGGCTCTACACAGAGAAGGTCAACTACTGCTGTTCCTTGAGCAACCCAAACAGTAGGACTTGGATAACACTGGGAAAGCGTGCCCTTCCAGCTGGAAGAGGCACACTGCTGAGTCACCTCGTCCCAGAGGGGGTTAAGTCACATTTACTCATGTGAAGTAACCCCATAGAGCCATATTGCACATGGAAGTCTCTGAGATGGCACAGGCTGCATCATTTAGAGATGGCAGAACGTGGTCTGCAAGGGGAACACGGCTCTAGTAAGTATACCGTGGAGTACACATTTGGGATCCCAACAGGGTCACTCATATGGGCACTAGCCTCACACCAGATTTCAAGGCCTGGCGCCGGATGCTCCGCCACGTCTGGCCGCCGGAGTACTGGAGGACTCTACAGGGTTTGCCCGGGCAGGGATCTCTGTGGAGAATTTATGCGTAAAGGATGCCACAAGCCGACTCTGAACCGGGCCTCTCAGTGCCACTACCCGTTTGAGGTGAGAACACTGGAGGAAACCGGTTCGGCACGCAGGTTATAGAACGTAGTGAACGTGTTAGGAGTCGCCCAGCCCACAGGTCTACAGATGTCTGCTAGTGAGGCACCACAAGCCAGCGCCCAGGACGATGCGACACCCCTAGTGGAGTGAGCACGCAACCTGAGCAGGCAGGGCACACCTTGTGCTTCATAGGCCAAGGTGATGGCATCCACTATCCAGTGGGTCATCCTCTGCTTGGAGACATCCTTCCCCTTCTGCTGTCCTCCGTAACAAACAAAGTGCTGTTCTGAGGTCCTGAAGCTCTGAGTTCTATCCACGTACTGTCGCAGTGCGCATACAGGACAGGGCAAAGTTAGGGCTGGGTCTGCCTCCTCCAGGGGCAGCGCTTGCAGGCTGTCGTGAGGAGCATGAGTTCCGGGAACCTGTTCCTCGTCCTCCCTGATCTAGCACAGTGTCTCGATCTAGCACAGTGTCTGTACTAGCAGGCTCACTGGGGGAACACATATTTGCACAGGCCCCGGGGCCAGCTGTGTGCCAGTGCATCCGTGCCGAGCGTTGCCTCGGTTAGGGAGTAGAACCACTGACAGTGGGTGGTTTCTGGAAATGCAAACAGGTCCACCTGAGCAACTCCAAACCGTCTCTAAATCAGCTGGACTGCCTGGGGATGGAGTCTTCACTCTCCTGGAAGTTGCGACATGCGTCGGGAGCGTAAACCGCCTTGCCGTTTTTTGTACGCAACGGTCGCAGTGTTGTCCGTGCGGACCAGAACGTGCCTGCCCCGAACGCGCCCTCTGAGGTGACTCAAGGCAGGGCGTACTGCCAGCAACTCGAGGCAATTGATATGCCAACACAGTTGGGGACCTGTCCATACCCCTGACACTGCGTGCCCGTTGTATGTGGAATACCACAGCATGCCTGGATACCTGCTCCAGGGGCACTCCTGCCCGAAGGAATGGGGGATCTGTCCACGGGCTGAAGGTTTTGTGGCAGGCCGGTGTAATCTGAACCCGAAGACCCTGAGGTGCCTGAGCACCAGGTCCCTGTGTGCACACAACTGCTCGCGAGACTGTGCGAATATGAGCCAGTCGTCAAGATAGTTGAGGATGCACACACCCCGTTCTCTCAAGGGAACAAGGGCCGCCTCCGTGACTTTGGTGATAGGGACAGCCTTAAGGGCAGGACCTTGTATTGATATGCCCAACCATCGAACGCGAACCGCAGGAATGGCCTGTGCCGTGGGAGGATTGAGACATGAAAGTACGCGTCCTTCAGATCGATCGCTGCAAACCAATCTTGGGGATGTACGCACGAAAATGCGTTTCTGCATCAACATCTTGAATGGCAGCTTGTGAAGTGCACGGTTCAAAACTCGCAAATCCAAGATCGATCGTAACCCACCAATTTTCTTGGGCACAATTAAGTGAAGGCTGTAAAACCCCGATTCATATCGGCTGGAGGGACCGGCTCTATTGCATCCTTCACCAGCAGGGGCATCGACGGACTTGACTGAAGTGAACCAGATGCCCTTGAACCTGGGTGGACGCCGGGCGAACTGAATCGCATAGCCAAGCTCCAGGCTCCGAGAGACTGTGCCAGCAGAACCAGCGGGGCCACCAACACAGGGACCCGGGCCGGGGCCTGTTATGGCAGGGGGTGGGGTCTGGGTGTGAAGTGTGACACTCACCTGATTCCTCCTTGTGCGGGAGAAAGCGCAGGAGCCCGGCTTGAGGCCTGTAACTGCCCGGCGTGTGACACCATGAAGCGGGGACTTGAATGCGACAGCCCTTACCTGGTTCCATAAATGGGCAGGAGGGGTGCTCTTGGGCAACCCACTGCTGCCTGCTGGTGAGAGAGGAGGAGGGAAGTGATCCCGTGATGCACGGTTCACCACTTTCCTCCTCTTGAGACCCAGAGACTGAGGAAACTGCTCTTTTATTGAAGTTTTGGGTACCGCTGACTGCTGCAAAACAAAACAAAAGATTCTCCACCCGGACCTCCTCCGGGAGAGGGAGTGGTGCTGTCACCATCTCCTGATGAGCAGTCTCCTCCATCTCTGGGTTGCCCGTCTCAGGGCCTCTTGCACTTGCGCTTACCGCCAGGTTTGGCGGGGCCTGGACAGGCTGGGCATCCTGCCTGCGACCGGCTCCACAACGCTGCCTGGTGGAAGGCTGCTGCGGCTGTGTGGAAGTGGGGGCGCCCACGGTGACGAGCAGGCCGATCGCCTCAGTCTGCTTCTGTGCTGCCGAGAACTGCTGGGCAAAGCCCTCGACAGCGTCGCCGAAAAGGCCGGTCTGCGACACGGGAACATTCAGGAACTGTACCTTCTCCTGCTCCTTCATGTCAGCTAGACACAGCCAGAGATGGCACTCCTAGACCACTAGAGTGGACATCGCATGACCCAGAGACTGTGCAGTCACCTTCGTCACTTGAAGCGCGAGGTCTGTCGCAGCACGCAGTTCATGTAGAACCGCACGGTCGTGGCCACCCTCTTGCAGGTCTTTCAGGGCTTTGGCCTGGTGGATCTGCAGTAATGCCGTGGTGTGGAGGGCAGAAGCCGCCTCCCCACAAGCTCTTTACGAATACGAATTTCTTAGTGGTAGCGGGTGTTGGACACAGTTGCATGGCCACAGACCGCTCCACCGAGGGGATGCGGAGTCTATTACGCAACTCAGAGATGGTCATGTCCCCACAAGAAGAACATGCACCATCCACGAAAGCTTCCTCAGCATGCTTAATGCCCAGACACGTGAGGCAGCGATCATGACCATGAGATGCAAGGAAACGATCACCCGTGTTGCTCTTTTAGAGAAATTGCTCTTTTAGTGCTGAAGCACGCAGGGGAGCTGGCCACCGCACACTCCTGGTGTGGCTGTCTGCACGATCTTGTTGAAGTCGCGAGACCGTGACCACAGCTGCTATCGTCGTAACGCCCGCACTCGCTTGTTCTCTCTGCAACACCGAAGTAGAGAGCAGTATTGATGCACCACCGCTCGGCTCCGAAGCGAAAGGATGAATTAATGTGGTGCACCTACTACCTCTTATGCCCGCCCTGCGGGGTGTGGCAGCCAAATGCGGAATCTGCATGCCAATGTCCATTGGCTTGTTTAGTTACACTCGAAGTGGATTGGTCTCTCTGGCGAGATCCCAATTCGTCAGTCACTGACGTGACTCGTAGTGACCGACTGAAAGGGAACTGCTCACTTGAGGTCTATAGAAATAAAATGTCAATTGTGCACCACCATAATGTTGCTCTGTTGTAGTTTGTGTGCCATCGTGTTTGAGAATATAAAAGTAGCAAGAGAAACAATGTAGTGATATATTTTAATTACGTTGAAGTATAAACTACATCAGGTTTTTGATTCATAGATAATTGAAGTTTCTTATTTCAAAAGGAATTTGAATCCTCCAAAATGGTCAAACAGCCACAAAGCGACATGTTGGTGGTGCACAGATAAACGTCACCAGAGCAGCGAGTGTATTATTCAGCAGCAGCCTCTCATCTCTTTCTTTCTCTCTTTTTTCCTCTCCCTCCCTCCATCTTCCACTCTTCCTCTCCTGGCTAATGAGCCATCCCTGCTTTGCATGTGTTTCCTGAAGCATTTAATCAGCTCTCCTCTGCTGTAGTATGGAGAACAAACTAAATTTAAGCTTTCAGCGGTGGGTACACCCCCAAGGCAATCACACACTTGATAATAACCACTCCACTTTTGAGTCAGAAGTTATAGCTGCCTGTAGTATGAATGACTTTGGGCTCTGTGGGCACTTCGGAGCCAAAGAGAGAAGAGCGATTCTCTCTGTCTCCCATAGATTGACTGACTGATTGATTTGGCAGTCTCAGGCTCTGTGGTGACGGCGGTGGCTCGTTATGTTTTTATGTTAGACTGCCGTTGGCTTGCCTGGAAACACACTTCAAAGACATGTTTCATAACAGCAGGAAAGAATAAACACAATTATCATAGTAGGCAATTATCCAGGCATATTTTATATGGCAATTAGACACAAAATAATGCTCCAATCTACTGACAAGTGTGCATATTTGATTGATACATTTTGAACCAAACTCCAAAGGCTGCAATGGACAGATTTTTGGTACTTTTCTATTCTTATTCAGTCATTAAGTACATCTGAGTTGTTCAATTATCATTTTAACCAATAGGAAAACATGCAGCAGTTCTTTGTAAATTACAATAGAATTGTTCATCTATTCTGCCTTTGTAAACAATGGGCTGAACCAATGGCTTTTCGCTATCAGCATGGAAGCAGCGTGCTCTTCCTCCGGTACTGATAACTGAAATATAATTTTGTTCAAACAAAACAAAATGCATTTTGTGGGCCACACTGCAAGTTATGCAACCTTTCTAATTAAATGTTCCCTCAAAGAGCAATCAAATTTGAATAATGGTTTACTTCCTTTCTTTTTTCTTCTTCTACCACTATCAAGCCTAATTAAACATCCATATTCAACCAGGCAGAGCAGTCTCAAAATTACAACAATTACTACTACTACTACAACTACTACTACTACTGCTACTAGTAGTATTTAACTGTTTATTTATTTCTGTATTTCTGTAATTTATTTAGTTAGTTAGTTGGCCAGGAGAGGTGTGCTAAAAAAATTTCTAAGCAATTTATGATTTTTGAGTAGCCGATGAAACATACAAAAAAAAAAAAAAAACGTCTTCCAGCAAAAGTGTTATTTTTAAAAGTAAAACCATTGAAAATGCAGTTATTCAAATAAAGCTTAAATAAAATGCAATTATTATATGAAAAACTAAAACTTAAAAAATAGAAATGTTGCCTCTGCAACTAACTGAAATAAGTTGAAATTATTAAGTACTAAAATGATTAAAGATTAATAAATATAATGAAATAAAAAAGTAATAAAGATGTGAAAGCCCATAACCAAATGGCTAAAACTTCAAATTAAATACTTAAAATATAAAGTACTGATAAAAAAAAATCTAATTTAATACTAAAATGACATTGCGGCAATAATGTTCAGTGCATGCCATATAAGAACTAAAATGAGAAATAGCTATAGAGAGCTGTGGACGGCAGTAGGCGGAGCTTCCTTTGTGCTTCCTGCCAGGTAGTCTGCCTCATGGAATAACAAAAATCAATACCTTAGTCAGCACTCGGCAGAGTAACCACATCAATTCCAACTCCATTGAAACCAGCTTCAAATAATCTGTCTGCGCTTTGTGGTTGTTGAAATGAACTTGTGATTACAGTGTATGATGAATGCCACTCAGACCGCGTGACCTTTAGCTAAAAGACAGCAAAACGATGATGTAGCGGATCTCTAAGCAATGCCAAGGGTAAAGCTCTTACCAAGTGCATTGAATGAACAGTTGAGATTATTTTCTCTCAGCAAGTCTTTTAATTGATGATAAAGGAGAGCGTAGAGATTATTGTGAAGGTCAGGGAATTTTAACCAGGTCTTTGTTTTATAACCACAGCACCGGATCATTCAGAAAAGAACTAATTTTCTGTTCTTTCAAAGCTGAAATTCTTTCTCTTCCATTTGCAGAAAACGGTGGATTCCGGGCAAAAATGTATGACATTACCCAACATCCTTTTTTCAAGCGTGGTATTGCAGTGCTGGTGTTAGCACAGTCTGTCCTCCTGTCTGTTAAGGTGAGGAGGGTTACAGCAAAAACATTTTCACTTTATTTCTGCACTAAAATGATCATTTCATTTTTGTTTATTTATTACAGTGGGATGAACTTCACCCGGTTACTTTTCCTTTGGCCACAATGTCTGTGGTTTTCACGTTCATTTTTGTTCTGGAGGTAAAGCTGTTACAGTATATATTTCCAATTCTGCTTGCTGTTCTTTCATGAGTCAGCCCAAGCAAGATTTCTTTCCAGCCACAAAAAAAGTTTTAGAATTCACCAGAGGCCTCACAGTTCATGAGGTCTTTCGTAAGTATTGTACGGTCATGACATAATTAAATTTGCTCTGCCGCAGGTGACTATGAAGCTGATAGCTATGTCACCAGCTGGATACTGGCAGAGCAGGAGAAACAGATATGACCTACTCGTCACTTCCCTGGGAGTCATATGGATCATTTTGCACTTTGCTTTACAGGTACATACTAAAATGTCATGCATTTTCAAAGGGTTTTGTACCTTTTTAGCTGAATTATTTCAATGTTGTATTGTTTTATTTTACAGCTTAAATATTGGGGTATTCTGATAAATGTCATTTTATTTTAAACTTTATTAAACATGGTAAAAATCTTCTACCAATTTAAATTTTTTGTGAAACTCAAATATTTACAGTAATTCCAGAATTCTTTTTGAAAAACAGAACATTACAGTACCTTTGTTTTAAGGCACTTACATTTATGAATATAACGTTTCTGTAAAATAAAATAATTTAAACAAAAACTGAATCTGAACATCATCAATTATTCTACCAAAGATTATGTAATTTCTAGTGAGCTCCGATACCAAATTAAATACAATTTTCAGACCAAAAGGCACTCCTGTTTGAACAGTCAAAAAAACAAATGATCTGTTGTTTCATTGTCAGATTCACAAAAGGTACAGTTGTTATCATTTTAAAGTAATATAGTTTTAATTTTTGTTTTTAACTTTTGTTTTGTTGATTTAAATGTGCTTTATACTGTAAATAAACACATTTCTTTTTCTTTAGAATGCTTACACATACATGATGGGCACCTGTGTGATAGTATTCAGGTTTTTCACCATATGTGGGAAGCATGTAAGTATGCATAAATATTTACATAAAATATTTGAAATAACATGAGAATTACAGTGCATTTTCCTCCACGACTGAGCTGTCTTGTATTTACAGGTGACGTTAAAGATGCTTCTGCTAACTGTGGTCGTCAGCATGTACAAGAGTTTCTTTATTATCGTGGGCATGTTCTTGTTGTTGCTGTGCTACGCATTCGCCGGTGTCGTCCTCTTCGGCACCGTCAAATACGGCGAGAACATTAACAGGTAAGCCATCTTTGTGACACATGGAGGCACTGATTGGACTGTGTCAGATTTGTAACACACTTACTACCCACGGCGCTGATATAATTGGTGTTGTCTAAACGTTTTGCTCGAATGCCCTACTTGCATTTGAGAGAATCAATTTTTAGGTAAAGCTGACAGCATGAGAGGAAGTGACTCTGCGTGAGCTGTTACTTTTTCCTCTCTCGCCAACAGGCACGCAAACTTCTCCACTGCGGGGAAAGCCATCACTGTACTGTTTCGAATAGTCACAGGTGAAGACTGGAATAAGATCATGCATGACTGCATGGTAAGAGATTGGATGGCAGCCCCGTTCTGATCACAAGCAAGCTTGCTCGCTGTGAAAATCATTTAAAAAAACAGTAAACAATTCAGTTTAAATGAATCAGATAGAATTGCAAATATAAGTGTACAGCGTCTGGTTTCATTCAACATGCTTCTGAATGATTTCTGTTAAAAACACATCAGCTGCGAGCCCCATGTGTTGATTATGTTTGTTTATTGGCCTCGTTCCCCAGGTGCAGCCGCCATTCTGCACTCCGGACAAACATCGCTACTGGGAAACGGACTGCGGCAACTATGCTGGCGCCCTCATTTACTTTTGCTCCTTCTATGTCATCATCGCTTACATCATGCTCAACCTGCTCGTAGGTAAGCACCTCTTTCCCCTGACTGCCGACACAATATCCTGTTCCATCTCCTAGGGTGGCATCTAATTTCCTTCCGCTTTAGACACTAACCAAACTAGCTCATAAAGTACAATATCCCTGCCCATTCTTCTTCCTGACGTCCTTCCATGTTTATTATCTCTATTTTTGCCAGAACAGAGTGGTTCCTCCCTCCCGTAGCTCAACACTGGTGACTGCTGAATATGAATGAGGCTTTGAATCACTTTGGGTCAAAGCCTGTTTAGTCTCTGTCTCTATTCCTCTCGGTTTATGGACTGTATAGATGTGCACACTTTCTAGTCATCAGCATATGTTGTGGTGTGCTGGTGTCCCCAATAGGCTGCTCAATTAGCAAGTTGAGTTGTGCACCAATCAGAATTGATTTGAGAATGCCTTGTTCCAATTATGACTGATGTACCAAACAGGATGCAGTATTTATGCAGTAGAAGTCTTTGGGGTTTATATGCCTTAGAATGATCGATAGCATGGATGCGTTAAATTGATCAGATGTGACAGTAAAGACTTTGATAATTTTACAAAAATATTTGTATTTCAAATGCATGCTGTTCTTTTGAGCTTTCTGTTTATCAAAAACATACTAAAAAAAATGTACCATGGTTTCCACAAAAATATTAAGCAGCACAACAGTTTTCAACATTGATTATAAGAAATGTTTCTTGGGCATCAAATCAGCATATTAGAATGATTTCTGTCACTGAAGACTGGAGTAATGGCTGCTGAAATATCAGCTTTGCCATTACATTTAAAATATATTAAAATAAAAAACATTATTTAAAATTGTAATACTATTTCACAATATATATTTTACAATTTTTGACTAAATAAATAGTTGATGTGCACAGTTGATGTGCATATTGATGTGCATATGAGACTTTCTTTAAAAAATATTTGATATCTTACCAGCCTCAATGGTAAGACTTCCATGGCTAATATGAGCCGCAGGCTAGGCCAACATCATACCTGCACCAGTGTTATTTTAGTGTAATTGAGATACTATTGCATACTAATATAGATATTGTTCGTATTTTGAATGAGATTTATTCATATTTTCTGCTTTTATGTTAATTTAAAGTTTTAGTAATTTTGATGTTCTTGTAGTTTTTCTTAATTTATTGGTATTAGTAGTACATTAGTCTAATTTTGTTGTTTTTAAATATGTATTTATATTTTTTATTCATTGTGAAAGTGAGACATGTTGCTTTGGAAATAAGGTTTGAGTTTTTTATTATTATTTTTTATTTTATTTCAGTTAACATTTATTTTATTTCAATTAACCACTTTTTCTTTCTTTCTTTTTATAAATGGTTTTAGTTTTAGTTAACTATAATAACCCTGACCTGCACTAACTAGTTTCAACCAGCATAATCTTTATAGTCCTAGCTGGTCTTTTTTAGCAGGGTTAGGCCCACAACACTCTCTACAGTACACCATGAGTGTGTAACTCACACACCACTCAACTTTATGCTCTGAAACGTGTCATTGAGGGTGTTAGCTGGTTGCATTCCCAGAGTTGCCACAAGAGCTGCTATAGTGGGTATTAGCATTAACCGTCAACATTTTATAGCCTGAAAAGAGGCATTCGATGGTAACTCTATTGCCCCCTTGTAACTCTATTGCCCCCCTTGCTTATTACAACCACAGCAATGCAAGAAGGCATGTCAAGTATGTACAACAGGATCATGTGCTTGCAATGCATCAGCCAAGCATTCGTGTCTGCATTTGCACACTTGTTTAGAGTCTGTTTTCTGTCTTTTACTTATGTTCTGAGAGCCTAGCTGAAAGCTATCCCAACCATTATCACTTTATTTCCCCCTCAGCCATCATTGTGGAGAATTTCTCTTTGTTCTACTCCACTGAGGAGGACCAGTTGCTAAGCTACAACGACCTGCGTCACTTCCAGATCATTTGGAACATGGTGGATGACAAGCGGGAGGTGAGGAGGAGGAGGGGACGTGCCTGTGATCAGCGGCTGTCAGCAGGGATGATTTTGAGTTAATACCCGCGTGTGCTCTCCGCACCGGCTCTGAAGCCGCAAATGAATGAATCACACGCATCGACATTCTCACCTCCAGAGTAATTGGAGGTTATTACTGCCTGTCACAGATAGCGAGAGGTGTTGAGCTGTCATCTTCATTAGGTGGAAACAGCCTTATTGAGAGCAGCAGAGAGACGTACGTGCAGATTTGACCTCCTCCCGTAGGATCAGTAATATCTGCTCGTGTATATTTGAGTTAAATGAGGCACACCGGTCATTTTCTGGCCTTAATGAATCAACCAGCGGTGCTGGGATCAGCTACAAACACTTGAGGCCATAAGACTAACAGCTGAGCACAAGAAGGACTTTGTCCCTAATTAGACACACGAGCTCTGCTCCAAGATCTAGTGAGCTTCCTCAATGCCTGCTAGCCTTCTAAGACAGCACAAGCATCACAAAGCTGATTTAGAACACTCTACATAGGCAACAACAACTTTTGACTAGAGTTTTCATTTGGCTGAAAACCAAAACTGTAAACCGCCTGTTCTCAGGTGTTAATTTACACCAATCAGTAATAGTAGTAATAGTAAAATAGTTAAGTTCTTTGGCAATGAACTGCCTCTTGATATTTCAGCCAAAAAACAATTACATATTGCTACTCCAGCATCATTTTTGATCACACACTGTTGTAGCTTATCCAAGTTATGTGCACAAAATAGACTGATTTCTGATTTGACTGAATATTTTCAGTTGCCAAATTTTCAATGAATTCCAATAAAGTTTGCTGTTAGCGTGTTGCAATACTATAATATGCAAAACAACAGTGCTTTCAATAATTTCCAAAACTGACCATTTTTCATATTTCTGTTGACTTCTTCACCATTCATGTTTTTGGAAACAGGGAGTGATACCGACCTCTCGGGTGAAGTTTCTGCTCCGTCTGCTTAGAGGTCGTCTGGAAGTTGACCTGGACAAAGACAAGCTTCTCTTCAAACACATGTGTTATGAGATGGAGCGTCTGCACAACGGAGGAGATGTCACCTTCCATGATGTACTGAGGTTAGAAAGGACCATTAGTATTCATTACAGCTCACAAACAAAAGGAATCTTATCACAACAAAGAAAAATGTCCTATTTTGATATAGAGGAGTTACTGTCAAAACTAAAAAGAACAAACCCTGAAAGGGCCAGTCTTTCGCTAGTGTTCATAGTGGCCACTAAGCTTGTTCAGCAGCTTGTAGGAAGTCATTGATGGCGTATGTTTCAGCATGCTGTCGTACCGCTCAGTTGATATCCGGAAGAGTCTTCAGCTGGAGGAGCTGTTGGCGCGAGAGCAGCTTGAATACACTATAGAGGAGGAGGTGGCCAAACAAACCATCCGTATGTGGTTAAAGAAGTGCCTCAAACGCATACGAGCCGTGAGTTCACACAAACACACTCCTGACACTTCACTGATATTTACCCCAATGCACTAAAAACAGATCAGCTGTATGACAGTGACTATATTCACACTACATCTCAACATGGCCCGAATCTGATTTCACTTTAATATGTGGAAATAAATCCATATTGTACATTTTTGTTTTCTTTTTGGCCGTGGGTCTTGAACAGTCAGGTGGGAATTTATGCAATACGTCTAACTTGACAATGTGACATTATCTTCCTGTCTGAGAGAGTTTTTTATTTTTTATTTTTCTGCAGCTGTAAATATCTCCAAAGACTGAATATATATATATATATACCGAGACAGTTTATTCATAATATTCCAAATTGTAGAAATTGCCTTGCACATTATGATGGAATAACAATATTTATTGAAAAGCTCATTTTAAATAAGTTATTTAAATGTGAGGTGGGAAAGTATTTTCTGAGATTTTGCTATTCCTCATTCACAGATATAGGAATTGGTGCCCGAAATAGCTGCCTGGAGGCGTTGCTTAAACAGGCACTGAGTGAACTGACTTTCCTTGAAAGGGACTTTGCTATCTCTTCTCACAAAGAAATCTGATTTGAGCAGGAAATCACAATTAGGCGCTTTCAGCTTGCCAAAGTCAAAGCTATAACCCCACACAGATCCACTTATAGGATCACTGATATAACTGCTGATATTCAGTTGAGTTGCCTTTATTGTCATTGTTCAATAGAATTAGTCCCATATCAGCATAGTGGCACCGGGATAGAAGCTGATATTAGTCATGCAGAATGAGCCGAATGAAAACACTGACACCACCTTCCTCCTTCAGAAGCAGCAGCAGTCATGTAGCATCATTCTCAGTCTGAGAGAGAGCCAACAGCAGGACCTCAGACGCCTGCTCAACCCTCCCAGCATTGAGACCACCGTCCCCAGTGAGGAAACCAACGCCCATAACCAAGACAATCCCACTCAACCAGAGGTAACCCTACCAGTGTCTGTTCTTCAGAGACTCTGTGTGTCTCGAGTCTTCATTCTAATGAAATGATTTGAAATGACTGACCCAGCAGAACAGCGGCCTGCAGACCTTACTGAGCCCCACCCTGTCCGACCGCAGCGGATATCGCCAGGACTCCGCTGATCGACCCCAGAGGAAGCTGGGACAGTGGCGACTTCCTGCAGGTCGACACCAAACACTCGCACTATTAAACATGCTCTTACATTTACAAAAGTGTTGCTTTTATCCAAAGTCCTTTATGCACATTGACGTGTTTGCGTGGCTGGTTAACCGTGACTCACATCGCAGTCTTGTGTTTGTCCCGCAGGGCGCACGAGTGTGAAGTCCATGGTGTGTAAAATGAACCCTGTGAGTGATGAGGCCTCCTCGGGGTCAGAAGTCAAGAAGTGGTGGACTCGCCAGCTGACAGTGGAAAGTGACGAAAGCGGCGATGACCTCATTGATATCTGAAGCAAAACAGCGTGCTAATTTTTTCAGGTTTTTCTCTTAAGAAAGGATCATTCAGCTAAATCTTTTGTATTGGCTTCTTATATGGCATAAGCCATGATCCTCTTAGATTTAAGTAGGTGAGTCTACGCTGCTTAAAGTATCACCTGCACCCGTTCAAGCCTCCTTTTGCATATTCAAAGACAATTAATGTCAGTTTCAACCAAGTTAATGCTCACTCTACTGTGGTGGAAAATTTTCAGTGAGCATCAAGAAATGTCTTTGATGAAAGAGCAGCTGTAAAGTGTCCTCAGGAAGTTTATGTAATGTAATATAAGAGTCTAATAATCTAGATGTAATGGTTAGGGAGTTCACATGCTTTATGTGACACACCTAACCAAAGCCATAGCGTTCTCCTTGTTTGTCTTTGTGCCACCATAATTTGTCTTCATTACATGGGTGTTTGTAAGAGCCACAATTATCTTGTATTGTAAAACTGTGGACTTACATTTTATAAAATGCAACTACTTGCTTACATTATGGCAAGACAGTGAATGTAACTGTATTATGTCTACGTGACTGTGATTTTTCCAGATGTTTAATTATTATAATAAAGCTACATATGTAAGTTATAAGATTAATTTAAATAATATATTGAAATAATGTACTTAATATATTTTGTACAAATGAAAATTGCAGAAATTATTGCGTGCTTTTAAATTAAAAAGTGTCTGTGATACTACCAGAAGTGGTTGTATTGTATATTTTAAGCATTTTAATCATCAGGAAGATCTGAAAAGAACTATGCACATATAAAGAATAATTACTGGAAGAACAAAGTTAATTATTTACAACAGCTGCAGTGTCCATGTATATTTGATTAAGAGAGTTCAGTTATAAACCTACAGGGACAACAGACAAAACAGCAGAAGAATGAAGGTTTAGACATGCATCTATAGAGAGCTCAGAGGTAGTGTTTGCATGCTACTGACAGCACATATAGCATCTTTAAATGACATGCATCAAAAGAGAGGACAGCCATTAGAGGTTCAAAGAGTCTACGTCCACAGCTCGATGGGCATGATTCCCTCTTTAGAGTTGAAGGAAGGGAAAAGGTTCTCTTCAGACAGAAAGTACAAGGGAAATTGGACCAGAAAGCCTCGTATCTTCTTCAGTTCGGCGCAGGCCTGTGCTGGGTCCTCTATAGCCATGCAAGGACGTGACATGTAGTCTCTCAAAATCTTATAGTTCAGGACTGCATCAGTGGGCAAACATCTGAAGACCTGCACAGATAGTCAGCGATGGTAACTATTCCCAATTAAGCATGTATATGGTATAAAATACCAGATCTGCAGCAAATTTATCTAATATTAGACTGCAGAATCATTTCAATGACACAAAGGTAGAATCAGCACAAGTAAACATCCGGCTCTATTGACTGAGCCGGTTAATCACATTTCTAAGATCAGTGATAAAAGGAAGCTCTATTCTAAGAATGAATCAAGGGCTATTTAGAGCATGCGGTGAGGAAGGTCAGTCCTGTGCTCTTTCCTTTTCTGAGTGATTTATTTACCTTGTCATACACACTGGCGTTCTTGGCTGCAGTCACCATCCAGACTTCCTTGTAGAATCGGTCACTGATGGGATCACTGATGTCTATACTGTCTCCCAGTAAGCCAAGTACAAGTCTAAAAAAAACAGATTGCATTCACATTCAAAATAACACTTTGCAATGTAATAGAGCAAAAAATAATACATTTAAATGAATTGGTTAAATGAATCTGTATATAAACTAGTTAAAATTTCACCTGAAAATCAAAAGAAAAAAAAAGAAATATTTACCACAGATTTTTTTAGAAGTGTATTTTAGGACAAATATATATATTTTATGCAGTATATAATGCAGTACATCTACATTATTGTCGTAAGAATTAACTACACATTTCCAACAAAATTTGAATTTTCCAATAAAGCAAAAAATGAGTGATATATTATTTAAATTGATTTGATTAAATGAAGTTCACAACGCAGGTTCGGGAGGAGCCTAATCATCCAGTCCTGCCAATCATCGTTTCGACCGTATATAAGCAGCAGTCATTGTTCTGTCCAAGCGACTAGTCTTCCGGCATTCCTCCACCACCCCTTCTCCTCCTTTAAATCCTTTCTCTTTCATCCACACCGTATCATCATGATGGGGGGGGGGGGGGGGGTAATGCCATAATGCCATAAAAAGTCATAATGTAGGCTTAATATTCTTAATTAAAAATGTCAAAATATATAATATGAAGAAAATGAAGCCTATTTTATGACTCTTTTTTTTCACTGTGGCAAAAATAGTTATAAAATAGGCTTCAGTTATTTCATGAAAAATATGTCAAAATAGAACCAGACATTTGTGGGATTCACCCAATGAATATGAATGATGTATTTCACAGGACTGTAAAATCTCCCACTGCAAAGGGAAAATCTGTTGTCATGTAGCTCACGTGTAACAGGAAAGCAGACCTGAAGCACTCCTCCCGTAGAGACAGAGCGAAGCTGCCAGCCTGATAACTCTCTCCATCCATGACAGAGGGCTGGAATTCTGTGTCTTCAACAACCACAGCCATTTCACTGTCTCTCTTTCCCAGCATGCTCCTGTCATTGATGTTTGCAGAGCCTAAGCAGATCACAGATACCTATCAGACACTTTCCCTTTTCCTACTATCATGGTTAATGCCTGTGGGGAGCGTGTTCTGGGTTTGTATTGGGTTTGACCTCTACTGAGAGCCTCAAGGACATTTCACTGAACAACACTGAGATTTCTCATTTTTCTTCCTCAAAGCCTATTCATAAGGATAAGAGGATAATTGGAATTGATAAAGACAAACAGGATTTGAGCGACGTTAATGGGATTTTAATAATGCATTTGTGATGATCGAGGAGACAGGCGTGACTTCGCTTTTCATAAACATCTGTTGATGTTTGTTATTCTGCACATGTCCGCACTTAGATGTGTTTTGTGTGAGTGCAGTGCCCCCTAGTGGCGACTATTAGATTTACATAATGTGCAATTGCAAGATTCTTCTTTGTGTGCACAAACCTAACATATAATAATAATAATAATAATAATAATAATAATATATGTATTACGAGTATAATATTATAATATGATACAAATTTACATGCAATTACTATTATGGACTATCCATCCGTCCAGGGACTATATACAGGTCAATAATAATAATAATAGTTTTTGTTGTTGTCTCTTATACTTACCAGGGCTACCTTTGTATGGTCAAAAATGCAGTAATATTGTGCAATATTATTAATTAAAATTAATAATAATAATAAAACTTTTTTCTTCTTTTTTATAAATCTTGAAATGTCATTTATTGTTGTGATGGCAATGATGAATTTTTCATTTTTACTCCAGTCTTCAGTGCCACATGATTCAAAAATATGCTGATTTCATGCTCAAGAAACATATCTTATCATCAATGACGAAAACAGTTTTTGCTGCTTAATCTTTCAAGACTGTGATACGCCATCATTCAAAAGGTAAGAGTCAGAAGAGTCAAAATTAAAATGACAATAATTCAGTTAATTCAGCAAGGATGCATTAAATAATAATCGAACACCGAATCAAATATCAGAATTATTTCTGTAATTATATCTTGTGACACTAAAGACTAAAGCAATGGTTGCTTGTCATCACAGTATGCATATCTCACAGGATATATATTTAAATGAAAAAAAAAAAAATGAAAACATATGTAAATATTTACTTAGAATTGATTTTTAAATATTTTTAAAGACATTTTATTATTAATTTTACATTTAAATACACAGTATTTTATTTTATTTTTTCCAAATATGTCTTAAGTCATTTTTATCCAGTAAAAAATTCATTTTGTCAACTACTAAATTGAATATCAAGCAGGATGCCTCCACCTATGGTGCAGTTATTACACTGCAGGTTTTCAAATGAAATGATAAAGAATAAAATCCCTGAAATGATCTGCCACAAATGGTGCCATTTCCTGAGAACAACCCAACTGTATTTTTCTATATGTGTGTGGGCAGAGTGGCTGACCAATAATGACAGTACAGTCGTCCACGATCATGAGCTTGCTGTGCACATAAATGAGTTCAGTGACCAGACGCCCATCCAGGTCAGCATGAGTGCGCAGACCACAGAAAGAGATGTACTTGATCCAGCAATCTGCCACTGCAGACAAACACAAATACATACACACATACTTTCTTCATCTTTGTCCTGTTCTAATGAATTACAATCATGCAATCCACATTTGATGGACATGATCTTAATGTTACGGCTACAGAGTAGGTTTATACTTCTACATACTAGTCTACTTACTCACACATTTGAGCCTCTCAATAATGGAGTACTCCCCTCGGCACATTGTCCTGTAATGGAGAAAGAAGGATTTCATGTCTGCTTCCTGTCTTGCACCAATCATATGTCTTAAATCTTCTTCACCTGACCAATCACATCGCTCGCTGAACCCCAGTGACCACAGCACCCTCTCTGCTCCTCTTACTGTATCTAGCCTAGTTTGAGGGTAATTTGCAGCGAGCGGCCGTTCAGGCTGCATTTTTACCCTTAATTGTGGCAATTTGGTGATTACCGAAGACGCATGTTTGCAGGGTTATTACCTGTAATTAAAGTGCATGATTGCTTTGATGGCTTGGCCGCCCCCTGACGAGATGTCACCTTCAAAGCCAGGCAGCAGGGGCATCACCACATAGACCCGAAACTTTTTCTTCTCCCTGTGGCCGAAATGAAATGTAGTTAGGTGTGCCCAATGATGTTTTTGTGTAATGTTTGTATACAAGTGAATCTATTGTCACGATGCACCTGTACGCCCGCAGGATCCTCTCCGTCAGTGCATCTCCAATGCTGTTGTGGATGGATTTGTCTGCACAGCCAATGAAGAACTGGTTCTGGGACATAAGGAGACAAAAGAGCAAAAGAGAGAAGGGAGAGAGCAAGGTTGAGAGAGATGCAGTTATCGTCCAGAATCTGTTGGGGAGTTCATTTTTAATCCATCCCCTATCCTGAAAAGTCTCTCTTGCAGGATTTACTAAAAATGAGCTCCTAAAACTTACTGCCAGATTCTGGAAGATAAATTCTTCAAACAGTGGTACAAGAGGATGTGGTGGTCCTTCAAGAGTCACCCTCTCAACTTATCTGTATACTGATCAAAAAAAATGTGTAATTCCTTTTGAAGAATTTGGTAATACTTGAGTCATTACTAGACACCTTAGAATGACTACCTTAGAATTAATTATACCTTATGTATTATTCATATTAATTATGAACCTGTATACAGTATTCTTAGTAGCTCTTGGGAAGGTAAGAAAAAATAAGTTACTGATTAGCTAATAGTGAACTACCACATTCGACTAAGCACTATTACTTACTAATTCATTAATCAGAGTTTCTTGTTAGTTACTAGTAGTTACTAGAGTGCTAACATTGCATTACTCGTGTGTTCTTGTGTAGTTTTTCATTAATGATGGAACAGTATTCTAAAGTGTTACCAATATTTCTCATGGGGATTTAATCATTTTTAAATGTCTTTTTTGGCTCATTTTATCTGTAAAATCAATGTGCCTAATAAATATGCACGCACTGTATATATACACTATCAGAAATGATGATTATTATTATTATTATTTAGAAGCAGGTTCATTTATATTACTTTTATACTTATATGAAGCAACCTTCAGTATTTGAATGGAAATTTAAATAAAACATAACAAGAAATCTGCCCTGATATACAGTATGATAAATAATTTAATAGATTTTAGATGAATAACTGGTAAATAAATATTCATAACATTTATGCATGGTTATTGTGCCCCTGCAGTGAAGACCAGGCATAGGCCCTATACCAAATTGTGCAGTTGATGTATATTTGCGCTCACATATTTTACCTCTATGTAGATGAAATGTTTGCTGTTCTGGATGGCCGATACGTAGGCTAAATGAATCGACTCCTCATGGACCTTCGTCCCAATAGACCACTGGCACACAGACCTCAAAACCTTGTTTGTTCAGGGAAAAAGGTTAGAATCAAAAATGGATGGTTTCAATTATCACACGACATATTTCTAAATACATATTAGTGCAAACTTGGATTCTGGAATGATTCTAGAAAAACGATGGATAATTTCAGCAATATTGGCAGTTGAAAGCAGGAACCCATGTGGTTTGGTGATGATATCTTACCTGAACATTAGCCTGTGTTGATTTGCTGCTGTACTCAGCTGGCACCATGGGTGCAGATAGAGACTTGGGCATGAGGCAGGGGTAGCACGTCGCCCCCGACCGCTTCTTCACCAGCTAGCAAATAAAAGGAGAGTTGATTGGGATCAGACAGAACGCCCGATGTTGACTCCAAAATCACACCCCTAAAGAGCGCTAATTACTGTGCCACATCCAGATAGCCTGTTGGGCTGACCATCAACCCCTGCCTGGTACCTCCACTCCCCAGAGACAGAGCACTTGTTTGAGGCTGAATAAAAGTCTCTGCTCCTCTGTTTAGTCTTAGACAGTGCCGCTGATTACAGTAAATTGATGGCCATGTGTGTGAAGGTTTTCCGAAAGTAGGTTTTTAATGGCTATTGTCCTAACTAGACTATACTCAGACTGTTTTCAACTGGGCCGGGAACATGGTTCAAAGGTCGTTTGAACATGAGACGGGCTTTGTTTCCTGGGAAACAAAGGAAGCGATGTTGCCACCCTCTACCAATTATCTACATATGGAAGAAACAATATTTTTTTTAGCATTTTCAATGCTTTCCGTGATATTTGGTCACATTAGTTTTGTTCTTGATTCATCTGGACTTTATGTTCTGTTCTTTTCTGTATAAAACAGTGTCATTACAACAAAAGGCACATTTTTTTTTTTTGTCCGCTTAAGTTGGAGTTTCTTTGGAAGTTTTATTTTACTTGACGTTTTCACCCCTCATGAAGGAAGTGCTCGTGGTGCAAATTAGCGAGCTGTACGCCATGTCAGCTTACACTGTGGGTAAGCGGTAATCTGGGCCGTGTGGTTATAAACAGATGGTTCTCAGGCAATTAACAACTGGCATAATGTGTTGATTAAAATCCATTGAGCCCTGATGAGGGAGAACTAACATTAACTCTCCTCACGGGCTGTTGGCAGCTGCCCAAGCGATACTCATAACTCCAGTGACCTTGATAGTGAATCACATGTCTGAATCACCACAGTTCTAAAAAAGGCTTGACTAAAACTAATTCAGATTTTTCTACATTAAACAGTGATCATATGGTTGGAGAGTGGAGAATAGATGCTAATTCTAGTTCTGTGATAATAGTAGATAACTGTAAGTTAGTGGTGTAAAAATACATTATTACATATACATTACACAAAAGTTCAGGGATAGTATGTGTTTTTATGTGAAGCATTAAAAAGATCAAAAGTGAAAGTAAAATATGTACAATGTTACAAATGATTTTTCTACTTCAAATAAAAGCTTTTTTATTAAACAATTCATCAAAGAATCCTTAAAAAATGTAACAGTTTCTACAAAAATAACAGTCCTCAACACTGATTAATAATAATAATAATAATAAATGTGACCCTGGACCACAAAAATCTGTCATAAGTTGCATGGGTATATACACATAGCAGTAGCCAACAATACATTGTATGGGTAAAAAATGATCATGCCAAAAATCATTAGGATATTAAGTAAAGATCATGTTCCATGAAGATATTTTGTAAATTTCCTACCATTGATATATCAAAACTTATTTTTTGATTAGTAATATGCATTGCTAAGGACTTCATTTGGACAACTTTAAAGGCGATTTTCTCAATATTTAGGTTCTAGATTTTCAAATAGTTATATCCTAACAAACCATACATCAATGGAAAGCTTATTTATTAATCTTTCAGATGTTGTATAAATCTCATTTTCAAAAAAATTGACCCTTGTGACTGGTTTTGTGGTCACAAATATTTCTTGAGCACCAAATCGGAACATTAGAATTATTTCTAAACAATAATGTGACAATAAAGACTGAATTAATGGCTGCTGAAAATTCAGCTTTGCCATTACAAGAATGAACAAAATTTTGAAATAGTTAAAATAGACAACAGTTATTTGAATATTTTACAATATTTATGTTTTT
This sequence comes from Acrossocheilus fasciatus, assembly GCA_036784905.1. Lineage (NCBI taxonomy): Eukaryota > Metazoa > Chordata > Actinopteri > Cypriniformes > Cyprinidae > Acrossocheilus > Acrossocheilus fasciatus. The sequence goes on along the minus strand of CM071946.1, from coordinate 23,758,012 downwards.
ACTGTATTTTTGATCAAATAAAAACAGCCTTGCATAATAAATGCATTTAAAAAAAACCAATGCCAAACTTCTGAATGGTAGTACGTTTACATACACTACCTATACATATGAAAAGTCATCAAATATATCTCATAAAGCCTTCCACACAAATCACTGACAGGATTGTTCCCACTTTACAATACTTTCTTTGTTGTGAATGTGACAAGTGACGTTCCCTAATCAGCAGCAAAAGATATAAATGAGACTAGTCTGTCTTTGAGCCGTAAATTCTCATTTCCACTAAACACCTCATCAGAGGCATTCAACTGGCTTTTGTTTGTCCTCCTCTGCCGCACACACACCTGGCTTCCTCTCCTTTAATTATTCACCAGCAGAGTGTCTGATCGGTAGCCAAGCCTGAAATATGACTGGCATAATCCAAAGGAAATCATACAGGCCTCAAACCAATTCAATTACTGAACAATCAAAGTAAAAAGGCCTCTAATTGCTCTAAAAGGGGGCTGAGAGTGCGGGCAGCCATTGAATGCTGACGGCATTCAGAACAGGACACAATGAGCAACTGCAGGGGGTGCTAAGCTCAAGCTAATAAAGATGGTTTTTCAAAAAGACTTGAGAGAGGGTGGAAACCTCGGCTTGGTGCACGCTCTCTGATCTTTAGTTCTTACAATTAGACTTCTGAATGGAGGTGGTATTCGTGCACCTTCTAGCAATTTAAAAAAACTAATTTTTCTGGACATTCATGAAGATATGCTTATACTGCATAACAAACAATACAATATACCCAGTTCGTTTTGTAGCACTCTATTATAATACTTTTAAATGCAAAACTCCCCCAGATGAAAATTATGTTGATCTTGGGTTACTCTTTAATAGCTCAGCAGGTACTTATTTCTAATGTTTTAATTCAACTCAAATGTTCCTTTTAAAATTGTTTTAAAAAGACACAAATTAGTTATTTAGGTACTTGTAAGAATAGAGCAATAAAATTAATGTAGATTTACGGCTCAGATCATTATATTCTTGAATTTGTATATTCATTATATTTGAGTTAATCTTGAAATCTCGGATTTTTGATAGCTTGACTATTAGGAGTAAAGCTTGGGACATGTATTTATTTATTTTCTGAAATGTTGAGTCTTTCCCAAGAGAAAAATCTAGGAAGCAGAAGATGTCCGTTTCCTTTCCATTTAATCTCAATGTTTAGAGAAACACTGAAAAACTAAATTTCTTACCTTTGTAAAGTTCCACCTCTGAACGAAATGTCGTGCAATATCTCTTGCAGCCTTCCCATGAACTAGCACTCCAATATCATGCCAGGGCATCCGTGGTGTCTTATACCTGTCAATGAAATCTTAACCAGAGAAAAATAAACAACTGTAATTCATAAAAACATTAGCTGAACCATTATACAGAGATGACAGACAGGCCTTTTGAAGCCATCACAGTGTGGTCTTTCTCTTTCAACGTCTTTGACGATGCACAAGCATCTTAAGAGTATTTCACTACATTCATCTATCAGACTCCTCCATTCTCCTGCTGTGTCCCTACCCAGTTGGCACTATGTGCAAAACCAGGACTTCACATTCACAAAGCAGAGATGCAAAAATGAAGTTATCTCCCTCTGGCAAGAGAATAGAGCTGGGAAAATAACCCCATACCGACTACAGAATGGGATTGTTGGAAACAACTTCTCTGTCTTCCTTCCCTCATTCCTGTGTTGGAGGAATTGCTTTATTTGATGAATTTGACATGAGGTATCAAAGAATGTGTTGTCATTTTTGTCTGTCTTGTTTGCTAGTTTGTTTTTGTCTTAAGGCCTAAAGCATTACTGTTTCAAAAAACATTTTAAAAAGAAGATATTTTGGCTGTGGCTGTGGGTTGTGATATTGCAGATGTGCTTCGTACCATCAAAAGGCTTGTTGAGTTTGACCCAGTCTTTCAGGATGAAGTTGCAGTAGTCTTTGCCATGCCAAAAACGAGTCTCTCCACAGAGTTCAGTGCTGCCTATGTAGCTTCTTAGTGAACTAGTCTCTAAAACAGGCCGACAGAAAAAATGCATTACACAGATAAACTGTTATGATATAACAATTCATATATATTATATATCAACTTAAAAAAGATTGATTAGTTCTCATAGCTGTGTCATTTCAGCTTCAGTGAACAAGGTGTAGTTGTGTGTGTATAAATGTACTGTATATACACTGGATTTAAGTGTCAGTATATGCATGTCACACAGGTGTTTGGTTGTATGTGAGTACTAACCGTAAGGCAGGGGGAGAGAGTGATGCAGGCCGAGAGAGTATGAATCGCTGGAATGCAGAGATAAGCTCTTGGTGTAATATTCCCGAGTGAGAGGTGTCCTGGAATTAAGACTATTCCTACTGTGATGTTCTACACACAGAACACACACAAACACAGCCTCTGTTATGTACCAGCAAAACATTTGTTATATTCATGTCAAATTCTATTACTGGACAGTGAGAGGTAAAGAAGGCAATAAGAGGTAAAGAAGGTCATTTTTGCACCTCTATCAGTACCAAACAGAAAAGTTTCTCAAGACAATTTAAAAAAGTTTCAAAATGCTAGATAATAAAATAAAATTGATCAAGAATATGTAAGTTTCACATAATAAAAGGAAAGTATGTAAAATATAATCATATCTCCATAACCTGGAGTCTGATGTCACATTTATTTTGTTAAATTCCTCTTACTGGACTCTATTCCATCAGAGCTATGATGACTTTTCTCAGAGGGGGTTCTTAGCAGTCTTCCGGTGGGCAGGTTGAGGTTGTTTTCTCCCTGTTCCTCCACTAAGGGCAAAGTTAAACGCGCACAGATCTCCCCTGAATCCTCCACTGAGCCTGAATCTCCTGCTTTCCCTGCTCCTTCTTCTCCAGTCTGAATTTCTTCTACAACCACATTGAACTTCATCTCCTCACCCTCCTCCACCGTGGCAACTGACTGCTACAGGACAAAAATCAACATATATAAGTAATATAACACTTTTGTTATTGTTTACCAATGTTATTGCGTACTTCGCCAATGATCAAAACTCATTTGAAATATTAATACTATTAGGTTAATCTATTTATAAAATAAATCCATTAAAACATTTTATAGCTTAAAGGTACAGTCCACTCAGAAATAGAAATTCCATCATCATTTACTCACCATCATTTTGTTCCAAACCTACGTGTCTTTTTTTTCTACTGTGCAACATGACAGAAGATATTTTGAGAAATAGCGTTTTCCTCAGCGTTAATTTACATGATTTATCCATTCCTATATATTATATATTTACAATTTACTTTTTTTTTTCCCATTGTGGGAACACTGATGCTCCAACACAATGTTTTGGTATGCTATTTTAAACATACTATCTCACATGTATTGAATCTGCCTTGATTCTGTCTACACTGTCTAATAATCTTTTAAAAAAACTTTTTTCCAAAAAACCAAACTCTCACTGGTGCACAATCCAGGACCAAAGAACCAAGAACATCTTTCCCACACACACTCTGAACCATTAAACAATGAAAACTTCCATGCTATCTATATGGCTGACACATCAGGCGAGCTGTCAGCATGCAGTATGTAAGGAGCAGTAATGGCCACCCGTGCGGCATCAGCCCAGAAAAGCTATGACTTAAACGATAGTGTAAGTGACTCCAGTCTGCTGCACCGAGTCCGAAAATGCCCTCTGATGTGTGCAAGTTAATGGCTCATGGGGGATCATAGTGCCCTCGACTTGACAAATGGCAAATGTCAGAGCACTATTCTCCTGGTGGGCATAATTTTATTAAGTGCAAATATCACTGTGCTCCTTAGGAGACGTTTTGAAAGGTTAGACCAACAGCTGTAACAGTTTCATGTATATTAGCAAAGATTTTACAGTTGAGGAGCCCCGCATTGATAGATACAGTCACTCAAGCATGCTAAGAGAAGCCCCTTAGTAAATGCAATAAGTGCCTTCATCTGGGTTCAAATCATGTTTATTTAAAAGCTCAGACCCATATTTAATGACAGGCAGGTAGGCAGCAGGCCGGGAGAGGTGGCATATAGACGAAATCAAGCTCCCATTTAGTGGCCCCAGTCATTTGTTGACTCACTCATCCATGCAGGGCCTTTATGTTTAATGCAGCTCTCAGGGGGGAAGGAAAGGCCCAGCGAGAAGGACTGGAATTATCAACCACAGGCCCTTCAAGGGTGCCCCAGATGCTCCGTAATTGCAATTTTACGTTTGCTCGTTGGAAAAAGAAAAGAATAAGAAGGCAGAGGCCCTGAATCACCCGCCACAAAATCAATCCCAGTAAGGATACAACAGAAATGCAGTCTGGACCAGTCCTTTATGAGCACCATTGTTAGAACAGCAACAAAATATAAATAACTACAATTTTAGTTTAGGTTAGCTGTCAGTGTTTTTCAAGTATGAATCACAGATCAATACAATTACTTCATAACATAACCTACAAATAAATATGTAATGGTGAATTTGCATTACATTTTAATGAGTAGCTTTAAATAGAAGATGTTCTAGACTTTCAATACTGATTGGTGCATCGGTACACATGGTACACACGTTCAGAGGAGGCTTTAGCATCTGTCAGGTGCGTGTCGACTTCCCCATTGAGGTCTTTGACAGATATCAGAAACACCCAGCTGGCAGTACGTATGGCATGTTGACAAACATTGAGGGGTTTCTGTGGGTTATCACTCTCAATGGGTCTCATTTACAAGAAGTTTATTCCTGTCCAATTCACTTACGCCTCTGTGCCTCTGAGCGGAAGAGATATCATCAATTTTTGATTTGCCCTCTCTCTGTAAATAAATCCTTAAGAAATAACAAGGATATTCTTTTTTTTAATTGTATTGTTATTCCTAATAGAATCCAACTTAATTAATCTTGTGAAGCACAACTGTTTTCAACACTGATAATATTAAGGAATGTTTTGCGAGAACTAAATCAGCACATTAGAAGGATCCTGTGATACTGTAGAGTGGACTAATAGCTGCTGAAAATCAGTTTTGCCATCACTGAAATAGAAATGTTATTTCATAATATAAAATTTTACTGTATTTTTGATTAAATAAATGCAGCCATGGTGAGCAAAAGACACTTTTTAAAAACTTAAAAAAAAAACATAAATAAAACAAAATAGATAAAAAAAATCTTACTGATGTGGTGGTCTTACATGAGTGAGGCTGGGGGACAGAGCAGGACTGTGCTGAGGGCTTCTTCTCACACTTCCCACATCAGTCAGTCGGTGTTGGGAATCATCCCATCTTCCGTAGGCCAGGTCAATCCCTCCCAGAAAGGCGAGTGACTGGTCAATCACCACCAGCTTCTCATGGTGAGCCCAGAGCAATGCTGTGGAGGGCATGTGATCAGGGTGTCGGATGACCTGTCAATCAATAGAGATGGGCAGCTTGTCAGGTTCCTTTTCTCAACTGCACAAGATGCTGGGCAATTCTTTACTTAAGAGCAATGAAGAGGTTATGTTCAGAATATTACAATTTTACAGTTGTTGTACTATTTCTTGCATGTTAGTTGTGCACATTATACAATTTATAAACTACACTTCCTGCAAGAAATTAATACTTTTATTCAGTGATGATGCATTAAATTAATCAAAAGTGACAGTAAAGACATTTACAATGTTAAAAAAGATTTCAAATGAATGCTGCACTTTTGGGGCCCTATTTTAATGATCTAAGTGCATGGTCTAAAGTACATGGCGCAAGTGCACTTAGGGCGTGTCCGAATCCACTTTAGCTAATTTAACGACGGGAAAAACGGTCAGCGCACCTGGCACATGGTCTAAAAGGGTTGTCCCTATTCTCTTAATGAGTAGTGGGTGTGTTTTGGGCATAACGTGCAATAAAGCAATCAGAGATCTCATCTCCCATTCCCTTTAAGAGCCAGTTGCGCTCGCGCCATGGCGGATTCACTATGTACACGGCGGAATTTGCAAGAGCAAAGATTGGATGTGTCTCCAGAGAGGAAACAGAGCTGCTCGTGTGCGAGCAAATAGGTAGGGACGGGGGGGGACATGACCCCCCCCCCCCAGATTTATAGTGACCCAATCCGTCCCCCGCACTGTCTACGAAAGACGACATCGGTAAACAGAGGATTAGGGTTTCCACTATGTACATTAGCCTAAGTAGTGATGGCCCGGCCCGCCGCTCCTTAAACGTGCACTAAGCAATTTTTTGAAAAACGCTTTTGACTGCAGTGTCTGAATACGTTCCAAAACACACTTGTTGCCAATCAGCAGTAAGGGGGCATGTCTTGTACGGATAGAGAGAAGAGAGTGCTCAATTTGAGTGCACAGGAAAAATATTAGCAGATCGACTATAGATAGAGAGAGATGGCAGATAAAAAAAGAGGAAAACATCAGAGAAACAAAACATTAAATAGAAGGGTTAAGATCAGGCAAGAGGTAGGATCCGTCGAGGTTGCATTATTTCTTCTTGATAGGTGAGTTACGTTGATGTTTCCGCATTTATCGTTGCCATGGTTGTGTATGTATGCGTGGATGCAGAGTTTTCAAAATCGTGATTCCCCCCTGTATATAATTGTATATTATACTTTATATAAATTGCGGGCATCAGGGAGCCGCTATTATGCTTGGCATTGAAACTGCTTATAAATGCACAATTGCTTTTTAGTTTCACTTTCGAGATTCACGATTGCATGTACTCTGTTTATTCTATGGAGCGGCAGTACTTACCACACATTTTACAAGATTGTCAGTGGTGCTCAGATCGGCAAATCATTCACCATCATCCTCAGTTATCTCTCCTTACTCTGTTTATGTGGTAAGTTAAATGTTATGTACTGTAATGTAACAGGCAACCGTTAGCAATCATTATTTGTTTTCAGTGTATTTCTGAATACGGATTACGGGCATACCCCCTAAGTCCCCTAAATGGTGTGGGGAGATTTGCAAAACACAGCACAAATGTATACGCAATGAAAGAAGGCGGGACTTTTATTCTCGCTGTAGTATTGCTATGCTGGAGACGCTGTGTTTCGTTGTGAAAGCAAAACTACTTTGTTTGGACCAAAAAACAACTAGAAATCAGAGGTTTTTACAACATTGTTTCAGAACAATTCAACCCAAATATTAGAGTGTGTGCATCACATTTTACGGAGGACTATTTCCTGAACCAGGGAGAAGCCTGCCAGCTATGCTCAAAGACTGTTTCTATAAAGTGGGGCATAGGATAGTCTGGCACTTCTGACTCACAGCCTGTAAGTATGTTTTCTTATTTAAAGAATTTGCCACTGACTATTCATGTAGAGTAGCGCTTGTTGTTTGTCGTTTCTCCAATCACAAACACAGACAGTATAAGTCATTATAATCAGTAATTATGTCCCCACTGGATGCAACAAATGCCTCGTTTGTAATGGGTTTTATTGTTTTTGTGTCATCGCGCTAGGACACGGCATCACAATACGGTAAGGGGCATAACATTTCTGTCTCACGCTTGAGGTATTCGGCCAATCACAACGCACTGGATAGCTGGCCAATCAGAGCACACCTCGCTTCTCAGAACGAAGAGCTTTGTAATAATCGGCGCGTCATATGACCCCTTTAAAAAATGGTCCCCCCCAGTTAAAAAATCCCATCTGTGCCCCTGGATACATGCAGTGACTATCCATTATGACATGTAGGCATTTTTATATTTATGTAGCCTACACAATAATAATCTTTTAAATATTTGCATATTACTAACGTGCTCTTTAAATAACAAAAATTAAATAAAAATACTGCGCCATTGGCTTTAGACCAGGTTTTAGTTGGTTAATGGTGCAGTCTATTTCAGCTGCCTCAAAATAGCAATGCGCCAACAATGCGCCTGAACACACCTCGTTTTCAGACCAGCGTGCCTATGAGCGAACAAATGGGTGCAAATGCATTTGCTATTTAAACAACGTGGCACAGGACGTGAAAATGATAACTGCGTCGGGCTGAAACTAGCAAAAAACACCTGTGCCTGATAGGGCCCATTATCTTTCTATTCATCAAAGAAGCATGAAAACAAATACATCAGGGTTTCCACATATTGCGCAGCACAACTGTTTTCAACGTTGATAATAATAAGAAATGTTTCTTGAGCAACAATTAAGCATATATTAGAAGGATTTCTGAAGGATCATGTGACACTCAAGACTGGATTAATGGCTGCTGAAAATCCAGCTTTGCCATCACAGGAATAATTTACACTTTAAAATATGTTAAAATAGAAAATAGTACTTTTAAACTGTAGTAATATTTCACAATATTATGGTTTTAATTGTATTTTTGACCAAATAAATGCAGACTCGGTGAGCAGAGATTTCTTTCAAATACATTTTAAAAATCATACCGTCCCTAAACCCTTGAACAGTACATAAAATACCCACATGAAGTATTACATGTGTCAAAATATATAACCAGAACATACTATATATGAATATGAGGACAGCCTGGAAGTTCTTTAGATCAATGATGTAATGAATCCTTCAAACACATAGATTTTACAAGACTCAATTTAATAAACTCTTTTGTCAATTGACCAAATTTCCCAAATATCAGCTAAAGAAATACAGTGGGCCCTAAACCAAAAATAACACCACAATGTAGATGGTGTCAACCTTTGTGCAAAACAGCTGCGTCTCCACCAGCTTTGGCGAAGCCTCTGGAGGACGCCCCCCCTGGCAGGTGTTTCTATACCAGCAGGGCCCAGGAATACCTCCACCCAGCTGCTTCGCCACACACATCCTTGGGGTGTGGATCCCAAACCACTTCCCAGTGTCACTCCTCTGCCTAGACTCAACCAGCGCTCCAATAAGATAATGTGACGGCACGTCAATCACGCACCGGCCTGGGGTGCTACGGTGATGAATACCACAGCGTTATGGTGCCACAGAAGCTCTGTGGCACCAGGGGAGAAAGCAGACTTGCTGCCTCAGGCTCTTATGGAGACGATCGGCAAGGAAGAACCTGACCATCTCTAGACACAATCCGTAGGGTTCCCAACACAGCGATCCCCCTCATTCTACTACGGAGAATTATGGCAATGTCCAAACATGATCTAAGTAACATGCTATTCCTGTGTCCGGAGGTAGTGAGCACGCTGGGTACTCTCGTGCTTTCTATGATTTGTTTTGATCGAACCTTATTTCTTGGAGAGATGTGTGTAGACGTAAGAATAGGAAGCTGATTCGGAGAGACGGGTCCCCTCTGTAATACTGTCAAGATTCTGCTTTTGACAATGTTTGACATACTGATCGACTCACCCTGATGTTAGAGTGAAGTCCCATCAGGGTCTTCTTTGTATACTCGCTGTTGAGACCCATCACTACCTCAACTTCTTTGTAGAGCAGGACAAATATCTTCACTCCTTGTTGCTGAGTTGACAAAAGACAAAATATTGTTAAACAAATTTTGGACTGGAAAAGCTAAAGAGAACTGGGTGAACTGTGAGGTGCAACGTGGCTGAAGTCCAGATTTGAGCAGGTGTTCAGACTCACTGCTTTCCGCTTGAGGACATGGTCTAATCTCCACATGTTCCCGTCTACTACTGGCCGTTTGAGGAAGATTTCTGGGCTTAACCTGAGGGCCATATCAAAACCAATCAATGCTTTGACAACTTCTATACAACTTTCATTCTTTTTTTCTGTTATATTAAAGGGATAGTTCACCCAAAATTGGATTTTTGTCTCAATTTATTCAGCCTCATATTGTTCCAAACATGGCTTTCTTTATTCTATCAAGCAAAAAAGGTAAATTTTTAAAGAACATCCTGGCAACTCCATTCAAAATTCTCCTTCACAGAAAGAAAGTCATATGGTTTAGAACAACAGGGTCAGTAAATAATGACAGAAATTTTTGTTTTTAAAGAACTTTTTCTTTAAAACTGTATACTTGTTTGGTTCAGTGGGCATTGCTAAAAAACAAAAAATCGCAATGGTACAAAAAATGGTACATTAAAATGTGCAACATAAGCGCTCACAGAATTGTAAAAGCGAGGTACATGGGAAGTAATTGAAGCTGATTCTAATCTTTACCACCAGGCTGTGATGAAGATTTCCTCCTTTGCTCCTTCCAGGGCATCAGCTATGGCATCGAAGTATCCAGCTGCGTTGACAAACCTTCAAAAGGAGCACAGGGCACTTCATTTAAGAACTGTGTCGGGTACTTCACAGAGATTTAAGAGAAAACGTTCTAGTAAGTTTGGTCACATGTCAACACAAAAAGAACAAAGAATGAGGGACTAGCTGAATTGAATTGAAGATTACTGTAATACTTTAAACTGAAAATATTGTACTATTTAAATATATTTAGAAAGAATGAATTATGTCTTCTATAGTTTTAATATATTTCAATAATTAATGCGACAGCAAATTTTCTCACCATTTTGATGTAGTGTTTTCTCTAACCGGTGCGAAAGACCCATGGCGGTTTTCCCTCAGAAAGTCCTGTCCAAACATTTGAGAAAACTCATCTATTGAGTGCCCCCACCAACGAGCCTGCCTATATGTGGAGCACTTGATAGTAAGTGCCCTGTCCAAAACAAAAATGTTGATTAGTACTTGTTTTTATCATTACAAAACAAAGCAAAAAATACACTTTTGTCTTGTTTTCCAGTAAAAATCTAAACATCCTTTTTTAAACAAGCCCAATTTATTTAACTTACTATTATCTTTATTAAGACGAGACTTGTTTTTTGAGAATATTGAAAATACACATATATGCACACATATGTATATGAAGTTTTTGAAAGCATGTTCAATAGCAATAATTGCTGGAATATAAAACACATTTTCCTAAACCTGCCTGCAAAGATTCTCAATCGTGACTCCATGCCTGACTCCGGTCTCCCGGGTCCCTATTTTGATGTGAAATCCCTTATCGTATAGAATCACGGTGCCTACTTGGCCATCCTCTGGCCTCATGTAGAGAACAAAGGAGTCTTTTACCACCAGCCATCTGAAACATGAAGCAGTCACCACATGAGAGCTGAAACAAGGGGGAGAGCCATTCTATCAGCTGTGGGAAAACATCATAATAACCTAAATAAGTAAACAACCGAAAAAGAAGACATGCCATGACCCAAAGTCTCAGCAAGGTTGCAATCCGAGGAGCAAAATTAAATTGGGGCTGAATCTTTCAGTGTTTGCTTTCAAGAGCCATGTGAATTATGTAAGTGTAATGTTACTGTAGCTGCTTGTCAAAGAAAAAAACAATAACACTCCTGTCCGTACAGATGAAGATAGTTCAACATCAGCATCTGTTATTCACCAATATTCATTTCAGGGCTTGGTGTTCTTACTTGTGGAACCATGAGACGAAGATCACGCACTACTGATTGAAGTGTTTTTCTCAGAAAGATATTATGTCCACATTGTGAAGAAAGGTGAAAAATAAAAATTACCGTTTTCATCACAGTATTATGATTTTGTGAGTGTAACATGTAAAACAGCTCTCACCTTTTTGACCACCGGTAACAGACGCTGTTGGATCCGCACCAGTAACACACAGGGAATGTGTTTCCTCCTGATTTCTTGAAGATCAGACCTTCACTTTTGCCAAGGAAAATAAACATATAAATGAACAAACACTAATCAAGCCATTTTTTTATATTTCACTTTACTATATGTACATTCTTACATTCCTTTTGGTCCGAGATCCTGAATAAATGAGATTTGACTCACTTCCAGAAATTCAAGCTGAAATAAAATACAATTTGCATCAATAAGCCTCAACCCAGCTTTATGGCAAGTGTATATGAACCATAAACCAGTTACTTCCAAATTATCATTCTTCATCATCAGTTCTTTGAAAGATTTTAGTTATGGTGACTAAAATGAAGTACAAATTGGCATCTGCTTTGTACAGTCCAGTTCTACCTTAATAATTAGCCAGGAAAGTGTGAGGTGAAAACTGAGGCAGGGGGCGAATGTTTCCGGGTACAGGTACTCTTTAATTAGCCCTGCAAACGAATGCTAATTATGTGACTGTCAGAGAATTAGCCTGTGAAGCACTAAGCTAAGTGTGGAATCACCTCTCAGAGGCTTTCTCTACAAAAGAGCCTGTTTTAATGAGTGGGGACACAGCAGGTAGAGTTCCTTCCAGAACCTTCATTCTGCCATCATGTGACACAATGGTAACTGAACATTTTTTTTAACACTAGGGCTATTGCTAGACAATAGCACAGCACAGACAGATTGTATTAGAAAACATTGTCAGTAAAAATTGGTTATACAGTCATTATGTTCTCATTATGCACTAACAGAAAGTACCAGATAGTATTACGCTATTTTGGGCATGGTAGCATGATGATACCACTATTATTTGATGCTGTTTGATTATTCCGTAATGCCATTATATTACCATCACACAGTACTGCAAAATTACTTTTCGTAAGGTTACAGACAAGACAAATTTTGAGCAGTGACTTACAGTTGCAGGATGTGTCCTGTATAAATGCCTTTTCAATATATTCTTCAGATAGTCCTCAAGTTGCAGCTGTTAGAACAAAACAAAGATTGAAATACTGAAATAAGCATGTTTAAATACAATTACAGCAATTATAGCATAAACTAAATGAAGCAATCTTTCTGAAGTCAACTTTTACTCTATATATGGCATTTTATGTATATATATATATATATATATATATATATATATATATGAGCAGTATAGCAATATTGATTGAGCTGAAAATAAAAGATGTAACTTTTCTGTTGATGAGCTGTTCCTCCTTGACGAGAGCATCAGGTCTTCGTGGTAACGTTGGGATGTGTTCTCCATGAAACAGTTTACGGCCTTTAAATGACCTCCTTTTGACTGAGTGACTGTCAAAAAGAGGAAACCTGACTGTCAATATTTGACAAGATTTGAGTTATCTGTCCATGAATGCACCTCTGATTTGATTAACTGAGAGGTAACAGTGCAGTGAGGCTGAGAAAAGGGTTTTTCATAGGGTTCAGGGGCGCTAACGAGAATACATCTGGGACAAATTGAGTACACCCAACTGAACAATGAAAACACTCAGCAGCACAAAAAGCAATGGGACGGATTGTGTTTTCGAGGCTTGTGGTGTGTTTGTGAGAGAATGTATGCATATAGAGATGAAATTAGTACAGCACATCTTACATTCGGCTTGGCAGGGGGATTTTTAAGAGGGCCCTGAATTTGAGCAGCTCCTGATGAAGTGCCTGGAAGTGCTTAAAACGACGCTTGATTTTCCACCTGAAATCTCCATGGCTCAACTCTATCGTATACAGGTTGGGATTCAGCACCTTCGAGTGGATCATTTCAAGAAACAAGACTGACTGAATATATTTTTACACATATCTTATCATGAGACGTGTTACATATGTATACATAAAACATTCAAATACTAAATACTATTGTTTTTATCATATTATCCTGTTATTAAAATAGCATTATAGTTTCAAAAAATGGTTTTAGAACATCTTAAGTGTTAAAGAAATATGCAAGTGATTCATTTGTGATCTCATTTTTATTACCCTTGTAGATGTGAATCGCTCCACCTCTGTCACTTGTACTTGGATTGGCACATCTTCAAGAAATATAACACCATCCAGGGACTTGAATGGAAGAAAGCTGTATATTGCTTGAAAGGATATGTTCCTTGCTTCTGAAAACAATCATAATATTGAAATGTTAATGATCATATCTCAAGGGATAATCACACGAGCCAGGTGAGATCAATAAGAAAACACTGACACACACCTTGTCTCGTGTTGGCCTTGTATTTTTAAATGGTTGATAACATCTCAGCAATCTAAAGTACAGCTACTTTAGAAATAGTTTGTTTGGCTTTTCATCTTTTGAAGTTGTGCAGTAATGGCATGGAGAGGCTCCATTTGATTGTCAGCAGGATAGTGATTGAAGACTCCAGCTGGAGGTGTATAGTATGCTGTGTGCTCTGGAGTTTCTCAAAGCTAAATCTCCTCTGCATCAGATAATGATTTTAGTAAGTATGTGCTTTTACCTGCTGAAATTAACATGTTTGTTCTTAGAAATATTAATGAGCACACACTGCTTTAGCAGTGCGCATAAGTTGTACATTCTGTGAACAGGGTACAAAATAGAGCTTGAAATCTTTTTCAACATATGGTCAGTGAGGTGCTTAACATTCAGGACAAAAAATCGATCGTCAGCCTCGGGAGGTCAAAATAAATATTATATGAGCTGGACTTTCTATTTATTTTATATGAGGTTTGCAATTTTTGCAACACTGTTACCAAAATCTGTGACTTTAAATACAGTATATACAAAACTTGGATTTGTCTAGCGATAAACATTAAATAAACACTGCAGTTCAAGTAATGATTACATATTTAGCCTAAATTCACTTAGTTAGGTGCTGTTTGGGATCAAATTTTAATTTACAGTTACTAGATCAACTTATGTTTACCATGAATTAAAGAAAATTTCTTTTATATATTTTTTTTCTAGCAGTAAGTGTTGCAGTCAGTATTCAGTATCAGCTGTGTGTTTCTATTGCACTGCACTGCTTTGGCATCTCAAAGTCCAATACAGAGCTATCTGACTCACTCTCCTTCTGACATACAGTAACTACAGCAGTATGCTGAGAGGTCAGCTGTCCTACACAGTACTGTGCAGTTTACCTCCACAGAGGTCAGTATGGCCACTTAAGTCCAGCTCCTCTGGGTCATCTTGTAGGTCATCTTGGTCCAAGCTGCCAGAGAACTGGCTCATGACTGACTCCAGTCGCTCCAGTTTAGGAGGCCCTTGACGGCCCTTCAGAGACATTTTCACTTAAAGGCTTTCATCTACAAAAACAATGTTATTTTACAAAATACAATAATAATGTATGTATATTTGATTAGTTATAGGTATTTGTATTTGTCATTAGTTTTGCTGTTGGTAAGCTAATTTAAACACAATAAATATTTGTTCACATAACCCTTTACTGCAGACACCCCTTCAAATCATTTAGCTGCATTTCAGTGTTTTGTCTGCTAAATATGCATAAATACCTCAAGTTCTGATTTTTTTCTGGTCACTAATAAATGCCCCCATATGCGAAATGCATGAAATATGGATTTAATATCACTTGGCTGGTTGCAGCACTTTGGTATTTATATGAGGGGGAAATCCGTTAATGAGGGGCTCCTCCCCTCTCTCCTGACAGACTCCAGAGCCAATGGCCCAAATGCAAAGTGACAGACAAGTCATCAAAGAACATGGGGATGTAATGTTTTGTGATCCCAGAAAGGGTGACAGACATTGATTTTTTTGCAATCTGACGGTACATATAATGATAAAAGAAAGGAAAGGTCAGGGTCAAATGGCATGAAAGTGAGGAAATGGCTGGATATCACGCAATGTCACGGGCCACAAATCTTTTCCGCAACTAAACAATGCAAGTAACGTATTTTATTTAACTTTATGACTGTTAGTGAAAACAGCTGTGCTACATGAAAGTACATTCATTTACATTTAGCCATTTAGCAGACACTTTTATCCAAAGTGACTGACAAATGAGTACATCAGAAGCAATAAAAAAGCATTCATTTATATTAAAAGCACGCTTAATAAATAATATCGTCTAAACTAATTTGAATAATATTGTAAATTGTAATTATTGGAATAATCATTATTTTGCAACAGATCTGTTACTTTTGTTTAACATTTTAAGAAAAATCGAGTGAATAAATTAAGTGTGTGTGTGTGTGTGTGTGTGTGTGTGTGTATATATATATATGTATGTAGAATATATAATTTTATTATTCACTGTAGTTCATTTATGCCCGTTACAGTATTTTACTTATGAATATTTACTTTTTTCATTCCAATTTGTGTCAAAGTGAGAAAGAAAGCAAAAATGAAACACAGAGAGTATTTTGTGCTTCATTTCACCTGTCATTGCTCCAGTAAGACTGGGAATCTTTCTAATGGCCACGGCAAGGGGCCAACGGCAGCAAGGAGGGGGCGGAGTCAAACACACTCGTGATTTCCTCTCCCAGAAGGATATTAACATTGGCAAGATAAATGTGGGCAGCGGGCAGATGTGTAACTCCCTTACCTAGATCAGGTAAAGACAAATCAATACATTTATCTAGACACCAGTCTTATGAGCCAACTTTTTCAATATACTAATGTAAAAATATAATGTAAATATTTGAATGCAATTTTTTTTTAATTATGTTGTTTTAATAATGTCATTATAATATATTTTGTAATGTTGTAAGGAAAAAAAAAAAAGATTTTAGACACCTATATTTTTAAAATGCTCCACAAACATTGTTGATCATTGTTGTTCATTTTTATACATCTATTAAATACTGACATGGTATTGCTCACTGCTTAAAAAAATTCTTTAAATTTCTCAATAACAACAGCTGAAATTAATTTTAATCAATACAATTATTCAGTTTGAGATCAACAGAGAAAGATACTTTGTTATTGTCTGCTCAAAATGTTAAAAATTAAAAGACAATATTTTTAATTACATGAGCTTTGCACCCAATTGTGTATCACTGTGGTCATTCAGGTAATATAACAAAGTTACTGTAAAGTATACGCAATACTCTTGATACGAAAACACACAGGACAACGAATTTACTGGATTAGATTGGATCTGTGGGGGATCCAAATTCATACATTTATTTAGGCCGCAAATTGTTCATGATAATCATATGTGTGTGACAACTGCAATGTAAATAAGGTTATTAGTTTGTGGTGTAATTAGACAGGATGTGAGTCTCCATTCTATGACAGTACAAACGGGACAGAGGCAATTCATTAAGCAGGTAATAGAGCACATTATTGTGCAAATGTTCTGCATCAGACTAAATCAATCACCACTATAACTGCACATTCTTTCATTAAAGTGAATTACAAAGCTGGAAGAGGGGAAAAGATCGGAGCTTGGAACAGCAGGAAGGCAAACTAAGAAAATAGAGAGAGTTCTTACCTCATTTTGAAGCCCGTGGAGGAAGAAGACTTCTCCTGACTCTCCTAAGAGGCAGGAGATTACAACAGGTTGTCAGCGCTTCTAAACTCAGTCTTAATCTCTGTGGTAACTCAGCTAACTGGTTTCTGTAAACTTGAGGAGTTTCAGGGCTGTTACCCTCTTTGAATTATGTCAGCAATATGACTGGACAGTTCCATCCACGGCTCTTACAATGTATCATCACACCATAGGGGAACAAGGGAACGGTTTCACTGCACGCTCAAAGCCCCTATTGATAGTGCAAAGCTCTGCCACTGGTGCTAGTGTTTGTGTTTGAAATGTTTGTACCAGGAATCAGACAGCTACAGCTAATCTCTGTGAGGTCATCCCTCATGAGATGGGGACTGGTGGAGGACTGGCCACAGTGCTATTTGTGTTGCTGAGTGAGTTGTGATGTGTCAGCGGTTCAAAAGGAGAGAAGTTGGACAATCATCATTATGACACGTTGTCACTATTGTAGCTGAAATCTCAGCTATCTCAGAGTTTGTGTATTCAGGGTGTATTTTCTAAGGTAAACACAACAGGATGATCAATAACAATAGGGTGTATATGATAAAACGGCAGGTGACTCTAGATAAGCCTAGTTTGTGGCCTATATCCAATTCTAAAGCCGAACAGGCAAATAAAAGTGGCACAGAACAGAATGTTTAGACATACGATGCAAAACTATTTTCATAGGTTTGAATTCTAATTGTATGACTCATACGGTTGTATTATTATATTGTATACGGGTTTTAAAGGAATAGTTCACCCTAAAATTAAAATTTGCTGAAAATGTACTCACCCTCAGGCCACGCAGGACACCGAAGAATTTGTCAGATTTAGAGAAATGTAGCATTACATTCCTTGCTCACCAAAGGATTCACTGCAGTGAATGGGTGCCATCAGATTGAGAATCCAAACAGCTGATAAAACATCACAGGAATCTAAGTAATCCACACGACTCCAATCTATCAATTAAGATCTTGTAAAGTGAAAAACTGTGTGTATGTAATAAACAAATCCATAATTAAGAGGGTTTTAACTTTATACCTTTGCTTCCAGTTGAAATACGAGTCTTCTATCTGTAATGTTGCTTTCTCAATTTGTCTCATCTGAATCAGGAGAGAAATGTGCACATATCAAATCTAAACTAGATCTAAAGGAAATTGTAAACAAATATGTTGATGGACAACAGGGGACAGACTTGGGGCAGAAGTGATGGTTTTAAGTGGCTTAATGATGGATTTGTTTCTCACAAACATGCAGCTTTTCACTTCACTCAAGACATTAATTGACTCTGATTCTGATGGCACCTATTCATTGCAGAAGATCCAGTGATGAGCAAGTGATGTAATGCTAAATTTCTCCAAATCTGTTACAATGAAGAAACTACATCTTGGATAGCCTGAGGGTAAGTACATTTTCAGCGAATTTTCATTTTTTGAGTGACCTATTTCTTTCACATGCTGATCCACCATTTCACTTGATTGTTGACTTGGGCTCAGATGTTTATAATGTTAACATATAATAATAAGCATTTACATTATACTGTTAACAATTATTCATTGTACAGTAACTCAGCATTTTTAATTTTAATTTTTTTTTTTTTTTTAGATGCAGCATACAATATCGCTTTGATTCACTGCTTGACATGTAGCCATCGACTGTTCAGTGTTTTCATTTGTTTGTGAGTCCTCCTCACATTATATCCACTCGGCTGGCTCAGGTCACGTGACGTCACACGGTCTATTCTTCTCCGCGCGCTAGCAGGAAGTACAAGCGAGAGGCTCATACAGGGATCAGCCATCGTTTAGCCACGTATTAAGCCTTTATTTTCACATTCGTGTGGTTTAGCGGTATCTGCAACGTATTTATTTGACGCCGGTGATTTAAAGCTTGTATTGCTCGTCTTCAACAGATTGTTATCGTCCTCGTCGGCGGGCAGACAGACTGTTATTGACGTCAGTGCACGTTTATACTATTATTATTTGTGAATCATGTTTTGACGATCGTCATTCTCGCGCGAGCAAAATATATGAGTAACTTAGACAACGTAGAAAGCTTGAATGGTTTCGTATCCTTTTCTCGCTTTGACAGCCGGTTGCTATGCATTGCATGCATGTGTGTGTACAGCCATGCAGCAAAGCATGCAACTGCTGAGATGTCACACCGCCTTTTCTAACAGATCACTGTAGTGCAAACAGTAGGTATGTTGCAGTCAATGCGCCCTTCTCGCAAGATGTTTGCTTCTTATTTTTGAAGTCTTATTTTTGGAGCGTTAGTTTACTATTTTAACCTTCCACCTGCTTTCTTTGTTCTGCAACACAGTAGTGGGTCAGAATGAACAGTAACCACATGAAATATGGTGCTTTCTGAGCCTAACTGGGATCATCACATCCCCCTGCCAAAACTGGGACCCTTGCACTCCCGGCTGGTCACTGCCTTTGTTGCCCTGATCTGTTTCATAAACAGCTATGATGGGGACTTTGTCTTTGATGATTCAGAAGCCATCATCAATAACAAGGTATCACCCTCAATCTTGGTTATTTATTTATTTTAGATGTTTATTATGAAATCAATAGTTTACCTAAAAATCTAAATCCTGACGTTCATTTCAAAGACATGATTCATACATACAGTACATGTAGTTTTTCATACAATGACAATGGATGCTGACTAAGGAGTGGCCATGGTCACCATTCAGTTTCATCATATGAATAAAGCAGCTAAATGATTGAATTTCCTTTTTGGGTAAACTGTCCATTTAAACGTGCATATTGTTGTAATGGTCAGTTGTGATATCAACATGCAAATCATGTCACTACTTTAATAGTACATGATATTTTCAGCTTTTTTTGTGGTATTTATACATTTTTTTTAACAGATTTACTCTCTCTCATTTCGTAGGATTTGAATCCTGACACTCCATTGAGTAACATTTGGAAAAATGACTTTTGGGGAAGTAACTTAAGTAGCAACTCCAGTCACAAATCCTACCGGCCGCTGACCGTCCTGACCTTCAGGTACGTTCACCACCAAGACAAAAGAGTCTTTCAATTACTGCTGTGTGACTGATGATTAACACAAGGTAATAGACCAACATGCTTATAGTGAATTTTGTCAAACCTCTTTGCATGTATTAGATGTGTGGACTTGTAATTTTATTCTCAGTGGGAAATCAAAAGAGGTCCCCTGAGTGCTCCTCACCGAATGCCACAATAATTGACATTAAAATTGGATGCATATATTCCCTTTTTTCAAACTCATTTTAGAATTGTCTTTGGCATTTGACTGCAACTGTGAGGAATCTATACAGGGGGCATAATTCATGTCCTGTATGCTGCTAATGAGAATGACATTGTTTTGCATCAGTAATGGCCCGTTATACCACCTCAACCATAAAGTTGCTCTATAATGCCACAACGTCTGTATCTCTGCTGTTTTATGTTTCAGAAATATATTAAACTTTTGTGATCATTGCACAAGTCAAAAGTTAGATTTAATGATTGTGATTTGTGGCTGTTACTTATTTTCGCAGGATCAACTACCTCTTGGCTGGTGGACTGCATCCGATTGGCTTCCACGTGCTCAACGTTGCCCTCCACTGTGTTATTTCTGTGTTAATGATCGATGTGTTTGCAATATTAATTGGCGGCCTGGTTCACGACGGAAGAGGGGTGAAACTCAGTCTTTTTCCGAAAGCTTCCTTCCTGGCAGCGCTCTTCTTTGCTGCACATCCAGTTCACACGGAAAGTGTAAGTAGAGTGGGAAGACGTGATTCAGCAGGCTGTCTCTGCCCGGTAAACAATCTCCGACTACAATGCTCCATATCACAATGTTCATTGATGTTGCATGAAATATACATTACAAGGCCCGTGGAGAAGAAAGCTTCACGCAGCTTGTGTGCATTGCATAGGTGGGCTCTACAGTCAGCCGTGGCTATTAACAGCTACCGAACGCTCGCTCTGCCCTGCCACGGATGCGTCCGAGCATGGAAGAGTCTGCCGCTGCTCTGGTATCTGCTCTTTAATCAGGTTCAGAAAGACCGGCCCTGGACCTGGAGGGGGTGAGGTTCAGAGAGACCACTGACTTGGGCCTACGGGATGAATCAAAGAAGGTGGCCCCAGGACTCCAGCCAGGGCCGACTGCAGTTCTGTAATGAGTGCTGCCTCCTGCCTTCACCGTTAATTTGGCACTGCCAGAAATACAGGCAATTTCACAGACGAAAGGGCGGCGAAGGATGTTTTTATGCTGCCCGTTTTTTTGCCTTTATTGTACAAGCAGGATTTAATTTAAGGTATAAAATGTGTAGCTGCCTTTTAAAAACGATTACCCTCAGGGTGGATTTCACGGTCGCGACCCGCTTGATGATGGATGATGCTTGATGAGACAGTGTCCTTTAACTCTCTAAAAGTATTTAGTTGGAGTTGATCTTGTGAATAATCTCCTCTGTTGGCTCTCTGTCTTGTAGGTGGCTGGCATTGTTGGCAGAGCAGATTTGTTGTGTGCCCTCTTTTTTCAGCTCTCTTTTCTGGTTTACTGCAAAGCGTTTCAAGGTCAGTTGATACTGTAAACTAATGCACTAGACTCTGAGACAGTTATTACAGCACTGTGTGAAATTTAGTTGCATAAAATTTCTAAATAATTTTTCAAAACTTTAAATTTGCAATCATTTACAGCTTTTTTAAAAAAAATCCACAATCATTTGATTTTATCTATAAAGCACAAAAAAGGAGAAATTTAGAAAATTGCACTGGTTGTTCTTTTGGTCTGAATCGCAGAATCCAGTCATATAAATGGAATTTACTTTATAATGCGAAATGTCACGGAATTTGTTAAAGTTTGGATGAATTAATCAAATGTAGGTCAGTACACTTAAATCGACTCGCGCTATGGACTATTATCTGTAAATATTAAGCCGCAAAAAGACTATTTAAATATGAATCCTGAATGTTCTGTGTGTCTCTGTGTATGTGAATGGCACAGATGCACGGTTTCGTTTACTACACACATACTGAAGTGCTCGCAGTGTTTTCAGCATCTCCCGTCTCACTGAATGAGGACATAAATACATGAACAACATCCCCAGAACTGCTCTGAGAGTTACTTCATGAGCATTTGACCTTTTCATTTGAGTAAAACTAACTTCATATTATATACATAGGCTACAGAAACTTAAAAGGTCCTCATGGCAACCCGTCAAAATAAAAGTTTGGTTTAGCTACTGCTGCTACTACAACAATTATTACAACTTTTGATTAAAAGAATAATCACACAATATGCTATATCTTCCATGTTTAAATTTTAATAGTAAACCCCTTTGTTTGCCAAAAAATAGAGTTTACCTCTCATTTGATCAAAAGATAAATGAAATTAATGTTTTATGCCTTCATTTGCACTGCACTGTAAATTAAAACTAATGGAAATTACTGTCACATAGGCCAAGATTAGGATGACAAAAATTAAGACATTTCAATAGATTGTTGAACCAAGTGTGTTTATAATAGGCTATTAGTGTTATAGTTTCATTAAAATAGTTGCGGTCTTCTTAACAGCTACTTCGATGGAGCTATGAAGAAATTATTTACACTTATTATATACATTGTGCTTCTTATAGTTAATCAATTGATGTGCATTAGATGAAGAATTGAATAGTCACTTCTTATAGGTTATGATTTAGTCATCAGAAAAGAATGAATGAAGAATTATGAGAGGTTATGCTATTACACATACATTTCTAACATGTAAATTATTGAAGCCAAATACTTGCATTTCCCCAAGCTGTTTAGTTGTAGTACAGTATTCATAGGCTTAATCATGAAGCATACAGTGGCCCCACTTTTAACTCTCTCTTTATATTACCCTTATTGAAGATGGATGCACAGAGGAAAACAAGAGTAAGAAGTGCAACCAACACCAGGGAAGGCAGTTTTTGTCAGAGCCCTCGTTATTCTTAATTTTGACATTAATTTTAATTTTTACACCAGACATATGTATCGGGTCAAAATATCGGTTATTGATCAACATGATCTGTAATAATCGGTATTGGCCCTGAAAAACACATATTGGTTTTAACCCCTAGTTGCTTTGTTTGGTATTTGAAGCTTAAAGGGGTCATATGGTGCGATGTCATGTTTTCTTTTGTCTTTGGAGTATTACAAGCTGTTTGTGCATATATAAGATCTGTAAAGTTGCAAAGACTAAAGTCTCAAACCCAAAGAGATACTCTTCATAAAAGTTAAGACTCGTTCCTCGTTCCTCGGTCCTCACTCAATGCAACAAATGCCTCGTTTATAGTGGGTTTTATTGTTTCAGTCTCGTCACGCCGGGACAAGGCATCACAACATGGTAAGGGGCGTAACATTTCCGTCACATGCTTGAGGTAATTCGGCCAATCACAACGCACTAGATAGCTGGCCAGTCAGAGCACACCTCGCTTCTCAGAGCGATGAGCTTTGTAAAAATTTCAGAAAGGCGGAGCATAGAGGAGCAACAGTAATGTACAGTATGTGGGAAATAATGTGTTTTTTGAACCTCAAACCACGTAAACGCATTGCATTACACCAAATACACAAAATAATGTTCTTTTTAGCAACCTCATATGACCCCTTTAAAATCTTCGTATCTTGCTTGAGGTCTCATTGCAAGTTTGTCATGAATTAATCCACTGCATGTTAGAATCTCATTGAATATCTTACTTTGTATGAAGCATACAGTTTAATACAGAGTATGTTGAATTTCTCTTTGTAGGTTGTGATAAAAAGTTCTCAATGTTGTGGATATTTGGCAGCATTCTTCTTTGTGCCGTAGCAATGCTGTGCAAGGAGCAAGGCATTACGGTTTTGGTGAGTGAAAATATGCATACATTTGAGAGAGTTGCAGGTAAAATAAGGGTAATATGCAATAAGCATATATATATATGTTAGATAATCTCTCATCTATTTTTACAATAAAGAGTTTTGGTCATGCATAAAATATCTTGTTCTTTTGTGTGTTAAGGGAGTGAATGCTGCTTATGATATTCTCATGGTCTGTAATCTGAATATCTATGAGCTCGCTCACCAGCTGCTGTCCAGGAGAAAATCAGCTGATGTAAGTGATTTATTCACAGCGTGTCACTCTTTGGACCCAAACAATCTTTGGATTGATTTATACTTTCACTTTTCCACCCAGATTGGTGGCATGATGAGAAGTGGTTTGCTTATGAGGTTGGCTCTTCTCTCTCTTGGTGGATCCTTTCTTTTGTACGCAAGGTGGAGAATCATGGGAACTGGGCCTCCATCTTTCACTGAGGTGGATAACCCAGCATCCTTTGCTGAAAATGTCATCTTGAGGGTAAGCAGTCCTTTCAGTTTGGGTTTTTGAATGGCCCTTTCAAAGCTGAAGTTTCACTGGTACTGACAAATAAAATTATGGCATTCTGACGACCCTAGTCAAAACCGAAAAATACTTAAATATAATTTTAGTAGTAATTTTTACCTCAGACAGACTGTGCCATATTTTTCACATAATCCTTAAAGAATAACATGTTTCTCTGCTCTCTCTTTTCTCAGATTGTGAACTATAATTACTACTACTCCTTGAATGCCTGGTTGCTGCTGTGTCCCTGGTGGCTGTGTTTTGATTGGTCAATGGGCTGTGTGCCTCTGATTAAATCAGCTACTGACTGGAGGATTGTCTGGCCTCTTTTGCTGTGGTGCTGTCTGATGGGCTTGGTTTACCAAGCTTTGTGCTCACAGGACAGCAATAAAAGAAGGTAAGACCAGCAAAACAAAACATGATTTGTCTAGACATATGGAAAAATGTGTGTGATGATTTGAAAAGAATGCCTGGTTGTTGTTCAGGCATTTATTTGTATACAGTTGCCATAATGTA
Source organism: Acrossocheilus fasciatus (assembly GCA_036784905.1). NCBI lineage: Eukaryota > Metazoa > Chordata > Actinopteri > Cypriniformes > Cyprinidae > Acrossocheilus > Acrossocheilus fasciatus. The sequence goes on along the minus strand of CM071946.1, from coordinate 23,733,151 downwards.
TTTCTACCGTAAGATTTATTTTAATGGATTAATCATCATTAAATCATCTAGTCATATTTACCTACCCTTATATTATTCTGTCCTGTGAGCTGTTTTTTTCCCTGAAACACAAAATACAGAAAGACTCTTCAGATTCTCCTTATGGAACAGTAATGACAACTATACTCAACAGCAACTATTTCCTAGTTTATTACACTAGTTTTGGGTTGTCGTGATACAACCATATATCAATATCACTTTTTTTCTTACAATTTTGCATCAATATTTATTTTATATCAATATACACTCTGAATTTATATGTAGCCATTATTACTAATATCTTCAGTGTCACATGATCCTTTAAAAACCACTCTAATATGCTGTTTTGGTGCTCAAGAAACCTTTTTTTTTTTAAATTATTATTATGCCTGTTGAAAACAGTTGTGCTGCTTAATTTGTGTGAAAAATGACACAGCTTTTCAGGATTCATTCATGAATAGAAACTTCAAAAGAACAGCAGTTATTTGAAATAAACTCTCACAATGTTGAAGACTTTACTGTCACTTTTGATTAATTTAATGTGTTTCTTCTGAATAAAAGTATACCTTTCTTAAAAAAAAAAATGTGTATGGTATATTATTCTCTCTGTGTTTTTAGGACTCTGACATTTGGCCTTGTACTGCTGGTGATTCCATTCCTGCCAGCCAGTAATCTGTTCTTCAGGGTGGGTTTTGTGATAGCCGAGCGGGTGCTGTACCTCTCCTCAGCGGGCTACTGCCTCATACTGGCCTACGCTGTGGGTTACTGTAGCTGCCACTGGAAGAAACACAAGGTATGTGGCATGTTCTACACCAATTTCCCACTTATCACCTCCTAATATTCACCATCAGACCATAATTCACTGTAACTAATGTTCCGTTGAGTTTGTGTTCACGTCTCGTGTCTGTGGGATGACCGCAGAGGCTGCTGAGAGCGGCCACGTTGACGCTACTGTGTGTGAACGTGGCTCGCTCTGCACAGCGCAGTCAACAGTGGAGGTCTGAACAGAGTCTCTTCACCAGCGCCCTGTCTGTCTGCCCGCTCAACGCCAAGGTGAGACCGCACACCTCCCCCTGTCATGCTGCAATTTGTGACTGCTTTCCACTCCATTTGTGAAATCCATTTCAGTAACTTCAGCTAACCCATCAACACACAAAATGCCTTGAGCAAGACTCTTTAACATCAGGTTTTTCCAGAGGAACTGAACATGTAATATTTGTACTTTGAGTCAGTATGGATTTGAAGCATCAGCTAAATGTCTGAATAAAACATAACAGAAAAGCAAATAAAATATTTGTTCTCAATTGTATTCAGTCCAGTTTTGCACACCAGTGACTTCATTAACTTGATGAGCTCTCTAACTTTCTCCTTCCTTGCACAGGTGCATTATAACGTTGGCAAAAACCTTGCTGACAGAGGCAACCAGAGTGCTGCAGTCAAGTACTACAGGGAGGCAGTGAGGTAAAAAAAAATCATGATTCTGTCATATTCAGTGTGGCAGTTCTTCCATCTTTCAGCACTTTAAGCAGTGTGATCTATTGTCTGTTATGTCAAATATAAGTTACTGTTCACCTTTTGTCTACATGTGTTACAGATTACACCCCAAGTATGTTCATGCCATGAACAATCTTGGCAATATATTAAAGGAAAGAAACGAGTTAAAGGAAGCCGAAGAGCTCCTGTCTGCTGCGGTTCATATCCAGTGAGTGAAGATTTTTAGTTCAAATTTATTGTGTGTAGTTGTGTAACCTTTATTGATTTCTGCTATTCTTTTTTGATTGGATTAGGCCTGATTTTGCTGCAGCTTGGATGAATTTGGGTATTGTGCAGAACAGTCTGAAAAAGTTTGACGAGGCTGAACAGAGCTATCGGAATGCAATTCGATTCAGGAAAAAATACCCAGACTGTTATTACAACTTGGGGCGTCTGGTAAGCGCTGTGTTTTCTCTGTAATTTGCATAAATCATTCAATACATTTAAAGCATGTTTTCCTACTTATTACATTTCCCCATATTCTAAACATCAATTTCAATAGTATTACAGCGTGGATTTTTAATATGTCTAGGGTGGTTTTGGTCTTGGGCTATTATGTTCATCCTTCCTGTGTGAGTACAAACCAACATGGTGCAATTTATTATTAATTATGGCAAGAAATTGGCTATTCCGCTCTAAATATTGCCCATTATGATGTGTAATGACATGCTATTTTTGTGTTAATGAAGGTTTGATTTCTTTACTCCACGAATTATCAAAGCATTTTTATCAAAGATGTGCCATAGTGATTAATGCACATGCCTCTGACATGTTTAGCCTTGTTGATCATGCAGAAATGCAAGTTCAAATCTGCATCATTTCCCTGCCCTTCTCTTCCTATCTAAAAGAATACAATTATTTAAAAAATGGAATTGTAAGGCATGAGTTTTTTTTTTTTTTTTTTGAAGAATCTTTGTCCTTGACACACACTGGCCCATTGTTTATGATTGGTGCGTGTTTGTTTTATCTCCAGTATGCAGACCTGAACCGCAGCATTGATGCGCTGAACGCCTGGAGGAACGCCACCATGCTGAAGCCTGACCACAGCCTGGCGTGGAACAACATGGTCATATTGTTGGACAACACTGGTAAGGTGTAAACGGAAAGTGATTTATTAAAAGGCTAGAGCATACTGTCACAAACAGTGTAAATTGGTGAATTTGCAGCTGATATACTTCTCTTATTAGATGTCATCTGGAATACTTGAATCTGATTGGCTAGTTGCTGCATTCCACTGAAAATTATTTATATAATGACCACTAAACTTTATAATAGCAACATATTATCTCGCTTTATGCTATTTAACATATAATAAAAATAATTTCAACTGAATTCAGTATTTGATGTTAATTTGCTTTTATATGGTGTAACAAGCAAGATAATGTGGTATTATAAGCAGAATAATGTACAGTTAGCTGACTGTACATTATCTTTTGCATATATCACAGTTTAGCAATGCAGTGTAGATCTGTATTATTACGTTCAGATAGGGGCAGTCATGTATGCTTAAACTGAGTGAGTGTTCTCATTAAACGTGACCTTGACCCTGCCCTTGGGGGTAAACAGATGATCTTGGCCTCCTCCCAAATCTTCCCGCCTTGTCGTTTTCATCTGGTGTCCCAAGTATAGCCGCGGCTCATAGCTGTGTGTGAGATAGAGGGAGAGAGAGGTGTGAACTTCCATTCTGCAGATGCTGAGCGTCAGGTGCACGCTGCCACATGGGGCCATGCTGCATAATTAGTTCACCCTTTACAACAATTAACTCCTGCACCCCATCTTCACCCCCTTATCTCGTCAGAGACCCTACAGGGATGGATAACTTAGCTTTTTGTTAAATGATCAAATTACCTTTTAATACTTTTTCTTTGCATGCTATAAAGAGAGCACATACTACAATATAGTTCAGAAAGTATAACAGACTCGGTGATATAACACAATTTATTTTATTTTTTTTACAACATTTACCATTTACAAAATAGTTTTTTTTTTTTAAAACAATATATTTTAATATTTGAAAAATGTCAAAACATTTTTGGAACATTTGTAAACATTTTTGGGTGATGTAAATGAACCATAGAATTTTCTGCATTTTGTGAGCCATGAATGTCTAATGACTGTCTTTGGAAAAATTAACGGCCAATTAAAAAAAAATCCACTAAAATCACTGTTACTTACAATGTTTCCTGATTTGTATCAGTGGCAAACTAATTGCAAATATTTATCGCAAATTTTATATATATATATATATCGCAATTTTTTCTTTCCCAGCCCTATAAAAAAAATTTTTTTTAAACTTTGGTTAAACACATATTTACGTCAGTAAACCATAATTTTATGCATTTATTTGTAGCTTGTGTTTTTAATATGATGAGAAACATTTTTTCAAAAGTTTCCATTCTGACGAGATGTTACAGGATTAATAGAGGATGTCCTTTCTGGGAAATGCCGGCATAAGAACCCAACATGATTAGACCGGAAGAGCAAGAATCAGCAATGCTTGAAATTTATGTATTAAAAGCCTTGTGTGTTGTTTTAAAGCCACTCTTCCCTGCCGTGTGGAGAATGGCGCGATTCCCTGACAGAAGCCGTTTATTCAAACGCGTCTCCCAGGCAGGTTGGCCCTCCCTGGAGAGTGTTGGCACGGTCCATTTTCTTTGCCAAAAAAAAAACCAAAACAAAAAAAACACTGGCACCAGCATTATCTCCCTCTGCATTTTCCAGCCTCACTTGATCCCAAAACCCCTCCCAAAATAAGTAAATGATTGCAAACAGGAAATTGGAGATGCTTTCTGCTGTTGTTCTTTCCCTATAATATTAAACTGAAAACGCATCAAGAAAGTGTGCAAACATAAAACATGAGTCATGTTTAGGTTTCAACGGTGAGGAGGAATCCTCAGCAGCTCATGAATTTGTTAAGGGCCAGCCAGTGAGAGAAGATCTATCTGAGTCTGTGGTCAGAGGGAGTTTTGACATCCAGATCAATAAGTCAGTAGCCCTTGTGTTGCCCTCTAATTAGGAAACTAAAAGAATCGGCCATGTGTGGAGTTGAAAAACTCTCTTCTGGAGGCTGCTGACACACCAGAACAATCTGCTCTGCACAGTCAACAGAAATTACAGAATGACAACTATACGGTTGTCCTTTTGTGACATTTAGAGCTATTTATAAAAAATGTAAACAATTTGCTCCTTCACAGTTCTTTGTATGTTTTTTTTTTTTTTTTTTTTTTTTTTAATTGGCTAATTTTAATGATGGAAGTGGTCTGGCACACAACAAGCACGCTTCTTCTGTGCAAGAGACATAGCTCCAAGAGTCTGGCACTGAACGCTAGTTAAATGTTCTTTTTACATTTGTTCTATGGAGCTACTAAGGTGTTCAGTGTGATTTTAGCACACGGTTGCTTGGTGTTTGTTAGGATATTCTGAGTGGTTGCTAGGTGGTTACTTACAGGCTTAAGTCAAAAGAGTGCACCCCCAAGTCACTATGATATTCTGGTCCTTAGATGTTGCTTGGGTTCCTCCTTCAGTGTAATAGACTATGCATGAATGCTTCTGCATTAGCCTTATTGGCCATCTCGACTTCCAGTGCAGTAAATAGAAATTGTTCTATAGAAAGGCACTTCCTCAAGGTTTCATTTTCTCACAAAGCAATATTAATATTAAAGTTTCTGGAATTTGTTAATAAGACGTGTTAATTATGTTTTAATATAATATACTAAAATTGTACATTGACTACTGTTAATATGATATTCTATACTATACTACATTTTGACAGTTCTTAGACAGAAAGAGTTTGCTATGGGAAGATAGCTTACTAAAATTTCAATAGAAAAATGTTGGCAGTAGACATACATAGACAATTTTACGTTTGTTTGGTTTTTTTTACCCATTTTATCACAAGCCAAGAAACATTAAGTCTAAATACTTTAAAAAAAGTAAAAGCCCAGCAGTTTGAGTTATTATTCATAACTTAATGAGCAACAGTAATATTTTGTGTATTAGCAAGGTAACAGTTCATGTTATATTTCATTACAGGCAATCTGGCTCAGGCTGAGCTGATTGGAAAGGAAGCATTAAAGATATTGCCAAAAGATCACACCATCATGTTCTCCCTCGCCAATGTCCTTGGGAAACAGGAAAAGTACAAGGTTAATACAAACTTTTTTCCATGTAGTGCTGCTTTTTCTGTGAAAATGTTCAAACTACTTGTTTGATACAGCAGGAACTTTATAATAACCAATGTTCCTTTTTCTCTCAGGAGTCAGAAGGATTCTTTCTTAACGCTCTGAAGATCAACCCAAATGTTGCCAGTTGCCATGGTAATCTTGGTAAGTCTCCCAGAATCCCGCTGGCACTTCAGTATTGTCACAGAAAACAGTTGTGCAAGTTTTGACTCCTGCAATGTTACACGATACAGGCATAAATCGATGCGACTGAATCAATAAACAAAGCGAAGTGGCTATGATTCTTCTCCCATTCACTGGGGACCAATGCTGAGTTACTGTACAGTCCCTTGATTTAAGTGACGGGTCTTTTTTTGTGCTCTTGCAGCTGTTCTTTATCACCGTTGGGGAAAACTAGACTTAGCAAAGCGGCACTATGAACTGTCTCTTCGACTGGATCCCAGCGCTCCAGGAACCAAGGAAAACTACAACATGCTAAAACGCAAACTAGAACAGCGGCAGAGGACTGTTGGATAACACTGTTTTTGATAACTGCATGCCACACAAGTCTTTGTACGGTCTCTACATAACTAAATAAATTAATTCACCTTATTATTTTTCACGTTTGTTCTTTATGAATGCATACAGGTGCACACAGTGCTTCCATCCTGGCCACATTATAGTTTTTTTAAGGTCAAGACTGTGGTTTCTTAACCGGCTCAAATGAGTTTGTCACGTGTAACTGTAGTCTCAAGACATATGGAACATATCCACTATCTTGACTTTCATCTTTGACCTCATGTTATGTCAGCTGGGCCTCTATTTATTAGTCTGTTACACTTTGTAATTGCAAAGTATGTTACTCTTGGCCATCCACCAAGAACGCACCCCACTGTGGACATCGCAACAAATTACATTTTAAAATGTCGAGTTATCTTGAGTCACACACACCATAGGCCAATGGTTTTTGTTAGCGTGTTTGTTTACACACCTTCCGCAATATCTAACATACATGTCTTGAGGACCGGATCATGGCCTTTCGTTCCTCCGAGTCCTCTGTAGTTAATGTCGGAAAGGTGTTTTGCGAGTCTGTGTTCTGATATGCCGTGGCGGGGGCCGTAGGGTCACCCCAAGTAGGAAGCCAGCAGTCATGACCGTAAAGAAAACAGTGAAGCTCAGAATGGGGGCTTCAAAGGAGGTGGAACGCAGTCCCTAGGGGCATCTCACACATGCTGGCTGCTCTTGAAAGTTAGTGGGCTGAGCGAGGGCTGACCTCGAGACACGACTTCAGTCAACAAGTCTCCTCCTTAGTTTAAAGTGCACCGTGCTTCTATTTTTTCACCTGCTTCCTCCAGCCAACGGGACACTTTTGAAGAACCAGGATCGCAAAGATGGTGCTAAGATGACAGGGGTGTTGGTTCTAACGATACCATCCTCAGATCTGAAATATCAGCCTGCAGTTGTTATATATAGATGAAGGCATTACTAGAATCGCTTTTTTGTACAACAAAAACACTTTTGAATTATTGTGTAACCACTGTCTGCCTGTATTTTCATGCTATTCCTACTTCTTCCCTTCACACAGCTGAAATTGAACCAATATGGGTGGACTGGTGTCTTTCCATCTTTGCTTGAATTTCACACATGATGTACCAGTAATATTTTCATAGTGTTGCATAGATGGATTACTGTGTCCACTTTTGTTTTTGCACATTATTGAGTTTAAAAGTGTGTGGAATCCATTGCAGCTCCGCATAGCATCGGAGAGAGTGCACAGTTGAACTAAAATTCATGGATAGGAGGTCAAGTGGTTCTAGAACGATACAGCAAGTTAAAAACAACAAAAACCCTGAACTATATGTGAAAACTATAAGAAGAATGCATTTGAACATTGTTGGAGCATGGAGGTTAGATAAAGAATGATCAGAGCTGGTATTCCTGGGACAAAGGACGCTTTAGACTACTGAAGTACTGATTAGTTTAAATATTGTGTGAATTGTAATTATAAAACTGACTTGCTGGAGAGTCAGTTGTTAAAAAGTGTCTAGGAACATCTACCTGTCAAGTTTTCTTTAAAAGTGAGGGTCACTTTAGTGTAATCAATACAAAACCAGTGGCATTTTTATTAAACGCAATTTTAATTGGCTAATTACTTGACTAGAACTACTTGATTCTTATTGGTCAATCACAACATGGTTAAATATTTTTGTGTGGTACAATGACTTTCCCTGTCACCAATTTCTTACTATGCACTAGTTTCACATCTCTTGTAACACTTTTTTTTTTTTTCGGTGAGATTTCGGTATGATTTTTAACTTTTTTTCCAAACAAGACTTATGCTCCCCAAGGCTGCAAAAATACCGTAAAACAGTAATACTTTGAAATATCATTACAATTTAACAAAACTATAATATATATATTTTTTTACGTTACAGGATCCTTCATAAATCATTCTAATTTGCTCATGATCATTTCAAATTATTATTGTTGAAAATTATTAATATTTTTTTGTGAAAACATGATACATTTTCATTTTTAAAACAATTTTATCAGAATTTTTTGAAAGAATTCCCTAACAATTAAAATTACTTTACTGTAACTTTTGATTAACTTAATGTGTCCTTGATATAACTATGCATTACTTTAAAAAATATCATACTACATTTTTTTGAACAGTAGTGTATTTGGTAAGTTGCAATGTATTAAGCAATATTTTAAGACCATTTTGATTTACGTAGATTTGTAAGTAGTGTCCATTTCTGGTGTTTTTAATGTAATGAATGTAAGTTTCAGATAAAAGATCTAGAGCAAAACAGTAGATTCAATTTTATCTAGCAAGGAACTTACAAAGCATGCTAAATTTAACCTCAACACACAAGAATGTTGCTATAGGAATATCACAGCATGACAATTAATTCATTCATTAGTTGTTGATTGCAATGGTACTAGTATGATTTAAGAGGACTAAATGAAGAAGAAAATAGATAAATATGTAAAAAATAAAATACAGTATCTTCCCCTTTTTGATGATCTCTAACCATTATGAACCAATCCCAGCTCTCTAGTTCAAACCACTAACAATTAAGCTTCGCTGTTTCCACACCAGCAGTTCTAGGAATTGTCTGCGATTCTTTGAATCCAAGAGCTGGTGGAATCTGTCTTAAGTGAAAACAAGGGAAATCTTTTTTTCTTTTTTCTTTTTAACAGTCAGTGACCTGAGGTTTATTTAAGCTTCAGCACTATGGCTAGATCGCAGTGTAGCACTTGACACGTGCCGCTTTGTGAACGTTATTAGCCGCTTGGCCCCACAGTATGTTTAGATGAACAAGCCCTGAATCACATTTTACAGCTCAGAGCTCCTCTGACAGACTGCTAATCAATCTGACAGGATGTTGTCAATGTTGCTCTTCTAAATGCTCCCTGGCCCACCCTGCAGTCCTTTAAACAAAACTAATGGGTTGTGATGTCGGCTCTCCGACTTCCAGTCTAATTGATGTACATTTTGCAGATCTTCCCAGAACGGTAGCCTCCATCCGGCACGGTACATCCGCTCCTCTGACACCGGGTCAGGATTCACACACACGTGTGATTATTAGGATGGCACTCATTAGGGAGCATCTTGCCTGACACTGTCGTCGCCCCGCTCTGAGGAGCACTCTGCGAATTACTGCGATACACTCCCTGGCATTTTAAAAAGGACTGATTGTCACACACGATACCGCCACCACCAGTCCCCGCATCCACCTCTGCCCTACTGTGATTAATTGTTCGTGATGGGCAAGTAGAGGCCATCGATGCCAGCTGCTGGTCTGGGTTTGCTGAATTAATATCATGGACATTTTCTGCCAACCCTGCCCTGTCATTCACAAGTCCTTGAGACATGAAACAAGTTTAGACGTACACGTGGGAGCATTTTTGTATTTCGTCTTTATCTCTGATTATATTATTTATTTGATTTGGTTTTAAAACCCATTCAAATTTAAAAGCAAAACATCTGTTTAAAATATGCCAAGTTCTTGGAAATGTACTCTTTGTATTCTTGTATTCGTATTCTTATGAAAGAAAAAAAAAGAAAAGTGAGGATGTGTAACCATCAAGTAATAAATTATTTTATATTAAAATAAATATAAATATATAAATATAATATTTTCCTTATACCTTGAACACATTTGACTGTACATATCTTAATATTTAAAAAAAAAAAAAAAAAAACATGCCAAACTACTAAATAGTTTTAATGAGGCTTTTTCATTATGATATTATTCATAACAGACATCAGACCCCCAAAAAATATCACAATGAATTGTAATATAGAAATGAAAAACATTTTCATTATGGACAAGTTATACTCAAGTCACTATAAATGAATTGCATTTTTATGTATTTCTGAATAAACGAATAGATAGGACAAAAAAATTGCCACCTTGATGTAGAAGATAACTTACTATAGCCCAGTTGTTTAAAATAAAGCGAGTGTTCTTTTCCTTAGGGAGACAAATGGAGAAACTATTTTTTAAGGGAGCCCTCTTAGCTGTTTTGCACAACAAAATGAGACGCTCTGGATCTTATTGAAAAAAATGCACTGAGATGGAAATTTATTAACTGGCACCAGTTAATGTGTGCATTATTCATTTCTGGTAAGCATGAAAAATGATTTAAAGAGGTTTGAAATTGCAGCTGCAAAGGCTGACTGCACCGAGCCAAACTTGTTCATTTGATCCTTTAGAGGTGCAGAGGGGTGTGAGCTGCTCTCTGGACAGGGTTTACAGTAACAGCTGTGCTCCTCTCACAAGGGGGCGGCCACTCGGCCGGGCGGTGGGCCGCTCCGAACAGATGGAAAAATACATCAGAGCTCTCTCACTGTTATTAAAAACACAATATCCTCTGCTTTTTAGGGTTTAAGGCGGGTGGGGGTGAATAGGGCGGGACGGGATCGAATGGAATGGCTGTTGGGCAAGTTCTTATCATCTGGTTTTCCAGAAATCAGAGAAGAAAAAACGGAGACTCTGTATTTGTCTCATGTCAGTCGCGAGGGGCTTCTTGCGTTCTTTGTGTCTGTGTGTTTTTCTTGGTCTCTCTCTCTGCACCACCCCTCTTTAGCTCAGCGAGGGCAGCGAGGAGGAAACGGTGCCAGTGGCATATGGCTTGCCACTGCGCTAAACATCCATACTACAGACAGGTCCATCAGTCACAGCTCTGGCCGTGTGAGAGGCGAGTATGGGTGCCTGATAGATGGTGTTTAGAGCATACCTGCTGTTACGACATCACCACTGAAACACTGGGCTCCCCCCAAAAGCCCACGCCGACACTGGAAACCGCAAAGCGTGAAATACCACGTCTGGAAGTGCCTACCGAGTCGGCCGAGTTACAACAAATAATAGATAAGCTATTTAAACCCTCAGTTAGGGACCCTGGGTCAGAGCCGCGCACATGCCAATTAATGCGCAACATCTGCCATACAGGGAATGAATGTATATGAGGAGCCTCGGTGAGATTCTGCTAATTTAAGGCCAAACGTTTCCGTTGCAAGAGTGGGCACCAAATTGGTTCGAAGATTGGGTCAAATTGGACCATTCTTTTCAAAGCCTTTTCCTACTTCTATGAGGAAAGGTTTGTCTTTGTTCCTACTTAGGCCCGGTGTTTTTCTGCCAAATTTAACAGAAGGCTCTGAGGGTAAAGGGGGTCCACCCCACCATTACCTTCTGCTGCTGAGCAACTACCAGCAAAGACAATCGCTCAGAACCCCGCTGCCTGCACCACAAAGTGAAAATCCTTTAATTAGACCTTTATGTCCCCCCCCCACACCCCCAATCTAACATTCTTCGTCAAAGTTGCCAGATTATAAAAAAGTAATTCAAGCAGAATTCAGTTTCTGCACACAAGACATTGTGTAAAAATGTTTAACTAATGCAAATGTTATTTATATATTTATTTAATAGTGGGAACTCATTCACTTTTAACAGTGAAACAATTTCTTACATTTTTAGTTTAATTTATTCATGATGACACTTGATGTGCAAATTAAACTATTCTGAGTAAAAGAGAGAGAGAAAAAAAATCTTATCAGGCTACAGATAATTAACAAAGGTCAACAAAATACATAATAAATTCTACTAAACTAGTCTGCAGCTCCAGAATCTCTCCTAAACAAGTCTGCAGCTGCAGAACTGGCCACTGGGGGCAGTGCTGTCTAAGAAACCGCTTACACAATCACTTCTGTGAGGTTAAAAAAAAAGAAGCCAAAACCGTTCCCTCAAAAAATCTCTTCTGTGAAATAAAATGGTTTGTTACTCATTAAAACAAGCAAGCAAACAAACATCTACAAGAATATAAAAATAAAACTAATTTCTATAAAGCTTTCTGACATTTCTAAAACAAAACTACCAGAATATGCATAAATTAAAAGACTTGATCAGGCGAGGATGAGTATTATTTGCCATATTTTTCACAGTCTAAAAGAAATTGACAGCTTGATCACCCAAACTCTCCAACTCCAGCAAAAATAAATAAATAAGAGACAATACAGGTTAACAATGTGTATGTAATGTGAAATAATAATAATAATAAAAAAAAACCTAAATCTTGTATTCTGTACAAAATCCTGAACAAACTACACTGACTGAAAACGTTCATGGGCATATCGAAAAGGAAGGGTACAAGGGGAGGAAGTGTTATATAATTAACACTATCTAAATAAATAAACAGTCAGACTGGAGCCAAGGAGGCCCCGTTTTCTGTGTTAATGCACTATTGGATTTCCAAACATTTAAATGGGTCTAATTAATGTCTCACTCACTGTGTTCTTATTACTAAAAAGGCTAATTATGCAGATGGATAACATCAGAGCAGGAGCATTTACATGTAAAATCAGAAAGCCATTTACTAAATGAGCATTCTTTCCATCTGTTGGTAGAATATTATAATTCTGTGCCTCTGCATGTTTGAAGATATAACATGAAATGATGTTTCTAAAACGAGCTAAGTATTCCAATTCGACTCCATAATGTTAGATCATATATTTAGTGCTGGTAGCCTTGCATCCAATACTGAATAAAATAAAAAAAAATACAATAATAAAAAAAATGTAATATTACATATTAGCAAAAACAAAAGAATACATATGTCATGTATTTAATTTCATGCATACACTTCCTCATATATATATATATATATATATATATATATATTTCTTCCTTTACAAAAAAAAAATAAAATAAATTAAAAGCCTGCCATTTCAATCCAGTTTTAATTGCTTCGCTTTATTTGCTTAAATGTGCTCAGTCATTTGTTCCTCATAACCCTGTGAAAGAGTTACATGTTTATTTCCCTGTTCACTTCACTGGCTAATCTCTTCATTAATAAGTCATAATTGCAGACATTAGATAACCACAACAGATTCCCCTCCGACTGAATGCTAAGCATTGCTAGCCAAGCGCTTAACTACTTCATATTTGCCCCTGTTCCACCCGGTGGAATCCATAGATTGTAAATTAGGTCTGATGATATACTCCACGCTGCCTGGGCCCCTGCGTCAGGGCAGGGAGAGGCCACAGGGCACATTGTCCTCTTGACTTTCCGTGCAGCCTTTGTTTTTTTCTTTTCTCTCAACAAAGCGATCAAGTGGCATATCGCACATGACAGGATGTAAAATACATTCATTTGCATGAATTTAGAGACTGCTTTGACTTTGCTTTATGTGTGTGACTGACCGACGACTCCATAAAATTCACTTTAGCAGCGGGGGTTCCGAGACCTCGCTAAATACTACGGCAATACTCCTGTCAACAGCCTGTCAATCATCAGAGGGCAAATGAGGTTGATACGAGCTGCAGTCATATAGAAACGGAAAGGCATTTTAATAACAATGATTAGAACTAAACTAAGAGTGTGCATAAAAATTCTAAATATATATATATATATATATTATAATGTTTATTATAATGTTTAATGTCACATTACTTTAGGTATAAAAGAGTTAATAATAGGTGGTCTAAGTCACAGACCAAATAAATTACTAAATATTTTCCAAAAGAAGTAACCAGAATTAATGCCTGTTTTACAATACAAGAACGGATCAGTGTCACTCCTCCTCACTTGTCTTGGTTTCACAGTCCATTAAATTATTAACAACAGAGAGCAAACACAAAGGTCCACAGAAAAGGAAGGAATAAACACAGCAATCAAATCGAAGCTTTGTGAAAGACTTCGAGGGGCCCGAAATACTTCAGTGCGACAGCTGAATTTTCTGCTTAAAAAGCAGATCTGATGAGATGCAGCATTCATGGAACAATAATTCAGCCCACATGCACAAGCTGCTGTTACCTACTAAATACAAGGGATTTTGTCAGACAATAGGGATTCAAACCTAAAGCTTCTTCATCTTAATGTAATATAAAGGGTGTTTTTCTCTGCTGAGCACAATTCCTAAAATCTCACACTCTGCTATTTAGCTATTCAGGAAAGTAAAATTAAGAGCGTGGAGAAATGACAGGAAGATGGTTTTCTAAACCTATGTAAATAATATTTAATTATTCATGTATAATTTACCCTGCGCTTTAGGGGTCTTTAAGTAGCAAAGTCCCAATTTATATAAAATTGTCCAATGTAAACAATTTAATAATAAAAAAGTTTTTTTTTTTTTTTACTTTAGCATATCTTTATTTTATTTGTAATTTTACTGATTTCATTAGAACAAATCATGTCTGTTTAAAATTTCATTTTAATCAAACAATCTTATATCACAGAAGACTTCAGACTGAACAAGAACGTGCAACATTTAAAGCAACAAAAATCAAATAACTGGCATTTGTTATTTTATTATTTACAAATTGATTAGATTGTGTAAATAATTTTATTAAATTTAGTTATTGTCACATTTTAATTTAAAATTGATCTCTTGAAAAATAGAGTATTAAACTGGGGAGTTTCATTGTGATCTTGAATGACAGACTGCTTTTATTTCTTTCAGTGGCTTTGGGGACTGGATTTGGGGACTCGATGAAGACTTCAAAGAGAAGGTTAAGCTTTTCAAAATACTTTCTGTATATTTTTAACTAGTTTCAGTACAATATGCAATACCTACAAATAGAAAAAAGCAAAAAACCTTCACAAATGAAAAAAGAATCTAGCTGTAAAAATATATTGTCAGTTCTGTGTAAGCATTTAATCTACTGATGGGTAAAAATGATGAAAATAATGATAACATAAACATATTGAAATGTGAAAAGATGAAAAAGGAGGCCTCGCTTTATCCCGGCTTGGATAGGAGGATAACATATTTTTGAGGCTCAAAGGTGCTCTGCTCGCCTGGCAGCCCAGTCAGACACGAGCGAGCAGGGCCAGAGGGGTTGTGTTCTCCCTGCGTCTCCCAGCCTGACAGACACCACCACCACAGTGCTGAGCACAGGACGCCAGCGCTGTCTTCTGGCACTTCCCGGGGCCTGTGCCGACTCAGCGTGGTCACACACTTACTCAGCAGCCACACCTTTACAGCAGACTCACTCACACACAAGATCCTGGCCTGCTCCTCTCATCACCGGCTGACGGCTGCACTCCAGCGCGAGCGATGCTAATTAAAGTCCACCCACAGCATGATTCACCAAATGGAGCTACACGCCGAAATATTACTGCCTCTGTATCTCCTTCCTCTGCTTGGCTCTCTTAATATAATTATTTCAAGACAAATACTCACCTCGCTTGTCAAAACATTAATTACAGCACAGGTCAGGTGAGGAAATGACAGAAACATCATTTGTGGGTCTGGTGAAGTTTTGCAGACAATCCAGAAGATGGCAACCTATCTCTGATGCACACGTCTGATCGCTTGTTTAGGTATTTATCAAAGCATCAATCATTATTTTCTGTTTCATGGCAATACTGGAGGGTGATGCTCAGGTAAACATTGCTAAGAGTACAAGCTAGACCCCCAAGACAATACTTTAATTGACTTTTTTTTCAGAAGGCTCAAATATACAATTTTAGCTGACAGCTAGTGCACTGAAGTCTTCCTTCATACATGTTCAAAAGCTAAAACAGCCTTAGGATTTACTTCATAATATCAAAATAAAGATTTTGTAATGCTAGTATTGAATGCATAACTAAAAACGTCACTTAAAGAAGACTTCCCGATTCATCATGGTAAACAACTTAATATTTGATATCTGTCTGTTTGTGTGTTTAGCTTATTCCATGAGCGGCGTGAACATGCAATCATAATGCATTCGGCATCCAGGGAATTGAGAGATTACTGGCCAGATAAAAGCCGCTTGCTGACGTGAACTTGAACCAGATTGAAAGAATCGAATGGGAGACCTCCACCGGTCACTGGTTACTTCTCCAATAAACCATTTCCAAGTCAAACTCTCCAGCTGCAGCTGTACAAAGAGATTGCAAGTGTGTATAATTACGCTAGATCGAACCATTTATGGTACCTGGGTTCACGTAGAACTAACATTTGCTTTCAAAAAATAGGTATTATAACGTATTTACTGTACAGTATGACAAAAGGAATGCTCTCTTTATTGTCATCCTCAGAGGAAAAGGCACTGAGCATTGAGGCAAGAGAAGGACGGTGGTTTTACTCCATGCTGTTGAATAGCCACTTGTGATCGCAGGCCGAGTGAAACGCGACACCATGAGACTTGACCAAATTAGAATGAAGCTTTACTCTGCTGGACTCTCTCTGCATCAAGACACTCTGGATTAAAAGCACGCTGGAGACGCAGCTCGCCAGGGACGGAGTGCTAGCGGGAAAGCAGCGCTCATTAAAATACACTCAAGGAGGATGAGATTGAGTGGAAAACGAAGGAATGAGGAATAGATGGTCCCATAAAAAAAAAAAGTAGTTCTCAGACCAGCTCAGACAACCACAAATTCCAGTGCTTTTTAGCTGGTGAACTAGAATAGCCATACTGTTAATCAGGAAAATATTATTTAATATTTATAAAATTTAAAAATATACAGTCTGTCCCATTTTTCATACTTGCACTAATCACGAATATATTTTATAATATATAAATTTAATACTAATGTATAAATTTTCCAGGGAAAAAATAATACTTTTACTTGAAAAGCAGATATATATTATAGAAAAAGAAGATACATATTATAGAATAAGTCCTATAATATATAAAATAATACAGTAAGTAGTAAGTGTCTACTTACAAACAGTAAGAAATAGTCAGTAGTCAAGAAAACGAGTCTTTAGGATTATTTTTTTAATAAGAATGCATTTGCGACTGAAAAATCACAAAAACGTTTAAAGTTCAAATCCTTTGAAAATGCTTACACTAAATAATCAAGAATATACTATATAAAGTCATATATATTAAGTAAACCTTGTTTGTTTTTCTTTTTCCCTGATTCTACTAGTTGATCGTGTGAAAATACTTTGTTCTTTGGCAAAGCATGACTTTAAATCAAGAGTGGCAGACCACTGTTTAGAGACAAGGGATGACAACTAATAGGGTCTGGGATCAAAGACCTGATCAAAACATGACATTGTACGTCAGATCCAACAGAGACGATCACGTGTGTTTAGAAAAATGTACGGAACTTCTAATTGATCAGCCATTCTGATGAGATGAAATGTTCTCATCAAAGCTGGAACACCTAATGGGGGAATCACAGTCTCGGTACAAACAGTACCATTATCTCCGGGGCATCCGTACACATTTGTGTCCGCAGCTGAGAGTCCCGGCCCGGTCCCTTGGTTTGTGTGGGGCTTTGACCCGTGCTACCACCCTCCCAAGTGTCACTTTTGATGCTCGTGGTAGGATCCATCATGTGGTTGGCAGGCTGGCTGATAAACAGGCCGGTCCCATGGGAGCGTGTATGTATGTGTGTGTAGGCTCTCCAACAGCTGGGTGGAGGAGCTGAAGAGTGGTGGAGCTTGCAGATGTGAATCTGGAAGCAACAGAAGGTATCGGCGTACACATGTTTGTTTTTCCACCTCTCCTGGAGGAAAAAGGAGGCCCTTGATCTAGTGCTGAGCAAAACAGTTAGCTTTTGTTTCAAGAGATGAAAACCAGTGTCGCTGTGAGGAGGGGCCAGAAAATGAAAGAAAGAAGGGGGGGGGGGGGGGTCTTGAAGTCCGGAAACTGAACGAGAAGACTGGGTGGTCACTCGCAGCCTGTCATGACCCTTGACCTGGTGTACACATGATCAAGAGACTCCTTCTAAAACACTGTTACACAACCAGCAGTTCTCATGAAAGACACCAGATCACATGTTCCAAAAGGGTCTCTCACCTTGTCTATTGATTTCTGTCTTTATCCCTAGTTTCTCTATCTTTATCAGTCTGTGACCACTGGATTGGGTGACTTCTAAGCAGACGACTGATATAGAAGTCTTCCAGGGTGTACAGGAGACCCCTGCAGTCCATGCTGTACAGGGGGCCTGCTAACAGCGTTATGAGCCAATTATAACATGGTTTCAATTTGCATCTAGAGCGGTTTCAACACTACATAAAAGTCTAACGTATGCCTAAACTAAATGCCTAAATGTATGCAGACTTTTTAATGCTAAACTGCATTTTCATCATTTTTGTTTATGAATGATAATAAGAAACCTTGTGCCCGATATTACTATTTGTGGGCAGAGCTCCATGTCTTCACAGAAGGGCGCCGAGGATTGTGGAACACCACTGTTCTACTGTCCCAGACTTTGCTGTTCAATCTGCTTGGTGTTTCATGTGATTTCAAAATCTTTCATGAAGGATTTATGACCAGAGAATATCAGACCCAAAGCAAATCTCTCTTTCTTAATTCTAATAAGTATTTTGGTTGAGGCATCAGTAATACATTAATAAATCCCTATCATTCCTTTTATTACATTACATTTCATTACATAAATTTTCCCAAGAATCCAGCTGAAAGTACAAACAGCTGATAAAAACATCGCAATAATCCAGAAGTAATCATAGGTCCACTACTCCAGTCCATAAATGAACATCTTGTGAAGTGAAAAGCTGCACATTTGTTTGAAAAAAATAAATTAAAAAATCTATCATTAAGGCTTTTTTTTTGGTGTTGGTTTGTTTGATTTTGTTTAATTTCAAACCAATTCTTCTGGTTAAAATACAATTCCTCTATCAATAAAGCTTTCTCCAGTGGAATAGTTATCTAAGCAAAAACAGTCCAAAATAGTTCTAAACAAATATGTCAGTGGACTTTAATGTGAGAGGACAACAGGGAAGTGTCTCTCATTCTGATGGCACACATTACACTGGTGAGTAAGTGATGTAATGCTACATTTCTCCAAATCAGTTTCGATGAAGGAACAAGCTCATCTTCATCTTGGATGGCCTGAATTTGGATAAATTTCCAGCAAATTTAAATTTTTTTGGGTGAACTATTTCTTTAAATTTAAATTAGCTCACCCAACATCATTTACTAATCCTCATATCGGTGCCTTCCAGACTTTTTGCCTTTTGTGGAACACAAAGTAAGACCTTTTGAAAAGTTGCATGGAAACAAACAGTTCTTCAAAATATCCACTTTTGTGCTCTGCAGAATAAAGTAATACGGGGGGTTTGGAGTGACATGAGGGTAAGAAAGATGTTTGTTCAAGCCCTTACAAAATGGCACAGTGTTTTGAATGCATGGTACTGAATGAACACCATGGTATTTTTAATTGGCTTCTCTTTAATTGGTGTAGCTGTT
This sequence comes from Acrossocheilus fasciatus, assembly GCA_036784905.1. Taxonomy (NCBI): domain Eukaryota; kingdom Metazoa; phylum Chordata; class Actinopteri; order Cypriniformes; family Cyprinidae; genus Acrossocheilus; species Acrossocheilus fasciatus. Next base: position 23,713,779 of record CM071946.1, on the reverse strand, counting down.
TTCATTTGTTAACTTTGGCACATACACCCTAATAACCTTCAAATATATATCGTCTGATTATACATGCCCACGAGTGCTTTTGTTCAAAGCGCTGTGTGTGTGTGTGTGTGTGTGCTAGCAGCCGGAGTGGTGGCAGCCTGTTAGCATTCTGCCTTGACGACTCCATCAGCCCAGTCTCAAGGTAGCTGTCAATCAGAATGCATCATTTAATTCAACAGCACTCCAAGGACTTTTCCTCCTGCAATGCCCATGACAGCACAGCTACGACTCTATTCACTGATGTGCACGGTTGTATTTGCAATGTTCTAATAATTAGAGTGAGTGAGAGAGCGGATGTGGAGAGGTGAAGGAAAAAAACAGCAACAAGTCTCAGTACGCACACTGAAGATGGTTCATTTTCGAGAGCGGCACTGGAAGCGCGGGGCTTCTGCGGCACGGTGGCACAGCGCTAAATAACAGTGACAACGCTGCATTCATGCTCTTTGGAGAGACGTGAATTCATTCTCAGCTCACTCTAATTAGATTAATGGTGTTGTGGCTTACAAAGTGGGCCCACTTCACATTAGATACCGTACGAATGAAGACAAACACTTATTTCAATTCCAGGCAGAGAAAAGCAGTGGCCAGGGTAGTTAGCATAGCCCTTTATGGTGCAATGAGATGTTAATTGTCTGCCATTACCTCTAAACTGCTTGCTTGTTGTATTAATCACAGCGCTAATTGATGCAGAGATAGAAACGTAGCCACAGGCGAGAAAGTGGAGGAGAGAGAGTTGTAGATGGTAGATAAAGGATTTATCATGTGAAGCATATGGAGATAGCATGGCTTTGAATACTCCTAAACATGCCTAGTAGCACTACTTTCCTTGATAAGTTCTGCGGTGAGGATTTTTTTATTAATTTTTTACTAACACTTTTTAATTTAAGAGAAAGACACTTCAAAAGGGTGGTGAAGCATGAATACCAGATGCAATGTGTGTGTGTGTGTGTGTGTGTCCATATGTACAGTGATGAACAACAGAGACATGAAAGAAACAAAGGGTCTTCGGTTATTAGAAATAACCTCCTATTTTATAAAGTAGAATAACCTTTTTTATACAGAAAATAGCTATCAAATGTTTTGCAGTGAGCAAAACTATTTTAAACTGAATTTGTTTCTTTTTCTTATATAAATACGCATTTGATTTAATGATTACACTTTATTTAGCCTAAGTGAACTGCAAAAGGCAAAAAAGTAACACCCCAAGTAACTACATAATACATATTATAAATAACTAAACACATACTTAAATATTTTAGAAATCTGTCAAAAAATCCTGACTCTTGTGATCTGTAAATTATGTCAACCAGAACAAAGAGGCATGACTTAAAATAAATAAATATTCAAGATTTTAGGTAAAAAGTATAAAATGTGTCAAAAAATCCACCATGTCTTTAAACAGAAAATTCTGTAGTCATCATCCCCCTCATGTCACTCAAAACTTCTATGACTAGTAGAAACTTCTTTTCCTGTAGACAACACAGTAAAATGCAGTTATCATCCTTTCGGTTTTCTAATGCTAACCAATGCTACAAAGTACAGGGATATTTTTTAAATAATGCTACATTTTTAAAACATCTGTTTTCTACTTTCAAATGTAATTTATTTCTGTGATGGCAGCCATTCAGAAATCATTCTACTCTGCTGATTTGGTGGCTGCTGATTAAACATTCCTTATAATTTTCAATGTTGAAAAGAAGCCTCTTTTAAAACAGATATCTTGTGTAATATCATATCTAATAACTAATATTTTAGGAATCTGTCATTTTTTTTTAAAACTAAACATATTGTCATTTATTAGGCAAATAACAAACTGAAACTACTAAACATTCACACATAGCCATTTTTATTTTGTAATGCCTCCTTTGGCCTCTATAACAGCTTGCATTTTTGCTGGCATTGTTTGTATCTACTTTTCCACCGTCTCTGTTGTTATTGACGTTCTAGCTGTCCCCAAAGACTTGCTTTTGATTAAAACCTTGAGCAATCTATCTTTGAATCAAATCCTGACAATAATTATATTTTAGCATTAGAAACACTACTGTGACTCATACTGGTGTGGATTAACCATTACACAAACAAAAAAAATGTTTTTTGGTAATCACCAATACTGTGAGTTTAGGGCAGCTGTGGCACAAGCCTTACACCAGGTGCTGGTCTAATAAATTTGTTAAGCACTGTACAGTATATGCATAATGTGCCTGAGTGTAATGGTCAACGTTAAATGAAAGTAAGTTCAATGCACACAACACTTACAACCCCATTACTGTAGCAATCAGAGAAAGTCATGTACCACTTCACAGACCAAACATGGAACAGAAGAGAGGAGGCACAGAGAGAACAGAAGCAGCAAAAAAAAACACAGAGGGAGAAGATAGCTTTGTCATATGGAAGGGAGGAACAGTGAAAACAGATGAAAGGACCTGAAGTGAAGGAAGTGTTTAAAACAAGGCTGTGCGCACCTCAGGGGGCACCAGTGGCCACCTGCGTAGGGGACGTGGGGTCTAACACCTCATGACTCCCTTCCTGCAGTCACCAACACCTGGCGGAAGGTACGATTCACAGCCTTAAATTTATGCTTGGATGTAGGCATATTCAAAAAAAAAAAAAAACCTGAGCTAATATTAAGATACATTTTTTAATGCTGGAAAAGAATTGAACTCTATATGCATACTAATGGGTTACTGGAATTTTAGACTTCAAAAGAACCAGAAATAAGATGACAAATAAAAAAAAAACCTTGGTCAATGCTTTTGAATTTCTTTCTTTCTGTTTTTAAAAATTCTCAAACAGACCACTTAAATACCTCATACTGCCCCATATATACTTTCATTAAAATGCATACTGGTGTGTCAATTTTAAAGCACCTAAAAGAGTCACTCCTAATCCTGGACACAAGAACTAGAGTGTGTTCACGAGGTTATATTTTTAAAGCAACCCGATCCAGCTAAGCGGAGACTAACTACCTCAAACACACACAAAGCTCTACTTATGTCTTCACACATACAGCATATTTAACAGCCAGATCCGTCAACTTAGTAAAAACAAGTATCTTACTATTATTATTAAAAAACAGACACTGAAACAGTGTTCCTACAACAAATTGAATGAGTTTAAAATCCCTCCAGAACCCAGGACATGTTGTTTCTCTAAAAGTTTGTCCACAGTGTCGCCATTCAACTACGCAGGTGTCTGGAGTTTTCTGGACTTGTCTTTAATATGTCTTTTTGTCCCTGTCAAATCACCCTGAATTCGCTGCTGTTGATGATAATAATAGTGTTGGGTGTCCATTGATTTGCCGCGGCCCCTTATTGTGAGCTAACGCCAGAAGACACTCATCTCTCCCTTTAATTAGGCCCTGGACCAGTTTCTTTTTTGATGTAGTTACTCTGTGGATACAGACAGCCAATGCCTTTGTTAGCGCCCTTGGCTTTGGCCTTTGAAAAGACAGGTTCTGACAACTTATTTGCAAAGGAGACTAAAGGAAATAAAATGTCTTACAAAAAGGATCTGAAAGGCGTTTTACAGCGCTTTTGCTCATTATCCACTTTGTAAAGTCATGGAAAACAACTTCTCTCTTTTGGTTAATCTCCAGGTGAGGACATGTGAAGATGCTACTTAACACAGATACTGGAAACTGTAGCAAAACTGGCACAATAATTGCAAAAGAATGCAGCAAAAAAAAAGAAGAAATTATACACAAATTATAAAAGTAAAAAAGCAAACACACAAAAAGGAAGGCAAACCCATCTAGAGAATACAAAAAAAGTGTGTGGCCAGCGCACAGTGTCTTCATGAGTTCCCAGTCATTTTTTTCTTATCCACGGGAGTCTAATTACCTAAGCACTGCTGCCCGCTTTCAATCAGAGTTAGCGAAAATGACATACTCCTTTGTTCCTTTCTCATATCACACATGATGCACTGTCATTCTTCTCGCCGCTGAGCCTAGAGTAGTATCTTTCCCAGGCTGCCATCTGTCCCTGGCGTGGCCCACTTATGTGGGAGACCATAATTCTCCCCCGTCATGGTGGCTGCACATATTTCATGCTTGCTCCTGGCTTTCTTTATGCCAACTATTAGCAGCTTTGAGGACTTTGGGTCAGCTTAATAATCATTTAAAGGTTTGTTAGGCACTGACCCTGCAAAATGGCCCCCCAAATTGAAAAGTTATTCACCATGCCCTTCATCAAGTGCGTCTTCACAGCGGCTTTGTTCTCAAAATAGAACTTTTCATCAGGGATGCTTCTTTTTAAAGATGCTATCAGATTTGGGATGCTAAAGTAATCTTAACATGTTAAGCAGTAATCAAGCTGTAATTGCATTATCATATTTAATTTGGGCTCAATAGTCACTAACTCCAATTCTTTTGAATTATAATTATGCCTTGTAAAAACAACTAGTCTCTATGTATCAGTGACAGTCATTAGTGTTTGGCAGAAACATTGTAAACAAAAAAAGATATATATATATATAGAAATAGGAGTCCATAGAAGTTAAATAAATAACACAATTTGCATTTTTACTCATTTTTTACTTAATTATTTTAACTAAATTTATTGACTGAATTTAAAATGATTTGCCTTGACTTCATTCCAATGCCTTGACTTTAAATTTGCTCTGAAATCATCATTGTGAAAATTGTGTTATTTTATATTGGTTATCTCAAACTACTGAACAAAATGACATGAATAATGACAAAAAAAGGCAAGACAACACATTAAAAGTGCAATGTGCAGACCTCAAGAATCTGCACATGAAACAAAGTGGAATGCATGGGAAAAGTGATGAATAAGACTGAACTACTAAAACATTTTTCAATTTGATCCTACTTGAACTCAAAAGGCACCGAACCAACAAGTACCTGCTGTGCTTGTTGATTCAACTTAAAAAAAAAAAAAAAAACATTTAAAAATAATAATAATTAAGTACTGCATAAGAAAAAAGCTGCATCAAGTTGCATTACTTATGTTCCTGAAAGTTGTAAGCTGCAAAAATAAAGTAAATCATAAAACTACAATAATAATAAAAAAAACTCTTTAGTTATTATTTAGCATTATTCACTCACACAATACACAAAATGCACAATCAATATATTGAATGGAAAGCCTGCCAGGGGGTGGCAGCCTGATACATGTGAGTCATAGATGGCTCTGTCTGTGTCTGCATGACTGGGTGAAAGTCATGGTCATATCATAACTCATATTTAATGCAAGGAAGGGTGAGAGTTCAGACCTTGTCCTCATTACATGGCCCTCATGACCTTTAGCATGTTGCCCATCACTCTTGGACATTGCATCATCCTCCCCAGCTGTCCGGCGGTTGTATATATAGCTGGTGCAGACACCCTTCATACAATTCAGGAGAGGACTAGGAAGTTCCATCATAAAACCAATCAGGGAAACCACACTGGGGACCGTAAATCACAGATTTTTGAGGAGCACTTGAAGGTCTGGGAAGTGCAAATTTCCCCATTATACTTCACAGGAAGCCCCACATTCTCCTCCTGAACCCAGGTCACATGGGGTCACAACCTTGGGAAGGCTATTGTACATATGTAACCATGGCAGCCATGGCATTAGAAACACAACAGCGTCCCTCATCCACACCCTCAAACACAGGTTAAGTCAAAAGAACTGTTTTGATGTAGTCAGCTGTAAAAACAAAAAACGGCAAGATAATGTATTGTCAAGTTTGATTTTATAGGCTTTACATCTATATTGGAATCATAAAATTGTCGAAGTGCTATAAAACACTAAAATAAAGTATAGATTAAAGTACTGCCGCTCCATAGTATAAACAGAGTAACTTACGTGCAATCGCGAATCTCGAAAGTGAAAGTGGAAAAAAAAAAAGCGATTGTGCATTCAAAAGCAGTTTCAATGCCAGGCATAATAGCGGTTCCCTGATACCCACAATTTATATACAGTATAATTACCCAATGATATAACAGAGAGAAAGTAAGCTATTGAAATATAGCTTATTATTTTATATTTAATAACATACATTTAAATATAACCACAAAAACTTCCAGTCTTAAGTCGCTGGGATATATTTGTAGCAATAGCCAAAAATACATTGGGTCAAAATGATAATTTTTTTCTTTTATGCCAAAAATCATTAGGATATTAAGTAAAGATCATGTTCCATGAAGATATTTTGTAAGTTTCTTACCGTAAATGTATAAAAACTTTATTTTTGATTAGCAATATGCATTCCTAAGAACTTAATTTGGACAATTTTAAAGGCAATTTTCTCAATATTTAGATTTTTTTGCACCCTCAGATTCCAGATATTCAAATAGTTTTATCTCGGCCAAATATTGTCCGATCCTAACAAACCAGTTGATATATAAATCTCAATTTCGAAAAATTGACACTTAAGACTGGTTTTGTGGTCCAGGGTTACATATTTATTCCCTTTAGGGATTCCGTAGTAGGCTACACGTCATTTTGGAGGGTCACGATGCCGGCTCAACATCGTGATGTCTATCAGTCATTGGCGATGGACGATAGCATCGTCTATCGGCCCAACCCTAACTGTAAGTGTTCAGCTTGAAATAGGATCTCAGCAGCAAGGATACCAAAACTACAACAGGCCAGACTGACAGGTAAGCTGCTGTAAGGCTGTACAAGTGACAAAACAAAAGCAACAGTAGGGTTGACAGGACTCAAGGTCTCATTCGATATCCAACCTGAGACGTCTCACATCACCGACTCTAGCCAGCTCTTGTATTCCTACTATATGGCAGCTGGGCATGGTGCCACTGTTATACCAGGTAAACATGTCACAACACCGGCCTTAAAAACAAGACTTTCTGGCTTTTCTATTTGAGATTCGTGAACATGATCACAGCAGGCTGATTAGAATGAGAGTGGTGGAAAACGAAAGTGCAGGTTAGGCTGGCAGTGCTGTAATTTTATGGACTGCTATTTAGTAGACATTTTTTTACCAAAGTGACATACAGTGCACTAATGGCAGGGACAGTGTACCTGTAGAACAACCTAGTGTTGTGTGCCTTGTTCGAGGGCCCAATGATGATATGGTTCACAAGGTACCTCTCAGGTCACCCACACCCTGGACTGAACCTACAATTTCTGATTAAGCAGCACAGAGGCTCAGACACTGTGTGTTCAAGCCTAAACACAACAACAACAACAACAAAAAGGGTCCCACTTTATATTAGGTGGCCTTAACTACTATGTACTTACATTTAAATTAATCATTTGGTACAATGCACTTATTGTGTACATACATGTTTTTACATTGTACTTATATTTTTAAAAATACCTATATGTAATTACATCTGTTATTAATTTCTGTAATTACAATTATAATTACACTGTTAACCCATCCCTTAAACCTTAACCCACCCTTAAACCTGGTTAAATTAGACATATTATAAAATGTTATTTATTCCTTTGGTGACAAAAATTACTTTTCAGCAGCCATTACTCTAGTCTTCAGTGTCACATGATAATTCAGATTAGAAATCATTGTAATATGCTGAATTGGTAGTAAGAAACATTTTTTTTTAAATTATGGATGCTGAAAAGATTTGTGCTCCTTAATATTTTTGTCAAAACCAAGATGTGTTTTTTTTTCAAGATTTTTCTGATGAGTAGAAAGTTCAAAAGAACTGGTCAAGAGTTTGATCAACATTTGATCAACTTAATGCATCATTGCTGAATAAAAGCATTAATTTCTACTTCTAAATAAAAATCTGGCTTCAAGCTTTTGAACAGTAGTGTGTACACACATATATAATGTGTACTATACTTTACTAATAAATTATATACACACATTTTTGTGTTTCTGTTTGTGTGTGTGTGTAACAAAAAATGGTTTTATGTCAGCCTACCAATGGTTGCTAGCATGACTCAAACATGGAAAATTATAGTCAACATCCACAAAATAATTTCACCCTTTGTTTTTCTCTTTTAATTTTTCCATTCCTCTTTCAATATATGTATCCAAAAGCATGGTATCAAAAGTTGCTTTTATATGACTTCTGTTCCAGTTTGACAGGCTAACACCCATGGAGGCCATGCCAAATGTGCCTAGAAATAACACCGGGCCTCCCTACCGTCTCTGAGATTGCCCACCTAGGAGCCTGGCACACACCATGGCGCACGCAAAAACCCTGGTGGATTATACTCATGTAGCATATTTCATAATGCAATGCAGACTCCCAGCTTTCCTCCTCTATCTGCCCTCATTGTCCCAGTCGGCTGCCGACGAGCAGGCGCAAATAATTGCTCTGGCTGCTTCTGCGCCCCACCTCACCTGTTCCAGACGGGTATATCCGAAACATGAGTCATTAATAACAATGACACAAAGCGTTACTACATAAACACTTAGCGAATGGCGGGCGCTGCGCGCCACACACCTCCACCACTCTCCTGTTCCCCTGTAATCAGAGCAGTGAGGTAATGAATGTGGAAGATAACCCCTCCACTGGGCGGAAGGGGAGATAAAGTCAAAAGTGATTAAGAAGATGCGGGAGGTGAAGAGGAGGTGGTTGGTGACGCTGCTATGGGGTCCTGACAAAAGGTGCAGGTGTAGCAGTACATTCTGGACAGGAGCTGCTCTGACAGGTGACCACAAAACTACCAAACAAGCAGGTAATTACCCGACCAAGGTAATTTACTGGACTAAGTGCCACTTTTGCCGCCCTGTTGGTGTGACTGTGTGCAATTATGTACAGAGGTCTAACAATGGAACATGTGTGCCATTCACGAGGTGGGCTGAGCCGACCTGCCCGAGACCACCAAAGACACACATACGCCACATCAACTGTGGACACAAAGAATGACAGAGACAAATGAATGCTCAAAATGAAAGGTAAGTGTTGAATATGACTTTAAACATTACTTTTCGCTGGCATAAGCCAGCAGAAGTGTGTTATTTTGATGCCTATAATGACCATCTTATTGTAAAACTGCATCTTTCATTTGTGGAAGATGACTGACAACTCTGACAGCTACACTAGTTGATGTAAAAGCAGTCTATTTTTATTTTTAAACATCACCTGATATGAGACAGTATTCATTCATTTTGTATCTGTGCTGCTTTGTTTCATGTACTGATCTCATTATTCATAAGACATATAATTAAGCATACTGTATGACAAATAGGCAACCTTAAATTATCATTTACATATTTCCTCTTTTTAAGTTTCAGTCCGACAATTTATTGAAAATACAGGCAATTTTAGAATCTATTTATTTATAAGACCCTTGTCTTTCATCTAAGCTCCCTATAAATCTGGGGGTTAACAGCTGTGTGCGCGTTCTTTAAAGAAATTGAAAAGATTATGCTGGAAACAGCTATCAGAGCTACCGATTTGGTCCAAAACTTTAATTCACTGCATATATGCATATACTCAAACAAACACACACATACAAGTAAAGCTGCATCTGTTGCTGCATCTGTGGATGCGCGCTTCAAATACTACTTTTCTCCCCGTAGCAATCAGGATACAATCAAGATCTTTCCTTTAAACCCCACATTAATTTCTGTTTAATGTCAATGATTCAAATAATACATTTAAAATCATATCCAACAGCACAGCGAGCGCAAATGATAAAAGCTTGTGTGAAATAACGCACCTCCCTGCCCATACAATCATTTCGGCAATAATGTAATATTGAGGAATAAAAGGCCCTAATAAATGAGTTGGAGTTGTCTGCTTCCTGACGCAGTCTCTACCCTGTGCGCGAAGACATCATTATGCTGAGACAAATGAGTGCGCGTATGTGTATGCGGGTGCGTGCGGATCTGTGCGCACGAGCGTGTTTGTGTGGATGGGAGTCTTAAGAGCTCACTCAGAATTCACATCCATCTAGACGAGCGGCGGGCTGATAATAAACGCCCCTCAGCCTGATGATGGCTTAATTACCAGTGTAAAGAAAGTGTTTAATCTCTGACCCGTTTCATGTTCTCGCTACTCTCTTTCTCCGGGAGTGTGTGTGCGCGTGTAAAAGACACTGCTGCGTCCCACTCGTAGAGAGACCCCTGCCGTCTGCCAGGGGCCTGTAGGGTGCAATTAGAAACCACTAAATGAAGTTGACTATACGGTTTCATTTTTCGCTTTCTCTTTCTCCACCCCCTCCTCCTCTTCAGCCTGCGTAATTAACATGGAAAACTATGCGTTGTGCCAGAGACAAAAGTCTGGAATCTTAAAACAGCTGCTATTATAAGGAAAAAATGGTTTTATTTCCATGTTCATATCATATATTAAAACTACATTATCATCATCTCATGTGCACTGTCAGGAAAAAATATTACCACTCTGCACCCTCTAAAGGTACTAATATGCACCCTTAAAGCAATAGTTTTCCCAAATATGTAAATTCATCATTTATCAAATCATCTTTTACTCACCCTTATGTTGTTCCAATGTTATGTTCCTTATGTTGTTGTATGTTTTTCTCTCTTCTGCAGGAAGAAAAAAGAAATTTTAAAGAAAGCTAGGGTCTCCAACTACGTATAAACAAAAACAACCAAAACACATTTTCCAAAATGTTTAATATGTACAGGTTTGAAACAACATGAAGGTGAGTAAATAATCACTGAAATTTTGGTGAACTATGCCTTTAAAGCATCAATATGAACCCTTCAGGGGTAGATAGGGTACAAAGGTGAACATTTTAAGGGTACCAGCCGAGTAACCCCAGCTGTTGTACCCCTACAAATGTGCTATTTTACACACTTAACACGCTTTTAAAAACCACATTACTCAGACTCTCAAGGCTCACATATACTCCAAGTGATACTGAAGAACGAACTGCTGTGATGTAATTTCAAACAAAACTGAGAGGAAAGCGTGGAGCACATATTAACAAGTTCATCTAAATGCCAATCCCAGCAGTATGGGTGGCATCAGGATGATCCACTCCTCAGCTATTTCAAACTTCTATTTACTACTAAGCGAAGAATGAAAAAGAAGTTCATCATGAGTATATCGGGGCCTTCATTTGTCCAGTCCTAGAGTGATATATGACACAGTGCTAACAAACCAGCCAGCCCCATTAACAGCCGTCTGGAGGCTCCAAGGACCACTAAATCCCCGCGTCTCAGCTACACAAACAAAGTCAATCCACCTGAGACGGCGGGGGACAGGATGCTGAGCTACTTATAGCAACCTGAGAGCCGCAAACAAGAATGGCAGGAAAGCTGCTCGGGCCCAGACGCTTTGAAGTGCCCTACCGCTAAACTAGTCTGATCGGACAAGCCAGCATCTTTGAAGGCAGGTTATCCTCAACAGCCGCGTGTCCTGTTGTGAACGAATTGTTTCCTCTTTCAATTTGTCTTGATTTTTTTTTGTTGAAATTGACACTTGGCAATTGTTCTACTGGGTGAGGCCGGGTCCTGCTAAATGCGAGCCTCTACCGGTGACTATACAGTGTTCTCTAGTAGCGAGTCAGGTGCCGAGTCTGAAGTAGCGAATCAGTGCAGGTGACACTGCTGTGACACTCCAAAGGAATCTCCTGTGGGGTGACCTCCCGCTAACTTGCCATTTCCTCTATCCACTGGGTCATGACCTTTTCTGCATCGGCCAAGTGAAGCCATTAGTCATGGGAGTGAGGTCATTCTACAGGAACACCATACATCACGCTGTATATTAGAGAGGCTACGGGATGTCAGCATTAATCTTTCTAATCTCTGTGGTTTTAATGATGGCCTTTGACTCTGACAAACTCACAGTTCATAAAGGCGTACAGGAACTTTCTCTGTAGGATATGATGTGAAAGAGTTTCAGAGTTTTGCGCACCAAATGCGATTACAAACTTTGGGAGCTGTGACGGGGCTAAAGCGTTTTTCCAGTAATGCAAAAGTGCAGGTGTATAAAGCAGCAAAGGAAGACATGCTCTGGTTGTTGAGAGCACAACGTGACCCCTTGTGTGCACAATCAGAAGCATGATTTTTTTTATAATTCACATTTACAGTGTACACTTAGTAGAAGCAGCACATAATAACACACACAAACAAGTCCTCTGACACTGATAAGATTTGCAAAGCATCACCTGTGTAATCTGAGAGCAAGGAACAGGAAGTTCACGGATAATCCTTGAATCTAACATTCATTGATCTTAAAACTCTTTTGATACAGTATGCCTACTGCTAACTTCAACTGAAACACAGTACTAAAACATGTTCAGAAAGCACACTGAGTTGGCCTTGGTGCTAATAAATGTTTTGTCACTGATAATACTAGCCCCCTAGATTTTACATACTATCAGGACTGGCCCTTTTTTTGGTCTGGATTTGCCCAGGGAGGATTTATGCAGCTTCTCTCCAGTGTATCCTATTACCCACTTGAATTCAGATATAAATCATATTTGTTTTATTACCATGGCCAATGAAATCAAGGCTCAAACCATCACTGTGATTAATGAAAGCAACACCCTTTTCCTGTGGGTGAAGAGAGGGCATCCTCATCCAACTGGCCCATCCTTACTTTCCTTTTCCAAATAAACACAGCAATGTCAACCGTCGAAGCACATTTAGTTTTGACCCGAGGGCCGCGAGATATTCTTAGCTCACTGATCACGCTCCAAGCGCTCATTGAAAGCGCTCTTTCGCCATGGCGGGGGACGAGTGCGGAGCTGCACGTTGGCCTACCCCGAACAGGAAATTCCACAGCTCTCCCTAGCCTCTGAACACAATACTACTCAAAACACACAAGATGAAGGCAGAGAGCGGGAGCAGGCCAGAAAGTTGCTCTGTCTCTGTAGATATCCCTCTTTCAACCTCTAATCATCCTTCTCAAATAGGGGACGAATATGCATTATGTAACTGAGACAGGAAAGGAAAGCCAAAACACACAGAAACAAAGTGTAAAGAACAATCGAGCTTTGATACAGGTCGCGGAGATTCGTTTTGCGGGCTGAGTCAGCATGAAAGGGCCGCTGAAAGCATTTTGCCTCTGGGTTGACCGGCGATAAGAGCATTTGATGGGATTTGAGAAAATGATAATCCCCGTCCATGACTATAACCTTTCTCTTACAATGCGCTCTTGAGAGGGGACGGGCTCACCGTTAAAAGTTAACATTTACAAATACAGTACATTTCCTGCTGTAAGTGCCGGCAAATCAGTTCAATCAATTAATTAATCTTAGAACCCTGTGCAGGGGACGACAGTAGTCTCACAACAGGACACACGGCTGAATAGGATTAATGGGTCGCTGTTCCTCATCGTTCGGTTCAACTCGTATGCATCCAGTCAAATTAATATGAATTTGGGTGTCCATTAAACAGCCTCATGATGCTCGCGAACCCTCTTTCCACATATTGACCTAAACGCACAGCGTGTTACGGTACTGTGAAAGGAGAATGGGCGGCCAAGCCAAATGAACAGAGAAGCCTCCGTATTCTGTACTTTTATCAAAGAGTTACTGCTGTGCTCAAGTCAATAGAAAAAGCCCCAAGACTTTTTGCACGGGGTCTACCGCACTTTTAGGGAACGATCGAATGTAATACGTACAATTACTTGTGTCTTCTGAATGGAGCATTTCAGCAGGCCAGAAATCCCCACCACACCTTTTTTGATCTTCTTCAATTTTAGCACATCCTCCATTTTTCCTGGAATTAACTGATAACACTTCCATAGACTGCGAGCAGTCAATCAATACTTGTCATTCACAATGTCAGGAAGAAGTATAAATCGGGTGACAACCCGCAAAAAAGATCTAGGTAAAAAAAAAAAAGTGCTGCTTGCCTGAACGACAGAACTTGTGTGGAAAGGGTCTCCTTCATTAGATCCAAAATTATTCATGTAATGTTAACTTCTTACTCTGCAGGTTCAAATGTAAGGTGACAAGTGTGGTCACACTCAGGGAATGAGAAAGAAACACCCTTATTCCCACACAAATTATGGCAAAGTCAGAAAACAGCGGAAACAAACGTGCAAGTGCACACACTTTAACACCAAATGTTCAAGATCAAGATCATCAAAGAGGTGCCTAAATATATTTTGCATATTTACCAAAGAGTTTCAGATTTTCATGCAAAATGTTGAGACATGGAGAATCAGAGTATAAGCAAGATGTAGGCCTATATACTTTAAAAAAAAAAATATTTTCCACATACCTGTGAAGGAATTTTGACAGTCTGAAAACCCTCCAATGGTGCTGAATTACAACAATTCTGCAAAGAAGAGTGGGCCACAATTCCTCCACAGCGACTTGACAGACTTATCTCCAATTATAGGAAGTGCTTGATTGCTATTGTTGCAACTAAAGTGCACAAGAAATTCAGGGGGCAATTACTTTTTCCACATAGGGCCAATTATCATTTAAAAATTGAATTTTATTTTTTTCTCAGGTTTTACCATATCACGTTTTGTATAAATAGGCTCCCTTGAGAGAATATCTTAAATAGGGCTGGGTATCGAGTTCGATACTTTTTAGGCACCGACCGAATTGCCTTGATACCATCGAGTATCAAAAAACGTCTTGTCCTTTGGCACCAAATTTCGATACCTACGGGGTTAATCTCATTAGCATCAGTGAGCCAATAAGCCTGCAGGACTAGGTGTGTTCGACTAGAAACGACGCGGCGCAGATTCGCTTTAGAGCAACTCGAAAGCGTACGGAGCAGTCTGCTCTCTATATCGCGCGGTTTTGTTTACCACACACAGACTGAAGCGTGCTCGCGGTGATTTCAGCGTCTGCCATCTCACTAGGAGGACATAAACACATGAACCACATCTCCAGAACTGCTCTGAGAGTCACTTCATTAGCATTTTACCGTTTGATTTGAGTAAAACTAGCGTCATATCATATACACACAGAACTGTAAAGGTATTCACGGCAACCCGTCAAAATAAAAGTTCGGTTTAACTTGGAAGACACTGCGGCAGAAATACATTACTATTGTTCAGCAGAATGTGCATACTGTTACTACTAGGCTAATATTAAAATTATTAAAACTTTATTTTTTTTTTAAAGTAATGATCACACAACATTTCTTCCATGTTTTAAGTTTAATAGTAAACCCCCTTTGTTTGCCAAAAGAAATAAATAAACTTTGATTTTCAATCATTTAAAGATAAATGAAATTGATGTTTTATGGCTTCATTTGAAA
This sequence comes from Acrossocheilus fasciatus, assembly GCA_036784905.1. Taxonomy (NCBI): domain Eukaryota; kingdom Metazoa; phylum Chordata; class Actinopteri; order Cypriniformes; family Cyprinidae; genus Acrossocheilus; species Acrossocheilus fasciatus. The sequence continues at coordinate 23,698,653 of CM071946.1, read as the reverse complement.
ACCAGAACACAGAATTTCTGAGGAAAAATAAAACATTTCATGAGGCTCATGAGAAGTTTTTATGCATTCAAATAATTAGACATACTACACCAGAATTTAATAACAATAAAACATACGGTGAAAGAAAATAAAACACCCACTTATGAAAGTGGATTAAGGTTTTCAGTTTCTTGAAGTCTTTAACAACCTAGAATAAATGAATAGAAATGATGATTCTGTCTGAGCTATGCATTTTAAAACAAACACGCACTAGTGTAAATGTAGCCTAACGTGTAAACTGAAAACTATTTTAACTTTATTAAAATTATTTGCACTGATTTATTGTGTTGGATATATTTCCTTCCTTTGTGCAGTGGCTCAGGAGATGAGGCTTTGAGTCTGAAAGCTGAAAAAATAAAACCAAAGTTTTTTGAGATAATGCAATCTTGTTAAAACTGATTTCATAAAACTGGTATCGTTCAGGAACCGGTATCGAACTCAAGGTATCAGTATCGTTATCGATATCGAACATTTTTAAACGATTCCCAGCCCTAATCTTAAATGTTAAAAATTTTCCTCAGTCCACAATGATACAAAGACCTTAAAAAGGGTTAATGGCCACAAAGCATTTGTGAAACGAGTAGGCACCGTCTTCACCCAGACAGACTTAAAAGAACTCAAAAATCTGTGAGCCACCTGCTTTGCTATGGCAGAGTCAAAGGCATTAGCGAAACATCACAGGTCTAAAGACTGAGCCTATTGTGTGTGGCCTTTCATGGTATTGTTATGCTTGAGAAAGACGGGAGAGACATCTGCACCATTCAAGGAGCTGAAGTCCTCCTCCACAGGCTCATGTCAGGTATAGTGCTGAGATGTTTACAGCGGGATTAATATATACGCTCTTAAAAAAACTTGCTTGTGCGCTTTCTTCTCCTCTTATCATCGTTCCAGAAGCACGGTAACATCCGACATGGTACCAACGATTCATTGGCCAACTTCTGACAGGTTTTGTAGTTTTTCATTTACATATAATTACACTTTAATAGGAGAGTGACAAGTGCAGGGACTGTTAAGTGGCAGACAGCACACAGGCTGTACGGGACCCCCTAAGATACAAGATGACAAGACGCAGCACTGGCTCCATCTCCTGCTAATTAAATGAATCAATTAAGAGACTATTGTTGCAACTGTGTAACTGATGTTCTATAGTGGCAATAACAGTCCCACTGGGAGCCCCTTCACTGCATTAAAACACTGTCCTCTACAACTCCATTTGATATCATTAGAAACACTTATTTGCGTCTCGCTGTCATGGCAGGGGAAGCTGCGAATTATGGAAATGTGGGTTGACCGCGACAGGGCCCAGTGTGAGACGGGATAGGTTCGCTTCCTGGACTCCGAGGAGGACTTGCACTCCTAAACTCGGAAGTTCCTCAAAGTTCCCTGATGAAAACAGATCCCACTATCAGCGCATCTGCCGATTAGTCACTAGGTAAGGGTCATTCATTTGCATAGCCTTCCCGCTAAGCGACTCCGCTTTATGCGGATCAATTATCATAATAAATTTACCCTCCTCAGTTAAACTGATTAAGTTCCAAATTGTTTCCGATGGCCGTCATTAATCCTTAACACGGGCTAAGTGGTTTTGCCACAAATTTGATTGGGCTTGTGTATCAAGGGCCAATTAATGGCATAATAATTCTGAACCCTGTTTAATTTCCAGTGTCAGGATGCGGTATGAACATACACAATCCAACTGCCATTTAGTTAATGTACAATTTCAAACTCTCAGGAAGATAATTGGGGTCTGAAGCAATGGCAGATGTGTGAGGTGACATTCATTCGCACAAGATGAGGGCCAATTTTCTTCAGAATAGCTTGGAACGAAAAAAGAGAGAGAGCAACAAAGTCATTCAACCTAGAAGATGTTTTACAGTTATTCACTGCAAAATGAAATCCTTTATGAATGTGATTTTGGTTTCTAACAAAGGTTTATTTTTGCAATTATTTTGTTCTTCCACCATACAGTATAGAAGTAAAATTTAATCAGTTGACACCCACAATCCACAAACATCATTTCAGCAAAGGGGGTGAAGGACATTACTCGACTGACACTAGCACGCAGAGCCCAGTAAAATGTGCGGATTGGTGTCTGTCGAAAGCCTTTGAAAGCCTAAACTGTTTATCTAAACGGTTGAAGCCTGGCAGGACATGAGTGGGCCGCTCTGTCATGGCGTCTGGCCTGGCTGAACTCAGGTAGCCAACGGCAACATTGTAACACTGTCTCAGATCAGTGGATGACTGGAGACTGTTGTCACAGTCTTGAGGAGTGAAACCTGACCACAGGAGTCAGATCGCTACACAAACACCGCAGGGCTGCTGACCACAGCAACTGGCCCGAAAATAATAAGTAGCCATTTAGCACACACTTATACCCAAAGAGATTTACAGTACACTTACAGTACACTTAGGAATAAACCACAGTAGCAACCTCGCTCTGCTCAGTAAAGAACTGGGGACTCTGTGGATATAAATATCTGAGATATATAAATGTACTATTAATTAAATAGATATTATTATTATTATAAATATATATTATTTTAATTTTTAGTCATTTTAGTCACTTAATGTTTTAGGTCATTTTTATGGTTGTCAATTTCTCTCTATATCTCTCAAAATGATTATCCATTTTTCATACTGTAAAATATGTATGTATACCTATATATATACACATCACCTCACAACAAGGTGACTATAAAACTGTGTATAGTACTGTATATAAAATATACAGTATATAGCTATAAATGGAACATTTGGAACAGAAAAGCTGAATATATATTCATCTATGTACACACATACTATGTAGCCTACTCTATACAGAGGAGCTTTACAATTTTTTATGTTAGGGCACTGATGAAAAGATTTAGTAATAATCTAAGGTTTTTTGATGGTTTCTTCTGCACATAATGTTCTATTGTTCATCTTTTTCATACTGTGCCCACACAAACACAAATTACTTGCTCTTTGCACCTTATGAATTCTAATTAAGTTGCTCTGCTGCATCTATGGGATTTGATCCCCAGCTGTGTAGCTTGGCTTTGGATATTACCCGACGTCCTTCACGAAAGCTCTCAGTAGAAGCTCTCTCTCTCTCTGTGCCTCTCTACCTCTCTTTATCTGTGCTTCCTGTGCATTCTAGTGCCCACTTGTCAGATGGCGAGGCTAACCTCTGTTTCTGCACCCGCCAACTCATGCCATCCAGTGTCAGAGAATCAAATGAACCATTTCCACAGCACTGATGCCCCCATGACAGACAGGCCGAGGAGGCTAGGCACATCAGCTCAGATGGCTCAACGGCTGACAGCAAGGTCAGGAGAGTTGTGGCTCGGCTCAGTCTGGGATGGGCAGCATTTGGCCGAGCTAGCAGCCTCAAAGATGTCTGTGATTTACCTGCACAAAGACCTGCAGCAGACTATATTACAATGAAACTTGATATACTTCAACAGACACAATGCAATGACTAGCCTCGTAATATCTGTACTGTAACATATGGAGGACGAAAAAAATCTTTACAATTCTTAAAAAAAAAAAAATCTAAAAATGAATATTCTGTCATAATGTTAGACTAAATGTCAGACTTTTTCTGTTAGACACAATATAGTTTTTTTCAAGAATTTCATTTTTGGGTAAATCTTAAATACACAACAATGAGAAGGAAAATAAAAAAAAACATGGAAAACCCACTGATCCAGGGACTCGACCTCTAAATTCCCTATTTCCTGCCTTGCCCTAACATTTAAAATTTCAAGCTGGAGACTGAGAGGGATGTGAGCTAAAAGAGATGGTTTCTGAGTGTGTAGTTGCTTATTTCTGCAGTAACTGTGAAGGTTGCACAAAGCGCTCCAAAGCTGCATGGGTGTGGATCAATGCAACGGCTTGTGCAGCAGAGCTTTGGCTCACTGCCCAATCAACGTCTTCCCGCTGACCCCTTCTTCCCCAAACACAGTGAGATTCCCATCAGCCCCTGCTACAGACATGTGTATCTGACACCACCCCATCATCTGCTCGGCTGTGTGACTTTCTCAACAAGCTGTTTGTGATTGGGCTGCAATCTGGAAGGCATGATGTGGTGAAGAAAAATAAAATGTGATGCTTCAGTGTTGATGGATCAATTACCTCTAACGATATTACGTACATAAGAATCAAGCAGAAAGGAATCCCATATCATCATGGCATGTTGCTAAAAAAAAACCTGCAGGGTTTGAAAGTGTTAAAAATTTGAAGGAGAGTGAAATTTAAAATGCTTGGAATTTCAAATTTAAAAATGTTTTTCTGTTTTGGAAACTATATAATTTATAAGGTGAGATATAAATACTTAATACTTTTAAATACTTTAGGACTTTACTTTTTCTCCCAAATATGAGAAACTTCAAAGAAATTTTATTTTCCACCACAGAGCAGAGACCAAAATTAAACAACGTTTCTGAATTCTGCTGTATCCCTTCTTATGTGTGTGATGGTCTTTTGGAGAATAGAATTGATTGTGAAGGAAATTGAATCACGCCCACTTATAGTGTTGTAAAGTGTGCCTCTGATAACTACAATGAAAATTTGAATGGTAGCAAACAAGATTCAAATTCAAATTTGAATGTACAAAAATAAAATATGGATGGAGAGATGGATGGAACAGGACATCATCTTCTCAGTATCCAGGAGCCTGTCTTTAGAACACAAAAGAGGTTAGTGAACTCAGTTGTGGGCCCAAAAAACAATCCAGTCAGGTTCAAATCCTTGCTACAGTCCCACATATACACACTGTTTCTTTTAGCCAATGGAAAATAAAGCTGTCGTAGGTTTGTCTTTCTAAGCCAAAGGGAGACAGCCTCTCTCAAGAGAAGCCTCAAAAGCTTTGAGATGTATTATAGGTTAATTCTTTTCAAAACAATGCCTCTGGGCCAGAGCCCAGTAAGTCAAGCGCAGACTCTCTCAAGATTTTATTGCTGTGACATAAATCTTTTAATCCCTTCAGAGTGCCACGGCTCTGCCGAGGAGGGGATGGGGCAGGCCCCGGGACGAGGCCTCACCACAGAGCACCAGTCGTGCATCAGGTAACTACTGCCGCCGCCGCCACTTCTGAAGGACTCTGAAGTGAAAAGAGCAAAGGGTTCGGTCAGCAAGGGGATGTGGCGGCTTACCTGAATGCATATTTATGAGCCAGTCACGGCGGGGAAAAGAGAACCGACAGGGATGAGGTTTGCGCTTGTTCAATCACACTTCCCTCTGTTGCCACCTCACCGTCTCACTACCGTGCACAGATCACACGCACATTACCACACCTTTTTAACTCATCTGTGTTTTCCGTGTCTCAGCAAGCCCCGAATCAGATGCGGCCCAAAGCAGCCGAGAGACATGACCACATCCAAAAACTGAAAAGGAATATCCAATGTTTATTTATAATTGTGCTCTCAAGTGACCGTTCTGGTCATGGCATGTTATCTATTCTCTCTCCAAAATAAATCTCCTCATGTCCGAGCGCTGTGTTATCTAAGACGCTATATGGGAGTCAGGTCTTTGAAGAACAGGCAGGGAGAGAGAGAGAGAGAGAGAGAGAGAGAGAGAGAGAGAAGAGGCTGGAATGGTTTTAATCTGCCGGGTTCTTCCTCTCTTTCTGGACTGTGACGTCCTGGCACTGGAACTGGCTTGTGAGTTTCTTTAAAGGATGGCCTGAAGACTTCATCAACCTAATCCTGGTGGACTTGCTTAGGAAACATCTTCCTTTGACCTCCAGGAGTTTATTAAGATAATTTAACAGAGAGCAGTCCTGTTGCAGATCACCAGTCATAAGCATTTATCCCACCCTGACCCAAAACCAACAAATAGATTATGGGTGTGTGGCAATCAGAAATGAATTTACAACATCTTTTAAATTCCAATTCAATGGTGGCGCCAATAGCCTCGTGGTCAGCGTGCCGACATACAGCGCCGTTGTGCTTCAGGCATCCTGAGTTTTCGAGTTCCGCTCGTGGACCTTTCCCGATCCTGTCCCCCTCACTCTTTCCCACTTCACTTCCTGTCTACACACTGTCCAATCATAAAAAAGGCAACAACAGCAAAAATAAATTCCAATTCAGTTACTGAATTTGAATTGAATTTACAGTATTGCATGCTTGCAGCAAACAGAATGCAGAATTACAAGACGAATTTCAGTGAAAGTAAATAAAAAAATGTTAACATGGAAAGATATTCATAATAATTGCTAGATGTTTTGAAAATGTAGATAGATAGAATGATAGCATGACAGATAGGTAATGATAAAACGATAGAGTGACAGAACAAACAAACAAACAATAGAGAGATAGATAGATAGATAGATAGATAGATAGATAGATAGATAGATAGATAGATAGATAGATAGATAGATAGATAGATAGATAGATAGATAGATAGATAGATAGATAGATAGATAGATAGATAGATAGAACGGTAGTTAGAAGGACAGATAGAATGATAGAACGATAGATAGAACGATAGACACACACACGCTCAAACTGCCTTGTCTTTATCCTGCATTGACTTCAAAAGAATCTTTTTTTATCATCACATATTCTAGACAAAACATTATGAAAATAGTGCTATTTTTTGTGATCTTCCCCATTCACTTTCAATGGCTGGCCGGTGTGACTTTGTGCAATTTTGTACAAAATTAAAGCATTTAAAAGCAAACTTAACATTTAAAATTAAACATTAAAGCACACTAGTGTGAGAAACAATTTTCATAATGTTTTTATCTCATATTATGAAAATTATTCATAAAAAAAAGCTTTGTTCACTCAAAAAATGAGGTGCCTACTTTCGGATAAATGAGGCCTACGATTAATCAGATGCAAACAGAAACACAAAACCATTTTTGACCGGCAACACCACAAATGTGACTTTTTTTGCAATTTTGTACAAAATAAAAGCATTTAAAAGCAAACTTCCAGATTAAACATTAAAGCACACTAGTGTGATAAGCAGTGCAATTTTTTTTTTTATAATTTTTTATCTCATATTGTGAAAATTATTCATAAAAAAATGCTTTTTTTCACTCAAAAAATTAGGTACCTACTTTCGGATAAATGAGGCCTACGATTAATCAGATGCAAATAGAAACACAAAACCACAAAACGGCAAGATTGAATCCAATATTTGGCGATAATACAGCATAGTGAGAGATTTATAAGCAATTGTTTGAAGTCCGGTCATTTTTGACCGTGAACACAAGAAGTGTGACAGGAATCCGAACACAACCAGAGGGTTAATTGGTTGGGGAAAACACTCCATTTCCCAGAATGCTATAATGTGTTAAAACTTTTTTGAATTGCCATTCAGTAAATTCATCTTCCTGTCATTCCAATTCAACTTCCTGTAGGGCATGGCCAATTCCTTTTAAATTCATTATTCAAGGTTAGCCAAGATGTCCTTGAGAAGATGCTCAGGCCAACCTGAGGCAGTTGCGGCTGATTTTTTTCTCTTTGTTCAAGGATATTCTCGGTGTACAGTTGGTCAGGTATTGACTGGCCAAAGCGGTGTGGTTACAGGAGGACTATTTTGTCTCCTTCACCCAGTTCTTCAAGGATTTCTTTAATCTCTCTCTGACGGAAGGCAGGTCTTTGATGTGTCAACGCCCCTCCTTAATTCACTCAATATTTGATCTAGGCCTCACGCAGCTAAATCTAGCAGAAGTGCTTTCACATGTCCACTGCTTTACAAACGTCATCACATCTGTATTGATTTAAAGAAGTCAACAGCCAAGAGATGCAGCTTTGCATACTCCATGACATCACATGGCCACAGGAGCTGTAATCTTAATAGCCATTAGATAAATAAACGGTTATGTAATATTTCCTGGTGGCTGACATACAGTATCCTTGAACGCTCAAGGGCAGAGTTGGCTGAAATTTCACAGCTAAGGTGTAACACAAGCAGATAAATCCAAAGGTCTAAGGGAGGATTTGCTGTGTTTTCATGCCTCTTGACTAAATAACAGAGGTGAAATATTAACCAACCATTGCAACAGAACATCTTAGATTTTTGGCACTTTTAAGATATACCACCATGACTTCAGACAAAAAATGTAATATTAATATTTTCACATTAACAATACATATTTTGAACGCCAATCAAGAACATCCATGCTAAGCTATATAGTGACTGATTCTTAATACTAGGGCTGTCAATTTAACACCTTCAATCAAAACTATCAAAAGAGTGCAGATGTGAAGAGAAGAATCTGTGTTCCTTGGACAGTCATTACTATGTACTGTATAGGCCAGTGACAGACTTATGATCAATAATGTGTATATATATATATATATATATATACTGTATTGAAATAAATATCGACTACAATTCAATAATTTACCACAACATTTGCAACCACCAAGATATACCAAAATAATGCAAGATTATGTCTTCAGTTCAGGTGTTTTTTTGTTGTTGTTGTTGTTTTTAGCAAATGTTGATATATGCGATGTTTTACTGTGCACTGTTACATATGTAATAAATGTAATATTTCATGTTCTTCTAATTATAAATACATAGAAATGTATGCATCTAATTGAAGTAGGTTAATCAGCATATCATGTAAGTAAATGTATTAAAGTGGTATAACTGATCGACAGCCCTAATTATGCTTATATCCCCTTGATATCTCATGACAGGACATGACAGGAAATGATCGCTGTACATTTGAAGATATTGCTTATATGCTATTGTGCGAGGAACATTTGTGCTGGCATTTCTAATTTGAAAAGTTGAGGGGTTTTTTTTCGGCTTTGTGTTGTAATTCTCATCTCAGTTTTTGTCAGTGCCCTTATGTTTGTGGTGCATACGACAACAACCAGATGGTAGAGCCTTCTGTATTGAAAGGTAGTGCTTAATTAGAGCTTCACAACTGTAATGGTCCCATTCAAAACAGACAGAGGCGGAAATTAATCTGAAGGAAAATAGCTTAAGTATTCATGACCCATGAATAAACACCCTCAACTTTGAACAGGGTCAGTGCATGAATATTCAGTCTATATTATGCTAAGTGTTACGCATAACGTTTATAATGATTCTGGAAAATATTAAAATGTTTAAAATGCTTACAATAAACAGCTTCAATTTTGCCTCATACTTTACATTAATCTATGAGAGAACTTTACGATTATTCTCTAACAATATAAATTTGTTCTCATGTAATTAAATAATTAAAATGAAATATTCATGATATAATAAAATGTTTAAAAAATATTACAAAGATCATAAATCTTGAATATTGCCTTTAACTACACGCCACTCAGCATGTTCCTATTCCACGCTTGGCTTAGACAGCCGTGTTCTCCTGCTTAACACTAATCAAGTATTCCTCATTACATCCCAGTGGCTTCATGTGACACTATGCCCAGTCACTCCACACTTCTGTGCCAAATTAGTTCCACCTAGTTGGCTACCAATGACCTATTCAATGTAAATGGAATGGGTGGAGAAAACAGACCCTGATACAGGTTCAAATCTGTATGGTTAGGACACAAATACAGCAAAGAGCGTTATAATGTTACCAATGGGAGTAGAAAAATTGGATATTCTTGATATTCTGATATTCTTGATGGTCTGTGGAAATGTAAAGAAAAAAAGAAAGTTTAATGACATTTCAAATTTTTTGAATAAACTACTAATCTATTGAGCTTTATAGTAAGCAAGTTGTCTGGTTTATGTCGGCAAAATGCATAAATGTTGTTGTTTAGCGGGTAAGTCTCATTTTAAAACGCGCCAGTGATTCGCCGCCAAAGGAGACCAATCTCATTAGAAAAGATGTCAAATATGCATTGCGTTCCTGGTCAGAAGAGGACCGAAAACATCAGGGGGTCAACGGATGGTCAGTAATTCATCAAAACATTGTCGTCTGAATGTTTAATGCATGTGACTTGCAATAGGTGTTTTTTGGCATATGATTCGCTCCGTAAAATCTTAATTTCAAATGCTTAAATCTTTGGGGAGAATGATTTAGTTGCTACAAAACTGACAGCCACAGAATGTTCTGGCAACTCCGATCAATCTGTCAGAAACCGAAGAGCTGTGAAGAGCTTTTTTCCCCCCTTTACGTGCGTGCGCATTTGTGTGAATTTGTGGGTGCGTACAGTGTTGACGGGCATTCAAGCAGACGCCAGGTTCCACTGGCTGGACACATCCACGCCTCTCCCGTCAAACGTCCACCTGCAGAGACGTGGAGACAAGACTGTTAGCACGAAGACAGACACAAACCAGCTCTCAAGTTCATCTCCCTGTTACCATGCGGCAGCCATTTTAAACAGATGGTACCCAAACAGCCTGTCATGTTTACTGCCGCCGCCATAAAAGACAAGAGTCCAACAACACGGTCCTGCAGAGGCCCCGAGGGAGCAGCCAGGGCCCCGCAAACAGCTGCCTGGGGGAGCGGAGGGGCCTCAGCCCGGGCTCTACCCCCTCCCTCACCGGCCCTCAAAACTCTTTTACCTATGCGGACATGCTACATTTACTACAATTAAACAAGCACGCCATTTGAATACGCGGTGACACCTCGCAACCTGCTCAACGGGGCCTGCATATAATCGTGTCCCCGTGGAGCCAAGAAGAAATTGTCCGTGTCACTATTAATGAAGGAATTTGCATTGTGATCTTAATTAAGGGCGGAATAATGAAGCTCACTTCTGAATTCGTTAATCGGCAAAAACTTGTACTAATACGTTAGCGTGGCCTATAGAGTAGGCGCGGCCCTGTGGATGATGTATATATTCCGCCAGAGGTTGGCTGAGGTTACGTCAACTGAAGGTGGCACGGTGCTAATAAGGCAGGTGCCGCTGGGCTTCTCTCCTCTTCGTCGAGTAGGCAAGATGGTGGCCTGACCCCCGCACAGTCTCCTGGCACTCACCGACTGTCTTTCCCCAACATATCAAATAAGTTCCTGGGCACGGTAGTCCAGGTGTTCCACTTCACTACTTTCTCCAAGCACAGGTTCATCCAATTCAGGCTCTGCAGACTCCTAGCTGTACAGGAGGCGTCTCGTTCCGCTTCTTACAGTGAGCACCAGCATGCTTTCACACCGCAAGCAACCCTGAAAGGCCAAAGTGCTCAAGGGTCTCAAGTGCCCAATGAATTATTTATAGGCCCTGAGAGAGACGGAGCAGAGAATTATTACACAATGGGTTGCAAAGGAGATCAACACACCATATAGTTACATCCAAATGAGCTTGAGAGTCTTAAAGACATTACACTTGAGAAGAAGAAAGAGGTACGAGGAGAAGGAGGAGGAGAAACAGAATGAACAAGTTTGAGGAGGCACCCTTGGGATTCCTAGGAACATCTTGAGCAACTGACAGACAGAGTGGCAGGAAAATAAAATATGCTTTTTGGCATCTCTGTTTCTTCTTGGTGGATTGAGAGCGTGTTCTAGTTAATTTGTCGGAGGATTTTGGGTAGGTGTTGCAAAAAAATGGCTGAAAACAGAACATTTTTTAAATGTGTCAGTAGTTGTGGCTACCTACGAGACAGCCTAATTCAATCTGAACTGTATTCCCACTCACTGTAACAACAAATCAGGCATAATTAAAGTTGCTTACATGAGATTCAGATTTCTCTTTCACATTTGTCAGCAGCTAATCTCCTTGCCTTAGGGTTTGTGTGGATTCAGGGTTTTGTGTTGAATTTATAAGGTCAAGAGGAACAGCTATATATCCCCCCCCCCCCCCCCCCACACACACACACACAGCCTACAGGAAGGTCACGTTAAAACGGTCTTGGAAACTTTTCGTAATTTTTTTTTTTTTTTAATTCATCAACATTATTTGTTTTATTCCCTTTCATTCTGAAACTGAAAATTCTTTTAAAAATATAATTTATATTAATTACACATTACAATTCCAATATTTACTGAAATTGTCATTTAAAAAATATGAAATATTACAAATACCGTTCCAACAATTACTGAAATTGTCATTTAAAGACATGAATGCTTATTTATTGTGTGCATAACGTTTAAAACATGCAAGCAGACCAAATACACTACTGTGTAAAATGTGTCTTTTAAAAGTTTTTCTACTGGATCACATTGTCAAAAGCACCCATAATTGAAGACGAAAGAGTTTCAGTACATGCCCTGTAGAAACAAGTTCTGCGTCACACTTGTTACTTCAATCCAGCATGAGCCAGACAGTTATAACCAATTATCAGTGACACTGAACTTGCCAGAAGTCCCAAAGTCCAAATCTAATGTAGAAGCTAACAGAGAAGTGATAGATGTCTCAAAATCAAACTTTCAAGACCCAATATCTGAGCTTTCAGCTAAAGAGACCTCAGTCTGACAGCAGCATTATTTACAGATGAGGTCTGGAGAACCAGGGGGAGATGAGTTCCATGCCAAGCCAGTTGTGTAAACACAAGCTCCCGCTTGGACAAAGAGGAACTCTGACTTCAAAACAACAGTAAAACTGTGAACCTTACAAAACCTTTGGGGACTGGACTGTTTGAAGTCTTGGCAACTCTGGGTACGGGTGAGTGGAGAATGAATTCTATTGCTACAAACCATCATCAGGCCCATATGATTCCTTGATTAAGACCATGTGTCAGACAACCGGTGGATTATTGTTCCTGCTGAGTGGCTAGTGGAACAGCGATTGGTCCAAAGCTAGGGGCACACGTGTCAAAACAAGAAGGGGATCGGACTCTTTTGTGCAGAATGTACAAAGATCTTAAAGAAAGCATCTGGTGTCAACTGCTTTGGTATCCAAATACATAAAAGAATGCTAATCAACTGACAACTCATCTCTATGTAATGACATCTATACATCTATACTTTAGATCCACTTAAGTTTTAACTCTGAATTTGCCTTAAGAATTTATTGGCTGAATGAGACATTTTGCATTTAATGATTGTTAGAGCAAAGCAGCATTATTTAGAAGTTTTTCAAGGGAAAGACCACCCAAAATTGAAAATTGTGTTGTCATTTACTCACCTTCATTTTGTATCACCAAACCTGAATCACTGACATCCATCAGTGGAGCAGAAAAGATTATGTTTTGAAAAATGTTAGAAATGTTTTTGTCCATATAATTAGTTAATGGTGTCCAAAACAACAAAAGAAGAACAAAAACTTAATCAACTGAAAAACATGCATATATATATTTTTGCTTCATTTGTACAGTGCATGATTCAACTTGGATCACTGTGATGCAACATGGCAACAAAGTAAGGGTTATACATTAAAGTTCAGGCCATACAGACAAGCTATTCAAACACACTTCAACAGATCAGTGTTCATTACCAGTCAAAAAATAAATAAATAAAGTTTGTCTCCATGAAATGAATTCTGCTCAACAACATAAAGGTTAGACAAGAAAGACAATCCAAGCAAAAATCTTCCACCAAAAAGTCTGCTTTACAATGAAAAAATATACAGCACTAGAAATGGAGAGGTGGGTTATGTCAGCACCTTTGAGAAGAGAGGAGGCCAGGCCTGGTGGGCGGCAAAGGGGCAGAGGATTCCACGAATACATACGCGATTTTCTTTTAGCATGTTTAAAATAGTATTGGCAGTAATCAAGGCGGTTTCAGGGAGAGAGGGGTCACGGAGCTGAAGTGATTGGATGAGCTAGGATGAGGTAGATCAAAGGGCTTGGTGCGGGGGCTTCTCGGGGGGGATTAGACCCCCTCCCCGTTTGCATTTTCCCGCTGTTTTGCTAGCAACCCTGCACACGCCGCCTTGCCGAGATCAACCTTGGCTTGTTATGACAACAGGAACAACAAACAGAATAGCAGAATACAGCTAAATCCACCAGATACCAGTCCACCGTGACTTTGTAATGAACTTTTGTTCAGATGGCAGGTGATGGATGTCCTATTGGCCAGGTACCCCAAGCCCCGCTGCACCCCAGACAGGTGCAGCTCAGAATATTGACGAGCCAATAAAACACAAGCAGCACAGGATGTGGCAGCCTTTCTGGTTCCTTTCACTTCGCTTTGTAAATGCAAACTGGACGTTTGACAGCTGAAACCTTCGGGAAATCACAGATATTCATTCTCTATCAAACAGAAATCAAAGAGAGAAGCCTACAGCATCCATACCTTGAAGAATCAAAACCGTTGTCGTTGTAGAAACACTCTGATGAGGAACACATGCAGCTTTTTGCCTACTGAAGAATATCTTATTCAAAAACCAAAACACCAAAGGCTATTTGTAAATCACATTTGGAGAGACATTGACAATGAGAGACGTTAAAATCTCTTAAAATTCTCACTGCCTAGAGCTCCCCTCCCTTGTAATGCATCTCAACCAAGCAAAAGCATGTAGATCTTTAACTTTCATCAGGAAAAATGACTTTTAATTGAGCTAAATGATTTCATAAGGCTCGCACAAAGCGCATTTGGTCAAGAGCGCTTGTAATTAATTAAGCAAGTTTTAATGAGTTTCGTAATGAGATGTAAGACATGTAATACTCTTTGTGTACATGTTCTGTATTTCCTCCAACGTGTATCCAACACGGCACTCTTGTTTGATTAATTCTAATCCACTTAATTAGAAGCCATAAGATTTCCCTGAAGGATTTAATTCACAAAGCTGCATTCGCTGATATTAAGTCGTAGGTTTATCACTCTGTTGCCTAGTACAACAACGAGTGCACCAAGAGCAATATAACGCTAAGGACATAATGTCAAAACTCCTATGTCCCCCAGCCAAATTCCGATAATTTCTCACAACGTGGTGCTTTTACACCATTACACAATTCAGCCAAGAAAGTGCATGCTGGGATCGCTGGTGCACAGTTGTATAAAAACACAAGACAAGGGGATGAAACACTCGCTCAGAATGAAATGTTTCAACACCAAACACCATAAAACCAGTGAGTGTGTGATGTGGGTCCAGAAAGATTTTACTGCTCTGTGGGGTGAGGCATAAAACCTTGTGTATCCCACCCCCACACTGATGTTAGTGTCAAAGCAGAGAAACATGGCATCTGTGCCAGCACAGAGGTGAATAGGCATCTCTTGGACACGGCTTCCATGTTAATTCTAATTTTATGCCTATAAATTGGTGAAAACACCACCAGTGTGAAATACATCTTTACCAGTTATTTAGACTAAATACTGAGGTCTGAACATTTTATGACAGACCAGTCAGTATGAAGTAACAACGTATCTGCCACGTTTGTGTATCTGCCAGTTAGGCCAACGTCACAGCTACTCAACCCCTACCAAGATGCAATTAACAGCATTAATATTATATGACTGGCATTTACAGATATAACGACTGTTTACACCCTATTATCCTTCTGCTTACAAAGATAGACCTTAGTCCATCGCTTACTGATAGGGAAACACAAATATAAAAACTGCCATACAGATAAGCCAACATTAAACTTTTATACTATTTTAAATCATTTAAAATTAAAACATTAAAAACTTTTTTTTTCCAAGTGTGAAATGAAACACAACATGATAATATAAAGTACGAAATTTCAAGATTTGCTAAAGATTATACGTAGTTACTAAATTATTAGTCACGTGTCAAAGAACTTTATGTAAGGATTACTTTCTGTAAAGTATTCTAAAAGTAAAAATAGGGGAAATGAGCATGCACATAACAGGTCTTATTTTTTTATTTTTTTAAAAGGAAAAAAAAGAAAAAAAAAAAAAGGGAAAATTGTCCAAAAATAATTAACAGAAACCACACTTTAAAAAGATCGAATATCAGAAACTTTGACATGCAGAAAGAGCAAGATGCATGTGCAATGATCCAGAACCAGGTTTAATCACACTTTTTACTATAAATTACATCAAGAAGGCAGTTAGTTTAAATCACTTAACTGTTTAATATTATATATATATATATCATATTATTATAACATCAGTTGACCTAACAGACACTCAAAACAAATGGTGTCAGTTTTCAAAACCAGTAGGCCCAGAATTTTCCATTTCAGCCATAAATGTTCATTTCAAATGCATAGATGTTGAATCTGGGAATCAGGGAATAACCGATACATCACTCAAATGTACGGCTGCTGAATCTGGGAATAAAGGAATAAACAACAATGAATATGTCTGATATATAGGATGATCCAGACTAGATCCCAGGACGCACTGGAGGCAGGAGGGTGGCGGGGGGTTGTCTGTATAGGATCTGAAGGTTGATGCAAGGTGCAGTCAGACCCCTGTTCTCCAGGCCGGCTTGGTATTCCCACCACCTCCCCCTGTCCTCCTGCTGAGACACGGCGACTGGGTGAAACAATGCTTCCATTATCCACCGTCCCTCCCCAGCATCCAAAGAGCAACGTGTAGGGAGCCTCAGTCAATTAAACCCAACACTCTCTCATTTATCACTCACCCTTACATGTAGGCTGGAGCGTGGAGCATACACAACACAAGAGGAGCTGAGTAGGACATGGGTACATCCTCGGCGCAGTCACATCGGACTTCTGTTTGCCTTAAATATCCTCAAAATTTGCTTATCTTCCAATGCAGATGTAGCCTACACTTCGCTTGTCCTTAATTCTGAAATATTGCTTGGGTTTATTAAAAAACACAAACATGATCCATTACAGCTCCCTTTGCTACCCTCGCGCACCCACATACGTGAAGCAAACGCATTAGGAACCGACAGCCATTTGTTTGCATCCACTTTACAAGCTTCTGGGAGGTTCCACTTGGTATCAGGTTCGTCAAAATTTGTAATAACTTAATGTGACCTAAACTAGGTCACGGGCAAATTTGGAGTTAACACAAAGATGCAAAGCAAACTAGAGAGAAACATGAAAACAACAAACATATACTATTTTAATTAATATTGGAGCATTTTGAAGTCTACTGGAATTACGAATAACATGATACACTGGAAAAAAATCCTCAAACATCTACAACAGAATGTCTGCCATGAGAACGTCATGTCTCATCAGTCAAAACAACACAAATACTGGTTCATCTAGCATATGGTGCACCTTTGATGACAATGACAACACATTACGTGCTCTAAAAAAAGGTCTTTCTTGGCCACATTTTATAAAGCGTATTTATGAAGCATAAACAATCAGTTAATATTATTTTCCTCCAGATTCCTAAAATTTGTGACTAATGTTTCATTAACTTTTCACAAACATTCATTAAACATCGCTGTATTAGCTGTACTTAGAAGTGTGCGCCTCATCCGCCATGAGGGTTTTCTCTAATGCTTAGCTGGCTACTGGCCTACCACGGTGATTGCAGGCTGGCCTGCTTCCAGTTCCTGTACCCTGCCCAGGAGAAAGAGACACGCCACAGCATCCTCCTCTTCCTCTGCCCGGCTTCTCCCAGACACAATGCTGGCACCCTGACAAGACCCATTTGATCAAGACAACTCTGTCACTCAACGACAACCGCACTAGAAATGAATGATGATATGTTTTAATATTTTAGACATTCGTGGCAGTATATCTGTTGTTTGTTTCTTAGCAAACAGACCAAAAAAAACCCCAAAAAAAAACCCAGAAAACAGGAACAAAACATTCAAATAATTTCCACAACTGCATAACCAGACACAGATACTCTGTTCAGAATACAATACCTTGGCCTCACTCTCACGTATCATCCGTTTCTCTTCTCTGTTTAGTTAATAAAAAGGTCTAAATGTTATTTTTAAACCATTTACTTATTGAAAATAGATTAAAACCCTTTCCAGATTGGCTGTGTTGGCACTTGCCCAGGCTATTGTGAGGGGCAGATTGTGACACCAGCCGCTAAGCGCCGCATTCCCAGTCTGCTTACTGTGCAGTCAGCTAGATGAGCGTTTTAAAGACGAGCAGCCATAAGGGCAGCCACCAAAACACACCGCAACTCCATCTTCCAGAGATGGCTCGTGCGGTTCCTCTGCAAAAATACTGTCTTTGGCAGTCCGCCACAGGATTCAGGCAAAAGCAACCTCTCCAACAACCACGGGTCATTCTCATTTGAGGTGTGCCGCTTAAACAACGCAAACATGCCACGGGTCGAGGTGTTGCAGCTAACGCCCGTGTGGGATGCTGGGAATTCAGAGCGTGGCACAGGCGGCATATTTTTGCTGTGATTTGACTGACTGGAACAAATCTGACGTATGTGGCATCCTGATTCCATAACCTGACAGTACAAATCAAAAATCTTCTCCCATTAGTAAATGTATATATATATAAAATTTTGATCATTATACTATAATTCAGTTTTTCATGTGTATACACACACATAAATGGCTGTAGCAGGAAATAAATGATCCTGTGTAAAACCATTATGTGACCGATTGCACAGACATAAGCCATGAGAACCTCCACTCAGTTATAAGTCTGACCCAGTCACATTAAACACACCATTTTTTACATTTATTGGCCTATAGAGGGAAAGCTAAGAGAGACATATTGACTTAAAACATTGTTAATAGTCAAAGTGTCATTAAGGGATCCTTCTTTATAACTCACACAGCAGGGCGTCCAAAAATGATCTGGAGTGATGCACTGTGCTTTGTGGCCACAGCAGTGATTTTCTGCATACAAATCCACAACGAAGGACACAACGCAAAGGATAAGAGAGTGAGGGAGGGTGTGAGAGGGTGTAAAGAAGGGAAAAAAAACTTCAGAAAGTTGGGCCATTCATGTGAACGGAGTTCAGAGAATTTTCAGGCAGAGTGAAAAAGATATTTTATGCAGGCACATAGCTGTATTCAGTGGGGGTAGGCCGAAACGGCTACATGGAGACTACAAAGCATGGCTCCCATGGCTCATGAATAAGTCGAGGAAATGATCAGAAAAAAGGAGGAAAAAATTGAGAGATGTTTAGACAGATGGGCACTTAAAGCAACTAGGAAGCGGCAAAAAAACCCTCTAATGCAACTTCAAATTCACCTAATAATTGATCTTTATTCTCTCTTTCTATCCACCAAGAAAGGTTAGATCAAATCTGATGTGTTATGAGAGCCTGTCAAAGAAACATCAAAGGACGTAGCTGCTTGGAGCCCCCCAGATTAAATTAAATTGCTATCAAGAGAATCGGTTAAAGAGAGAAAGAGAGGGAGTCATGGAATCAAATAAAGGACTTTCAAAAAAGACTGGGGCACAAAAAGAAAATAAATAGCAGGGGGAATTTTGGACCAAAAAAAAAAAACGTGCAATAGATATTTGAGTGAAACATGTTCCGCAATATTTTTAGAGATATGATTTGATGAGATTCTGGCAAACATTTTTTCCTCTAGGCCTTTAATGTAATATCAAATGTTGCCTTGCTGGGGACAAGATGATATTATGAATTTAGAGAACATGATTTATTAATGCCAAGCTCTGTATCAAATGTCTGAAGCGCATGAGTAATTATTTGCAAAAAAAAAAAAAAAACAGGATATTAAATAGTAAGATTAAATCCAATAAGTGATTTCACTTGCCTTTACTAAACATCTCATACAGCGACCTATTTTTAAACATTCTGGTAAAAAAAAAAAAAAAAAAAAAATTCAGATCAAAGCTGAGAAGTCGCTACTGTCTTTAGACTGAGGAGTATGGCACTGGCTGCTCTACCAAACCTCATTCATCACATTCACCGTATCGCGGTCTCTCTGTAGTGATCATAATCCATTTCCACAGCTAGCGTCCCCTACGGCCAGGCTTCTCTCCACAGGACCAACAAACAGAGGTTAGGGGAAGCCAACCTTCTGCTTAACTGTTTTTCACACTATAAACCAATGCTTTGGTTCACGCCCTCACCCCGTGCCAGTCATATGCTCACATGTGAGAGAGAAAAAGCACTGATAGAATAAAAATCCATGCAATATCTATAGAATGAATTTACCAGTGTTGTGGCATTAACCCCTTTGGAATCCATCCACGGGCCCCTTCCCAGTCCGTTGTAACCCCCAGTTGTTCTGCTTAGCTAGTTGAGAGTGAAGAAACATGGCTCCTGAGAAAATGAATCAGTTGCGAATCAAATTAGTAAGACCTTGTGTTTCTCACCGCAGAGAAATGAAAACAAAATTTAGTAGATGGACCTCGACTTTTAATCAAATTCGTCAGCAGATCAGCAGCCCACCACAGCTGAATCTACTCTTCCAAAGGAAACATCACCTAAAATAACCTTAATAAAGATGACTGAAATTCTTGTTACTAAACCAGCAGTCATTGTTATCCTTTATTACAATAATAACATACCTGTATTATTGTACAGAGTGGGTGTAATTTCGTTGTGATGATTATGAATGTGGTCACGTTGTATTTAGAGCGCTAGTCATGTTTAGAGCCTTCAATGCCTATTCTACTGTATATCTATAATAATCAGGAGCGTATTTGCTTAATTAAAATGAGAGAAATACAAAAGAATCTCTGCATGAAAAGTTGCAGGGCGAGCAGAAAAGCTCAGTAGAGAGATTACTTAAAGCAATATGTAATTTTCTCAAAAATGTTGTGTTCATGTGACCCCCAAATGCCATTTCTCATTTATAGAATTATCTGTAGCTGTGAAGTGCAGCTTGAAATCACAGCACCACACAAAGAGCCGCACTGCAAGGTAAACATGCCCCCGTCTGACCTTTAGTGGGGGGGGTGTGATTGTGCCAGCATCGCCATTAACGTAAACACCTGTGTTACAGGCAGGGGTTGGCAGCACCGGCTCTATGGACCAACATTGATTTCCACTTAAGCTCAATACAGCTACTGTGCACCTCTGCCTCAGAACTGGCAATATTTATCCAGGGGCCAATAGGGGACATCCCATTGTGGTGCAGGCAGAAGGACAAAGGCAGCCACAATGGCTAAGAATCATCCCACCTGTTGACACCAAGCTTCTTCTTCAGCTTATTCATCCAGGCTCCTCAGGGGAGCTCTGTCTGGCTCCTTTTTGTCCATCCTCAGTCTACCCTTTTTTTTTTTTCTTGATCTGACTTCTCAAGCACTTCTGCTTGACAGAGAAATACTTTTGATTGTCATGTCGTAAGCATTATAGCGGTTTCAGAACGGACAAACAACTAGGATGAATGTATAGGATTACAGAATGATTCATTGTTTGGATTTGAATTAGATTAAAATACTTGATGACAAATTTACCTAGTAGGCATGACAAAACTAATTCAAAATAATTTCAAATAATTTCATTATATAAAAATATTTTGTTTTTAATAGGGGTGTCAATGTAACGGATTGAAGTGATGTGGCTTGATAAACATTTTATTGCCAGTATAAAGGCTGATAATGGCTGAATAAAAACAAAAGAATAATGATAAAAGAATAATAAGGATTATGTCTCATACCTGGCGGACGTGTGAAAGGTTCTGTTTCCTTAAACTAGTTTGTCATGCATTTCTTTTTTAACACATTTACAAGTAAATCCTAGTATTTTAAATTTGCGATTAATCATGATTAATCACAGTCCATGACTGTGATTAACGCGAATAAATTTTTTAATCGATTGACAGCACTAGTTTTTAATAAATTGATAATTTTATAATAAAAGGGTTAGGGTTACTTTTAAAATATCACTAACCCTATCATTCAAAAGCTTAAGTACGATTTAAGAAATTAATACTTTTATTTAGCAAGGATGAATTAAATTGATTGAAAAGTAAAGACCTTTATTGTTGTAGTAAACAAAAATGTTTCTATGAAAATATTAAGCAGCACAAATGTTTTCTGCTGTCCCAGTATCTGTGACCAGCAGCTGCATGGTGATGGATGGATCCAGGACCTAGTGGAGACCAGTCTAGAATCTCTCCAGGTGGGCAATGGTAACCTGGTGACCTTTGTAGAGGAATTTCTCGAGCAAAGGTCAAGCGGCAGGAGTGAGGTAGCATGACATGTGTCTAGGCTTCACAGTACAGATTAATGCATGCCTCCTCTGTCCCAAAATGAATTTACCAGCCCAGACACCACAGGGAGCACCATACCACAGGAGGGCACTCTGAAATGTAATCAATAGCAAAACAAAGATGACAGAATTGGAGATATTTGCAGCAAGAGTCCTCCCTATTTTTCCGCTCATCCTGAATCCTAAATAAGTAGATTCACAGCCATGACGACTGCTGAGACAGTGGGGGTGGGATCTGGGTCCGGCCAATGGAAACCCATCTCGATCATAACCCCAGCCAATAGAAATGGGCACCACAATGGAGAGGCAAACAGCCTAAAATCTCAAATCACCATGCAGTGCGGATCAATTCATTCAGTCAAAGCCAGAGGGTTAAAATTAACTCTTTCCCCGACAGCATTTAAAAAAAAAAAAAAATTCACAAAACTTTCATGGCCCCCAGAATATTTGGTTATATGAATATCAGAGCATGCAATACAGAGCTTCTGCTTTTAAACAATCAAAAAAACAATGTATTATTCTAGCTTCATCATGCATTGGAATGTGGGTAAGTTTCATAAAAAGGCAACACATAACAGTGAACAGAAATTGGATTTCACTTAATGTAGCCACTGGACTTAAGCAATGTCATCATTTGATCATCTAAGTGAAACAACAAACATGGAGTCCAAAATCAATTCTTCACTTGTAATGTTGTCATGTTGACACGAATGGATGGGAATAAGTTATGTGACAAATACAATATATGCAGAACAAATGATTTGTAAGGATGTCATATCTATTAAGTTCATGTCCATATTTTCTTATATTGGTACTTTCCATGCTGCAAGGATGTGGCTGATTGCTCTGCTAAACCAATAACAGTCATGTATACAAAGGCATCTGTGAGCTGTTATGATATAGCCACTCACAGACCTCCTGGTAGGCACTTCAAAGATGTGCCACTTAAATCTATTAACATACAGAAACAAAATCAGACACCACAAAGAACGCCCACCACCCACCCTAACAAACACATGCCCAAACACCCGGTACACTCCATACCACCTCCTGCACATCAAAGAAAACATCCGAAGCATTCTGGAAAACCTACAGGAACAGACATTGAATCAAATAGCATCACTCATAGTGTATGTGTTTTTATACCAGTCTTAAATCATCTTGTGTCCCTCAGCCCTCCTGAACATCATTATACATGTCAGGCGACAGGAAGAAGAAAACACTTATCATCTGAGAGATTAACATAGCAATTACATGTGGAATTTCAGCATGATTAACGCAGCAAACGTTTAGCCCATGTTATGCCTGATCCACTTAGTGATAGAGACAGATTCAGAGGAAGATAAAGAGGGATGGAGATGAGAAGAATAGAAAATATTATTGTTATCAAGGGATGGGAATTATAATTCATCTTAATAATTTTAGTCACCTCAAGGAGTCCATTACTAGGGCCCTATGAAATCCAATTTATTCCTAAATTCTGTGTTTTATGTTTTTAATTCTGTTCTAATGGTTTAATTAAATTGCAATAATCCAAAATGATAAACTTTTAATTTAATAATTTATTATAATTTGAACAATAATACTGCCCTTTTTAAATTTTTTTTTTTAGAATTTTAGATTTTTTTTTCTAGATTCTGATTTCTAAATCATAGGATTTAATACAAATATATTATCCAAAATGGCAGATGATGAAAACAACAAGCTTCAGTGACAGTCACTTGCTTCAGTGCAGTAGACAAAACTGCTCCACTCATTAACACAGACAGATGCAAAGCATGTAGACTTTACATTTAAATAGTCTTTTTACAGTTTAGTATTTACAGACACTGACCATATATTAAGTGTACTTTTATCTACTTTTGATTAATTCATCCAAATTTTGCCAAATTCCGTGGCATTCAGCATTATACAGTAAACTTTTTTCTCTGATTCTGTCTGCGTGTGTTCAATGTTTTTAAATCCCTAAAAAGAACCAGTTCAAAAGAATATTTTGGTTGGGACTTGGACTGCATTGGTCACGGGAGAATGCATACGCAACAAACTTTAACAGAACTGACCGTCATTTGATTCCAAAATTTTTCCTGGTTCCAAAGCCTATCAAGGCGTTTTCTGATCAAGAAGTGGAACTGAAGTTGAGTAAACAGAAATACATTTGCCAGGACAGATAACAGGTATTCAAAAAAAAATTAAAATAAAAAATAAAGAACAAAAGGACAGCCCACTGCCTCAACGCTCTAAAACTATATTTAACGATAGACAAACAACATTTCGATCATGTCAGTTTTTGTCAGGTAGTAGAGAATAGGGGCAACAGGGGCAGAGAACAGGGGCATCAGACAACAGAAGAAGGCATGGAATGAATATTATCAGTGGGTTGAAGCAGCTGCCGAATAACCTGCAACTACAGAATACAGATAACAATAATACTGACGAAGTGCACACAAGCATTCAGAGGCGTTGTTGCTAAAACCCATGAACACAGGTTTAACAATGCACACTGATTCAGAGGCTTATTCAATAATTAAAATAACAGCAGCTAGATCCACAATGCCAAACAATCATCTTTATCAGCAAAAGAGAGGAACATCTATACACTTCCCTAAATGTAACATTACAAGCTGGCTCTTCAATTTGATGCTACCTGCACACAAGCACAGAGGGTGACTGGACATTGAAAAAAAGAAGTGAGAAAAAAAGGAGAGAAGGTACATGTCCCATCATCTATTTTTATGCTTCTTTTAATTTACATTTCCCTGCCCAGCTGATAAAACCGGACAGAGAACACAAGGACGCTGACACTGTGATATCTGGCGGGCGGCAGAGGTCAGCTTTTAACCTGTCAAAAGCGCAGTACTTATTAGAATAAATCTCAAGACTCACCAAAGGGCAGCACTGGCCCCTGGTTCTGGCTGACCCAAGGTGGGCTGGAGAGGGGCAGAGGGCCTGTGCTCTGATGTGCAGGTATGAACCGAGTGTCCATAATGAGAAGCCTGTTCAATGAGATGAGGGGGGAGAACAGAGGGAACTGGAAAGGCATAAGGGTTGAGGGACAGCACAAATATTAAGCCAAGGAAACAAAGACTATCAACTCTCGTGGACAACCATTTCTGTGTCTTTTTGTTTTGTTTTTTGAAACTTTAAATTCAGGCTTTCTTGGGTCTTGAGCGTTTCTTCAGTCAATTGTATCTGAAACTCAAAAACAAACCCTCAGAGAAATATGACAGCTTATATATATTACATTATAAATATTATTCTAAAAACATAAAACATCTAAATAAAAATGTATTTAAAAAAAAATAATAATACAAAAATATAAACACTATATTTTAAGGCAAATGTGTGAGACAAGATAAAATTCACATTGACCTATTGAGGTCAGGGCAGCATTTTCAATCAGGGAAGTACGTCAGAGAAAAACAAATGTGCCCAATCCCTATAAAAATGTTGATTTAAGACAATGTACTGATAGGGTTTTTTTTGGATATTGGAAAGTATGATTAACACTCAATAAATATCATGAACACTCATCCAGGAATTAGGTTCCAACATTTCCAACTACCACTTTTATGTTTCAGGATTTGGCTTTAATTAGCGCTGTATATACAATATCAAGGAATATATACATATTTACATAAAAAAGGAAAACTTGGGAACATTTATATTGTACATCCTGTCCAACAAAAAGTGTGAAAAGTGTTTTTTTGTTTGTTTGTTTGTTTTTCACAAAAAGTGTTTTAAAACACATAAAATGCTCTCAGCCATTCCAAAATATTTTGTCCAAAAATATTTAAATGTAATTTCCACCAATGTCATTGCCACATATAAGCAAGTGATAAAAATGACCTTAAGTGGGGGTGAAAAAAAAAATATTATTCTCCAATGCATATATGTGACCCTGGACCACAAAACCAGTCTTAAGTCGCTGGGGTATATTTGTAGCAATAGCCAAAAATACATTGTATGGGTCAAAATGATCGACTTTTCTTTTATGCCAAAAATCATTAGGGTATTAAGTAAAGATCATGTTCCATCAAGATATTTTGTAAATTTCTTACCGTAAATGTATCAAAACTTAATTTTTGATTAGTAATATGCATTGCTAAGAACTTCATTTGGACAACTTTAAAGGCGATTTTCTCAATATTTCGATTTTTTTGCACCCTCAGATTCCAGATTTTCAAATAGTTGTATCTCGGCCAAATATTGTCCGATCCTAACAAACCATACATCAATGGAAAGCTTATTTATTCAGATGATATATAAATCTCAATTTCGAAAAATGGTCACTTAAGACTGGTTTTGTCGTCCAGGGTCACATATGTCCATTCTGGGACATTGTTAATGACTAAATCAAGTTTACTCTCTGAAAGCAAACAAACACTAGTTATTTAAGTGAGAAAAACAACACATCCAAAGTAAAAGGCAGAGAGTGGAGAGACAACTCTATCAAATGTAGATCATTCCCCTAAAAAGACTGACGACCTCTGACCCCACCAAAGAGGATGAAAGCGAGAGATTGACATAAACGAAAGAGTGGAAAATCAGCCAGCCCGCAAAGGCAAACACCACACAGGAAGAGCTGGAGGCAATCGCTCGGCACTGAATCAACACTGTGTTAGTGCCCCCGCGAGAGAAACCCTGTCACCGCCACTCCTGAGGAACGCTCTCTGAAGCACCTACAACACAGCCAGAGGATATGACGCCTGTGCCAGGCTGCATGTCTGAGCTGACCCTAGAACAGATCCAAAGCTTTATTGCGCTGTGTCTTCTCTGGGAGTGGAGGAGAATGAGGTCTGATCCGATGGATTTGAGCATAAATAGGGAAAAGTTCAACAAAATGGTGGCACAGGTTGAACAATGCAGCCATCATCAATCACTCAGGGCCGTTTCCTGCAGGAAGCACACTCACTCTGCTTCCCTACACGCTGCTGCGGCAGTAGAACCTGGTCACCCAGGTGACCCCCAGCGGCCCCTTGCTATGACATCAGAGGCCCCTGATGCTGTGCTGGCAGGCACTGAGAGGAAGCCACTGGAGGTGGCATTTGCCACAGGGCCCTGAAGTGCAGCCCACCCTACTCAACAGGAAGCAGAAGCATATCAAATAGTAACAGAGAGCTTAACACAGAACTGCACAGGGGAAAAAAAAACAAACAAAAAAAACAAGCTCATAAAACACACCCAAAGCAGAGAATGAGCATCATGCCTTTGGTACCTTGAGACCTGCATGTTCAGATGCATTGATGTCGAGAATATTTCTGTTTCATTAGGGTCTGGCCACTGATTTAGTAGAAAGTCTATGAATTAATAAAGAAAGTAATTAATTAATTAAATTCCTAGATCAGGGGTTTTTATCAAAATTTCTGATGTCATCAGCTTTGAAAGGATGGCACAAGATTAATAAGGAAATAATTCCCTTAGAATTTTTAACTTGTGCTATTCACATGTCTACTGAAGCTTTTCGTCAAGTTTGGACCCCATACCTGGATTTTACTGATGTCTCTTGAAGCAATATTTTGAGTTTTGGTATGTTGGAAGGCACATGTTGTTGTTGTTTGTTACTAGCATTGTAAAAGGCATTGTCTGTTGGTTGGTTTGGTTATGTTTACAGTGCTGCTTGAAAGTTTGTGTAGAATTGTAGAATTTTCTATATTTCTGAATAAACGTGACCCAAAACATCCTCAGATTTTCATGTAAGTCCTGAAAGTAGACAAAAAGAACTGAATCAAAATTTTCTTTGTCATTTATACATTGAGAAAAATGATCCAGTGTTACATATCTGTGCATTGCAAAAGTATGTGAATCTTTGCTTTCAGTATCTGGTGTGACCCCCTTTTGCTGCAGTAACTGAAGGTAAAGTTTCTTGTAAATGCTGATCAGTCCTGTACAATAACATGTAGGAGTTTTAGCCCATTCCTTAGTGCAGAACCACTTAGAATCTGTGATGTTGGTGGGTTTCCTCCTATGAACTGCTTGCTTAGGTCCTTCCACAACATTTTAATTGGATTAAGGTCTGGACTTTGACTCAGCCATTCCAGAACATTAACTTCATTCTTCTTTAACCATTCTTTGGTAGAATGACTTGTGTTCTTGGGGTTGCTGTCTTGCTGCATGACCCACATTCTCTTGAGACTCAGTTCTTAAACAGATGTCCTGATGTTTTCCTTTAGAATTTTCTGGTATAATTCATAATTCATTGCTTCATCAATGTTGGCAGGCTGTCCTGGCCAAGATGCAGCAAAACAGGCCCAAGCCATGATACTCCCACCACCATGTTTCACAGATGAGATAAGATTCTTAAGCTGGAATGCAGTGTGTTCTTTTCTCCAAACATATTAGCTTTTCATTTAAACCAATAAGTTTTATTTTGGTTTCATCCATCCATTAAACCTTTCTACAATAGTCCTCTGGCGTGTCCACATTATTTTTAGCAAGCAATTTTCTTTTTGGAGAACAGTGGCTTTCTTCTTGCAACTCTGCCATGCACTCCATGGTTGCTCAGTGTTCTCCTGATGGTGGGCTCATGAACATTAGCCAATGTGAGAGAGGCCTTTAGTTGCTTAGAAGTTACCCTGGGAACATCTGCAACCTTGCAGATTATTACACGTTCTGCTTTGGAGTGATCTTTGTAGGTCGACCACTTCTCGGGAAGGTAAAAGTGGTCTTGAATTTCCTCCATTTGTACAATCTGTCTGACTGTGGAGTCCAAACTCTTTAGAGATGGTTTTGTAACCTTTTCTAGCCTGATGATATTTTCGGGAGCTGTGACGTCACTCTCCACCCCAATTCGTCTAAATAGCACAAAACTTGTGTCATTTGTTTGTGCTGGTTTGTGCAGTTAAAAGAAACAATGTAACATGACCTCTTCTTAAATTATGTTCTATTAACAAAGTTCTGGAGGAGCAAGTTTAGATAATTAACCTAATTGACAGGAGAGGAGCACAATCAGTAATCAACCCAGTTAACAAGAGGCATGTGTATAGGCACAGCAGACTTACCTCTATTCCTTGACAGTTTTCCAGCATTTGTTTTTTGCTCCTTTGTATGATGTCGCAAATTGAACTGTCTCCGTCCAACAAAACCCGGATTATCCCCGGATCCTACGCCACAATCTGCTAGCCCCAGTATCACCACTCCTCCGGCAAACGAAGCCACCGAGAGGCTTCATCGTGCGGTCGCTGCTCTGCTTGGCTAGCTACACGATCACCAAGTCGCCAAGGCCAATCCTCGCCTCCACCACAAGACCTCCAACTGCTTTGCCGGCATCCTCCTACTGTTCAGCGGGGTCATCAATTCCTCCTATTGAGAAGTGGACAGTATTAAGCTTGAGGCAAGCGCTGTTCTCGCAAAGGATGAACAAAGCAGAACTGTACGATTTCTACGTTACCTTGTGATCAGCCAACCTCACGCCAAAATCCACTGCATTCCCCGAGGTGGCCAACAAAGCGAGCAAAGCTCGTAAGGCCCTGGACTTGGCTCACTCAACTCCATCTTTATCCTGCTCAAGGTCCTTCTCGAGCGCCGGCTCACAGCAGCAAACCCCGCCCCCCTCCTATGGCCTACAGTAGCTGAATTAAGCGTGAGGATGCCTCGGTGGCACCTATCTATTGAACTATGTAACCAAACAGACACCCCGAATTCACTAATTATCTGCTGTCCGGCCTCAAACACTGTTTTAAAACCGGTGTAGAATGCCCACTTTCTGAAAGCATTACATGTAACAACCTCCAATCCGCTCTCGCAGAGCCCAACGTCGTAGACAATTTGATTAACAAAGAAGTAGATTCAGGCTTCATGATCGGCCCTTTTGATACTCCCCCCTTTCCAGTTTTCCGAATTAGCTCCATTGGAGTAGCCACCAGAAAATTTTCAGGTAAGAAACGCCTTATAATCGACCTGTCAGCTCATCATAATTCCCCGTTCCCAAGCATAAACAGCTTGATTCCTCTCAATGAATTTTCTCTCAAATACCACGATATTGATCACGCGATCAACATGTTAAAAATAGTAGGTCAAGGTGCTTGGATGGCAAAAATCACCTCAGCATTTAAAGTGATGCCTATCCATCCGGATTCATGGCACCTTTTCGGGGTACGCTGCCACAGAAAATTTTTCTGTACGTTTAACTTTAGGATGCAAAATCAGCCCCAAGATTTTTGACATGCTATCAGAGGCCATTTGTTGGATTTTATCAAACAATTACGCAATCCCTCACCTCATTCACTTACTCGATGATTATTTAATAATCTCACCTCCCGACGCCATTCCAGCGGCACACATCCTTTCGGTTGAAAAAGTTTTTTTCCAAGCTCGGAATCCCCATTGCCCCAAAAAAAAAAACTATGGGCCCTGCCACTTCAATCGAGTTCCCAGGCATCAATTAGGACTGGACAAATTCCAGGCGTCTGTGCCCAAGGAAAAAAAAAAAATCGACAGAATAATTCTCGTAGCATCCAGACTCTCAGATAACTTAAACTGTTCAAAACGTGAACTCCTATCTTTGCTTGGCTACCTTAACTTCACCATGCGTATAATTCCTCAGGGCCGCCCTTTCATTCCGCATCTCCTCTCCCTCGAGTCCTCGGTTCACGTGCTAGAGGACTGAATTTCCATAACTCAGGCTTGTCACGATGAACTCTCATTATGGATAACATTCCTTAAACAGTGGAACGCTTATCCTTCTTCTCCCGTTGACATCCAACTGTTCACAGATGCAGCTCCCTCAGTCGGTTTCGGGGGGCTTCTAACATTGGTGCTGGTTTGCATCGCCATGGCCCCCCATCTCCAGGACACAACACAGTCCTCAGCGCTATTTGAGCTTTTGAGCCTGTTGTAGTAGCAGCCTTCCTGTGGGGAAAAGAATGGACTACTAACAGTATTTTAGTACATTGTGACAATGAAGCAATAGTCCAGTGCATCAATAAAGGCCGTTCTCATTCACACGCTCTAATGCCTCTTTTAAGACGCCTCACCTGGTTCTCAGCGTGTGACCAATTTATCATAATTGCCAAACATGTTCCCGGGTCAAAAAAATCAAATCGCTGACTCTCTTTCTCGTTTTCTGTTTCAGAAATTCAGGACGCTGGCTCCAGATGTGGACCAATTCCCAACTCCAGTGCCTCACTATTCAGAACTAATATTTCCATAGCCCACCCGTTAAAACCCCTTCTCGACGTATTGCTCGACACCATACTCCAAGCAGTGTCTCCTAGAACCCTCCAATCTTACGTGACAGCATGGAGGTGTTTTAAATCATTACACCTTTCATATAACCTACCGTTTCCCGATTTTTCTCTTCTCTCAATCTCCTCATTTGTCTCCTACCTTAACAGCATTAAGGACCTCCAAGTTGGGTTCATCAAAGGGTACCTGAGCAGCATCCAATTTTTTTCACAAACTAATTTTCGGCTCTTCCTCTCCCGAAATAAACAACTCCCAAATCTTCCTTTTGATCAAAGGGATTCAACGATCTCAACCCGCCCGCCCCAACCCCAGACAACCAATAACACTAGACATTCTCACAAAATGTATTCATACCCTTCGTTCAGGCTACCGGCCCATCAATACCGCCCGCACACTCGACGCTATGTTTATCTTGGCTTTTTTTTCGGTTTTCTCAGATGTTCAGAACTTGCTATCACTTCTAAATTCAATCCAAAAATCCACCCCACCATCTCAGACCTATCCGTCCTCGATAGTGAAACAATCTCCTTTTTGATTAAATAAAGCAAGACGGACCAATCCAAGAAAGGCCATTTTATCTATATTTTCAACCTCCTGTCATCAATCCAACCATATCAAACTGTCCTCGCATACATCCAATATAGAAACTCCCAAGCAAAGTCCCCTATCGAACGCCTGTTTCTTGACAACTCCAACAAACCCGCTTTTGGTTCCAAAAACACCTCAGATCTGTTCTCCAACAATCAGGCGTCCCAGCAGATAACTACTCCAGCCACTCTTTTCGCATCGGGGAAACAACCTCAGCAGCTCAGAAAGGACTCTCTAAGCATCAGATCCAAGCTCTCGGGCGATGGTCTCCAGACGCTTTCAAAAGCTACATCAGGACCAATCGGTCCCACATTAAAAAAGCCCACCAAACCCTCATTGACTAAAAAAAAACGGCGACACTTACCTGTCTGATACAGTGTCAGATGCTGCAAGAGCTTTCCGGTCAGGATAACATTGGTTTTTCCGTCCATCTACCGACGAGACCTACATGTCTGACACAGCGAATACTGAACTCCCTTCAGATGCTGCAAATGCCTCCCGGTCAGAAAAACATTTGCTTTTACATCCGTCTACCAACGAGGCTTACCCGTCTG
Organism: Acrossocheilus fasciatus; assembly: GCA_036784905.1. NCBI lineage: Eukaryota > Metazoa > Chordata > Actinopteri > Cypriniformes > Cyprinidae > Acrossocheilus > Acrossocheilus fasciatus. Next base: position 23,666,511 of record CM071946.1, on the reverse strand, counting down.
ACACAGTGAGTATTGAACTCCCGTCAGATGCTGCAAGTGCCTCCCAGTCAGGAAAACATTGGCTTTTCCGTCCGTCTACCGACAAGGCTCACACGTCTGATGCAACGAGTATTGAACTCCCATCGAACGCCACCAAGCTCTTGCAGCCGGCACTTCAAAATTTGTTCAACTATCCATCGACCAGTAGGGCCTCACCCATCCAACACCGCGAGCTGCTTCCGTCAGAGAAGCAGTGTGAGCCCTTCTGATCAGGCTTCCCAAATCATGTTGCTCCTCGCATCGGCTAGTGGGGCCGTTGGAGGCAGTATGGGCCTCTGACAACCCAAAACACGCTGCTCCTCCTTTTATCGGTCGGTAGGGCTTGCCGATCTGACGCCGTGAGCTGCTCTGTTCGAGCCTTCCCAATCAAGCGGCCCAAATCACGCCGTTCCTCGACCATAGGCCAGTAGGGCCCGTTCACCCGGCGTCGTGAGCTGCTCCCGTAGGAGTTTGTGTGGGCCCTCCCGGTCAAGAGACAAAGTTTCTTCCTGAAACGCCAGCCCGCCAAATACGCATAAACCTTATTCTATTTATTATATGCAACTCGTGAAATTATGTTTTATTAACAAAGTTCGGGAGGAGCACGTTCAGATAATTAATCTAATTAACACGAGAGGAGCACAATCAGTAATCAACCCAGTTAACAAGATAAGAGGTGTGTATATATCACCTCTGTTCCTTGACAGTTTTCCAGCATCCCTCCGCCACCCCTTCTCCGCACTTACAACTATTCCTGTCCTAACCTGTAGGGGGGTACTCTGGGTTCAGGCCAAAGTTCTGAGCTCGGAGCCCTCCCCTCGGACAGCACGCCAAATACGCCTAAACCTTATTCTATTTATTATATGTAAATGTGAACTCATGAAGTATAAAAAAAACTTCACTCTCCACCCTGTTTAGCGTGGCCACAGAGTTTAATAATGTATTTTTTTAAAAGTTAGTGTTCGTGCTGTCTTGAAATTTTAGGTTTAGTCAGCTCCAAGTTTTCACTAACTTCATATTTCAAGTTGACTACGCTTAAATTTCAAAGGCAGCATTAAATTGAAACTGTGAAGTTTTTTTTACAGTGAGTCTAAATCGTTCTAATTCATTTGTGCCGTTATGCTGAACATATTCCCCCTAGGAATAATAAACATATGCTAATTCAAGACGCTCTCTGTCCACGCCAACGGCTCCTTTCGTTTGTGCTAGATGCCGTTAAAATGAACATTCTATTTATTTCTCCTCCGTAAAACATTACAAATATCTGGAGGAAAAGTAATGGCACGCAAGCCACTCATCCAAATTCCTGTCTAGTTTTCAAATCTGCTGGTTTACAATGTTTTTCTAAATTTTATTGCCAGTGACTTCAAGCACCAAATCCAAAATTTTCATTTTCTCGGAACAGGCTATTGCAACTTAATATCGCATATTCGTGTTCTTGTTTGTTGCTATTTAAGCTAATTTGTTACAAAAATGCAAAATAGGACTAAATTAACTAGTTTATATTCAAGTAACAAATATCACTGATTCATAAATAATTTATACCAAGGTAGCCTACCAACAAAACTATTTTTATCCATTAAAGCATGCAGGCTCCTTAATGTAACAACTTTACTTTACATTTTTATATAGCTAGCAAGTAGCCTGACTTCACCATCGACATTGACTATTTTCTCACGTAGTAGCCTATTGTGTATTATGATTATGATTATTATTTAAATGTGTATTGCATTATGCATATTGCAGATGAAATATTCGGAGCATAAACATTACTATGATATTGCTCAGCTGTATTTTCTCTTTGAGGAATAGGCTATACGTGAAGGACAGCCAAAGTGTGTTTGTTTAAAATATCTTTGAAATAAATAAAATGAAATGTCTACCTAGACTTGCATATCATAATTTAATGTGTTAAAAATTGCATACCACATGCTCATGTGAGTTTTTGATTACAAAATATTAATAAAAAGTTTTACCTTGTTGATGTAGCAGTATCTTCATTTTTTTGTGGTCTTTTTTTTTTTTTAAATAAATTGTCCTGGTATGCACACATTCAGCTATTTTATCTTTGAGCACTTTTTCTACAGTCCGTTATGTCCTTTTTGTTTTCTTATGCAGTGCGATAAATAATCGTTTGTAAGGGAGACAGAAAAACTTGAACATAATATTATAATATAATAATATTAGCTGTTAAATGCAGTAATACCATGCAATTACAGTTACATATAGCCTATAGATAATGGCATATTATGTTCTTCTGTTCTGGTGATTATTTCTTTTTATGGGGAGCCAACTTCACGGAGGTTCTGTTTAGGCTTGTTAAGTGCAAATCTACTGAGCCTTTGTACAAATCAGCATGGCACACATTATGTTATCATTACTAACTTATTTAATATTCAGTACACATGTACGAAGTGTAAAACGAGAAGGGCATAACTCCTCTGCGGTTATGCTTGTCAATAGCACGGTATTGCGATATTGCGATATTGCGGTTATCGCAACAGCCCTAGGTACTCTCAAAACAATTACTGAAGATTACACCCCTTGTGGCCTCCAATTAATTGAACTTATTAAAACAACTTGAAGAGCTGTCACTTTCAGACAATAGCGCAATTACATCAGTGTGCGTTATGGAAAGAGGATGGGAACACTTATAAAAAAGCTGCTGCAGAAGGGCACTGCTTCCTTCCCCACAACACTGAGCCTGAGAGCTAAGCACCAGCAAAAAAAAGTGTACTGTAATCTGCTTCTAATTGAAATCGGCTACAAAATGACTATTTAGTAACTGAGCAAAAAAAAAGGCGCATACTTTAACAAATCCAAAAGTCAATCAAACACACGTGGCTCTGTCACTGAAGTTGACACCACTGGAGAAGATCAGAAAAAAATCCTCTTTGATCTCCTGACCTGTGCTTCCTCTTCAGAGGAACGCAGCATGGCCCGAGCTCACCCCTGCTTTGGACAGAGAGAAGATCCCCTGTCTGTAGCTTTCAGGGCTGGTCTTCATTAGTTGTTTAGTTAAAGACAGCCTTCAGTGCCTAAGAAAAAGAAAAAAAAAAGACTTCAGAACTTTCCGGTTCAGCCCTCTCTTTTCGATTCTGACACATCTATCTTCTCAAGGCCACAGGTTCACAACGGCTAATTCAATTTCACCCTGCTGCCCCAGCCGCTAGGCTGCAGAGACGTGCATCTACAAGATACGGCCTTGCAGCCACCGCTGGAGATTCGGGAGGATTTTGGAAGCCCTCGGGCGGCCTCGAATGTAATAGACACAGTTAACGAGATTGTAGAGGGGGCAGAGGAGGATGAGGCGCAGGTACAGCATGCCATGGGCTTCCTGCCCACCAGTGTGGTGAATGTACGGGCTGGACCACCCACGTGGAGAACGAAGACTCTCGCTCGGCAAACTTTTATCAGGAGGAGGCCGAAGTGTGTGCGACTCTCTCAAGGAGATTTGGAAGACTTAGAGGGGAAAGTAGCGGGGGCAACATCTGTGTGGCGCACCATCGGCTTCGGTTCACTTATCGGAGCGCTCGCTCCCCGCACCAGATGTGACTCGGAGGTGGGCGTGTGTCGTGGCAAACGGCGGCGCAGCAGCGGGCAGCCCCCCTCTTCTCCTCTCAATACCTGACAGCTGCTGACCCAGAGGAGCAGAGGAAGAAGAGAAAATTAAAGTCAGACGGAGAAGAAAAGGAAAGAAATCACACTTTCTAAAATGCATTTCGGTTCCTGGAGGGCCACTGATAAGATGTGTCATTCCACAGGTCTAAGTGTGGCCAATTGCTGGAACGCAATAAGTTGGTTACCACCACCTCATTTACATCTGGATGTGGAACCTCAAAATGAGGTCATTGCTGCTTATAATAAACGCATAAAATTAATAAATAGTGAGTACCAATTATGTGTCGATCTTTTGGCCCGTTCATAATATAATGTAATGTAATGTAATGTAATATAATATACAATATATAATATACATATATATATAAAATATAACATAATATAATAAGGAACAAAAATATAAGGAACAAAAATCCAACTATTTTTAGCAAAGTTCTCTATTTTTACCCACAAATGCAGAACCGGCCCCCACTTCAAGCCTTGACGAACAATCACACAATTAGACAAACAATCTGATGTGACGATGAAGAGACAAGATTGGAGGAGAAAAGAGAGAAGAAAGCCTTGCTGTGCTGAAACACACCCCTTCAGATGCTGGTGTATAGACCCTCAGCAGGAAACACTGCTGACTCCTGGAGAGAAGTGTGGGTGAACAATGCCCAGCGCAGAGAGGGAGTGTGTCACTGAAACCACAGGAATCAAAGGGACACTTATAGTTACCCCACGCGTCCACTATAACAAACACTTCCTGCCCTGTTTGCACAAACACGCTGAGAGCTTCCCATGTAAATGTAGCAGTCGATATGAATGTGTGGAGGTGTACAACTCAATCTACATTCAATCTGTACAGGCCTCTGTCTCAATCATTATGGACTGAAGAAGACACGAAATAAAGCAGCGCTCTGGAAGAGGTAAAACACACCCAGTGTTTGCCAGCAGTAAGTCATGTATGCACAGCTTCGGTAAAAAAAAAAAAAAAAAAAAAACATCAATATGATACAAGACACGGACAAAAATGGCTTTGAACTGTTTTTATATAAATGCGTCTAAACAATCATGATTATATTATATTATATTATATTATATTATATTATATTATATTTTATATTATATTATATTATATTATTATATTAGCTATACATTATGGCCCAAAAAGGGTTTTAAACATGGCTCATTCAATCAGAGTTTAGAATCACTATGTGTTTTAAGAAAGTCTCTAACAACCATGACTAATAATATAACACATTATTATTATTATTATTATTATTATTATTATTATTATTATTATTATTATTATTATGTCTATGTCTATGTCTATGTCTATGTCAAAAATGGCACTGCACATCGCTCATTAAATCAGAACTTAAGAGTCCCTATGTGTTTTATAAATGTGTCTAAACAACCATGAAGGTAACATAAGATGCCAGACAGATAAATCAAATGCACACGCAATTGAAAAGTAAGTGCACAACGCCTGCAGGTATGATAAAATGTGGCCAAGTGATGCACGTCACACATGGATTCTACTGGGAAAAGGGCGCTGTCATCCACTTAGAGTAAATATTTTAAAACCAAAGCCAGGCTTAAGTGCATCAGAATCTCAGTTGAGCATTGGGGCAACATGACTAAACAATAACAACAGACAAGATCAAATGTCTCCCAAGCTGTCAAACCCTTCTACAATCTCATCTATGGCCAGGTGGAGCCACCCACCAACAAAAAGAAATAGATTCTGGATCGGAAATACAGGCGTATGTCAGATATCTAATTGGGTAACACATGCTACAAGTATTACACTTACATCAGTTCTAACTACTGCCAATACTTTCACAACTCTGTGGTGCTGGTGACAGCCACGGTGTCTGCTAAATTATGTATACTACAGCCAACTTCACCACATCGAGTTAACAAAACCACACAAGTCCTTGATACCTGGAGCCGCAAGCCAAAAGGTAACACAGCGAGTTAGGGTTGACACACATGGACAGTTTTTGGAGACACTGTCGTGCTGTAAATGATCTAGAGAGCCTTCTATCTACTGTGTGTGAAGCTAAACACTGTTCTGAAGTCAGTTGAGAGACAAACATCATGAAAGCAGATAGGTTTGAGCCTCCAGCTCTGTCCATACCTCCTTCTGTGAGCAGACGCCTGATGAAAGACTCTGGCGACTTCACTCAAGCAATTGATCACATCAACAGACCTCACATCAAATGAGGTATGAAGTTAGCCTAATGCCCACCCTGAACTAGATACTCGGTCATTACAAAGCAAAGAAGGGACCACCCTGTAGAAAAAAAAAGCAATATAAAAAAAGAGGTCAGGTACATGGTGGGTACAACCTATACAAACTGCTAGAATAGAACATGTCACCAATCGTACACAAATTGAGTTTTACAGCTTCAAATAGTACAATGATGGTGGCAATTCGAATGAATCTGTGTCATTAACACAATTCTGTTCAAAAGACTGCTATGAAGTCTACTGCTTTGTGCCTACTGCTCAAACTGATTTACCATTGACAAAAAAACCTTTTTAACCTTCCACTGGCCAATTACAAGGTATTCCGTCTGTCACATGATGCAATCAGCACAGTGAGGTTGAACTTTTTGCTTGTCTTTGATGTGAAAAAACACTAACGAGCTAACGGATTGACCAAAACAGTGGTACTTTCTCAGACAAAACAAAACTAAAATCATTGAGTCAATAAACAGTTATATTTATTTAATATTATATTGCTAAAAAATAATGACAAATAAAATCATAAAATCAATTTAATATATCTATAAGAAAAAGGAATCAAGTAAATGCATAGACGGTCTTTGTTGTGATGAAAGATTATGACTTGCTTGTTCATCTCATCTCTCGTATGATGCTTTTGTTAGTGTAGCCTTTCCACAGACTGTCAGAGGCACCCCGCCAATACTCTAATATAGCATGTAAAAAAGCCATAAAAGGCAGATCAAACCTGTCTAGAACTAGCTGGACTCTTGCCAAAATGTCTACCCGCCTCCAAAAAAAAAAACAAAAAAAAAACAATGCTTTGCAAGCAACAAATGACATTTTGTCTAAAAACCACATACATGAATGCCCCCCTTAACTTCAAAATGTCCAGTATCAAAAACACTTTAACATGTAAAAGGGTTATTTAAAACTAATTTTAAAAAAATTAGGAAAAGAAAAAATTAGGTCTCACGTAGGAAAACAAATCCTTCACAGAGAAAAGCCTTACAGGGTTGTATTTTTCTCTAAAATCTGTCCAAAGATCATTCCTTTCTTCAAAACACCCAACCAAAACAGAAATTTATAAAGTAATAATTTCAAAATGACCTCTGTCAGAGTTCAAAGGTCTCCATCTGTGTGTGAATTACAGTGACACAAAAGAGTGATGACCCTAGAACGGCTTGCCTGTGACTACCTGCTGCTCGAAAAACACTGGCCAGACATTAACTCTCTGGGGTCGGCTGTATCGCCGGCGATACCAGATCGTTTTTTTTAAGATCAGTGCAAAAGACACTAAAAATACTCTGTTGATTTTGGTCACACAAATAAGTGTTATACATCAATCGAAACTGTTAAGTGTCTACTTTTTTTTGAGTACACTCACAATAACAACACAACTTTGTGCTTTTGGAGAAATAAGAAAATAAACAGGGTGTGCTCTCTGTCTTCTCCGTCTCCGCAAACTGTTTTGAGAAACGCGTCACTAAAATGAACTGTAACTCAGCGAATACTCAACACAGAGACATGGGAGTTATATCTATAGAAAGCCTGAAGTGTCTACTTCGAAATGAAGCAAGTCCTATCGAAAACAAACATTCTGTGATGAAGTAATCCGTATGAAACCAACACGATGTTCAATCTTTCCCGTCTGACTCATTATCTCTAATGAGTTCACGCCCTCGCGCTCCTCGCGCCGTTCATATGTAAATAGCCACGTGGTGCGTGAGCGCGTGTAAACGCCCAAAACAAACAAAGAGCGGAGGTCCTCATCGCGGCTACTGTTACTGTTCACGCTGAGTAAAGAAAAGATTTCCCTCGAAAGAAGAACACGATTTCATCCAGAAGAGGAGATCGATCTGATGAGTAAGTTATGTTTCTTTTTTGCATTAGTTACCGTGTTATTGTGTCATAACTTGAACAGATTTAAACAGTTAGTTGGGTTTTTCCCAAACGACAACATGATGAATGCTACGCGTCTAAGAATGTTTAGACCATGTTTATTATTAATACTCTGTTCACAAATATATTGTAATAGCATGCTAAACAATAATAATTAGTTTCTCAGATATAAAATATCATTTTTTATAGTACAAAGTACATCCTTTTATTGTACAAAGGATGCTTGAGTCTGTGTCATGAGAGTCATGTCATAGGCTACTATAAAATCATACATACTAGACTATATGACTACAAAATCATAGTTGGGTTTTTCCCAAACTATAATTCCTGACTACAATGTTTGAAATCGTGTAAAACATTTTGAATATGATGAATTCACTGTATTTAAATTTCTTACGGCGCGATGATGTTTTCATGCTCTGTATAAAACAATAAAAGTAATATGAGTGTACACTGTAACATGATGAATGCTACGAGTCTAAGTATGTTTAGTACATGTTTATTATTAATAGCCTACTCTGTTCAGAAATAGATTTTAATAACGTGCTAAACAATAATAATTAGTTTCTCAGATATAAGATTTCTTTCTCTTTTTTATGATAGTACAAAGCATGTGTGAGTCTATGGCTACAATACATATATACAGATGTTCCTGATATTAACATGCTCACAAATGTTTTTTGTTTGTATTTTATTGAATCAGATACCAGCACCAGATGAATCCTGATGTCTCTTCAAACTGTTTTCCTCTGAGAGCGCTGCACCAACATCAGATGTTCAACTACACTGATATTCTATGTTAAAACAAGCTCCTTTTCTACTGATTATGTTTTTTTCTTCTTGAATCCATGGAAAGAAGTAGAAACACTTAAAATAAATATCAGGTATGATTTACTTGTTTCACTTGTTGAACAGAATCTGTTGTCAGTTCACATCTCTGTGGTTAGATCAGTGTGCACAATAATGTGTCTTTGACCTTCATTATGTATGTTTTGATTATACTGTGTTGTAAATAAAACACAAATAATTTAAAAAACCCTTTTTTTCAATGTCCTCACATTTTCTCTTACCTGCCTCACAGTCACAGTCACACTGATGGGCCATTAGGGCCCCATAGGGGAGGGCCCTTTGTCTCTCAGGTGAGACTCACTCAATATTCATGGCCATTACCACTCCCTCGCATACAGACCCTCGATCACAAAACATGTCTTGAAAATTTTAAATCAATATATTGTTTTCTGTGAATGAGTAAGCAGAATGATTTTCACATAATTTTGAAGTAAATATTCTAGCCTACAAGACTGATTACTCAAAAGTCTTATTCAGGACTATTTAGTGTGGGTTTTAAGGCCTTATTTCAGCTACATTTTTTTTCCCAAAACGTACTAACCACGCATAATATTTTTTTTCTAAAAAATGCAAACATGTACATCCATCTTGGTCACATATTATTGTAGCACAGTTTGTGCTGAATACAAAAAAAAATACATGTTGGTCAATAGTATGTTTTAAGTAGCTGAAAAAAGCACAAATATCAAGGCATGTCAAAACATCTCAAGGGCCCCAAAATGACCTCGGACCCCAGAGGGTTAAACCCGAGCGTACTGAAAAGATCAAATGGGGCCAGCAAATACTCCTGATCTCAGATAAAATGGAAGGCCAGGAGGAGGAGTTCTTCCTTCAGGACATTTCAGACCAGATGCCGCCATCGGAGGCATCGAAGAAGAGAAATATGAGTCAGGCCACTGCGAGGAGAGAAAGGGCAAAATTGTTGATTTAAACAAAATATGGTGAAGTACATTACACTGTTACTGTGATGGCTGATGAATTTAAATTTTAAATTCATATTTAAAATTTAAACAGACCCCATCCTGCTCCCATGAGAAAACCAGGTCCATTTGCTAACTATTATGGATCTGTTCAAGTACTGTTCTCCACTTTAACTCATAGAAAATAATAGTTCAGCAAAAAAAATAAATAAACATTTTTTTTTCTGTGGAACAAAGATATTTTGAGAAATGTCAAAACTGTTTGGTTACCAACATTCTTCCAAATATCCATATTCCACAAAAGAAAAACACCATACAGGTCTGAACAACATGAGGGAGAGAATAGAATTTTCATTTTTGAGCGAACTACCCCTTTAAGCTACACTCCTATATTCACTCATTGTAAATTACTGATACAAATGTGCACTCACTGTGGCATCAAGACACGCTCACATTATCTCTGTTTATATTACACTCTGCTATAGCACACACACGCAGCAGCTGATCATCTGTGGTAAAGAGCTGACAGGGGCGTGAAATGTCCAGAATAGATCCTTCCTCCTTTCATTCATCCATTACCACACGGACGAGAGCAGAAGGACAAAGAGGTATGGAGGAAGATGAGGTGAGGAGCTCAAGATTCAGATGTATAACATAAGAGTGCAGAATGAGGCAGAACGGCCACAGGGGCTGCTGTTGGAACATGAAATGATCTTAACCATAGATAATTGTAACTGTAGATTAGAAATATATAGTATTACACAGTAAGGCAGCACTGGTAACATAAAGCTTTTAAACTCAGAAGCTTACAACAAATAAAAAGACTAAGCATTACAACTATTTTTACCAAATCGTGTAATTGAACATCTGGAGGAAACACTCAAAGTTGTATGTCCAGTTAAGTCTCCTGATATCAAGATCAGTGTCGTTAAGAAGCTTTCCTGACCCGGTTTTGTAAATGCATTGGCCACATTTACATTTAAACACTACACTCACTTACAGCAAGATGCACGGATATTAAAACGGATGAAGAAACTGAAGTAGTGTCAGATCTTTTCTTCTGTATTGTGATACAGCAGAGTGAAACAGATTATCGGGTAGGGACTTGATTCTATCGGATTAGGGGGAGTTTGTGAGCGAATTATAAGAAAGGGAAGGTGATTAAGTGGACTAAACTATTGGAGAATTCCAGTATGCATCACCAGAGAGAAGTCCTTGACATTTCATGGGAAGATCAAGTTATCACGAGTTACAAAAAATATTACAATTTCAACACATGCATACATGAATCACAATAAGACCAACAAGATGGATTTAGAATTTCCACTGTAATTTCATTTGGAATTTCCATTTTAAACCAACTTTAAAATTCTGACCAACAATCAATAAATTGCAGATTCTATAGATATTATTCCTCAGAGAAACAAGTGTGCAGCCATCTTCAGAATCTTTCTTTGAACTTCTGTTTTTGCAGCAGCTCTATAGCATCACTTCTGAAGAGTAATTCGCTAGTGAAGTGGATTTACTTATTGTAGAGTTAAAGTTATCATGCATTCTAATGTTCAAAGCAGATATCATAATAATCATCAGCAGACATAAACATAGCACACCCACAAGTGCCTCAATCAAATTAAAAAAGCAATTTACGTAATGTTTTTAATTGTATAAATGCTTTATAGTCTTTAAGCTTTATATAAAGAAATTTTATGTGATTTTAACTGAATCTTTCTCAAAAAAAGCAGTGACCACAAAGACTGTTCTCCACTCACCCAACAACTTCATCAAGCATGAATTCCTAATTTAGAAGCCTGTTACCGGTGTTGTGTTCCTGTGTAAATCTCAGAGCTGGAGGAGACACCTGGCTCGATGCTTTCCTCTCCCCCTGACACTGCAGCTATCTCACTGTAAGCATCATTAATGCAAGCCTGTGTCCCACCTGCTGGAGGTGTGAGATTGACCTCTCCCCTTGGCCGGCAGTACTGCTGACACAGGCACCTGCCATGGCACCCTGCCCCACACTGCAGTTCCCTGCGCTGGGCCGAACTTACTTCAACCTGCCCTGGCCGGCCCGGAAGTCAGATCCCACAGTACTTCATTATCTTAGCAGTTAAAGGACAACATCTCCACTCATCTGCTCTGTTTACTGAATGCCGTTAGAGAGAGATGAGTCATTCCAGATGACCTGAAATGGATCCCAATGATTAGGGTTGAATGCTGAATGCAACCAGTAAATTATTTAAAAGCATGCGAGAGAAATGTGCCACAATATAATAATAATAATAATACTTGAAATGAGCGGATATAGAAAATGTCACCATTATCACATAGCTGTGAGGACAACTGATAGCAATTGACAAGAATGATAAAAGCGCTTGTGAAAAGCCTATAATTTGGCCAAGACGTGGATTCTTTTCTTCATAGCTTTTTACTCTATGAACTTTCATATCCTGCTAAAGTGGTGCTATATTCTCCTGTTTTATTGCTTTTTAAAATCCGAACAGTAAGAGAGATCATTTTCATTCAGGCTAATGAATGCAAGTCATTTCCATTTGTTGTTAATAGGCTAAATCATATTCAATTTGTTAGTTAGAACCTGTTCCAGCCATTTCGTCCTAATTTCCACCAGCCCTTCACACCAGGATTTTGGACGACAAACCGACAGTCATATAATTGTTTTGTGCCAAAGACACTGAGCATCCGAGACTCCATATATGGTGCCAGGTATCTCATCTTTGACTTGAATCTATCAGTACTAAGAATTCCTCCGCAGCTCATTTTCTTTCAGTTATGCCTCAGTTTTATTTCAACGTGACACAAAAATATAATTTGATTAGAGCTGATTTCAATCATAACACCATATGTTTAGAGGCCTCACCATGTCTGAATGTCATTGCATGCCTTGTTAAAAACAGAACTATGTTACTTCAGCAGTCAAATCTCAGGATTACCTTAGTTTAGAAAATCCCTGGAGAGTTTTTTTTTTTTACACACCTCACCCAAGGTTGTATTTAAATAATTATGAGCGTTATATGTTCAAATACTACAAGGTCTCCATGATTTCAAAATGAGCAGCTTAGCCACATTATCTCTGGGAATGAACAACAACTCATCAAAAGCATCAAAGTTGTTCTACACTGTATAATATATAACTCACTGTCTCTCACTCAATGCAAGACAAAACCAAATCTTCTTGTCCTACTAAATTTTTGCCATGTTTTCCATGAAGCACGTGGCAGAAATGTCCGTGTCTCTTAAAAAAATTGCCATGAGCACAACCATTACAGTCAGAATTGTACTCCTGGCAGCAAGGGTCAGATTAAATGGCTAAAAAAAATAATAAAAGAATCACTTTTGGTTTGCAAAAATTGGCCTCTCCCCTAAGGAGGAATTGTTGTCTCTCATCTGTCCATCAAATATACATCCCTTTGAGACTCATCCAAGTGTAAAGGCAACACTGCAATCACGCCATACTGCAAAAATCCATACTCACTTGATATTTCAGAAATTAGCTGGTGTGTACATCCATTGCACCCAAAGAAAATGCCCATGAGAACAATAGAACTGGGCTCCACATTACTTTTAAAGACACAAAAAAGCACATAATTTCTTGTATTTTTCACAAGGCCAGAAAAAGACTGTAGAAAGCAGAACAGCTCACAGTGATGCTCAGAGGCAGGCTGCTGGAGGAAATTATCCCTTTGATTGGGCCTTTGATACAGTATTAAAGAAGCCAGGCTTGGCACACCACTAACCGTAGATCTAGTCTCATTAGCAGTCCATGGACTTGCACCTCAGACTTGCTGCTCCTGTATGCTGCAACAAAGAGGAAGACGGAGGCAAAGGAGTCAAGATAAATAGTCACACAGCAGCAACAGCAATCCAAACACTGAAGACACGTTTGTGAGATATAGATGACAGGCTGAAAATGTAAAAGCCAGCTCTACATATGGCCTTTGTCAGAAGCTGTTACCAAAGAGAAAGCTCACAGTTACTGTAGAATAAAAATCCTTATGCAGCATTTTGTGATCACGCAGAAGTATCATACGCTGTAAAAATAATAGCATGTGCACAATAGAGTAAAACAAGGCTCATCATTGATACAAAGGCACAGTTGGCGGCTGTCTTTTTTTGGAATTTCAGGAAGTGCATAAATAAGGGGGCTATAAATGAATCAAATCCAAAAGCGCTCTTACAACAATGCGTTTATGTTTTCCTTTTTCCCTAAATATGAATTAGCAAGCCATAAAAAGCAAAGAAAAACACCACTGATGCAAATGCTTTCATCTTACACATTAAAGGACACGGGGGCGCAATAAAAACAAGTCTACTTCCTGTTGGGGCACTGAGAAGGTTATGAGGGTCTCTCCTCACATCTTCAGCCCACGCCTTGTGATGTGTTGGACGTGCCGTGATGTCTGCATGCAAATCATCCCAAAGCATTCTTTTGAATTAGTGTTCTCCAAATATCGGCAGGCTGAATACACCGACATCGATCGTGATTTACTTGCCATTGTAAACTTTTATCTCATAAACGCACTGGAATTTAAAGTCGCGAAAAAATGGAAGCAGCAATAGATATTTTCTTCCGCAGTGTGACATACATTCAAGTGAAATAAATTACCAAAGGAGAACAAAAATGTAGAGCAGGGACTTGATTCTATCCATCGAGTGTTGATTGAGGAGGTGTGGGGTTTAAGGGGCCTAAATGATTAGTAAAGTCCAGCATACATCTCCAGAGAGAAGTCCATTTCATTGGAAGAATGATGATATTTTAATAATGATTCACAATGATCAAAAATATGGATACATTAAATGGAATGAATTTCATGCTGAGTTTACTGAAAATTCTGGCATTGTTAACAAAACGTCATGTTATTTTGTGACTTTATTTTCTCAAACTCAATGATTAAAATTCTAAAAATTGCAATGAATGTTTTTTTTAAGGTCCAAACGACTAAAACGGACCATAATCAAAAGTATCATACAAATGTATTCCAAGTCTTCTGAAGACCTACAAATCTTGCCCTAAATATAGTCAGGAAATTAAGTTGATATCCACGGTAACTCAGCTTCATGATGTAGAGATCATTCTTTTGAGCCCGACATTTTCAGTGAATGAGTGCACAAAACTGAACTTGTTCATGAAACAGACTCCAGATATGATCTATAACGGAATAACATAAAAGCTTTTCTATAACCTCAGAAGACTTAGGACACATGGCCCACTTTTTTAACATGTATGCAGTGCATTTGCTTCCTTTTTGAAGCTAAGAAATCTTAAAGTGTCAGCCCTCAGAGTTTCACCTTTTACAACCCACTGAAGAAAAAGTAATTCAGGTTTAGATCAACATGAGGGTGAGTAAATGGCTGAATTTTTAGGTAGCTAAACCAATGCAGAACTACATAAGCAGTATGTGTTACTTAAACTAAATACTTAGGGCCGGAAGAAGAAAGCCATGCCTTTTTGTTGTTAGGTGAAAGGAGGTGCCTTTCCTCTGCTTGGCTCTTTCAGAGATAAGAGTAGGAGGAGGACACAGTGACTCCCTGCGCAAGCCACATAAAAGACAGCTTACAGCCGAACCGGCCTTTGGAGGAGGTGCAGGATGAAAGAGGACTGAGTCTGACCAGGCCAGGGGGTGCAGACTCACAGAGGGAGAGCGAAAGAGTGAGAGAGAAGGGCTCCGCTGCATGTAATTAAACATTCTTCGCCGGTTTTAGGCACAAGGGCTGAGACAGACGAGAGACCCCCTCCTTACGTCCCACACATACACATTCACTCCGAACACAAACACACTCCCACAAAATGCACACTACACCCCAACCAACCACAGTCCACCTGACAAGTGACAGCCCAATCTGATTAAATGCCAGAGGAGGAGGAACCAGCCTGGCCTCCATGACAGGCCAAAAGTGATCACTATGGAGATACATAATTACAGCTGTCAACGCGTCCACCATCCCGCTGGCATCACCCTGATTGCTCACAGCAATAATGATAGACAAAGCTTTGCATGCTCTCGCCCGCCTCAAAACACAATATAAGCATCCAGCTAACACGCAACGCACACATGAGCGCACAACAGTGGCATTTTAATTAGTTTTTTTTAACCTACCTACTTTCTCTCTCTTTCCACACCACCTATACCCCCCCTCCTTCACGTGGACAGGCCACAAGCGCAAGTGTTATTACATGAAGCTCCCGCTGTAGCATTAATTGAAGAAAGATATGGTGGGACAGAGGCGGTAGGGGGTAGAGCGCGTCCATTATCACTTGTGCCTTCAACAGGTCTCACGTTTGAAAACTGCAAATTGCAAAAACTTGCAAGGGCAAAATGTTTGACATTACTTGATCTGCAACCATATGGTGAAAACCTCCCTAAGAAGAAGAGAAGAAAATAAATGAATAAATATAGGAGGGGGAGGAAGGGTGGGAGAAGATGAGGGACAAACAAATCCAGTAAATAATTATTTAAATGGTGTAATTAAGGTTTTTTTTTTTTTTTTTTACTTCAGAGGGGGGAATGTCAAGTGCTCTCTTCTTTTGGCCTCTCCTTTGTGGATGTCCTTGCCTCCTATGCTATATGTGACAGTGACAATAAACATACTAAAGATGTTAAAACTACCTCCTGCGGGACGCTTAGGGGCGAGACAAGTTCACGCTGGGTGTACACACTTCTTTTTTTTCTTGCTGAAGGTTGATTTGAGTTTGTTTCTTTAATTAAGTTGGACTCACATACATATTGGGGAATTAGTTCATCCATTTAATTATTTTCCAGTGCAATTAACAAAGCTCTGTCACCTTATGGTTGCTCTCTTTGGAAGTGAATGTGACCTCAGGTGACAGAACGCATCAAGGCGCCTTTGCCTGTGCCCTTTAAAAACACCAACATTTGCAGAAAACAAAAGTGTCACATTTCTTTTGTCTCTACTTTAAAAATTATCATTCAGTTATATTTAGAACTTAAGTATACTGTCTCTCAACATTTTCTTAAAGATATTCATCCTCTCCTTGATGTCTTTTAAAAACGTTGCATGTATCAGAGGCCATGTAAACATTGTTTCTTAAAAGTTATTTTTCCTGGCAAACCTTTTACATTCTCTGAATCATCTGCTAAAAAAAATAATAAAGAACAAACAATTTCATAGAGGTCCTTGCGGATGCTGTAAACTGTATAGGGGACAGCGTATGGAAAATTTTAGAGAAGGATGTTATTGCAGCTGCTCCCATGCTTGTTGCTGAAATGTCTGCTATTAATTACAGATTTACTTACAGCTGCTTGATGGTTTAAAAGACAAGATAAGAAAGGAGCAGGAAGGGACACCAGCCACTTCAGGCCTTGTTATCACAAAACTGGACTTTGTATCATGCTGTTTTGTTTATGAAGAAGGGTCTTTGTATTGTTGCGTGAAAGGAAAAACAAAATTGTTTTCCTTCCTCTAATATAATTTAGTGGCTATAGTTGAAATTCTTACAATCCACAAAATTGTAGACGTCCTAATAGTTCACCTTGATCTCATTAGCATACATAGGTACATAATGTTTACACATACATTTTTGTACATTTGATATATGGCAAAACATATACATATTGATAGCATCTAAAATGGAAAAGTATTTATACTTTAGAAATAAAAAAAAATTGAATCCTTTATATACTACCCCATTCTAAGCCTAACCATTTCTCAACAATATAAAAAAAGCATAATAGGCATATAAAATGTACAATTTTAGATACAATACACTATTACAATAATATTTATGATAGTTTTTTGATGAGACAAGAGTGTTCATTCATTTTAAAATTTAGGATTCGGTAATCCTTTAAAAAGTGTTGAATACGGCATCAGAAATCACACCGAACAGAATTAAACAATTATAAAGCAAAACTAGGTGAATGCTGTAAATAATGTGATAGTATTTTAATTAGTAATTTAATTACTATCATTATTTAAAGGAACAGTTCACCCAAAAATTAAAAATTCTGTCATCCTTTACTCACCTTCAAATTGTTCCAAACCTGTAAGAAGAAAAAGAAGACATTTTAAAGAAATTGTCAATTGTTTGGTTGTACATCATCTTCTTACATAATCTTCTTTTGTGAAATATATATATATATTTTTTTAATCATTGAAACAAGCGGAGGGTAAGTAAATGATAGAATTTTCATTTTGGGGTAAACTATCCCTTCAAAAATTCAGTAAAATCAACTTATAAATTCTATGAATTCAATACCTCATAAACCTAAAAGGATCTGTCTATATTTGCATGCCTATAAAAAGTTATTTTAGATGCTGTCAATGTATGTTTCGGAAACATACAAAAATGAATGTGTACAAATACATTTACTAATGATTACACATGTCAACAGATAACTTATAATAACTTAACACACATCAGACGAGCTCAGGTAGGGCCCTATGAAGTCCCACACAGGAAATGTTGCAATACATGGTTACCAGTCTGTGTGTCTTTGCTTGTTTGCTGAGGGAGGCAATGCCAATGCCATTAACTAGCAGGTAGAACCCTGTGGCCCCTTGAGGTAGAGCTCCTGACAATCAGGGAACAGGGCCGGCACATTTGCAGGGATCCTGAGAGGAAGCAGAAAGCAAAGGAAACATTAATTGTTAAATAAAACACAGGAAGCAGGGTTAACTGCCACTCCTCAGAGCTAAAGCCATTGGCGGGGTCTATTTTTTGCCCAATTATCCTTGGTTAACAGGATTAATTACCACTACCGCTTTTCTTTTCGCTCCTTCTCAGTCAGCGACTAATAAATCTACAACTAGCTCTCACAGACTGGGAAGACCATCATAATTAGCATAACAAGTCACAAAATCATTACAGACCTAAATTGCTTACAGAGACAATCAACACAGGCCTACAGGATGTAGTATGGACAGTTTTTGGGGTGGGGGAGGGGGCTGTTTAATTGAATAAAAATGTTGTGTGGTGGTCCTAACAGCTAAACCACATGAGGGGGCGGGCCAAAGGGACTGATTGACACAGAGACTTCAGTCGTCAGCCACGCCTACTTCAAACATGAGTCTCCATTAGCAGCAGATGGAGAGTGTGTATGAGAAAGAGAGTAAACTGTGTTTGTATGTATGTGTGTGTGACCATTCGTTCCCCTGCCAAATTATTTGTCATTTTACTCAAATACAAATGCTAGATTGCAGTTGTCATCTGTTCTTTTTCATTTTCAATGAAACTTAAAAGTAATTGTGACATGAACAAAAGCCTTCTTAAAAATGAAATATGACATTTGCATAAATATTACCGTTTTTGTGGTACCAGTGATTTTGGTTCATTTATCCAAATTGTCCTAATACTTCGTTCATATAGGTCTCTGCAGGTACAGCATAAAATTCATTTGTATTAATAGATTTTCCTTACAAACCAAGGTGAATTCCACTGTTTGACATTGAGATCACTGTCAAAAAGCAGTCCAATTGACCTGAATTCATAATATTGCTTTGAATTTTAGCTAAAAAGCTATACCAAAGTCAAATCAGTATCATCATACTTCTTGGAAACTATAAATTATACCATCCTCCCATCCAGGCCTGCATGCGAACTTAATATGGATGACTGGATGGCAGTTCTGTTGCTACTGAATTCTGTAACTACTTCAAAGTGATCATTGGTCTCTTTGAGGCTTTTTCCATAAGTCTCTTTGTTTTACACAGAGTTTTAGAGACAACCTTTCCCAGGCAGTGTCTGGGAGGTTTGATTCACTTCCACTTAAATCAACAATGCCCACTGGGACTTTCAAACACTTTAGTGTTGGTTTGTAGTCTTTTACGCATCTCTTTTGGGTTTTCTCCATGATTTTGAAATATGAGTTTGAAGGACAGTTATGAAAATGAAGCCTAACATCTCCATTCTCATTTTATTCTAAAAAAAAAATTTGGCTTATTTTTTGACACACAGGTAGACACAATCATGCTCCTGTTAGGGCAGTTGTACAAACCCAACAGCTCCTGCAACACAATAAATAATTTTATGAATAGCATATGTACGTTTATACCATAATGTTATTAAAAGCATGTCTCTGTGTTTAGAACTAAAATAAATGACAGAAAATTGCAGAATTAGCGGGATAATTTAATAAAAATAAAACAAATTGTTAATTTTTTTCCCTCAAAAATGTTTACTTTTTACAATGCTTGTAATGAATTAAATTAATAAATCTTGTGACCTTAAGGGATGAATGCAAAAACTATAAATGGCTGCTTGATTACATTTTCCCCAGATGATTAATTAAACACTGAAAAATATTCAAGCTAATTTTATTCAAAAACATTTATTACTTTAGAAAACTATTGTCCTTCGCCATCAATTTATCTTCATTTCCTCTAACAATACTAATTATTTGTGTTTATTAGGAAAGAGAATCCAAAGAATGCAAACAACATTAGAAGAGTGAAGATAATAAATAGAAGAAAACTTTTCAATATGTTGGGAGGGTTGCTTTTAATGGCAGAGTGAACATAACGTCACACATGTACACCGTTACAGCTGTCTGTTTGACAGCTTCCATCATCTTGTACAGACCAGCCCATATTTGCCTATTAAACTTTATGGATCTATTAAGAGTCCAAATAAGCCAGTCACATGGCCATTAATTTCCCTCATAATATTTTCATAGTATATAAAATATGTTGAAACCTCATGAGGCCAAACGAGATCCAAAATCAAATAAATAAAAGCTTTTGAAAGTAATCAGCATGTTTGTTTTAACAGCTGCATTAATTGCTATGCCCAGTTTAGATTTCTTATTTTAAAAATACCATAATATTCGCATTTATCTATAATGTATGCATTTCACAAAGATTTAAACATATATATTTTACTTTACGCTCTGTAGTAGTTCAAAAGCTCTGTAACTCTTCAAATTCTGGAAGTTCCGAGGCTCATATTATGACGATGTTCTCTGAAATAACTACTTACATCTGTGCTAAAACTCATGGTTCTTGCGTAGATATATTCACGCGAGTCTGTTCATAGTCACAGAAAGCCGTGTTAGCCAGCGCTGGTATTCCTTTGGTGACAGACTGGCTGGTCTGTGGCCGAGCTGACTGCATGCGGCTTGTGCCAAATCTAACACTATCGAGTCTGGGAGAGGACGCGGCGCAGCCAGCAGCTGCCAACCAGTTTAGCTCTAGCCTCCTCCATTCGCCTGCTTTCACTAACCTGTCCTGACAAGTAACCAGATTAGCGTAGTCTTCCATCAGTGCAGGGGAGCAGAAAGAACAGATGGATCTTCCTGTATCGCTCCCCCCTCGGCTCCAAGCTCAGCACCGCAGTGCTTAGCTCGCACAATGGCTGGGGCCCGGCCCCGTCGCAATCGATGTGCTATGAGTTAATTGTTGCTAACAGCTTTGCATAATGCTGTTCGGGGAATACCGATCTCCATCTTCATATTCCCCTATCCTCCCCGCAAACCAAGAGCGCCTCACAAACCGGGAAAATTGGCAGACGCGTTTAGTCGAACGCCCACTTCCGAGGGAGATCAGAGACCTGGACGATTAGGAAATGCTAGACAGTTTCAGATGATTGAATTACAGCCATTTATATACATTGTTTGTGTTTACACAAAGCCACAACAATGACACACGTACAGCAAACGAGACACGGCAATGCCAAGGAAATAATTGAATGAATAATGTCAGAGGTGGAAAAACGGAGGAAAAGAGAGCAGACGGAGAAAACAAACGGCAATTTATAACACTTGTCATCTGCCGGGAAAAACTGAGCTTGTCTTTTTACAGTTTCTCTGGTATGTATCACTAAGTTTGCTCAAGTGAGCAGATGGGCGCGCTAATTAGCTCAGTTCATGCCGCAAGTTTGTTTATAAAGAGAGAATGGGAAGCAGACATTTTGACACATTTTATTAACATATCATACCTTAAAGCTCTGCCTCCTGATACCCAGAAGGCTTTTTAGTGTTTTCCATTTATGCATACACACACACATACAGATGGACCCCATCACCAAACATACATACACACACACACACACACACACATACATATATATATATATATATATATATATATATGCACAGGCTGAACACAGGTCTAGCAGCTATAACCTTTAGGGAAGCTTCAAAATGAAACATATATGTGCATGGCTGCATGCTATTTAAATTCTTGCATTTAGCCAGCAATTTTATACTAAGTGACTTTGAGTACACTCAAATGTTCCCTGGGAGTAAAAACATTTGTGTTGCTAGCGCTGTGCTCTACTAGTGACAGGTGTGACATACTTGTCACCTGACAATCCTTCCTCATTCTTGATGCGCACATGGAAGAGATGATGTCACCGGCAGAGAAGCGGAGAGGGAAGCATGGAGTGTGTCTCTCTGCAAGGCTGGGGGATTCCTGCACGCTGTCATATCTGTGTCACCCAGAATCCCCACTGCGTCTCTCTCACACACTCTTGCTCTGACCGGCCTGCTCTGACTAAACAGACGACGTGTTTAGTACCATCTCACTCCTACAGGTTTGCACACTAATTACAGTTATAAAAACCATTGGAACACACTATGCTGTATTTTCAGATCTGATGTAATAAAACCAATTAAAATAATGTAGTGATATTATTAAAACAAGTGTGTACATAGACCAACAATGAAAAAAATATGGCAAAAGCACATACTGTGTGAAAGAATGATTGTAAAATAAACTGATATGGACTGCAGCCCAGTGATGTTCAATGATATGGAAATAAATTTGAAAAATTATTATATGGTTCTTTGGAAGACTTGATTCTGATTGGTCAGTTGTGACATTCTGAGGTGTCTTACTCCTGTTATGCCATGGTAATGTTGTTGAAGTGTTCGTCTTGTTGCAGAACGGTTGTTTTGTACACTGTAATGGATTTAAAATAAAAGATGTTAAAACGCTTTCTTCTCAAATAGCATTTTGTGTCCTTATCATTATTTATGGTGAAAAGCTACATAATTACTGATACAAAAGGACACTATGCCTTAAATTTCCATTTTGTCTGAACACTGTATAGGCCAAGAACTGTTTTTCTTTGGTGAAGCTTTCCATTTCAACATTGTGGCCCTGATCACCATGTCGGGGTTTATTCAGCGATAACAACCGGCTGCATGTACATTAACACTTACATATCCACTTCTAAAATTGACATTTGTGAAGTCTAATCAATGATTTACTCACCTGGCACAATAATGTAATAACTTTGAATTATCTTAATTCTGAGGATGTTCTCGGCTATTTGATTACAATTTGATTAATTAATTGCATATGAAATTAATTTGATTACAATGTAATTGATGTAATAGATATTTCTTTATAATGTTGTTCTTTAAAAAGACAAAACAATGAGTTGTGTTAATCATCATTAGGGGGCTTGCTGCCTCCACTACAAACTGCTGCATTTGCTGGTCATGTAGATTGTGTTCCTCGTACAGCCATGACACTGTAGTGCTGACCAATCACAGAGTACCATCATGATAATTGTGCTGAGAGAGGTGAAGTCAGGGTCGTAGGTATATATCAGCCTGTTTCATCATCCTCTGTATTGAATTACACCCATGTTTCTTTGTTTAAGGATGAGGAAAGATTGAGTTTACTTGAATTGATTACAGGCTACTAAACAGCAGGTGCATTAAAACCATTTCCAAAATCTATTTTTGTCTATCTTTTATTTCAAAGAGTTTATTGTAATATGAAAACATACTGTAACTTTCTGAACTCAAAAGGTACTCCCCTGTCCAAAGAGACCACTTAAACTAAGCTCAAAATTAGCAATCAGAAATGACCATGTCAGTGATTTACTGTTTAGCAACTTGTAGTAAAGTCCTTCAAAGGAAGTGGTATAGTAACTTAAACAACATTGGCGCTTGTTTTACATGTGCATAGTATGTTTATACAGAGAATTTGAAGTAAAGGCCTCTTTGATTAGAGATGACATCAGGAAAAAATATTAAATAATATGATAAAACAAAAAAATGATATGCTTTGTTCCCTTTAAAGCATGAGTATTGATTATTTCCCAAAAATATAAGGGGAAAAAAAATTCTAAATGTGACATGCTACACCTCTGCTAAACAAGATGCGACATGCTACGCCTCTGCCAAACATGATGTAACTACATGTAATGTCAATGTTGCTGAGGAGGAAAGCCAAGGTTTTCCAACAACAGTTAAAAATTGTACAGCTGAGATTTTTGTAAAAGCCAGGTTATCTATCCTAATACAATCTAAATGTTGGTATTAGTGGGAAATGCCTTGTGTGTTAAAAAATGTTTTATTATCTATTAACTCTATGATTATGACTAATTATGAAAAATCATATTAACAATCTCAATATTCTGTTTACACGAGATCAATAACAGTGCATGTCAATGTCAACTATGGGTGTTTAAAATACTCCAGTTTCCTCAAAGTGTTATCAGTGGAAAATAAAAGGTTCTGCAAGGTTTCAATATCAGCAACTCATGTCTGCGTTGCATCCGAACACATGAATAAACATCAGACTGAATATTACTGAAAAGCCATCTGTTTTCCTAACACTTAATATATCACAACATGCTCGCATTTTAAGCAAATGTTCGCTTTAGTGTAATTAACATTTTGAGTTATTACAAAAATCTTTAAATGAAACCTACAAGGCTGCATTGACCATTTCCCTTGCCTTTTTGTTTCTTTTCATTCCTTATTTCTAGCCTTTCTTTCACTCAGCAAGTCAGAGCTCTTCAGGAGAAGAAATGATCAAAATGGCCATCTCAAAATTAACAGCAAAGATTTATTGACTATATCTCAGCTGCTCATGAACAGTTTGGAAGAAAATGAAATCACAGGGTTTGAAATTCGCAAGAATATGTCAAGGAACAATGACATGTACTTGTCAAATTGCAATGACACAGACTTGAATAAGGCAAACTGTGATCATTGCCATGGTTACAGGGCAGGGTGGGTGTAAGAGATACGCTTTGTGCACTATTGTAGTTTTTGGTTTTGAGAGCGACAACTGTGAAGGTTTTTAAACTGGTAATTGAATGCATAATTAAAATCTGAATATGAAACATTTTACCTCCCTTCTTAGTGACGCTGACATGGAGCCTGAGTCTGTGTTTTGATCTTGCCAAGCTGCCTTTATCTTTTTTTTCTCCAATACATTTAAAAACAATTAAATTTTACATGAACTGTTACAGGGCCCTGGTTTGAGTTCAAAGATTATAAATGCACTCATACATCAACATCTGTGGTGAGTCATGTCTTCATGTTTCAGCTGGTCATTTACTTTGAGTGCAACAAGTTTAGCAAGTCGTCTTTTTACAGCAGGGAAGGCTTCACATGATGTGATTACAGCTTGGATGATGGTGAAGATTAAAGATTTAGAGACACGTATCTGAACGGTTGTGGAGTTTAATGAGATATAGAAGTTTAGAGAGTCGTTAGATGTTGTGTCGGATGTGATTAGTGTAGCGAATCATTTATAATGCTTGATTCTGCCATCAGAGCCTCCACAGCAAGACTTCACCGGCCTGAGATAACAAAAGAAAACTTTAAAGCGTTGAAAAAAACAATGTCTTCACTGGCCTCATCCCCATAAAACTACCTTGTCATGCACTTTACTGATGTAACACTAAAGGTGCAGTCACATTAACAAATATTCAAAGGCAAAAATAAAAAATAAAAATAAGCGTTGGGGAATTTTTTGCACTCATGTGAAAATCCCAATCATGTATATTCCTACTCGATGACTGGAACAGAAAATGTGACCACACTTCAAAGCTTTATTAACTTTCTATCAGATCTATCTCCAAAGCTCAGTGTGTAAACAAGTACAAACATGGGTTTAACCCTTTCTGACACTGTATTCAATTAAAGAGAATAGCCATGATTCAAGTCAATTCTGGAAAAATTGGCACAGAAAATAACTTAATGTATAAAAATATAGTGTTTAAAATTACAAGCAGGATCTGAAATATAACAGGTCTGCATATTTTACACTTAAGCTGAAATAGATAGTAATAGCAATTTGAAAGATACAACTGAGATAATTAAAATAAAAAGTAAATAAAAAGTATCTCATATCACACCCCAAGAGAAATTTGAACTTTTATCCACCTAATTTTAGTGCCACCTAATTTATTTTTTCAGTGAATGTGTGTGAATTCTGATTCATTATGCACTACAGGTGTAAAAAAAAAAAAAAAAAAACAGTACCTAGAAAAATAAACACGTGTAATAAACAGTAAAACTATTTGATTCAGTGTGTGTATGATTACTATAAAAAATGTAAATGATAAATACCAGTTTCCAATATCAGACAGAATTACAGAATGTTTTAGTCCAGCTAAAATAGCTAGAAGCGGATGCCTTACACACTCCAGTTAAAGAAGGCTGTGTCTGCTCTTACATTAAAAATGAGCTGGTTAGGACAAGATGAGCTTGTAAAATACATAACAGCAATGTAAACATGTATGCTATACCCACTAGACTTAAACTGCCCTCACACAAACCAATCATATGACTTCAGAATACAGCAGACGCTACAAATGTCTCCATAAAGGTATAGATGGTTCAGAACGCAGCCAGAGTTCAAAAATCAAGACCGTATCAACCCTATTTTATCCAACGCTGACTATGTGTTCTGTATTGATTATAAAATACTGCCTCTTCCATATTAGGCTCAAAGTAATCTAGCTCCTCAATACTCTCAATCTCAGGATTTTAAATTCTAGACTATAAAAAGAAAGTGATTACTGAAAGCTTTAAATGGAAATCTCTGTCGCTCCACTCACGTAGACTGTTACTGCAGGATACCCATTGTGAGGTTCACTAGATCCTGTGCTAGATCCAGCCCCATATCCCATCTCATCTCATCTGTGCTGTGAAGCCATCCCTACTGTCAGCTACAGTCTATAAAGAGACATAGAGGAACCCTTCACTGACTGCTAACATGAATTTACTTCTGCCATCAAAGTTTGTTTTCATTTTGGTTGATCAATAAAACCTATGCTCCTGTTTCCTTAAAAGAAAATAAATCCAAAAAAGTGTAAACAAGTCAAAACAGTTAAATATTTTACAAGTTTAAGACAGAATATTTTTTGAAACAATCAATAAGACTCTGAAAAAGAGAAAAGGGTTTTGAAAGGTTATTGGTTATCATTTTATATTCTTAGTTTGATGAAAGTGGTATCTTACAGTATTTCAGTGTTAGGGGTAAACTAACTAGCAGGAAATTGTTTCAGCAGAGTAACACTAGTTTAGCTGTTTTCAAACCAGTGTTTTTACAGTAGAAAAGCTACTTTATCTATGAAGCAGCAGTGCAGTGTGTCAAAAACATTTTTACACAACCAAATACTCTACAGCAACAATCAATCACTCTCTTATAATGTAGGGCTGTAAATCGGATGGTTCGTCATGATACGATACAATATCGATTCTCATACCCAGCAATACGATATTTGCCGATACTTCAAAAAAATTCTACGATACAATTACAATTCAAGTGCTAAAAATCTTTTCTACAGATAACCAAATTACAAGCAATAGCAGAAAATAAATACAATAGAACAATGACACAAGTTCGATAAACAGTGCTTTTCAGTTCAGTCTAAAAGAAATGTTCAGGTACACTAGAGAAATGTAATAATCAAATGTAAAATAACTACTTAGTCTTCACTGTATAAATTAAATATAGATTAATCATTTTTGATGTTACAAAGGTTATTTAGTCAGGAGCAGTGAGCACTTGTATTTTTCTTTGACAGCATTAGATTTATTATTAGTTTGCTTTCACTTTAAGAACGAAAGCACAGATTTAATATACTGATATATAATTATTCTGCCCTCACTTTGGTGTCTCTCTTCCCGAAGTTAGACAGATATAAACTCTTTCCAACACGTAGACTTGTGGGAGAATGCCGCTTTATTCCACACCATGTTGAATGTTTATGTTGAAACAGAGTGAAACTACAGAAAGGAGAAGTATAATCAAGCTATAGTTATCTCTAACAACACAATAATATCTCCTTTTAGTGTCATTTATGCTATATAGTCCTTTCATAGCTTTATAAATAATAAATTCATCAAATTGAATACAAATTATCTATAAAAAACTTACAGACAATGTTTTCTACAGATGATCACAAGATGAATGGCTGCTGCAAGTTTGTTGTGTGAAGTTCTACTTAAAAAAGGCAACTAACTGAATTTAACTGACTTAGAATGTTACTATGGTAACTATATTTTAAAGGGATAGTTCACCCAAAAATGAAAATTTGATTTTTATCTGCTTACCCTCAGGGCATCCAAGATGTAGGTGACTTTGTTTCTTCAGTAGAACACAAACGAAGGTTTTTAACTCAAACCGTTGCAGTCTGTCAGTCATATACAGGTGCTGGTCATATAATTAGAATATTATCAAAAAGTTGATTTATTTCACTAATTCCATTCAAAAAGTGAAACTTGTATATTATATTCATTCAGTACACACAGACTGATATATTTCAAATGTTTATTTCTTTTAATTTTGATGATTATAACTGACAACTAAGGAAAATCCCAAATTCAGTATCTCAGAAAATTAGAAAATTAGATTTTTAGAAATCTTGGCCAACTGAAAAGTATGAAAATGAAAAGTATGAGCATGTACAGCACTCAATACTTAGTTGGGGCTCCTTTTGCCTGAATTACTGCAGCAATGCGCCGTGGCATGGAGTCGATCAGTCTGTGGCACTGCTCAGGTGTTATGAGAGCCCAGGTTGCTCTGATAGTGGCCTTCAGCTCTTCTGCATTGTTGGGTCTGGCATATCGCATCTTCCTCTTCACAATACCCCATAGATTTGCTATGGGGTTATGGTCAGGAGACTGTGCTGGCCAATTAAGAACAGGGATACCATGGTCCTTAAACCAGATACTGGTTGCTTTGGCACTGTGTGCAGGTGCCAAGTCCTGTTGGAAAATGAAATCTGCATCTCCATAAAGTTGGTCAGCAGCAGGAAGCATGAAATGCTCTAAAACTTCCTGGTATACGGCTGTGTGGACTTCAGAAAACACAGTGGACCAACACCAGCAGATGACATGGCAGCCCAAATCATCACTGACTGTGGAAACTTTACACTGGACCTCAAGCAACATGGATTCTGTGCCTCTCCACTCTTCCTCAAGACTCTGGGACCTTGATTTCCAAATTAAATGCAAAATTTACTTTCATCTGAAAAGAGGACTTTGGACCACTGAGCAACAGTCCAGTTATTTTTCTCCACAACCCAGGTAAGACGCTTCTGACATGGTCTCTGCTTCATAAGTGGCTTGGTAGCCCTTTTCCTGAAGACGTCTGAGCGTGGTGACTCTTGATGCACTGACTCCAGCTTCAGTTCTCTCCTTGTGAAGCTCTCACAAGTGTTTGAATCAGCTTTGCTTGACAGTATTCTCAAGCTTGCGGTCATCCCTGTTGCCTGTGCACCTTTTCCTACCCAAATTCTTCCTTCCAGCCAACTTTGCATTTAATATGCTTTGATACAGCACTCTGTAAACAGCCACACCTTTCAGTAATGACCCTCTGTGACTTACCGTCTTTGTGGAGGGCGTCAATGTTCATCTTCTGGATCATTGCCAAGTCAGCAGTCTTCTCCATTATTGTGGTTTCAAAGAACAAGAGATACCCGGAATTTATACTGTAGGGATGGTCATTAATTGAAACTCAAATGTAAATATTCAAATTTTCTGAGATACTGAATTTGGGATTTTCCTTAGTTGTCAGTTATAATCATCAAAATTAAAAGAAATAAATATTTGAAATATATCAGTCTGTGTGTAATGAATGAATATAATATACAAGTTTCACTTTTTGAATGGAATTAGTGAAATAAATCAACTTTTTGATAATATTCTAATTATATGAACAGCACCTGTAATGCCCCTCAATGGGCACACAATCTTTGGGAGAAAAAAAAAAAACATGCACACACAAATCCAAATTAAACCTTGTGGCTCGTGACGATACATTGATGTCCTAAGACACGAAACGATCGGTTTGTGCGAGAAACTGAACAGTATTTATATAATTTTTTTTACCTCTGATAAACCTCAATGTCCGACTGTCACAACATCCGATGCGTGACGCGTCAGGCTGCTCTGGCACATAGATATATATATACATAGATTCCTCATTAGTGACGGTTTCTATGGGCCGCGATACGGAAGAATCTACGTATAAATCTATGTATATATATATGGGCGAATTCCAAACGGAAGTGAGCATCCCTACGCCCTACTCCCTTCGAAGGGCAGAGCCCTTGAAGTGTGTTCTTTGAAGGGTGTAGGGCATTACTGTCTCGTATAAGCATTTGGAACTCCCTTGGCGAAGGGAATGACGGACAAAATGTTACCTTGACAATGCTGCGCTTGCATGCAGCATTCAGCGCTCTAACAGTTGTTGTAAATAAATATTTATTCTTCTTGTTATTGTTTTATTCAAATACTGTCTAATTCTGTCTTATTTACTATTAAACTTTTTTCAAACTAAACTTGCTCAAACTTGCTTACAATACAGTCTTAAATCATATTTCTCTCACTGATGAAAATATTTTGTATTACATGAAAATAAAGACAAATTTAATTACTCATTCTACTTACGTTTGTATGTAAAGTCAAAATAAACCCCAACTTTGCTTTAAAATGCATCACTAGATCTCCTAAGTGAAGATCACATGATCACAAATGGAAATCACTTCCGTGAAGTGACCATCGCATGTTCCCTTCACTAACGGACTTCTGGAAGACTTCTAACCAACTGTGTTTACTAGGATATTCACCAAAATGCGCATTTTGATGTAATTTTGTCTGTATTTATTTATCCATGCACAAAAAAAGCAAAAAACCTGATACTACGTGAGTTTGAACGAGAATGCACGCAATGGCAGTAATGCATAGATGGACATTATGCAAAAATGTGGACAGTGCCAAAATAAAGGTGCCTATTTATACTACAGATATCGATATTTTACGCTGATGACTCATGTCTGTTAATGCTGCATTTATTTGATCATAAAAATACTGTAAAAATAATCTGTGAAATATTATTACAATTTAAAACAACTATTTTCTATTTTATTATATTTCTATTTTCAACATGCATTACTCCAGTCTTCCAGTCACATGATCCTTCAGAAATCATTTGAATATGCTGATTTGGTGCTCAGGAAACATGTATTATACACTTTTCAAGATGATTTATGGAAAGTTCAAAAGAACAGCATTTTTGTAACAGTGTAAATGTCTTTACTGGCACTTTAATACATCCCTATTTTAAAAAAATAATCAAATAAAATAAATACTCTACACAAACTTTTAAATGGTAGATTACATCTGTAATATAATAAGAAATAAAATTAATAAAATAATTAATAAAATATACATTGCCATTAGAGTAAAATTACTGAACCTAAAAATAGCAGCCTGATAAAAATGCTCATTTTAGATGAAAATTTCAGATGGCACTCAAGAGGCTTTTGCATCTGAACTCTTCATATATATCAGATCAGAGACCATTCCTTCGTCCAGAATCACTCCAGGCCCTTTAAATTGCCAGCTCCATGTTGGTGTTTCTTCTCTTCAGTTCACCCCACTCATTTTGAGCATGAATCGTTACATCGGGAGCAGTTCGGAGTTCGGTGCCACGACTGAGTTGCCCTTGAGCAAGGCACCAAACTCCCAAGAACCCCCAACTGCTCCCCGGGTGCCGTAGCATAAATGGCTGCACGCTGCTCCGGGTGTGTTCACAGTGTGTGTGTGTTCACTGCTGTGTGTGTTCACTTTGGATGGGTTAAATGCAGAGCACGAATTCTGAGTATGGGTCACCAAACTTGGCTGTATGTCACATCACTTTCATTTTCTATAGGGTCAGAGGACTGGAATGGCCAGCAGAAGCTTGGTTTTGTGCTCAGTGATCCATTTTTGTGTTGTTTTTGAGGTTTGTGTTTGGATTATTGTATGGTTGGAAGATCCAAACATGGCCCATTATAAGATTTCTAACAGAGTCAGTCACTTATTGATTTTTTAACTGTTGGTATTTGAATCCATGATGCCATGTGTCTAAACAAGATGTCCAGGACCTCCATCAGAAATATAGGCCCACAACATCAAAAATACAGCAGTATATTTCATTGTACACATGGGGTACTTTTTATCCCTGTGTTCACCAAACCCATCCTGAGTGTTTGCTGCTGAAAAGCTAATTTTTTAGTTTCATCTGACCATAGAAGCCAGTCCCATTTGAAGTTCCAGTTGCGTCTGATAAATGAATATGCTGGAGTTTGTTTTTTGATGAGCTAGGAGAATTTTTCTTGAAACCCTCCCAAACAACATGTGGTGATGTAGGGTCTGTTTGCTAATTTTTGTTTCTGTTTTTGTTTTTGGTTTCTGACCCCGAGACTGAACTATTTTCTGTAATTCTCCAGCTGTGGTCCTTGGAGAGTCTTTAGCCACTCAAACTCTCCTTCTCACCATGCATTAGGACGATATAGACACACGTCCTCTTCCAGGCAGTTTCGTAACATTTTGTGTTGATTGGAAATTCTTAATTATTGCCCTGATGGTGGAAATGGGAATTTTCACTGCTCTAGCTCTTTTCTTAAAGCCACTTCACTAATTTGTGAAGCTCAATTATCTTTTGCTGCACATCAGAAATATATTCTTTGGTTTTTCTCATTGTGATGGATGATTAAGGGAGTTTGGGCTTTGTTTTCCCTCCTATTTATATTTCTGTGAAACAGGAAGCCATGGCTGGATAATTTCATGTTCATAATCACCCTGGAGTGCTCAAAATTGTGAATATGAATGGGAATATACGTCAGAGATATTTTACTCATAAGAATTTCTAGGGGTGCCAATAATTGTGTCCAATGTGTATTTGAGAAAAACATTTATTTCATAATGATATTTCCCCCCATTTTAAATTCTTATTATCCAATGAAAGGTTAGATTTTTGTGAATTCTTTAAATAAAAGATCAAAAGGATTAACAATGCTCTTCTTTGATCATATTTAACAAGGGTGTCGATATTTATATATATTTATATATTTATATATATATATATATATATATATATATATATATATATATATATATATATATATATATATATATATATATATATATATATATATATACTAGTCTGTTTGTTAAAATAAATATGACATAACGTAGCGTAACTATGTTCAATTACTCCGATTCAAGTAACCTGAAAATAGCTTCCTCAACACTGCAGTATTTAATTACATTATGCCTGAAAGCAGAACTGTTAGGTCGAACATTATAAACCAGATGTACATGATCTCTCTGCATCGTCTATTTCTGTACACCTTCCTAGAGCAAGTTGGACATTCCTCTGGCGGAACAAGAGAGACTGAGAAAAGGAGAGGAAGAGAGGGCTGGGGAGAGGCCAGCCATACCAACCCTGCAGGCATGGCACTGGTCCAAACCCTACACTGCTTAAGTGTGAACCCAGGGGAGGCTGCTGGGGGTGCAGAAACCCACATTTCCAGTCGTCCCTTTATGTGCTAAAGCTATCTCACAAATATGATTACATATTCCTTCTTCCAACCACCAGTATGGATTACATTAGATCTTAAATGGACCAAATGCACACTACACTTGAAACATACCAAAACACACACACACACACACACACACACACATTCAGGGCTCTTTAGTGTCTCCCTGCTGTGCCCCTCCCCTTCAAAGCTAGAGGGGATTCACATGAACCAAAAATGCTGATCCTTCACAAAAGCACTGGGCAGAGGGAAAGGTCATCCACAACAAGCCGGGAAAATGCATGCCATCCTGGCTTTCCCTCTAATACCTTAAAACCCCCTCACATTCCGGCCTAACCTACCTTTCCTCTAATGTACAGATTCATCCGTGTGAGATTGCTGGTTTTCTGGACATCAACCAATAGAAGCGCAGAATGCGTGTTATCAGTGCCCTTCAGGCGATGCCACTTTGAGGAGTGTGTGACCAAGCGCTTGGGATGACGAGCTAAGCCGTTAACCACACCTTTGACCACTGCTGCTCCCCACGAGTCAACGGTACAGCCGAGATGGCTGATAATGTTTTCACAGGGAAAATCTAAACACAAAATACAACAAAAGAACATGTTTAGAGAGTATTCATACATGTCACAGCTTTTGGCCTATCACTGCCCTCAAGGATATCTGGTAAAACAACACACACATATATATACATACATATATATATATATATATACGAATAAATAAAGTGGTCGAGTGTAGTAGTAGTAATGATATCATGATTCATGTGGTAACGATACTTTGATGTAACGTTAGCGGCAGTGTTGGGAAGGTTACTTTTGGAAATTTTCAAACATTTAAAGCAGGCAGGGTTAACCTTACAGTAGTGCTCAACACTGAATACTGTCACTTTCAAAATCCTTCATCACTTGAATTAAGATTATAATAAATAAGGGATAATATGCATCTTTATTTTGCGATAACAACTGGCTTGATGTACATTATCCTGCTTATAACACGGCTGCTTGCCACAAAGCAAATAATTAGACATGAAACATTGAAGAAAGATCCATGAAGAAAGCAGTTGCTAGCAAGCAGCAAATTCAAACTAGACGGACATTTAAGGGATACGGTGCAGTCATACCACTTTTATTACACAACATTTCACCACATAAATAATTAAGTACTAGTACTTACAGTACTAGTTTGCTAGTTATCTTATAATCCATTACACTGTACGAAACAAAATGGCAGCAGCTGTTTGTATGAAACGAGAGAGCAAGTCCACAACACCAGGTAAACAGAATTGAGAAATTGTACACGTACTATTGAACTGAGTTTTCATAATTTATTAGCTAACCAAATGTAAAGCTTCCACCAAGAAAAACTGTTCATAGCAAGCATATAGCACTGACTTAATTTACCCGGATGAGTCTGTGTTATTAGCTTTTACCGGTTGTTATAGAGGAATAAAATACCTTGGAATGTCACGACTGAATAATCAGAATCAAACATTCCACAGAGCCGTGTAATAATTTAATTTAAAGCACAGCCACCACAAGATAAGACTTAACACCTCTTATTTACTTTGAGATCATTCTGAGGTTAAATACAGATTTAAAATCATAACAAGAAATAGTTTATTAGCTATGATACTGGTTTTGAAATCAAATGTTTGCATGGTTATGTCAGGAAACACTGGCATATAAGAATGCCTTGGAAAAAAAACATTAATCTTATAAAAAAAATAAAGCATATGCATAAACCCAAATAGGAAATAAAACAGTTATCGAATAATTGCTGTCTCATATTTTAGAGCAGTCAATGCAATGGTCAATTAAATGGGTGTGGGTGTGTGAAAAAAATTAAGATGCAACCCTCTTTGTAATCATTAACATTTTCAAAAGTAACTGTAATTTAATTACACATTTTTTTCGCAGCAACTGTAACTAATTACAATGACATTTATTTTGTAATTAAATTAGGTAATTCCGTTACATGTAACTAGTTACTCCCCAACACTGGTTAGCGGCTAACGTTACATCAAAGTACCACATGAAGTCTATACCACACTAAATGACTACCGAATATACTATGATATTACATGCTCCAAGTTTATGTCTAGAAAACATGATACCATGGACGTTTTGAACATTTAGCATTTGCTGTGTTTACCTGCAGTAGTGGTGTTGTGTCGAAGTCTGTTTCCCTTAAGACGCAGCAAGTGCACCTGTGGTGAACTTAAAACCTCCATATGTCAAACAACACAGGTTTGGTTTCCATTATTACATTAAATATTTAGTTTTCTCAACCTCTCTTTTTGTTCTTTGAATCCGAAAGTGCAGCATTTTTGTTTTATGTAATGAGTACAGATTGAACTGCGAACCGACTCAGACTGTAACGCTAAGCCATTTGATTGATTCAGAAGAACCGACTCAAAAGAATGATTCATATGGGAATCGACATTGCTTCGAATTAAAAACATCCGACGTAAAATGAGACACAAGACATGATTCCCTGCACAAGTGAGCTGATGATTCAGAATGAATTGAGAACCGATTTATTTATTTATGCTTGGGTTTTTCCTGTCAATCATATTCTTCAATAAAGGACAAAAGATTTAATGCATTTTTCTTTTTCATCACTTCGAGGGCTTTTGCATAAGAAATAAACTCATTATAAAATGCACAAAACGTTGGTTTCGCTTTCAAGTGGCCTACTTGGATTTGTGTAGGCCTATATAAAATTTTCCCAATATGTTGTTAACAAGAAAGTCGTCTTTGTTATTGTTCATTACTGCGAACCTATTTATCGTTATGCTAATACGACTGACCGATTCCTTGAAAAGATCCGACTAAACAATGATTCAAATGCGAATAACATAATTTATATTTTAAACAGGAAATAGGCTGGGTACGTGTTAAGTGCAATTTTGTCAGAGAAAATGTTTCTCAGGTCAATATAACTTTGTTTCCCCAGTCGTGCGAAAACATGTGTAACCTGTTAAAGTTTTATGTGGTTCAGGTGTACAGTTTGTTCCACTCATACAGAAATTGGATTGGTAAACTGCCTCCCTTACATTAGCCGGCCTAGCTGATGTGTTGTTCGGTCCTGATGATGAATAATATTACATTTAAATGTTTTCGTTTAAGTACATTTCTATTCACTTTTGGATAATAACTTGGTTCATGCGCTCACATCCAAATATTAGATTTTTCGTTTTACACACATACGGATATAAAATACAGAGGCATGCAATTTTATCCCGCCCTCTAACTCAGATCCAGCCCAAAGAAAAGACTTTACAAACGTGTGTTAATAATCTCTGTAGAAACAATATTTCACATCATGTGTGAAAGCCGCATCGTCCCAGGCTGGGGCTTTGGAAAAATAAATCAATAAAAAACAAAATAAAGGAGGAAAAGATGGTAGAGAATGAGAAAGTGAGAAAGAGAGAGGTGTAGAAGAGAGAGAGAAAATGGACGGACCGCTGTTCTACAAATATTTGGAGATGTGGTGCTGTTTTCATTGCTGACATCAACATAAATTTGTGCAACGGGGCCCAAGATGCTCAGCAGGTATCACTTTCTGTGAAAGGAGTAGAAAGAGAAGTAGAAGGTGGTAGGAAAGGTTTGGAATGAGAGAGGTGGAAGACAATGACCTTTGCCCTTCTGAACTATGCTTTCTCTCCCTCAGAGAAGTGTGGGTCATCAGCGCTCAACCCTCGGCCTTTAAAACCTCACACCGCAGTGCTTTCCTTCGGTAGCCATCTCATCTGCCAAACCTAGAAACTCCACTTCAATCCACAGTCCTGGCCACAACACACACACAAACATGCAGAAAGAAAAGGAAAACACACACACACACAAACTCCACAGGAGGCAGTGGTTCTCTTTCTAAGAGGCTCTAGCAACACATTCAAATCACCAAAAAAACAACAACAACAAAAAAAAACATAAATCATTATTAATGGCATCAAGTGCATTTCTTTACCTGGAGAGCAGACATGGCACATATTAATTTGTGAGAAACATGTTGTGCAGTAGTCAGTTTTAATATGCACTGTATACTGTGCGTGTGTGTTTGTGTTTGTGTGTGTGCGTGTATATATATATATATATCAGATGTGGCGCGTTTTAATTTGCGAGAAATGCCTTGTGAGTAGTCAGTTATAATATGCTACTGTACTGTACTGTACTGCATGTGTGTGTGTGTGTGTGTGTGTGTGTGTGTGTGTGTATAATATATATATATATATATATATATATATATATATATATATATATATATATATATATACTGTATAGATAGATCTTATAGATCACAAATCATTCTAATATGCTACTTTGCTGACCAAGAAACATTTCTTATTAATAATCCATGATACATTATTTTCAGGATTCTTTGATGAATGAAAAGTTCAAAAGAACAGCATTTCTATTTGAAATACAAACTCTTTTGTCAAATTATAAATATCTTATTTAATGCATCCTTGCTGAATAAAAATATTAATTTCTTTAAATAAATCAATCAATATATTTTTTTTTTAATTATGCTGACCCCAAACCTTTTATTGGTAGTATAAAAATCACAAATTTATGAAACACTTTTTGTACCAAAAAACAAAACAAAATGTGGCATAGGTGGGACTTTTGATTTTTCATAACTTTTTTTAATGTAACATCATGATAAAACCGGCAGCATGTATGGCAGTCTGGTTAGGTTTATTTCCCGCCATAAACTAAGGCCTGATACAGAATATCTCCCAGCATTCGGAGTATCGACCAGACCTGTTGATTCATTGTTTCTAACATTGCTTCCACACACATTATTTATTCAGCCATCTTGTCCAAGTCCCTGGACACTTCCTGGGTCAGGACTTCCTGGGCAGCAGTAGCTGAGTCAGCGGCCAATCAGACAGCCCCACTGGGGCTTGCCGTGTCCAGAGGTATGCTTCCTGTTTTTGTCAGCGCTTGTCAGGAGCCACCTGGCCAGTGCCGACCAAAGAGGGTCAGTTTGCTCGGGGGTCCGTCCCTGAAGGGAGTTCAGGGGGTCAGGGAGCGGGAAAAAGCGACCCAGAATGACACACAGCGTAGCCGCGATGCCACACATGAAGCGTGACCTGTTTAGCTACAGCATAGCAAAGGAAGCGAGGCTTAATCCAGTTAGTTCCAACAATCTCTGGGTCACCTATACGATGACAATTGATATACACAACTGAGGCCCACTGGATCTTTAGTAAACCATGCACATGCTCAAAATAGCCTGCACCAGTCAAAATGGAAACAAATCCGGCCTCCGTTCACAGCTGCATCAGTCAATCACTCACAAAGCCACGATTTCACCGCATAAAAGATCATTGTGCAAAAGTGCAGGAGCAATGGTGCAGTAAATAACACAGCAATTAGCACAGGTTGCGGCAGTGGTTAATAACTGTTCTGGCTCTGGGTCATGCCTGCTCCTCTGTGCAAGTGCAGAATGGAGGTTCAGGTTCCTGCTGCCCACAGCAGTCTGGACCTTTCCACTTCACCTCCTCCTAAAAGATGCCCCACAATGGCCTCCGGCTCTAATGAGTTGGCTTTTTGCGTGGACTCTAGCATGGCGAACAGGTGCGACTGGGACTGGAAGCGTGGGGAGAATGGGAAGAGTTCTCTGTTTGTCCCTCCAGTGTCTGCCAGATAAACAGACCGACCAGCAGAGCAACCTTAAATTCTTTCAGGGAATAGGTGAAAGACTCTGCAGCTGGAGGACTTGAATGGACCCTGCCACACTCCACCAAACTCTCTAATGAGCAAAAGCTTGGCACAGGCTATTCGAAAGGACAAAACAAAAAGCCACTGTGGAGCTAAAATGAGAAAGAAAGGAAGAAAGACATACCACACGGGTCATTATAGGGACATTCTGAAGGACGAAGACATTGGGATGGGTAGTTCAGGATGTATGGATGCCAACGCGGCTTGGCGTAATTAAAAAGCTTTTCTGGGAGAAAAGAGTGTTCCTGCTCACTCAACCACTGAGAAGCATCATGTGAGTCTGAACCAAGTCAAGAGACAATGGACATCAGTGAATAGATAGGGTGCTTATTTTCGATGAACGCTAATGCAATTTAAATGAGTGTGTGTTGGAGTAGCAGACATGACAGGGTGCTCATTGTGTCTCTTTAGTAGTAGTGGGTGGCGGAAGCTTTAAAATAATGCAATTAAACACTGACCTCTTGGATGCGCTAACACACCCATCTAGGTAGGCCTTGTCAATCAAGTGTTACAAGAGAGCGTTCATAGTTGCAATCTGAGTTTTAAATAGAATTTAATTTAAAGGAAAACACCAAAGTATCTACAGTACTCAGAGACTACATTCCATGTCTTTTCTCACAACAAATAAATAAATTAAGAATTAAGTAATATATTTATACCTCTCAAAAGTTTATACCTCGATAAGATGTTGTAATGTTTTTGACATTCCTTTTTGCTTATACCAATGCTGCAGACGGAACTTACAGAGTATTTCTCTCCATCTCACAAAGACCTCCAGAGCAGCTATGAAGACTAAACAGTGCATTAGCACTATGCTAACATAGCCCAGGATTAATGAACATGAAAGGCAGCAAAGCCTTGGTAAGATGGTCTTCAGCAGTTGGTAGCTGGAGAAATCGATGTGAGAAGCAGAAGCAAGGCACATCTACTTGAGTCACTCCAACAGGAAAAAGAACAGCTCTGGGCTACAGAAAGAGACCAACA
Source organism: Acrossocheilus fasciatus (assembly GCA_036784905.1). Taxonomy (NCBI): domain Eukaryota; kingdom Metazoa; phylum Chordata; class Actinopteri; order Cypriniformes; family Cyprinidae; genus Acrossocheilus; species Acrossocheilus fasciatus. The sequence goes on along the minus strand of CM071946.1, from coordinate 23,626,729 downwards.
CCAACACAACCGCTGGCTTGGAAGAAACTCCAAAAAAATACCTCCAAAAAGTGCTAATAGTTCTGTCTCTGATGACTCAAAACAAAGAATCACCTTACAGTGATGGCTACCTTTCAGGGTTTTTCACCTGTCAAGTATTTCTTAATTTTTGGATGCTCTCAACACTTTCTTCCCTCCACTTTAAATCAGTCCTCTGCAGGAGATTCCTGCTCAGCTTTTGTAGAGAAAGAATTGAAAACACCAACTTATTTCTGCATATATTTATTTTTATTAAATTGTGTTTATTTGCATACTGAGATAAAAGTTTTTTTTTTTTTTTTTCAGTGATGTACAAGTGTTTTCTCACATTTATGTCTCCAAAAAATAGATGAGTGTGTTTTCTGACACAGCTGCATGGCCTGGCTGCACTATTGAGACAAGTGCACGGCATATGAATGTGGATCACCCACTGACACGCCTACAGCACCAAACATTCCTGCACCTTCCTGCCCGCCTAAACAAAATAAATCAATCACATTAAAAACCCACACAGAAAAAGCCATGTTAACACTAGGCCTGATATAGGCTGGATCGTAATTTTTAAGTAGATTTTCATGTTACATCCTTGGCCATTACAACAGAACACAAATACAGTGGTGAGCTTTGATCACAGCATGGTGAAAAATTTTATGAAGAACAAGATGGTTGAGGGAGACCAGATCGAGGTATCAGTAAGCAGGACAGAAGGTTCTTGGATGTGCGCAAAAACGTGCCGTCACACTCGTCTGCTGCCAAGAGAGACGAAGGGCTCCCAACAAACCTTCACATCACAAGCTGTAGAAATAAGACATTTGAGACAATAAATACCTTAACACAATGTGGACATTAGAAACCTGGCTCACTTCATATCTAAATCAACTCCATGTGGAGATCCTCTGAAATGAAGAGGAAAAGTAGTTAGGTTATTGCAATTCAGAAAATTCATACATTCATTGTTTATTTTATATATACATATATGTGTTATTTGCTTATCTATTTTGCATTCCTTGGAAATAAAAATTAATATCGGGAATGAAAGTGTTATACACTTACAATAAAGTTTACAGTTCGTGTCGGACTAAAACAAACAAGGGAAAAAAAACTGGAGGTTATTGGAGATTTTGAGTTGATGAGCAGCCCTCATGCATTCAGTTCCACTTGGTTCCACACAGATAAGACAGGAATTTTAACACACTCAAGCGTGGGCTAATTAAAACCCCACACTCTGTGTTGCCAGAACAGGAATCAATATGCTTATTTAATTAATCTATACATCACACAAGTGCACACAAGATCAGCCCCAAACCAGCTCACTTGGCTCAAGAAAGAAAAAAAAAAAACAGAAACAGAAACAGAAAAAAGACAAACATACTTGGCTCTCCATTTATGCTTGACGATAACTTTGAATGTTTGAAAGTGCTAAAAGTTTGCTCCTCGAGGGCTTACAAAGTCAATTACATACAGAAACACACTGTATGCTGCGCACGCAATAGTCACAAACATGGGCCCTTTTCACTAATTGAATCGAGTTCAATGGCATTAACAAAAGAATCTCATTATCTAGACTTCTCCAAATGCTCTGCCCTCTGGAACTCTTTCACACTTTCAGGCTGCTCCGAAAACTCGGCTTCATAAAGCAGGTCCCAGGCCTGTGAGAAGTGCTAATTTGTAAACGTGTCTGTGAAAGAGAACAGAAGGTTATTAATAATTCCCTTGACCTTGTTCGAATCAGATATCACAATGAAGGGTAATGTTCAATAATTGATTTACTCAGGCTCAGTTGTCTCTTTAAGAATGATGATTTTTAAACGTGCTGACACTTTTACTCTAGCCGAACGAAACGGTATTATTACTGGATACTGGCAAAGACCGGTTGAGATTTAAAACCGAATGTGGGCTTACTTTTCTTGAGGCCTGGATTTTATATTCAAAAGCGCCATTTCTGGCAAATTGCACTGAAACCCCTGGAGGGGTCTTGAGGGGGTGTTCTACATTTTGTGTCATTTAAAATTCTAAATGTTTCAGTTATATATAAAACATAGAAAACATCACAAGCTGATGTGCTAATGAACTTTAGACAAAACTGCAGCAATGATTTAGACTGGATCTCTTCATCAGCCATAGAGGATTCTTTGGCAAATGACGAGATGCTCATGTTTTGTCCTTAAAATGAAATTCATAAATACAACACCACCTACAAAAATGTCCAGACACAACTGTCCTGATATAATGAAGAAAAAGGGCAATTTAAAGACAGAAATTCTTGAAAAGAAAAGCTTACTTATTAACATTTATATTAAAATATTAGAAAGGTAATGTAAGATCAGATGTAGAACGGAGATACTCTCCAAATTGTTTTTTACATTTTTTACTATATTCATAAATAAAATATACTAAATCTATTAAACCTATATATTATATACTAACTTATATATTAAAAAATAACTTTGTTTGGAAATAATGATTTAGATTACACACACATTTGATGTTTTTACACATCAAGACTGTTTGATTTTTCATACCACATCAGACCAATAAGAAAAGAGTACATTTTTAAGCGTTTCCAATTAATTTTTTTATTCTGTTAAAAGATTTTTCCTCATATGTCACTGACCCACCTACAGGATCATTGACCTCAAACGAGGATCTCGACCGCGTCGTTTCTCTCTCCTACAGTTCACTCCCCTTTCACTTTATCAATTCAATCTTCCTCTGTTATCTAACCCTCGTTTCTTTTATTTCTCCTTTTGTTTTTGGCCTCAAAATCCAATTAGGCTTCATCTGAAACACCAGCAGTGTGGGAACTTTATCCATTCATGAGGGGAGATAACTAAACTAATTAAGCCTAGGTTCCTCTCTGAAGCTCGCTTGAATGTGCAAATTAAAAATGCAGACACAGCCTAGATTGGATTAGATAGGCCATGTAAATAGGGGGAGGACTTTATCTTTAAATGCCACTAAATTGTTTTCTGCTCCCTCTCTCGGCACCCGTTTTTTACACCTCCCGCTCACAGACACTTTTAATGACGCCACGGCGCAGGGAGGGAGGGGAGAGAGGGCAGAAACAGTGAGAGATCTGGAAAGCGGGGCCATCTGGGCACACTGGCTGGGTGTTAGTAGTGCCAAACAGGAGTGAATGAAGGTTGGGGTGATTTTCAGCAACATGTGAAGAAACGCTGGCTGTTTGCTCTAATGGCCTCCTCTCCAGCAGAGTAAACACAAACACTAAGCCTGCTGAGTCCTGTTTACTCCAGTTAGCTGCCCTCTCTGGCCCACAGGACCACCCTGTGCTCCCTAACACACCCACATGCTGCAGCCAGGCCCAAATAAGCTCCCTCTTGGGGCTCACAGCGCAGACAATCAATGGACGGGGGTCTGGACAGAATGTCCGAGCCATCGTACCATCATGCTTCTGTTAAAGAGAACGAAAGAGTGTTTAGGACAAGATCCAGTATTGTATTCATCAGTCAGTGTGTTAACTTGTTCCGTTATAATACATGACACAATGTGTATTTGAATATTTGAAAGATGAAACACGTCAGGCATCAGCTCCATTTTTCAGAGCAAATCCCACAGTGCCAAGGACAGTTGTAGTCTGATTAATGTTTACACTACAAATTTGACCAACCACAAAGTTTTAAGCAGCAAGTCTCTATATTCACCAAGGCTGCATTTCTTTGATCAAACATACAGCAAAAAAAAAAAAAAAACTGCAATAGTCAAATATCATTACAATTTAAAATAACCGTTTTCTATTTAAATATAATTTATTCCTGTATTTTCAATAGCTATTACTCCAGTCAGTGTCACATGATCTTTCAGAAATCATTCTAATATGCTGATTTGCTGCTCAAGAAACATTCCTTATTGATATCAGTTTTGAAAACAGTTGTGCTGCTTAATATTTTTGTGGAAGCCATGATACATTTTTAATTTTTTTTTCAAGATTCTTTGACAAATAGAAAGTTATTTGAAAAAAAAGAAAACGTTAACGTTAAAAATGTCTTTACCATCAATTTATATCAATTTAATGCAAATTAACCCCAAATTTTGAAAAAGCAGGATGAAGCTAGATCTGTTAGCTTTTTTAAACTGTGAAGTCAAAGTGTGAAAATATTAATGTGAGTTTTATACATTTTAACATCTTAAGAACTACGTATACAGTCTGGTTTTTCAGCTCTGTTTGCTAGAGAATTCTTGGAAAATTCTAATTAATGGCTTTAGAAATGTTCCTTTCACACATTATCACAACACATCCTGAAAGCACAGCCTACCAGCAGAGAGCAACTTAATTTGAAGCTTTGATCAAATAAAATTAAGAGTATGACAACTGACCATGTTTAAAATTATGTGGCATACTACCACAGTGCCTAAAAAAAGTTCATTTAAATCTCTCAAGCATGATCAGATGAACACAAAGTAACATGAAGACTCCGTAGGCTGTCAAACATGGGAATAGTGCGTTTCAGAGGCGGATGATTGAGTTCAACGGGACTTGATGACAAGGTGATTACAGTTATTATGTTGGCACGCTGAAACATTTCTAACAGGAGATTGAATTAAGCAAGCATCAGTACGAGTTAATTTAACCCACAAACGTAGTGCTACAGAGCCGAAACACAACAGCTGCATCCATAGGAAAAGGCCTCCCAGATGGGTTTCCGTCTCACCACTAGCCTACAGGCCCCCTTGATAGACCTCTGCTCATGTGAGCCACTGCCAAACGGGTACCATCCTGACTGCTTCACTGCAGAGAAAGAGACAGAGAGAGAGAGAAATAGGGATAAAAGGAGAGGAAATGTGAAGGGTGATGTGTGCCATTGGAAGAGGTGATGGAAGAGGAAGTTGTAGCGTGAGACAGGCAGCAGGGGGAGCAGCTCTTCTATTGATTGGAGGCAAAGACAGAAGAGGCTTCAAACCTGCTGTGGGGCGGCCGGGTGAGACTAGCCAACATACCCAACTACGGCTTCACTTCAGCGGGCTCTGGAGGGGCCGTCTACCCGAGTCTCCCCACTGCTCTTATGTGGAAATCATCGGCTTTGTTGCTATGCAGGGAACAGATGACAGCAGTGTAAATAAACTTCATCCTGTATCGCCGTCTTCTAAAATGACTAAGCAAACAGATTGCAGTTTTAGTCGAGAATGGATGCCAGGACTGTGAACAGTAATAATTCAAGGACAATTATTCAACATATTAACAATTCAAAAGCTGTAATGATAAAAAAGGATGTCCATGAAAGTGGAATTAAAAATGACATTTCAGTATCAGACATTAAACAGACACCTCAGAAACGTTAAAGTTGGAAAGCAGGTCAAGCGAGATATAAATGAGACCACCTGACCGCAGTTAATACCTGACTCATGCGCTTCCCGGAAATAATGAAACGTTGGAAAGATTTATCAGTTTATTTAGTACGAAATAAAAGTATCTGTCATTTTAAATTGCGAGGTAAAAAAGCACCTGAATGGAAGGGGGAAATTGGCAGAAAAGGTAATTTCCTTTCATTAACTCGTCTGCTCTGGTAAGCGCTTGTTAAATTTAGGGTTCACCAGATCACACTGAGGTGTGTGTGTGTTGTGGCCAAAAACATCTGCTAATGAGAGATTCCTGATGGAAAATTGGCTGGCGGACAGAACTAGGCGCAGCTAAAATCTCAAAATTTCTCGGTGGGAAATTTTCTCTTGGCATGTTTAATTCGGTCACTATGGATTTTGAATATATTTGCATGCTTGTGTGTGTGTGTGTTTGTTCTGCGTCTAGGCCTTTCTTTTGTCCCCATTAATTTTTTAGCTATATGCAAAGACATTCAAGTGAGGCCACTCAAGTCAGGAAGTGTTAAACTTGCCAAATGCAGACAATTAAGAGCTCTCGAGACAAAATGGATAAGTGAGAACTCGCAGAGCTGCTATTGAAGGAGCTTTAATACTCTTTACTTTAAAAACACACACACGGCAGGGTTGTTCACCTCCTCATCTTTGTGTTAGCCTCTAACCCCAATATTTTTACAACAGGAACGCAAGACTTAAATTGGGTGAAACAATTTTTCCACAGCCTCAAACCATCTTAAATCACGGCCCCCGGAAGAGGCTTTGCTCTTGCAGCAGCATCATTAGGGCTTTAAATGTTTTCAAAACATCCCTCATTAGCAACGGCCCTTCCAACCACACGCACACATTTACATTCACAAACAACGAGTTCCTGGATCGCATTCCAATGGAGGTAAGAATTTGCCACAATGGCGACGTATCAAAAAAGGCCTAATCTGTTATTCCCAGAGCTGACAGCTAACTGACAACACCTAGTCTTTCTAAAAACACACATCAGTCCTGATGCCCTCGTGACGCTATATGACAGACATGAGATGAGTCATTTGAGGTGGCTGAAAGAATAGACGTGTGTCTGCGTGCGTATGAAACTCTGCTCACCTTGTCCAGCCCACGTGTATGGGGGCACGACACTGACCTTGGCATCTTGGCGATTAATTTGCCCCTGATCTTGTCTCCCATGGTTTGAGTAGCATGTGTGTCAGGTCCGATGAAGGTGACACCTTCTGCTGCCTGCCGAGATAATAAAGGCTTTACCTTTACAGCTCAAGCATATCAGGTAGAAGCCGAGCATGTTCACTCTCGTGTAAATAAGCGTGTTTGAGACACAGACAGTGTAGGTGGGCAAAAAAGCAGCTATATATGCTCATTCCTACCCATTTTCTTCAGAGCAGCTCATCATCAAGCTGGAGATATTTGCTGGAAACAGTGCGGAGGGTACCGTGGCAGATCTCTGGGCCCATCTAGCTCAGAGAACAGCTCAGGTAAGACCGCGGTAGCAAAGGGAATGGTTAATTACAGCCTGACACCTCGACGAGACCCAGAGATTAGCGGGAAGGCAGAGCGGAACAAGACGCAGGTCTGGTGGACACGCGATCTGCACACTGAGACCAAACTGTAGGGAACATAATATCTGTCTGCTGTTTGGTTGATCCTACACTCGGACATTCCCACTACATAGAAAGTTATACTGTAGATCAAACTATCATTAAAATATTACCAAATTACAAATACAAGGATTACCAGATTTATTTTTGTTGGCTAGTGAAGTGATTTCAGAACTTATATTATAACACATTCTCTAGAAAAGATTACTCACAGTAAGAAATTAATACAAAAAGTAATTATTTATATTTATTGTGCAGATTAATAGGAATCTCTGCTATATATTTATTTTTCAAATGAATAAATCACAATATTATTTTAAAATATGATTCTTTTTTAACCATTATAAATATTATTATTTAAAAATATATTAAGTTACGTAAAAATGTATTTAATATTTTATTAATTAATATGTGACCCTGGACCACAAAACCAGTCTTAAGTTGCACGGGTATATTTGTAGCAACAGCCAAAAATACATTGTATGGGTCAAAATTATTTTCCTTTATGCCAAAAATCATTAGGATATTAAGTAAAGATCTTTAGATAAATTTATATTTTGAAGATATTTTGTAAAGTTCCTACAGTAAATATACCAAAACGTAATTTTTGACTAGTAATATGCATTGCTAAGGACCTCATTCAGACAACTTTAAAGGCTATTTTCTCAATATTTAGATTTTTTTTTGCACCCTCAGAATAGTTGTATCTCAGCCAAATATTGTCCGATCCTAACAAACCCATACATCAATGGAAATTTATTTATTCAGCTTTCAGGTGATGTATAAATCTCAATTTCCAAAAATGTACCCTTTATGACTGGTTTTGTGGTCCAGGGTCACATATATAAAAGATTTCACACAGTAAGAAATTAAAACAATAAGTAATTGTTTATATTTATTTTACAAATGAATAGGATCCTCTGCTATATATTTATTTCTCAAACTCAATAAATCACATAATACTATTTAAAAATATTATCAATATTTAAGCATTATTATTATTTAAAAATATTAATTTATTTAATTATTAATTTAACAATTTATTAATTCATATATAAAATATTATATATATATATATATATATATTATGAACATATATACAGTAATATTTTTAAACAATAAATAGAAAATAACAAAGTAAATAATAACAAATAAATAATAAGATAGTGATAAAATAACCAGATAATTATTTAGTGTGCTTCTCTGAGAGCCTCCTAGGTTAACAGTGCAGATATAAGCCAACTGTGATCTCTGTTGTGACATCTTACAAATTAAGCACAATAAAAAGTTCAAGCTCTCTCAAATGTCACTCACTTTCCCTTCACAGGTCTCTATTTACCAAAAACAAACTAAGGGCTAGAGGGGGTGAAAGGAGCTGTTCTTCCACTGAAAACAGGTGTTTCACCGCCAATGGCCGTGAACAACCTCATTGCAGCACACTCTGACATTTGTGTGTGTGTGTAAACTGTGTCCAATATCACTGTTATCATGCCATTGAGGCCCTGCAGAGGAGGATATGTGCCCCCTCCCAACACAACCTTTACTTTACCTCACTTTTCCCTCCACCACCGTTTACTACAGACTCTTAACATAATAAAGGGAACCTGGAGAACTAATCCTCAGAAATCTGCTTTCCTCTCTCGCCTGTTCCTTCAGGCAATACAGCACGAGAAAACACTTCATTTGAATTCTTAAACTGTACAAACTGTGAATGAGCTCCTTTTAACTGCAAATGTCATTACATCTCCATTTCCAGGGGAGAGCAGTAGGGGAAAAGAGGCTCTCTCACATTCATGACAAACCCTTTTAAATAGGGCACAATGGGGCAAGGGGGCTGATGACCCCCCCCCCAAAGGCAGGGGCCATAATATCAAATGCATTTACCTGGCACTTATGTTTCAAATGGAGGTCTTTGCTCTTATTCCACAAAACAAATGCACACACACTTGAGAGGCGGTGACCCTTTAGAGCGAAACTGTATCACTGTTCCTTATAGGATTTAAAGGGATAGTTCACCTAAATATGAAAATTCTGTCATAATTTACTCACCCTCATGTCTCTTTCTGAAAATGTATGACTGACTTTCTTCTGTGGAACATAGAAAAGATATTTTGAGAAATGTCTAGTTTTGTTTTTTCTCTTCCAAATGACTTCTTCAAAATATCTACATTTGTGTTTCACTGAAGAACTACAGTAAGTCCTACAGATTTGGAATGACACGAGAGTGATTAAATGATCACAGAGTTTTCATTTTGGGACGAACTATCCCATTGACGTATGAATTGTGTCATGTTTAAAATAAATAACAATAGTGGAAACTCTCTGAAATGTATATACCATTTTGTTTCACTGCTGAAAGTCTTTATTCTTAAGAAATGGCCCATTCAAGACTGGCGTATTGTCAAAATGACTCGCGAGGTGTCCATCCGCATTCACAAACAGCAGTGAGAAACATTAAACATGACATGAGAGAAATCTTGACAATCCTAAAAGCCGCAAAACACAAGCACAACATCTTGCGGGAAACCAGCCAAACCAAACATGGCATATGGCAGCCATTAAAGTGATCCGGCATCAGAGCCGACTTCAGCCATTAAAAAAGCCACACACAGTATTTCTGCTTGATCATGTCACTTTAGCAGATCTAATTGGCTGCGTTCTGTCCATGTTTCACAGCAACAGTAAACCACACTACCCAGCCGGTCCCTTTCATCTCAGCAGAATTACATTAGCGCAGCTGTGTTCGACAGAGGCCGCAACACATCACGACAGCTAACAACACTCGGAATGATTAGAAAAGCAATAAATCCCAGCTTTCACTAGCACGTTATGATATTTAAAATCACAGCCTCATCACTGTCAGCGGTCAGACGCCAATTGAATATAAAGGTGAGGATTCTGAAAAGGATGAAATGTGAAATTTGGCTCAGGTTTTCAGATAGCCCATTTTCTGAGCTACGTTGTGAATTAGCACGTGCTAGCAGGCAGCCAGAAGCGGAGATGACTAGCGCTGCATTGCTATTCCCTGAGTGTACGTCCATTCACGACTTCACTCTGTTCACCCTGGTAGCGTTCGGATCAAAGGAAACTTTCCTCGAAGCACATCTGATCAAACTCAGCTGTACTTCACTCAAATACACAGCCACATTTGTATTCCCACAGTGCATTCTGCTCAAAGATGCTATTTACAGGACTACAAGAAGCTGTTACATGTGGACTGAAATAAACCAACACAATTGTATGACTTAAAATCACAAGGACTGTTTGTATTTTGACTCGTTTTTAGATCTACATTGCCATATAGCCAGTCATTAAGTATCCATAGCATAATCCCACTTCGGTTACACCTCTTTTTCATGTTTGCAAAACCATCTACATTGACTTGTGATGAAACTACTGACGTGGGGGGGGGGGTTGCACAAGCCCTCTGAATAGTGCAAACACACTCACACACACACACACACACACACACACACACACACACACACACACACACACACACACACATTTGACTACCACTGAGTGGGGCACAAAAAAGGAGAAAAAATGGCAAAGATTAACTTATTGAGGTCTCCATTGCCATAGCAACACAGAATAGTTTTGATGCGTCTCCCTTCACAGTCAATGAGGTTTGAACGTATCACGGAGCAGATAGCTTTTCCGTGGCTTGTTACTAAGGGGGCTATTTAATGCAGATACTGCTGTGCGTCTGAGCACAGATGGCTGAATACTCGAGCATGGGCACTTTGAAGAGAGCTCCCGTCCACATTTTCAGGGGGCCGCTTTGCAACATTGATCTGAAAGGGGGGAACGGTTGTTAATAATGAATAAATCAACAATGGGGAGAATAGCCCAGGCAGAAGCAGTTAAAATGGAATAGCGTATGACTCTGGAGTGATGCAGCGGATTAAAACATGATGGTTGTCATCGCTCGCCGTACGATCGGGCCGTTGTGATATGACACACCAGAATCAAGTAAATATGGGTTTGGGAGAGATTCTAATCGAGCGGACGTCATCTTAATTGAGCTGTCAGTCAAACTGAATACTGCTGTTCTGTTTTTGTCTTGGCATATTACTGTATTACTCATGGATGCCCGCTCGTACTGGACAGCGTAACGGCTTCGTTTAGTCACTCTGGCGTGGAGGAACACGCTGCTGGTTTGGGCCATTCAAAACGTGCTCGCTAGCTGTCATAAAATCATAGTTGAATTTTTTATTTCCTCTTTTTCCAGTTTATTTTTTAATATTGTATGAGGAGAGAGAAATACAAGAAAAATCTCCCTCACATTTTTGAGTAAACAACGTGCTCATTAACATGCTAATTTTCTCAGCAGGAATATGAAAAGTTGTGCAAAATACACTCCATTTGCAAAAACACTTCCGTCCTCACAAAAGAATTTAATTACGCTGTAGGACACAAGCCATTCAGTGCCCACCGGCAACACTGAGAAGAAACAGAACACTCCAAGCATATATACTAAACACAGCAAACACCTGCCCTCGCTGAAAATCCTCACACCTGTGAATGTTGCTGTGTGAACATCCATGTTTGACACGTTTGCCGCAGTTGTTCATACACGCACCTGAAGATATCGTTGACCCTGTGGCAGTGCCGCCACCCCTTTCCCGTCGCCCGGGCCTATCCCCCTGACGCTGAAGGACGTGGCAGACAGGTGAGTGTAAACAATTCATCACTACTGTGACACCTCCACATCTGCCAGGCACAACAGGGCCAGGGAAGCTGTCAGTCACCTCCGCCAGCCTAACTCCCCTCAGCCTCGCTGGAGCAGGACCACTATTACAAGCAGATGTTTCCTTTTATGAAAGCCGCATGCAAGACTTTCAGACACCTTGGAGACCTGGGAGATAATACCAAATATCATTATTGCATAGATTTATACAATTAATCCACAAAAAATAAATTAAGGAATTATAATTCATATAATGTTTTGTTTGAATATATTGTTTCTGATAGCAGATAAATTAACTTGAGTTAGGGTGGTGTCATTTGTGTGTGTGTTTGTGGAAATGAAAAAAGCCAGGTAGCTTTAAATCATGTATATAAAGGGACCAGAAATAAATGCACTACTACTACTAATGATAAAAAAATATAAAATATAAAATTATTATTATTATTACTATTATTATCAATGTTATTGTAAAACTTATTGTTGTTAAAAATAATAATAATAATGTTGTAAGTAATATTATGACATTTTGTAAGTAACGTTGTTCAAATAAATTTTTATAGCACTAATATAATGTATATGTGTGTGTGTGTGTGTGTGTGTGTGTGTGTGTATATATATATATATATATATATATATATACACACACACACACACACACACACACACACACACACATACACATACATATATAGTATTTATTGTATTAATGTTATGGTATATTTTTGGCTGAACTATACCTACACAATGATATTTTATAATAGTCTACAATATTAAATAATAAGTGTAACTCATTAAGTAAAATTCAGTTTGTCTATAACTTTAAATCAGTAGGCGGTTGTATCTCTGAAAGACATCCACCTCTGCTTGATATGAAAAGCTCTCAATAACAAGTGTCACTTAGTGATGGCCACCATTGTCTAAATAAACATACAGGCCTGGAGGGAAAAGCACCTACAGTGCTGGAACTGTGGCAGGGTGGTATTTTCATACGAATGAGGCTGACTAACAGGTGATGAGTGTCAGACCCACAAGTGGCCCATTGTCACACAGAACAAGGACAATATGAAGCCGAGTTGTTCCGTGCCCTCTCCAGCAGGGGCTGGGATCATGTGCGACCACAGCCATCCATCACCCGAGCTTTAACAATACCGCAGGACTGTGTCTCCCCATGTACATGTACTGACCCCAAACCCCTTAAATACTCACTAATATATAGTAAGCAAACTAATACAATTACAGAACATTACAGATACACACCATCCAGCTGAAACATATGCCAACTTCATTCATTCAGCATATTTTACTGTGGCTTTTTATCAATTTTGATGTAAATCAACCCCACATTGTGGCACAACTCAAACTAGATCACCTACTTAAGTGCAATACCTCAGATTAACAAAACCATCAGCATCAAGGTCTTACAGGTTGAGAACCAGGCTCAAGAGCAAATACTCACAGGGGACTCAATAACAATGCTGGGGTCCTGGTGGGCCACAAAGCCCATCGAGGCCTTTTGTTTCTAGAGGGGGCCTTGCATGACAATCGCAGACTGACAGGCAGCGCAGGGGGTCAGAGGAACCTGGGACAAGGCCGTATTGTTCCTCTCCCTGTGCACAAGGTGCACCTCCTTCATGCCGACAGGAAACAGAGACCCGATTAAGAATAATCTAGGCAGGCCAGAGGGTTTTCAAACCAAATTACAACTGAAAAAAGGCCTTCATTTAACAGTAGAGCTTACCTGTTGTGGTTTGGGGTGGAGAGTGGAGGAAGGAGAGAATGAGGCAGGGAGTAAGGGAGAAAGAAACAAAAAGATAGAGAAAGCCACCGTGTGAATTAACCCGCCATTTTCCTACTCTTTAAAAGGTAATAATTATGGAAGCAGCTGGAAACTTCTGGGGCTAGAATTAAAAGCTAAAAGCATAGCTCCCATTTGATTTTTGTTTGTTCTGCCGTGAACGGCCATTGGCTGGCCAGCGGAGGGGTTTTTGTGGTTGCAGGGGGACTGCTCTTCTATTAGGGGTTTTTTTTTTCCATGCCTCAATTTTTTCTTATCTAACACATACAAATTGAAGCAAAAGGAAAGACATGTAAATGTTGTGACATACAGAGAGGACTGCGAGTAAACAGAGGAAGGTGAAAATTGGGCAGGGTGGGGTAAAATCCCCTCAGGTAACAGGGGCAAAGATACCCCTCCCCTTTTTTTGGAGATTCGCCCCCTTTTCAACAAGCTCGACAAAATAGTGATTGCGCATACAAAAAGGTAGCCCACGCAATTGGCATAGATGGTGAGTGTCTGATTATTAACATGAAAGCCAGAGATAACAAGGTAACAACCATGGCCAGAAAACACAAAAGAGCCTCTATTGCCTGGATGTTTACAGTTATTTACAGCTACAGAGAGTCCTTTCCTCCTGCTTTTCTCTGGACAATAGATGAAAATGGCCTTTTTAACATGTCAAGAGCAGCGGTGAGGATTTCCACTACTAAACTGCTAAGGGCTTGACCTGAGTCCAGGTTTTCTTTAGACTGCTGGGAGGTTGGATGGCACACTTGGTTAAGACGTGGGAAGCCATACCAAATTAACCTACAAGTCGGGCCATCGGCCAAAGACTGCAGCTGCAGAAGTACAGGTGTCTCCATCAGGGTTGTGCACCATTCAGAATTAAATTGAGAATGCCTTGAATTTGAACTGAGGTAGCAAATGGGGTGTAGATGTGCAATTTTAACTAGAAAAGCTTCCACACGTCAACGTTTAGGCTGTTCAAACAGAGACAGCAATGAAAATATTGCACAATCCTATAGATAAGATTTGTTTCACAGCAAACTTGACAGAACAATCTAAAGTATTTGGTAACCAAAAAAGACAAAAGCATGCATTCTAATACGAATGCAATAAAGAGTACTTACATATAGCTACATAATTAATCAGACTCAATAAAATGGTATTTTGAGGCAGACAATATCTGGCAGTCGTTTTGTAACTGCCAGGCCTTTGGGGAAATTACTTTCATATGAATAATTTGTTTAAGCCAGAGATTTTCCATATTGAAATACTTTCCATTGTACTCACAGTTTGACAAATCCGCTTTCAAAAGCTGTGCTTGCCTCATTTCATACGTTTGCCACAATGCTAATCTCAAACTTGTAGAACTGGGCAAAAGCAGAGCCAAGTAAGGTCACTGGCTTGGCGTTAAGACCCTGGTTATACCAACATTTCTATTTTATGGTGAACAAATGTTATTTGATCCAAAGAAACGGTGGCTTCAGTGAGCTAATATCTCTCCAGAACTGAGATATAACGTGGATAGTGTCAATGCCTTCATGGGCTACTAAGAATCCTGTCTGCTAAATCCTGCTGAGGGTAGCATAGTAAAGGTACAGACCGACCTGTTAATAATTTTCCACAAAATAGGCTAATTATCCCTTTTGTTTACGGTTTAGAATTTAGAAGAACTTTTGAGTCGAATTGCGAATATCATTTAACATATAGGGAATGGGAATCTACGTCACGCCGGTTGGATTCCGCCATGTTTTGGGTCACGCTCTGGAGCACATAGTGTAAACACAGCAAATTGCCACAGAAAAAAACAAGTTTTACATTAATATTTTTTTAAATAGGCCTACATCTTACATATGCTTAGAATAAAACAGACTAATATATAAATCTCTTTAAATGTAAAAAAAAATTAAATTCGCTCTGTCGTTGTCTGGGAGGCCGCAATTCATTACTATTCAGCCTCCTTCACTACAGTGGTACTGATATTGCACTAACTGCTAAAACACGTCCGTGTTTTTGGCGTATTTATTACCATTCGCATAACCACAGTTTTATTAGAAATACCAAGGATAAACTATGGTTAGAGTAGCAAAACCATGGCTAATTTTGTAAGGGGAGAATACACTATCTCAAATAGGTAATGTATCATTGTTATCGTCATATTGCCCAGTAAAACTGCTCAGTGTTAAGCATTAAGCCATTATAGAGGTAACAGAGCTGCTTTGAAACGATGTATATTGTGGCTATGCAAATTTAATACCTTGACTTGAATGAACCAAGTTGAAGATTCCTTAGAGATGCCAAACAAGGATTCAAGCGATCAAATAAATGAATAAATAAAACTTAATCTGTACAAAAAGTGGCAGGGTATTAACAAGCTACAGCAATAACATTTCCATAATGATTTTCTTCTATTTATGGTGTGAGGGCTTACAGTTTAATGCAAATCACTATATCTATAATAGGCTATAATAAATATACAGATATAAATTATAAAGCCACATTTTATTTGAGTTACCATACCGAGTTTCAGTTTAATTTTCATCCAAGTTCCGTAGTGAATGTAGACATTTTATATTATCTTATATTTATATGACTCAACTTAAGATCACGTTGGAATGATCAACGCTTAATGTATCATCAATCGCCATAGCCCTTATCAATGTCTGCAGGAAATACCTCTGCTTTTTTGGCTTTCTAATGTTGAAAAAGTACGTTTTTAACACCGACTGTGCAAAGGGCTGTATGGAAAATGATGTAAAGTGAGCCTTAACCACTCCAAAGCGATCTTAATTAAAATAATATAAACACTAAATAATATAAAACGTCTACATTCACTATATTATCCAGTCTCCGCTGTAGCTTCTGTGACCTAAATTCCCAGAATGCATTGCCGCTGTGACGACACATTCCCATTCTCTATAGCCACATTCACACAGCAGCAGAATACGGTTGTCAGTCCTGTATTTGATAGCTTAATATGGTTACCTTCACACACAGTTTGGTTATTTATGGGCGTGACAACCGCATTCTGTAACCGAACTCCCACCTGTAAATTTTCAGGACTCACAACCGCATTCTCGAAACACAAGCGCACCTAGTCTGTCACGACTACATTCACACTGTCAGTTTTTGGTATTGACAACCGCATTTACTTACAGGTGTGAGTCTCGAAATGTCCCGTTCACACAGCAGCTTACAGTTGTGTTTGGAATACTGTCTGTATGAACGTGCAACAGGAGTCAAGCCCGTATTCCTTACCAGTAACCATAGCGACAGTGACCAAAGTAAAATCAAAGATGGCGTCCATAATACTGAAAGTTTGATCACTTCTGACATGACAAGAGTCCAATACGGGTTATGCGCAACAGACTTCCGTATTCTGCTAACCAGGTCTCGTTGCTTCCGGTTCACACGTTTTGCAAGTGCCCGTTAAATATGAAGCTTTTTTTTTACTCAAGATGCCTTCAAAGTAGACACTAAAGATAATCATAACCAATGTCCATCACATATATGGATTGATATATAAAAGTTTAAAATTTTTATTCTTTTCAATAACATTTAGCCTATATACAAAAGTCGAATAAAACGTCAACAATAAAAACAGCTAGCTGATTTAAGTAATTACCTTAAAAGTCCATTGATATCGCCATTTTTTAATACTGCTATTAATACGTTCTCCGACAAGCGGAAGCGACGAGACCTGTTTTCCGGGTTTGGTAAGGTGACATTCGACCAACGGTCTCACTCCCAACTAGTCATATATTGACGTTTGGTCAGGACCCCTTGGCGTCGCTTTTTGACGCTCAAGGTACCCCTTTAGCGTCATTTTTCGACGTGCAGGGTTCTCCATTGCTTTAAATAAGAAACCCTTAGCGTCAATATGCCTACGCAAAGGCTTATCGTCATGATTAAATTATATATTGGGCAATAATATTGCCATTGTTGCATATATGTTGGGGTGTGTCACAACAGTTTTATTTATATTAAACTATTTACACATTTATGAGCATGTAACCCACAATGGCGCCTCCAGAAATTTTTCATAAGGGTGGCCAGATGGGGACACTTAAAATCCTGGGGTGGCACACCAAAACTATAAACCATAATTTCAGAATTTTATTCTACTGTTGTAGTAAACTGTCTGAGCGCGCAACAGCGGCATAGACGGAGGGGCGGGGGAGAGGGCTGGCTACTGTGTGCGATCGAAGGTCTAGAGCAGCTTGCCTGCCTGGCTGTGCATTAGGGACGAAATGCATAACTGATGCTACTAAAATTTATACTGGCCAGTGGGGTGGCCAGGAGTCGGGGTGGCCCCCTGGTGGCGCCAGTGGTAACCCAACCCCTGCCCCTAAACCTACCATTTGTCAATAAAACACAAGATATAACAGGCAGATACAACAACCGTCATAATTTATAAAAATAAATAAATAATAATATTCCAAGTCTTTCGAGGCAAAACGATTGATTTGTGAGAATCTCGTCTCCGTCGGGCGGAAAGCTCTTCCGGAATCTCGTCTCCGTCCGCCGTAAAGCTCTTCCTGCGTGCTGTCTCTGTGTGCGAATTCAAAAAATGCCGCCAGAAGAAGCCTTATGTTAGCAATTGGCTCTTGTGTGTCTCGTGACCGATTGCGTCATGCTACGGGAGTATCATTTGAATGAGATGTGAGCGCGTTAACGGAGCGGGATCATTTTCAGCGATTTAAACCTTTATGTTTTACTCTCTTCTTCGCATAAAGATATCGTATGGCTTCAGAAGACTTGGAATGCAACACGACATGTTTGTAATGCGTTTATTTTGCTTGTTTATGGTTGTTTTTTGCAATAAATACCTGTGGCTGTACTTTTATTTGTCTGTTATGTGTTTTATATTGTTCAGAAGTGGGTAGGTGTAGGGTAGGGGTAGGGTTACGTGCTCCAATGAAAGTATAAATTTATATAAAATTATTCATATTTAATACAAATGCATGGGAACCATTAAATTAAGACAAACAACTGAAAACAATGGAGGACCCTGCACGTCGAAAAATGACGCTAAAGGGGTACCTTGAGCGTCAAAAAGCGACGCCAAGGGGTCCTGACCAAGCGTCAATATATGAGTAGTTGGGAGTGAGACCTTGTTGATTCGACATATGAGCTCCTCCCCAATTTGAGTTCTTCCGTCAAATCTTCATCAACTGACAACAGATTTTAAATTTAGGTGGAGAGCGGAGTATTGAAGTCGCGCGCAGAACACAAAACGGGAGCGGCTCCGGTGGAAAACTGATGGGATCTAAAACTCTAAAAAGATGACACACAGCTCATTTCTCTGTCACTGTAAGTTACCGAAATCACACATGAAAACACGCACCACACGGTAGACGCGCGTTTGTGCAGAGCGGCTCTCTCTCACGCTGTATTACGTGACAGTCCTCTTCTGTTCATACAGCGCGTGTGTTTCGAGAATGCGGTTGTGAGTCCTGAAAATTTACAGGTGTGAGTTCGGTTACAGAATGCGGTTGTCACGCCCGTACTGAGTGTGAACGTAACCGGACTCAAATACAGGATCGACAACCGTATTCTGTTGCTGTGTGAACCTGGCCATACAGTGCGCGAGAGAGCCGCTCTTCCGCACAAATGCATGTCTACCATGAAGCTTCGTGTTTTCGTAACTTGGGACTGATTAATGAGCTGGGTGTCATCTGTTATATCCAGGGCCGGAGTGGGATCCATTTTCAGCCCGGGAGTGTAATGCTCAAGACCAGCCCACCACCTATCCCCATCCAACCCCCTCCCACCGTGGTGGAATCTAGATAAATGAAGTGACAGATCTGTTCTTAGTAAGAACTTCTTACTATCCTGTTATATTTATTTTTGACATGTTTCAATAAAAAAATATGAATAATGTATGGCCATAAATATCAATAACAAATCACATACTGAGTTTTCTGCAACAAGTAGTCCAACTGTTACATTATGAAACAATGGTTTGCATTCAAACGAAAATAAAGTAGTGCAGTAAGAAATATACTTTTTTCACTGTTTTTTTATATCCACGTCAATGTAATAAATAAAATAATGAAATAAATTATATGAAACATTTCTGCTACAAAACATACAACTGTAACATAAAAAAGTTCAATTCAAAATTGAAAGCTGCCATGCAGTCATCAGTAACTAAATGGAAGATCAGTAAGCATCTCGAAAGAAAGAAAACGAAAGAAAGAACAGGCTAAAATCACTTACATTTAATTGAAACAGACAATCAATAGAAAAAAAACTAAACTGAATAAAAAAATTCCTTAAATGTAAGTCAGTTTGGATAAAAGCCTTTGCCAAATGCATAACTGTAAATGTTGCTAGTCACTGTACCTTGAGTCGCCAGGTCACGTGTGCTCGTTTGTCTTCTTGAAAAAATATTTGTCAGTTTGGCACATTTGGCGTCATCCTCCAATGCCTGTCTTTTTTTTAACCTGGCTTTTTTATTGTTTTATTTTTTTTTTTACTATCCATTTTATTCTTCCCGCGATTAGCGCACTCTCGCTAACTCACACCACAGCAGTTTCAGTTTGTCTCCATGGCAACGACCTGGGACACGCGCTTGTGTAGAGGAAGAGAGAGAGAGCGCGCGCGCGCTCTGACAACAGAAAACGTCACATTTTAATGTTAAATTCAAATCTAGTGATATTAGCTTAGTTATCAGCCACACTGTAACTTAAACACATAGACGTTATTCTGTGTATGTAAAAAAATGTAAATAATAATAAAAAAAAAAAAGCAGGCGAGTCTGCCGGCCCAATTTATGAGCGGGGCAGAGCGGCCCACCGATGGCCACTCCGGGCCTGGTTATATCCCGTCGTGCGCGTTTCAAATGCTCCTCTCTCCACCCAAATTTAAAAGCAGCTGTCAGTTAATGAAGATTTGAGTAAAAACTCGCGGTTTGTTTGGACTCGTCTTGTCAGAAAGCCGTGACGTGAAAGGCTATATGTGAAAGGTGACGTAATGACGTGTGCCATTAATCGATCTATGTACTCTAACATGTAAAACGGGAACATGAAAGGATTATTCTAAAAGCAACCCATATAAACACCTTAATCATAATATTGTCTTATTCAGAATAAGGTAAATAATTAGATTACTGATGTCCATGTAAACGTAGTCAGTGATAAGACTTTCAGTATTATGGATGTCGCCATCTTTGATTTTACTTTGGTCACTGTCGCTATGGTTTCTGGTAAGGAATACGGGTTTGACTCCCATTGCACTTCCATACAAACAACATTATAAACACAGCTGTATGCTGCTGTGTGAAGGAGACATTCCAAGACTCACACCTGTAAAGTAAATGCGGTTGTCAATCTCAAAAACTGACAGTGTGAATATAGCCTATTTTTTTGGAATCGTTCGCTTACGCGCTGAAAGCTTTAGTTTCTCACTCGTAAACCTGTACAATGCGATCATTTTGGAGACAGAAGACAAGTGAACTGGATTTTTACTTACAACTCACGAATTAAACGTAAGCAGCAACGAAGAAGGTTCAACACCTGCACGTTGAGGCCCCTGAACTGCAGGTAAATATATTTTCCTACCAAGTAGCCTACGTTAACTTTGTTTGTTTGTTTTTTGTAGTTTTTGGCTACCTATGAATTCCACAGCATATCTTTCAAGGATTTGATGTGGATTTATTAGCCGAGTATTGAAAAAGTCCTGTGGCAGCACTGTCATCTAGGTTAAAATCCAGGTCAATAAGATATTGCATCAGGAGTTGTCTCTCACTTTTTATTGCTCCCAAATTCTTACATTTTCATCTCACCACAAATGTAAAGTTTTGAGTGGAATACTCGTTATTTTAATCTAACAGCTCAGTTCAGTTCAATTTGTATTTTTTTTTTTTAATTTAGCAAATGCTTTTATCCAAAGCTAATGATCTCTGCATGTAGATGCCAGACATAACCAGAATGTTCCATGAAGTTTTCCAAATGTTGTGGTCAAAAAATTATTACTATTATGATTATCCATTTTTAACACAGTGGTTGGTTGATACATGAGTAGGTGGTCCTTCACTCTGATTACAAATGTTTGGGATCACATTTACATCTGTAGTTAGCACTGACCACTTGAGATTGGCTCACTCAAGATGGATGTTAATACTAGATGTAAATTGGCCTAAACCACTAGTTTGTTGTTCCCAACCTGTTATTCAACATTTGAAGGCAAGCTTTGGCCAGTTTTACCACCATGTAGTGCTTGTAATCTGAACAACTGAACCACATATGCACACACAGTCCATTTGGAAAAGGTTTGACTCTTTATTATGATTAACAAACGTGTGACCTTATATTTGATTAGGACAACTATCATTACAATCAAGCTGTTGACTTCGTTAACATAAGAACTGAGTCGTCGTTCTCATTTTTTAAGTGCATTTTTTGAGTTGGACTGTACTTGTTTCTGTCTCTTTCCTGAATAACCCTCAAAAAGCTGCTTAGATCGAGTATGCTGTTTATTGGGTATAGCCACAGCTAAATGTTAAACAGAATGACTCATGGGAAAGCATAAAAATACATCTGCTATTCTAGAGAGGGATGCCACATCTGCAGGTCATCGGAAGAAAGAAGCACCGGTGAGCTCTGAGATAAAAGATAAAGATGACAGAGCTCTTTAGTGCCCTGTTAAAAAAGAAAAGAGAACAAGACGCCACTCATCCGCACCAGGCCAGCTTCATTTGCTTAATGGCACACAGCTTGAGTAGGGCCAGCTCCCCTAATAATGATCTAACAGTGCAACAAGGCAAGAACTAAGATATGGAAATATTGAAATTCATATAGGCAGGCTGAAAGCATCTCAGCATTGATCTAGCCTCAGCATGGGTAAAAAGCAGCGCTCCTTTAATCAGGGCAGGCCAGGAGCCTTTGGCTACACAGAGGTCCCTCTCAAGATAAGCCTGTCCTACAGCACAGCTAGCTGAGATGAGGGGGAGAGAGAGGGTGAAGCCTGGGGGCCTGAGCAGAGAGGAGAACCAAGACTGAATCTCAAATCAACTCATTATTCCCTACCTGCTGCACCTTTGTCGTGCATAGAGCGTGCTTCTGAATTCAAGCACCACTGCAGGACCAGGGTTACTGTTTTTTTTTTTTTTTCTAACCTGTGACCCAATTAGATGTTCTTTGTGTTCTGGGCAATGGCGTGACACTAATATTCTTTTTGTCTTACCTATTCATTAATTAAAAATGCATTTTCACAATGGCTTAAATACACCTCTTCTACGATAATCCGTTTTTTAATTTTCTTATATAAAATTGGGTTTTGATATTTTTTGGTGGACATAAAGTCCAAATATCGGGGTTATACAACTGTCCTACTATCATAATATAGAAAAAAAGCCTCATTAAAGGAATTCTGGTTATAAAATGTCATGTGGTGCAACTGCCCAATGAAGGAAGAAATTTTAAATGTATATTATTAATTGATAATTAATTTACATATGTTTTGCCATTTTGTTTACATAATAGTTTTAAATGATGAAATGTTCAGTTTAAAATTAGGCTGTTTTTAAGTAGTCATTAAATTGATTTTCTTTTCTTGCAAATGCAAAATTAACTCAAAACCATATGGAACCGAAATGGATAAAGAATAGGCCTACATTTCTATGAACTTGACACACATTTTAAAAGTTTTTTTTCTTTTATATGGCTCTTGTTTGTCACTGACCTCTGTGCCCTTGTGACCAAATCTTTGTTAGTTTGGACTAATTGTTCTTTCTTTTCTCCATATGACCCTTCCTATTTCTTTTTTCCCTCTGCATGTGTGCAAATGAAGTTTTCACCCTGGCAATCGCACCTTTAATTAAATTAAAACAAAAGGTGCTAAGGCTGTTGATTGTCAAGGCAGAGGAGGAAGGAGGGGAGAAGAGGGTTACAGAATGCAATGAATATCAATGTGTGATGAATGACTGGGCTCCCCCAGCTGTCATCCAAATGAATGTGAATATTCAACTCTTTCCCCTCCACTTAGCTTCCATTTAGCTCTGATGATATTTCATTAGCTTGTCCCATGGTGCTGCGAAATGATAAGTGATCCGCGGAAAACTGTTTTCGCCTTCATGTTTATTATAAAACAATACTCACTGCATTCTGCCATGCATTTCCTTTTCTTTCTCATTTTTAGCATACATCCCCACAACCAGCACGGATCAAAGTGTGTCATTTCGGTGAGTGTTATAATTTGTATCGAACTGATTAGCCAAACAGGCCTGCCCCTCTGGGACAGAGGGTTTTGCGTTCATACATTGCAACATTGAATTGTAATATGTGTGGTGTTCTGGGGCACATTGAAGCCCAACGTTTTGCTACGGTTTCTGGGTTGAACGACATGTTTCCTGGAAATGGTGTGCAACGGGGTTTGAGATACGTATTCTCTTGTTTGGTGGGTGTGTCAAAAATGTCAGCCCAATCAGCAGCAACATGTATATAAACCACGCGGTATAAAAGAGACAGCTCGCACAATGGGTCCAAGTGAAGTCATTTACAAATGTGTCCGCTGCAGCTCGGTATACGCAGCAATTGAAGATATTAGAAGATGTTTGTCGTACGAGTTTTATAGTAACATAGCATATCAACATGATGATGATGAATTTGTAAGTATATTGTTTGCACAAGTTTATTTACATTAAAGGCAAAATAACTGAAATAATAGAACAAGTATAGATCTGGAACTTCTTTAAGTCTGTCTAAATATCATGTTGTAATTGCAATGTCTTTTGGTCCATATCCTTTCCTTAGGAAGGTGTGCTAGAGACTGATTAATGTAACACAAAAATACTATACATATTTATATATATTTTGCTATTGTATTGTGGAGTGACACTTTCATAAACTTTTCTATGCTCATCTGATTATATAATGGTAAATATTACAATATCATAGCACAACAACAGTGATCAGCAATAATAATAAGCCTAATACTCCCAATAAAAATAATATAGATATAATATAGAAAAGGTCATATAAATCATAACACAGTCTCGGAAGTAAGAAGTGGATTATCCTTCACCCGAAATGTTTGTTTTTTCATCCTGAAATGCGAGGCAAATGTTGGATCACAATAAGGAACCACAGTTTCCACAAATCCCTTCACTCGATTGGGATGTTCTCTTTTATTCTGGACGGCAAGGGCAGTGACTGTAGCATCGAGCGTATTTTGCAGTATCAAACGCGTACGATTTCATCAGGCTCTGAAAATTCTTCAAAAAAAACACAAAGAATGGCCTTCTTAGATGCCATAGGTGCAACATTTGCGTCATCAGAACAGGGTGTTCAACGCACCACCGTTTCCATTAAATAAACGTTTTGCACCATTTGTCGGGGCTGAATGCAGCCCTTTTATACAGAGTTTCACTGCGCATGGAAAAAGTAGATTTCAGCCAAACTTTAATTGAAGCTGATTGAAATCCTAAAATCTGTGCAATGCTAGAATACAAATATTGTTGGACTAGTGTTAAGGTGTTAGACTGTGACAAGAATGGTTGTAAATGTGACGACAAAATAAACATTTACAAAAATAAATGAAAAGTCACTTTGGTGACAGTTGGGAAAACTTGTGCATCCATATGCAGTTTCATCAGATATCATCTTGTGAGATGGTATTAGTTAATTTGATCTTTTGCACCAGTGTTTCCCGTGTGTGCACAAAAATAAGCAAATTACCCTTTTGGACCAATTATTTTTTTAAAAGAGTCAGTGAAAAAGATTTGAACTTGTGAGTTAGCTGTTTGAATCAGTGTCATATGTCTATATCTATATCTATATATTTAGTCTAGATCTGTGAGTTATATAGACATCTATATCTTTCGCAGCTGCGATGTCTGTCTTCTTTCTCTCTCCATTTGCCTTCACCTGCTCTTAGCCAATTCGCTCCACCACACCAATGTCAACACATCCTCTTCATGTCAAGACAGATTGGTGCGTTATCCCGATGCTAAGCCTTGCATTTCAATCATTGCTTTCCCATTCCTGCGCCACGTATTGATTTTGATGAAAACAACTTGCTAATCCAAATAAACAACATGTCAGTGAGCCATTCAAGCTAACAGAAATATTAGCACAGCATGATCCCCTGGCTGGGCAAGCCCAGGGTCTACCAGAGCTCCTGACCTGGCAGGGGGTTGCAGTGGAGGGTGGGGGCAGTTGTGTGTGAGGGGGATGCTTTTGCATGAACATCAAACCAGCAGTAGCGGTACATTCCACTTCATTTATGCACTACGATTCAATGACTGTCAAATTTGCACATACATTTCTTGGGAATCTTTTTTCAAGCTGTGAATTCAATTCACAGCCGCCTGAAATAAAGGGATAGTTCACCCAAAAACGAAAATTCTGTCATCATATACTCACCCTCCCAATGTCATTCCAGACTTTCTTTCCTCTGTGGAAAAAAAAAAGATGATATTCTGAGGAATGTCTCATTGGTTTTTTCCATTACAGTAATAGTCAATGAGGTAAAATAAATAAATAAAATAAACCTGGACCATTCACTTTTACTGAATGGGCAAAAAATATTTATTTGTTTTCCACAGTAGAACTAAAGTCATACAGGTTTAAAACAACATGAGGGTGAGTAAATGATGACAGAATGTTATTTTTTTTCATCCTCTAGATTGGCTACACTGAACTAAAGTTGAGCCCAAACTAGCCTGATTTGGCCTTTCATTGCTATCTTAAGACAACACTTATCAACTGTGATAGACCTACATGACCCTCACTGCTAGATGAATTCAAGTGGTGTTAATTCTAAGTCTAGGGATCTCCCACCTCCTCCCAGAGGCCCTAAGCTGCCCTAGTGACCCCTGGGCTGGTTCCACTCACTGCTGCAGGGGAGCGTGTCAGCTTGGGGGCCATCTCGATCGCCCCAGCATGCCATGGGGCAGGCAAGGCACTGCACAGCATGGGCAAGAGAGCGTCCGTGCCGGTTTTAAGGTCATGCTAATTGCCACACTCCTCCGTCGTGCCGTCACTTAGCGGCAGAAGCTGCATTCAGGGCATGGTGCAGGTGTTGGGTGCCCTTTAAACCTTTAATTAAATATCACTGTAAAAGGTTAATGCAGAGAGCCAGGTATTACAGCCTGCAATGAGCGCGCAACCGTAAAACTCTATTTGAGATTGTTAGCATGTGAAGGATTGACCTGATGGTTGTTTTATCAAACGAAATAGCGAGACAAGTCAGAATATTGCTGCTATTGTGTGATATTCAACAGTATTATTTAAAATGACGGTTTTAATCTAATACGCAAAACCCTGTTTGAATAAACTATTGGCTGAACAATTAGCTAAAACATTCCCAGCATAAACGTGTCAACTGGAGCTTCTGTATGATTTAGACTAAATATTTTTGGCACTATATAAAGAACAATTGTCACCTTTTGATAATCTAATCAGGATTTTGTGCGACCCTTGATAATGAGACCCATCTGCCGGTGGCTAATAATGATGCAAGCAAGGAAAAAAAAGTATACAAACGCAATGCAACTTCTTTCATTTTAGGCTGAAAAGAGACTCTTTTTTTTTTTTACCAATTTAGTACATAATTGAAACGTGACAAAAAGTAATGTCAAACAATTACGAATTACCAAACCTTCAAAAGGACCATAAATTGCAGACTAAGCAAAGAGAGAAGAGGCAAAAATGTAGAATGTGAGTGAGGAATGATTTGAAAATGTGGCCAACAATTCTTAAATTTTTAGATTCCAGCCAGCCACAAATCAATAGACTCAATGTTGCTCACTGTGGAAATATTTGGATATATTAGGAAAATATGTCTCTGCCCGAATTCTAAGCTGTGATATGAGACTTTATAAATATTTGCAGAGGAAATTTTACAGTGTCTGTTATTCAGCCTTTTGAGGAGAACACAGCTGTGATGGAAGAGCATGTATGATTGGTATGACATTAGGTTTCAACACACAATTAACATAAATGACCCTAATTAACAACCTTTTTCAGAGAAAAAGTAATGTGGCCCAAAAAAAATCTGGCTTACCTGAGTCCTGTTGTCAAATCAGCTTATAAACCTCAGTACTTTCAATAAAACGTGTTTCTAATAAATTCAAGTGATAGGTCACTAAAAAAAAAAAAAATTCATTATTTAGTCATCTGTAGTTGTTGTTTCAAACTTGTATGACTTTAATTTTCCTGAAGGACATACAAAAAGATATTTTTTAAAAAAGTCAATGGAGTCAAATGTTGTTTTTTGAGTTTTATAATATGAAACATTCTTCAAAATATTTTTATTTGTCAATGGCATGAAGGTAAGTAAATAGTTACATCATTTTCATTTTTTGGGTGAATTAAAAGGCAGCTTTTCAAATTCACAATGTTAGAATTAAGATATAAATGATGTAAATTAAGTTATTAAGCCACTAAATTAAATTCATGACATATTAATGTGCTCAGAATTTTTAAAACCTTTTTTTTCCCCACTCTTTGGAAAGGCATATCATCAGCATCTTAGCACAGTGTATTCAGTATGCACCAAGCATCTGGAAGCGTCAGCCATTTTCATATGGTATTTTCATACCATATTTCAGCAAGGCAGAATAATCTCACTTAACATAAGAACGGTCCTTCTCTCTGGTGCACTGCATTGCCCCCTGCTGTGGTTTTGTTGTTTCTAGTTTTGTTAAATAATTAATTCTTCCTCACAATTCCTTCCATAATCTATAGCTCACCATAACCAGGAGTAACTGTGCCAGAGTCTTATCCGTGACAATGAAAATATAGACATTGTGTGAGCAGTATAAATTGTTGAATAGTACAAAGTATAAAAATGTTAGCGTCTTCATCTTAATTTTCGAGTTCTCCTTTGTGGCTCCTGGTTTTTCAGGGTTCTTTTGTGGCCCAGTAGATCAGGGCATGAGGAGCCCAGTAATTTAATTCTCTTACCATCCACTTCCCAGCCCAACCTCCGGACCACAGCTTCTCTCAATCTCTTGTTTTCTTTTCAAGCCTGTATTTGCCTTCTCCCTCGCTCTCTTTCTCTATCTCTCTCTGGGCTGAGCTGCCTCCCCGTGGTGAGGGTTGAATCCAGGGGCCACCTGCAGCAGCCGCCGCTAGCGCAGCCAGACGCCGTCGGCCCCCTTTGATATCTGTGCGGCAGCCACCCCAGCCACATTTACGCCCGCGCACCAGCCGCAGAAACCACCAGCTAATGTGGGATATCAAACAACAGTCGCCTTCTCTTTCTCGCCCGCTTTTTTGTCTGTCTCTCTCTCTCTTCAGCCTTCATTCTCTCTTTCTCCCTCTCTTTTTCCGGGGGTTTGAATTTGGAGTATGTTTAAGCCGCCACACCAGCCGGGCTCAGGCCCTTTCAGAGGCACAGCTTGGGCTCCCCGTCTGGCCCATGGCCTCTGTGGCCGCCTCTATATTACACTGGCTTTTGTTAGCGGCGGCCCAGCCAAACAGGACCAGCCATAGGCCGCCATTTTCACCACCACCTGAGAGGAGATGAGAAACGGGGGAAACGCACACTCGCACACAATGAAATGAGCCGCATTTTTCAAGTGAGCTCCTCAGGGAAGCAAAAGCGAAGATGAAAAGAGAGTAAGGAGGGACGAAGAATAAAAAAGAAAAAAAAAATACTTTCAGAAATACACGACTGACCCATTGCCAACAATGGTACTCAAAATTAAAAAGAAATCAAAAGGCATTCTACCTATTGCAACATGTTATCCATGTGTGACCGTATGAGGCTTTTTTTTCATTGTGTATATGTTAACAGTAAGTGACTGAATTGAGAAGCTTGGAAATATGGTTTGGTCACGTCTGACAACGTTTATATTTTTCAAAAAGAGGAAGCTACATTCATGCAGGGATTCTAGCAGACACCCCATGAAGACTGGGATAATTAAATGAATTGAATAAAAGGATGCAATGAATATCTCTGCACAGCATCAGGTTAAAGTCGACAAAATTGGAGTCCAATCTAAAGAGTTTCAAATCAATTTACTAGAACAGTAGAACATACATCAACTGACACTGTGGTTAATTTCTGTTTGCGATGTATATGTATATGCACAGTTATCCAACCATTAGCTGCAATGCATTCTCTATAAAGGCCACCTGATGCTGATAAAAAATAGTTTTTATGTTCTTAAATAAATACAAATAGCAACAACAGTAGCATAGCGTTTAGTTTAAGGTGCTCTTCATTCCACCAACAACAGAATAAAAACACTATCAGGGTCCTCGACAATACACAAACGTGTGGGTAAGCTCCTCGGTCTATTACACATAAACAAAAACATCCACATGCTAAAAAATAAACAATGAACAAGTGCTGTGTGTACAAACACCTACTTACAAAGACGCTTACACACCAGAACAAATGCACACACACACCTGAGGAACATGTGGTGCTAAACTTAAGCTAATTAAGTGACAGACAATTGCACTCAGGGGAGACATTCCTAGGAATCACTATCAACAACTGGATCAACATGGCAGGGAAGAGAAGGTGTTTATTAGCCAGTTGTTCGTACTTTGCTTCGCACTAAAGTGTTAAAATGGCTCATTGCTTATGCGATCTCTGTCTGTTTTTGGAGAGGTGTCATTGCAAACTGTCATGAGGAATGTTTAATATTAGATTCAAGGATGGCTTAAGTGGAATAATAATTGTATTAAAGGTACAGTTTACTCAAAAATAAAAATTCTGTCATTCCAAACCTGTGGCTTTCTTTTTTCAGGGGAATACAGAAGATGAAAGAATTTTGGTAACAAAAAATTTTTGGTTACTATTGTATGCTTTCCTTGTATGGTTAAAAAGCACTGAGACATTTTTCAAAATATCTTCTTTTGTGTCTCACAGTAGAAATAAATTCATAGAGGTTTGGAACTATTTTGAGTGAAAAACCCTTTCAACTCTTGCAAACCTAGAAATAGCTGAAAATGAATTTTGTATTTGTGTTTTACTATTAACTATTAACAATATTTGGACTTGTGAGTTTAGTGAATAATTTTATATTATAAATATAAGTTTTATGATTTATCTCCTGTCTGATTGTAAGAGTATATTTTTCTATGCAAAGATGCAGTTACTATTGACATTAGTCAATCTGTTACCCAGTTCATTTTTAGCTTGTAGATTGAACAATCATGCTAAACATGTAATTTTGTAAGTGTTGTAACTGGAAAAAAGGAAGCTAGACATTAAAGATGGGTATCTGATGCATGAAAGTACAATATAATTCTGTCAAAGCTGGAAAAGTAAATATATACCGACATCACAAAAGATTATCACCAGAGATTTGAGGAGGCATCAAGATATCAAATGCCTGTCAAATATGATAAGATCTGCAAACGTCTGATAAAAGCACACACCTCTGCAGCTAAAAAGTCTTATCAAAAACAATAAATGTTAATACTGCAGCTATCTCCCGGATAGATCCCAGATAGATGCAGATCCATTGTGCTACACAGGAGGAGTTTGGAACGCTCTGTGGTTATGGCTCTAATGGCTAGTCGTTAGTAATGCTCAATGATTATCATTAGGAAAACTCGTGGCTGAGTGTGGAAAAGCATATTACAATACACGCCAGGCTGGGTGAAATGCAGAATAAGGCACGAATGTCTCACAAAGGAACTTAATGTTTTATAGATGTAATGATAAAGTCTTTGATGGATATCTATGGAAGGCATTTTACATTTTCTGTGGCCCACAATGGGTTGTTAGAGAGCGAACAATGAAGAGCCCTCTCTGAGTGCTGTGTTCCAGTCACTTCACCTTGAACAAGCATACGAATGTGCTGTCTATTGTTGAAGGCTGTCTTCAAATGCTGTGAAAACCCTAAACTGTCCCACTAAAAGCCCATTACTAAGACATGACCATGGCAAAATGGATGCAGTTGTAAGATAATGTGTAAAGAGTTATAGATTATAGCACAGGAAGTGTTTAAGCCTGGCACGCTACATAAATAACAGTCGTGTTTTGGTAGAAATTATCAGTGTCACTGTAGAATGTTTAAAATTTCCATTTGAAGTACAACAAGATGATTAATCTATGCTATCATCCTGTTCTTTCACGGGTTCCCAAAACTGAGATGCACATGTGTGATATTTCATGTCATTGATTAACAAAATAGTGCTAGCATAAGTAAACAAAGTAGGTTAGAACTAGAAAGAGCATGCAGCAGTTTAGAGCATGTAAATTTTTCCTAGGGTCTGCAAAGGTTAAACTCAAGTGGCTGG
Organism: Acrossocheilus fasciatus; assembly: GCA_036784905.1. Classification (NCBI taxonomy): domain Eukaryota; kingdom Metazoa; phylum Chordata; class Actinopteri; order Cypriniformes; family Cyprinidae; genus Acrossocheilus; species Acrossocheilus fasciatus. Next base: position 23,595,094 of record CM071946.1, on the reverse strand, counting down.
TAACAACTCTATTATGTGGGAGTCTCTGGTTGGCAAACAGAAGCGTTGCATGTAAAACTGCAGTGGAGGCCTGTCCCTGGAGACCCCTGTGCACAGCAGGTTAACCTGTCAGTGCTTTTTTAAGGCCTGATTGCTAAGCCCCCTGTAGCTTGAGGTAAACTGACAATTTTCCATCAGCAGGGAGGTTGGCTTTATTAGTGATAGGGTGAAAAAAAGTAAATTTGAGCGCAAAGGGTATTGTTCCCTCCAATGGAGGATTAACATATGAGAAGTTCAATCAATTAGCTTGACGCTAAGAAACACATGAGCCTGGCTAATGAAGAGACATTCAGAAAACTGAATGCGCAGACATTGAAGAACAAAACATGTTTGCAATTAATATATTCCGGTTAGTTCCATTGAAAAGGTAATTCAGGGATTATGAAATCAACTGAATTGCACGGAAATCATAACTGAATAACTGGTTAGCGTAGCTCAGCTTATTATAATGCTTGTATGCTTGTATTGACAAAAAATTGACAGGCACAGCAGAAACCTGTGCGCTGCAAAACTGTTTCCACATATTTGTAACTTTTATTTGTCTCTTCATTATTTCTCCAGAAAAAGATGTCATTAAGATTGATACCAGTTGAGCCCTGTAAGTATTTGAGTAACAGATTAAACAATCAAACTAAATGAATTTTGTAAATGCAAAAAGGAAAGAGAGACATTGAAAAAGGGATATCTTATGATCAATTATCTTATCTTCAAATGCTAAAAATTGATATTTATAGAAATCATCGTTGACTGATTAGCATAGCACGGCTAATATTATCATATATAACAAAGGCTCTATAAAACTGTCATCAAATTACATCAAATTACAGAAATATACAACCTAAAGCTAAACACTCTCTTAAAGCGTAAAAAGCATGACCTAATCAGAGCGTGACAGGGCATAAAACTAGTCATGAGGGGTTAAGCTGGTCCCTATAGTTCTACAAAATTTGGAAGAATTGAAGATCAAAGTGAATACGTGACCTTTTTTTGTGTGTGTTCTGCAGATTGAAGAAAGTCAAGCGGGTTTGGAACAACATAAGGTTAAGTAAATGATGACACAGTTTTCATTTTTGTCTGAACTATGCCTTTGACTCAAGGTCACTGTTTTGCACATTGCACATATATATATATACACACACATCCATAAGTCATTAAGGTAGATGCTGACCCTAATAAGAAGACATTGACATGGGAGGCTGGGGGTAGCTTGCTGACAGCATGGGAGCCATTTAATCTAGCCCTTGATTAACTCATCGTCTGTCCACTTGTCCTACAGACATGTGCTAACATGTCATAATCGTCATAATTCTCATCAGCCTCCACTCGCACCCCAGCTTCCTGATTAGGGCCCTTTTCCCAGAAGGCCCCTGGTTAAAGCTTAATAATTCCCCTTAGCCTCACCCCAGTGTACCGTGGGCCCTTCAATTAAATACAGAATATCTAACACACGCATACTGACTCAGGATGGACCCTACCTCCAGCTATACGCCATGCTGACAAGCTGCACTGTTCTTCGGTTTGCAGCAATTAGTCCCCTCTTATCAAACCCCTGGCACAGAGTGTGCTCTCCAAATGTGCTTGCTTGTTTTATTTTGTGAAGTGCCACCACAGCGCTTTGTGGATGGGGAGGAGGGATTTGTGCAGCACCGAATTCGGCATTAAAAACACAGCTTGTTGCTCGCTGCACCTTCAAATAGCTTTCCTCCCCTTTGTTTTATGTGCTTTTTTTGTACGACAGAGCAATATCTGTCAGGAGTGCCACTCTTTTAATGCAATTCCCTCTCTTCGGCATCATTGTGAACAGCTGTCAACAGTGTTTCCCATTTATTTGTCGAGTGCTAGAAGGATGGGGGCCTAGCAGAATCCCCCAGTTCGTCAGAAAGCCCACCGGGGACCGTCTTCGCTCAGACTTCCCACGCGAGCTATGCGCGAGGTGGGAAGTAAATGCACTCGTTTCCCTTCCAGCTAGGCGCTGTTTACTTTTCAACACCTCCTTTGAGGGCCGCATCCCAGAGACCAGACAGCCAAGAGACGGGAGGGATGTCGCTACACAACACCAATTTGTGGAGTAGTGGGTTCGGCTCTCCATGTTTATGAAGTCGTCCTCTGCCTCACGAGTGCCCGTGTGATGATGAGATGTGCCGCCTCAAATAAGAACACCTCTGTCAGAATGAGCGAGCCGACCGTGTCCTTCTCACCATAAATATGACTGTCAGGAGTTTGGGGATGTGCAGCATTTCTCGTTGTTTTTGCCACTTGTGATTTGTCAAGAAATCAATATACTCATTATCACCGTGGCTGCCTGAGAGTAGCGAAAGAATGTATGTCAGATGCAGAGAGGGAGATGCATGTGGCTGACGCGCAGAAAAATTGGAAGTGTTAAGATGACACCTGTGTATAAGATCAGGAATGACAATCACCTATGTGTGTGAGTGTAGATGACTCAGTCAACCCAGTCTCTACTGATGTTAAACTGTGACAATTAAAGGGACAGTTCACACAAAAAATGAAAATTCTGTCATTATTTTCACACCCGCATGTCCAAACCACATTGAACCCCACTGACTGTAATTCTATGGACAAAAAACAGTGAGACATTTTTTTTTTTTTTTTTTTTTTTTTTAATATCTTAAATATCAGAATAAAGAAATTCATACTGGTTTGGAAGGATGGGGAGGTTGATTAAATGATGACAAAACTTAAAATTTGAATGCATTAATATGAATGCTTTTAGATAAACCTGCTTACATTAGATTTATTGCAATAAATTTTTAGAAAATGATTACATGTATAGTGCAATAAAACATTTAACAAGGTAAATGCAAACAGATTGTTTCATGCAGTTGAATGTTACTGTAATTTTCTAGCTGTATTAATATTAAATATATTTAGTATTTAATATATAAATCTTACATATTATAGTATAATATAAAATGTACATTTTAAATATAAATACGTACACTCTAAAAATACAACCCAGTGCTGGTTAAATATTGGACAGAACACATGCTGGGTTGTTTTCAACCAACAGTTGGGTTAAATGTTTAACCCAATCGCTGGGTCCGTCCATATTTTACCCAGCATGTTTTAGAGTGTATGTATACTTACAATTAAATAGTACATACATTTAATGGACAGTGAAAAGCAACAGGAAATTAAAGTAAGAAATAAGGCTGTGACATGACCTGTGCCAGACTTGAACCTGGGTCCCCATGAGCATAACGGCTCTTTATATATATAGTGAGCCACATCTACAAGACATATTGGCTATTTTAAGGAGACAGAACCTTGTTAAAAAAAACTTCTATGAAGTAAAAAAGCCCTATTAAATTTATTTTAGTCAGATCGACAATTATAGAGAAATTGTTTATTGTTGCTGGAATATAATTTCTGTTCTGTTTAAAATGTAAATTAGATGCGTGGGGGATTAGCTTCAGGTTTTTATCACGTTATGCTGCCAATTTAGCAATGAGATGACTGTTATGAACATAATGTTCTTTCTGGTGAATATAGCAACATCATTTATGTTCTTCTGAAATAACATGTCCAAATACATTGACTTTATTTGAGCTGAGGTCACGAGGGAATCATTAGGTTCAGAACTGTCATTACGATACATATTTGCACACATAAATTTAAATCTGCTCCATTCATTCAAATCACCATCACTTTGGGCATTAGCTAACGTTAGCGTGTTTTGTTGTTCTAGACATTGACGTATGTCAGGTGCTACCTGACTAGCCACTGATGAGCTCACTGACCATGATCGTCGAGACTGTCAGGGGACCCTGGACCTCCAGCATGGAAACTTGACGTTCAGAGTCAATCAAATTAGCTCTTTCCAGTCCACTAGCCTGAGCAATGAACAAGCCGCCCAAACCCAATAGCTTGGAGCTGACGACATCGATGGAGCGATCTCACATGCACCTCATGGGGTAAGACATACATTGATAAATATGAACAGTGCCATTGAAAGAATAACAGTCGGTTCAGCATAATGACGATAAGTCAGAGATATGCTTTCTTTCTCAGTGCCTTGAGCATTGTTTTGAAGCAAAGGTATCAAATTGGACTAATATTTGCATGAGACAGAGATGTTTTTGTAGTATTCAGAGAGCTCCACGGGCGCGCGGCCTCCTCATGCGACGACCAGACAGTGAAAATAAAAAAAAAAGGATCAGTTCTACAACTTACGGCACAGGAATCCATTCCGCACAGACTGCTACTGTTTTGATGTTCATCTTCAACCATTCCTGGTGTTTTAATAACCTGTGGAGGGCCACTTGTAAACTCTTGATGTGGGCAAAGTCAAAAACTTGTAAGATATTAGATATGCGCAGGAATATCAAACCAAATCCTCGGAGCACCAGGGTTTTTTGCTTTCACATTTGCTTTTAAGATTTAGTCAAAGGTGCTCAATGAGAAAAGTACGAAAGAGACAGCTGGGAAGAAGCTTATCTGCGACGTAAGAGAGGGTATCTGCACACTCCTTGATATTTTGAAAAGAGCCATCAACACTCATTTCTGTCAGCTCGTGTGAATTCTTCTGAATGGCGTTTTCCTGCTCTAAGTATCGTTATACGCAAGAATAACAGCAGGAGAGAGACGTGGGGAGTCTCAGATACAGCTTATCGAAAGTAGGAGTTTTCAGAAGACTTTGACTGTCTCCATTAACCGATTGAATTAAGTGCTAAAACAAATTCATTTTGACATAAAATGCTTACTTTTCCTCCTCTATGTTTTAGTATCGCATGTGTTTTTGAGTTTGGCGGAGTTGAGGGGTTTTTATTTGGTGAGACCAGCTAGTCGAGTCCAATTACCTTCTCCTCTTTAAATCTGATAAAAATGCTGAAATAAACAGGTAACTCCAAACCTTATGCCGGTTTCCATGACAAATACAACACAAAGGTGGAGAACAAGAGGGGTTCTGTTCCATTAAGTCATTAAGTCCTTATAAAACCAAACTCTGAGAGCATCTTTAACCCTGCTGCTGCCCTCGGGCAGAGAACCGCTGTGTTTGAAGATCAAAGTCGTAGAGGTGTGACTCTAGGTTTATATGTGCAGGGAAATTGAAAATTTCCCTAAACTGGAGGGGTCTGCATAAAAAAAAGTAGGCCGCAGCCCAGTAATGCTTTTCAAAAACAGAAGCTGCACCTTTTTTAGCAGCGTTCTCTGGGCTGAATAATACAAAGTGCACCTTCTGAACCGAGTTTTAGTGAGTTACTGACTTGCGTCATTAGACTTCAATTAGTGACTCAAATCTGACGTTCATCTGTAGGTGTGTATGTGTGTGTGAGTGAAATCCACCTACCACCATCAATGAACCATTAAAGAAAATAGGAAAACAAAAAACCCATAAGTGGCTTATTTTTCTATCCATAACCTTCTATACAATTTTTACTGAATACTCTTACTTTCGAGAGAGATTTAACCAGCCATTTCCTAGAAGCTCATACTAGTGTAATACTGGAATATCAAAATGATTTAGATCTAGCAAAACACCATGTGGCTCATGTCAAAAGAGGAATAAAGTGTTTATGGTGTTTGCAGTAGCATGACTGTACTTCTTAATTCACACTCAACTCCATTTGTGTGACTCACACTAACAAAATGACTCCCATGAGTGAAAAACACTCATTCAAAGTGAACGTATATAAAAGGAAAAGTGTTTAGCAGGGGAGGTTTTCAATGGCTCGGTCATGTTTGTCCTGAATAGGCGGTGCCAGCTTGGATTTCCTCCAGGAATTAGGCTTTTTGTTTGTGTCTATAGGCCAGAAGTGACAGCTATTCCTGCTTGCTCAAAGTAAGCTTATACATTTGTCGTGAGAAAGGCTGTGTCTGCGTCCACTCCTCATGACATGAAAGTCTCAGTTTTGTAACAGGAAGCTCAACTGTACATAGACTTCCACATAAACATACTATAAGAGAGGGGTGGTCTGAACAGCCAGGCAGAAGAGAGAAAAGGCCTGAGCTCTACTTTAAGAAGAATTATATACAGTGTGATGCTCCTAAAGAAAAGTCTTAATTAAATTAAATTTATTGTGTGTTGTTCATTTTGTTCTTAGATGGCTTACAAACCTATTTAGAAACATGATAAATTTGGCACACTGACAAACTTCATACCTCTGTGTAACAAATTTTTAACATGAAGCAGAATGTCAGTCAATAAAACAGTTAAATAAACAGATTCCCATGCCTCACACCTGTGTGGCTAATTTATTAAGTTCTCAGTTCAGATCATGTATGTGGACCATTTAAACTGGTCATAATAAATGAAATTAGATGTGGGTCGTTTCAGTTAAAGGCCAAAATCTATTAGTCTATATGAAATTTCTAAAAGATGAGTGAATGTCTCAGTTTATTTACATAATTACCGTCACTACTGCCTGGTTTCTCGAAGCTCAACGTTAAAAGTGAATCTACACGGCACATTTCTCCAAACAATATTTTTCTTGTGCGTAAAACGTCAGTAAATTAACGTGAACCTTGAACCACTGGCTAATTCGTTATTGTGTGTAACTGTTTCTTATTTTTCCCCACTTTATCAGAGACAAATGTACACAAAAGTATCGACATTACTGCATTTTCATCATGAACAAAAAAGTATTTGTTAAAATAATCGTCTTAAAACCATATCCCGCCCTCTGTGCATGGCGCGCGACAGGCCTGAATGACAGAGTTAAAACATTATATTAGCCAACATTATAAGCTAATGGAAATGATTTCAACCGAGGTATGATATATAACTATTTATTCTTAATAGAGATATTAAAACAACAGTTTTCACGTTTAAATAAATATGGTTAACACATGAGATTTAAGTGAGCGTTTTCTAAATGAGCGCCTGCCACTATTTCTTCATCCTTTTCATCCTCTTCTTTCTCCAATGGCGAGTTTAAATGTCTACATTGCAAACATGTTTACATGTAACATGTTATATAATAACAGTTACATATAGCTATAGCACTCCTGATAGACAAGTGTCAGTATGTTGATATTACTAAACTACAGTTCAGTAGTGGCCGTCAGTAATGTATATTTGAAGCTGTCTTTCGAAAACCATAATGTATTTATTTTACTATATTCAGCTAAGTTAGCCGGGATTTTGTCAGCTTTATGTGTGCTTTCAAGGGTTTTTATTATTATTTTATTTTATTTTACTCGCTATATTAATAGGCCTATTATAAAATTAGTAATAAAATATCTCCAACTCTATTCCAAAAAAAATATATAATAATATATACACACACACACACACACACACACACACACACACACACACACACACACACATATATATATATATATATAGGCATATGTGTGTGTGTGTGTGTGTGTGTGTGTGTGTGTGTGTGTGTGTGTGTGTGTGTGTGTGTATTAAGGTTGTTTATTTTGTGTTTTATTTATTCATTGGACAAAAAAAATGATTTAAATTGAAAATATTTTATATTTTTTTTTAAATGCGCTTTCTCTCACAATAAAAACGTTTCATATTGTTTTACTCTCGTATCTGCTGTTTTACAACAGTCAAAGAAAATGTAGTCAATTAAAACATTTGCTCTCTTTTTTGCGCCTGGTACACCTGAACATGAGCCCCAGAAAATCTGTTCGTTTATTTGTCTGTAAATTCGTTATGTTCAAATTTCATCAACATTTAATTACAATTATTATTATTTTTTAAAATAGGCTACTGAAAAATACTGAATAAATCGTTTCTTTGGCCATCTTTGTGAGGACCTCAATTAGAGCGGTGTAGCGTTACGGCAGGTCACATAAGGTTACATGGACTCTCCATGTTACATAGGCCTGTATGTTTACAGTTTGTCTTCATATCACTCTTTGACCCAGCGCAAAATAGATTGATTTAACTACATTTGAACATTTGAATTGTAGAAATTGTAACGTTAAATGTGTGTTTTTGTTTTTATGTGTTATCTCATCAGTCAAAACACTTTCATTCACGTTTTTCTGTTCTCCACTTTGGCAGTAACTAAAAAATATTTAAATAAGTCATATCATTAATACCTTATTTCGGTGGAATACACTGCCAAATCATTTTTGCTTAGGAAGAAATGGTTACTCAGAGTTAAACGTCAATCACAAGGACAACCACTAGGTTTTTACAAGCCCGTAGGTTTGATTTAATACAAGATGGCATTGATTTTAACACAGGCAATGATAATCATATTAACAATATAAATAGCTAAAACTCTTTATAGCCGGTCTAACATACAACCTACATTGATCATTCATTTTTACTGATTTCATCTGTGATCTGCGGACACGTTATTAACTAAAACGTCCGACCTGATATATTTTGTTTCTTTTCTGACTTAAAGAGGTAGCTGCTTCGAATGTTTCATAAACATTCTAATGTTTGTGAAACATTATTCTAGTTGTTTAACGATAGTCTCTAAGATTATAACACAAGGCACATTTGGCACATGTCTTACAATAATTAAATGTATGTAGGTCTATATGTACAAATAAATTCAATACGATGAATAAAATAATTTAGAATTAATGTTACAAAAGAAACTACAATTAAAACTGATTAAGACATGGGTACAATAAGGCGAAATAATATGATCCCAAAACATCTCTCGAATTGGTGATCTCTCTTGGGAAAAGTGTTCCAAATTAATTATAACAAAAGGAGAAGCAATAGAATAAATGTTGGGGGGAAATCTTCCATAGTTCACTATTATTGCATTCTGTGTGTGAGAAAAACAGTGGGACTACTGTCAGTCTGTGTGCGTGTGCGTGTGTGTGTGTGTGTGTGTGTGTGTGTGTGTGTGTGTGTGTGTGTGTGCGTGCGTGCGTGTGTGTGTGTGTGAGGGAGAGAGAAAGAGACTGCGCATATATGTCTGCGCATATTTCTGCAGGTGTGGATGAAATCGGCTGGAAAATGAAGGCAGCCATTGCTCTGATCATTGAGAGTGAAGTTATTTCCACCGCCTAGGAACAATTACAGCTCTTAGTTAACATTTTGGTGCAATTTAGTAACATTTTCTAACATTATAAAATCTTACATAATATATTTATTTATTTTCCTGAAATGTAAATGGTGAAATTTAGAAAAAAATAAAAAATAATTTATATATATATATATATGTGTGTGTGTGTGTGTGTGTGTGTATATATATATATGTATATATATATATATATATATATATATTAGTGTTAGCCAGTGTTTGTTTGTAGGTGGCCCCTATCCCTCTGGTCTGTTAAATGGTAAGCTCCGCTGTATGAGCTCTACGAGCTTGAGTTGGCAGCACTCACCAGTCTCATAAATCCAAAAAAAATAAAATAAAAATAAAAATACTTTTGAAGCATAACGTAAATGCATTTTCAAGCACACAATGAAAACATTTATTATTATTATTATTATTATTATCCTATTATTGTTTCGTATCGTTATGTATATTTGTTTCGTTTATAGAATTTCATTGTTAAAATATCCTATAAAATAGCCTAATGATTAGAACAAAAACGCCTTTTGAATTTTCAGTTGTACGTAGAAGAAATTCAGAAACATTGCGTGTTAAAAAAAATAATAAAGTCTGTTTGAAAGTGGAATGTACAGTCTTGAACAGTACTTTTTTTTCTGTGGGCAGGTTTTTCTACACGGATCAATATCAGAGCAGCATGCGCTGCGAAGGAAACGCCATCCAAGCTCCGCAGGACGCTGACCTTTCACTCTCCCTACAGGTCACACCATCCTCCCCTAAACAGGTCAAAACACCAACACACAACTATGTCAAAGTATGCCTTAACAGAGAATATTTATATCCAGCGGATAACCAACACAAGCCAATGAGTGGGCGATTCAATCAACAGCCAAGAAAAGATTGTACCCTGCAGCCCATAGGCAACTGCACATTAATAATCAGTGTTCTGGTGATTTCTGAACGGACCAACTGGCTTCTTGTGGGTGGCTCCAAGTTGTATTTCCCGTGAATAAAATATGTAGGGTATACATTATGTTCATGTGCCCATCTCAAAACACACTGTGGCACCAGGTGGTGATTTTACAGTCAACAACAATAGGAAACGCGTCTAACAGCCTATCCCTTCCCCCAGGCTTTACACACATGAATATTAATCTGATCCTTCACCGTCTAAAGTTCTACACATTGCACTAAAGCTTTAACACAGATAGTGACACGGATACGATCGCTCTCAAGTATCTCCAGTCTATTAATTACTCATGCTGGAGGATTGTTTTCGTGCTGTCAGTGATATCATCATACGCCAAAAAAATAGCTTGCGACAATATTCCTTGATGTTGCTGCATAATGTCAAATGCCCCTGTTAAATTTATTTTATTCCGCTTTTTTATTCTAGCATCTGAATGTGTTTATGCGTCCTCTGAGCGCCGAGAAAAACACACGAAATTAAATAGAAAATCCGGGTTACAATCGAGCGAACAAGTCGCAGGGGCTTCAGTCACCTCTTAATTCTGCAGGAAAAAAAAAAGTTTTTTTTTTTTTTTTTCCCCCTTAGAGCTTGACAAGAGTGCCAGAGTCAAGTTCAAGTTCACGGCCAATTGATTTCAAACTCTATTTTATCCCAAGTATGGAAGGAAGGGCGACTGCTGCATTATCCAAAATTAAACTCACGCGTCTTTAAAAAAAAAAAAAATGGAGCACTCGAACAGTGGCGGGAAGGTTTATATTAAGGCCTACTGATTATAAAAGTCAGATCAGTTTTCCCGTGTATACATTTTCTGCATACTGCTCTCAGTATTCCTATGTTGAGAATGTTCTATTTAAATGTTTCTGTCTTTTTTTTCTTTTTCTTTTAAAATGCTGAAATATGTCCTTCAGTGCTAGAAATTATTAGTGTTTGAAGCGCCGAATTGTGTATGGAAAGACATTTCAACAATATCTATCCAACACTACACAACAGCTGAATGCGTCTTGCTTTCAGACCACTGTGCAAATTCTGGTTTAATAGTCTTAAATAGTCTATTCAGCTTATACAAAAAGAAGGCCTAAAAGTTGTCAAAGTTTATCTATATAATGCGTAGATCACATGGAAAGAACACGACGCGTTGTAAAGATTGTACACTTGCACCACGTTTTATTATATCTGTATGCAGTAAAATTTTTATCACAATAATGGAGAAAACACTTCTCAAACTTTGAACAAAAACACATATAACAAAACAACTGCCCCTGTTCAGCCCATAATTGTACATATTTATAGTAAAGAAACATTCTTTATAAATATTGTTTCATCTGTAGCAAGTAAATACCATAATTTAATTACAAATGGATAAATATGGCAGTCGATATTTACAAAAAGAAGGGTGTAGTTACAGATATTTAACGGCACGACATTAATTTGCCCCACAATCTTCCAAATATATATCACAATTCAAACTTGCAAAGCACAAGACATCACAAGTTAAGCCCAGCAAACTAAGATATACATTCACAAGCAAATATTGTGTCAGTCTTCGTTAAATGTTGACTTTGGCACTCTTTCCAGTTAATAGTTGTTTAGTTTACAATCAGTTTGCCATAATGGGATCACAATATTCATTTTGATAATACAACTTTATGGTAATATGTGCACTAAAAAGTCCAGTTAGAGAAATAGCTACCATTGAAGGAACATCTATACACCAAAAAACCGACAAAACCTATTACAACCATTGGGAAAGAGAGCGCGTAGTATGTACAAAAAGAGGACGTTTAGTGCGTTTGCGCACGGTTCTTCTGTCGATGTGGGAATGTTAATCCTGCTGGACAAGCGCATAATATAGGAGCGTTCGTTTTGTATATGGATCTCCTGGTTTTCTGAAATGATTCCTCCTGGGATGGCACAGTCTTAAACATACCATTCACTGAAATTGGACGATAAACTGCTGTGGTTGTTGGAACTGTGGACCGCTGAGGAAGGCGACAGATTGTTGTTGCTTTGGGTCTCAGTGGAGGGGGACACCAGACCAGGGGGTGTTGAGGACTCATAACCAGAACTTGCCGCTGGCGAAGAGTCAGATGCAGGTGGGGATGACTCGTGAACCTAAAACACACACCAAAAAAAAAAAAAAAAATGAAAAAGAAAAAAAATGAAATCATTAATGATCCTCGGAATGAATCATGAATAATGTGTATTGCCAAAACTAAATTCTAGACAAATCCAGTAGTTCGTTCCAATATGACAATATATGAGTGAAAATCTCGTGTCAGATAACTTTTTCAATATGCATTAGCCAATTATCTGTTATGCATTTATCATTTATGTTTGTTAGTGTTATTTTAATTTGAATTAAATGCATTAGCCTACTGCTATTAATACACTAAGTGGCACTTAGTAAACACTTTAGTGACAAAAAAAGTACAATTTCTCATTCTATATATATAATATATATATATTTCTCATTCTTTGTTCTAGAGGAATCTGGAAGAATTACCTTCATGTGCTTTCGAAGAGAGCTGGGATGAGTGTAGGACTTGTCACACATTTTGCAAAGATACGGTTTGTCTGACGTGTGAACGTGCATGTGCTTCTTTCGGTCACTGCTGTTCGCGAAGCGCCGATCACATCCCTCAAACTCACACTGAAATGGTTTCTCCCCTGAGAAGAAAAACCGCATAAACATTCACACGATTAGTGTTTAAAGTTTAATTCAGCTTTTAAAAACACAACAAAAATAGCGCACATCAAAACACAGAATAAATCTGCCATCCCGATACACTTCAAAATAACATTTAAATGTAAATATTTTAGGACTAAATTATAAAAAATAAAAAGAAAGAAATTTCGTAGCATTCTAAATAAACTGAAATGAAATCACTCAAGAGGTTATCATATGCACGTAGTTGTAATACAGAGATGCCTTACAACGACACAGGGGGTCACACAACCACATCTACAAATATGATGACCAGTGTAAAGGTAACAACAAAATAGCCTATATAGGCTATATAAAATCTAATTTTGTTGACAATTACGTTTGGGAGAATTTACTTTATTTAACAATCTGTACAAACAAAACAAAATTAAAACAAGGGGGAAATCGGTCACATAACACCATTTCCTATTTTCAACGTTTAGCTTTTGTCAACCCCACACAAAACTTCGTCATTTGCTTAGAAATAATCAAAATGCAATTAACACCTTGACAAATAGAAGGCTCAATACCTCCGTGTATTCTAAAGAGGAAATTGCTCAAATATGCAACACTGGTAATGGCCTGTCTAACACATAGACTGTCAATGCAATGGAAAGAATAACAATAGGCCCACATATCGCCAATCCTAAAGTAGGAAATATAGTCTTATTTTTATGTCGCCGTTTTTGTGTTGGTAATGGTCTGTATTCACTTTGTAAATCATATGTACGTGCGTGTGTATACGTGTAGCTGTATGTAATCACTTTGTAATCGTTGTTTTTTAATGGTTTCATGAATATAAAGTGTATTGCTGTTAGTGTATTCAATGTTTCTAATTTTAACAACAATTAAAATACCCCGTAACATGGCCAAAAACAAGCAACAAACTGGAGTTATTTCAAAATCCTGACGTAGTCACCCGAGTGCTCGAGCATTGGTCCACGCAAACATTAAACCGGTTGGAGAGATTTACGGCTGCTCTGCGCACGCGATGAGCCCTCAAGTCGCCTTTGACCCGTTTAAACTTTATGAACCACAAACCCTCGGCAGTCTCTTACATAATTCAGCACATTGTTGCAAAACATCGCATTTACTCGGTACGCGACCAGGCATAATCGTTTTCAGCCGCGTTCACTTACGCGAATTAGCCTATATGTGCTTACAAGCATCCGTTTTCTTTTAAAGATCTAAATCTACTTTAAGCGTAAATCTAAGTATGCGCTCTCAAAGTCTAAAAATACACCAACCTACCGTAATCAGCTTATTTTTGTAAGAACCACTATTTGCGCTACTATTTTGGGGGGGTTATAAAAAAAAAGACCGTTGTATAGCTGCAAAACAAATGCAAGACTTACAAACGTTAATGAGACAAGCGCAAACAGAAATAAATATCATACCTGTGTGTGTTCTCTTGTGAATCTTGAGGTTTTCTGATCTCGCGAAGACTTTGCCACATCCAGGGAACGGGCAGGGGAAAGGTTTTTCTCCCGTATGCACGCGTATGTGATTGACCAGTTTATATTTGGCTTTAAAGGGCTTGCTTTCCCGGGGACACTCTTCCCAAAAGCAGATGTGGTTGCTCTGTTCGGGTCCTCCAACGTGCTCGACCGAGACGTGGGTGACCAGCTCATGCATGGTGCTGAAAGTTTTATTGCAACTCTTCTTCGGATTGCTGAGCTGCTCCGGATCGATCCACTTACAGATGAGCTCTTGCTTAATGCACTGCTGCCTCATGTAGCGAAAGAAGGCTCCGGGGTGATGGTGATGCGCTGCCATATTCATTCCCATGTTCATATTCATGGAGCCGTACTGGTTGTGCAGCTGAGCGGCTGAGTAAGGGTCAGTCCTCGGGCTGGAGACCTGGTGGTACTGGTCTGATCGCCCGAAAACCTCCCCCGGTAGTCCGAGTCGCATCTGCCCGTTGAGCACGTTTGGGGAGCCGTGAGATCCATGCTGCTCGTGGATGCCAGGGAACAGAATGTGGCCTTGGCTGTCTGTGTGAGAGTGATGGAGCGAGCCGGCAGTGGGGCCGAAGAGTGCGTGCTGGCCTCCCGCCGGTGACGATTCCCCGAATCCACGGCTGCGAAAGAGAAAGTCCCTCGTGGAGTTAAATGGCGAGCTCGCGTACGATGTGACATGAGCCGCGTGCGCGCCCAGAGCCGCGGCAGGGTAACCGGGCGCTTGGCTCGTGAATGCAGAACTCTGTCCGGGCGAGAGATCGTGGTTCAGTTTGAATGCGCCCATGTGCGCCGAGTCGACGAAGCTGTTCTGCGCTAAACTCAAGTCTCTGTCCTGCATCTCACTGGAGGAGTGATGATGCCTGGCAAAGGTGCCCACTCCCAAACCAGGGAACTGATGCCCAGCGTCCAGTAACATGCTTTCGTTGAGCAAAACCAATTCTCTTTCAAGCAGTCTATGTGCGGCGCTTCAACAAAACATGTAACAAAATAAAATCGAATGCGCTACAGGAATATTAACTTCCAGATTTGAGAACACGACATGAGGCGATGAAGTTCGATCCGCTCATAGGAAAAAAGCTTTGCGTATTAAGTTAGGCTATATTTTTCTTGTGGATAACTTGTTACTCAAAATCCCCAATGCAGCGAAATGAAAAGATTCCTTTGCTCGTTCCCTTTCAAATTGAGTCGATGTCGTAATTTTCGGATTACACGAAAATACGAGTTATTATCTTACTGAGTCTTCCTTGTTCTTGAAGCATCTCGAATTGGAATGTTTATTTCTTTCGCTTGTCTATGTTTATCTCGGAGGGTCCCTCTTTCTCAGTGGACTGGCACTACCTCCTCTTACGCCCCCTTTAACTGGAGCCCGGTCATTCATTTGACGCGCTCTCATTGGCCGCCGCTCCTCATCAATCCCAGGTGCCCCTCCAATCGAACGCACTGCTTTGGCAACTAATCGCTGATCGCCATCTTCCACCGACAATTACCGCCTACTTTTCGGAGAGCCTTTTCGGGGAATAGGTAGAAGGAGAGCAAAAATACTCGCGTTTAATCAGACCGCTTAAAAAATCTAAATCACTTGCCACGCGGGCTCATAAGAGTAAGTGTAACCCATAATTCTTTGGTGAACTTCGCCACTACAGTTTGCATAATTACTTAATAGCATAAAATGTGCAGGATATTTTGGTTATAGCGAAATCTAGTTACTTTCGCATAGTGTAATCCAACAAACAGACAGGGTTAACGTAAATGAAAAACAAACTCACAAACCTCGCTCGAGGTGCCTTGACTAAATCTGCACGTGAGTTTGACAACACATGATGATGTATTAAAGCACTAGTTCGCATCCAATTTGTAGCCTATGTGGTGGTCAGCATTTGAATAAAGGACGTGATCATGTCTCCCTGAGTGTTGATGGACACATCAAAAACAAACAAAAGTGTATTAATATATAAACCGCTTATAACATCATCCTATTGAGATATAAAGTAGCCTGTTAAAAATAGATTCAATGACATGAAAAATAAGGCAGGCGAGTTGTCGGCAATATAGCCTATACACCATTGTCATTGTCATCTTTACATTGAATACTTTAATTAATTTACTGCATTAAAAACGCACTAATTCGTAGCTAATACCAAAACGCTCTAAGACCAACTCTGAAACACACTGTGTTTCCTCTACAACAGAACCATAAACTCCACATAAGGTTTGAAACACAGTAAGTACAACAACAGTATAAATTTGAGAATTCTTGTAAGCTATAGTACCATTTACATTTTTCCTATCATAAGACTTATTTTTAGGCACATCTAAATATACGCACATAGAGTAGCCTATTCTAAATATTTTAGCACATACAAGAACACAATGCCATTTGAACGTATTTAGATGAGATTACACTCCCATGTCAAAACACACAATGTGTTATACCTTTAATTTAAAAAAATAAATAAATAGTGACGTCACGGACCGAGAGCCTGGTCTTTCTGCGTGAATAAATCAGGGAATCTGTATTATTTAAAATCAAGTTTAGAGGCATTTTGTGGTTACGGAACAGGCTTTCCCTATATGCGAGCTTTTCCTAGCCTGTGTAGACTACACTGTACACTCCCTGACAATAACCAAACCGTCCAACTGAAGTTATCCTAGCACATGTGGATGGGGTTACTGCATTACGGACTCCAGGCCAATGTACATAAGCCAAACCAGGGACCATTTCTGATCTAAGAAAAAGTCCTATACGTGCAGCATACGAGCGTTTATTTAAATGTTAACATTCAGTTAAAGGAGGTTTACTTACAATTTCATTGAACCTAAGTCCCATAAAGTCCCGTTCCAACGCACAACACACTTTGTCTTGTCTTTCCTCTCCTCCGAACGCTTTAAGCTGTAAATAATAGGGCGGAGGATGTATAAAACTTTGGGAATTCTGTGTGCCTCAGCTCAAAGCCATGCTGTTTGAACGTTATGTACCATTCTTCCAAGACTATTTCTACCCTCTCCACAGGAAACACAGGATCTGATCCAAGTTCAAAGTCACGTCTGCCGACCTCTCTAAGAAGTTCTTTATTTCTCCAGAAAACCACAAAAACCTTTCCCCTTTTCAATGGGCAGGGAGAAGAAGAAAGAGAAATTAGTCTGAGAGTGCAGTCGGCCTGGAACACATAGCCGCAGTTTTTGTTCTTCTTTTCTCATGTAGCAAGGAAGGGAAAAGGTTCGAAAAGGCTAAAACCAAACACACACGAAAACACAGGGGAAAACTAATTGTGTTTATTATTAATATATATATATATATATATATATATATATATATATATATATATATATATATATATATATATATATATATATATGCGTCACTGCCTAGATATTAACCTTGATTTTTTTTTCTCTCTACATGTGAATGCAAAAAATCCCAAATAACCTATAAATTACAATACGTGAAGGACCATACCCCTATAGTTACATTAGTTAGAATTATGGCTTTCCATTAATGTGTAAGGCTCTTAGACAAAGCGACAAGGCATTTCTTTTAACTTTGACATTATCAATATGCTGACACATTATTGGTTACTTTTACTGACCTTGGGTATTTCAAGGGTGTTTGACCTTCGACCCGTGGAGACCACATATGCTACCCTTTGAACTTAAGAAATCCTCACTGTTCAAAGGTTGTAGTAAAACAAGTGCTGGCCTTCTCCCTCCGTTACGTAGTTTCATAAATAACAGGCAACGAAAATTCACATTTACTCACAAGCTTGTTTTAAACTATTATTATTTATGACCTTCTCATCATTTAACTTTTGTTGTAAGTGTAGCCTACTCAGCAATCAATACGACTGAATTATTTTTAAAGACACTCTTGAATACGGTCTGTTCGTCCAACACAATTCAGAGGTAAACGTTGGGATGTCGTAAATCTCAATTAGAATGCATAGATTGTAATGCTTCTGTCACATTAACCGGCATACATCGTGGTTCCATTCATTCCAAATTAAGACCCTTGACAAAGCTGACAGGCATGATGGCTTATGCAGGAAATCACAACACTTTCAGTTACTACAGGTGCAGGAAAGATACACGTGCTGTATATACATAAAAATAAGAAAATCTTATGAATGCTTTTTTTCTTCTTCAAGGTTTGATAAATTTGGGTATGCAGTTTTACCAGAAATGTCTGACCAATGACGTTGATAAATTTCAAATTTATTTAGGACAGATTTTAAATCTATAGTATTGTTAGAAAAGCATGTGACTTCAAATTTGTAAGCAGAATTGTTATCTTTTTGTTGAGGTTTAAGGGTGGGGCTGTTTAACCTTCTGCTGTACTTTGGTAATTAGTTTTTGAAATAATTATTTGGAATATGGTAACAACTGCCCTGAAGCATTTTAAAAGATGTCTTTGAATTAAGACATATTAAATCAATGGCATACACTTCCTGCTGAGTTCAACATGGACTCTAAAAGGGCGTGGACGTGCTTCATGACACACACGTAAAGCACACACAAACAAACATGAGATGAAATTATGTGAAAAGTAATATGTTTCTTATATATATTATTATTAAAAAAATACTTGGGGAAAAAATGAAGATTTTTGATATATATATATATATATATATATATAATATTATAAAGAATCATGTCACAGAACGCTTTTTGGAAAGATTATTGACAGACTTTTTTCTAAAATATGTCAAGGGGCGCTTCTTTCTGCACAGGAATCAGTTTCTGACAGCGCCCATTGGACCGAAGATCTTATGTTCAAAATTGCGTTTTTTTAAGCACATTTGTTGCATTTAAATGTTTTTTTTTTTTTTAAATGTTTAAATGCATGATAATGTTAATTATGTAAAATTATATTACGATAAACCCATCTGGATAAAGCAGGATGCTAGAAAGAATTCCATGAACGTAGGCTTTTGCCATTTCTGTTTATTAGGGCGTAAAGCCTAATCGTTTGTTTGGTTGAATAAAAAACACATGTAAGATTTTGCTTTATGTAGCCTATCTAATAATTTAGTTTTACCTATATGCATGCATTACAATAATTAGAAACAAATAAGTTTGGTATAGCATGCGTTTGTTTTAAAGATATAAATTGTAATTTTTTAACTTGTAATTTTATTTGCATTGTCCCAATTTGATCCTAAGTCTGTTCTATCTGTCAACATAATGAAACGATTTATTTGTCCGAAGAAAATGATTTTTTCTTTTTTGCTGAAGTCATGCTTGACAACGTTTTATTTATTTATTTATTTATTTATATATATGGTTTGAATTTAATTTCTAAATATATTTCAAATGATGTGTGGGTGTGTTGCACAATATGCTCCGCGTGTGTAGTGTCACTGTTTTGTGCAAAGAGAAAAACAACATCCTTCCACGTGTGTGTGCGTGCGTGCGTGTGTGTGTCTCGGTAAACAGATTTGCCTGTAACTTTGTGAGCACAACTTTCTGGAGTGAACAGTGATGAAGAGAGTGAGGGGGCGGAACCCCGCTGAGCCTCTGCGCTGAAAGACAGCCAATCGCTTCGTTCTCTTAACTGCCAGTCACCGAAATCTGTCCAATACCCGCAGTGCCATTTCTAAACTCTATTCCCCACTGTGTCCTCCAACTGTTGTATGTTCTGCCAATCGCTTGAGGACAGAGTGGGAAAAGGAGCAAGCAGAGTTAGAGGCAGGACAAAAGAAGTTCTATAGACGGCCATATACATATATTTTAATGGTTTCAGAAGGCCCGTAGTTGGCGAAGACAATAGCGGTGAGCGTGGACATGACAGCGTAGTGATGGAGCCCCCTTTAAGCAAGAGGAATTCGGCGATAAGATTAGCGGATTTGGCATCGACTCAAGCCCTTCCTCATCAGAATATGACAGGCTTCCCGGGGATAGGGGGGCATCACCCGCACTCCCACCATGCCCACCTCCACCCTGGGGAGATGGGCAACGACCCCGGAGTGGCTCTCACTCCATTTGGACCCGAGCACATGGCACAGACCAATGCTCTCAAACTTAGTCCCTCTCAGCCTGTTCAAAGCCATCCCGAAGCCCAGACCGCGGCATCTTTCACGTCTTCTCAGACCACAGTTGGTTTCCCCGTGGCTCACCCCCACACAGGCTACACCACCAGCAGGGACTTCATCCTCAGGAGAGAGCTCTCAGCCTCTGCTATGCATGCACTTGGCGACCAGCATAGTTCCGCCTCCTCCCCTCATCACCATGGCATGTTCATTTCCCCAACAGGTGCTTATGGGCACGCGGAAGGTGGTGCCCATCCACTTTTCTCTGGACTGCACGAGCAAGCGGCCCCAGGTGCCCACCACCACCACCACCATGCCCTCAACGGGCAGATGCGTCTGGGTCTACCGGGGGACATCTACGGCAGGCCAGAGCACTTCGGCCACAGGCCCGAGCACTATGGATCTTCTTCTCTGCACAGCTACAACTCCATGAACTTAAATGTGAACCTCGCCACGGCTCCTCACGGAGCCACGGGGGCGTTTTTGCGATACATGCGGCAGCCCATCAAGCAAGAGCTCATCTGCAAGTGGATTGACCAGGAGCAGACGTCCAAGAAGCCCTGCTCCAAAACTTTCAGCACCATGCACGAGCTCGTCAACCATGTCACGGTGGAGCACGTCGGGGGACCGGAGCAGAGCAGTCACGTCTGCTTCTGGGAAGAGTGTCCGCGCGAGGGAAAGGCGTTTAAAGCCAAGTACAAACTAATCAATCACATCCGCGTGCACACGGGCGAGAAGCCGTTCCCGTGCCCCTTTCCCGGTTGTGGCAAAGTATTCGCGCGCTCGGAAAATCTCAAGATTCACAAGAGGACGCATACAGGTTAGTGAAAAGTCGACCGATTCTTTGAAAAAACTTTAGTGGTCTGTTATTGAAAGTGTTTGCGCTACTTGGCAGATAATCGAATTGTCTTGATATGTACCAAACGTTATTTAGCCTACTATGGGGGAGTAAAATCACTTTTTGTCCCCCCGCCTCATGCACAACTATCCCCCATTCATACAGAACCAAGGTTAAGGAGGTTGTTTGTTTACAGTGCCTATGCGCCAAGCTAAAGTATCCCTTGGTGTGGCTAAGCGTCACGAACTTACTTCAAAAATGCAGCGAGAGATCAACGTGCATGTTGTTGCTGCTTGTACATATGGAATAAGCACTTCCGACACCATGCTGCTATGAGCAGACCAGTGTTTTTGCATCTTTTTTCGTCGATGCATGCAATTTTATATCAAGGAGAAGTCCATAAACATTAGGGTGAAGACACCAGGCTGCAGTTGTATTTGAATGCTACGTGTTTAACGTAAAAAAAGAAAATAACGAGCAAAACAGGGAAAGTACGTATTGTTTTGCTGCAGGTAAAATAGTAACACGAAGTTTTCGGCACGTGTTTGTCTTCTTTAAAGCCACAGGGAATTACAAACAGTGTCTGAATAGATCCATACTAATGTAAATATGGAGAATGGGTCAGCCATGGGGCATTTACTACATTGTGATTAACCAAACTATGGTGATATCTTAGCAGAGAAAAGAAGGCCTCTACTTCTGAAGTTCTTCTAATGTATTCTAACAAAATGATATGCTGTGCATGATATTAAAATAGATATTTAATATGATGGTATTTAATAAATATAAAGCTCTTTCTCCAGGTACTAAAATATGCAGTCACGTAACAGTTTGTTATTGCAAGTTGTTAAAAAGTTGCAGGTATTGTTTGGGTTCTTTTACTGTATATCTGTATCATGTTATGCTCACAACACCTGCTGACGTGAATTGCGCCCTGAATATGTAGGTCAGAATATGCGTGTCAAACCCACCTAGAGTATACATTTATAAGGGTATCTTAAATCATCATTGATATGTATAAAAGTCCCCTATGGTATTTTATTTATTTATTTATTTTGTAACAATCCCGGAATGACACAGTCAATCAGTGCAACGTGTAATGTAATTTTGATATGATTTGGATATCTTGTAAAGCCGGGTCAGTTCTTTTACTTCAAGCAATCTAATGCATATGGCGGGCCGAAATGTTTTCAGTAGTTGACTCAGTTGCATATCCAGTAAAAATAATAATAAAAAGAGTTTTGGCAAGCTTCAGTCAGAGAAAATGAGAGCGTTTACAGAGTGGTTGCATAAGTCATGTGGTGCGGCTGAACATTCCATATGTAATAGCAGAAAATGAGTACTGTGGGGTTACAGTGATAATGTTGTGATTTTCAAAACGAAACCATCCATTACTAGTGCTTGCTGAGAATGGATCATCCATTAGCTATTATTTTCTTTTACACAAGAAAATGTAAAATATGTATGGGTGATTTTTATATGTAATTGCTCTGTTTTTTTCTTCCTTGCCAGGTGAGAAGCCGTTCAAATGTGAGTTTGATGGCTGTGACAGGAAATTCGCCAACAGCAGTGACAGGAAGAAGCACTCTCACGTCCACACGAGCGATAAGCCTTACTTCTGTAAAGTGAGGGGTTGTGACAAGTCGTACACACACCCGAGCTCCCTGCGCAAACACATGAAGGTTCACTGCAAGTCTCCTCCGCCCCCTTCAGCCAACACGGGCTCCTCTTACCATCCCTCGTCCACGACGATCGGTGATGCCCTCTCACCAAACCTGGAGCCCCACAGGAACCGTTCGTCGAACCTTTCGCCTCAGGTGACCAACCTAAACGAATGGTACGTGTGCCAAGGGAGTGCTGGACCAAACAATCTACACACCCCCTCCAGCGATGTGCCAACGTCGGAATCCGACGACGAGGACTCTTTCAGACACACAGATCCAAGGGCAATGCTCTGATGTGAACAGCAAGGAATACATTCATTATAAATGCTCCACATAATAATAATAATAATAAAAAAACATCAAATTCAAGGGTTGCAATTCGAAGAAGTGGAACACCTATGGATGTCAGTGGGTGAAGAGATTTTGCCCCCCGTTTTGCCCTTAAAACATGCTCAGAGCATTGATGCAATTTATGTTTCATATGATAAGCAGTTGTAACTTGCCACATGAAAAATCGACTTGTACATTTTTTTAAGATTTTACCTGACTTGTCGAGATCAAATAACATTGATTTATCAATTATGTTTAGGCTGATTTTTTTTTGTTTTTATATTACACCCCTTTTGTTGCACAGAAATCTTTTTTATAGAGAATCGTTTTACACGTTAAATGTCTGAGGGGCAAAAATTGCAGTGACAATTTTAAGTTTTTACTTGTATATTGTCAGTGTCAAAAAAAAAAAATGAATGGGTGGAGTCTTTGTTAAAGTTTATACACTAATTGTGGTCAGGACGGTTTTTGTGATATTTAAAATATTTAAACCTATATTTTATGCAAAATCAATGTAACTCTGATTAAAGAGTACGAAATATGTCCACTGAGACCCTAAATAATGTATCGTTGACAGGCCTATCCCTGACTGATTTGTAAATAGTATATGGTATTGATGCTTGTGAATGTTTTCGTAGCGTCTCAACAAGTTTTGTACATTGTAATTTATTTGCTGGTATTAATGTTGGTCTGGAAGTACAGATACACCAAAGAATAATATAATTTTGGTGAAAAGAAGTGATGCTTTTTATCGTGTTCTGTAAAAAGGTCTTACTTGAATAGGCTGTATAATGTGAAGAATCTTTCGCATGAACCGTGTAGTAACTCTTTCTGTTGAGGTGCATGATGGTGTTGATGGAAAAAAAAACGAAAAAAAAAAACGTAAGAAGGTCGTGAAGAAATGTGATGTTTGTGTATAGATATATGGAAAACTTGAATAAAAGGCAGGACGTGTAAATATGGTCTTTTCAGTAAAAAAAGGCCTTGATTCATTCTTTGATCAGTGTGCGTATTTCATGTAAAATTCAGCAGATTTCCAAGTTATGATTTAAACTAATCATCCAATGAATATCACTGTTGCGGTAAGAAGTAAGCCTAATGCTAAATTGTCTGTAAAAGTTGGGACAGTAAAGCTAACCAAACGAAACAGCAAAGTTCTACAAAACACTTTCTAGACATTTTTTCTCGATTTTCTCCTGAATGAAAATATTCCTTGGCCATTCAGTGTCATTTCAAAAGGGAACCATCACTTAACTAATAGTGCACGTTATGAAAGGTAGAATAGCACAAAGCCATCAATGCATGAATCATTCATGGGAATATACGACATAAAAGCTGCCCGACAATAAGGAGAAAGTTGTATGGAGAATATGAAACAAAGTCCCCCATCTCATTTCCTTCATTAAAACGCACAATAACAGTTTCAAAGTGCCCCTGTCCCAGACTATAGGCTCAGAATTGACCAGCGCAAGTCCTGGACCACTTCAAAGAGCTCCACAACAGAACGGAAGACTGCACGGTGCGTTAGGATTTCTATGGGTCTCATTTGAATATTTATGGTAGAAAAACTACTAACTGCCGCTAAATGGTCAATCATCAAAGCAGAAACCTCTCTCACGAACCGTCTTGTCCCGTAAAATCGGCGGGTAAATTCGACATTTTATATCAGTGCAGATTCTGGACATTTCATATGGCGGGTGGAAAAATCTGTGAAGAAAGTTCTAAAACGCCTCCTAAGAAAGTTTGATTTTTATTTTCATGCTAATGAACATCACGCTAACCCCTATGGAATAAAGCACACAAGTTGGTGACTCTTTGGAGATTGTAAATCTAGCGTTTCGTGTCAGTGAAACGCCCCATAAATAGTGTGAAGTTCAAGGGCGCTTCATAAAGCGCGTGTGTGTTTACCGGGCGCTGGAAAAAGGCCACTTCAATTGGAAACACTCTATTAAGATACAGTCGCACTGACCTTTAGTTTCATGCTACGTTAGAGCAGTCAATTCGCTCTTCATCGGAATCGCTCATATTTTTGTTCCCAAATCTTTGAAATCCCTCGCGCGCATTAACGTTCAATTCGGAAATAAGCGCGCGCTCTGCCCATCTTTTGTCCACGAACTATTATTTGCTCAAGGAAAGAATGTTCTTCTATTTATTTAAAACAAGTGCCCTTTGAATAGTGCAAAATAAACACGGTGAAAAATAACCAAAGAGATAGTCCCCTCGGACTGAAAAGGGGGGACTTCATAAAAGCTGCAGCAGTCACAGCTGAATGGGAGACGCTTTGAAGTAGAACTTATTATCTGAGGAATACTTTTCGGTCGTCCTAACGACGCTATTGAATCGAAAAGCTACCCCCTTTGTCAGCGATTTGTTCTCCTTTAGTGCAATGCCCGTGGAAATCACTTACATGGTCTACCTTAACATGCAGCCTGCAAATCAGTAACTCCAAGAGTCAGACTCTCAGACGCCACTTTTCAAAAGACAAAGCAGAAGTCAGTGTGAAAACGCAGCGAGTTCTCTCCCGTTTTGCCTTTATTGGACAGAATGATCACATCAGAGGAGGCTGTTTACTACAGTCTAGTCAGATTTCACACCGTCAGCTTCTCATTATGCGTTTGACGAGGGTTCAAAGTACCCGAGTCATTGTGCACCCTGTTTTAAGCGATGCACCAAGAGCATGTGAAGCACTTGCAATGAAAAGAAAACATTAAACTTTGCCATACTTTCTCCAAAGTGCGCTTCACACTTTATCTGCTCGAACGTCGCACATATGTTCAACTCACACTGTCAGATTTCATCTGCGAGCTTGCAAAGTCTCAGAGGTAAATTACGGCACTAATGGAATATTTGCCATGGTGTTTGAGCGTCTGTAGGGAGAGAGAGGGAGACATGTGCAATAAATATTAAATGACACAAATCTAATTCCAAAATCGTGTTAAATGAATCGCGCATGGTTGTAGTTTGGTCAACCTCTAAGCTAAGGATAATTAAAATTGTACACTTGACAACCAGGTGTAAGATTGAATCAATTTTTTTTTATCAGTAAAAAAAGGATCTGATACTTTCTTGTTTAAACCATCCCAAAAATACATATGTGAAATACAATTATAATCCTTTTTTTTTTTTAAAATTAATTATAATAAAATCACAACTGAGCATAACATTTTATTCATAAAACGATGTGACCTTTTAAAAATTAATTTGCTATTTAAACCACTTTAAGTCACATTATTAAATCAAAATTGAGACACTGTTAAATATTAGTAGCCTTGAGACAAATGTTTTGTCATTCAGACTCTTTAAAGACAGCCACGAGAGAGGAAAAAAACGGTGCACGAATAAACATGTTAAAAGAACCAAACTAAACTCTTCTCCTTCAAACCATTTCAAAATAATAACAACTTGAAGTATGCGAGGTATTATAAACATCCGTTGAGTGTTTTACCACAGTATGCTTTGAAGACCAAGAAAACTGGGCACATATTCATTCTCCAGGCACTCTGCCAAACTCTTCCAAGCACCCTACCTGCCTACTATCTTAAGTTTCCCGAATAAGTGAGAAAACACAATCCAGTTGCAGCTGCAGGGCTGCATGTTTCCTCCCTGCACTCCGAGACTGAACTCTAAAACACGGACAAGAAAACTTTTGACGCATGGGCGAAAACTCATGGGGTGTTTATACAGTGCAACGTGAGTACATGTTTTATGAGCTCAACTCTGAAGAAAAAAGCTTGCTGCATGTTTTTATCGTTGTAGCTAAGAGTCGTTTAGCGCACTTATTGATTAGGTGTTGTGCTTGTCCTTCGTGCATGCGTCTAAGAAGAGGCTGTTGAGAAAGTTTGCCGTCCCATTAAGTTAGAGGCCGGATGAGTAGTTGTTTGCTATTTGCTCTGAAAGCTCGAGCCCGACTCAGACAGCTGTGAGTTCACCTATTAGCCCCGATGTCTTTCCCAAAAGATTGCTTGAGTTAAACATCTGACAATGAGCGCTCAGGGGTGCCGCTCGCCTGACCTCCACTCGCTTTTAATAGTTTCATAGGAACTTCATTAAATCAATTACTCCACGAGCACATCATCATTTATTTGTACTTATGGCTCAAAACATTCTTTGCTAACACTTTCATGAAGAAGTCATTAACAAACATTATCACAAAACTCTTTACAGGTCAGCCAGCTGAATACAAATTTAAGTTGGAGACATTTCTATTAATTTGTTTGGCAATAGAATGATGTTTGTTAATATTATATTAATAGAATTACAATTATTATAACGTGTTACTAATTTTTGCGACAGCATAATTAGCCTACACACATTTTTAAGAGCCTGTATTATATTTTATTTTTTAGAGTTTGTAAGCTCTGTAATGCAGGATTTGTTTGCTACATTCATGGCATTTGCTTTCATGGTTGAGATTTGAAGTTTCCTCTGTACCATTTAGATTTTGTGTAGCTCTCGTAACATTGCTTTTGAATTAGTGAGGTTTGCATGCCCGGTTTTACTAGGAACATGTTTGGATATTCCGGCAAATTTAGAGAAAAAGAAAAAAAAAACAGCAGAAAAATATCAATGTGAACTGACTGCAAAGGTTTGTTTTAACAAATACCTATTGTAAGAAATTAGTCAATACTTGTATCTTAGTGTATATTAAAATAACAAAAATATGTGCAAGTAAACTGACAGCCATGTATAGTAAAGAAAATAGTTATCTGGTGATTGCATTATACCTCGGGAAGTGATATTAGCGACATTGCTGATCATGCCATTTTTATTTTTTATTTTTTATTTTTTTTTAAATGTTTACTAAGGTTTCATCTTGTGGGCACATCATGTGTAAAGGAAAAATTAAAAGATAAAAAAACTCTCGATAAAATTCAAAATAAAATTTGAATTTTAACCTCAGCATATGCACCACAGAGATGAGCCCTTTCATCCTTAGCACATATGAATCATCTTGCCTGTCTGCATGAGACAACTGTCATAATATCTGGCCTCTCCTCAACATCTGTGGGCCTCCAAACTTGGTGCTGGTCCAAATAAGGATCCCCAGGATTGGGAGGCTTTCCAAGACACTTGGTGATGAGAGCAAGGTCGTCCACGGACATGTCCAGGAGCCAGAGCTCTACACCTGGTCCGTTCAGCCGAGGCAGCACATGAACCAAACCTCAGAGCCACGCGACCACTTCTCTGCTTGCCTTGTATTTGACAGGTCCTGTTTAAATGGCTCTAAACGCAGGTCTGGACTTCTAATAGAAAAACACTCCATCCATGTGGCAAATGTTCAGAAACATTTGCGGGCCGGGCCTTGACATGAAAGGATGTCAGTGTCTTATATAAAAGCAGTTTGATCTAAAAAAAAAAAAAAAAAAAACCCTGTCTTCTTCAGTCTTCTTTAAAGAGGAGAGTGGACACAGTTAATGTAAAACTTTACACACTATATGCATGTTCTGTTAACCAGTGTTGTTATTAGATGTATAAGACCATGTATGTAAATAAAATAAAATTATGAGTAATACAAAAGTTATTTGATTTTACTTTATTTGATGTAATATTAAGTATTTTAGATAATTTGATATACACTGCAGCAACATAAATAAGAAAAAAAAAACTTTGTACTATACAAATCCATATTTAATGACTACCTTATACTAAATATTCAAGACAAATTAAGTTAAAAAGTCTAGAAAGATAAAAGACCTGTTCTCAACTTTACATCAAAAAATAGCTTTTATGGTAGTGGGATATCACAGGTTAAATCTACAATAGAACAAATATATTAATGTAAAAAAACGTTTATATAATTATATAAATATTTGGCAGTAAAAAAAAATGATCAAACTAAAAAAATATAATAATGTGCATTCATGTTACAATCTTTACAGCATTGGCTTCCCATTTTGATTTTGCATCCTGTAGATGCTGATCCATTCCACATCTGATGAACTACCATGAGCAACACATCAGAGTCGTGCCTCTGAATACAGCATCTTTCATAGAGGAAAAGGTCAACATTCAGTGAGAGGAAATCATCCTGCACAGCTGGACAACCACAGTGCTGGATCATCTCAGTAAGAGAAAAGAAGAGAGAGAGAGTACAAATATACAACTCTCAAGTGCACGGAGTAGGAAGGGATGAGGAAAAAGAAGAGCAGAACAGTCAAACAGTCAAAGCCCTCAAAAAGCCTGTCCACTTCTACATTACTATACTTTACAACTCAGATGGTTAGATTAAAAGTCTCCTACCTTAAGTATGCAGTTTTTTTTTTTAATCCATGCTTAATACACCTGTAAGCTCACCTATAGAATCACCTGCACTACCCCTAGTGCGTCACCAGCCACCAGAACACCCCGCTGGACTCACAAGGGTGGCTAGATGTTCTTAAACATCACAAGCCACTTTCTCTGTTTCAAGCTGACCTTGGAATGGCCATTAGACATGGCTTTGAACTACTGGAACTATCTCTCATAGACCAGTGTCAAGGGTCCCCCTGAGTTGATAATGACTTGCTTTCATAACTGCTGTGACATTTTGTGAAGGTACGCTAGGCGTGCTCACAGGCCATATCTCCAGAATGCAATGCTTCCTTTCCCCCTCAGCAGGTGCGAATCCGAGCTGCATAGTCTGCGATTTACAGTGCTGTGTTTGCGCATCCCGGAATAAGTATAGGCCCGGGCCCACGCATATGTCCAGCCTTGATAAGCATTTCAGCTCACTACAGTGTTAACACAAACTCAGAATTACCACAAGAGATTAGTGACTGTACAGTGGTGATGTTTGCTTTAAATATCATTGCTACAGTTCTTTGATGAAGCTAATTACCATATGGTATGCCATTATTGTTGTCTCCCTTGGATCAGTTGCTACTGCTTGTATTATTATTATTTATTTATTTATTTATTTTTTTTTTTCAAATCATAAAAGTGCCTGGTAAATGAATAAATGTATTGCAATGAATATAAAATTGAAAAAAAAAGAAGCAGCTATAAAATCCACTACATACTACGACAATGTACTATTCGTTTTAGTTTTTGATAGGATTTAAAGAGTCTAATAAAACAGATTTTTAAAAGTCTTTTCAGTCCACTTCTGCTCTTGGTGGTTCATCGCTCCATCTCATAGAAAGCTCACAACACTGCCAGGCCACCTGAAGATATGTATAAGTCTAATGTTAAAATCTGAATCGTGTAGGCTGCTGAATGTCTAGTTCCTGTGGATGGAAAAAGAGATAAATGAACTCGCTCACTGTGCCCTTACATGAATGACGGTTGATGAAACTGATGATAGGCTCAGGCTGCTGAAGAAGTGATCCCAGTGGAGACCTTACAGTGGTCTGTCCCACTCACAAGACAAATTATATAATTAGGCACATGTCTTAGGGGATGGCCACCTTTGCCCCTTTCTTGACATCTTCCATGGTAAATGACAGCATATCTTGCTAAAATAACTGAGCAAATTCATCTTGGTGACACACGCAGAATTCTCTTTACAGTTGTATTAATTGTCTGGTTTTGAGAAATCCCATGAAAATGAACAATATGGACTCAAGGGAAACATTACATTTGATTATAAAGATGATCATGATTCTTGGGCAGGCCTGTCTGAGAGATTTGCATGAATCAAAAGCAAATTATTTCAACAGTACAGTAATTTGCATTAGTAATATTGAAAGAGTCTATGAATAAAATGCAGTGTCTTATGGCTGAATACATTGAATGGATTAACTTTAGGAAGAATAAGACAGAGTTGTCCCTTTTTAATGTAAAGCACTTCGCTTTTGCGTTAATTTTAGTATTGTTTTAAAGTTTTTGAGAATCACTTGAGAGTCGTCGCATTAAAATAGGCTATGTTTGTCTTGTTTTGAAACCCACAATTCTTTATTCACGTATGAAAAATGATCATGCAACAAAACAGAAACGCCCTCGCGGACAGCTTCCTTTCATCACCTCGTGCTTATCACCGGCATTGTCAAAATGTTCGTTGCGGGCCGCGTGCTCTGCGAGGGGCTCCGATTGAAAAAGCAGAGCCCGGGCTCCTGCCTCGTCCAGGCAGGGTTAAGCCACCTCTCCAACCAGGCGGCCCCCAGCGGAACCCTCATTACTTTGGCTCCTGGAGCAGTCAGCTGTGCTGTGGTTCAGAGAAGAGAGGCTCCTTACCTGAGCATCACTGCTTCCACACGCCAAAAACATACGCGCCTTCACCAACCTGATTTTTGACAGCTCACGCTCAAATACAGCCTGCTGGAACATAGACATGATAAAAATACATTCCCTTTGGTTCCCTGTGAAACGTCGCTGTCTCACGTTTGCTAGGAGTATATGACAGCACGGTTTGACTTGAGACACCTTTTGGTGTCAGGTTTTGTTTGTTTAAATCTACTTCGAGTTATAATTTGGAGTGTTTATGCTCTCTGTATATTCAAATAAAGCTGCCATTTCAGCGTACAGGGCTTTGAGGTGTGAGGTTTCATTAAGTTGCTCCCTCCATGTGGTTCCTCTTCTGTAGAGGAACCACATTTTATATCATGCGGACTACGCGGTTATACGTTGTGGAGAAAGAAATAAATTAGGAACCCATTTTTATTTGTTTATCTATTTATTTGTAGTTTAAATATAGCTGATAAAATAATTGATTCCACAAAAGCTTTCTGAAGGCTACAAATATAAAAGCAATAAATAGCTTAGACGAAAAGGAGGGCCAACACCATTAGTATTTATAGGCAATGTTGAACTGAAAACTCACAATTCATCTTGAAGTGAGAAATAAAGGTTGTCATACTGTGCAAAGAAAAAGGGCATGATAAAATGATTCATGAGCCCTATCCTGCTTTACTGTGCCAGGTGTTCCTTACATGCTGGTCGGATTCAATTCACTGTTCTCAAGAATTAATTCATTCATTATTATTTAAAACATTAATTATAATGTATTTATTTAAGAGTCGAAATGACAGAATAAACTCTGATATTCTTGTCTTTAAATAAGACCGGTGAACGGATCGGTGTATGAAGCAAGCAAGTGACTTAAGAAATCAAAAGTGTGGTGGAGATGTCACATTTTGAGCCGGAAATGTTGCGATGATTAGGCTATATTGGGTAAAACCAGCCTGTCGGCTGAGGCTCCTTTATTAAACAAATTTCGAAAGAAACAATGAAGTATATTTCAGAAGGAACTCATCTGGGTAGAAGTGTTATAATAGTAGGATTTCATTTCCACAGTAAAAGCTCTCTCGGAGATATCAAATAGATACTTTTTTTAGAAACCAACATTTTTTGAAACTTTTTGGGGGATTTTTAGAAACCAAAAAGAGAACATTTTCGTTTATATAAAAACAATATTTTCGAAATACGGATTTAGATTCATTAAAATCTTTCAAATCTTAAGTCTCTGAACGAACTCTATAAATATATATACATAAAAAAAAAATATTAAGTTAAAATTTTGCCTTTTCTGACAGGCAAAACTTGTCAGAAACGACATAAACTTTCAAGAAATTGTATGTCAAAATTTCGAGAAACCTGTGCCTTTTCTCTGCGGAATTATGGCTTATAAATTTCGGTTTTGCCTTTATTCAAATAACCATTCCAACAGGTTTGGAAGATTCTACTCGCCCCGCTGTAGTTATCTAGGAATAGGTTAGCTACTCACTCAGGTTTATTTTTTTCTTTCTAGTAAGATAACTAATTTCAGTGTATATTTCAAACGCATTTTTAGCTAAATTAAAAAGTTTTTGTCGCGATGGATATTTATAAAGCATTCATGCATGTTTACTAAATACAAAAGAGCATTAAAGAATTCCCCCTTCCAAGCAAGTTCAACCAATTAAATTTATTTCTGCCCTGCCTTAAACAGCGGTATTCACTCTTCACAAAGTTCTGGGTCTATAGGACAAACATGTTTAATTGGATTAGCAGAGATGATGTCATAAACTACAATTAAGAGCTTGACTGTGCAAACACAGGCACGCGCTGAACGTGCTAGAATATAAGAATATGAAAGTTACTGCAAATAATTTTATAACTATAGGCTACGATACGATTACGAACAAGTTTAAGTTCAAGCTTTTGACAATTTAATTTTCAATCAGTTCAAAGTTAGAATTTCCAAAATAACAGATCAGAAACAAGTAGCCTACTTAAAAAAAAGATCTAATTAACATTTAACAAAAGGTTAAAAAAAATGATATTTTATATATATATATATATATATATATATATATATATATATATATATATATATATATATATATATATATATATAATGATTAAATGCTTTGGACTTCCTGTCAAATGAATTAAATTTGAAGAGAGTAATTCAGGGACTGCAAACCATTAGAGAAACTAAACACAGATCATGTTTATATGTCCCATCGGACTCTTCGCCCTCCTCCACAGCGTTTATAATATAATTCATAATCAGACTTTGTTAAGGTTGTGATGTGACGCTATTTTATATATATATATATATATATAATTTTTGATAACACGGTTTTATTTATATTCATTTGTGAATATTTTTAAGAGATAAAGTTAGAAATATCACATTAATAACCAGCTGAATGTATGTTCCTAACCTATTCAGCACCATATAGCCTATGTAATGTTTGTAATTATTATCTTAAAACGGTTCCCGCCGAGGGAAGAAACAATCTAATAAGTAATTTAAAGGTCTATGTGTTTCTTACGGCTTGTTTAATACCAGACACAGGGTGGACAGGGTAAGAGCACTCACAGAGAACCTGTGTCAAGGGAAGGTGATAAACCAGCCGCTCGTGCTCCCATGACTCAATACCTGACAATTAAAAGTGAGCTGGAAAAGATGCAAGCATGTGTAGGTGGTCATAGGGTCACTCCATGATATAGCCAAAGCGTAGAGGCCTCTAGAACAACATAATATCAACTTGAAATGAATACTAGGATTTCACTTGCCGCCCCGGGAATTTTAAAACGATGAAGAACTTGTTAATCTGAATTGAACTCTTTTGATCAAATTTACACTATTATTTAATTGGACTACTAAATAACGACACGATTGTCTTTTGGAGCTGTTTTACAGCAGAATTTGAATCGTTTCCAGTTCCATAGCTGAGTTTCTATAATTGACTTTGCTATATATTTTCATGTTAAGTAGGCGATACCGTGAAGCTGCTTTGAAACAACCTGTATTGTGTAAAGAGTTATAGAAATAAATGCAATTTGACTGACAACCTAAAAACGCAAATGCATGGCGTCTTTTATCAGTATTTTACACTCTGCAAAGCTTCATTTATCTTTAACGGATTGCAGTTGTAAATGAGCATCGACTTTAATTCCCAATGCACCTGTTACTCATTATAACTTCACGCAAGTACAGATATGAGCAGACAGCGAACTATAAGAGCGGACAGATCATATATTCCTCTCGACTGCTCTGTCTGGATGCATCTGCACCGTTCTAGGGGGTTCAACTGCAAAAGTCCTAACAGCCAAGAAGCAATAAATGTCGCCTTTATGAACAGCCATTCTCTTCCTGCCCCCAATTTTGACAGCATCCGGCGGCACACTTCTTAAAGTTCTGTTCTTCTTTCATCAGAAAGCCAGTGGGTGAGATGGTACAAGCTGCGCCAAGCAGTCAAGTCACACAGCAAGCTCACTAGCACTCAAAAGCGTATCTTTTTTATCGCATCCATGAAAGATATAGCGGAATTGTTTTAATTTCTCTCTAATTCATGAGCTGTTGTGTGATAATGAGCCAGCCGCCATAATATACATAAAACCATGATGCTCTGATTATCCTGGAGGCTACGCGACAATTGCACCATTTTGTCACAACAGAAGGAAAAGTCAATTTGAAGGGGGGCTGCCATGGGCTTATAATTGGGGAATCCACCCATGGGCTGTTCCTAAGATACTACTAACAGTGAGGTGGAAATTACATCTGCTCATAGTTCTCTATAACCCGGACGATGAAGATGTTATTAAAATAAAATATAAAATGTAATATTGCTTAAAAACGGCAATCCTTTTTAAATTGTCTTCATTATAATGAATGCAGTCATTCATCTATATTAAAAACGAGTACACTTCATGGTATATTATTATTATTATTACCACCTCTATAAAACAAATATTATGCATTTCATTAAATTAATAATACAAGTAACAGACAACAATGCACAAATGGACATTTTTCCACATTGTATTTCTTTTCTTAAGACGAACTTTCATGAATAAAGATACATGGGGTTAAGTCAGCTAAAAACAAAAAAAGTTTTGAAGACTTTTTTGTCGCACTGTAACGAGTCTGATTTACGTGGCCCCTCGACTCGAAGCCATAGCAACCGCAGACAAAGACCGGAGGAGGTTTACTGGGGTTTGTCCTTTGATCTGTCTCCATTTCAAATAAACAGTCAGCTCAAAGTCTCCGGTTATTCAGAGAAACCTATCCTTCACTCAAGCACACATTCAGTATTCTGGCCCAAGATTAAGCTTACAACACCACACATGACCAAATCATCTTTTTAACAGCTTATGGAAGGAAAAAAAGGAGTATTGGGAAATATGGAACATGATTGAAAATAGAAAATTATTGAAAATTCATGTAGGCCTAAATGCATTTATATTACAATAAACAAACTCAAGTTGGATTGTGCCATCAAGGTGTGCGCAATTTTATTTTATGTTTTTACAAACAAGAGTTCTGACTGGCTCTGGTTCATAGCCTATATAAAAGTAAGAAATAAAATAATTGAATTAACCCATTATATTTTAATAAACTCCATTGCACCTATAGAAAACAAATAAAAAGCAGAGATGAAGGGGGAAATAAATCATACATATTACTCATACAGAGGCCCTAGGCCTATATATATATTTAAAGTGTCTGTCTCGAGTCGTGTATTTTTTAAGAAATAAAATAAAGTTTGCACAGATATTTCTAAAGACTTGTTTAAACTGATAAAATGCTGTCAGGAGAGCAACAGCAAAAACGTGGGCATAACAGCAGAATTTACGCATGTTATTAAATTTACTACTATTATTATAGTAATCCCTAAGGTAATAAAGTGTAGAGTTCAGTAAGTTAATATCTCAAATGCAATAACAATTTCTATTTTAGCGTTTTGTTAATACTTTCTCAAAAGAGCTAAATGTATACTTTATTATTTAGTTTTCCCTCTTAAATCTTTGCGTCGCATCCGCACCTGCACAGCGCTACATAGTCTATATTAAATTATTCTGGGTTAATGATATTCCAGCAAATTCAAAAGTCACGTTAGTCTACGTCCACAAAACGCCAGACATTTTACAACATTACTAGAGTTCAATTTTCACTCATTACATCCAATGCCAATAAATTCAATTTCATTTCAATTACGCATTATTTCCAAAATGGTTCCTGCCTGCTCTTGTTGAAAACGATTCGTTTTATTGCAGGGGAATTATCTTTGTTGAAATGAGTTTGTCATATATTGTCTAGTAAAAGAATGAAGTCATTATTGGGAGATCCCTTGGCGAGAAATTAGGCGAGCAAAATCCTCCCTGCCACACGGGTCCCATTGAGATTAATGAAAAATATGTAAAACGTTTCCTTTTAATTTTCCTCTGAAAGCACTTTGCATACATGCATTTTCTCTGCTGGGTTGATATCAGATAATTTATGAGAGCAATCTCAGCACATAACCATCAGGACTGTGTTTCAAGCCTAATTGAGTGCTGTCAAGATTAGGTAAGGTCCTATTCGTGTTAATTGTATTGTACTCTCTTTGGGAATACTAGTAAATGTATTTAAATAATTCCGCCTTGTGAGCTGAAAAGATTATGTCAACTTACAGGCATAATAGAAATGTCATGAAAAATGACAAAGAAGTGGGAGGAAGTAGCATTTCGCTGATCTATGTCGCAGAGGCCGTAAATCCTTTAAACCCTGAATCTTTGGCTACACAGATCGGTTTCAACATAATTAATAAAATTAATGGTGTCTTTAGTGCACGGATCAGGGTTAATTGCGCTGCTAAAAATAATGTCACTTCACAAAAATTGATCACACACCATAAAGGCACAAAACCCACGAAGTAAGGGGCAGTCAAAAAAGCTTTAGTTTCATATCAATGGACAATCAAATATCTCATCTCACTAATTTTCTACAAAGGCTGAAGTGACTGAAGTTCAGAGGTTATCATCTCAGCTCTTTTGTGCTCGTGGGGTGTGTTAAAGGGACAGTTACCCAAAAATGAAAATTTGCTCACCCTCCAAACCTGTATGACTTTATTTATTTTGCAGAACACAAAAGAAAAAAACTTTGAAGAATATTCCAGCAGTGTTTGTCCTTATAATTGAAGTCATTGGGGTTAAAAAAACAAAACAAAACAAAACAAAAAAAAAAACACACACACACACGTTGGTATTTGTGGTTTATGGGGACTCTCCATAGGCGTAATGGTTTTTATACACTAACCCTGCACTTTACAGGAAACTTTGTGCATTTTTAGATTTAAAAACAAACGAAACAAAAAAACAAAAACACCATTTAGTATGTTTTTTAAGCCTTTTGAATTACGGGGACATAGGCAGCGTCCTCATAAACCACCAAATAGATAAATAATAATAATA
Source organism: Acrossocheilus fasciatus (assembly GCA_036784905.1). Taxonomy (NCBI): domain Eukaryota; kingdom Metazoa; phylum Chordata; class Actinopteri; order Cypriniformes; family Cyprinidae; genus Acrossocheilus; species Acrossocheilus fasciatus. The sequence continues at coordinate 23,557,535 of CM071946.1, read as the reverse complement.
AAAAAACTTAAGAAAGGTTATTTCTTTTCGGTGAATTTTGCATAATAGCCCGATATTCTGGTCCTATAAACTGTGTTTGAACAAAATACAAGCAAATTTAACAATTTAGCTAACTAAATGCAGGACGGCTCCAGATGAATCTCATGTCGTTGGCCTATTGACCCATGGTCTAAGTCTTGAAGACATGCTTATAGAGCACTTACAGCAAAAGGGCTTGTCTGACATGAGTCCAAAAAGACGATTCCAAAGAAAATGAAAAATAAATGAGTGCAAAAGGCAGAGAGCATGGAGGGGGGGGGGGGGGGGCAGAGAGGTGTGGGCTGGGTGCCAGGCCGTCAGCTTACTGTCGGGCCCTTTGGGCCACTCACAGCAGCGGCTTCCATCTTTCTGTCTGCATCCCGAGACTGGCACAGAGCTCAGGCCGAGTCGCTCGCTACAGACACTATTGATCACGCCATATTCATTCCCGTTTTATGCAGAGGCCTCTATTACCATAGTGACCAACTGAACCATCAACCATTCCCCCCACCCCCATCCCAGACAAATCCACCCCAGACATTTCTGCCAAATATGTCATCAGCTCGTGGGAGACCAGCAGCAAGGAGCGGGAACATAGCGTACTGTAGAATGTATTCATGACAAACACAACATAAAAAAACAACAACGCCCTCAAGGGTGGAAAGGATGGTCATTCATTGGGAATGACATCCTGGAGTTTTATTTCAAAAGAGGCATTCTTGACAAAGTGTGTGTGAGGAACACTGGTGAAATGGACAACGGCGGCACGTCTTTTGAGCACTTGGCCATGTTCACGGTGACTTCGACGCTGGATGGAGAGATGGGAACCACTGACCGGGAAACAAAGGCATGGAAAAATACTGATATTTACATAGAGCGAGCCCTCGCGGAGCCCTTTGTGTACGTGTTTGCGAGTGAGCGTGTGGCACGGCGCGTAGAGCTTACGCCAGGCTGCAGACGCATTCAAGCCTCGTCTTGAAGAACAAACTGGCTTGCTGAGTCCCGTGAAACAAAGGCCTACAATTTAGAGCGGGCTCACAGGCTCATTCTCTCAATGTTGGTTTTAGTAAATTCGCGGCCGCTTCTTGGCAAATAGCGCTTTGATGTTCCGGGGCCTGGAGGAGCCTTCAGGCTGAATGGAAGCTCGACGGCAGGGCAGCTCTGTTTGTTTGCCCTTTCGTTGGGCGCACACAACCTTTACCACGGCCAATCGTCTGCCCTGACACCAGAGAGGCAGGGGGCGGGCATGACACACACACAAATGCAAACTAAGGCAGAAAATAGTAATGCAACAGGAATTTCAGAAGAAAAAATAATCAGTCAATTAATCTGAAATCAACACATCAACTAGAACATCAATCTCTGTTGCTAGTTAAACAAATGCACAGGTCGTTTTTAGCTCTTGACATGAAGTGCACGGCACAGCCAGCATGGTGCGGATTTTGATGTCTGAGGAACTCAGGTTTGGCTCACTTTCCCTGAACAGCTGAAGCCATCGTGACAATGTTCTGAGCTTGCTTCAGAGATGGCATGTCAATCATACTGCCATGAAAGGTGAAAGCCCCCTGAGGAGAAGAGAACAAAACTATGGTTGAATAACAATAAAGGCAGATACTGTCTAGAAGTACATACCCTACTACATAGCAACAATGCATATATGACACTACAAGGAAGGACAGGATGGCTATTCATAAATTCCCTAGAGAAAACCAAGAAAAGAGCCAACGTATATAATACATATATAATTCTTCTTTTTGTAAGGCATACATTTATTTAAATTCTTATGTTATTGGCGTCTGTTGCTGTTAGCTTCTAGTTTGAGCATGTGTTTTATTCAGGTTGGTTGGGAATTTGCAAATGAGTGGAAAAAAAGCCTAAGGATCATGAGAATGAAAATTGAAACATTCTTGACAGATGCAGGAATTAGCGCTGGAAGCCATTTATTTGCATGCTAAATATTCCTATTCATTGCGCCAATGTACTGAGCCGGATATTTCAATCAGCCTAACCAGTCCAGACCTCTTAAGAGGAAAGAGTTTCAATAATTAAATGACATATGCATAAAAGAAACTAAATATGCAGCTAAGCTGCATCTTAAATGTAATGTAATGGTGGTAGAGTGTCTAAAAATGACATGTTGAGAGGCAGAAAACCTCAGGTGGGTACTTTGCAAACATTTTCTGTAACAAATCTGCAAGGAGATTGAAGAGGGCATAGAAATATACAGGAAAACGCAAAATAAATCGAGCAACTGTGTCCCGGAATCTCAGTTTGTGAGCAAAGAGCCGAACGGGGAGAATGTCGCTGACGCACCCCCAGGCCATCCTTAGCGTAAGAATTACTGGCAGATTGTACATTACTAACACATCTCAGACACGCGCAGCCCTACCGAGCAGAAAACACAGGACTCAATGATGCACTAAATTAGGAACTATAATATTCAACACCTCATTTGATTTTCTTCTACAAAAGCTATGGTGCGGCGTGCGCCATGGATGCTATATCAGGCTGGAAAATAATACAGATCTCTGTGTGGAAACTCAGGAACTACTGAACGTGCACCTTTCCCAACTTCTGATGCTCCTCGAATGCCGCGATCAGCTCCGTGGCCCACTTGATTCGGTCTGGACTGGGGGCAAATTCCTCTTGAACAACCTTAATCTGGTTGGGGTGAATCACTTGTTTTCCTAGAAAGAAGGGACAGAATTAATAAACAAAAATAAATAAATATTCCAAAGAGAATAACATATTTAATGGCCCTGTCTCAGTAAATAAATAAAGACATAAAATATTTTTTAAATTGTTAAACACCCTTACCTTACGTCACTTTTTTTTTTTAAACCACCCATCATAACATGCACAGGCCAAAAATTCTACAACCAACAGTCTCCAACAGTTAGTAGTATTCATGTGATCTTTAAAGGTCAGCCCACATGTAGGATAAAAATTCATTTATTTGGGTATAAACCTTTTTATTTCCAAACATACAAAACTCTCACATACAAAACTCTGTAAAAAAAAAAAAAAAAAACAACATCTAGGATTATTCCTCCACATTTAAAGGGCTTTGCTCCAGAGAAGCAAAGACACTGGCACTCCAGTACAGCTCCCTGACCAAGAATGAATTTAAGGGACACAGCAGGGACAGAGGATGCTATGAATTATGGGTGTCATCCCGATTTTCGCCTCGTGCCCCGCTGAACTCTGAAACTTTACTGCACGCTTAGTTACACTCCAATCTGAGGCAGCCTCTGTGAGTCTTGACTTGCTGCTTTTATTACAGGCCCATGTGAGAGCCACACACATGCAGTCACCTCAACACACTTCACACACACACACACACACACACACACACTACACATAGATATAGATGTCATGGACAGCAACAACTGATACCTCTCATAAACTCAGGTATGCGTGTTAATGACCCAACGCTGGGGTGAAAAATTAGAGGTTACTACAACAGATCACCATAAAATGATCCATAACCCAAAGTCAGGAATCCATGTACTTACTACCTACTTTATCCATAAAAAAAAAAGAAGAAGAAGAAGAAAAATGCTTAAAGATAATCTGATCAACTAAAATGATTTATTTCTCATTGGTTTAAACTTGATTTTTAATTTTTAATTACTATTATTATTTATGTAAGGTCTTTCTAAAACAATGTGGATGCCATTTTCAAATATCCATTTCCTTTTCCTCCCTGCTATGCGGCATCGGGTAAGAAGCTAAAACGGATTACGGTCATGACGGCAGAAACCTTATTCTCAAAAATAGCATCTGTCCAGCATTGCACCATAATAATCAAGAACATGTTCCCAGATCAAACCTCTGGGTGATGAGGCTTAATTTGAGAAATATCTGTTACGTTTTGCTTCTGCAAAACAAATACGGAAAGGTAGCTAGCTGACAGCCGTAGAATTTAATACATGAGAAAACCATTAGCTCCATCTGTGGCTCTTACCCCAGTTAACCCCTCTGAAACAGCCTCTGCCATGTGTTATCCATTGAGTTCCCACATAATTTAGCACACAATGTTACATATTGCAGCGTAATGTCAGTCATATGTTAACACAGTCTTGCAACAGCACAGGTGTTACTTTCTGCATCTTTTACACATTGTCGAAGCCAAATGCTGCAAGATACGACACAATCTGATGATGCAGCTGGGAGTGAATGAGGCGTCAGGTTAACCAATGACAGCTAAGCATGCGCTTCAATGTAAATAAAGCAAACCAGCTTGGTGACTGCGTTTTCTTATTGAGCCAACAGCGCTGCAGACGGAAAAATCACCAGTGTGTGTGTGTGTGTGTGTGTGTGTACTGTCCCTCTGCTGCTCTGGAGGAGACGG